>CANTUV010000027.1:32122500-33393500 GCA_947685225.1 Garcia nutans
ATAATGTATGTTTAAATGAGCCATTTTAAGATGGCTAATAATATTGAAAATTGTGTTTAAGGAGAAAATTGAATTATGCCTACTATAGGACATAATTCAGCCACATTAAGGTTGTGGCGAAGAAATTGATGAAAATGGTGAAAAATTATGTAAACCTTATAAAATGATGGAAAAAGTAAAAAAAAAAGAATGAAAAATGACATAATTGCCAAAGTATTAGAAAAGTGTGAAATTATATATGATATGTGTGAAACCTTATGTAATATCCATTTTCAGAGTTTTGTGTTTGGAGTTACAATATACCGATAATTGCCTTCGGGCCAGATGGTGGCATCATCATTATTATTGCTTCAGACCAGATGTTGGACATCATTATTATTATTTCCTTCAGGCCAGACGCTATGCGTCACTATTATTTACCTTCGGGGTAGACACCGTATGTCAAAAAAATGGCCCAAAGCAATATCTCTGAAACTTTAATATTATACAGGGTCATTTGGGCCTAATGCGTGTGAATGTGACATGGGATGGTTTAAGATGAAAAATGCATAAGATTTAAAGTGTAGTTGCATGCCATATTGTGATTTACGAAAGAAAAGTATTTTACATTATTATCTTTAAATTGTCACTATTATCAAAATATGTACCACTAGACAAAAAACTTAGCACGAATTGTTCATCGCACAGGTGACAGGATAAAGGCGGAGAACTTTAATTGACCTAATTAGATCTGGAGTCTTTGGATAATTCTTGAAGTTTATCAAGTTGCTACCGGACCAGAGGCTATTGCATAGCATGTAGTTTATTTGTTTTAATAAACATATTATGTTTTGTATACATTATGAATCTTATTAAATTGTTATAAGTTTAGTGTAAATTAAGTAATATGAATCTTCAAAATACCATCTATGTAATAAAATGAACATGTGATACCATTGATGTTGGATTATGAAAATATTTATTTTGAGATGAGAATGAGTCAATATGTTTTGGGAGTGTGAACTTTTAATATAGTTTGTGTATGTTTGAATTTTGGGATTGCTCAAATTTCAGACAAAACTCTATTGAATTTTTTCTAGAGATTTTCCTCTAAACTATGTGTTTTTAGTAATTTAAACTATTAAAGAATATTTCACTACAAGAATGTAGCGGATTACCGATAGATTTTTCATCGGTAATCCTTATTTTTTTGTTGGTAATCGCAATTACAGACAGATTATCGACAAAAAAAAAATCTTTCGTCATATCTTTCGCTGGTAATTAAAAAGTCGAGGAAAATAGAAATTTGTCTGTAAATTACCGACATAAAAAATCTGTCAGTAATGTTTCGACAGAAATGTAGTTGGTAATATTTACCGATAGAAATTCACGAAAAATTATCGAGAGAAAATTTTATTGATATTACTGATAGAAGCAGTTTTTATCGGTAATACCGACAGAAACTACTTATGTCGGTAATACTGATAAAAATAGTTTCGTCTGTATTACCGACAAAATTTTTATTCTGTCTGTAATGCCGACATAATTTTATGTCGGTAAATATGAATTTATCAATAAATTATTCTATCGGTAAATTAAAAATTTATCGTTATTATCAAAGAAAATTGCAGACAGAAAATAAATCTGTTGGTAAAAAATAAATTTATTTTTTAAATTTTAAAAATATTTTTAAATTTTATAATGTATAAATATATGTATAAATTTATATTAATAAGAATAAAAATATAAAAATAAAATTTATATTTAAATAAATATTTGATGTAATAAATATTAAAGTATAAAAAAATGAACATAAAAATAATATATTGTATATAACTATATGAAATTAAAATATCATTGTACATATACAAAAAATCTAAAATCAATAAGTTGCTGCAGGAGGTGGTGAAAGTGGAGGTGGAGGAGCACCATCAGGTAGAAACTATTGTGATGGATCGAAGGTTCCTCACATGAAGTTGGGCATAAACTCATTAAGTTGCTGCTGGACCAACCTCTGCACCTCGGTTTGCATCCATACCTGAATCCGAGAATGAACCTGCACTTCCACCTCCATCTGCATTTGCTCCTGGATCTGCTACTGAACAATCCAATCACGCTCCGCCAACTACTCCTTCAAATGCTCGATCTCCTCCCGTAAGGCAGATGAACTACTAGAAGAAGAAGAAGAAGTTGTACTAACATACTATGAGCCAAGTCCATATAGCTTCTTCTTCTTCTCTCCACCCACAGCAGATCTAAATAAGCTATCATTGTCAACAGGAATGTCAGATTGAGAGGCCTCCTCCCGAGAAGCAATGAAACGATCCTATATAATATAAAAAAGATTATTAACTCTATATTTTAAATTTAAATTTTGTAATATTTAAAAAATTATGGAATTACTTACATTTACATCCTATGATCGATGATCCACAAATGAACGTCTGCCATGACTCCGGGTGTGCATATGCACAAATAGCTCATAGTTGTTCGGCGGCCAACCCATGGTAGACTCCTATTTAAATAAAAAAATATTAGTTTAATAACACAAAAAATTATAAATTAAAATATATTAAAAAAATATGAACATACTTACGAGTGTATGGGCATAATCATGATGTGATCGGCTGCCTCCTGTATGTGTGAATGGACATGCACCATCCACACTGGACATTCTATTACGAGAGGCAACAGCAGAATGTGCCTGCCCCTCGGGAGAGCTCCACCAGGCTTGCAGGTTTGCCCATAACTGATCATCAATAAATGAAGGCTGCTTCCCCACAGCCTTCACCTCACTCTGCATATCGTTGTAGCAAATAGTTTCCTTCTTCATGAAGGCAATCCGAACAAGGTTATCAATAACTTGGTCCCAGTAAAAATATTTTTGTAAAAAAATCAAGATAATCAGTATCATCTAAATGTAAATTTTTAACTTATACATATATATTAAATATTAAAATTTAATTTGCCTTTTGACCTTAAATTCTTTGAACCAAAAGTTCTTCATCTCCGGAGAGACGGCCTTCTAAGAAACTCCTGCGGGGTTCATTTTCTGAGTCATGACCTTTCGAATGTATATAGTGGAAGCCCCAGCTGGATTTGTCATGTAGCTGCAAAATTAAAGAAATAGTACACATTTATTTAAAATAAACTGATTAAACTCTATAATTTAATATAAATAATGTAAAATATTAAAAATACTTACTCTGACTCCCGAATAGTCAGATGTTGCATTCTACCATCACGACCTATAGCTAATGCTACAGTATCGGCATTGTAATATCCCTAATGATACCCTAGAATTTTGGAATGCTTATTTGTGAGAATTGAATTAAATAATTGAAAGTGTATATATGACTAATGGAATAAGAGGAAATGTGTATATGTTGTATATATGGGGATATATACAAAATATATATACAAGTCAATGGGTTTTATAAGTCAAAAGAGATATTTTGATTAATTAAATGGATTTATTTATGTTAGTGGAAGATGATGTAAGTGGATTTAATATTATATTGTTTAAATGTATGGTGGAGAGTAATTTGGGGAAAAGGGTGGTTAAAAGAGAAGAGTGGTTGACTTTCTTTCTTTCTTTCTTTCTTTCTTCTTCTTCTTTCATCTTCATCTTCTTCTTTTCTTCTCTTTGGCTGGCCACCCTTATCAACCAAAGGAAAAGAGATTTTGTTGTTTCCAAACTCAAGAGATTGAAGGATTTCAAGAGATCAAGTTAGAGTTTTAAGGATTTTCTTCACTTTTGGTAAGTTTCCAACTTGTTTCTTGGTTTTCTTTTGAGTTTGTGTTCTTGGGTTTGTTGGATGGTTGTTGTAGATGTGTTTATGGTTATTTTGGTGTGTTTGAAGTGTTTTGTCTTGGTAACTTTGATTTTTGGATTTGGATTGAAGAGAAAAAGGGTTGAGTTTGGTGAAAGGGGCAAATGTGTGGATTGTGTGATTTTTTTTTAAGTTGTGAATATGGTGGTGTTTGTGTTTGATGTTTGTAATTGAGTTGTTTTAAGATTTACTCAAGTATTATTGGGTTGTTGATGGTTTTGATTGAGTTTTTGTGTTGTTGATATGGTTATTGGAAGATGTTTGTTAGATGTGGCTTTGTTGGTGTCGATTTCAGGGTTTTTGGCCTGACACGCCCAGGAACACGGCCATGTCTTTAGGCGTGTCGTTGGTTCTAATTTCTGGGCTGGTGACACGAGTAGTGACATGGCCATGTCACTGAGTATGTCACAGCTTCTGTGTTGTAGTGGCATTGACACGGCCGGTGACACGCCCATGTCACTGAGCGTGACATAGCTACTGTGTTGTTGGAGGATTGACACGTCCAGTGACACGCCTATGTCACTGAGTGTGTCATAGCTTCTGTGTTGTTGGTGGATTGACACGTCCAGTGACACGCTCATGTCACTGAGCATGTCATAGCTTCTGTGTTGGAGGACGATTGACACGGCCAGTGACACGCCCATGTTACTGAGCGTGTCAAAGCTTCTGTATTGTGGGTTTAGGGCACGGTCAGGGACACGCCCGTGTTGTTGAGCGTGTCAAGTGTAGAGTTTGCCCTAGATAGTTCTCTTTCTTATTTTCTTCTTGTGTATCTCTAAATGAGTGTGTATGATCACCTTTGGATTAGGTTTTGAAGAGATTGAGCTACCTTAATTCAAGTGTTGAGAGTTATCTTGGAAGAAGAGTTGATAGAGTAGTGTTGTTGCTCTTAGAGGTAAGTACAAACTTTGAATGATTGCATACATTTATATGACATTGAGACTTAACACATTTAGTAGAGAAATGTGTTAAGTTACTTGATATATTGTTGATGAATGAGTTATATGTTATGATATGCATAATGTGAATTATGTTGATGTATCAATGCAATTGAGTAATGTATTGTATATGAAAAGAAATGTGGAAAATTGTGATATGAGATGTGAAAACTTAATGTAACCAATCGATATTGAGATGAAATAGAAGAATGAGAAAAATGAGAAAAGATGATATACTAGGGCAATGAGCCTAGTTTGATTATGAGAAATGAATTGAGGAATGAATTGTAAAAGAGATTGATAATAAGATAAATGAATTAATTGTGTGCCTAGTATGTTATTCAATTTTCAGAGTTATGGGTTTGGCGGCATGCCTATGAATCGCTGGGCAGGTGAAAAGATCGGGTCGTAAGCCGAGCCCGGCTGAAAAATGTGAAATATGATGTTTTTGAGGTGAAAAGACCGAGTCGTAAGTCTCAAAAATTGTAACAGTCTAGCCGGGTTGAGGACCAAGATACTGGGGCCCTGGGGTTTAGCCGGGTTGAGGTCCAAGAGACTGGGTCTGTTACATTATCCATGGATATATATATATATATATCGCCTACGGGCTTGATGAATGTGATTATAGACCAAAGCAGTAACTCTGAACTTTGAATAGCATATTAGATCCTTTTTGGGCCCATGCTTGTCTTTGCTTTAATGTGAATTATGAAATATGATGCAAATGATTAATATGTTGAGATATAATGCAATGAGTTGATATATTCATATATATTATGCATGAGCATAGCATGGATCTATATTGAATCAAAGTTTGTACCACTAAGCTTTCTGCTTAGCACGATTGTGGTTCATCGCGCAGGTGACAAGGCAGATCCAGTTGTGCCGAAGAGCTTGTCTAGACCAAATCGAGTCTAGGCTTGAGTTTGTGATACCAGTGTTGAGTTGTGGACATCAAGATCAGAGACGAACTGCCAGCATGTATAAATTCTATAATTTTGTAAACATTGATTTTGATATATATACATATGTATTTTTCGCTGCTTATTTAACAAATGTTTTGAACATACTGTTTGGATAAACTTTTGGGAACTAATGTTATATATATATATGTATTTTAACGAAGGAATGTTTTATCTATTACTATGTATAATATAGGTTAAATATTTTAAGTTTATTCGGACTGACTTATGATAATAATATGTTCAAGATTAAAGATTGGTTTGTTTAGAATGAACAGTGGCACCCCTTTATCCGGTATACGTATATTGCGTGTTGAGCAGATGTATGCGGTATGTGTATATAGGGTACGAGGGTGTTACAACTGTTTTACCAATGGAGGCATCTGTATGATCCTCTGTTTGGATCGGGTGAGAAGAAGAAGCAGGATCCTCTGTCTAGGCCCGGTGAGAAGTAAAAGCATGATCTTCTCTAAGCATATTGTCTGTAGCTGTGTCAACCAGAGGATCCTCAACAAATATATCATCTGGGACATCGCGCAACTGCAGACATGGCTAACCTATACTACTAGAAGCTCGACCTCCACTAGATCGACTACTAGACCCCGATCGGTCCAATCCTCATCCAAGTCCGCGATACATATCTAAAAAATAAACCATCAGTATAATTAATTAAAATAAAATAATAAACATAGAAATAAAATCAGTAAATGCTAGGTTAATTACTATTACTTATTATTTTTATTCATTACTATCATTGGATTGGGATGATTCAGATTCAGAGTCCATTAATGATTCATCCAATTCAGATTCTACATCCATAGCATCAATATCCATGAGTTCTCCAGTTGGATCATCCTCATTGGTCCTATCAACCAACTATACATTTTCAGGACTATCTTCTTGAAATGTAGTATCAATCTCCTGTTTATTGGCATATTATTTTGGTAGATCAATCCGTGATCTTGCTTTTATTATCAAATCGACAACCAATCAAATGTGTCTCGCCTTGTGCTAGAAAAAGAAACGTAATACACTTAGACAGCTTGACTGGCGAGTATGAACAATTCATATTTAGCATATGTCTTCCTTCTATTCACTTCCACTAAATTATATACTGGATGAACTTTTGTGCCATTTATGGGGTCATACCGGTCATATTTAAATAATACCACCCTTTTAATTGGTAATGTCAGATATTCAACCTCTACAATATCTATTAATCAATCGTAGAAATCAAACGAGTTTTCGCTATAGTTGGCCCCTTTATACAAACACCACTATTTATAGTTGCTCTCAAAGTATAGTGAGATTCAGTGTGAAATTTATAACCGTCAACAAAATACACCTTATAACATCTAACAGTTGGTAATGGACCCTGGGCTAAATCTTTCAAACATTTGTCAAAAATCATATTTCCATTTTCATTTGCCTAAATCAATAAGAAAAAAACATGCATAAGTTTAAAATTTATTAAAAAGAACAAATGACATGTATGCAAAATGTTAATAGAAACGAATTAATAATTACAAATTTTCAAAACCGTAAGGAAAAATTATTCTCGACCTCAATATCAACTTGTGAATTCATTATATTTTCATCCAAATCTCATAAGTGTTCAATGAATATGCTAAAATAGATTACCAAAAATATCATTATCATTCAAATTTTGAAGATTTTATCTTAGACGTAAAATATTCTATTTCAGATTACTATAGTCTTACTAACTTACTTGATATAAGGTGTCACTTCTTCACAATTCAATAATATGTAAGTATGTGCTGCATAATATTCTCTTTGTTCCAACCTTCGGTTGGTTGGTTTGCCGTATGGTCGACCCAGATGTTTGAAAATAGATAGAAGATATTCAAATTGGTCTTGTATACCTCCATCATCATTTCGAGGGACTTCACGCAATTTTGTTATTATGTTAGGCTCGAAATAATAAGAACAGAAAGTTGATGCCCCTTCCACTATAAAGGCATTACAAATTGATGCTTCTACTTTTGCCTTATTTTTAACATTTTTCTTCAGGTATCGCAGGTATCTTTCAAAAGGGTGCATCCAATGGTACTGTATCAATCCTGCAATTTTGGCTTCATATGGAAAATGAACTGGTAAATGTTCCTTTGAATAAAAAAAACTCAGAGAAAATATTTGCTCCAATTTACAAAGAATTATTGGAATTTCTTCTTGTAAATGATCAATTTGGGATACCTTTAGAGATATTGCAGTAAGTTCTCTAAAAAATAAGCTTAACTCCGTCAAAGCTTCCCAATTTTTTTTTTTTTGCAATAACTCTCTAAATGTAATGGGTAATAATCATTGCATAAATACATGACAATCATGACTCTTCATCCCAAATAATTTATATTTTCTCATATCAACACACCTTGACAAATTCGAGATATATCCATCTGGAAACTTCAAATTTTTTACCCAGTGGCATATTAATTATTTTTAATTATGATCCAATGTGTAATTAACTTTAGGATACCTCCCAGACATTTCATCTTGTTCTAACTCCGGCCTTCTACAAAATATCCTCAAGTCTTCTCTTAATTTGGCATTGTCTTTTGTTTTACTGGAACATCCATTATCGTATTAAACACATTCTCAAAAATATTTTTTTCAATATGCATTACATCTAGGTTATTCTTATAAGATTTGAACTCTAATAAGGCAAATCCCAAATGATGCTTTTTTTCCATCTACAATTCCGACATACACTGCTATTGGAATTTTCATTATATTCAGTTACCTTATGAAGCCTCAATTGCTCAATTTGAAACAACAAATCTTCCCCATTCAATATAGGAGGAGCATCTTTCCTTATTGTAATGTTCTTTCTGAAACATTTTCAATTCCTTTCGAATGGATGATCTGCCTTCAAAAACTTCCTGTGGTTGTCAAACTAACTTGTTTTATCCCCATTCAAAAGAGTAAATGCTTCAAAATCAGTCATGCAGTAAGGGCATGCTAATTTACCTGCAGTGCTCTATCCAGATAACATTGCATATGCGGAAAAATCACTTATAGTCCACATAAGTGTTGCTCTCAAACAAAAATTCTGTTTCTCAAAACAATCATAAGTCACGACACCCTCATTCTATAACTATTTCAACTCTACTATCAATGGTTGTAGAAATACATCAATTTGATGTTTTGGGTTATTTGGACCAGGTATAACTACAGAAAAAAATAAATATTGCTCTTTCATACACATCCACGGTGGCAAATTATAAGGAGTGAGTATTATCGGCCAGCAAGAGTACTGTTATCCTGATTATCCAAAAGCTTGAAAACCATCAGTACATAGACCCAACCAAATATTATGACATTCAGCTGCAAAATCAGGATGTAATTGGTTAAAATATTTCCATGCCTCAGAATCCGAGGGATGGCACATGACTCCATCTTCATGGTCATGCTCATAATGTCATCTCATATGTTTTGTTGTAACATTTGAAGCATATAATCTTTGAAGTCTTGGTTTGAGAGGAAAATAATATATTCTTTAAAAAGCACAAACTTTTGCTTGCCTATAACCCAACTCTGTTTGAATATCGGTTGTTCACGAAATTTACATATTCTATTTTCTGCAAAATCACCCCAATATAACATACACCCATTTTTGCAACAGTCAATAGTTTTTACTGGCAAGCCAAGCGCCTGAATAATTTTTCTTGTTTGGTAGAAATTATCAAACATTTCATTATCCTCCTATATTATCTCTTTAATAAATTGGATCCATTGATCGAAAGACTTTTTGGACATATGCTGCTCAGACTTTATATTCAAATAACAAGCCATGACAGATAGCTTAGTATGTTTTCTACACCCAGGCCACATCTCTGTATCCGGTGAATTCAATAAATTGTAGAACCGTTGAGCCTCAATGTTAGGCACCTCATCATGTTGTTCTTGATGAACCTCGCTAGTTCCAGGTACATCAATATTTGGCATGCCCCAATCAAACACATTAGGCCCAACTGTGTCATATACCAGTTGTGGGTATGAGTTTTCAAAGATAGATTTCAATGTACTATATTATTGTGCAATAGATTGGTCGACTATATTCTCTTCACCATGCATATTCCAATTGAAAAAATTTAGAATAAAACCCCATTTTCACTAAGTGATATTTCACTTCATCTGCTTCTCGAAATATACGATGTTGACATTTTATGCAAGGACAGCGAATCTTATTGCCTTGCATATAATCCCTTTGACTGGATGTAAAGCCAACAAACTCTTCTAACCCTTTAATAAATGCCATACAAAGAGTGTGATCCAGATTGAGTTGTTCATACATCCAAGCACATATTGTGTTCATTTTGCCTATGTATACAAACAAGACAATGAAATTATATCATAGGAATTAAATCTCCTTATTTCTCCTTCATAAAAGGGTAAGGCCCTAACCCATTCAGAAATATAATATATATCTTATTTAACATAATACAAGACTTTATACAAATTATAAAGAAAATTCGGCAGTATTTTCCCTAAGTTCTCTAAGTACACTACGTCAAATATAATAAATATTCATAATTTTTAATTTATGAATATATATATATATTATTTGGTATGCACTCAGAGAATAAAATAAGAGAAATACTATGAGTTTTCTATATAACTTGAATACTATTATGTCTCACATTATATATATTTTTGTTTCTAAACTGTCCAAATGGGACAATTCAGTGAGTTCTCATTTTTTTAGAAAAAATAAGTAACGTACCAAACGAGTACTAAGATTTATTATAAAATTATATTCATTAAAAAAAAGACATTAACAATCAATATTTAGATAGCGCACCTTTTTATATTCTAACATTACATTTATTTATGCCACTTTATCCACTTTGACTAATCATAAATAATGGCTATAAAGTGTTGAGATATATTCTACATCAAATGAATTCTTTTTATTGGATTAAGTGTTGTGCTTGTGATGTTTATTAAATTATTGTCATATAATATGTATGTTTAATACTAATTCTGTTGTAATTATCTTTCTATTACTTATCATGTAATATTTATATATTTGCCTGAATTGTTGTTAAATATATATATATATATATATGAATTTATCATATACTATGTTATTAAGTTGAAATATATAATTAAAAAAAGTCCAACTTTAAGTTTTGTATTTGTGCGTAAAAATATTTTGAATAAATATTTAATTAGTTTATTTGAAATTATTTTTTTTTCTATCTATATTATATTATAGTATTTATTAATTTGATATTCAACATTTGTAATTGATATTTATATTATATATAATAATAATTATTAAAAATATATATATGCAAATCTAATTTAATTATTTTTAAATTATTTATTAATAGGTTTAATTCTAATCAAAGTTAAATTTAAAATTTTATAGTTTAAAAATACATATCTATTTCTAATTAGTAATATGTCCATTTCGATTAAATTGTCACTTTTGTAAAAAAATTATCCTACTTATATTGTTACTTTACAAATTAATTTGTGTGTTTAGTACTAATTATGTTAGAATTATCTTTTTATTACTTATCATATGTCACATTTCTTTAAAATATATTTCTTTAAATATTAAATAAAATTAATTCCTTTGAATATTAAAATTTTAAGATATTAAATATAAAAAATTTTATATTAATCATCTATTGCACATTATTTTTTGAATATTATTTATTATAATGCATCAATAAAGAAAGAAAAATCATAAAATAAAAATCTTAATAAACTATAATGGTAATTATTCACCAAAAAAATAAATTTAACAAATAAAAATTTCCATTTATAAATATTAACAAAAATTTTCATAAAATAAAAATAAAGTAAAAGTTCTCATTATATTACAAAATTTAACTAAATCCCTAACAATAAATAAAATAACAAATATGTTATTTCATTTAACTAAAACATAAAAATTATTAAAAAAAATAAACTTAAAAATTAAATTACTATAAATTATTAAATTACCAAAAAAAACTTATATAAATAATCATTAAATACTAAAAATTATTATTTTAATTTTCACACATCCCCTAAAATACAAAAAATAATAATTTTTCACAATTTTTTTAATATTTTATAATCAGTAAATTATTTAATTTTTTATACTATAATATATAATACAATTTATAAATTTATAAAATAACCTAAAAACCCTAAAATCACAAATTTATAATTTTACCTAAACCTCTAAAATAACAAAAATAAATAATTTTGCATAACTTTATTTAATATTTTATAATCAATAAATTATACCAATAGTTTATACTAATAATATATAATACAATTTATAATTTTATAAAATAACCTAAAAACTCTAAAATCACATATTTTTAATTTTCCCTAAACCTCTAAAATAACAAAAATTATTAAACTTTTTTACAATATTTTTTCAAATTTTATAAACAAAAATTAATTTCTGCTTTATTGAAAAAATTTATTAATGTTATAAATTATTTTCAAATAACAAATTAACAATATATATATATAGTCAAATTCATATACAGCAACACATTCAAATATAAATAATAAAAATAGAAAATTAAAATAATTACACTAAAATATATAAAAATCCATATTATTTATAATTATACACATATTATCAACAAATTAATATAAAAAATACATCAAAAGTTCACAAATACTGGATTTGAAGAAGAAAATTTCGGCAATAGTCCAAAGATGCCCCAAAAATTGAATTGAAATCTGAAATTTCGAAATACAATTTCAAAAAATTAAATATATATATATATAATCAATAAATACCTTAAAATGTCATTGCCGGACTGGAGAAGAAGACAGCTACAGAGAACGTGTGATGGCGACAACGGACGGAGAAAATCAGAGATAGAGAGAGAGAGGCAAGAACCAAATGAACAGAAATCTTTGTTATTTCAAAATATAATTTTGAAAAATTAAATATATATAAATATAATTAAATATCATAAAACGTCATTGCCAGACCGGAGAAGGAGACAACGACTGAGAACAGGAGGTGGCGATGATGGATGGCAAAAATGGAGAGACACAGAGAGAAAAGAGAAGCAGAGGAGAGGCGGCGAGGCGAAAAAGCAAGAAAAAGAAGAAGAGAAGCTTTTTATATCTAGGGTAAATTTACCGAGAGACAAAAGTGTCTCTCGATAAATTTACAGACCGAAATATTCTCTCGGTAATAATGAGAGACACTTCCCTTCTCTAGATAAATAAAATAAAAAGGTGAAAAAGTTCCCGCCAGTATTATACGTTTACCGAGAGAATTATTTTTCTCTCGGTATTACCGAGAGAAAAAATATGTCTCTCGATAAATGAAATAAACGAGAGAAATAATTACCTCCACTACTATACGTTTACCGACAGAAATAAATTCTCTCAATAAATAAAATACACTTACCGAGAGAAGAGTATTTCTCTCGGTATATTTAAAAAAATTATCAATATTATTTACCAAGAGAAAAACTCTCTCGATAAATGAAGGATGAAATTACCGCCTCTTGCATCATATATTACTGAGAGAAAAATTTTCTCTCGGTAATACTAATATAAATTAATTTCATCGTAAGTTATCAAGAAAAACTACATTCTCTTGGTAAATGTTATTTCTGCTATAAATTATCGAGAGAAAAAATTTCTCTCGGTAATTTAAATATATAAATATCATTTATTTTGCTTTTTATTTACCGACATAAACTATATCCATTGGTACTACCGACAAAAATTAATTCTCTCGGTAAAATTACAATAAATATAATTTATAATTATTATATTGGATTTTTTATTTACCGACCGAAAAATTATTCTGTCAGTAAATGCATATTATTTACCGAGAGAAATAAATTTCTCTCAGTAAAATTTCAATTATGTGAAATTTATTGAATTCATTTCCCGACAGAAGCTTTTTCCGTAAGTACTATCGAGAAAAATAAATTTCGATTGGTAATTTTTGTCGAAAAATATTCCCGCCATCATCTCCCGCTATATTTATTGATAAAATTTCTGTCTGCGAATGGATCTGTCGTTATTTTGTTGGTAATCTGTCGGTATTTTTTTAATTTTATTTTTTAAATATTTTATCTCGATATTCTCTTGGTATTACTAATAAATAATATTTTATCGGTAAAATTTTATCGGTAATCCGCTGCAATCTTGTTGTATTTTTATATAATTATTAAAGTACATTTATGGTATAAAATAGTTTTCTTGAAATTATAGAAATTTTATAATGACGAAAAGTGTGACATTCTTGTATTCTATATGTGTATTTTATATATACCAGGTATATGTATTATACATATATATGATATAAGAGTGTTACATTGACAGTATTAAGTAAGCCCATGATATCATGTCTTATGGTCGCACAAATCACTTGTGCGATGGCACAATAGAATATTACCGTTTAATTTGAATTTTTTTATCCACGTGTCTAATTATCATTGATCTAATATGTTTGGCTCTAAAATTCAAATTTGTTGGACTTGTGCTATCATACAACTTGCTAAGGCAGTCGCACAATTGGCTGGGCATTGAGGATGCACTGCACGGGGTGACTGCGATTACTTCTACCATTTTTAGGTTTTTTTATGAATGCAATGTGTGGTCACACGAATTGGAGTGACGGTAGCACAATGTGTTCGCATTTCAACATCACTGCATGCTGAGACAATGACCATTTATGTAAATTCGTTGATTTAGCTTTAATATATTATGCAGTCGCACAACTTGGTTGGGCTGTCGCACAATTTCTTCATGTTCCAACCTCACAGCATGCCAAGGCCGCTATCCTCTCTATATCTTTAGTGCATTTACCTTACAAGTTTGTGCGATCGCTTAATGTCCTTGGGTAGTCATGCAACCCTAATATATGGTGCCTATAAAAACAAACTTGATTAAACTCATTGGTACATATCAATTTGATTGTCAATGATCAAAATAAAGGTTAATTGTCCAACATAAATGAATAAATAAAAAAGAGAAAAAATAAAATTCAAAAGAAAAAAGAAAATGAATGGTGGGGAATAAAAAAAATTAAAATAATTAATTACTCAAATGATTATATGGATGGAAATTTAAGAAGAAAATCAAAAGAGTCTTCATCTTCGTCCTTTGTCCATGGGAGCCGAATTTCTTGGGAGAAAGAAGGGAGATTTTTGCTTCCTTAAATACTCAAAATTTCACAAAGATTTCATAGGTTTCAAGGTTATTTTGAAGAAAAATAAAGAAATCAAGTAAGTTCTTTATCTTTGAAGCTTTATTTTCTTGTTTTAAGGTTTTGTAAGATTGAGTTAGAAAGAGAAAGTATGTTTAAATTGTTAAATTGATAGTAATTGAGTTAAAATAATGGATATGTGATGATTTGTTGATTGATTCTTGAGATAAGCATGATTGATGAAATTAGGTATTGGGAATAAATATGTATAATTAGGGCTTTTAGTAGGGGTGTGTATAATTTTTTTAAGTGGTTGATTTAGTGTTTTTTTAATGTATATGTTATGATTTTAATGTTGGAAATTGAATATGATTGAGTTTTAATGAAGTTGAGGTTTGGGGATAGGTTATGTGAAATTAGGATTTTGGATGGAGGTTGATATAATTATTGAAATGTGTTGTTTTGTTGTTATTTTGACATGTAAGTAATGAATTTATAATTAAATATTGGAAATGAGTTGGGTAGGATGAAATAAAGTAATAAATGGTGAAAATAGAGTTTTATTGAGATTTTAGTGGAATTTCTTTAAGTAATGATTGTTTGATATAAATTAAGCATGAAGATGATTTGTGTGGCTTATATGTATTTAGGACGAATTGGTACAAGTAGTGAATGTTAAGGCTTCGGTGAAAATGAGAGGTGGATAGAGAATTGGATTGATTCTAGAGCAAGAAAAATCTTTGTACATATTTTCCTAATGCTCATTTTAAAAGTTCATGTATGGCATATTGTGTATTGTTGCTTTGGAATGTGGTTATTCACATAATCTATATGTGATGAATATTGCATTGGACATATGACCATTGTAACATGGTGGTTGGATGTGATTTGTATATGGAATGTTAGTAGTATGTTATACGAAAACATGTATATGTATGTGCAATGTGAATGAAAATGTATACTATGATGACATTGTGTGAATAAAATGATAAAATATGATTAAAGATGTGAAAGAGCTACTTTATGTAACTTGATTGGAAATGATGAGAAATGTCATATATGAATAAGAAGGGTGAATGAATATGATAAAATGTGGAGAAGAGTTACTTTGTGAAGGTGACTCGCGGTTAAGTTATATGATTGAAATGTGAAAAATGTGGGGAGAAAATGGATAAGAAAAGAGGAAGTTTATGAAATTTGTGTTTACCTTATATAAAATTCTATTTCAGAGAATTGTATTTGGTGCTATTGACATGGCATACCTATAATATGATTTGCCTTCGAGGCTAGGCACTGGGTGTCACTATTGATGATATTATTTACCTTCGAGCTAGACACTAGGTGTCACTTTGATAATATTATTTGCTTTCGAGACTAGACACAGAGGTGTCAACTGTTGCCATAGACCAAATCAATGTATTTGGAACGTGAATATTGTATAGGGTTATTTGGGCCCAATGCATATGTTTGTGAAGTATTGGTGTGAACATGATTAATTATGTAACACGATTGTATACGAATGAATGGTATATTGTAATGATAGTATGATTGGCTATGAGATATAGTGTATGATGTGTAAATGAGTGTTGTGTTCATGGTTATTATGTTGTTGTGCGAATCATGGTGGTATGCAATGATTTTCAAATTTTTAAAGTTATCAAAGTATGTACTACTAAACTATTAGGCTTAGCGCGGTAGTATGTATCGAGCATATATTGGAAGTGCAGACCGACGTGATTAGGATTGTGAATGGAGCTTGGAAATTAAGTATGTCACGAGACCAACTCAAAGGGTCATGCATACATGTATATATTTTGACATTATGAACTTTGATTTATGTATTAGATAAGTCTTGGGAAAAGTTGTATGTAATGTATATTATGTATAAGTGTTATGTTGGGTATTGTTTATATGAGAAACTTTTGGATGTGATAAATGAAAAAGTGATTTTGTAATGAAATATTTAGTGATAATTAAAGTAATTGTTGGTTTTTGGAGAAACTATATTTTAAGAGTATTTTTCAAATTGCAGGTTGTGTAATTTTTAATTTGGGATTTTATGAAATTACAGATAAAATTCTAACGAATTTTTCTTAGAGAATTTCCTTAACAAACTTATAAATTGTTATTAATATTAAATTGAGGATTTTTATATGAATTTGTGTAGTACCTTTATATTCTAGATATGTGTTTTACTTATACATGATATATATATTATACATATTTGGGACATAAGAGTGTTATATTTTAAAGCATAAAGATTTGACCCTCACCTCAAACTAACCAAAGCATCATCACCTATAGTAAAATAAAAAATAATTTCAGATCCACACCAAACAAAGGACACCAGATTATCAACATATACAGCTCATAAACCCGCTATCAGTAAAAAAAAGTGCATCTCTCATAGTATCAATATAATAGATTGCAAGAGCCGGCATTATTAGTCAACAAAAAAAAGCCCAACCTAGGACAGCAGCAGAAAACAAGTCAATTTAGCAACCTGCAAATCCACTATATCAACAATAAACTCAACCAATATAATATCAAAACAGCATGTCCCTACTCCACTATATATATTATTTAATGAGATGAATAATAGTTAAGATTCTCAACTATTCTAATTTTTTTTTACAGTTGAATTAGAGGAAAAAAACAAAATTCAGCTTGCATATTGATGATATTTTTGCTTTATTCTCTCTCTCTTTTATTTTTAATTCAGGTTGTAATTATCCATTAAGGAAAGAGCCATTGCAAATTAACTCCAACAACCCATGAAATCCCTTCAAATACAATAAACAAATGAAAAACAGAGCAACCAAAACAACAATACCAATGCCCAAAAAATGACGTGTAACTCTTCTTCTAGCAGTAATTTATCATATCCCCAGGTAAGTTCACATGCACATAAAACAAATTATATTTTAAATTTAAACAAAATTAGAGCCACTCGAACTAAGACAACCCCATGAATCCCAGCATTACAAGTTCAAGGTTCTCCCACCTCCGTTTGCTTGACTAGACCTATAAACCAGTTACATGCAATTCAATTGAGATAAATTTCATCATTCAATTTAACATCATCTCAACAATGCACAAACTAAATTGAATTAGTAGAAGTAAAGCATAGTGATGGTTCATTCAAAATAAACAACCGAAACATGATAGGGAAAGCAAAAGGAGTAGATTTAAATTATGAATTTTCATTTTAATAAAAACAAGGAAAATAATTTTCTAAATTTCAATTTGCTTATGCCTTTCAATGAACTCGATGAAATTCGTGTTGTATTCTTTTCTTCCTCTTGAGCCCTAGGTAAGCCGTCAATAAGTCCAATTCCAATCCCTTTATAATTTCCCATTCAATGCTAAAATAATCATATCAAAGACAATAATGTAGTAACTTTTGTAAAAAAAAATTTGGTCAATAAATAGAAAATTTTATTGCCAAAAGAATATATGTACAATAATCAAACTCTTAGAACAACACTCACAACCAAAAAAACCACTAATAGATCATGTTATACACTTCTTGACCTCAGTTATACAATTGAATGGCCATTATCAGAATGCACAACAAATAAAAAAAAAACCAATATAATACAGCTACAGAACACCAAAATGCACACTCCCAGGCTTTTGCACCCAAAAAAAAAAGAAAAAAAAATACTAATGCACAACATCAAGATATCAAACTACATCCAACCATCAACCCCATCATTTAAGGAACTAAAATAGGCCCTTATGATCATCAAAACCAAACAACTCCACAATAGCACCAACTAATCAGAATCACAGATTTTCCCCATCATAGTGACATTGTAGTAAATTCATAATTTCTGGATAACAATAAATAAATAAACACAATTAAAAGAAGAACAATAACAATTTTGAGCAGGGAAAAAAGAGAAAAAAAATAAAGACGAAACAACACAGCATTAACAAAACAACTGACCGCACATGAAACAAACACCCCATCCATATCCACCTCACAACATTCTATCCACAAAAAAAATGGCCTTAACACCGTAACAACACAGGAAATTTTTCATGCTCACATTTGCAATTATGCAGCAATAATCTCAACAAAAAAAAAAAAACCTAAAACCCATTATAATCATAACCCAACAAATCAAATAAGCTAAATGCAATTGAGCATAATCAAATTATTCACAATGCAACCAACCCACCTTGGCTCCAAAACTCACATAATCCCTAGCTATTGTACAATGTGCAATTTTTCAATCCTAATAAAAAATTTTATAATAACACATTTTACATTAAATTTATGTACAAATATTTTTTAATATAATATTAAAATTTAGCAAAAGAATTAGCAAGTAATAGAGCCTCATCATTCTGGGGTTATAAGCATACAATGATGGAAAAGAACCAGTGGTTGATTGTGATTTTATTTTTTAAAGTTCTGTTTGTATTTAAAAAAATTTCCTTCTAATATCCATTTTACATAGAATTGATGAAATTATGTCCATTTTTACCTGCTAAGCTCCATTTGCCCACTTCCTCTATCTTTCTTTTTCTCTCTACCTACCAATTAAATGTTTTAGAGGTGAGCTATTAAGTCTTTTTCATTAATATGGATTTTGGTGTGCACGATCCTCCATCGTTTCAAAAGAAAATAAACTTAAATTGACAGGAGGAATGATGGTGAGTGAGACAGATTTGAAACGGGATTTGGGCTTTTAAGGATTGAGATAGTTGTTGGTTCAACAAGATATAACTTTATTACATACTGATAATGGAGGACAAAATAGTCTCTGTAATTAGCGTTGAGTGAGACGGATTTGAAAAGGGATTTGGGCTTTTAAGGATTGAGATAGTTGTTGGTTCAACAGGGTATAGCTTTATTAGATATTGATAATGGAGGACAAAACAGTTTCTGTAATTAGCGTTCTACCTTTGGCTGCATCTATTCGTTCTCTTTCAATCATATAACAACAATTCAAAATTTTTTTATGCATTATTGAAAAATAACAATCTAAATAATCAAAATCAGATCCTTTACTTCTTATTCATATGGAAATTTTCATTAAAAAGAGAAGAAGATAAAATATTAATTAGAAAAAAAGACAGATTGTTGACTCTCATAAGATTATCAAGAGCATGGTTATGGTCATATAGAGGTTTGCTTTGCTTCTTTATAATGGCCTCTGATATTCAGATGATTTAAATGGTGAATTAGATACTCTGTTTATAAACTGCCGATCTTAAGAATAAGGAATTTCAGCAGTAGTTCAACATCAACTAAAATGTATTGGCATTATCTTTTAACAATGGACGTTGTGTTTATTATTCATTCTATTATGTAAAAAAAATAAAACTATCACATTCAATTTCTACTTGTCTATCATTCACCAAGATCTAAAAATAGAGAAAAAAAGAAGAAAAAAATCAGACACTGCTTTTCTTAGAGTCAAATACCACCTTGTAACCTAGTTTTCTACAAATATTAGTATATGAACAAACCCATTTGTTAAATCACACCCAAAGTATAACATAAAATAAACATAAATTGAATTTAAAAAGATAACATTCCATAAATGAAAAAAAAAAAAATTTTGATTAAACCTCAAGTGAAGGATGTATCAGTAGCAAATAGTCAAGCAAGGCAATCTGAAATGGCGATGTCAGCTATGGTGATCTGCAACAACAAAGCAAATTTTAAATACTTGTAACATTTTATAAGGAAAATTACAAAACGACTATTAAAAAAACCAAATGTGAACTACTTGTATCTGAATACCAAAATCCAAAAGCTTTGTTTTATGACTTTATGACTTTTTTGAGTTTTTTTTTTCTTCAAAGACAAAACTAAGAGAGTGTGTGCAAAGGGAAAGGAATGGGTGACCCATCCATAGTTTTCTAGTCTCTATCTCTTATTTATGGGTATTTAGCCAGAAAATAAATAGAGCTTTGAGACAAAGAAGACCCACTTTGAAGGTTTTTTTTACTACTCAGTTTTATTAGTGGTGCAATCATGGTGGCAAGAACCCTTCCAAAGCAGAGGAGAATGGTGGTGCCACCTCTCAATCATGTTCTAATTATAGAAACTGTAAAGAAGGTAGATTTATTTTTGATTGGTTCATAAAAAAGCTAAAGAAAAGAAAAAAAAAATCAAACTTGTTGTTTAATTGAAGATAATACCATTCAAATTTTCTTTCTTGACTGTCTTTGAAATAATGGGTTTGTTTAATTTTCTTGTTTAAGGTGGATAAATGCATGGCTAAATTGCAAGAACTTCAATATACAGTAGCAGAAGGATATAAGGTGATTTCTGGTGGTAGTCTGTGTCCTAGAAGTACAAAAGGTTATCAAAGAAATAGTCTCGGGCGCAAGCAAGAATCTTTAAGGTAAAAAAGAACAAAAAAAATCAAATCTTCGCTTTTAATTTTGTTTTCTTCAAGCTGTGTTATAGACAAGCTTTCTTTCTTCTTTTTTTTTCTCTACCTACTCTTTTTACCTCAGAAGTCTCCCATGGGGAAGTTGCATGGGCGAACCTAACGAGGGGCCAGTGGGGGCTCAAGACCCCCACTCACAGACTTTTGTCCCATTACATATATATATATATATTTTATAGAGGCATGGTTATATAGACTGCAGTAAATATATATTTATGGATACCCATATATAGACATAGCTTGAATAGACTGTTGATATAAATGTGTGAAAATGATAGGCTTAGCGTATTAATAAAAAAATAATAATAGGCCTAGCTTGTATAGACTGCTATTTTTTTTTCTATATATGTATCACAGTATGATAATAAAAATAAAATTGTTTACATAAAAAGAGTATATACACCGAAATATTCTCACCATCAATTTGGAAAAAATTATTTATTGACAAATAAAAAGTTACATAAATTTTTTTTTTAACTCAATTAGTATGATTTTTCCCTCCTTTTAGTCAATTTTTTTAATATATAAATCGCAAATGTATTTTTTGCCTAAAAATTACAGTTATAAAATTTTTTCTTCATTCAATTTTCTCATTTTCTACCTCTTCTCTTCCATGTCCTTTTTTCTGCAACTTTCAATAAAAGGTTTTCTCATTTTCTATTTTAGTTTTATTTTTTTTATTTTTTTTATGTTGTATCTCAAAATTTTTCTATATTGTATCTCAAAATCTATAAATTTTTATATCATTAAATTTGTTATTTTTTTGTTATGTTTATATCTATGTATTTGTGAATAGCAAATATACAGCTATACCCAATAATTCATATCTAAAATTATAATTAAATTAATTATGTTTTAGATATAAAATTTCAAAATCTCAACTTGTTATTTTTTATTTTTTCTAATCAATATATATTATTGAATGGTGAACTAAAACATATTATAAATCTTAAATTTATTATTTTAAAATTAAAAAATATATATTTTATAAAATTTATGATAAATAAAAATTTTAAAATATAGATTCAATAAAAAAAAAAATAAGTCCCCACTGATCATAAATTATGCGTCCGCCCCTGGGAAGTTGCCTGCAAGTTTAGTAGGCACTCTCTATCTTTCATCATTTGGTGAAAAGTTATCAACTGGGTTCTTTAATAAAGAAATTTTCTTAATGGGTTTTCAGTAAATGCAGTTTTTTTTTTTTCTTCTCTCGTCAACAAATAGATTATCCACATCAATAATAGGAATAATTATATGCTACAACTGTTGTAGCAATAAATGCCTACAATACACCAATAGAATTCTTACACGTAAGCATTTATTACTACAACAGAATTAAATAAATGTCAATAAATGCCTATATGTAAAAATTTTATTGGTGTGTTGTAGGCATTTATTGCTACAACAGTTGTAGCATATAATTATTCCAATAATAGAGTCTAAATGCTTTATTTATGCAAGGAATTGCGGAAAATGTCATTACCAGCAATGGTAGTTAGAGAAACAGTGGAAAAATTCTACAAGCAAGCCGATTTCTAAGAGAAAATGTTGGAGCGGTTGCTTGTAAAACCAATAAAATTGATTTAGAAGACCATAAAACTCCAGTAACACAACAGGTAAAACATAAGCCAAATCATGAAGATACCGACATGAAGTCCAAAAGAAATAAGGAAAAATAAATTAAACTACAATCTATTCAATTAGAATCTCCTTCTCCATCATCTAACACTAGCTTGAAGTCGATAGCTTGAAATTGAAGATGCAGGTGAGAAGATGGTGATCACTAGAATAAGAAGCTATCGCTATATTTGAGATGTCGCTATATTCGAGATGTCGAGATAAGGATTGAAGATGGTGGCAGCTACATGCTTGTTGCTAGGTTAGAGATAATAATATTATTGGCAGAATTGAAGAAACAATATTGTCGGCGGCAGAGAACGTAAAATGGAAGGATTAAGGTTTTATTTTATATCTTTTATACCATAGGTTAAAGATTCAACGCATCCAATCTCATTATGAACACTTACTCTATCAATGACTTAAATTTTTTCAACTCATCAATGACTCATAATATTTTCCACAAAAGTGGAGTTAGGTAACGCCATTTCACTACCCAAGAAAAGAAGAGTAAAGGTAAGTGTTTTTGTAGTTAAATATTATTTTATTATTTTTGTGAAATTCATTTAAAAATTGTATTTATTATGAAATTTCATATACTAATATGCAATTTCATGGAATTGATTTTATAAAGTTGAAATAAATATTTTTTTTTAATGTTATAAACATAAAATCATTTCTAAAATGTGAAATTTGAAATAAAGACCATAAATATTTGTTCCAAATAGCTAAGATTTTAATTTTATATTTTTAAGATAAAAATACAATAATCTTTTAAAAATTGAAAGGAAAACTGGAGATATTATGATATTCAATTAGATTTGTTCACAAATCGAGTTCAAATTTAAACTAAATGAATAAATAAAAATCAAAGTTTTTTCAAAAGATTGATACATTAAGTTATACTTTTCTTAGCAAACTAAAATTTCAAAACCCAATCTACAAACAAAAATTATCCTCAATCTCACATAACTTCCACCATTTAGGTGAATTTTGGCAGCCAACTTGAGTTGTGCTGTTAAAGACATTAATGTGTATGAAATTGGTTAAATTTTACTGATAAATTCTAAATTTAATAATGGTACAAATTACTAAGTAATGAATTAAAAAAAGTAAAATTATAATTATTTGAAACAAATTCCGACAATTAATCTAAATATGAAAATGCTTATATAAGTACATTTTTTTAATGAAGAAAATTTCATATGAATTTATAGTAGTCAATTTGACAAACTAAAACATTTGAAAATAATTAGAATAAAAGAAGAAAAAATGATTTCCGTAGCAGCAGTGTGGATGAGAAATGAATGCAGTTATTACATAAAATGAAATGAGCAATAAATTGAAGGACTAAAAATAATGAGAGAAAATTATATTATATGTAATTTTTTTTTCAAAAATATTTCACTGTTTTGATATATTTTTAATATATTAAATATATACTAAATGTATACTTCTAAAAATTGAGTATGCTTTTAATATATAAGATATATATTAGACATATATCTCTGAAAAAGAGAGATTTTTTGAAATTGAACATTAAAAAGTGATTTTTTATAGAAAAAATTATATTTTTGAAAATTATTTTATATTTCAGAGATATCTTTTGAAATTGAAAGTTAAAAAGTGATTTTTTCTTTTTTACAGAAAAAAGTATTTTTTTGAAAAATTATTTTATTTATAGAAAACTATGCTTGTTTTTCATAAACTTTTTTGGTGGAAAATGGAAAATGAAAGATAATGTTCACATGACCAAATTTTCTAAAATTGAAAATATAAAATAAGTTTTCGGTTTTGTAAAGTTTATCTAAGAAGAGAGTAGAAAACATATTTGACATGTTTTTCAAAATTTTCTTTTATGAATAGAGACTAGTTTTCTATCGGCATCAAAATTTTTAAGAGAGTAGGGAATCTGAAGGAACCATATACTGTGTTTGTTATTATCACTTAAATTCATTCATTTTAACAATCAAGAACATTAAAAGCATAATAATAATATTTAGTAATCAAGAACTTTCATTCTCCTCTTTATATAGTCGCTATAAGACAAGGACACAGCCGCTTTGAATTCAAAGTGAAATTGAACATCACTATTTTGAGGTAAGGCTTTCAATTGCTTGTCTTTACATGCATACATACATATTTATATTTATCTTTGTATTATAGTTTACTTTAATTACTGATTTTGTGTTATAAGATAAATTTCAAGCTTGATTAAATTAAAAATATATTTTCTCTTTTTTCTATCTCAAGTAATTATAATGATTAAACCAATAATATCTCAAGTAATTCTAAAGATTAAACCACTTTGTCAATGTTACAACTCATAATCATAGGGTAGAATCAAACCCGTAACCATTGATGCTTGGACACTAGCCATGTTATTGATTTATCAACATATGTATGTATAAATAAATTACCCTTAATAAAAAAATATAATATATATAAAAATAATACATATATATATATTTATTTATTTAATTAACAAAGTAAATGATAGTAACAGGATAATAAATCCCGTTTAGACCTAAGTGTGTGATAGGCAAAGGGCAGTAAATCCTTTGGTAGATTACTTTGTTGATTGATATATAATTTTGAAAGCTTTAATGGATAATCTGTTATGCAGAACAACTTTTCTTTCTGATTCTCCAAATATTTACTTAGAAAATAAAAGGATAATTAATAGTAAAGAATTTTATTGAACATTTCTCAAAAGCAATTGATGGTTAGGAAATTTCCAAGATCTAAAAAGATCAAATCTATAAAAGTTCAAAACTTAGTTTCTTTAAAATTGATTTCACAATTAAAAATGAAAAAAGAGATACCAAATTTTAAAACCTTTTGAAACTATTCATCTTCTTTCTTATAGATCTTTACTGAAATATAGGGAAAAACATTTCAAGTATATCCATATAAGACTAGTTCAGGTTGATATAAAACCTTTAACAAAAGAAAGATTAAATACTTCATTCTTAGCAGTCCTTAGGGATACCATATTCACAAATTTCCAAGACTCACTATTAAGCTCAATAGAATCCAGCCTATGCAGTGGTCTAATTTCTTTTGATTGTTATCACAATTTAACAATTTCCTTGAATGATAAAAATATTCTCAGTCTCTAGTTCTCCAGAATAAGACACATAATTACCACTTGATGGAAGTATTCATACCTGTAGCCCTTATTTATAAGGTGCATTATAAGGCTATGATTTCTACTTTTGCTATGAAACATCAATTTCAAAGCATAAAAGGAGGAACTTTGCATTTACAAACAGATCTTTCCAAAAATAATATTGTAATTCCAAGACAAATCCAATGGAAATATATTAATCTCCCAGAAGAATGTATCTTGAAAGGAGCAGTAATACTATATCCACCTTCTAGCTCTAGGCCAAATATACAGCTTAGAAAAATAATCCAATTTGATAATGGACATGTTAAAGAAACAAAATTCTTAGTTCAGTTCTCCACCTTAACTATAGAAAAAAGGATTGATCAAATTGGCAAGTCTCTTGCCAACCCCATTCTACCCTCCTATCTAATAAGCATGAGCTTCTCGTGCCGATCTTAGCCACTGACAAGAATACAAAGCTTGTCTAAATGAAAGATAAAATATTGCCTCGCATAAAAGTGAACGAGATTTGAGTCGACCCAAAATAAAATGTTTGATGTTGTTAAGAGAAATGTTCACATGCTTTAAGGATTGATTAAAATCTCCTCGGTCACTAATCTATTATATGTAGTGAACATTGCCTAGTGCAAGCAAGCTATTTGATAACCTCTCTCTTGTTAGGCAAGCACATCTCCTTAGCCCATGAGTAGAAGCAAGCGAAAATTTTCAGTACCTAACCTAAAACTAGTTGACTAGACAGAAGCTGACTTATCCACGGAACTGGTGGAGGTGCTCATGTGAATGATGGGGATTGAATCCATGCATGGAGGATTCAAAATCCATTGCCTTGATCCACTTGGCTACCTCCGCCCTAATTGCAATTAATAGAATTAATTTTCTGATACCTCTTCAGTTTCGAGCACAATAGATCTAGGTAGGGTCTCTACCCTTCCCTCAGTTATACATTTACCATCTTCTTAATCATAGCAGAAAATCAGTCTTCCTTCTGTTATGCATTTGCCTTTTACAAGTCAAAATAATAAGCAATAGGAGACAACACTTCCTTCTGTCATTTATTTACCATTTCTTCTAGCATGGACTCCAATCCATTCCTCATAGACATTCGACCTCTAGCATTCCTAGTTCCACTTTCTAAAATGTACTACAGCTCAAACACACCTCAACCAGTCTACTTAGAGCCGAAAAAATAAAATGTTAGGTTTCTCTACTAACTTCTCCAACCCCTTCAACTATAACAGAAAATGTTATAAATGAATTAAATATTGTAGAAAAGGAATTTGAAGTTGATAAAAAATTTCTTCATGATGATTCCTATTCAGTTTCAAACACAAAAAGAAAGAAACTAATTTTTCAGAACTATCCTTGATCAAAGAAAATAAATACAGTTAAAATATCATGATTTTCTTCTTGAGAATAAAGTTCATATTTTATTCTTTGACTAGTTTGAAATTTATGCTTCACAGCAAGAAATTTCATATCCTTTCTCTGATAAAAAAAATCTTTAAATCCTATCACAGTTAGGGATAAAATTCCAAAATGAGAATTGACTAATGGTAGAAAAATTCAGTTAGAGCATCCATCTTTGAGACAAATAAAATTTACCCATCTTGAGTCCCAAGTAGAGGCTACCCCATTCAAAATTCCAAATGATGACTCCTCTATAAATCTTAGGAATCTCATCATTCAAAATAGTTTTACCAATGCTTACCTCAATACCCAAGGAACACAGCTTATCAAGATTAAAAAATCTCAAAAGATAGACACTATTGAAACACAGATTAGTTCAAAAGTGAGAACTCCTATCTTCAAACCATTTTAGATATCCAAAATTAGCTAGAAACAGATTCAAGATAATAGGTCAAAATTCCTTCAAGATATTAAGGACTAATTCAATAGGATTAGCCAAATCTCAAACACCCAGAGCTTTAGCACTCCTTAAATAAGTCCTGAAACTCCACTCCAAGCACAGGCATCAAATACTGTTAGTGTTATAGAATAACACTTCGAGTCTAAAGATGCCATTCCAAGCCATATCCATGTCCAATATTGAATAAACTATACTAACCTAAGAGTTAACCCTTAGCAATTTTTACTCCACTAGATTTATAATTAGAAAATAGACCTAATATCCTAAATCAGTCTAAATTCAATGCCTTTACACTGTATGAATGGAATTTGGATGGTATGATAAAACATAACATTCTTAATTTTCTCTAACAAATGACCATGACAACAAATGTCTATAAATCCCAAACAGAAATTCCAGATAGGGCAATAGTTGAACTCCTTATAGCTGGTTTTTCATGACAACTTAAAGGTTAGTGGGATCATTATCTCACTCCTCAATAGCAGATGGACATTCTAGGATCAATCCAAACCACTGACGATGGAACTCATGTTCTCAATGAATTAGGTAAAACTATTCGAGGTTGTTCTCACAATTTCCTTACATTTTTAACCTTACTGGTCTCCCAGTGCTTGGTGATAATGTTATTTTTCTTCTGCCTTCTGAATCACCAAACTACCCAGAAGTTGATGCCACTTTAACTAGCTAATCATCAGAAACCTTATTAGCACTAGGTGTCATTTAAAAGATCCTCCTTCTAACTCGGAACATGTTGAATTCCTCTAGGTTCTTCTGTGTCAATATATTTTATGTCCTACTGGTGGCAAACCAAGTATGGAATACCTAATCCTAGCGAAAAGCCTTAGCTACTAGCCATCATTTGGCCTTAGGTACCATTTTCCTTAGCTCTCTATATTTCAATATTTGTAAATGCTTTACTTCTGAAAAACTTACTAGTTGCATATGGGTAGTTTAGCTATGGTTGTATATGTATTTTCCCCATGTTCAGTCCTTCCTAAAAATCCTAACTATTGCTTAGGCGAAAGTCTCATTAATTGTGAAGTCCTCTGAAATCCTAGTGCTTTTTTGATCTCCTGATTACATAATTCCCAAAACTTATCATGACACTATAAATATGCCTTTATGGCTCAAGTCTTTTATCTTCGATTGCCCTTTCTTCAATGAAGTCAGAAAAAGCTTATTTTATATCTTCACTACTCCTAGATTTTTATTTATTGGAGTAGCATATGCTTTTAAAGTCCATCTTACAACTTGCCCTATCTCTACAGAGATCTATGCTTTAAACCTGTGGAATGTTCAATTTGTCTTTTCGCCTATCATCCCTGAATAAACTCTTGAATTTTCATGGATTTCTGAAACCCTTTCCCAACAGGTTGTTGAACAACTTCTGGCCTAACAAGTTCCTTTATCCTGTCATATTACCTCTATTTCTAAACCACATCTTATCGCCTTTGATAATTGGTCACATTCAAACATCCAACCACTTCTGCCTTCTTCAGGTGACCAATCTTTATTTCTTCCAATTAGATATATATATATATATTCAACTAAACTGAAAACTTGCATTCAGGTGTTTACATTTCTCAATCCAAAGGTAAATGGGCCGTAACTCCTATTCAAGCCAAAGAATCCAAATCTAACAATAATAAAGCTAAAATAAAACCTAAAGCTCCTCTAGTTCAAAGATCCAAAAAATCCAACTGAATTCCTCTAAAGATTAAAGTCTCCAACACTGTTGACACTCCTTTTGAAGTCCCAGATATTGATGAAACCCTTCCAGGTAAGTCTAAATTAAATTATTTATATTATCTCTTAATTATGTGCTTGCCTTTGCATTAACTTTCTACAACAATGTCTATTGATCCTACACTCTCCAAAGAAATAGTTTCCTCAACTTCTTCTTCTAATGGGGTTGAAGAAAGCACTATTTTTGATGAGCTAAAAGATATTGCTACTAGTCTGGCTCTCTTGTCTACTGAAACTAACCTTTTTTTGCCAATGGGGACTTTTGTTCATCTAATTGCTGCTACATTAGCTCTCAGGTGCTAATTATTTCCCTATTGATATCTTTTGTGATCTCTTGATCAAAAAAATTGTCATTAACAACTTTTCTACAGGGGTTGTCTTGGGAGAATACTATTACTCAAATTCCTAACGAACAAGATGAAATAGTGGACCTTACCCCCGGTGTTAAAATGGTTAGCCCTCTCCCTCTTGCTACCAATCATGTTGCCCCTATTGTAATTGAGTGGGTAAAAAATACTGCCATGTTTTGTCTATCAAAAGATATTATTTCCATGACTACTCTAAAGAATGATGCTTTTCTTGCTTCTCTTTCTAGGCTACTGTCTTCTTTAACCAAAAAGGAATCAAAGAAAGTGATCTCTACTTTGATGAAAGAAGTCAAATCAATATTCACCATTGTGGTTACTACTACCAAGCTTAGTGCTGACTATGCTAAGAAAATCACTCAAATGCAACAAGACCAAGTTAACCATGAAGTAGAGATACAGAAGAAACAAGAATGTGTTGTTCATGTCAACACCTTGAAAGCTCAATTCCATAGCCATAATGTTCAAATCCATAACATTTGGCCACTATTGAAAGACTTAAAATTGAATAGAAAGAAACGTTGGCGAATGGTCAAAAATTGGAAGCTCAATATCACTAGTATAAGCAGAATATTGATGCTTTCAAATATTCTCTAGAATCCCAAAAGAAACATGCCACTTTCTGGACAACTGAATTATCAGTGCTCAGGAGGTCATCACCAATTATTGTGCTAAGTGGAGTGCTCTCCAGTCAACTGATATTCATTCACTTTAATTGCCATAGTTTCTTTTAAAACTTTTATAGTCATGACTTGGCTTGCTTAACTATTGTAGGAAAACTTTTTGTTATTTTATTTAGCCATGGATTGGCTTTTGTCTTATTTGTCAGTACTATAGAAAAATTGTAGTTGTTTAATTTCTTATTTTAATGTTTTGATTTCTAGTGGCCATTTGGCCAACTTTTAATTCCATTAAGTGCCATTTAATTACAAAAGAAAAAAGCTATAATTTGGCCTTATATTTTCCCATAGCTTTATAAATAATACCAATAGCAACTATTTTATCTCCATCATTTCCCATATGGAAGAATAATATTTCTTCAAATATTTGCCATTGATTGCTCTTCTATGTGGTTCTCCTTATAGGTTTGCCAACCAATACATGTTCCCATCAAGTACCTTGTAGATTTTGAAAAGGCCTCCCCAATTAGGGGACCATTTTCCAAATTCTCTAACCTTAGTGTCGATAGGCAAAATCACTTTCCAAACCAAGTCCTCAATTTTGAAATTCTTCATTTTTACCCTTTTATCATGTGAATTTGCTACCCTCTTCTTTTGCATCAACATACGACTAGATGCATGTATTCTTAATTCTTCAAGATCTTCTAACTCCATAGCATTGTTTTTGTATATTCATCTGGCACCAACTGATTCTATAATGCTACTCTAAGTGAACAAACTATGACTTCCATTAGTAGAACAACATCTTGCCCATAAACTAAAGAAAGTGGGGACATCCCTGTGGCAATTCTCTTTGATGTTCTGTAAGGGCATTCACATTGGAAGGAGGAGTAAGAGGAGGACTACTACATATCTCTCTCTTCCACATCAGCTTTTGTGGGCCCAATACACAACTCCTCCTCAACTTCTCCATTTCTCTTATATCAAAAGGACTATTAAATAACTATTCAACATGGGACCCATGTAATTATTTTATTATCAAACATTTCTATTCTAAAATATTGTATTACATAAAACATGTTACAACATACTTTAAATTTATTTAGCCATTCAAATTGCATAAATTTAGCCAACTTTTTTTTTAATAAATTGCAAATAAGTTGGACACAACAAATCTATTTATTATAATTTTATTTTTTAACAATGAAATTTATAAAATACAAAAATATTCATTTTTTCCTTTTACAGCAATAAAAAAATATCACAAATTCCATTCACAATTATAATTGTATTTTTGTAACAATGAAATTTACAAAATACAAATATTTTTTGTTTCATTTAACAACAATAAAAGAAAAAAAATACCACAAATTTCATTCACAAATTTGTCTTCAAAATTAATTAAATTTAATTAAAAATAAAATTAAAAACTAAAAGTTCTCCAAAAGAATAAAGTAGGTCCAACCACTGCCACATGTCACTTCTCTATTAGCCAAATACCTTCAATTTTAGTAGTCCTCCACAGAGAACTACTTCTCCTTCTTAGTCTCTTTTTCCGTGCAGGAGGACTACTCCTCCTCCTACTCCTCCTTCCAATACTACACTTTTCCAAGGACTACTACTACTTTCTCCTTCCAATGTGAATGGCCTAAGCCTATAGTGTCTCCAATAAAATTTTGTGCCTATCTCTAGGATTATCCTTTGGCATCTTCCGCGGAATATTTATAAGGATTTTGTTAGATGCCTCAGCTTAGGCATTGGCTTGGGGATAATGAAGAGTAGAATTTATTAATTTGATGCCATAATCCTCAACAAAATCCTTCATTTCATCCCCTGTAAACATAGTCCCTTGATCGGTAGTTATAGTCTTGGGAAGACCAAATCTATGAATAATATGCTCCTTGATGAATTGTATATCATCCTGCTATTCTACATTTTTCATTTGTATAGCCTCTGACCACTTTGTAAAACAATCTGTGGCCATAATAAAAAAAAATGTATCCCTTAGAAGAAGCTAGATATATTTTCCTAATCAAATCAATAACACAATCACGGAATGGCCACGGTTTAACTATTGCATGCATGTCTTCTGCTGGCACCCTTTTAATACTTCTATATTTCTAACATTGGTGATAGCCCTTAGCACAGGTGATACAATCTTTTAAAATGGATGGCCAAAAATAGCCATGCCTTCGGACTAACCATCTTATCTTCACCCCAGCTTGGTGTGCTTCATAAACTCCTTTATGTACTTGCTTCATTACTTCAAAAGCTTTAGGTTGGGCTAAACACCTCAACAGTAACCCATCTTGCCCTTTCCTGTATAATTTAACTTATCAGAACATAATTTAATGCCTGAATATTAATTCGATGTGAGGTTTTTCGACTAGGACAATCCAAATATCTCCTAATTTCTTATCTCTAATCCCTAGCCATATTAGCATCCAGTCAAAAAGTTCCACCTGTATTCCTTTCTTGCTAAATGAAGGATGATTTTTCCTTTGTACTATAATTAGCTTTTCTATTAACTCTTCAGTCATCCTCAATTCTAATGCCATTTATGCTAATTCGCTTCCCATGGAATATGCATGAAACCAACTTTTTCAAAATTATTTGTTAGTTGAACTGTTGCACTGAAGTATGGAGGTAGCAGTATACTACTACACTTGTATTCCCCAGCTACCTGCTTTAACACCAGTTGAGAATCTCTCATTACCATCACATTTCTAGCTTTCAAATCCTACAATATTTCCAACCCAATTACCAATGCTTCATACTCAGCCAGATTATTAGTACATTCAAATCTTAAGTGAAAACACAACATTATTTCAACCGCATCTGATGCTGTAAGTATAATCCCAGCACCAGCTATTGTACTGGTGCTAGATCCATCAAACTTTAGAATCCATATATCTATTTTTACATAACAAATAGGCATCTCATCATTCTTACTATGATGCATTAAAAAGGGATGATTCGCCAAGAAATTTTCCACTACTTGGTCTTTCACTAATTTTTGAGGAAGGTACACCAAGAAAATTCTACTAAAGCTATAGCCCATTTCCCAATCCTTCCAGTAATGAGAGGTCTGTTTAACATGTATTTAATAAGGTCTATGGCTGACACAATATACACTCTACTCCTAATAATGCAGTGACAAAGCTTGGTATATGCAAAAAATAAAGTCAAGCATAATTTTTCAATAGGAGAATATTTTATTTCTATATTAATTAAGAGGCGACTAAGATAATAAATAGTCTTCTCTTTCTCCTGAGGATCATCTTGAGCTAATAAATATCCAATGGAATTATCAACCGCTGAGATGTACATCTTAAAAGGATAACCTTCTCTTGGAGGCACTAATATAGGAGAATTCATAAGATACTCCTTTATCTTATCAAATGCTTCCTAGTGCTAAGGACCCCAAACAAATTATTCAAAAGCTTTCAATTTAAATAATTTTGAGAAAACTCTAGTTCTACCAGCCAGATTGGAGATAAATCTCCTTAAATAATTAATCTAGCCTAAAAACCTTTGTAACTCTTTTTTATTCTGTGGAGGTTGAGCCTCAATTATTGCCCTTGTTTTATTTTTATCCACCTCTACGCCTCTATGATGCACCAAGAATCATAAGAAATTTCTAGCACTTACCCCAAATGTACACTTTAAGGGATTTAATTTTAGTTTATGGATTCTCATTCTTTTAAAGCTTTTTCTTAAATGATGGATATGGTGTTTGGCTTTCTTAAATTGACCACAATATCATCAATATATACTTCCAAAAACTTTCCAATCATATCATGAAATATAGCATTCATAGCCCTTTGATATGTTGCACCATCATTTTTTAAACCAAATGGCATTACAAGCGATTCAAAAGTTCCAATTGAACCAAGACATCTAAATGTTATTTTAGAAATGTCATCTTCTAAAATTAAAATTTGGTTATAACTAGAATAGACATCCATAAAAGATAACAATTCATTCTTAGCAGCAGAATCTATCAGCATATTTGCCACAAGCATAACATATACATCTTTTGGGGTAGCATCATTTAAATCTCTAAAATCTATATAAACTCTCAATTTTTTATTCTTTTTAACTGCTGGTACAATATTAGAAAGCCAAGTTGCATACCTTGTAGGCCTAATGAATTTGGGCCACAATAATTTCTCTATTTCTTATTTCATGTGAGCTTCTACCTCTTTGGACATCTTTCTTGGTGCCTGTTGAAATGGCTTGAAACCTGGTTTGATTGGAAGACAGTGCTCTAATAGTCTTCTATCTAGCCCAAGCATATCTTCATAGCTCCAAGCAAAACAATCTTTATATTCATGCAACAAGTTTATTAGTTCCTATTTTAAGTCCTCAACAAGCAACGAACTCACATATGTAACTTTAGGATCCTTCGGTATTCCCAAATTAATTTCTTCCAATGCATCCTGAGTTTCAGGTTGAACATCTTTAAACTTTCTAAGTGCTTAAACCAAATCTTTAAATTGTATTTCCCCAACCTTGGTTCCTTCTTGATCATCCTCAAAAATAGCTTCTGCTCTACAAGCTTCCATTTCTTCTAACTCCTTACACATACACTGCAAGTAACATTTCCATATGGCAGCTTCAGTTATTGCTTCTCCCTCTGTGGTTCTTTTAATCATTCCACCTCCTTAATGATCGGTAAACCTATCGGCCTGAAAGGCATTATTGTAGTAGATTTGAGGAGAGCCTTGGATAGCTCTTGTATTTGCTACTTGTCCACAAAATACATATAAACCTTCCTAGGACTGCAATTCTTCTTTTTTTCCCTTAAAACAAATAGGACCAAACTCATATTCATAATATCTAGCCTCAATACATTCTACAGATGCAGTAAAAGGTTTTTCCTAAGCCCAAATAGATTCTGCTTCATTCCCTTTCCTGCATAAAAGTACTTGATGCAAAGTAGAAGGGACACATGCATTTGCATGAATCCAATCTCTATCCAATAAAGCAATGTAGCTAGCCGAAGAATTAAGCACAAAGAAAGCTGCCATAAAAGTCAAATTCCCTACTGACAATTATATTAGCAAAATTCGAATAGTTGGTGTCACTTCGCCAGTGAAAGCTGACATAGTCATATCCATTGTAATTAAATCTTCTTCATTTTTTCCCAAAGTCCCTAGTATCCTTTATGGTAAATAATTAATAGCTGAAGCATTCTCTACCAACACTTTTGCAATTCTTCTATTGTCAAAATCTACTTTCATATATAATGAACAAATATGGTACATTAATATATAATCTACTTTAATATTGACAATTGTATTAGCAAAATTCGAACAGTCGGAGTCACTTCACCAGTTAAAGCTGACACAGCCATATCCGTTGCAATTAATGGACGAATCTACTTTGTCATTTCCACTGAGGGTTTCTTAAACACTACTCTCTTGGAACTATTCGATCGAGTGGCCTAAATAGTTATACCCTCATATGCCTCATCCAATATTTCCAACCTTGATGGGCTGGGGTTAAATCTACTTCCACTAAAACTTTTGTCACTTTGCTATGTGATATAAAATTCGATGGCAGCACCAACTCTATAACTAAGCATTGAAATGAAATATGAATCTTTCCCACAGAAAATCAACCCCTGAAAACTTCTTTTTCATTTGCTGAATCATCCTCCTCATCCTTTGTTGCCTTCTAACCAAACTTGGACTTGGACTTGGCTTTCTTACTTCTTTGATCATGAGCTCTTGCTCATTGTCTTTAGAACTTTCCTTGTCTAACTCTTTTTCTCTAAATACTTCATCCTCTGCATTTTGTCACATTTTCACAGCCCTTTACCTCAACAATCTTCTTTTTTTTGTTCTTGTGAGTAATTTTGGAAATTTCTTATACTCCACCCTGTGCCAATGATTTTCTACCTTCACTGGTGGAGAAGCCACAAATCAAGGTTTCTACTTAGGCATATCCACTTTGTAACTTTCTTTTCCTTTTCCAATTTTTTGATGTGGCCCGTGCTCTTTGGACACCCAGACCTTCTGCTTCCCTTTACTAGTCTCTATTCTCAAATCTCTATGTTCTTTCCTACCCTTTTTTTTTGCATCCAACAGTGATCTTATGTAATATCCCAAACTATACCCTAAAATTTTGGAGTGTTAATTGTTGTATTGGATCAAATAATTTAAAGTGTATATGTTATGTATATGGAGATAAAAATAATATATATACAAGATTATGACTTTTAGTCAAAAGAGATATTTTAATTAATTAAATGAATTTGTTTAATGTTAGTAGAAGATGATGTAGTGGATTTAATATTATATAGTTTAAATGTATGGTGGAGAGTAAATTGGGGAAAAGTGGTTTGGTTAAAAGAGAAGAGTAGTTGTTAAGTGGTTGAGTTTCTTTCTCTCTTTCTTTGTTTCTTTCTTTCTTCTTCTTCGTTCATCTTCATCTTCTTCTTTTCTTCTCTTTGGCCGGCCACCCTTAGCAACCAAAGGAAAAGAGGCTTTGTTGCTTCCAAGCTCAAGAGATTGAAGGTTTTCAAGAGATCAAGTTGGAGTTTTAAGGAGTTTCTTCACTTTTGGTAAGTTTCCAACTTGTTTCTTGGTTTTCTTTTGAGTTTGTGTTCTTGGGTTTGTTGGATAGTTGTTTTGGAATATTTGAGGGTTGTGTTTTTTTGTTAACTTTGATTTTGGGGTTGGATTGAAGAGAGAAAAGGGATGAGTTTGGTGAAAGAGGCAAGTGTGTGGATTCTGTGATTTTTAAGTTGTGAATATGGTGGTGTTTGTGTTTGATGTTTGTAATTGAGTTTTTTTAAGGTTTACTCAAGTATTGTATGAGTTGTTGATGGTTTTGGTTGAGTTTGTGTGTTGTTGTTATGGCTATTGAAAGATGATTATTGGTTGTGGCTTTGTTGGTGTCGATTTCAAAGTTTTTGGCCTGACACGCCCCGGAGCACGGCCATGTCTTTGGGCATGTCGTTGGTTCTATTTTCTAGGTTGGTGACATGCCCATATCACTGAGTGTGTCACAGCTTCTGTGTAGTAGTAGCATTTACACAGCCAGTGACACGCCATGTCACTGAGCGTGTCATAGCTATTGTGTTGTTGGAGGATTGACATGGCCAGTGACACTCCCATATCACTGAGCATGTCATAACTACTGTGTTGTTGGAGGATTGACACGGCCAGTGACACGCCCATGTCACTGAGCGTGTCAAAGCTTCTGTGTTGTGAGTTTAGGGCACGGTCAGAGACACGCCCGTGTTGTTAAGCGTGTCATGTGTAGAGTTTTCCCTAGTTGGTTCTTATCCATATTATCTCATGTGTATCTCTAAGTAAGTGTGTATGATCACCTTTGGATTAGGTTTTGAAGAGAGTTGAGCTACCTTTATTCAAGTGTTGAGAGTTATCTTGGAAGAGGAGTTGATAGAGTGGTGTTGTTGCTCTTAGAGGTAAGTACAAACTTTGATTGATTTGCATACATTTATATGACATTGGAACTTAACACATTTAGTTGAGAAATGTGCTAAGTTACTTGATACATTATTGATGAATGAGTTATATGTTATGATATGCATAATGTGAATTATGTTGATGTATCAATGCAATTGAGTAAAGTATTATATATGAAAAGAAATGTGGAAATATGTGATATGAGATGTGAAAATATAATGTAACCAATCGATATTGAGATTAAATATAAGAATGAGAAAAGATGATATATTAGGGCAATGAGCCTAGTTTGATTATTAGAAATGAAATGAGAAATGAGTTGTGAAAGAGATTGATAATGAGATAAATGAATTAATTGTGTGCCTAGTATGTTATTCAATTTTCAGAGTTCAGGATTTTGTGGCATGCCTATGAATCATTGGGCAGGTGAAAAGACCGGGTCGTAAGTCGAGCCCAGTTGAAAAATGTGAAATATGATGTTTTTAATGTGAAAAGACCGGGTCGTAAGCCTAAAAAACTGTAACAGTCTAGCTAGGTTAAGGACCAAGATACTGGGGCCCTAGGGTCTAGCCGGGTTGAGGTCCAAGAGACTGGGTCTGTTACATTATCCATGGATATATATATATCGCCTACAGGCTTGATGAATGTGATTATGGACCAAAGCAGTGACTCTGAACTTTGAATAGCATATTAGATCCTTTTTGGGCCCATGCTTGTCTTTGCTTTAATGTGAATTATGAAATGTGATGCAAATGATTAATTTGTTAAGATATAATGCAATAGTTGATATTTTCATATATATTATGCATGAGCATCGCATTGATCTATATGGAATCAAAGTTTGTACCACTAAGCTTTCTGCTTTGCGCGATTGTGGTTCATCGAGCAGGTGACAGGGTAGATCCGGTTATGCCGGAGAGCTTGTCTAGACCGAGTCGAGTCTAGGCTTGAGATTAGAGGTAGTTGTGAACATCAAGATCAGAGACGAACTGCCAGCATGTATAAACTTCATATTTTTGTACTTATTGATTTTGATGTAAACATATGTATTTTCCGCTGCTTAATTAACAAATGTTTTGAACAGACTATTTTAGATAAGCTTTTGGGTACTAATGTTATATATATATATATATGTATGTATTTTAATGAAGGAATGTTTTATATATTACTATTTATAATATGAGTTAAATGTTTTAAGTTTACTCGGACTGATTTATGATGCTTATATGTTAAAGATTAAAGTTTGAGTTATTTAAAATGAACCGTGGCACCTCTTTATTCGGTATACGTATATCGCGTGTTGTGCGGGCGTATGCGGTATGCATGGGGTACGGGGGTGTTACAGCTGTTTTGGTATCAGAGCATAGGTTTGAGGTTCTCAACCTAGGTGAATTGTAAGAAAAAGAAAATTTTGATTTTAAAATATTGTTTTTAAATAAGATACATGCATTGGCACTGACAGTTTCTGATATTTGATGAGGTATTTTCTACTGTGTTTGCAGATATAGGTAGTGATGACGTCTCAGTCACGTCAGTCTATAGAAGGAAGTGCTGAGAGTGTAGCTCCTGTTGATGATAGAGATGGAGCTAGGGTTGAGTTAATTGGTGAGGCACCTGCTCTTGTGCTAGAGAGACCCGCTACTGATGAGATTCTACCAGTTTGGTTATGGCATATAGTAGATTTATTGAGGCAGGCTCTAGTGCAGCAGTCGCCACCACCACCACAGCCGCAAGTACCGGTGAGGCAGTATGATAAATTAAGGAAGTTCGGAGCTGAGGACTTCTTTGGTACTACAGATCCTGCAGTAGCTGACCAGTGGCTTAATAGAGTTCAGAGGGTATTCATCCAGTTGCAAGCCACTCCTAAAGAGAAATTTGATTATGCTAGATCTCTTCTGCAGAGAGATGCATGTGATTAGTGGAAGACAGTTCCCCATGCCATGGATGATCCACCGACCTTGTCTTATTGTGATTTTCTGCAGGAGTTTGAGCAGAAGTATACTCCGATGGAGTATAAGGATGCTAAGAAGATGGAGTTTCTGAATCTGAGGCAGGATAATCAAACTGTGACAGAGTATGAGATAGAGTTCATCCGGTTGAGTCATTATGCCTGTGGAATTATTTCAGATGAGATAGACCGGTGTAGGAGATTTTAGGAGGGCTTGAGGCCCTCTATTATGTGTATTGTTGCTGGTTCTCGGTATCAGGATCTTTCCCAGCTTGTTGCAACAGCCAGAAGTGTTGAGAGAGCACAGGCTATTGCAGCAGCTGCTACTGAAGAGGAGACTAGAGTTAGGAGACCCCAGTTTGAGGCAGTGTCTTCATCTGCAAAGAGAGGCCAAGGAGGTCTTTTTCAGAGGTTCAGTAGGGGTCAGAGGCAGCCTGTTAGGTCAGTCCCACATTAGAGGCAGAGATTGAGACCTACAGTTTCTGTGGCTAGTGCACTAATCCCAGTGGCTCAGAGGTCTACTCCACCTACATGCGTCCATTGTGGTAGGATACATGGGGGTGTTTGTTGGAAGATTGGTGGATCAGCTGTGTGTTTCAGATGCGGATCATCTGACCATTTCATCAGAGATTATCCTGAGCTGCAGAAGGATAGGCAGGCAGATTCTGCAGTTTCTAGACCTAGTGTGAGTGGAGGTCGAAGTGGCAGATGTTTCAGTAGAGGTGGTAGACCTGAGTTCAGTCAGAGAGGAGGCTCTACATCTAGAGGTAGTAGGCCATATGAGGCTGGGCCATCTCAGCGAGTGTATGTGATGCAAAGGCAGCCGAATGCTTCAACCGTCATTACGGGTACATTTTCTTTATTTGGCATTTCTGTTCTTTCTTTGATTGATCCAGGATCTACTCATTCATATATAAGTGCATCCATCTTGCCTATGTCTGAATTGCATTCTGAGTCCCTAGGATTTGGTGTCTTGGTGACAAATCCTTTAGGGCATAGTGTTGTGATGAGTAAGGTGCACCGAGATAGTCCAGTGGTTGTTCAAGATGAAGAGTTTCTTGGTGTTTTGATTGAAATGCCTTTCAAGGAGTATGATTTGATCTTAGGCATGGATTGGTTGTCTAAGCACGGGGCTGTAGTAGATTGTCAAAAGAAGTGTGTTATCCTGAGAACCGGTGAGGGTTGAGATGTGATGGTATCTAGTGAGCAGAGACAACTTGCATCCTTTTTTGTTTTAGCTATTGCAGCTAGGAGGTTGATTCGAAAAGGGTGTGATGCTTATCTTGCTCATGTTGTAGATACCAGAGTAGTGGGTTCTCAGCTTGATAGTATACCCACAGTTGCTGAACTCCCAGATGTGTTTCCTGAGGAGTTGCCAGGGATGCCCCCTGAGAGATAGGTTGATTTTGGTATCAATTTGTTGCCTGGTACCACTCCTATCTCTATTACTCCTTATCGGATGGCACCTACTAAGTTGAGAGAATTGAAGGTGCAGTTGCAAGAGTTGTTGGATAAAGGGTTTGTTCGCCCTAGTGTGTCTCCGTGGGGAGCTCCTATTTTATTTGTGAAGAAGAAGGATGGTACCTTAAGATTGTGCATTGATTATAGGCAGTTGAATAAGGTGACCATCAAGAATAAGTATCCTTTACCTAGGATAGATGATCTCTTTGATCAGTTGAAGGGAGCAGCAGTGTCTTCCAAGATTGATCTGAGATCAGGGTACCATCAGTTGAGAATCAGAGAGGAAGATGTTCCTGAGACAACTTTCTGTACAAGGTATGGGTATTATGAGTTTTTGGTGATGCCTTTTGGATTGACGAATGCACCAGCAACTTTTATGGATTTGATGAATAGGGTGTTTTGACCCTATCTAGGTCAGTTTGTAGTAGTTTTTATTGAAGATATTTTGGTGTATTCGCATGATAAGGAGGAGGATGACGAGCATTTGCGGATTGTATTGCAGACCTTGAGAGAGAAGCAATTGTATGCTAAGCTGTCGAAATGTGAATTTTGGATCGATCAAGTGACTTTTGTGGTGTCAGTGGATGGTATAAGAGTTGATCCGAGTAAAGTTGAGGCCATTTTGAATTGGAGTCCACCGAAGTTTGTGACTGAAGTTAGAAGTTTTTTGGGTTTGGCAGGCTATTATCGACGGTTTGTGAAGGGTTTTTCTTTGATAGCTACTCCACTCACCAGGTTACTTCGGAAGGGAGTTAGATTTGTGTGGATAGATCTGTGTCAAGCAAGCTTTGAGCAGTTGAAGGAGATGTTGACTCAAGCTCCTGTTCTTACCTTGCCTATGGAAGATAAACCATATGTGATTTATAGTGATGCTTCACATTATGGTTTAGGATGTGTTTTGATGCAAGAAGGGAGAGTTATAGCTTATGCTTCTCGGCAGTTGAAGCCACATAAGTTGAATTACCTGACGCATGATTTGGAGTTAGCAGCCATAGTATTTGCTTTAAAGATTTGGCAACACTACTTATATGGGGAGAAGTGTTTCATTTATACGAATCATAAGAGTTTGAAATACTTGGGTGTTCAGAGAAAGCTGAATCTTCGGCAATGACGGTGGTTGGAGTTAATCAAAGACTACGACTGTTTGATTGATTATCATCCTCGTAAGGAAAATGTTGTTGCTGATGCCTTGAGTCGAAAGTCTTTGGCAGGTTTGACTGCTTATTCACTCTTGTTGCTTGTTGAGTTGAGAGCGTTGCATTCTAGTTTCGAGCCTTGTGGTGATGGTGCTTTGTTGGCTCAGTTGTAGTTGAGATCGGTGTTGTTGGATCAGATTAAAGAGGCTCAGCTGGTAGATAAGAAAATTCAGAAGATTGTTTTAGATTACAAAAAGGGGGAGGGCCGAGACTTTCAGGTGAAAAAGTGATGGTAGTTTATGGTTCAAAGATAGATTGTGTGTTCCTAGTGATGTGAGACTGAGAAAGATTATTTTGGAGGAAGCACATCAGTCAGCTTTTTCTATGCACCCTGGAAGTACCAAGATGTATCATGATTTAAAGCAACATTATTGGTGGTCAGGTATGAAGAGGGATATAGCTGAGTTTGTATCCAAATGTCTCACTTGACAGAGAGTGAAGGCCAAGCACCAAGTTCCTTCGGGGTTGCCCCAACCTTTATTAGTGCCTGAATGGAATTGTGAGCGTATAACAATGGATTTTGTGACTGGTTTTCCGTTGACTCAGAAGAAGCATGATGCAATTTGGGTGATTGTTGATCGATTGATGAAGACAGCTCATTTCCTTTCAGTTCGGATGGACTATTCTTTTGAGAAGTTGGCTGAGCTGTATATCAATGAGATAGTGAGATTGCATGGAGTCCCAATTTCTTTAGTGTCTAATCGAGATTCCCGATTAACTTCAAGGTTTTAGAAGAGTTTGCATGCTGCTTTGGGTTCTCGATTGCACTTTAGTACTACTTTTCATCCCCAGATAGATCGGCAGTCAGAGAGAGTGATACAGATTTTAGAGGACATGATGAGAAGCTGTATCATTGATTTCTCTAGAAGTTGGGAAAGATTCTTTCCATTGATGGAATTTGCTTATAACAGCAGTCATCAGTCCAGTATTAGAATGGCACCTTGTGAGGCATTGTATGGTAGAAGATGCAGAACACCTCTATGTTGGAATGAAGTTGGAGAAGGTAAATAGGTTGGTCTCGATTTGATTAAAGAAATGGAGGAGAAAGTGAAGATTATTCGGGATTGTTTGAAAGTAGCCTCAGATCGGCAGAAATCTTATTTAGATTTGAAGAGGAGAGACATAGAGTTTGATGTTGGAGATAAAGTATTTTTAAAAGTGTCTCCTTGGAAGAGAATTTTGAGATTTGGCCGCAAAGGGAAGCTGAGTCCTCGTTTCATTGGACCTTACGAGGTATTGGAGAGAGTTGGACCTGTGGCTTATAGACTAGCTTTGCCTCCTAAGTTGGATAAAATTCACAATGTTTTCCATGTTTCTATGCTACGGAGGTACAGGTCAGACCCATCTCAGGTTTTGTCAGTGGAATCCATTGAGGTGAGTCCGGATCTGACTTTTGAAGAAGAACCAGTGGTCATTTTAGCACATGAAGTGAAAGAGTTGAGACATATGAAAGTGCCAATTGTTAAGGTTCTTTGGAAAATCATGGTAGAGAAGAGGCAACTTGGGAGAGTAAGCAAGCGATGCGAGATCAGTATCCTCAATTATTCCAAACGTGAAAACAGGTAATTTCGAGGATGAAATTATTTTGTAGAGGGGGAGAATTGTAATATCCCAAACTATACCCTAAAATTTTGGAGTGTTAATTGTTGTATTGGATCAAATAATTTAAAGTGTTTATGTTATGTATATGGAGATAAAAATAATATATATACAAGATTATGACTTTTAGTCAAAAGAGATATTTTGATTAATTAAATGGATTTGTTTAATGTTAGAGGAAGATGATGTAGTGGATTTAATATTATATAGTTTAAATGTATGGTGGAGAGTAAATTGGGGAAAAGTGGTTTGGTTAAAAGAGAAGAGTAGTTGTTAAGTGGTTGACTTTCTTTCTCTCTTTCTTTGTTTCTTTCTTTCTTCTTCTTCGTTCATCTTCATCTTCTTCTTTTCTTCTCTTTGTCCAGCCACCCTTAGCAACCAAAGGAAAAGAGGTTTTGTTGCTTCCAAGCTCAAGAGATTGAAGGTTTTCAAGAGATCAAGTTGGAGTTTTAAGGATTTTCTTCACTTTTGGTAAGTTTCCAACATGTTTCTTGGTTTTCTTTTGAGTTTGTATTCTTGGGTTTGTTGGATGGTTGTTTTGGTATATTTGAGGGTTGTGTTGTTTTGTTAACTTTGATTTTGGGGTTGGATTGAAGAGAGAAAAGGGATGAGTTTGGTGAAAGAAGCAAGTGTGTGGATTGTGTGATTTTTGAGTTGTGAATATGGTGGTTTTTGTGTTTGATGTTTGTAATTGAGTTATTTTAAGGTTTACTCAAGTATTATATGGGTTGTTGATGGTTTTGGTTGAGTTTGTGTGTTCTTGTTATGACTATTGGAAGCTGATTGTTGGTTGTGGCTTTGTTGGTGTCGATTTCAGAGTTTTTACCCTGACACGCCCAGGAGCATGGCCATGTCTTTGGGTGTGTCGTTGGTTCTATTTTCTGGGTTGGTGACACGCCCATGTCACTGAGAGTGTCACAGCTTCTGTGTAGTAGTAGCATTTACACGGCCAGTGATACACCCATCTCACTGACCCTGTCATAGCTACTGTGTTGTTGGAGGATTGACACGGCCAGTGACACGCCCATGTCACTGAGCGTGTCATAGCTACTGTGTTGTTGGAGGATTGACATGGCCAGTGACACACCCATGTCACTGAGTGTGTCAAAGCTTCTGTGTTGTGAGTTTAGGGCACGGTTAGGGACACACCCGTGTTGTTAAGCGTGTCATGTGTAGAGTTTGCCCTAGTTGGTTCTTATCCATATTATCTCATGTGTATCTCTAAGTAAGTGTGTATGATCACCTTTGGATTAGGTTTTGAAGAGAGTTGAGCTACCTTTATTCAAGTGTTGCGAGTTATCTTGGAAGAGGAGTTGATAGAGTGGTGTTGTTGCTCTTAGAGGTAAGTACAAACTTTGATTGATTTGCATACATTTATATGACATTGGGACTTAACACATTTAGTTGAGAAAATATGTTAAGTTACTTGATACATTATTGATGAATGAGTTATATGTTATGATATGCATAATGTGAATTATGTTGATGTATTAATGCAATTGAGTAAAGTATTGTATATGAAAAGAAATGTGGAAATATGTGATATGAGATGTGAAAACATAATGTAACCAATCGATATTGAGATTAAATAGAAGAATGAGAAAAGATGATATATTAGGGCAATGAGCCTAGTTTGATTATGAGAAATGAAATGAGAAATGAGTTATAAAAGAGATTGATAATGAGATAAATGAATTAATTGTGTGCCTGGTATGTTATTCAATTTTCAGAGTTCTGAGTTTGGCGGCATGCCTATGAATTGCTGGGTAGGTGAAAAGACTGGGTCATAAGCCGAACCCTGCTGAAAAATGTGAAATATGATGTTTTTAAGGTGAAAATACAGGGTCGTAAGCCTCAAAAACTATAACAGTCTAGTCGGGTTGAGGACCAAGATACTGGGGCCCTAGGGTCTAGCCGGGTTGAGGTCCAAGAGACTGGGTTTGTTACATTATCCATGGATATATATATATATATATATATATTGCCTACAGGCTTGATGAATGTGATTATGGACCCAAGTAGTGACTCTGAACTTTGAATAGCATATTAGATCCTTTTTGGGCCCATGCTTGTCTTTGCTTTAATGTGAATTATGAAATGTGATGCAAATGATTAACATGTTGAGATATAATGCAATGAGTTGATATATTCATACATATTGTGCATGAGCATCGCATTGATCTATATGGAATTAAAGTTTGTACCATTAAACTTTCTGCTTAGCTCGATTGTGGTTCATCGCGTAGGTGACAGGGTAGATCCGGTTGTGCCGGAGAGCTCGTCTAGACCGAGTCAAGTCTAGGCTTGAGATTAGAGGTAGTTGTGGACATCAAGATCAGAGACGAATTGCCAGTATGTATAAACTTCATATTTTTATACTTATTGATTTTGATGTAAACGTATGTATTGTTCGCTGCTTAATTAACAAATGTTTTGAACAAACTGTTTTAGATAAGCTTTTGGGTACTAATGTTATATATATATATGTATTTTAACGAAGGACTATTTTATATATTACTATTTATAATATGAGTTAAATGTTTTAAGTTTACTCGGACTGACTTATGATGCTTATATGCTAAAAATTAAAGTTTGGGTTGTTTAAAATGAACCGTGGCACTCCTTTATTCAGTATACGTATATCGCGTGTTGTGTGGGCATATGCGGTGTGCGTATATGGGGTACAGGGGTGTTACATCTTAAATCAAAGTTGGCTATGTTCATAGAAGGAAAATGGATCTTCATATACTAACATGGCCTCTTTCTTCTCAGGTAACTTGAGAATTCCCTTGTTAATCATGTCTTGTAACACATACTTAAATTCCCCACAAGAACAGTGGAATGATTTTTAGAATTGTAGAATTTATAGTATTCTTACCCTTTTAATTCCTCAGCGCTGGGAATGTGATGATATGGAGGAAGTTTTATAAAAGTTTCCTTAAAAAGAAGATCAAAATAGCCTCCAAATCGAATGTGTATTGCGATTGTGTGCTTGAAGTGGGAGCTTTCTTCTATATTTGGCATCCTTTTCTCCAGCAGAGGGTAAGTCACAGTACCAATAACGTGTAAGTTAGCTACAATAGCCTCTGGTTAACTAATCTCTTGGAAATAGGTTCCCATAGCATTTTTCCTTCTCTGCCTTTCCTCCTGAAGCAGCTCTTCATGCTTGACACTTTAGCAGCTAATTCATAAAAATCTCTAAATTCCATCCCTTGAAATTTCTTTCTGAGCTCCAGATCCAAACCCCATTGAGCCATTGTCACAAATTTTATCTCTGGCAAAAACACTTTACACAAATTTTCTTGAATCTAGCAATAAATTTATCAGTTGTTTCACCAGCTCTCTGAGTAATCCTGGATAATTTAGTTATTAATACTTTAGGTTTAGCCCTAAAGAACTGAGTATGGAATTGGTGTGCCATTTCTTGCCAAGTAAAGATTGAATTCCTAAGAAGAGTATTATACCAAGTAAATGCATTTCCTGTTAAAGAATTGGGAAACACCCTTAACTTGTAAAAAATAAAGTTGTCATAATTTGCCAGTTCACCACACTTAATGGTAAACCTTGCAATATGTTTTATAGAAGATTGACCATCTTCTTCGGAGAATAAGGAGAAATCTGGGATGTGATATCCTCTTAGATAACTATTCTCCTGGTCTATTATTTCAAGAAAAGGCTTAACGAACTCTAGATGGACAATTTATCTCAAGCTAGGTCCATAAAGCTCTTGAAAATCCTCCATTATAGTATTACTATCAATATTACCTTTGTGTCAAATTTTCTATGGAATTAACTGTAGTGGCCTCCAAATCGAGGGTTATGGAAAATCAACATCATAAACCTATGGTTGCATATGAGGATTAGTCATTCAAAAAATCTCTTGGGTTTGATTTGGCCTGCCAATAACATGACCATTACCATTAATTGCTCTATTGTTCCCATTTGACTCTTCTCTTCTAGGAGGAGGAACATACTTCTCCTCAGCATGGTTTTAAGGCCTATGCAAATCTCCTGACTCCATATTGACAAAATGCCCCCCCCCCTGAGTTCTTTTATTACTTGCTTAGGAGGTCGCAAACCTGCATTTTTCATAAATGGACTTGCATCTCAAGAGCGATTTTGTTTTCCAAGCCCAGGATTCCTTCACTCACGATCTGCAATACTAATTCTTGTTGCTTCTGCATCTGAACCTGTGCTTCTTGGAACTTTCTCTGGGGTTCCATCTGAGACTCCTGAATTATTTTCTGTGATGCCTGAAGTATATTTTGTGACTCTAAAATCAGTGTGAATATGTCTGCTAAAGTCTGTCGATCACGTTCTTCAATAAAAATAGACCCTTCATTGGTGTTATTTGCATCTTGCTATGTAATGGGAATTTCTAGCAGGGAAAGACCCCCTTTCTCAATTTGTTCCACCACTGACGGAACGTATCATTCTTGCCTAGCTGTTGCAGTAGCAACCTCCGGATCGTTGGGTCTGGTAGTATATTTTATATTTCTCTTTGCTGGCATTGCTCTTGAACGGTCCCACTGGGCATGCCAAAATTATTTCCTTAAGGCCTGAAAAAATACTATTGGCCTTTAATTATCTATGGTGCGAGCATGCCGGATGTATAAATACCTCAGTTTGAATGGATTTTACATTGAACTTCAACCAAATGATTGTATGATTTTCCTAAAGGACCTAAACAAAAAAGGATTCTCAAGCTTTTTGCACACAAATCACTTAAATTCCACAACAACAACAACATATAATTTCCACAAAGTCTGTTGATTTGGTAACAAAAATTAAAGGAAAGTAATTTCAAGTTAAAAGAAAAAGATTTTAAATGTTAACAACTACTAGAAATTATGTGAACAATAATTGCAATTAAACAAACTCTAAAAGAAAACTATTTTGCTATGTTTGATAAGTTTCTTGTGGGGAAAAGTCGGAACTCTCTTTTTTTTTCCTTTTTATTCTCAGCTTCCTAATTTCATGGCCTTATTTTTAGATACTTAGAGATCATGGAGAATGGTTATAACTACCTACGCCATAGCTACCAATTATCAGTGCACCAGCCTTCTTTTGTAACTGTTTTTTTTTTTTAATTTTTACTTTTGGGCCTCTTTCTCCTATGGATGGATTTCATTGTTATTGGGCTTGAAAAATGAAATCTATTGCCAACACTTATGTAAAAAAGAATACAGCTTTCTTTGACATCTATGGTATTGGAGCTCTTGCTTAGAAAATAGTTGAGACAGAAAATGACACTGTGTTTTCATTTGTATATTTGTTTATCAAGCGAGTTTTTGTCTTACATGTTGCAATAACTAGTGTCAAAAGAGCTTTCTTAGTAATGAACACTATCAAGACTAATTTGTGTAATAAAATAAAAAATGATTTTTGATAGACTAATTAGTATGTTATATTAAGAAAGATATTTTTTAAAAAAATTGAAAATGAAGCTATTTCAAAAGATGCATACACGTACGATACAATTGCAACCTCTTATTCGATGTCAATCTAATAGCATAAATTAATTATTATATTACTATAATATTAAATGTTTAATTTTATATTTAATTCATCTGAAATTTTTTGGTTTGAAAAATTTGTCGCCTCTCATCCATTTCCTAGTGTGTGTGTGTGTGTGTGTGTGTGTGTGTGTATGGTGGTCACTCATCATGATTTTTTCCATATTAGTATATTTACTATGTCGTAAATCAAATTTAATTGGATTGTATTTGATTTAGTTAACAGCAGAATCTAGTTAGGCCATGTTATGTCTAACCAATAAATTAGATGCTTGTGCACTATGTTTGTATTATTCTTTAACTAAAGAATAATGTTATATGTGGGTATATATTACATATAACTAGATATGTATATGTTATATATATGTAAGTATATATTGATATATATTATATAAATTTTAACTAAAGAATAATAATAAATATGGGTGTATGTTAGTATATGACGATATATGGTGATATATGTTACATATAATTATATATGTGTGTGTGTGTGTTACATATATATAAGCATATGCCAATATATGTTATATATAACTAGATATATATATATAATGTATATGTAGGTATGCGGATATGTATTACATAAAACTAAATATATATATATATATTATATGTAGATATATGTTACATATATTTTAACTAAATAATAATAATATATATGAATATATGTAGGTATATACCCACATATATATGGGTGTAATTTTAAAATTACTTTTGCACTATGAAATAGTTAAAATAATTTTAACTTTTTTAGTTAAATCATCATCAATAAAAAATTAAAATTACAATACTTAATTTTAAATTAATACTTATTCCACTCTCACATATTAATTAATTAGTTTATATGAAAATATAATAATTAATTTATATGAATACGTAATAGATTTTAATTAATATATAATTAATTAATTTTTATTAGATAAAAGAATCATGTAAATAAATGCCTTATCATATATTAATTTTAATATATGAAATAAAATTATATATTCAATGAAGGTAAAAAATTTATTGTTGTTAATTAAGTTACTAAAATTAACTTTAAAATATTGAGATATTAAATTTATTAATTGCATTTAATACATGTAATACAAAGAAACAATAAAAAAATCATTAAAAACAAACAAACAAACAAATGAAGACCCATTATCCGCATTTTTGAAAGTTAAGGTTTTGTTTAGCGTGCATTTGAAAAAACTTTGTAAGTTCCGTAAATTTGAAACAACTTCCACTTTTTAGGTTATTTTTGTAATAAGCCCTATTACTACTTACACCAAACAAAAGAAAATAAAGTGAATTCAATTTATTTTTCTCTTGCTTTACTTTTAATTACCCTCAACCAAACACAATATAGAGTATGCAAATCAAATATATTTCTCATATAAAATTACACTAGAAATACATTTGATTGCCTTCTGAATTGATTATGCAATGACCCTTGAGGATGAAATGCATTTTATTAGCAGCGATTGATTTTTGAATATGATTAGAGAAGGCGGTGACCTCCCTGTCCTTTATCCATTGTTCCCGGGGACTTTCTTCAACAACCATACTAGCCCCCATAATTACAATTTCTCCCTAGACATATATCCAATTCAACAGCATTTCCAACAAACGAACTTGAAAATTAGCTTGATCCCCCCTTGGAACTACAAGCTTAACTTACCAAATTGGAAGAAAAGCAGCAACAGCTAGAATACTAAATTTCAACAGAATTTAAATGGATAACTAGAGGATTGGCCATCCAACCTACATGCAATTCCTTATTTAAATGAGATATTAGAATCCTATATTAGTCAAGTTAAACTTCTACCAAATTTTTTTTGAAATTTTGAAAATGCAGGCACAACAGCATATCCATTCACATCAAGTTTCCGCTTAAGCAAAATTTAAAGCAATGGCTTAATGTAATAAATTCTTTATGGAGATCACAGCTATAGGAAAGAATTCAAGACTCAAAAAAAAAAAACAACCATCTTATCAGAAATATAATTCTCTGTACCTCGCAATAATAGTTGGAAAGGAATAAGACACCAAAACATAAGGGGGTACATAGAGTAAAAGCAAACTACTTCTCTATCATGCTAAATGCAAGTCCTCTCCAACAGTTATCTTTGTATATGAAAATTCAACCCCAGGTTCATCGCTTTCCTCTCAGCTCCGGATCCCTATTATAAACATATAGCCAGAAATCAGATAGAAAATCATTGAGAGGTTGTATTGCCATACATAAAGTGCAAATCAGACCTCTTAATATGGTCAAGAATAAGAAGCCTTGGACCAGGAGGGATCTTGACATCTCTGAGAGCACTGAAACATGCCATAGCAACAAAATCACTCCATCAGAATATAATTACTGTCAATAAATTATGAAACAAAATATAACTGTCACTTGATGAAATATCAAGAAAAGTCATAAAAGGCTCATCTAGGTAGCCAACTTCTTGCCTATCTGTCAGCAGCGGCAAAGTGTTGTCAGTTAACAGGCCTTTCTTAAAATTCTTCTCATAATTCTGTAGGCCAAGATTATTTAGAATGGATCTTGCTCTGGCATAGCTTGTATATTCAGCTGGCGCTGGTTGAGAGAATTTTTGCCCTAACTGAATAATCCCATTAAATATCTCTTAGCATGCGCAAGTAGGAATCAAGAGGATACCACACTCAAGTGCAAGAATCAAGAGGATACCATAGTAGAGTATAAGCGAAAAGTACAAAATAAACCTCTGACCTTTGACAATGGTCTGTACTAAAGCCTTCCTGATTTTCTTGGCTCATTTAAGCATATCAATTTTTAAATTTGGTACAAATGTGCACAAACCCAGATAGAGTTTAACCTCCATAAAGATTCAAGATAATGGGCATTGACATTTACTACCAATTTTTCTTTCTGGTTAATCACAAAACCCAAATATTCATATTAATAACACTCATAACCCATACTTTCTTCTTCCATTCACGCACTATAAGGCTGCACCTTAACCACCTCTCTCTCCCTCAGTCTCTTCCATGGAGTCCTCTGCAACCATCTCCGTGAAACCCTCTTCTTCCTATTCTTCTTTATCTTGTCTCCATCTCTCCAAACCCTACACCTAAATGCGAACTTTCCTTCATAAAACTCATTATCCTTCCTCTTTCTTTAAACCCCTTATGTCATTCACCCTGATTCCACACCCAATTCTTCTAGCAACCTTAACATCTCTTACTCTTCCTTCACCTATCATTAACCGAATCCCTACCTGTCCCTGCAGCAATCAATCACATCAAACAACTTCTTCATTATGCCTCTCTCCTTCATTACCGGAATCATCCTGGGTGGATTCCAACCAGGTTATGGGATGTATAGCATTGAGTATGGCTTGATGCGCAGTTAGACCAATATGGAAAGATGAGATCTTATGTGGACAGTGATTCTGAGGTTACACAAAGGTTCTGTGCTTGTTTGTTTTCTGCGTTTATTATCTGTGTTCTTTCCCAGCAACAACCAGAGTTATAATTCCAAGTAGAATTACTTATCTGGTCCATACTGTTGATTTGGCTGGGCCTTGTAAATCAGGAATCACTCTTAATGTGAGAACCAACAGTTCGACTATTCAATTTTACATTTAGCTACATATTTGCAATTTTTTGTTGTTCTATTTGTATATGACTGAATTTAGTTATTTCTCTGGAAATGTAATTTAAATAGATCTCTGGAACTATGGTTGCTCCCAAAGATGCTGCTTACTGGAAAAGTCTAAATCCTCATAAGTGGATGTACTTCCATGGGATCAGCCACCTTACAATTGATGGGCAAGGAACACCAATGGTATGGTATGGAGATGGCTCTTGCAAGATCAAGACAACAAATGTAAAAGTCAATCATTCATTCTCGGAGTCAATTTTCTTAATTGGCATGAATTTCATGCCCTTTCCTTGCAATGTTAGAAGTAACTGGTCTTGCAATGGCAGATCTAGTAGCACTGTTGGCAAGATTGGATCTTGTAAACTCCAATTACGATCATCCAAACAAAAAATGCCCAAAACTCCATTATTAAACCAAAAGAAAGATTGGTAGTAAAAGTCAATTCTCATTAACCTAATAATATTAAACTCCATCAAAGTTTGGGCCCATTTGTGCAAAAATTAAAAATTAATATGCTTAAATGAGCCAAAAAAAACCAAAAAGGATTTAATAGAGCAAGTTGTCAAAGGTTGCAGGATTTTTTATATCTTATTTCCATAGGATATAACTAAAAAGAAGAATGACAAGCATCCATGTAAGACATATTAGAGGTTGTTAAGTGGAATATGGGATATACTTGGCAAAGCAGATATCAAATTGCCCCTGTTTATGCAAGCATTTTCAGTGAACATTCATATATTGCTTTACTTGGATGTCTATGACAGCAAAGAGATCAGCAAATAAAAACACCATTTTTTTCGCTTGAACCTTACCTGGTAAAGCCCACCTTGAACAAGTGCAAAGAAAAGTCCAGAAGTGATTGCATTTGAAGCATAATTTGGTCCACCCATGCCACTTACCAATGAAAACATGGCTCCAGAACCAAAAGCTGCCACCATGCTGCAATGATCAACAAGAGATCTTCAATAAAAAGTTCATTAACGAGTAAAATAAACCTAGTGATCATAGCATTCCAAGTTCTCTTATTTATGAATGTCAAACATATATATTTAATACTGATGACAGATGCATATTTGACACATCCTATGCATATCAAGAATAACAACAGAGAATAAAATGACATTTCTGAAAAATAAATAGACATATTTGTTATCCCGCCTTTTTCTAATTTGTCATCCAATGCAGAATTGACAGAAAATAAGGTTAGGGGAAAGTGAGAGGTTTTGAAACAGATACAGCAGGTCATAAATTGGTCTCACATTATGTAAAAAAAAGGAGGCAGCTTGATAGAGAATTACAAAAACATGTTTTCAAAAGACATGTCAAAGTTGGTGCTTATGATCAAGTCCCTTATATGGCACACCTTTTAGGGGAAATTAATGAAGAACCTGGTGCACATTGCACCTCACTCACAATCAGGTATTCACCACCTAATAAATCAAGGGAGATGAACCTCACATGATGGTAAAAGAAGGTGCAACATGTCCATATACACCACGTCTATTCAATAATCTTCCATACCGGAGCAACTTAGTTGGAAACTCCACTTGGTTTTACTAAATCATGTTTACTTGTTTTTTTTAATTAATTACATATGAGAAGAGAGAACACTTAGGACTCGAACTCGAAAGTTAAGTGGGAGCAACACATGCTCTTGACCATAAATCATGTTTGTTTGTTATTTATGCAGGAAAGTTTATATTTTTAGAATTTTTTTTTTTCCAAATTTGCAGAAAAAAGAAGTCCAGAATATGGACGTCATTAGGAGTTAGTTTTTTTTTTTTTTAGTTTTACTTCTAGTCTTTATTGACTTACGATAATATAGTTCATTTTAGTTTTCTCCGGGAGCCTATATCTTAAGGAGTTTAGGGGGTACAATTGGAGCTTAATGTCTCAAAAGTTTAGGTTAATTAAAGCCATATAATAATTCTTTTTGCAGTGCTTCTAAACCTGACACTGTTGCCTCTTAAATTGCGTGATGCAATATGGAATCTTGGATGTGATGTTTAAGGAAGTTGAACTGTGAAAAACCTAATTCATCTACTCTACTACTCACTGGTTACTATTCATAGTATAGTTCTTTGTTGCTGCTATTCATTTTATAGTTTGCATTCATGCTTAATGTTCTTTTTGCCTGACTGCAAGTTGTCTTATCTCACCGTTGACTTGGAAAAAATCCAAACCTTCACCCTTTCACTTGCATATCCAATGCTCTGATTCATGTTAGCTATACACATGTTTCTAATATTATTGTCAAACTGTCAATTATGACGAAACTTAAGAAAGTGCAAAAAATTCAAATAGTTAATGTGGCATATATTTTATTCAAAACAAATTTCACATAAGCATTTTGCATGACATATTTAAAGAGAAAGGGAAGACTGATTTAATTTTTAAGCATAATAAAAAAAACTAATTTTTAAAATCAATCAACAATTGGAGATATACACTGAAATATCCAAAGATCAGATGTAACCATATACCATGTCAATAATTTAGAGTTTTAATATAGGCCATCCCAAGTAGGGCCAAAATGGATACCATTAAATATTAGTATTAACTGAAAATCAGATAAAAGCTTTGCACTTTCCTAGCCATCACGCCTAAAAGGACATGAGCAAGTTGTTTAAACCATAGTAAAGCATAGTACATCTCATCCAAAATTACATAAGGAACTGGGAAAAAAAAAACTGATGGAAATGACTGAAATGTTTCGAATAATCTTGATACTGGAAAAATGTGTTTATATACTGTTTTGCATCAACATGTTAAAATGCCAAAAAAAACAAAAATGCACCAAAATAATCCATTGATGAAGCAAACTCGCATTTTTAAGAGGAAAATCTAACACGTATACACACAGCAGACATAGTATTCCAGTGATAAAGTCTAACATGTTTCTTCTCCAGTGTTATTTATAATTTATTTCATAACGACCACCTCTCCGCTTTACTTTCGAAAACAAAAAAGATTGCTAGATAATACAGTAAAATAAGAAAAAAGAAGCATGAAAAAGTAGTGAAAAAGGAGAAGCTAAAAAATGACGGAAAATAATTATAAAAAAAACTAACCTAGATTGAACATCTTCCTTGCCTCTCAATCTTTTCATGACAGAGGATATGCCAGCATTGACGCCCGTCATGACAGCAAAGTTGCGAGCTTGTACCAACGGACCTCCAGAGAGAGCCTATTGTCAAAGTAAATCATTTGTTATAGTATTATATTTAAGCAAAAACCTCCCAGAACTGGAAGCCTGCCTCTATTTAGAAACAATATGTTATCAAACCAGAAAACAAAATAAACGCGCTCAACAATCCCTTGAAGTTCATAGCAAGCAATCTACGGCAAACTAACCACTCTGTTAGGTACAAACCTATAGTAATTACTATCAGCAAATACTTTACTTTCTAATTATTAGAATTATGCTTCAATTGGACTCAAATTTTCACAAAAACCCACTTAGCAGTTCAATCTTCTCCATAATTTCCATTCCTCGCCCAATTTAAGACCCTCCAATTACCCAAAATAAACAAGTCAAGTATCAACCTTTCTGCATAGGAAAAAAAAGTGGAACAATGCATTACCAAATAGAGAGAGAGAAATGAATACCTGGGCTTGCTTGAGAGATGCCATTGCTTGAGGGTCTAGGGAGGAGTTAGGAGGAGGAGTAGGGAAAGAAGCGGAGACGTCGTTGGTGAGTGTACCCATGAAACCACCAATAGCGGCGCCTTGGAGAGCGGAGGTTGCAGTAACGACGGCGGCCTCAACAGGCAAAGACTGCTTGGACAACCAAGACTTGAAACCATTCTCCAACTCCTTGAACTTAAGCTCCAAATGCTTTAATGGGTTTTGATTAGGCATGAGTTTGGCCACCATAACACCTTGTTTACCTTGCTGCTCCATTGTCCTCACTTGAGCCGCTCCGGCTGCTGCGGCTGCTATGAGGACAGATGATGGACAGCAGAAGAATATTGGCTCAATTTGTTTGTTTTTGTCCCTTTTGATTTTAAGATATATATTTTTTAATATTTTAATATATATTTTACCTCCGCTTTAACCATAAAAACTCCCAAACCAGGGTACGTGTCACTGTTAAAGTGCCACACTGTGTTGCCTATTAACTATTAACCGATTTATCGGCACTATATTAGCAAAGTTTTCGAAAAATTTTGGCCAATGTTTTAGTAAAATTTTAAAATAAATTTTCATTTTGTAAACCCATCTTCATATAAGTAAAAATATTTTAATTTTTTTTAAATATAAAATGTATACATTTTTTTAATTTTAGTATTTTTTAATTAAATAAATAATAAATAATAATAAATATCAACATTCGAGAGAATTATTAGATGAATATTGCTATATAGACAGAACATAAATACCATATTGCAATATTTTTAGTTAAAGGAAAAAACAAATTTACCATTGTAATTTTAAGCGATTAATACGTTATTTTAATGTCTGACGTAATAAATTTATAATGTATGATATAATATTATATTATATTAAATTTTAAAAGAAATAATATAAAATAATATAATTAAATAAATTGTAGTTATATAAATAATAAAATAATTAGAATATTCTTTAATACATAATTCATATGAAATTATATGAAATTTAATTTTTTAAATTTAAAAATTAAATTTAATTACAAGCATAAAAATAATTAAAAATTTATAAAATGCATATGAAATTATTACACATTAATCTAAAATTAATAAAATTAATTCATAAGATGAAGAATATATATATATATATATTATGTCATATATATTCCAATTAATGAATGAATAGTAGAAAAATATTTTTTATATAGATAATACTCTTTCCATCTCATAAAGATTATTCATTATTTTTTATTTTAGGATGTTCCAAAATAATTATTCACTTTTATTTATAGTATGTATTTAAAGTTTTTTTTTTTCTATTTTACCCTCTAATAAATTCACAATATAAATAAATAATAATAATAATTTATATTATTTATTATATGAATAAGGAAAAAAAGAAAATAAATAAATTATTAATATATTAATTGTATTTTTTAAAATTTGTAGAAAAAAGAAATGTGAGAATATTTTGGTACAAGGAAGTATATGAAAAAAACAAACTCATTATGGAAATAAATAATAAGTTATAATGAAATTTATTACTCTCTCTATTTTATTTTAATTATTATTTTAGAAATAATTATATATATCAAGGTAATAATTAATGATTATAATTTTTTTTTAAAAATTATAATATTTTATTTAATTACCTCTTTTAATTATTATTTTTTTATTAATTACTAACCTTATTTTATAAGGATAAATTTAAAACTTAATTAATATAATTTTTTAAATTTATAAAAATGATAATTAAAGTAGAATAAAAAAATTTTACACAATAATTAAAGTGGAACTGAAAAAGTATTTAAAAAAATTTTAAAAAAAATTGAAAGGAAAAAGTAAAATTTTAAAACTACATTAAACCATAATCAAAATTAGTGCTTCACAATTAACGCAGATATTTGACGAAAAGTTTCACTTACAATGTACTCTTTGCTTTATTTTTCAAGGGTAAAAAAGTTTGATATTTGGAATCCATTTTTTGCAACACATTTTCCTCACCCCTTACAATATCCTAGAAATTTTAAGTATGAATTTTTTACATTAAATGTATATGCAATATGTAGGATTATTTGAAATATTATATTTATTTAGAGTATATATGCAGTGTCTATTTGATTTCTATGGGCGTTGTTTTAGAATGCCACGACAATTATATTAAGTATTAGGACTGTTTCTCACTTGGCAGTGGCTATTTAATTTCCACGAGCATAACCATGAGACGGTACGGGCGTGGCCATGGAAAGATATGGGCGTGGATTGATGAATGATTCTGTCCGAGAAATTTTGTTTTGTATGGCAGTAATGATTTGAATTTTATGGGTGTGGCCTTCGAATTGCCACCGTCGTATCCAAATCTATAATTTTAGTTTGAAAATATTATAAGTATAGTATAAATGGTAGATGTGAATAATGAAGCTTTACACTATAAAAATTTGCCAATTTTAAAAACGATTTTAAAAATAGATTAGATTCGATTTCTATTACTGATTTGAAACAGAAAAGAAACAAATATAATGTAAGCATTGTTACAAACTATTCAAAAACAGACTAGAAACGGATATAATCCGTTTTTAAACCGTTTGTAAGTTTTGCACGAAGTTATGGCGCGTGACTGCTGAAACAGATCTGAAACCGTTTAGAAACGGATGTTTAGAAACACATTATAGTCCGTTTTTGATATTTGGAGGGGAATTTTCGCGGGCAAAAAATGTATAGAAAGTGAGAAACAAATTTTGTTTCCGTTTCTGGGTTGTAAAATCCATTTCTGACAGAAACAGAAATTTTAGTCCGTTTCTACACTGTTAGTGTCATGAAAATATGGTCCATTTGTAAATTTGTTTATGAACCTAAATATAAAAACCTAATTTGTTTCCTTTCTTCTTTCTTACCTCATTTCACTGACTCTTAATTTCCTTTTCTCAATGGTTTTCTCTCTGAATGTCGTCCGTCTCTCTTAACGTCGACTGTCTCAGAAACTCTCTCTCTCTCTCTCTCTCTCACTAACTCTAACTTCATGTCTCTCTCTCACTAACTCTAACTTCATGTCTCCATCGTCTGTTGACTTTGGTGTAGAACTGACATTGAGTTCATCGATTATTTGGGAGCAAATACTACTAAAGAAGACACATTTGTTTTAGGTAAGTTTATCATTGTGATCGTTTTTGTTAATTTAGCATTATCATTTGTAATCAAAATATTTACTGTTTAGGGATCTGATTCTGTTTGTGTTTTGTCTCAAAAGTGTAGTTGTTTTGAATAATGTTTTGTTCGATCAAAATATTTAGTGTGTTTTTGCCATTGTTTTTTTCCCCAAAGCTCCAATCTTTGTTCATAGTCTAATGTTGGTTTATGGATATAATCTGAGAATAAAAAAAGGGGAATATAACAATGTCTCAGGGGAAAAAAAAACCTTTGCCATTTTCCATTTTCAAATCGTTTCTTATAATCTTCTTGTCTGTAAAATTCTGAACTTGAGCATGGATTACTGAAATTGAAGCACTGCTACATTTTTTTTTTTAATTTTCTCAATAATTATCGCTTAGTGCTTGTTTTCCAAGTAGATAACTTGGAAAGTTGTAATTAATCTAGTAAATTATACCAGTCGTTATTACTGATTCAGGCTTCCAGCTGCATATTCCATATCCAGCACAGTTATAATCCTATTTACATTTCTTTACAAATTTCAACCTAATTCTCTGATAATTCCTTAACAATGGCCTTACTTATGGTTTATTTTCACTGATGCAATAAGAAAAATGTGTTGGTACTGCTTTAAAATTGTTTGCATTATTCACATAACAGGGTAGTTGGTAGTTGAAGCATAGAACTGCACAAATCCAGGATTAGTGGTGTGTAAAAATTAAGAATCAATAATTTTTAATATAGTAGTGGCTTTAAGAAAAATAAAAAGCAAAACAGTAATTGAACCCATTAAAATTAAGAAAGTGAAAGAAATGAGTTGGGTTTGCTTCCATTTTAATTGGATTATATTATAATTTATATAAATTTCAGCTTAATTGAGTTTCCATAATATTATGTTGATATATGTGTGTGCTGGGCTAATGTAGTAAGGTGTGGTAAGGAGTAAGAGAGAAGCACCAAATCAAATAATTAGCTAGTAAGGTGTGGTAAGGTGTAATGTCAGTCCATTTTATAGGACAAAGCCCATATGTCCCTCAAGGGAACAAAATATAAACCATAAACTAAAAAAAGCCAACACAACACGAGACCAAACTTCAATCTCATTATCTGACAGCTTCAATTCTCCTTCTTCTTCTTACTCTGCTTCTCTATTTATTACTTGCCTTTCTCCAACATTTGATATGGATGTTCTGTACTTGCATACTGTTCTTTGATTGTGAAGTTGAGTTGTGGTCATTTTAATGGACTAAAGTCTGCTTTAAAGGAGTCTCCTTGCACTGCTAGGTTTGTAGGAATTTTTTATTCTTGTACATAAAACTTGAGTTATGATGAAACAAATATTGGGTAGGCTTCAATGGAAGCCATATAAAACATCTACGAATCATGAATTTGGTGGTATATCTGCTCCTTCTAGTAATTCCACTAGTTTAGAAGTAGTGATCTTGGAAGTAATAGACCTGTAACTTTAAAATTAGATGATTGAAAAAGTAAATACATTTATTAACTGAACTACTATTAAATACTATCATTTATTTTTATATTTCTTGGTGCTTCTTGCCTTTATTATTACTTTTTTTTTATGAAATGATCATTCCTCCAAATTTAAAAGGAATATTCAAATAATCTTCTTCAATGATTGTTTCTATAACAACATAAACAATGGCCATTTGTTGCCTTTGTATTAGGGTGCATTGAATGAAAAGGTCTATTTTGTTTTTAGTTCACAAGTATAGTTAATAAATAATTTTTGAACCGCTTGTTTAAATTTTAAGAAATGGTTAATATCCACATTTATGCCATATCATTGCCTTATTGAAGACAACATTACCAAATATACTACTTGTTTAGTGTATAACTTTTAGCCCATTGTATCATAAAGAAAGAAAATTTGGAGTTTGTATATATAAATATATGTACAGGATTGAGAATGTTGTGTTGTTGGAAGATGTCTTCCAAAATAGAAGATTGTTGTTTGGTAAGTCTAAGTTTCTTTTTAGGACTTCTTTCTTCATCTTCATCACTAACTCTTAAAGAGGAAATGACTCTTTCCAATTCTACTTCGTCACCACTGCCACCAAATCTCTCTCTTTCTTGACACTTACGGAGTTATTAGAAAATGAGGAAACTGCAGTGCTAGGGGAACTATTCTAGTTGTGGCTGTGGCTACTTCAAATCTGTCACACACCCAATTCCCTTCTGTTTACCTTGCAGATTAACAGTATTTTATCATCACTATAATGCATATAATTTCAACTTTGATTTCATGATGTATGCTTATTTATTTGTTTTAACTTTTATTTCCTTACTTAAATATACACATATTTCGGCCCATAACCAAATTGTAAGGTTCAATTTGTTAAATTCACCATTTGTATTAACTTGGCCACCTTTAGCTTTAGCTATTGAATTCTCATTTTTTAGTCTATTAAATGCAATATCTATTGGTAATTCAAATTTGTTGATATAATTTGAACCATGCTTATTTTAAATTTCTATTCATCTATGGTGTACATATACATATGTAAATGTATTTATATGACCAGCCCCATAGACATTTATATTATTAATTACTTCTTCTAATTCAGAATTTAATAACTAGATTTTATTTTTAGCAAAGACCATAACTAGCCTTAGTATTTCCCTTTTTTCAAATCGTGATTCTACCATACAGCTCCCCATCTCCTTTTCCTTCTCTTCTCCGTTATCCACAACCAGAAGCATTCAGCTTCTTGGCTATAATTTCAGAGGCTTCTCATGCCAAATCATGTTAACTTAACTAAGCAATTTAAACTTTAACAATCCTGGTTTATTGCTTATCAAACTAAGAATTTTATAAGCCAAGATTTCAAGTTTCCTTGATTTCAAAACAGCCACCATATATACACTTCTCCTCCATTTTATTTTTGTCTTCATCGCTTAAACATTTTCCCTCTAAACCTGAGTTCCAGATCAGTTTAGCTCCTTGATTTCTCTTCTTGTCCCTCTGTTTTGAGCTTGGTAAACATAGCTAAAGTGCTATATAGCTTTTACTCCTTCAGTACAACAGATTGCATGTAGAAGAATTAGTTTCCAGATCATTCTAACATCTTTCTTAGACGTAGTGGAAGTAAAATAAGCAAGGGTAAAATAGTGTTATTCCTGTTTAATCTGTGAATGCTCAGTAAATAAACACACAATGAGAGAAAACTTCTCGTCTGTAATATTATTAAAAAATCTCAAAAACTGATTACAACTTCTGAAACATTATAATATATAGTATTAGGGTTACAGAAACTCCAATTCCAAATAAGGAAAGTTTTTAGAAAAAGGCAATAGACTGTCAAAAATAACAACAATTACAAATATGGAAAGATGTTATTTACGAGACAAAAAATGCCTAAACGACGCCTCCAACATGATTTCTAAGTAAGGAAATAAAAATCAGCCCTAAGTTGCCACAACAGTAAAACGCATTTCCGGAGGCTTAAACGATGAAATTTAACAGAAAAATGTAAGAACCTTACCACGAAGCGGTGAATTTGACTCGTTGGCCCATTTTTTATTGGGCTAGGCCCTTAGAGTGCCCAGTTTGCAATGACAACTTTTGACAATAATTACCAAATTGTCACTATGACAGTTTTCGGTTAAACTGCTTCATGAAAGTCAAAGCTCTCTGTTCCACATTATTCCCTCCAGGATAAAGAAAATTCGCCCTCGAATTGTCAGTAGAAAAAGTTACCAAAGCTCGTTGTGAAATAGTTACCGAAAACAGTCATTCTTTAACAAAACCAATTTGTAAGGCCTAGGATGCTTCTCAGTCTTCATTCCCAATTTTTGCACTGCTTCTGCTGCAATAATATTTTCACAACTACCAGCATCAGTGACAAAGCGGCAAACCTTAACGAGAATGGTGTATGTCGACTGAAAAATGTTACTTCGTAGCCAATCATCTTCAACAGCCTTAGGTGTCAGACAAGATCGCTTAACGACCAAGGCAACGCTTGTATCTCTTGCCACCACCTCTTCATCAACCACATCTTCATCAAACACTGACTCTCCTACAATGCCTACACTTTCATCTTCATAGTCATCTGCTTATACAAAGAGTGCCTTTTTTCCTGCCATTTTCTTACATTCAAACTACCTATGCCCAATCTCACCACATTTATATCACTTCAAACCACTACTAGTTGTTCTGTTGTATTGGTTCGAACTGATAGTGCTTTTGTTAATCACCCCTCCTACAAGGTTGGATGCACCATTGCCACCAGCGCCACCGCCACTGCCACCGCCATTGTTGTTGCCTCCTATAGTGGTAGAGGACGCTGAAGTACATATTTGCTTAGAGTGCTTCTCTACCTGTAAAGCCTTCTGATAGGCAACAAAGATAGAGACATGATCAAACAAATTGACAGTATCCTGAATCTGCCCCCTTGGACTGCCAATATGTTTCGCCACCAATTGGTCTTCTGTCTTGTGTATATTATTTCTAGCTATCAATTGGTAGAATTCAATGGTATAATCATCCACTGACTTGGCTCACTGTCTTAGATTATGCAACCTCTAGTACATTAATCTCTGAAAATTGAGGCAAAAACTCAGATCGCAGATGCTTTCTCATCTTTTCCCAACTGACGATCTTAGCCTTGCCTTGTCTAATCCTGGTTAATTTTGACTGCTGCCACCAGGCTGCTGCCCTATCTCGCAGCCTTGTTGCAACCAAGGCAACACGTCTATCATCAGGCACTACTTTAAATTCCATGATCTCTTATGTGGTAGCCAACCAGTCCAAAAATTCTTTTGGTTTAAGGCCGCCATGGAATTTTGGTATTTATGTTCTCATTTCTGATTTCCAGCGCATATCTTCAATAAGAGCTCTGTATCTTCTGCGCGACTCATCTTCATAATAAGCTCCTCCTTCAATATCAGACCTCCCATCGGATCCATCTACTCTAGGGTTCCCCGGCTGTTAGGGTTTGCCCTATTTTGGCCTCCCATGAGTTGCACCATCCGTTTTCTTAACCAGTCTATCAACTGCTCCATTTGTTCATCCATCATTTGTCTCATCTGATCCCCCATCATTTGTTCCATTCACTATTCAAGGTGGGCCATATGGTCACGCTCATAAACCTCCGCTATACGTTATTGTGGTTGTCTTCGCGATGTCATCGTTGTCCAAGAACGAACACAGCTTTGATATCAACTGACGTTGCAAAAGTAAAATAAGCAAGGGTAAAATGATGTTATTCTTGTTTAGTATGCGAATGCCCAGGGAATAAACACATAATGAGAGAAAATTTATCGTTTGTAATGTTATTAAAAAATCTCAAAAACTGATTACAACTTCTAAAACATTACAATATATAGTATTAGGATTACAGAAACCATAATTCCAAATAAGGAAAGCTTTTAGAAAAAGGCAACAGACTGCCATAAATAACAATAATTACAAACATGAAAAGATATTATTTACGAGGCAAAAAAATGCCTAAACGGCATCTCGATACACGATTTCTAAATAAGAAAATAAAAATTAGTCCAAAGCTGCTATAATAGTAAAACGTGTTTTCGGAAGCCTAAATGATAAAATTTGATAGAAAAATGACGGGCCTCACTGCAAAACAGTGATTTTGACTCGTTGGCTCATTTTCTATTGGGCTAGGCCCTTAGAATGCCCAGTTTGCTATGACAGCTTTTGACAATAATTATCAAATTGTCACTATGACAGTTTTTGGTCAAACTGCTCCAAAAATCAAAACTCTTTGTTCTACATCATTCTTCCAACTATTTCAACATAAAACTTATGAATAACAATGGTAGTTCAGTTGCTCTCTAGTTCCAACTCTTATTCAGATTGTATAGTTTTGATGTGTAAGAAAAAGATGATTTTAATTCTACAAATTTTCAAATTTCTTACATAGCCTCCTTCTCCTAAAGTTCTTTTCTTCCTTTCAACTTAGCTTCCTTCTACTCTCTAGATCAATTCGCTTAAGGTTGGTACAACTCTCATATGCTCAAGAGAATGAAATAGCTAGATTTTCCTTGGTTATTTTAAATCATCTCTCTTTTACGTAGCAAATAAGAATTTCCAGCCCCCTTTCTTCCTTTATTTTTCTTCTTACTTTTGGGATTCCTTGGTTTAGTCACATGAACACTTGTGGCTTATTCATTCTTCCATTGCCACAATTTAACATGTGGATGCCTTGTACAGTTTTACCATCAGTTTGTTTATTTTTTGCAGTCCCTCCATCGAAATCTACAATCTAAAATTGTGTACTTCTAGTGTTTTATACTCTACCAGTTAACTAAGCTCCCATTGGTGGGTTATAATGATACATTGCCATATCCCATCTGCTTTTTCTAATCCATGCATTTACATTGCATGCTTTCTCGTCAAGAGAAATTAGCCAGCTACTATTACATTAACATTTCAACTTATGTCCAATTAATTACGGCAAATTAATCCAACTTTAATCTTACTTATATATATATATATATATATATATATTCTTAATTCAGCTCTTACTAACAAGATTTTATCACAACGATTAAAAATTAAATTTAATAATAAGTATTCTTCTTATTTTAATTATTTTCTGAATTTCTTTCAATTAAAATAAAATTAGATTTCACTTTAGTTTGCTAATTGCATTTCTTTGACTTAATCGGAAATTCAGTTATCATAGAATGGAATTCAATTATTATAGAACAAAACTTAACTATTTCGGGTTAGGGTGTTACAAAATCTGCTTCTAATGGAAGGCCTAATGTAAGAGAAGGGAACATACGATCACATTTCAAATATTATACACACTTGTTGCTTTGTACACGTCACTCTTTCTCCCTTTGCTTTTTTAGTTTTTGCATCATATCTATGGCCGTATAGGCTGATTTAATCTTTAATTATAAATATGATCAGAACATTAATAAATTTATTTATTTTTATTTTGCCTTTGAGAAAGTTATAATGGTAGATGGATTGGCACTAACATCTTATTAACTTAATAAAATGGGTATTTTGCCTGCCTCAATCATTGTGTCACACATAAAAGAAGTCTTCACAGGCCGCTTTTGCAATGTCATTGGCTTTGATTTTGGATGCTAGATATAGAAAATAATAATACAATTGCATTATATACATACAAGTCTCATTCAGCCTTTTTTTTCCTTGCCTGTTTTAAAAGATCACATCATCATCATCATCATCATTATTAAATGTTCAATTATTTATTTATTAAATGTTAAGCTAAAGTGCTTCTTTTGACCTTCACATGAACAATTCTTATAGAAGTGGTTAAGTCTTTGAGCTTCCTCTACTGTCATTTTTTACATTCATAAACCACACAAGGAGCATTTGGTATGTATTCTAGTCCATATAACTATTTAAAATTGAGATGCTTGAAGAAGGTGGATGGGTGCAGGGAAGCTTGGTGGGCTTTCTCTGTAATATTGGATTTATAGTGCTTACATGTTGTGGAGTAAGGGGGTGCGTATTTATAATGTGTTGATATATTTTTATTATCGTATTGTGATTTACTTGTGATCATTAAATTGTGGTTTAATTGTGATAATTTTGAGATAATATGAAGTGTTTGAACATTGTCATTTGATGTAGTATTGGTGATAGAGGTGCGAGATATCGGAAGTGCTTTTTTAATTGTAGGAACATTAGAAATTAAATTAGCTTCAATTTTACACTCATTGGGGAAATTTTACTGAATTTTCTATGGAAATAAATGTGTTTTTGTTAAGTTTAACCTTAAATGATTTTTAAAATAAATTACAATAACTGGATTATAAATAATAAATATTAGCTTAAACCTTTAATTATTTATTTTTAAAATCAGCTTAAAATATTTTAATATTTATACGATTCCAACCTCCTAATTAATATTTTCAATTTATACTGTCCATTGTATCAATATGGCCAAAGGCCCACTATGGCATAAATGCTCACTGTATATGATGTCATAGAGTGACCACTGAGAGAAAGGAACCAAAGATCCTTTATGACGTTTCTACTGATGGCATAGATGCCAATATCACTGGCACATATATAAAATAATATTCTCTATGGCACAAAGTGTCCACTTTCAATATGGGACATACGTGTCCTCTATGGCACAGAGTGCTCATTTTCAATATGGCATAAAATGCCCACTATCACTTTGAATATTTACCCTTTAGCTAATCTGGAAACTAGATTTAACGTCAGTATAATCGATCAATACATGTATTGCATTGTTGAAAATTATTGTTAATATAACACTTTTCTCTTTGAAGTGTTTATTTCTTACTATAAATTTATAAGATATGAGCAATTATTTCAAACACCTTTATCATATGAACATATATACACATTATATTTGTTTTCGATTAATTCGACTGATTTTATTTATTCATCAATCTTTATCTTTTCAAAGCATTTCCTGTTGCCATTGTAATAATGAAATCTAAATAGATTTCCACTCTTACTTATTTAATTCTTTTCTTCACATATTAAGAATTTACAATTATTCTTTCACTTTAAGAGTATATGTACACATATAATGTATTCACTATATTTAATACATACACTCACATACCTATATATATCTCACTTGATCCACAACACATCATTTCACTAGAAGGGTTAATTTACCTACAAATCTCACTACATTCTTTCCTTTTCACATTATCAATTCCTTTCTTTTTATTGTATCAATTAGCATCAGTTAACTCTTTAACACCTCTACGTATAATCTATAAATTGTTTTTAATCACTAAATAATGTTACTATCACGTGTTTTATACAATATGTAAATCTCACATTCTTACTTTCATTACTCAATCAATTCATATATACACCTCTTTGTTTTATTTATCTTGCTTTTCAAACTATTTAAAATCATCAATGATTCATCAATATATCATTCTTCTCACCTTACTTTGTAAATTATCTGATTTCTTAATGAATAATATGAAATCCACTAATCACTTGTAATCATCTTTTATCTCTTCTTTAACCTTACACTTATTTCAGATATCCCCATACTTTCCTCAAGTTTTCTTCACATCTAAGTTTCATCATTTAATGGAATGATTTCATTTCAATCTTATAAGCAATCTTTTGTCAATTATAACTATTTCCAAGATATATTCAATAATCTACGAATTCCACCCATAAACTCTACTTTGTGAAGGAATAAGAAGGTAGAAATATGCATAAGCAAATGCATAACCATGCAAGTGATCATGCACATCACTGTTTACATTATTTTTACAGTTTTGAAGAATAGAAGTATGCATATCCAGATGCTGTGAACCTCGGTCTCCACCCGAAAAGGATTCGGATGAACGTTCACTTGTTGTCGGGAGTCGCCACTCAGTTTATTTTGTTCGAAGGGAAAAACTAAGAAAACCCTTATTTGACTCCAATAACGCGTCCAATGTAAAGGTTTCTAATCTGCGAACCCAAGGAGGATCCGGAGACTATGTCATGCATTCGACTAACTTGCCAATAAAAGAAATAAACCTTAAAAGGGGTGAAGGAAAGAAAACAAACAAATTGTTAGTAAATTGTGGACTTGCTATTTGGGGTGAATCCCAAATATGCCTACATACTCTCGTTTTTATGAGAGATCAAAGCCCATGTAGTTCGGGAAAGCCTATTTAAAGGCAATGATACATTATGCATGTGTGTGTGTATGCTTCGTGCATTGTCGGGCTTTTTGCCAAAATTGTGAGATTTTGAGCACTTAGTACTAAATTTAATGAAATTTGGGTACTTGGTACCAAAAAGTATGCAATTTAGGCTTTATGCCAAAAAGATTAATTGGTTCATGGCTTAATGCCGAAATATTGGTTGATTAGTTAATTAGGCATTGGACCTAAAAAGACTAGGTCTTTAAACGAAAAGAAATTAAGAAGAAGGTGGAATGCTTAAGATATGCTCGAATTGACAAATGATTAATTAAGACATTACCTTGTTTACAATTTTGCCACTTCTAAGTTCCAGATCTTATTTTCTAGGAATATGATCCTTGCTTCCTATAACACCAGGTTAGAAGTTCTTAAACATGTGAAAATAAAGAATTTGACAGCACGAGATCTCGGGATCTCCAAAGCCAACCCCCTTTTCTGAGAATTTAGCAGCATTTTATAGACAAAATTCGGGCTGGACGGCGGTCGGACCGCTGGTCCAGCGGCCGGACTGCCGCGGTTAACGATCGGACTGTCGTTTCTGACGGTTGGACCGCCGTGATCAGCAGTCGGACCGCGTGGCTCGCCGAAAAAATGGGAAAGGAAACGGGCGGCGGTCGGACCGCCGGTCCCGGCGGTTCATCCCAAAACGGCACCAAAATTCGCACTTTTTCGTTCAAACTGATTTTCTGGGAGCTACGGACTTCCAAAAATTATTCTGAGACCATATCTGTGATCCTTGCGTCATTCCGGACATTTCAAGTACCATGAAGACATACTTTAGGTGCACTTTACTGCGGTCGTCCGGTCTGGCTCGGTCTTCTGCAGTCTGAGAAAGTCGGCCTTCCGAGGCTCAAAATTTGAGTATTCACAATTGCCCCCCACTGGGGTCCATAAAAATGATTTATGGAGCTCAGTGGTCGTCTGAAGAGCGAATTTTGAGCGAGGGGTAAAAGACCCACCTTTTGGCATTTCTGGATTGCTTGTAACACTTCTGATTTTTCTCTGATTGTATTCTGACTTTTCTGTACCTGCATTTTTGTTTAGCACAAACAGTACATATGTATGCATGATGTCCCCTTTTATTTTCATAAATATTATGTATTTGCTTCTTTACAGCTGTTGCATGCACAACTGAACCAAGAGTCTTCAAAAGGTGGAAAGGATCAATATGAGTAGATATGAGTTGAAAGCTGTTGCTACTCTTAGAGGTGTAGCTATAGATTGGGATTTCTTGCATGCTTGTATTAGATTTTGGGATCCCCAAGCTCACGTCTTCAGATTTGGTGCCCGGATAGACGAGATGTGTCCTCTTTTTGAGGAATTTTGCTCAATTATTGGATGTGACCCAAATGCCCCTCTTGTAAGGCATGATTTTCAAATTGACTATATGGGGTCTTTTCAGAGGATTTTCAACTTTACAAGGCCTCAAGCTCAAGCTATGATTGTGGATGGGAATAAGGCGATGTTGCTTCCTTTGATTGATGCATTCTTGACTGCTAATTTTGAAGATGGGATTCAACTGAAGCATAGGATGCGAGCCTTTGTTTTCTGCCTGTTAGCTGGATTTCTTTTCAACTGTGACCCTGGCTTTGGATATTTAAAGCTTTGCCCCCTGATTAGGCAGATGGAAGAACTTAACTGCATTGGTGGCGTGATTCTGGCTGAGACTATTCAGAGTCTTGACAGAACTGCACTTGGATTTGAAAATTGGACTGTTACTCGAGCTATTCTTCAAACTTGAGTTAGGAACCATCAGATGATCAGGCCTTTTGCAGAGCCTTCCCTTGTCCAGCCTACTCCAGAGTACAGAGCTGGGTTTATAGCTGAAGTTTGGCCAATTGAAAAGCCAAGGAGGCATGCATTGTTGTAGGAGTTGGAGGGAGAGGATGTGGTTCCTCTTAACAAGGGGAAGATAGATGTTGCAGAGAGTTTCGAAACTAAGGAACATACCGAAGACTCTGCCCCACGTAGTAGACGTAGGACTTAGATCCTAGGATTGACTCTTTTGTCTGCTTTTTTTTTTTGGGTTGCTTGTACCTTTTTGGTTCATTGGATGTATAGGACTTATGGTTTGACTCTTGTCATGGAATGGATGACTCTTTCTGTAATGACTGACTCTTTTTGTAATGAATGATTCTCTTTTTTTTTTTGGAATGAATGACTCTTTTGACATGAATGATTCTTTCATTTGCTTTCCAAGCATTATCTACTTTATATACTTGCTCTAACTTTTGCCTAAGTCATCCTTTCGGATTTTCAACTTAGCGAGCTTTTACCCATTCTTGCCTAAGCCGCCCTTTGCGGGTTTTAGACTTAGCGGGCCCCACTATCGCCTAAGCCGCCCTTTGTGGGTTTTCGACTTAGCGGGATTTTTCTTTCTTTTTTTTTATTTTTTATGTTGGCAAAAGAAAAATGAATAAATGATTTTTATTAAAATTTAGACCGTGCTCAAGGAGACCTGCCTACATATCTCGAATTTGTTTGCGAGAATCAGGTCTAATGTAGTTCCTTACAATGCATGATTATACATAATATTTCTTTAGCTGATCCAGATTGCATGGGTTTGTGAACTCTAGACCATCCAAATCAGACAAGATGACGGCTCCGTCGGAAAGTATTTTCTTTAAAATGTAGGGTCCCGCCCAATGAGGACGAAACTTCCCACGAGGATCTGTAACAGGTGTTCTGATCTCTTTCAGAACCAAACAACCTTCTTCCAACTTTCGATCTTTGACCTTTTTGTTGAAATGTCTGGCCATTCGCCTCTAATACCCTTGAATCTGATGTAGAGCTTGAAGTCTTCTTTCATCCAAACCCAACAACTGATGATGATAATTACTAATCCATTCAGCTTCATTTATCTGACTTTCTTGAATTATCCTCGCCGATTGAACTTCCAGTTCAATGGGGAGTACTGCTTCCATTCCGTACACCAGTGAATATGGGGTTGCCCCAGTAGGAGTTCTAATTGATGTTCTATATCCCCACAAAGCCAGTGGTAACTTCTCATGCCAACGCCTATGTTCCTTGATCATTTTTTGTATGATCACCTTTATAGACTTGTTCGCTGCTTCTACAGCTCCATTTGTTTGAGGTCTATAAGGAGAGGACTTATGGTGCTGGACATTCTTATCCTTCAAGAGCTTAGCAAATTCTGCTTGGAAAATGAGTTCCATTATCAGTGATAATCTCAAATGGCATTCCGTACCGACAAAGGATGTTGGTTCGGACAAACTGTGCTGCCTTTTTGGCGTTTAATTCTGCATAGGAAGTTGCTTCAACTCACTTTGTGAAGTAATCCACTACTACTAAGATAAATTGATGTGCATTCGAGGCTTTTGGATGTATTTTGCCAATTATATCTATTCCCCAAGTAGCGAAGAGCCATGGAGAGGTGATTGGATTCAGAGCGACGAGAGGTTGCTTCTGCACCTTAGCAAATATCTGGCACTGATGGCATTCTTATACAAATGCCACACAGTCTGCATTTATGGTGGACCAATAATATCCTAGATTGGCAATTTTTCGAGCCAAGGCGATCCCATACATATGTGACCCTGATTCGCCACCATGTACCATTCCCATTATCTGCTTAGCCTCTGCTTCATTCACACACCTTAGGTGCATTCCATTCCAACTCCTCTTGTAGAGGATATCCCCATTAAGAATGTAACCTATGGCTAGCTGCCTAATGGCCCTCTGATCAACCTTTGATGATCCCTCCGGATAACTTCCATCCTTGAGATAACTTTTGATATCCCAAAACCATGGTTTACCATCGATCAAATGCATTACATGGGCGGGTCGTTTCTGAAGCTGAACTTTCAATGGACGAATGGTTTTCCCCTCCTTAATATTGATCATGGAAGCTACAGTAGCCAGGGCATCAGCGAACTGATTCTTTGCTCTTGGGAGATATTCGAAGGACAGATCATCAAATTGTTGTGCCAAATGATCAAGGCGTTGTAGGTAAGGAACCAAACGCTCTTCTCTTATCTTCCATTTCCTTAAAGCTTGTGATACTATCAAAATAGAATCACCGTAGACCTTCAGGTTCTTAATCCCTAATTCCAGGGCGGTTTCAAGCCCATTGATGCAAGCTTCATATTCTGCTTCATTGTTTGTGCAGCTAAAGTTAAGTTTAACTGAAAGTGGAATGTATTCTCCACAAGGAGTTTTGAACACAATCCCAATTCCATTTCCATGATAATTGGATGCCCCATCAAAATACATCTCCCAAACACTTCTTTCCACATTCAAGAGGTCTTCATCGGGAAAACCCATTTCTCGCATCTCGTCTTTTACGGGTAATTCTGCTAATTGGTCAGCTATTGCGCCACCTTTCACAGCTTTCCTTTGAATGAATTTTAAGTCAAAGGCTGCCAATGTTGACACCCACTTAGCCATTTTGCTGTCCAAAACAGGCCTCTCCATAAGGAATTTCAAAGGACTCTGTTCTGCGATGACATAAGTAGTGTAAGAAGACAAGTAGTGTTGTAACTTCGTACAAGTCCAATACAAAGCTAAACACAACTTCTCAATCTTGTTATACTTTAACTCATAGTCCAGCATCCTTTTGCTGAGGTAGTAAATTGCATTTTCGACCTTTGTACTTTCGGCTTCTTGAGCTAGCATTGCACCCATGGCTTCATTTGTTACAGACAAATACAAGAGCAGAGGTTTTCCCATTCTGGGAGGTTGTAGAATTGGCGGACTTAACAAGTATTCTTTGATCTTGTCGAAAGCCTTTTGGCAGTCTTCATTCCATTCTTGTGAAGCACCTTTCCTTAGTAGCTTAAAGATTGGACCACAGGTCTCTGCCAATTGCGATATGAATCAACTGATATACTGTAATCTACCTAGCAAGCCTCGAATCTCTTTTTCTGTTCTTGGCGGAGGCATTTTCAGAATAGCCTTTGACTTTGCTGGATCAACTTCTATTCCTCTTTTGCTGACCAAATACCCCAAAAATAAGCCTGATGTTGCTCCAAATAGGCACTTTGCAGGATTAAGCTTCAAATTGTACTTGCGAAGTCTAAGGAAGAACTTCTCAAGTGCTTCAACGTGTTCTTCTGGAGACTTTGACTTAACAATCATATCATCAACATACACTTCTACTTCTTTGTGAATCATGTCATGAAAGACTGTTGTCGCCATCCTTTGGTAGGTAGCCCCTGCATTTATCAACCCAAAAGGCATAACCCTGTAGCAGAAAGTGCCCCATTCTGTAATGAAAGCTGTCTTCTCTTTGTCTGGTGGGTGCACTAGGATCTGATTGTACCCAACCGCGAGGTCAGTCATGGAAACCATCATATGCCCAGCCATCCTGTCTATCAGCAAATCGATGTGTGGTAGTGGAAAATCGTCCTTGGGACAGGCCTTATTCAAATCTCTATAGTCAACACACATCCTGACCTTTCCATCTTTCTTCGGGACTGGCACGATGTTTGCTAACCAGGAAGGGTAGGCAATTGGTTCTATGAACTTATTGTCCAGTTGCTTGGCAACCTCCTCTTTAATTTTCAAAGACCATTCAGGCTTCATTCTTCTCAATTTCTGCTTAACCGGCTTCGCGTCTGGGTATAGTGGAATCTTATGAACTGCTATGGCCGGGTCTATTCCCGTGACATCACTTGCCTTCCACATGAAGCAGTCGACATATCTTCTGATGCACTCAACAACCTGTTTCTTATTCACACAATCATATGCAATGTATGTATGTTCATTTTCTTTGCCAATCATTATTTTTTCATTTATTTCTTTTATTTCATCTATTTCATTTTTGCTAGATAATACTTGGAAAGCAAAAGACACAGGGTAACCAAGAACTTGAACAGTTTCATTAATAATGGCGGAATCATCCCCCAGAGTTACATCATATTCGACATCAGGGTTTTCTATTCCTGAAGCTAAGAAAGACTCAGAACTAGACTCTGACTCAGTGTTTGACTCAGAATTTGACTCAGTACAAGACTCAGGTTCAGGGTGTGACACAGGACTAGATTTGACTACAGCAGCTTGTCCCTCCTCGGCATACCAGTTCATCAGTGGTCCATCTGTGGTCTTGATCAGCTTTGTGAAGTCCCTTTTGTCTTCAAAATTGGTTATCATAGCAACCTCATCAAAGAGACTAGGCCGCATAAAATCTTCCATTTGTGGGTCAGCTATAGGTTCTGGCTCTTCTTCTTTTACGGCTAAAACATCATCGAACATCTCAAAATCCGGTAGCTTCTTTCCAGTCATAGGAGAATAGAATGGTTCCTGAAAATCACAGTAAGGAACTGCTTTTCCAGGTTTGCAGAAGTGACCATTCAGAGTTCTAAAATAAGGGCGCATTTTGAGGCTTCTTGCCCCCCAATTCTTCCTTTTCTTCCTTCCATGCTCAAAATCTTCTATTTCCTCATCTGTGGGTTTGTACCCCAGGCCAAAAGTTCCCTTATTCTCAGGTTCTTCCCATGGCCGCACTATGGGTGTTTTTCTCCCAGACTTTATCATTTCCATTCCGGGCAGCAGACCTACCCTTAGCATCATTCCCACCAGGCAATTGATTTGGACCTCTCCAAAATCATATAAGATAAATGGCCCTTTGGGTTTTTCTCCTTCAATGCATTGGACTGTATCATAATGGAAACCAGTCAAGGTCATGGCGGTTTCGCCAGGAACAACCTCAAAGAGAGACTGATCCATGGTTCTCTTGTTGATTTCACAGGTGTCACCTTTGATAGTGATGATTTTTCCTTCAAAAGGGAACTTAAGTTTTTGATTTAATGAAGAAGGGACAGCATTATTCTGATGAATCCACGGCCTTCCGAGGAGGAGATTAAAGCTCGCGGGTACATCAATGACTTGGAAGGGCACTCTCATTTTTACTGGCCCAATAGCAATTTCCAGAGTGGCAACACCCAAAATTTATCTTCGAGTGTTATCATATGCTCTAACAATCTGATCAGAAGGTGTAAGATCTGTAGCCTCCAACCCCAGACAGCTTGCTACCTTCAAGGGACATACATTTAAGGCTGACCCATTATCAATGAGAACCATGGGAACAGTCTTTCCCCCAGTTTGTATGGTGATGTATAGAGCATCATTGTGTTTACTGCCATCTTCTGGTAGGTCTGTATCAGAAAATCGGATACTCAATGCCTTGGTTGATTGGGTCAAAGTGGCCACCAAAGCTTCTGGGCTTGTGTCCACTGATGTATCAAGTTGACTTAAAGCTTCGCTGAGAGCCTGACGGTGTGGGAATGAGGAAGCAAGGAGCTCCCAAATTGATACCCTAGCTTGAGTTTGCTTAAGCTGAGAGAGGACAGGGTCTTCTTTTGGCTCTGGTGTCTTCTTATGGGGGTGATTTGAGGTTGAAGGGGCTTTTCCCAAGTCGAGTGGCTGATATTGCCTTCCGCTTCTCGTCAAAGCGTCGACCTCTTCAGCAAGGTCATTCAAATCCAACACACACACTTCATTCATTTCTAAGAGAAGTTTGAAAGGATCAAACAACTCTTCTTCCACAGTGATGGCGTGGATGGAATGATTAGGCAAAGGGTTAGTATTAATGTTCGGTTGACTCCTAAGAGGAATGATGTCACCCCTATCCACCAAATCCTGGATGCGATTTTTCAGAGTCCAGCAAGCTTCTGTTCTATGCCCTTTTCCTTGGTGGTATTTACAATACTCATTGGCCTTATAACTGGAAGGTAATGGGTTTGGAGGTGGCCTTGGGTCCAAAGGCTTCAAATACTTCCCTTCCACGGCCTTTTTAAACACTAGATGAAGGGGCACCCCAAGGTCAGTATATTACCTTCTTGGCTGATTTCTCTGCCCAAGATTGCCCACACGTAAAGGATTCGCAGGGGCAATATTGGCCACTTCATTGACCTTGCTTGAGGAAGTAGCTTGGCCTTGTTTCTTATACTTTGAAGCAGCTCCCTCATCTACTATCTTACCCAATTGTATCAAGTCTTCTACCTTAGTTGCAGTCGCAATGAGCGATTTGAAAGTAGGTAGGTATTGGGTTTGCAGTTAAGCTTGATATGTAGGCCTTAAATTCCTGATTATAATATCAATCTGCTCCTGTTCTGAAGGGCGATTGATCATTTGGGCCGCTTTTGCCCTCCACCTCGTAAGGAACGAGGAGAAGGGTTCATTGTTGTTTTGTTTGGTAGTCTCAAGTTCTCTTCTAGTGACATCCACCTCAATATTGTAGTGGTATTGAGTGTTAAATGCATTGCAGATGTCTTCCCAGGTCTTAATCTTAGCACAGTCCAGACTTACAAACCATTTTAGGGCAGCCCCAGTCAAGGATTGTTGAAAGAGTTGAGCAAAGAGCTCATCATTTAAACCCCAAGGGCTCAAGGCCCCCACATACATCTTCAAATGGGTTTTAGGGCAAGTAGTCCCATCAAATCTGTCCATCCCAGGCATCTTGAATTTTGGAGGCAATCTAGCTTGGGGAAACAAGGATAAGGAATCCATGTCTACCACCTCTTTATGAGTTTTCATGGCAGTGATTGACCTTTCAAGCAATTCAAGTTTCTTTTTCAGTTCATCAGTTTCATTCTTAGAGGGTGGATCCTCCAAATTGATGACAGGGGTATTGTTCTGAGCAGTCATGGGGGTACTAGTTTGCCCCACAATGGGTTCCTTTCCTAAATTTCCAAGAGTAGAGGCCGTCTTTGGTGCCCCTCCCAATTCAGTCAGGATGGCTACACTTTGGGCAGCCAAAGCTTCATCAATTCTCTCTTGCATCCTAGCTTCAATTTCCTTAACCTGTCCATCTAGCAAGGCCTTAATCTGTTCAATAGTAGCCATTTCAGTAATTAGAGCAGTTGGTGAAATTGAGGTAGCAGGACTCAGTGGCGTAGCCAGGATTTTAGATAAGGGGGGTCCAATTCAACTTAAAATTTATAATTCACAAAAATAACATTTATAATAAAATAAATAAAACAAGAAAAATGTTGGATACAAAGAAAATTTAAAACATTAAATTACAATATTCATCACCTATTTTTCATTGATTGAAATCTATTCATAATTATTTCATTGTCAATACTTGCAAATACATCTCTTTCAATATAGGTAACTAAACAATCATTTAGCAGCTCATCTCCCATGCTATTACGAAGTGAACTCTTAATAATTTTCATTGCGGAGAAAGCTCTTTCCACTGTAGCTGTAGCAACTGGTAAAAGCAATGCCAATTTGATTAACAGATACACTAAAGGAAAAACTTTATGCTTTTTTATAGCAACCATAGTTTTGGCGAGATCTCCAATTCCTTTCAATTCAGAAAATTTCTTATCCAAACGCACATCAACAATGAAGTTCTGAAGTTGAGATTGGAGTTCAATTAAATCAACTGGCGAAAAGTCAGAGGGATAAAACTTTGCAAGTTCAACTAATTTGCTCACATCAAATGCAGAAAATGAATCTTTAGGATCAAGACAAGCCATACACAAAAGCAACTTTGTATTAACTTCATCAAATCGACTATTCAACTCTTGAAGTTGCATATCAATTACTGAATAAAAAAGCTCAACTCGATAATGATGGAGATTTGTCATTGGTTCCATTCCCCGCTTTGATCTTGGAACAAAAACAGGCTCGTCCATATTTATCACACTAATTTCATTTTTAGCACAAAATTCAAACACTTCTTTCAATAAATCCTCCCAACCATTATCTCTAACATCCTGCAAACGGAATTTTGACACTTTTACCAAATTCATAGCATTCACAATATTTTGATCCCTCTTTTGTAAAACTTGAGACAACTCATTTGTGATTCCCAAAATCAATTTCATAAGATGCAACACAAACACAAATTCAAATTGAATCACAATATCAAACATTTTAATGGCCTCACCCCTTTGTGAATCATCAATCCCATTATCTCTAACATAATCAACAATATCCACAACTGAAGAAAATAAATGAATCAAATTAATAAGCGTACCGTAATGAGAACCCCAACGAGTATCTCCCGGCCTCTTCAATGTCATCTCTTGATTCAACCCTCGTCCATTTTTTATGATACCTTCTTCAATTCCTTTTGCCACTTTTTCCATTTGCAATTCTCGAAGCATTTCTTTTCTTTTACAAGAAACTCCAACTATATTCACCAAACGATTAATAGTATGGAAAAATGAACATACACTATGGTGCTTTTTAGCAACTGCAACAAGAGTAAGTTGGAGTTGATGGGCAAAACAGTGAATGTAATAAGCACTTGGATTTTCCTTTAAAATTAAACTTTTGAGGCCATTGAATTCACCCCGCATGTTACTAGCCCCATCATACCCTTGTCCTCTCAAACCAGATATGCTTAAGCCATAAGTACAAAAGAAAGACTTCAAACCTGCTAGAAGCGTTGAGGCACTTGTATCATGTACATGAACAACACCAATAAACCTTTCAACCACACACCCTTGTTCATTCAAATACCGTACAACAACACCCATTTGCTCTTTAACTGAAACATCTCGACATTCATCAACTAGAATAGAAAACAAATCATTGCCCATATCTGAAATAATAGCTTTTGTTGTCTCAAATGCACATGCACTAATGATATCTTTTTGAATAATAGGAGAAGTGAGCTTGTGATTTTCAGGAGCATTATGAAGCACAACACTATTAATTTCTTCATTAGTTAAAGCCAATACTTTAACAAATTCAATGAAATTTCCTTGATTTAATGAAGTTTCAGATTCATCATGTCCTCGAAAAGGTAGACCTTGCATCAAAAGATAGCGAAGAGCAAGTAATGATGCATATAATCTACAGCGATACTCACGCTTTGACTTTTCAGAATGTTTTGAAAAAGCAAATTCAATGTGTTGCTCTTGATTCATTAAATCTTGACAAGCTAATCGACACCTATGATGCAAAGAATCGTGTTTTCCTACATGATCTCTTATTCTCTCTTTCTTTCGCCAAGTTGAAAAACCTTCAGATACAAAAGTATTATGACCTCTTTCACTATGTCCGGGTGAAAAAAGATAACAATACAAACAAAATACCGCATCTTTTTCAATACTATATTCTAACCAATCACTAAAATCATCAAACCACGATAATATAAATTTCCTTTCTCTACCTCCTTCTACTCTTTTAGGAAAAGTATGATTGCGTGGTTGACATGGACCTTTTAATAAATAGGCTCTACGTACCTGATCTCGGACATCAGGTGGATAACTCATTATGCTAGGTCGTAATCCCGGATCAGAAGGAATATTTTCTATATCAATCTCATGTTGTTGAATAGTAGGTTCTTTTGGTGGTACCGGTTGAACAATTGCTTCCTTATGTGGTTGAGTCGATTGAATATTTTGATTAACTGATGGCGACTCTTCACTACTTAGTCTTAATTTTTTAAAATATCGCTCCATATAACTACAAAGAATAAGAAAAATAATTCAATCACAATAGTCAATAGATATATAGTAGCCATTTCAATTTATCAAATACTAAACATTAAAAATATCAAATTATAAAAGAAATAAAAAAAATTCCAGATTATAAACTACAAAAAAATAATAATTTCAATTTAACTTCATACTACTTTTCTCAAAAAAAAAAAAACTTCATACTACAAAATCAAATTAAACATTTCAAATTTATAATGTCCTCAAGTATTCAAGCCAATTTCTTAATTCATTATTTTTCAAATTTCAATTCATTTTAGCAAGATAAAAAAATTGCAACAAAATAAATATGAGATTAAAAGTAAGTGGTGTACCTATTCTTAACTTGTTGCCGCTGCCTTGCTGGTGCTAATCGGTGAAAGAATGAAATTGAAAAAGGAAGAAACTGTTATCTGAAAAAAAAAAGAAAGAAAAAGGAATTAACGAAGAAGAAACGTGAGAAAGAAGAGAAAGAGTCACAATTAAGTTATTCTTGTTTGTTTGTAATGGGCAGAGTCATTGACAAATCTTGTTTGTTTGTAATGGGCTTGATTAAAAGGCCCAGTTTTAAAGATTGGAAAAAAAAGGATGAAAAATGTTGGGAGCGTGGATCGAAGTTGCGTGCTCTCACATAGTAAGGCCAAGCTGTTCCATCTCAACCAATGTAATATTCATTCTCAAATATACCTAAAAAAATTTTATTTTTAACTGAGGGGGGAACAGGGCCCCATGGGACCCCCTTTATCTCCGCCTCTGGCAGGACTTGTAGGTGATTGCACAGTTGGAATTGGTGTAGCTTGTGTGGGTGAAGGCACACGGATAGTGGATACCTGCAAAGGTTAAGGGTAAAGGATCAGGGTAGTGTGTAGGGTAGGAAGACTCTTGGTCCACTTGTATACATCAAAAGTTTTCCCCTAAAATAATGTTGTCATGTTGCATGAATGCACCTCATCACATCATAATTCATTTTAATGGAATGTGGCACTATCATTGGGTACATACAACCTAAGGAAAGGTTATATTGTTCATGAAAATAGAGAATTGGCTTATAGTAGGGACCCTTGAGTCTTGAGTAAGATATACCTAACCACATGTAAAACAAGGAGTTTCGCGTGGGTCCAACAGTACGATTACTCATGGACCATTCCAAAAGGATTGGAATGGTTTGCGACAACAGGGAGGATGCTTTGGCTGTCCGCCGGCATAATCAAGGAGACCTGCCGGTCAGCGCTACTTGCTATCCAGACTCAGCATTTTGAACAGAAAGAGAAGAAATTCATTTGAAAACAATTTTTTTTATGCAATGGAGGAAAAGGATTCCCCCATATAATGCAAGAGAAAAAGATTCTTTGAGTGACAAAATAAATGCACAATTAATCAAACAAGGGTCCATCAAAGGAAAAAGATTCCTTTTGTCAATTTTATTCTCATATCCTTAAAGAAAAGATATATATTGCTAAGGTACCCTGCAAAACAAATAAAAGTACCCTAAAGAAAGGTAAGTTAGTCAAATGAACAATAATAGTATACTAGGATTCCATAAATTATTATTATTATTATTATTATTATTATTATTATTTATTATTATATATTTTTTTGGTCCCTAGAAAGATTTTTTTTTGTCAATTTTCAATGCTAGTATCCTTAAAGAAAGAATAATCATTGCTAAGGTACCCTGCAAAATAAATAAAATACCCTAAAGAAGGGCAAGTTAATCAAATAAACAATAGTAGTCTATTAGGATCCCATGAATAATTTTCATGGTCCCTAGTGTCAAATTAATCAAAATAGCAATAGTAGTCCACTAGAATCTCATAAATCATTTTTATGGTCCCCAGTGGAGTCGCCAAACTGTGAACCTCGGTCTCCACCCTAAAAGGATTCGGATGAACGTTCACTTGTTGTCGGGAGTCGCCACTCAGTTTATTTTGTTCGAAGGGAAAAATTAAGAAAATCCTTATTTGACTCCAATAACGCGTCCAATGTAAAAGTTTCTAATCTGCGAACCCAAGGAGGATCCGGAGACTATGTCATGCATTCGACTAACTTGCCAATAAAAGAAATAAACCTTAAAAGGGGTGAAGGAAAGAAAACAAACAAATTGTTAGTAAATTGTGGACTTGCTATTTGGGGTGAATCCCAAATATGCCTACATACTCTCGTTTTTATGAGAGATCAAAGCCCATGTAGTTCGGGAAAGCCTATTTAAAGGCAATGATGCATTATGCATGTGTGTGTGTATGCTTCGTGCATTGTCGGGCTTTTTGCCAAAATTGTGAGATTTTGAGCACTTAGTGCTAAATTTAATGAAATTTGGGTACTTGGTACCAAAAAGTATGCAATTTAGGCTTTATGCCAAAAAGATTAATTGGTTCATGGCTTAATACCGAAATATTAGTTGATTAGTTAATTAGGCCTTGGACCTAAAAAGATTAGGTCTTTGACCGAAAAGAAATTAAGAAGAAGGTGGAATGCTTAAGATATGCTCGAATTGACAAATGATTAATTAAGACATTACCTTGTTTACAATTTTGCCACTTCTAAGTTCCAGATCTTGTTTTCTTGGAATATGATCCTTGCTTCCTATAACACCAGGTTAGAAGTTCTTAAACATGTGAAAATAAAGAATTTGACAGCACGAGATCTCGGGATCTCCAAAGCCAACCCCCTTTTCTGAGAATTTAGCAGCATTTTATAGACAAAATTCGGGCTGGATGGCGGTCTGACCGCTGGTCCAGCGGCCGGACGGCCGCGGTTAATGGTCGGACCGCCGGTCCGCTGGCGGTCGGACCGCGTGGCTCGCCGAAAAAACGGGAAAGGAAACGGGCGGCGGTCGGACCGCAGGTCCCGGCGGTTCATCCCAAAACGGCACCAAAATTCGCACTTTTTCGTTCAAACTGATTTTTTGGGAGCTACGGACTTCCAAAAATTAGTCTGAGACCATATCTGTGATCCTTGCGTCATTCCGGACATTTCAAGTACCATGAAGACATACTTTCGGTGCACTTTACTGCGGTCGTCCGGTCTGGCTCGGTCTTCTGCAGTCTGAGAAAGTCGGCCTTCCGAGCCTCAAAATTCGAGTATTCACAGATGCATATCCATATGAATGGTCTTACATGTCTCTACTTAAATCGCCTTTCAAAAGTTTAAGTGCACAAATATATGCATGTCCATATGAATGATCATGCACCTCACTATTGGAATTTCTTCTCAAAGTTTGAAGAATAGAAATTTACACAAGCATATGCATGACTATACAAATAATCATGCGTATCTCTGCTAGTCATGATTTAATGCATAAGTTATTAATAATGCAACTTGTACAAATTGAGGAAACAAGATCCAACTCTTCAAAGCACAATCAAATTCAAATCTAAATTTCCATAACCCTAAAATCTTTCAACCTTATGTTCTTATAGTAACTCATAACTGATTCAATGATAGATTTAATCATTGTTCCAGTTAATACGATATAAATACACATTTACATATTGCAAGAATAACTTTACTATTATAGAAGTAAAGTTTTATATTCATATTTGTCACAATTATGCAATATATAATATCTTTCACTAGTAATGGTGTTTTATTCACAAATCTCTTTACATAGTAAAAAATAAATAGCAAAATAAGTAGTATATAAGCACTAACCTCTTTAACAATACTCTTCCATCACTTTTCATTTCAATCTTTTGTTTTGATGATGTTTTAGAAGGAAATAGAAGACACTAGAAATCTTTAAATAAATTTTAGGACTTTTATACAATATACTCACTTATACAATAGTTTCGATGCATCCACTTTCTTTAATTTAACTATCACTTCAATTCTTAATGTCAAAACATTATCGAAACAATTACTTTTGACACTTTAAAACTCCATTATCCATATTTCACATTCAAAATTACAGCTCGGATTCATTTCGAGCTATAAGGGTATTTTCATAATTTCATACCTCTTCGAAATCTTTTTCAAATATACGGATATTATCCATACTCGGATTTAATGTTACTCTTATTAAGGCTTTTTTAACCTTATCGCTATCAATTCCAAATGCTCAAGCTGCAAATAATATCATAATCAATCCATACACTCATATATTCACTTAATGCGGAAAATCAATGCTTAAAATTTTAAAGCATGACAATTCTCATTCTCGTAAGAAATTTCATTCTCGAAATTTATCTATCTGTCATAATTCATTCCTCAGATTCCAATAAATTATTACACTTCCACTTTGTGACTTTGACATATCTCTTTGGCTACTCATATCTTGTTTTCCTTTCACATCCTTCTTTATCACAAATAGATCTAGTGCACTCCAAACAATACACTACGAATTCTCAATCAATTTTTAGTAAACGTTCTACTACCATAAACATATGGAATATCAATTATATCAAAACACATATCCACTTATTCAATTCACATAACTTAGAAAATTGCATTTCACTTCTCCCATGACTCCACATGCCAGAAACGCCTAAACCACGCTCTGATACTACTAAATGTAACATCCTCTGACAATTCTTACATAAAAACTATCAGAGAATGTTATTCGATATATTGTCTGTGCTCTAATCAATTCATAGAAAATTCTCTTCCAACTAATAAAAATTTTCAAATAATAATACAATCTGTATAATACAATACTTATAGGTCCAACATTTAGACCAATTTTCAATAATCCAAATACTAGTTACAAACCAGATAACTATCATAAGTTTGTCAAATCACATGATTATATAATACATTCTTTTCTTTAATAATCATTCACTAGAATTCTCAAAACTGTATCTTTTACTTACATGTATTCCTTTCATGATTACAAATTTGTACAATCTCTCAAATAGCCAAACTTAATTATACATATACATTTTATAACTTATGAGTACAATATACAAAAGATCTTTATATGTACTATGGGTAATTTCCTGAGATCCTTAATCCCACTTCTTAACTTGCTCCGATGATCTGATACCTGCGTGTCAGAAAATAATTCTAACACGCTAAGCAAAGCTTAGTGGTGCATGTATAAACATATTTTGTCACTTAATATTAAAGAAAAATACTTATGAAAATATAGTAATAGCACTTAGTTTTAAGAAATATTTCAATATATTAACTAATTTCAGTAACAAACCAACATACTATTATGATTACACAAAATAATAGCTTTAACTTTATAAAAGTTATCATGCTATACTATCCTTTCGGTACTGCAACTTTTCTCGTTAAGAATCATTTTATTTAAAACTTGCTTTCTCATTTGATAACATTGTTCACAATACGCTTATTTTGTTTTTCAATAGGTCTTACTTTTCAATTTCACTTATAGGATAATTCATTCAATCTATAATTTTCAGCACTTAAATTTATTACTACACTTTGAAGCACTTTGTATCTTATATCATTATATACACTTTCAATCATTTGATTAATTCAATACCTTGAGCATAACATTTCCATTTTGAGCATTAGAACTTTCACTTGTAAACATTAATATATATATTAATAATCACTTTTACATTGTAACACAGTAAGTCAATTTCAAGTAATTGACTTATATTATTATTTTGTATTTCTTCCATTATTCACAATTACCATGTTCACATATATTTTCAATTTAGATATCTTCATTAAATATGCCCATACATACTAAACTTAGATCATAGGTTTGGATAACATGTTAGTGTAGCTATTTTAATGCCAAATCTCAAGAATGTATAATGGCAATTATGTCCACTATCACTGATAATCCAATGTGTCCATTAATGGCACGAGGTACCCACTATCACTATGGCTATCATTCCTCTGATTAGCCATTCAATCCAAAGCTAGATATAAAATTAGTATGATTTGGGCAATTCATTAATTTTGATTAACACTGAATTGTTTATATCATTTCACTGGTACAATACTTTTATCAATATTTAGTATGATATATATTTGTCACATATCTAAAGTTTCACTCTTTTTCATACTTTTAACACATACACATGAATTTTCAACACAAAAGTAAGAAACATAAACATATTAGCCTCATACTAGGCCCGTATATCACAAAATACAAGCCAAAAATATTATTTAGGTACCCCCACGGCCGTGGCATCACAACCCCACGCCCGTGGGATACCAAATGAATCTGTCAAATGACCTTAGAAACCCCCCAAGGTGGTGGCCTTCCAGGGCCACGGCCGTAGCATTAAGAACTGCTCTGTTTTATCGAAATTTTTGAAGAAACAACATCACTTTCAATCCCACGGTCGTGGCACTCAATTGCCACAGCCGTGGCATTGATTTTGGAACTGTTTTCGGAGTAATTCTTCCTTCAACAGTTCTAACTTTGATTGTCACGCCCATGGCACCTTTAAGCCACGCCCGTGGCATCCCAAAATCATGTATTCTACACTTTTAACTTCATTAAACATAAACATATTGAAGATCTAAGATAATACTGTATTAAACTCAAAGTTTTGACATAAAAAGAATTCATATCAAATATTTTACTAAAACTTCACTTAATCAAACTTTCAACCATTTCATATGGATAAAAATAATATCAAATCACTCAATTCTCATAAAGGTTGAGTTAAAAATCAAACCCATCATATAAAAATTATTTTTCACTCATCAATCCTTTTAATCAATACTTTCAAGAAATATATCATTATACATAACTCAATCATTCAATTAAATCATTAAAACTCATAAAAATTCATATATTTGCAAATTATAAATCAAAAGCACATACCTCTTCAAAATTCCTCTTTCTCTTTCTTTTTCTCTCTTTCCCTTTGATTAATTATTGATAATCTTGCATTTTTTAGCTTATTCTTCTAAAAATCTATACCTATATGTGATTTTCTCTTAATCCTTGATTAATTTGTTGAAAGGAAGAAGAAATAGAGAGAAGATGGTGATGATGGCGTGGAAGATGGAGAGGAAATCAGAAATTTCTACACACACATATACATATATATATATATATAATATTTTTAATCAAGTGAGGGAATGCTCATAATAACTATGGTGCACTCTTATTCTTAACCGTTGATTCGAAATCGAGTTTTAATCTCGTAAAATATTAAAAATAATCTCATCAATAAATTTTTGAAATATACAATTTACTATTATCTACTTATAGCATTTATCCACAATACTTTTGTCACTATACACTATCAATTTTTCAATAATAGTTAAAATATTTCTGTTTAAAATTTTGACCATTACATTTACTGCATATGATAGGTCTACAGATTTATAAATGTTTTGGATATTATTATTATATATTTTTGGTATGTCGACTGCATATAATAGAACTAGAAATTTGTAGATGTTTTGAATATTATTGTTATATATTTTTGATATATTAATTGTTATGTTAATATATTAGACAAACATAATATTTTTAAATATTTATTCTTTAATTTACATTATCTAAATATGTTTATATTTCCTCATAAGTTTGCATTTACATTCTTATAACAAAAATAAAACAAATGTAGTATTGAAAACATATAAAATATTGAATAAAATAACTAAATTAAAATAAATATAATAATATTGTATTATAATAAATAAAAAATTAATGAAATATTTAGAAATAGAATTTTCTGTTTTTATACTCTTAATTCATTAAAAGACAAACGGTTTGCAACATAAACGGGCACGGAAACGGAACTGTTCTGTTTCTATTACAAAAGAAAAAAATTTGTTTCAAGTGCAATAAATTCGTTTTGCTTCAGGTCAAAATAATATGATATTAGAAACGAATATCTTTGTTTCTATTTGAAACAGATAGATATTTGTCCCTATTAAAAACTATTTTTTCCATTTCTAAACCAAAAAATTGGATCTTCAACTACCTAAAATACGCCTCTATCAGAAACAGAATTTCTGTTTCTAATAGAAATGGATTACCTATCTGTTTCTATTAGAAACAAATACTGATTTGTTTCTAAGAGAAGTGGAATTTCCATTTCTGATAGAAACGGATCTTTCGTTCTCAAACCACATCAATTTAGGAACGAATGTTTATCTTGTTTTAAATCTAAAATGGTATATCCGTTTCAAGATTGTTTTTATATTAGAAACGGATTAGAAATTATGTTTCTATTACATTAGAAACAAGGATTTTGCGAACGAATATTTTCGGCTTCAAATCCATTTCTAAACCTATTTAGAAATGGAAATTTTGTGTTTAGAAACAGAAAATTCTATTTCTAATTTGTTATTTTGTTAGAATAATTAAAATAATTGTTTTTACAATTATATGGAGGTAAAAATTTGGATTAAAAGACAATTAAATAAAGTGGATGTATCGAAACAATGGTATAAGTGATTATATGAAATAAAAATCCTAAAAGCTATATAAAGGATTTCTAATGCCTTCTACTCCCTTCCAAATTGCCATGCTCATCATCCATCACCATCTTCATCTCTTTTTCTTTCTTTTTTCATTATTTACCCTAGAATCATGGAAATTTTAGAGAAAAATAAATTTTTTGTGGATTTTAGCTACTTTAAGCTTGATTTATCAAGAAAAACGTCATCAACTCAAAGATTGAAGAAAAGAGTTATGAAAGTGCTACTTAAGTGAGGTTAGTGTTTGTATATTACTTATTTTGTTACTAATTTATTTTATTATGATTTTGACCATTGAAAGATGTTTGTGTTTTGATTGAGTGTAATTGTTCATGAAAGAAAAGCATTTGAAGTGATTTGTAAGAAGTGATTATTGAAAGTTGTAAAATTACTTTTGCAATAAGCAAAGAAATTTGATGGTTCTTAAATGAATTTGTGTATAACTTAATTATTGAAAATCTATATATATATATATAACTAATTATTTAGAGTTTTAAAACAAATTAGGATTTGGTAAGTTTAGGGTTTTGAAAGATTTTAGGGTTATGGAAGTTGTTATTTTGGATGTATGATTATGTTAAGATATTTGAAGTGTATTTGTAAGTTATTTATTTTAAATCCTGTTGATGAGAATTTTTGGGTTAAGATGGATTGTTTGATTAAAGAAGATTTGATAAATTGGAAAGTAAAATTCTTTAATTTGGAGTGTACATGATTTAAATGATACTTAGAATTATTGAAGTGTTAATTATTTGATTTTGAAGTGAACTGTATTTTTGAAGCTATGTGGTTATTTGAGATATATAAGTTAGAGAGTTGAATTATTGAACTATTTGTTTATATATAGAAAGTGCATGTGAAGCTAAATGGTTATTATACTAAAGGATGTCTTTGAGCTAAGTAAGTTATATTTAAAGTTAATAAGCTATATTTTAAAGTTAAGAATGATAGTATTTATAGAATTATATGATTCAGTTATGCATAAATAAGTTGATGTGAGCAAGGAAGAAATGGAAGTGCCATTGTATGATAATTGAGACATGAATTTGATTGTATTCTTGGAAAGTCCAATATTTTTTATTTGGTTTAGTAAGTGAAATTAGTAGTGAATTGTTAATTTAATCTTAAGAGTATTTGCAATTGATGTTAGATTATTAAAGATTGAAGTGAGATCAATCTATTAAATGGTGACGTTTTAAAAAAGTAAGATTTACATGAGGAAAGTTTAATATATGTTTTTTATAATTAACATGAGTGTATAATTAGAGAAAGAATAAAAGATAATTATGTGATTAGTGCATTTTACATTATTCATGAGGAAATAAGATAATTTAAGAAACAAGGTATAAAAAAAATGATAGATTGATGAATCATTGATGACTTTAAATAGTTTGAAGAGCAAAACAAGAAAGCAAAGAGGAGAATGGAAGGATTAGTAAGTAAGTAGAAGAAAAAATGTAGAGGTATACATACGGTATACCTAGTATATACTTAACAGTTACACCATTAGATGATTTAAGATATTTTATAGATTGTATATAAAAGTGTTTACTAAGTTATATTAATTGTTGATAATAGAAGAGAAAAAATTGATTACATGAAAGAAAATCTAACAAAATTAGTATAGTGCATCATTATTAGAGTTGAGTGAAATGACATTTTGAGTATTAAACTAAGTGTATAAAAAAGTAGATACCGTGTTACAAGAAAATAATAAAATCTATAATGGTAAAATGTATCAATAGTGGAATATAGTTATATATATATATATAAATAAATATATCATATGTAGTGAATACATCATATATATATATATATATATTTGAAGTGAAAATGACAACTTGTGAAATTCTGATATTTTAAAAAGAGCCAAATAAGAGCGAGTGGAAATCTATTTGGATTTTATTATTACATTGAAAACGTGAAATGTGAATTGGAAGATAAAAATTAATTTATAAATAACGTTAGTCGAATTACTTTGATACAAGTCTATATATATTTGTATAAATGATAAATGTAATTGAAATAATTATTCATAAAATCTTTAAATTTATAATGATAGATAAAATAATTCAAAAACACAATGTTTTATAATAATTAATATTATAATTATGAAATATCTTGAAATAGTGAAATTAGTGTATTGCCCGATTATACTAGTATTAAATGTAACTTCTAGACTAAATTGCTAACCAGAAAATAGACGTCCATAGTGATAATGGACACTCTGTTCCATCAGTGGATACTTTTGTGTCACTAGTGATAGTGGACATTTATGCTATCAGTGAACACTTTGTGTCATCAGTAGATCTTTGACCATATTCTTTGTAGTTGACATTTACTTACCATCACCCATTATTTAGACATAGGATTTAAAATTCAATATGTAAGGATAAATAAATAAATAAGAACACGTAAAACTTTATGAAGAATAGATAAAGTATGGATATCGAAAATACATAATAATTTATATTGAAAAGTAAAATTTAGTAAAGTATAAATAAAAGTTGATCGTATTGAATATTGTAAAAATATTAAATAAAACATTAATGTTAAGATAATGAATTGATTGACAATGTTTCCAATGTTGAATTGATTGATAGTATTTCAAATATTAAATTGATTTGGGAATGTTTATATTGATAATAAGAAATAAAGTAATCTAAGTGTTATACTGCACCAAAGTATCAAAGCATTAAATTGAATGGAAATGTTCCATAAATTAAACCGATAAGAGAGATTTACTGAAAAACACATAGTGTAATACAAAAAATATTAAGAGACGAGTAATAAAGTATAAGTGACAAAATAATTTGAAAGTGAGAAATATAGATATTATAAATTGGACTTAAATAAAACAGTTTGAAAGTGAATAATTGCAATATTGAAAGTGTAGTGTAATATAAATTGTATTTATAAAATTAAGTTGTTATTTTGTATATTCAAAATATTGAATTAGATTGCTAGTGAAAATGTTTGATTTATTAAGAAGTTTTATTATATTGGGATTTATTACTATGTTAATATAATTATTTTCTTTAACAATTAGTAACAAAATATGTATATATAAGCACAACTACGCTATAAACTTAGCGTGTTAGAATATTTTTGATATGCATGTAATAAGACACTAGAGCAGTGGAGAGAATGGGTGAATAAGGATTTAAGGAATTATCTATATTTTTGATGATGATCTTTATGTATATTGTAAATGTGGCTTGTTATATAGATATATTGTATTGTTTATGTTGATTTATTGGAACATTGTACAAATTCGTAAACATGGGGGAAATATATATGTATTTAAAGTTTTAAGTCTTAAGTCTTAGTGATTGAATATAAATTCTGATAATAGTTTATATATTTATATTAAAGGATTGTTGGATTTATGATGGATACTTTGATTTATGACTAATATTAAATTTATTGTTGATATTGGAGTTTCACTTGATTCTTGGAAGCTAGAAATTTTATTCTGCAAGTTAGGTTATTTGTTGAAATTTTAAAATTTTTAATTAGTGGGAACTGCAAAGGAAACTTTGCTAAAATTTTAATTGGATGGTTATCAAAAAGTTTGCTTGAATGTGAATGCTCAATTATCAAAGGCTTGAATAGTGTAGTACGGAGCATCCTCTAACAGTTCTTTGAGTGGATAATCAAAGGGCATGACACATCTGTAAATACATTAGGACCCTGATAAATGTCCATAAGTTATGTTAATTTGTCCATAATGGGGCCATTAAAGTAATTTTATAAGTTGTTTTGTTATGTAAAGACAAATATGTCCATATTAAAATTTGAGAGTCTTTTGCTTTGAAAATCCAATTTCAAAACTCTCCATTTTCCATAATAAATGATACCAACTGGAAAGCATTACCGTGAACCCATTATCAATAAAAAGATAGTGGCTCACAAGAAATGATTAGAAATTCTATTGGTGCTGTTGGTCAACAAACATTTATTCTCTCTTAACTCACCTCTGCTTATTCTCTTTTAACTCACCCATGCACAATTCTCTTTTTGTAATCTGCGTTTTTTCAAGTGTTAGATGCATTAGCAAATTTTTTTTATACTTGTTTGGATGCATGGAGGGCTATAAGAAGAAAAACAGTTTGAAGAGGAAAGGAAAATATTATGCGGTTTTTAAAGGATATAAACCTGGTATATATTCATTGTGGAAGGAATGTGCAACTTATATGGTTGGAGTGAAGAATAGCATTTACAAGTCTTTCAAGACATATGATGAAGCTTTTGATGCATTTGAAGAATTTAAGAGAAATTTCGCAGATGATATGGGCTGTAACAAATTGTCTGGTTCAACATCACAATTCAATACAAAAAATACTGATTTGCAAAAAGGCTTTTTGGCATATTTGGTTGTTGGTTTAAAAATATCCAAATCACACTCATTCAGCACCGATAAAGGGAAAAATAAGGATTCAATCATTTGTCTAAGAATTAGAGTTGTGATACATGGAAGAGTTTAGATAATTTGTTCTTTGCAAGAATTAGATTTATCCTTGAAAATGGCCAATTTATTCTTGTTGTAAAACAGCATTACACTGCTCTCTTTTATATAATTGGATTTTGTGTTTTGTAAGTTTTTCTTTATCCATGGCTTGATTGAGTTCATTTTGGGCTCTTTACATGTGAACATTGATATTCAATCTAAATATTGCATCTATAAGTTGATATTCAATCTTAATAAACTAGGCTTTGAATTTTAATTTGTGAACATTGATATTCAATCTTAATATTGCATCTAAGTTGATATTCAGTCTTAATATTTCATGTGTGTGTCAATTGTCAACGCACCTCTATAGCAGCTCTTGCCCTCTTTATGTAGTTTTTATCCAAACATTGTGATGCATTCCTAGTGCCAATAATGTGGAATCACATTAACAGAGTTTGGTTTTATTGTAATGGGATATGAGACTTTCGGAGTTCATTGTTTAATTGAAATTCTCAACATTCTTAATTTGAGATTTGATAATAATTTTTTAAAAAATTGATGAATTGATTTTTGAGAAAAAAATATAAAATTTTCAATATATATATATAAAGAATGATGGGAAAACATGAACAACTAACACTACAAGAAAATTAACAAATAGCGACGGTCGAAATCCGTAGCTAATGACCATTAGTGACGGATCTGCGACGAAAACATTTACCACTGTTGGGTTTTTAAGGGTTTTGTTCAAAAATTGTTTCAAATAATTTTGGTTCAAAAGTTTGATTCAAAAGTTTTGGTTTAAAAATTAAAACAACTTGGTTCATAAAGATTGAAATTTGGTTTAAAAATTATTAATAAAAACTAAAATAAAAAACAAGTTAAAACTAAACATGATGAATAGAAAAGAAGAACTACGTCAATAATAAACAGAGCAAGAAAAATTGCAGTAAGAAAAAAAAAAGGTGTTATTTTTTTTATCTTGAATCTTTCCTTGTTTTGTGTTAATTTTAGTTATTTTTGTACCTATAAGTAGCCCTTTCAAGAAAAATTGCAGTAAGAAAAAAAAAGGTGTAATTTCTGGATTTTCTTTTTCTTCTTCAAATATTTGCGTACGAGATTCAGAGAGATATCCAGTTCCAGAAATAGCAGTTGAAGGAAGTGAATAATATGGCCACGTCCATCGTATCAACAAAATCCCTACTACGATCTCTTGCGCCCGTCTCTTTTCCATCTATAAAATCTCCTAATCTCACTAATTCCCAATTTCCCTCAACGCTCACTGTTTGCTACCCAAATTCAATACATGCTTCCAGTCTTACTACTACTACTACTTCTACCATCACTACATCGCCTCTCGTTATGCGAGCCTACGCTTCCGATTTCGCTGCGACTATTGGTGAAACCCTCGGCGATGTTACCATTTTTACGGCCGCCGGTGAGCCTGTCTTTATTAAGGATCTCTGGCACCAAAACGGGGGAATGGCTGTTGTTGCTCTTTTGAGGCACTTTGGATGCCCTTGCTGTTGGGAACTTGCTTCAGCATTGAAAGCATCCAAAACAAAGTTTGAGTCAGCTGGTGTGAAGCTAATTGCAATTGGCGTTGGTGCGCCAAATAAAGCTCGCATTCTCGCAGAACGGTTACATTTCCAATGGATTGCCTTTATGCGGATCCTGATCGCAAGGCCTATGATTTCTTGGGCTTATACTATGGCTTTGGACGTACATTTAATATATTTTCTGATATGAGAAAATATATACCCCTCTTCAACTTCAGACTTGGAAATAACTAAAAAATAAAAACAAATCTTCATTTGATGTTGATTTTCAACATCCCCTCTCAACATCAATATGGAGATTTTGAATATTGAGCAATTTTTAAACTTCTAAAAAAGATACCCCTCTTCAACTTCAGACTTATCGAGATTGGCCTCAACGAGATTGGCCTCACCATTATCAGAATCTTTTTTATTTGACTTACATACTTTTGCAACATGACCCAATTGTTTGCAATTTCAATAATATTAATTTCGATAACATCGATGACGCAATTTCAGCTGTCGCTAAAAATATAGAGATGGAAAACACTTTGCATCGTTAAATTTAACGATGGTATTACCGTCGTAATATGTCTCTTTTCTGTCTCTATATGAAGGTAAAAAAATAATTTGATGATAAATTTTGCGACGACAACTGGTCGCTAAATTTAACGACACAATTTATCATCGCTAATTGTCTCCATCCGTCGGTGAAAGAAGATAAACTTTTACAATTTGACGTCAAAATTGTGATAGATTTTGAGACAAAAATGATCACTAAATTTTACGACAACTTTTGCCGTCGTTAAATTGTTTAGTTGATGCTAATGTACAGACACAATTTGTTATATTTCGTGACGGATAAGGCTGTTTGTAATATTTTACGACAGCAATTTCCTTGAAAGTTGGTCGCTGTATTATGCAACTTATAATACTAATTTAGCGACAAAAATTTCCGTCGCTAATTATAAAGTATGTTATTTTTGGTTCATTTATTTTATTTTTCAAGAGTTTTATTACTTTCTTCTTTACTGAAATACCTGTTATATTTTTCACAGTATATATTTCCATTGTATATTTCAAAATATGGTCAAAATAATTCAAAAACATTTTAAGAAACACATCCCTAATGTATATTACAAAGTATCAAAAAATTATGATAAAACATCAATCATAGAGTGTACCTTCCAAATCACAAAAAATAACACAAAAAAAATCCACCAAAGCTATCACAATGATCATAACAATGTACAGACACAATTTGTTATATTTCGCGACGGATAAGGCTGTTTGTAATATTTTGCGACAGCAATTTCCTTGAAAGTTGGTCGTTGTATTATGCAACTTATAATACTGATTTAGCGACGAAAACTTCCGTCGCTAATTATAAAGTATGTTATTTTTGGTTCATTTGTTATATGTTTCAAGAGTTTTATTACTTTCTTCTTTACTGAAATACCTGTTATATTTTTCACAGTATATATTTCCATTGTATATTTCAAAATATGGTCAAAATGACTCAAAAACATTTTAAGAAACACATCCCTAATGTATATTTCAAAGTATCAAAAAATTATGATAAAACATCCATCATAGAGTGTACCTTCCAAATCACAAAAAATAGCACAAAAAAATCCACCAAAGCTATCACAATGATCATAGCAATGTATATGATCACAAAAAACATGGTAAAATGATACTAGAAAGTCAAAAACAACTAACAATATAATTCATTGTTCTCACTCATCAAAATGTGTGTCTGGATTGACATTGGAAGAGCTAAGTTGTTGGTTTGGTGTTTGCTGTTGTTGGCCTTGTTGGAGTAGTGCTAACTGGCGAGTGAATACTGCTTGCACCTCCTGAATTTGGCGCCTCATTTCCTCTTGCATCTGCATTCGCATCGGCTTTAAATTTTGGTCAAGCTGAGTCTGCAACTCTTGTTTCATTGCATCAATTTGTTGTGAATTATGGCTGGAGGACAAACTCCTAGTGGATGATTTGCTAGACCCATAATAAACATAACCTTGTAAACCTAATCCATAAACTCGGCCATTTGATGATCCACCAACAACATCAAGGTATAGGCATGACTCGTCCATGCTCTCACTACTTTGGGACAACTGCTCTCGTTAGGAAACCGGTCGATCCTATAAGCAAAATTACAAATCAATCAATACAAGTTCACAAATAGATTAACATAAATTTATAAAAATTTATGAAAATAAACTTAGAAATAATTCAATGCAAAGTTACAATCAATTATGATAAAAACATAATTTAAATAAGAATGAGAAACGATTAAAAAACTTACATTCACATCTTTTAAATAAGACGATCACTCCTTTTTACGCTTCAATGTGTTCACCAAGTCTGCATACCTCTTTGCAGATTTCCTCCTCCAAATAGTGTGTACATTATCTTCATCCCCATCAGCCCAGAAATAATGTTTATGCACTTGTGTATAGTATTAATAAACCATATAATAATATTACTTTACAGCCAATTAAAAATAAAAAATTATGATTACCTTGAATTCCTCCCAGTAAAATTTATTCGTCTCATCAGTAATGGCTGCCCACCTGGTTTCATTAAAATCTATGCGCTGATAAAATATTCTCGTGATTCTACGTATAACACAATTAGGAAGATCTAACCTGCACATTTTAAATTTTATATAAATATAACTTAATAAATACTTATCATGCCAGACATACAAAAAACTGTGAAAAACATAATAATAAACTTACAAATTATCCTGAAATCTAATTAGTTTACGACTGTTGTCATCACTAGGAGCAACGGATCCCTCTGTGCTAAGTGTATCCTGGTCTGGTGGAAGAGGCAAATAAATAGGATTGTTCGAAGAAGATGGAGGCTGTGAGCTAGATGTCCCACCCATAGTCTGTGGCGTGGATGGGCTATTGGAAGAAATATACAATCCTCGTACCATCTATAATTAAATGTTTAAGCTTTTATAATCATCGTACCATAATATATTTGAAAAAAAATAAACATATAAAAATAAGTAACATATAATCACATGAAAACATACAATTACTCATCCAGAGTCACTATAATCACTTTCATATTGAGTACTTCCTGCATCAGTTTCTTCTTTTATTTTAGTATTTAATTCTTCTTCATCTGATTCTACATTTTCTTCATCTTCATTTAGTTCTGATTCAATCAAAATATCATTTGGATCATTTAATTGTCCAAGATCTTCAACCAAATCACTCGTGTGGATTTCATGCTCATATAATTCGTCTTCTTGAAATGTTGATTGAGATTCATTTACATTTTGAACTAATTCTGGCATATCTACAATGGCCCTAGCTCTAATCTTACAAACTGCAAACCAATCAGTTTTATCCCACGTCAAACTAGGATATGGTAAATATGTAACTTGTGTAGCTTGAATAACAAGGATGAAAGGTTCGTACTTGTTAAATTTTCTTCTTTGGTTGACATATACTAAATTATACTACTTATGAATTTTTGTGCCAGAGTTCAGAGTTGGATCAAACCATTTGCACTTAAATTCCACCACTCTCTTAATAGGAAGTGCAGGATACTCTATTATCAGGATTTCATTCAACCGACCATAATCATCATCATCATCCTTTGTGTAATTTGAGCCCTTTATGCACACTCCAGAATTAATTGTTGCACTACCCAAGCTATGTGATTCTGTGTGAAATTTAAATCCATTAACAAAATATCCAAGATATGATTTCACAGTTCTTAATGGATCTTGTGTGACCTCCCTAATAAGCTTGTCTGGAATATTATTTTCTTGTGCCTACATAACAAATGTAAGTCAAATAATTTTAATTACCTTTGTGTTGTACATAAGACCAATTTTCTCTAAATAAGAAATATTTACAAAATTCATAAACCAAGAGGAGAAATTGTTCTCAAGAAATTTATCAATATCGGCTGGGGTAATATTCAGATGTGCATTTTGCAATTCCTCAACATACATGCTTGATAAGAAAACAATACAAAATAAGTAGGAAAGAAAATTATTAAATAATTCATAAATTGTTACTCTAATTTATCTTACTTGACATAGGGTGAATCTCTTGACAATTTAGTAGAATATAAGTGTGTGCAGCTTAATACTCTACTTCTATCAAATATCGCATGTAGGTAAAGATAGATAAATTTCCTTCAACATCATCATCGTCACACCCACCGGAGCAAAATGTTGACGAATCCTCTACTATTTATGCATTACATATTGAGCATTTAACTTTTACTTTCTTCTTAATACTTAATTTTAAATGTCAAAGGTATCTGCACAATGTATATCATTTGTGTGATTAGTATAACTTATATTTGTATTTATATGATAAATTAATGGAAACTGTACAAATAGTGCAACATTTTTACCTTTCAAATGGATATATCCATTTGTATTGAACTGGATCGACCAATCGTGCTTCATACGGCAAGTGGACTGGAAGATGTTCCATGGAATAAAAAAAACTAGGAGGAAAGATTCTCTCTAATTTACAAATAATAATTGGAATTTCTGATTCCAATCTCACCATATCTTGCACGTTCAATTTTGTAGTTGTGAGTTCTTTAAAAAAAATACTCAGTTCAGTCAAAGCTATCCATATATTATTCGAAAGCACCTCTCAAAATGCAATGGGAAGCAACCGTTGCATGAATACATGGAAATCATGACTTTTCATTCCAAACAATTTATATTTTCGCATATCAACACACCGACCCATGTTTATCAACACACCGGCCCATGTTTGACACATATCCATTTGAAAATTTGACATTCCTTAACCATTCACAAATAACTTTTTTCCTTTGTTTATTCAAAGTGTAACAAGCTTTGGGATATTTTCCAGTGTCTAAATTCTTCCCTAATTCCTTACGATGACAAAAAAGTTTTAAATCCTCTCTTGATTTTGTGGTATCTTTAGTTTTCCCCTCTATATTCATCACAGTGTTAAAAACATTTTCAAAAACATTCTTCTCAATATGCATTACATTTAAATTGTGTCAAATAAGAAGGGAACTCCAATATGGCAAATCCCAGAAGATGCTATTCTTTTTCCAACCAGTTATTCGACATATTAGAGCATTTATAGTTTTAGCATCTAACTCCATTACTTTCATCAAATCGAAAATCATTTATATCTTGTAAAGTCTGATCACCAAACCTTATCGGAGGAGGTGGAGACAGTTCAACTAAATTCTTCCTGAACCAATTTTTATTACGGGGTGATTATCTGGGAGGAATTTCCTATGGTTATCAAACCAAGATGTCTACCCACTACTTGGAAGATAAAAGTTGAGAATGTTCCATGCAATACGGGCAAGCTAGTTTCCCTGCAATATTCCAACCTGACAACATTGCATAAGCATGAAAATCACTGATAGTCCATATAGTGCAGCTCACATTTGGAAATTTTATTTCCTAGAAATATCATATGTCTCTACACCAACATCCCATAATAGTTGCAACTCCTGAATTAATGGTTGTAGATAAACATCTAAGTTTTCCTTAAGATTCTGTGGTCCAGGAACAATCACAATTAGGAACATATATTGCGGTTTCATACACATACCGGGTGGTAAATTATATGGGGTAATTATTACTGACCAACATGAATACTACTTTACAGATTAACTAAAAGGTTGAAATCCATCAGTGCATAGCCCTAACCTAACATTTTGACTCTCAGATGCAAACAATGGATGAGATCAATTGAAATATTTCCATGCTTCTGAATCAGATGGATGACACATAATATCATTTTCTTGTAAATGCTCATCGTGCCATCTCATATGTTCAACAGTTTTTCTCTATGTGATTCACTATTTGTTTGTTCTTTATATCTTGGATAACCATAAATTTTGCATGATGTTAATTCATTATCTCCACCCCAATATAACATACATCCCCAATTGCAACAATCAATCTTATCAACAGGGAGACCTAGTGTTCGTACAAGTTTCTTTGTACTATAAAAATCATTTAACATTTTGCTATCATCTGGAATAACCTCTTTTATTAGTTGAACAATTCCGTCATATCTTCTTTTGAAAAAATGACTTTCTGACTTCAAATTCAACAAACGAGCAACAACCGACAAGACAGAATGTTGTTCAAAACCTGGCCACAATTCAATATCAACAACATCTAGCATATCATGAAATTTTTGTGATTCAGGGTTTGGATTTTCTTCTTGATCACTAACATCAAATGCCCTTCCACTAGTATCCATAACCATTTCATGGTATGGATTGTTGGATTCAGCCATTACTGGTGGTGATCTATCAGCTGATTCACGAATGTTACTTCTATAGGCTTAAGGTTCTCCATGCCTATTCCACTCATAATAATCTGCTACAAATCCATTTTTCAACAAGTGTAGATGGACATCATTTTTCTCTAGAAACTTTCTATTTTGACATTTTCTAGAAGGACACCTAATTTTATCCTTATCCATATATGAAGGTTGACTACTAGCAAAGTCAATGAACATTTGTACACTGGCAGCATATTCTGCTATAATGAGTCCATCTTGATCGAGCCTATGGTACATCCATACTCTTGAATTATCCATTCTTCCAAAATTGAAATCCTAATAACTCAAAATTAAAATTTTTTATTGTTTAAGAAAAGTATATTACCATCACAACCTACTTATAAAATTGAATTAGTTTATTTAAAACACTAACTTGAGATTTATCGATTTTGAATCAAAAGATTATTTGAGGTTCATTTCCCATACTTTAGCAAAACATATGCATTCATTTACAAATTAAACATATGAATATGGTGCATTATCAATTCATGTATAACATCAATTAAAAGCAATCAACAATAAAAAAAAAACACCCCCATTCTCCACAACATGCAGTCATTATAAATCCAATTTGAAGGCCCGAAGCCTTCCAAGCCCATCCACCTTCTTCAATCCACAACAAAGATTTTGAGTATAAGAAAGTGTACCTAGTAAGCTAATCTATTTTCATAGCAATACAATTATTTACTATGCATCACAACATAGGAAAGATTTTATGCCAAACAAACTAATACTAAGTAGTTGTTGTAAATTTATTTTATAACATAACTTCTCACTATTAGAGAAATTATAACATATTATAATTAAAATGAAAAAAAAGTTTACCTTTCAATGTGTAAACAAATAGTAATGCAGCAGCAGCTTTAACAAGATCCGACCAAAATCTTTGACAGATAACCCTACAATTATCGTAATTAAAATTCATTTTGAATCCTATTTAGTTAAATAATACAATCTTTATAGAAAACATAAATACCTAATAATTTGGATTTACTTTAATATAGTAACATATTATAGTAAGAAAAAATACCTAATAATTTCAAGTGTTTAATAATGATGAATTTAAATAGTTGAAAAAATGTTTGATTAAGAATTACATTCTGCATTTGAATAACAAAATTCTTAACAAACTGCATGAATAAAGTAAGGAGCCGTCAATCAAATATTTTACCAGAAATTTTTACTAACTTTTATTTGAATAATTCAAAGATAATGCAAATTAGTCAAAAGTAGAAGAGTAGTCATATGATCTAATTATCAAAAACTAGAAAACCATGCAAAAGACGAGAGTATGTTTCAGTACAAAAAATAGTAGTCATATGATCTAAATTTGCAACTACTACTTTATGTCTAATTAGGACAACATGTGGGACCAGTAACATTTGATTCATTATATCTCTTCAAGAATTAACGACTGCTCTCTGTCTCTGTCTCTTTTGCTATCTCTCCATCAAGAATCAAAAATCACAAAGAAAAAAAACAAAGGAAAAAATATGATATTTATAGTAACTTAATTGGATCGAAAATTTATATATATATTTTTATAGTAACTTAAATGGATAAAATTTTTTTAAAAAAATACCATTGCCTCTCTCTCTCTCTATATATTTTTGGCCAATCTATTGCCTCTCTATTAGAAAAGGACTTTTTTCATTTGTTATATAAAATAGCTCAATACAATTAGTTTGTAATAACCTAAACAAAAAATATTTAGACCAAAAGAGAAACTAAAGAACTTATAACCAATATTGAAAAATGCAAAGAATGAATGTTTTGAAGCCTTGTATCACCTGCAGTGATGAGTTCTTATTAATTGATAAGAAGTTACATTAAACCACATAAGTAAAAAAATTGGAATGAAATAAATAAGCGTGAAAAAACATAATCTAATCTAAATAGTTAGACTCAAAAATTGAATTTGCTGCCCAGTTTTGTTTTATAGGATCACTCTTAACTCTTTATTATATTCAACTTTGTGATTTCCTTTTACGTATAAGATAATAAATAGAATGGGGAAAGAGAACTAAAAATATATTGTGTTCTAGACGTCTAGTAAAAAATTGGGCCTCAAAATGGAAAATAAAAAAGTCGATCCATTTAATTGAAAGCTGCTTTAGAACAATACACAATTAATATGTAGCAGTAACTTAAAAATGCAATAAAATAGTTATATCATATTGAAGAACTAAAACGAAACAACAAACAATGAATGTTTGCTTTTATATAAACTTCGAACCATATATCCATACACAAACAAACATTTCACACACACACAAACATACATATATATATATGAATTAATTATAAGAATGTGCCTGTAAAATGACATCAACAAGCAGAATATCACTTCATCAAATATGCATGCCCTCACCAAATCGACAAAGTCTATTTTGATAAGAAACACACGACACACAAGTGAAACCTTCATAGTTTATATAAAAACAAACAAAGAAAACAACTAAAAGAAAAATAGAGTCTTTCGATAATGTAGTGTGTTATTGTTAATAAAGATCCCAATTACAGTTATAAGCCACAAGGTCTCCAGTTTACCAATTTCTCTCTTCATCTTATTTGTTTGTACAATTTTTACCTATTGATTGTCAATTGTGGTTTCAACATATTCTAGCTTCCTTTGGAACCATTCAAGTTCAACCTTTAATGATTAAAGTTAAACCGGATTCAGAGCCCAAAGCGTGCTCAAATAATTCATTGGAGATTGTTGGAACATAGTAAATATTCTAAGAAATATTTGGATTATAGAGAATAAGGAAATATCATCAAATTCAAAGAACAAACATTGAAAATCAAACTAAAATTCTAGTGTAATATCCTCATTTATGCCCTAGAAGTTTTGCATATTGTTGTTGTTGTTATTGTTATAAATTGGATTGAATGTATATGATGGGATAAGAAAAGAAATTGGGAGGAGAATGCTTGTGTATATGTGTATTGGGAAAGAATTAGGGTTTAGAGAGAATGGTATATATTGTGTATATGAGGATATATATAACATATAAATGGGTCAAAGTAAGAGTCAAAGGAAGAGAGATATTTTTATGTGATATGTGTAATTACTATCATGGGCATACATGAGACAAAAGTTAAATTAAATGATTAAGGGTAATTAAGTAATTGCTTGAATTGGAACTCTTGGTGGAGATTTAAAGAAGAGTTGACTTTGGTTTATTCATAATTTCTTCTTCTTCTTCATGTGTGTGGCCGGCTCCTCCATAGAGAAAGGAAAGCAAGTGGTGAAGAGAGGATCTTGATGTGTTGAGCTCAAATTGAAGGAAGATTAAGTGTTTAAGTGTTGATTCAAGAAGTTTTAACTAAGGTAAGATCTTTCCTTTGATTTCTTTCCTACTTTTGAAGTGGTATGGGAAGTTAATTAGGGTTTGATGATTTGATGATGAGATGTGTTTATGATTTATTCTCAAGTGTTGAAATGGAATTAAAGATAAGAAGCTAGGTTGGTGTTGGTGATGGAAGAGTAAGAGTGTGTTTAGTGAATTCTTTTTCTGTTTTACAATTAGTAAAGGCTGTAACTTGTATGATTTTTAATTAATTATAGAAAAATGTTCTTGAAGTGAATTTTTGATATGTTGTGCCTCTATGAGTCTAGAATGACTGAAAAATATGTTGATTCGATTTTGGAATGGTTATGAGTTTAGAAAGATTATTTTTAGTAGAACTGTTCCAGCAGGTACCTTAACTGAGACAGCTATATTTTGGGATTTTTAATAAAATGTAGAAAAATCATATCCAATTGAATTTTGGATATGTTGTTGCTTAGTGAGTCTAGTATTTGAGAAAAATAATTTAGAACCACGTTGATTGAATTTGATTTATGGATTTCACAAAGTTCAGAACTGCTGCCAGGATGCAGGGCAATTGGGGCAGTCTGGTTAGGTGAACTATTTGACCAAGATTTTGTGTTCAGTTTGATCTGAAATTTTAAAGGAATGATTTTAAGATACAAAACTAAATTCTGTAAAAATTGTAGAATTTTTAATCAAGTAGATTATTTTATACAATTTTTCAAAATAAGGATAAAATGGAGTCTAAAACCAGAATGTATTATTCATATGAATCATATCAATTGTTCTTTGCCCTAATTGCATTGTTGAGATTGAACAATGTTATGTTATGCATTGTGAATGGTTATGTGTTTCATGAATAATATACATTGAAATTGAAATAATAATTCAAATAAGACATGATATGAGACAATGCCATTGTGATTGGCTATGATGATGATATTGAAAGAAAGAAGGCATGTTTGCCTAAATGTGATGAGAATTTGAGAATGGAAATGGTAACTATATAATAAATGAATTGTTTGTTTAATATGTTATTCAGTTTCAGAGTTCTGGATTTGGGTGGCATGCCTAAGAAATGATGAAAGGTAACAGTCTTGCCGGGTTGAGGATCTCCTCATATGTGTTGAGTTGATGGTCCAAGAGACTGGGTCTGTTACACTATGAGAATTGTGAATATAAGATATATGATTTGTAACAGTCTTGCCGGGTTGAGGATCTCCTCATATGTGTTGAGTGATGGTCCAAGAGACTGGGTCTGTTACACTATCCATGGATAGAGATACATGTATATACATTGCCTACGGGCGTGATTATTGTGACTATGAACCAAATCAGTAACTCTGAACTCTGAATATCGTATTAAATACTTGTTGGGCCCATAGGTGTCAAGGTTATATGAATGTCCTAAATAATGTTATGAGTTAATGAAATGAGATGTTGGTTATTGAGTATGATTGAGTAATGTTGAATGTGGAAAGATGTTGAAATGGGGTATACTCATATGACTATGATTTGTGAAATGCATAATTATGTGATTAACTTTATATTTATGATGTTGATCTTATCAATAACATATATGGCATTGCATTACATTAAAGCATACCATTAGCATGTTTTATCTTACTAAGCCCTTGGCTTAGTGCGATAGTGTTTAATCGCGCAGGTAATAGAGTTGATAGAGTTGAACCCGAGAGTTCATCAAGACCAAGTGAGAGTAGACCTTGAAGAATCCATTTTGGGAGCTTAAAGATCAGAGTAGACTTGCCAATCATGTATATTTCTTTATATTTTGTAAAGAAATGTTTAGTATGTAAATATGTAAATATTTTATAACTTCCGCTGTGTAATATTTAAATATAGGGATTGTCACGAAACCTTTATGTTATGTTGCACTAGAAGTGTAAATTCTTTTTGCAGGTTGTAGTTGAGGTTACAAGGGGGATTTATTGGGAGTGTACTGAGAATGATTTTGTTTGCATTGGTTTGTGTAAAATGTTTTTAAAAATAAGAAAAAAACCGGTTTTGTCGACACTTGGGACTCAATTTTTAGGCGAAACTATGGCAAAATTTTTGAAAAAAAATCGGAACTAAAATTTGACTAAGTAAAATTGGTAGCAACATTAGGTTAGTGTGGCGCCTCTACTCAGCTTACACATGTAGGTCGGGAAGGGGTGTTACATCTAGAGAAAAAGGAAAGAGAAATTATAATAGAGAAAGAAAGACTCACCAAGAGATTGGCTGCTCACTGCATCTCCTTTGTAGTGTTATGACCGACTGCTCTTGATGACGAGGGTGGTCAGAAATTGATGAAGTCGACGGAGAAGAGAAAAGAGGAGAGGAGAGGTAGAAGAGAAAATAATGAGGGGCGGAGAAAGAGGAGATGCAGAGGAGAAAAGAGAGAGGGGCAGAGAAATGGGGGCGGCATAAAACAATAGAGGCAGAATAGAGAAATAGGGTTAGAGATTTAGACTTATATACTAAACCATTAGCGATGAATTTTTAATAAATTTACCTTCGCTAAATATGCGAAGAAAATGAATTTTTACGACATTAATACTAATCATCGCAATATAGCGACGACAATCTAGAATAACCGTCGCTCATTTGCGACGGTTAAAAATAACCCGTCGCAAATTGATTAAGAGAACACTAAGGCTTAGCAAATTTGCGACAACTTCTACTTCATCCGTCGCAATATTAATGACAGAACTAACAAGAAAATCGCAAATTTAGTGACGGAGTAAAATGGTCTCTATTTGGCATTAGCCATAAATTTATTATTGCTATATGAAAAAAAATATTTATGTGCTCATTTTAGCGACGGATAACGACCATCGTTAAATTTACAACGTAATTTTCCATCTCAAATTGTCACTAAATTTCCTTTTTCCCGCCTAATAATTGCGCCATTTGTTGCAATGAAAATTTATGACAGGTGAAAAAAATCCATCGCTAAATCAAGAGCGAAACAATTGGCACCATTTAATTAGCGACAAAATATTTAATCAGTCGCTACAAAATAGAAAGTTAATGAAAATTATCATTTTTGCGACTATTATCGCAATATTCATCGCTAATTTGCTACATTTTACTGTCTGTCGCAAATCAACCATTTTCTTGTAGTGTAATATTACTATTAAAGAAAGTTTACATTCATTGAATATTTACTAAAATATATCCATTTAACCATTCAATTTTTTTAAAATTTGATGCCCAATCACCCCTCTATGATATTTTATACAAATATTTAACATAATTATGGCATTCCAAGGTTAAAAGAGCTCAACTCAATCTTCTTTAGCCGTTGAGTTTTAACCGTTGTAGGATTTGACACTAAAGAGGCTTTTCCGGTGAATACTACAAACATTGTTAGTATTGAAAATAGGATTGTATATGTCATTGTTTCAATGAATGGATGAATTATAGCTAACACAATGAAGAAAAAAAATAAAATTAAGAAAGTTAATTGAAGAGAATAATAAAATGATATTATGAATAAGTTTTTAAATGTATAATAGATATTGAAAGCTGTAATTCATAAAATTAGAATCTTATGTTAAAATTATATATATATATATATATAAAGAATGATGGGAAAGAAGATATGGACAACTAAAACTACTATAAATTAAAGAAAGTTAACATACATTATCATTCCAAAACAAAATCATGATTGATAGCAATGAGACAAAATATAGGACAAAGAAATTCATTCAAAATCCAAACATCAAAACACTGTAAATAAAAAAAAAAAATTATTTCACAATAAGTCCAAAATATCAAACAACCAAAACCACATAATTGATGCACATGTGGTTTCCTCATAGTCATATATCACAACCACAGGAGTTTTTGCATTTTTCCTTTGGCTCATTCTCCTTAATGAAGTCATTGAAAATTTCATAAAGAATATTGAGTTGGCCATCTTGCAGTAATAATTCCTTTGCAACTTTGCCACCAAGAAACGTGATCATCCTTATAAAAAAATTCTTTGGACTCATTCTTAATATTGCTAAAGTTTTCTCTAGCATGCATATACATACTCTCTATTCAAGAAGTGATGCAGGAAGCGAGTTACTACACTTCCTCATCTTTTCAGGAGTCACATCCATGATTTGCTATATGTAATTTTAGATATTGAATGCAATGTGTGTATTTACTAATGTTGAGAATCCTTTTATAATGAGTAATGACATGGGATAATAAAACTAAATTGAATGCTTAGTTGGGTGTAGTGCATTGTTTGTAAATTACAAACTTGCACAGATATTGAAGAGGCAAATAATGGTTTTGAGCCGATTCTCTTTAGTGCATTTTTTGTTTTCCTTGACTAAATTGACTAACTATAGTGCTTTTTAGTTGTTCTATATCTTGAAGAAGTTAAAATATTCATTTGAACACTTATACTATGTTTTATATGGTTAAATTCCTTATTTACCCCTAAGTTTAGAACTCTAAATTTTAATAAAAATAATTAATGATATGTATTTTCAATGAATTGAGAATTGAAAATAATTAATGATATATATTTGGAACTTTTTCAAAACGTTGATTAATGGTATATATCATTAATTATTTTGAGTATTGAAAATAATTAATGATATATATTTTCAATGAATTGAGAATTGAAAATAATTAATGATATATATTTTCAAAATGTTGATTAATAAGTATGCATGTTTTTCAACCTCTGTAAATGCCTTTATAAATTTTTTTCTTTAACAAAGTTGGTGCTTAAATACATTCAAAATTTTCAAAAAATAGAATTATTATATGGATAAAATTTCAAAAAATGAAAATAAAAAGGCCAAAAATGATGAATCACAAGAAAATAAGAAGGTCAAGTATAATACCCTTATACCCTTTATATATAGAGTACATATGTCCATATACGTAAAATACATATATAGAGCACAAGAGTGTTACAGTAACTAGCTATGAAAATACTCTCATCTGATAATTTAAAAATTCAACCTTAAAAATGTATATACATCAATTGAATAAATTTAGTATAAATATAATTTGATTAATTTATAAGGAAAATCTCCGGGATAATTTCGCTAAAGTTTTATCTGTAATTTCAATAAATTTCAAATTATTAAAAACACATTCTGCAATAATAAAATACACTCATGAAGTACAATTTTCTCAACCTTTAACATTTCCTCCATCATCACTAGATAGTTCACAAACATATGAAAAGGTATATTATTTACATTTACAATACTATAATTACATTAACATGTTCTTAAAATCTTATTATCCTCAAATATATATAATGTATTTAACAAAACTTGTATATATGTAACTCTACATAATATGCAATTTAGCACCAACAGGCAAGTCTTGTGGTAAACTTTAACTTCACAATCACAACCTAGATCCATCCAGGTCTATCAGGATCTTCGCTTTGCAGATCTATCATTTGCGATATATATTTAACTGTGCAAAGACCGAAAGCTTAGTCGTACGTAATGTGATAATATAAACGATTCAAAACTAATGCATATTTTCTATGTCACATAGCATATCATGCTATCATCACAATATAACATTCATTTGTACATATATTATCATACAATAACATTTAATATCATTGCCATATTATATTCATTATTTATCCATTACTCTTCACTTAAATACATCACAACTTATAATACACACATTGGGTCCAACAAGTCACACAATGTCCAAGTTCTAAAATAATCGATTTGATCTATCATAATCAATTTCACAACCTAGCTCTGCTAGGGTCTATCTTCAATCTCAACCACAAAACTTAGCTCTGCTCAGGTTTATCAGAGTACCTTCAAATCTATTCATAAGACCTAGATCTGTTCAGGTCTATCAGTATATGCAATACCAATATCAACTTCCTAGAACAAGTAATTGTGCAGAACTAATACATAATAGTACATTACATTTTTCGCATTCTCATTTCATTTACCAATTCTTTTCTCACCCTTTTCATATGTTCCATAACCATTTCTCACACATTCATTCACGTCACACAAACCCTTATTCACATTCATATTATGGTCCATTTTTACATTTTCACCTCACATTGTATAAAACATAATCATTTATCTTATCATATTCAAACAACATATCACAATCATAACTATGCACACATATATACATAATGTTACTTTAAAAGAACATCAACATCCTTTAAAGTATACCAAATTGGTTTATGCAAAATATGTACATTCAACTAAAATGTTAACAAAATATGTACTAATCTTAAATAGTTGCACACCAATGCAATTTTTCCTTTCCAACCTTGATTTCCTTCACTTGGCAACTTTGCATTACTCACTCCTAAACCAAATATTAAATATAAATATTATATTAAAACCATATTTATACTCATAACAATAACTAATTATGCAATTCTAACTAAACACCCACCAAAACCAATATCTTTTCCATCAACCAACTATAAAATCATAATATATCCATCAAAACAATCCATTTAAACAATTAAAAATACCTCCATTAAAAACCCTAATTTCACATAACCTTCCCACAAATCCTAACTTCACCAAACTCAATCATTTCCACCAACTAACTTTAAAATCATTACATATACATCAAAACCTCTTCAAACCAACACATATTAACAATTATTAAAACCTCCCTCAAAACCTCAAAATTGACTTATTTATAAAAATCACTAGAACTAAGCTTAAAGCGTAAATTACTTACCTAAACTTTGATTAATCTTTAAAATCACCTTGAATCCCTTGAAAGCCTTGTATAATTTGATTTATGATTGAACCAAAAACTCTCACTTGGAAATTTCGGCCATCAATGGTTATGAAGAAGAAGATGACAACTTTTATATACTTTCATTTCTCATTTTGCCCATCACTTAATTATTTAATTATAAAATAATTAATTATTAAAATATTACAATATTAAGATATTTTCCATCTTATTCATATCCAAAATTATTTTATTTATTATTATTTTATTTATATTTACTTTTTTACTTTTGACTTTTATTTTTTAACTTTTTATTTTTTAGTGAAATATATACTTTATGTATATCTTGCATATATATTAAGTATATACTATTCATATTCTTTTTTCATCACTTTAATTATCCTTTATTTTAATTATTTTATAATATTTAAAATTGTGAATGTTACACCATGAATGATGAACCACCTTTGCCGGCCATCTTAGAGACATTCTATAATTCAAGCATAGAGAAAACAAAAATCTTCAAAGAAGAAGTGTCTGAGTTCATGAGTAGGATTATAAAATACGAATCTGAAGAATGTGAGAGCTATGTTGCTTAAAGATTACCCATTGAAGAAAATGTTTGAGTTGTATATGGAAAACTTCAATAGAGTCGGCCCCATTGAATTTGAAACAAAGGGGATTGCAGACCTATCATCTGATGGATCTGAATCAACCTTTGAATCCACTAAATCTTCCTATAATTCAAATGATTTCACTTAGATATGTTTATCTAAGAATAATAGGACCTTCTATATTTTTTTTTAGTCTAAATTGAATTTGCCATAAGTCTAGAATTGAAAGTTGCTTTTTTTTTTATATAGAAATTAGATTGAAATATTTTTAAAATTTTAAATTTTGTTATAAAAAAAAGTACTAGAGTATGTTTTAGTGCTTCTGAATTTTAGTATTAAAGCTCTGCCATCTGAATTTTATACTTCAATTTGTTGAATTCTTTTCTTTGTAGACAATGAAAAATTATAATATGAAATTGCACTATACATAATAAAAATATTTTAACATAAATGTATACTTGACAAATAATATTATAAGTTTTATGTAATATAAATTTGTAAACACCTTAACCTTTTATATAACACAATTGATGCGATATAACCTAATTGATGCTATTACGTAATTCAATTGAAATTATATTGTTTGATTTAAATGGTTTACATTTTGCGTCAATATTAATATAACAATTTATGATCAAATATTAGATTTTGGATTAGCACTTAGTGAATATTACTAGTTATCAAGCATAACTTTTTTTTTTACCAACAATATAATTGTGATGGGCGTCGAATCCACCAAAAATAATAACCTGCTCTTCTTACAAAAGAAAACTTGTAAATAGGGTGAGAAGGGTCGAACCCTAGAGACTAGCTTGTCCAGAATAAACCAGAACTGAATTATAAAATTGCAAATAACTAAAAATTAATTGGGGATTTGAAAACAGAATCGAAACTGAATAAAATCAAAGTTAAGCAAGAAATTAATATTGAAACCTGAAATCAAAGAGATGAATTCAGCCAAGGTATACCGCGGTTCGAAGCTTATTATGATTGATCATTGATTCAAATAATAATCTTCAATTCCAAATTACATACAAGTTATAGTTAGGAAGAACGTCAACCTAACCAATCCTACCGTATTATTAAGTTATTAAGATTCGATCTAATAATAACCCCTAATTAACTAGCAACCCTAAGTACGACGAAGGGTTTAACCGTTAACAGCCTTAAAAACAAGTAGGACCTTGAGCTAACTAACAGAAACTACGAGCTTCCATTTAAATCAGATTATAATCTTTCTTAATACAACCTAAAAAGTTTTACCCAATTAGGTTTGTATCAATTACCACTTTTATTAACTTAATTAAACAATTACGCATCCAATTAAGTAGAATGGTTATGAAGATTTGCTATTAAACAATTAACGGGCCCTGTTAAATCATTCAATAGAATCAAACTAAGGGATGGATTTTCCCAATAAATCACAGAAAGATTATAAATGCAAAGAGAAATCAAGGAATTCGATTAAAAACTGTTCAATCTCACAATCATAATCAAGCTCCTACCTTGGATTAAACCTTGACTGAAAAAGATGATTAGCCACGCATGGCTACTGAAGAAAACATCGTAATATCTGTAAAAAGAAACTGAAATTCGTAATAATCCCCAGGGTGGCCAAAAAGTGTCCTCTCAAAACCTAATTTTTAACTTATATACTCCTAAAAGTGGGGCCAAACTAAATATCTCCCATAAAGACCCAAAACACAGTGTTTTAACATCTTCCTCCGCTCCAAAATAAGTATAAAACGTGATTAAAACGTGTGGGCCAGCTGTCCAATTAAATGCTGCCCGTCAACAGCTCCTTTGCACTTAGTCTTGCCTAAGAGTAAGGCCTGGCAGTCTTGATTTTCCACTCTGAAATTCCAGCAGTTGCATCCTCGCTCCAAAACTCTTCCATTATGTTCCTATTTGCTTCCTTTTCACCAAATCCAACATTTCCTAGCATAAAAATAGTAAACCAAATTAAAACTCTACTTTAAGCACAAATAATGACAATTTCAGCATAAAATTAGGAACAAGAACATGTTGGATTTACGAGTTATCAAATTTCCCCACACTTATCCCATGCTTGTCCTCAAGCATGACTCAAAACTCAAAATCAATCCATATAGGAGACCACAACTTCACCATGAAACTCAATCCAACATATGCAAAAACCGCAAACAACTCAACCTTACAATTGGATACCAAACCGTCAATATCATTCCATCGTCATGAACTCAATTGAAAAAGGTTACACTAAGAATTCTTAAAACACACACGCACACATACGAAGTTTGAATCGATAGGCATTTTATTGAACAATTAACAAAGCATATAAAACACATTTTCATAACTTCAAGAAAACCAAACAATAAACAACCATAGGCTCTCCTCCAAATTCCCTCTCCACTAATGTAGGTCAAGTCTCAACAAAGGATCAATAGGTCTTTACTCAGGTTAGGCTAGGGTGACAGTTACAAAGATATAGATAATGTAAGGATAAGAAATACGAGAAAATAAGTCTTTTAACAAGTAACCTCAATAGAGCAACACATAATTATCTATCTTGAATGCCCAAATGATGGCTTACAAAATTCTATATACAAACTACTCTTTTTTTTTTCTTTTTTTTTTCAATTTTTTTATCTATTTTTTTCTGAATTTTTTTCTTTTTTTTTTCATAAAGAACACCTTAAAATCAGCTTACAACAATAATTGAACCCAAGAAAAATTTACATCTAATAAGCATGGGTAGCAAGATTTCAAATTCTAAAAACTAAACAAAATGCAATTGTGTCAATCCCAAATTATTAACATATGCACTTGCTCAACAAATAATTGAAAAGACTATTTTCTCGCAAAAAAGGGTGGTAAGCGAAGGCTTTTTCGGTTATATGGTTATATCGTGGGTTATGAAAAGAATTTAGAGTACGCGTTTAGCATACTTCGTAGGCTAGAAGGGGTGAAAAGAACGGTAACGTAAAGGTGGGAAAAACATAAAAGGATTAATGAATCGGCCAAGAGAATGCCCAAATCATTTCCAAAGTCGAGACTCGCCTAGGATTTTGCCTCAAGGGAACGTAGAAGAAAGTTCTAGTGCTCGGAAGCTATCCTAAATTTTTGGCTTCGGAAATTGCTCTAAAAAACACCTATCCAAAGAAACTAAGTTTTGAAAACCATTTTGAGAATTCAAAGTGTAAACAATTTAAATTAAGACTCATGAGTGCAATGACGGTCAATTTCAAGTTATGGTTTCCGCTCGCTAAGCCTTATCGTCCAAGATTTTGACAACGGTCAAACCAAGTAACAATAGCAAAGTTCTCCTCTCTAGACTTCCTAAGAGTTCAAAATCATGTTTAAAAACATAAACAGCCCAATGAGTAATCCCAAAATCAGTTTAACACATCAAAATTGCAAAAATTTTACTCAAAATATCATGGGATAAGCGTCTAACTTCCTAACTCAAAATCACCTTTTCAAAAGTCAAGTCTCATACCAGAAATTAAGCATATGGCAGCAGCAGAATCACACAAAAATATCATCAAATGCCATTATTAAAAAGGGTAAAACTTGACAATAAGGAACTATAAAGCATAACAATCAAACAAGCAACATGGCAGCAGCTATTAATCAATAAAAAGCTCAAAATTTCAGCAATATAACATCAAAATTTCAGCTGCTCAATCACATAAATCAGTCCCAAAAATTGCAGAAATTTCAGCTGTCTCAATAACATAAATCAGTCCCAAAAATTGCAGAAAAAACATTCCCATATCAAATCCCCTCCCCACACTTATTTCACACATTGTCCTCAATGTGGACAAATCACAATGAAACACAAATGGAGGATCTCAAGCAAATAAAATTAAAAGAGAGTAGGAGTTAAGAAGTACTGCCCTGTTGGTATTTTTGGGTTGTTGTGATTGCTTATAAGCAAGCTTCATGGGTGGTGGATTAGGAGTAATTTTTGTTCGAGCCATATGACAGAATTACTGAAGTGATTACCTGCAAGAGTTAAGTGCAAAATGCAACCAAAACAAACAACGAACAAGCACAAACAGGTGCAACGATAAGTAAGCTCCACGTTCAGCAAAAACTCGCAGTGGAACCAATCTGAATTTCAAGGTACAGCAGCGACTAGATAAAGATGATAACAATCAAACTTCACAATGCAATATCAACTAAGTTCCAAGTTTAAAACAACCAAGCATGAGATAGTTATAAAGTGTCTTTGAATGCAGAATTTCTACCTCAAATCAAACCAAACTCATCATTGTTGCTCAATACCAGCAATAAACATTGTAAATTCATTCAATTGATTCTCATTACGGCAAACCAAAAGTGAACTTAACTGTAATCATCAAATCTTATTCTAACACAGTGTCAGCATCCAAAAATTCACAATATTCAGCTCATCCATAGCAACTAATCTCAATACTCAATAAAAATGTCAACAGTTTGGCCTCCAAACACATTCAATTTGCTTATCAAGGAAAACAAAACTCAGATTTCAGAATACCCATGGGAGAGTGACGAAGAAAGAAGAAAAAAAAATAGATAAATTAGAAACTCACCTGAAACGCAGGAAGAGGGAGGTCTGGAATTTTTTTCTTCTTTCTTTTTTTTTTTTTCGGGTCAGCAGTGCTGTCGATTTGAGCAAGAGGGAGTGTTGTGATTTCTGGTTGCAATTTCTGGGTGCGATTTTCTGGGTTTGCGATTTCTGGTTGCAATTTCTGGTTGCGATTTTCTGGGTTTGCGATTTCTGGTTGCAATTTCTGGGTTTGTTGCGATTTCTGGGTGCGATTTTCGGGGTTTGCGATTTCTGGTTTCAATTTTTGGGTGCGATTTTCTGGTGCAATTTCTGGGTGCGATTTTCTGGTGCGTTTTCTGGTGTACGTTTTCTGGTGTGCGTTTTCTGGTGGTTTTCAAAATTGAGAGGGAAAGAGAGATGCTGGGTTGCGATTTCTGGTGGAGACCGAAATTGAGAGAGAGGGAGAGAGATGCTGGATTTTGAAATTGAGAGAGAGGGAGAGAGAGATGCTGGACTTTCGATTGTTGGGGCTGCTGGTCGTGATCTGTGGCTTCCAAATCGCAACTAGCGATTTCTGAAAGAGGAAGAGAAGCCGTGGTGCTTGGGAACCGATTTGGGGGTTTAACCGATGGTGATGGAGATGAATCAGATGTGGGGAATGGCGGTGGTTATGGTGTTCAGGCAGGGTTGAAGGCTGGAACGGCGGTGGAGATGTGATCGACAGTGGAGTAGCGTCGATGGTGAGTGGCTATGACCCCTAGTGTGGAGAGCCAACTATCGTGCCTTGAGAGAGAGAGGGGTGAAGTTATTTCCTTTTACTTAGCTGTAAAATAAAAAGAAATATTAATAGAGTAAATTAAAATAGAACAAAGCTGCGGGTAAAAAAAAATATTATAAAAGCTCCATTAGACCCATTAAAATGTGCAGTAAATATATTCAAATTGAAGCTTTTACTGTCAACATTACTCATCCACCATTGAAGACCAATTTTATCCTCCACCTTGACTTATAATTCTCAGAAAAGGAAGAAAATATACCTCACTTATAAATATTAAGACTAAGCTCTTTTAAATACAACCATAAGACACTCACTCTTTTTTTTTCAATAAAACCCATTAACCATTGAAATAAATTTTAAACCTCAACCCTCACTCATAATTTTTAGAAACAAGGAAGAAGACGACACTGTTCATCATTTTTTTTTTGCAATGAAAATTCATTAACCATTAAAGACAAGTTTAAACCTCAACCTTCACACAAGACTTTCCAACAAAACAAAACATGTTACCAAGGAAGAAGATGACACTAATCTTTTTTTTTATTTAAATTTTTTTTAAGAAAAATAAAAACAAGTGCAGAAAATTCAAATAAAAAGAAAAAAAAATATAAAATTTATTAGGCTTGGGTTGCCTCCCAGAAAGCGCCCATGGTTTAACGTCTCTGGCTAGACATTCCAATTCTTCAACCGAGCTCCATCCAGGTTCCATAGGCAGCATGTCCTGCTCTTCTACACGCATCTTTGTACTCATTGCACACCTGAATTAACCTCTTTCCTTGCCCACTACTTAATCCTTTGGGCACTATCAAAGTAATTGGGTCTTCATCATCAATAAACAAATATTTTAAGCGATTCGGCAATCGTCTCAAACCCAATTTCATTGCCTTCTTCTCATTCTCAACCTGCAACTTCTCATCAAACAAAACTTTTTCTTTGAACTTATTAGTACAATCAATATCAGAATTCTTACAAGAAACCACATTAAGCTCATTCTTATCAATTATTGGAGAAAATTTATTACTTTTGGGATCAAAATCAGACACGTCACTCACATTGGACACAATATTAGCATCTTTGACTTCACTATACATGCTAAATTTGACAACTTCTCCATCCAGCTCCATGGTAAGAATACCATCAAAAACATCAATTTTAGTCCTAGCTGTCCTAAGAAAAGGTCTTCCTAAAATGATTTCACTAGAATTTGGGGATTTAGCATCCTCCATATCAACCACATAGAAATCAGCAGGGAAAATTAAATTATTAATTTTCACTAACACATCCTCTAGCACCCCTTCCGGGTAGATTACGGACTTATCCGCCAATTCAATGCAAATACTAGTTTTCTTTAAAGCACCTATATTCAAAGAAGAGAAAATAGACAATGGCATAACATTAATTGAAGCACCTAAATCACACATAGCTTTCTTAATTTGCACATTGCCTATTCTACAAGGGATAGAAAACATACCTTCATCCTTGCATTTTGGTGGGAGTTTTCTTTGCAAAATCGCAGAGACATTCTCCCCCACACTTACCTTCTCAACCTCAGCTTGCTTCTTCTTACTTACACAAAATTCCTTCAAAATCTTTGCATATCGAGGTATTTGCTTAATTAAATCGAGCAAAGGAATATTTACCTCAACCTTGCGAAAGATGTCAAGGATATCTTTCTCTTCTTTCTCCCTCTTGCATTGCCTCAACCTTTCGGGAAAGGGAGGCGGTATAACAAACGTTTCGGGCTGCCGCTTTTCAACTTGCTTGAGAACCTCCTTTTGCTGAATTTCTACCTCTTTTTCAGCTTCTTTCTTCGACCTACTACTGTCTTTCTTCGCGGCTGTTGTATTTAGCTCTTTTCCACTACGTAAAGTGATGGCACTTACGTTCTCTCTTGGGTTTACAACTGTTTGAGAGGGTAACTTTCCTTGATTCTCCAACCTGCTCACGGAAGAGGCAAGTTGGCTGACTTGGGTCTCCAAGTTTTGCAAGCTCCTCTTTGTTTCTTGTTGTAAGGCCTTCATGTTGGTGGTAATTTCGCTCAATTCCCTCCTAGTTTCTTGCTGAAATGTGGCCGTACTAGTGGCAAGAGCTTTAACAATGTCTTCCAAAGACATACTTGAGTTGGAAGCTTGTTGAGGAGGCAGTCTAGCTTGCTGGAAATTCTGCCTATTCCCATAGCCATAATTCTGCTGATTTCTCCATCCTTCATTAGATGAATTAGGGAATGGCCTTCGGGGCTGCCCGGAAAATTCACCCATTGCATTGACTTATTCCTGATCATCTTGTATTTGATAACACAAGTCTGTCGCGTGATTAGGCGAATTGCACAATCCACACACATTTGCACGAGCATTGAATCCTGCAGTAAAGGTTTTAAACATAGATGTTAGTTCATTAAGTCTATCATCTACAGAAGAATTACTTACCTGGTAGACTTTTCTTGAAGGTTCTTCAGTTTGCCCGAATTGCTGTGAATTTGCTGCCATAGTAGTTATGATCTCTCTAGCTTGGGCTGGAGTTTTATTCACAATTGCTCCCCCACTTGCAGCATCAACCATTTTCCTCTCCATATCTACCATTCCTTCATAAAAGCATTGGATCAAAGACTGATCTGACATCCCGTGTTGCGGGCAAGCTGCACATAACCTCTTGAATCTCTCCCAGTAATCATAAAGGCTCTCTCCAACTCGTTGCTTAATACCACATATTTCCCTTCGAATAATGGCAGCCCTAGAAGCAGGGAAATACTTCTCCAAAAATACACGAGCCATTTCGGGCCATGTTGTTATAGAACTCGGTGGTAGGTTAAGCAACCATTCTTTAGCAGCGTCTTTAAGTGAAAACGGAAATGCTCTCAACTTAATTTGCTCTTCCGTCACCCCTTGAGGCTTCATACTAGAGCAAACTCCATGGAATTCTTTCAAAAAGTTGTGTGGGTTCTCGGTCTTCATTCCATGGAAGGTAGGTAGCTGATGAATCAAACCTGATTTCAGCTCAAAAGGCACCTCCAAATTCGGATAAGTGATGCACATGGGCTGCTGCTCTACAGGGGCAGCCTGTAGCTCTCTAACTGTGCGGTTATCAGCCATAACTTCTTCTCTATCAGAATCTGTTGAGGAATCTTCTTGCACTAGACTTCCTTCTTCAATTTCTGTGGGATTATCAACCAAATCAGCAGCTGCTCCTTCCAAACCAGATGTGGAAGTTGCTTCTGCCCACCTTCGTTCCTTAGTTTTCTTCTTTAATGCACGGGCTGTCTTTTCTATCTCTGGATCAAATTCTATAGGCAAATTTTCAGACCTGGTCATCCAAAAAGACAACAAATAATAAAGTTAACTAGTCCCCGGCAACGGCGCCAAAATTTGATGGGCGTCGAATCCACCAAAAATAATAACTTGCTCTTCCTACAAAAGAAAACTTGTAAATAGGGTGAGAAGGGTCGAACCCTAGAGACTAGCTTGTCAAGAATAAACCAGAACTGAATTATAAAATTGCAAATAACTAAAAATTAATTGGGGATTTGAAAACAGAATCGAAACTGAATAAAATCAAAGTAAAGCAAGAAATTAATATTGAAACCTGAAATCAAAGAGATGAATTCAGCCAAGGTATACCGCGATTCGAAGCTTATTATGATTGATCATTGATTCAAATAATAATCTTCAATTCCAAATTACATACAAGTTATAGTTAGGAAGAACGTCAACCTAACCAATCCTACCGTATTATTAAGTTATTAAGATTCGATCTAATAATAACCCCTAATTAACTAGCAACCCTAAGTACGACGAAGGGTTTAACCGTTAACAGCCTTAAAAACAAGTAGGACCTTGAGCTAACTAACAGAAACTACGAGCTTCCATTTAAATCAGATTATAATCTTTCTTAATACAACCTAAAAAGTTTTACCCAATTAGGTTTGTATCAATTACCACTTTTATTAACTTAATTAAACAATTACGCATCCAATTAAGTAGAATGGTTATGAAGATTTGCTATTAAACAATTAACGGGCCCTGTTAAATCATTCAATAGAATCAAACTAAGGGATGGATTTTCCCAATAAATCACAGAAAGATTATAAATGCAAAGAGAAATCAAGGAATTCGATTAAAAACTGTTCAATATCACAATCATAATCAAGCTCCTACCTTGGATTAAACCTTGACTGAAAAAGATGATTAGCCACGCATGGCTACTGAAGAAAACATCGTAATATCTGTAAAAAGAAACTGAAATTCGTAATAATCCCCAGGGTGGCCAAAAAGTGTCCTCTCAAAACCTAATTTTTAACTTATATACTCCTAAAAGTGGGGCCAAACTAAATATCTCCCATAAAGACCCAAAACACAGTGTTTTAACATCTTCCTCCGCTCCAAAATAAGTATAAAACGTGATTAAAACGTGTGGGCCAGCTGTCCAATTAAATGCTGCCCGTCAACAGCTCCTTTGCACTTAGTCTTGCCCAAGAGTAAGGCCTGGCAGTCTTGATTTTTCACTCTGAAATTCCAGCAGTTGCATCCTCGCTCCAAAACTCTTCCATTATGCTCCTATTTGCTTCCTTTTCACCAAATCCAACATTTCCTAGCATAAAAATAGTAAACCAAATTAAAACTCTACTTTAAGCACAAATAATGACAATTTCAGCATAAAATTAGGAACAAGAACATGTTGGATTTACGAGTTATCAAATTGATACTATAGTTTTTTTTTTCAATTTCAAGTGCATAATTTGTCTAGTAAGAGGATAAATTGTCCTGCAAAAAGTGAATGCAATTTTAAAAGATAACGGAATGTGGTTTGTAACAAAAGTTATTTCAAGTCACAATCATGAATTAGATCCTTCAATGACTAGGTTTATGGTTGCTCATAGGAAAATAACTCCTAGTATGAAGAGAGCATCGGAGGTGCTAAAGCGATCTAAGCCGATCATATTAAACCCTAGGATACATATTGATCCAAACATACCAAATTAAACCTTAAGTTATTTGCGCAAATATATGTATAAATTAATTTATAATACAGGCACTAAAGCATCATTTTATTTCAGTTAATAAATAAATTTATATGTGTACATGACCTTGTTAGTATAAATAGTAGCACATATTTGATATGATTTTACTAATGTTTGAAAAGCCAATTCACACAGTAAACTACCTATTCTACATTAAATGACATATTAACTTGTAATCAATAGCCATTCTTCAAATTTATAGTAAAGGCACTAAAGCATCATTTTATTTCAATTACAAATAAATTTATCTATGTATATGACCTTGTTAGTATAGATAGCACATATTTGTTGTGATTTTACTAATGTTTGAAAAGTCCATTCACAAATTAGCTTGCCCATTCTAAATTAAATGACATATTAACTTGTAATTTCTATTCATTCTTCAAATTTATAGTAAAGGCACTAAAGCATCATTTTATTTCAATTATAAATAAATTATCTATGTATATGACCTTGTTTGTATAGATTGCACATATTTGATATAATTTTACTAATGTTTAAAATGTCCATTCACATATTATCCTGCTCATTCTAAATTAAATATTAACTTGTAATTACTAACCATTCACTTAAATATAAGAACATTCGCCCTTATAGTTGCTAACTGCCAATCTGCCATTAGTTATAAATAAATTAGATCCTGTATATGAACTTGTTAGTATGTTAAGAGACCCATTCTAATGCATATTAAAGTTCCATTCTAATTAATCAAATGACTTTTACCCTATTCTCGGAAAATATGTTCTTTGATATGCTTTATTAATGGAGATAAGATATTGTCATGATTTCTAAAACTGATTACTAAGCATGAGATAGTTAGTTTAATTCTTTATTGAACAATACCCTCAAAACAACCTTTCATCAATCTATTCCTCCTATATTGTAAATGCTAAAGTTGAAAAACAATATTTTGATTACTCTCCTCTCCTTAACACATTCCATACAACAATGGCAAATAAAAATCATTGCGTCATTAATGTTAAAGCAGCCTTAGGTAATACCATATTCAGGCATGGATTAATAGAATTACTAAATGTATTCAAGATTGAAGCTGGATATAGTTTTCTGTTCACTTTTCTTCCTCCAAACAACTTCAAAATGAGGATGTATAATGGTCATAGCCTGGAGATATTTTACCCACTTAGTGAAATAACATCTGCGAATTTCTGCATCAATTATAATTCGTTCTTAGCAGATATGCAAGGTATAAAAACCTATTCAAATATACGTTAGAAATATATACTTATCCAAAGTCTTATGAAAGAAATTAATTGTTGTTATCCAAAAAACTTATTAAAATATAATTGTTATTTTCTTCCATAAATTTATGCAGCACTGAGTTTTGAACAGTTAAATCCAATTATACAGTAGTACCTGGTTATATTGTTTGGTAAATCTTCAATATTTATCATTGCCTTTGTTATCTACTTTGTTTTTTTTTTTAAATTTTTTTATAAATCGTTTCTAAACTGATAAGAGTTTTCATTTACCATGAAGCCCCTTCCTAAAACTAAGGCTATGAACAACATAGATGAAAATAGTAAAACCATCACTATCAAGAGGAATCTTATGTCGGTTGAATTCAGTGTTTATTATGTACATTGCGATTTGCATTTTAAGCCTAGGTGAAAATCCTGCATGACTACAAAGTTACAAAGAGGTTGGAGCAAGTTTATAAAGAGGTATGGAATAGAGAAGGGGGACATCTGCACATTCATAAGGGCTGACCATGATGGTTCGTTATTTATTTCTTAGTTAAGCGTAGAGGTGTTGAGCTCATTTAATTTTGTTGGATCTTCTAGAAAAGATTTTATGTTATTTGATGTTAGCTACTGTGTATTTTGACATTATGTCTTTATTTTACTAAGATTATTATTTTTATTTTACTAAGATTATTTCTTTTTCTTCTGATTCTTTATGTTTTTTTATGAATCATTATATTTGAATAACCAAAGAAAAAATAAAAACAAAGAGACCATATACAATGGCACTTGGAAAAATCTCTAATTGAATTACTTGATCTTCTTTGAAAATAGCCTTTGATTCCAAATGATTTATAAACTTTCTATATAACATCCATGATAAAGCCTTGATGCTGAGATAAATTGACACCAAGAATTTCATAAAAGCAGTAGCCATAAATTAAAATTTTTATGCTAATTTGGCCTAAAGAATAAAACATATTAACCGAGAGTTTCTTTATTAGTGTATGTGTATGTATATATTTATATACATATATACATGCAATATATATATAACTATACTGAAGAGTATTATTATACAGAGAATTGACACCATTTGTATTGAAATTGAAATAATATTTAATGATATTTAAAATGAAATAATAATTAAAGATATTTAATCAAAATGAAAAATCCTTTTCAATATGCCAATCCATAGAGAGAATAAAATAAGAAAAACACATAAGTGTACATAGATTGTCTAATCCAAAGACTTTTCATAACATTTTAAAACTCATGTAAAAAAAAAATAACATTTTAAAACTACTACTTCTATGAAATCAACAAAATACTTCATTCTTGCATCACCCAATATCACAATGATAGATCTCATTAACATCCCTAATGTAGCCATTAGTTGTGGATTTGCATCATAAACTTCAGCAATTATGGCTCCCTAGTACCTTCTCGACAAAAAATAAATAAATAAATAAATTTATGTATCAGGATTGTAACATAAAAATCACATCTTAAACTAAAGGATAATATAGAATGATAATATACATATATATTATGGAATTTATCAATATACAACATATATTATTAAATTTATCAATATATAATATATATTATTGAATTAATAAATATATAATAAGTTTTCTGACATCAAATAATAATAATAATAATAATAATAATAATAATATTATTATTATTATTATTATTATTATTATTATTATTATTATTATTATTATTATTATTATTATTATTATTATTATTATGTTTCTGGTTAACATATACAAATTATTGAATGTATTAATTTATCAATATATATATATATCAATATAAGTTTCCTGACATCAAATATATAAAATTATATGTTGTGTTTCCAAAATATTCTCACAAATTAGCTCATTTGCATTGTTATTTGCATATTATCGAGAGATACCCTTTGGCCAACGTTTTCTATTGCCACCACGTCCTCGATTGCTAGGCCTACCACGATTTCTGCTTCGATTAGAATGTTGGCTCGCTTCGGCCATTGATCTATAACGATTAACCCTCAGCCTTCCACGAGTTCGAACCATCACAAGATTTTAAATGCTGCCATTGAAGTGACTTCTAGAACTCAGCCTCTGTGACCCGTTGTCCTCATCCCAAGTAATCAAATCACCTTTTAAAGATTCCAAATTCTGCTTTACATAATGTATCATCTGAGAGCTATACATAACAATGTCAGTAATATGACCAAATAAACTTTCCACATCTATTTAGTCATTTGCGACTATCCACCCATAAAAAATTTCTCAACATGTGGCGAAACATATCCTTTCTTCATCTTCTAATCATGTATCTTTCATTAATTGCTTGCAAATTTTTAAATGACACCGCAGTCAATACATGGTAGTAAAGTAAACCCTGAGATTCAAACTGCCTACAGTTGTAGTTAAGGTAGTCCCCTATAGGTCTATATTCCACAGTGTAGACAATCTCCTTATGCTACCACGTATTTGATATGTCTCTATTACCTTGTACCTCTCTATACTTAGTTGATTGTCTTTATGCTCTTCTTCATCAACATTTCGAGGTAGCAAATGGCAATATATCATTCTAGCTACATTATTCTGAAAAGCCTTAAATATGTTATTCGTTAATAAAGCTTGAAATTGTTTCTCCCAAGGAAAATGAGTATCGCAACTGATAACTTTATATTTTGATATGAATTCAGCTTCAAACTCATTTTGGACTTTTTAACTATTGCCAGCTCATATTGTTCGACAAATTGACTAAGAGTGCTCCTTGAATTAATGTAACCATCAAAATATGCATGCATACTTTCACTTCTTTGCGTAGACATCATTCAAGCCCAAAATATATGGTCAAGGTACAGTGGAATCTAATTTTGACACTCTTGATACATCTTCCGCAACCATTCATCATTCTATAATCAATACTTGACTACAAATGCAAGCCAATTATTTTCGAGTCTCTCAATTGTTAAACTATCATATATGATCCCTTTTAACTCATTAATGACATTTTTGCAGTTATCAACACCTTTGAACTTCTTAAGAAACTTGCTGGTAATGTGCCATATGCAGTATCTATGCTTTGTGTTTGGCATTACTTCCCTTAATGTTGCCTTGATTCTCTCTCACTGGTCAATTATGATGGCATAAGGAAGAACATCATCCTTAGCGGAAAGCCAAATAGAAAAAAAAATCATTTAAAACTATTAACATCCTCATAGGTTATAAGTATGCATCCTAAAAGTATAGACTGCCCGTGGTGATTGATGACAAGAATAAAGATTGAATGGCTCCAATGCCAGTTGCTAGAATTTTCATTCAATAAATAGACCTCATATACTGTAACACCCCTATACCCCGTATACGTACACAGCATGCTAATACGATCGTAATATACGTATACTGAATATAGAAATGCTACGATATACACAACAAATAACTCATCCCTTTACAAAAACATGAACAAATCTAAATTATTTAAAAGAAATTATAAAAGACAAAAGATAAAATGTTTATTTAAAAGCAGCGGAAAATACATCAAATATTTACAAATATATATACATCAAAATTCAAGTTTTACAAAACATAAAATAAATACATGTTTGGCAGTATTTCCTTGATCTTTAAGCTCCACTACCAACACCTCAAATCTAAACTCTACTCGGCCTAGAGGAACTCTCCGGTTCTTCCCTGTCACCTGCGCGATAAACCACAATCGCGCTAAGCCAACGGCTTAGTGGTACAAACTACAATGATATCATGCTATAATGAAATGCCAATGTCATACTTTCCAATAAACAAGTGATTATCAAGAATCTCATATTTCATGACATTACCTTTCATTGTATCAAACATTTGTGTCATCAATTATAGGATATATTGAACTCAAAACAAGCATAGATCTCAACATTTATTTATTTCATCATTTATAAATCACATGGAAAACAAAGACAAGAAAAGGGCCCAAAAAGAAACTAATATGTTATTCAAAGTTCAGAGTTACTGCTTTGGTCCATATCATAATCATCAAGCCCGTAGGCAACATATATATATATATATATATATATCTATCCATGGATAGTGTAACAGACCCAGTCTCTTGGACCTCAACTCGCTAAACTCGAGGAGATCCTCAACCCGGCAAGACTGTTACCTGTAACAGACCTAGTCTCTTGGACCTCAACCCGGATAAACCAAGGAGATCCTCAACCCGGCAAGACTGTTACTATAATTCACATTTTACATTTATCAACTAGAATTGGCTTACGACCCGGTCTTTTCACTTATCCAGTACTTTATAGGCATGCCACCAAACCCAGAACTCTGAAGGTTGAATAACACATTAGACACACAATCTTTTCATTTATTTATATCTTTGTACATTTCTTTCTCAATTCATTTCATTCTCATAATCAAATAGGCAATCATGCCTCCATCATATCATTTACATCATTTCAACCCATCACATTGGTTTCACATTTTAATATATCTCAATTCATCATTTAAGTACTCACAATCAATTACATTGAACATCCATTAAGAATGATCATCATCGATTTATATTTACATAGCAATTTACCTTATTCATAGATTTAGAATCTTCAACATACATTCCACATCATCCACATTGTGCACAACATATCATTATTCATATGCATCATCAATGTTCACATTATATCCAACATAACATTAGGTTTCTTAACACATTACAATCAAATGTATGTTAAGTCTCAACATCATATGAATGTATGCAATAATGTAGTTTGTACTTACCTTAAGCACCACTTATACAAATCTATACACTTTCTTTTTCCAAGAATTCTTCACTTCTTAAATTAGGGCAAATCACCTTCTTCCACAACCTAGTCCAAAAATGATATAATACATGAATTTCAATACAATTTATCACTTATTAACCTCATCTTAGACCTTTAGATCACAAATTATAACTCAACACCACACATTAGAGCCCACGGCTGTGGCCATCCTAACCCCCACGGGTGTGGGTTAAAGATTGGTTCTGCCTCCCTTGCTCCAAACCTCCACGGCCATGGCTACAAATGGCCACGGCCATGGCAACCAAGGGCCACGGGCGTGGCATCTAAAATGCTACTGTTTCTGACCAAATTCACATATTCTATGCTTACAACTCCAACAAACACAAACAACATGAAGATCTATGAAAATAATTGATCAAACTCAAGTTAAACATCACTTACCACTTCAAAACCCTAAAACCAACAACACTCTTACTCTTTCAATACCAACATCAACTTAACTTATTATCTTCAAACCAAAACCAAAACCATAATCAATTAAATCAAACATACTCCAACATACTACAATCATCACAACCCTCTTTTCAAACATCAACAATCAAACTTTTACACGACTTCAAATAAACAAGAGAAATCAAGAGAGAACTTATCAAAATTGATGAATCTTCAAAATTTTCCAACTCAATCACTTGAATCTTCCTTCAATTTGAAACTTGGAACTCAAAACAACCTCTTGCTCTCTTGTCTTGGTGATGCCCGGCCACCCAAAAGAAAAGAAGAAAATGAAAGAGACAAAAGAAGCAAAGTCAAATTTCTCTTCTCTTTAAACCTCCACCAAGCATTCCAAAAAGAAAATTACTTAAATAGCCTCTTCTTATTTGTTTTAACTTCCTTTCACTTACATGCCCTTTTTAGTAATTTCTTAACTAACACAATAAATATCCTCTTCCCTTGACCATCCATTTGACTTGTGTATATGTAATATATATTTCCATATATACAACATATACACTCTCTTTTAAATTCTTTTCTCTTTCCAATTACACATATACATTTTAATTCAAATAAAACAACAATTATATCAAAACTTCTAGGGCATACATTGGGATATTACATGTACAAGAATTAGGGATTGATTTGTAGCCTACTTTTATTCCTACAGATGTATAATAAAACTTATGGAAACACAATATACACTGATTTGTAGCCTACTTTTATTCCTACAGCTGTATAATATAACTTATGGAAATAAAATATACACGGAAATGACAGCTATACAAAGTAAATACAAACCATCTATGGTAACAATTGACACCCATAATTATACTAAATGGCATCTTATATCTTTTAACAAGGTAGGTAGTATCAAAGTTTATTGTATCATGAAACTCTTGATAAGCTGCTCTACATCATCGGTGAATCCACATTATGTTTCGAAGCCTTCCATCATTGTCAATATCGATAGCATAAAAAATTCACAATCTCTCTCTTGCATTGTATAGAAAAATTTCCTAACGACCTCAGCATCTCCATCACTAAAAGCCGCAGTCGCCTCTTGCTATCAATAGAATTCCTATAGTCTCGTTCCAAACAACCAAAAGCCTATGGTCCTCCAGCTTATACTTGAAGAATTCTAATATTTTTGCTAGGTCTTAAACTGACTCTATCATTTAGTTTTGGTTTTAATAGATAAATTCCTATGCCTAGCCATCAGCCTTAACATTGAAGGATCCAATTCGTGATAACACTGCCAATAATCCATACCCCAGTTTTTAGAATTGCATTTATCCTGGCATTGCAATTTATTATTTTACTATCTTTAACCTAATAGATTTCTTTGCACGATCATAGCTAAATAAAACATATTTACAACCTTTCCTAGTCGTGCATATAGACCTTCTAACGATGCAAAAGCCTTTATGCTTTGCATGTTCTTTATAAAAATCAAAGAGAGTTTCCAAGCTATTGAAAATCATACCTGGTTTAGGTCCTTCTTACACATTATTATATCTGTTGCTTAGATCCCCATCATCATCTTCACCATTTAACATTGAAATATTTGGATCATGATCAATTTGCAAATTAATATTAGAAAAATCATGAATGCTCTCCATCCTATCTTGAACTTGCTCATCTTTACTTCCATAAATATTAGGATCAACATCAACTTGCAAATTATTAGATAACTTAACTGACTCATCTTCACTTGAACACCCAAAAATGGCATTAATGGTTTATCTAATATGATTATTTTCATTCTCCATTATACGTTAAATCAAAATTCTTAAGTTGTTTAATCTATATTATTGTTAACATAAGTTATTGTGTTATTTGTGAAGATATTCCAATCACTGGTATTTTTTCCATAGGCACATGTGTTGTAATTACAATTAATGATTCTTTAATTGCAGCTGCGTTAGATTTAAGAAGATGGCAATATGAAGAGAGCAACAATTGTTATCTCTTCGAATAAAGAGATCAGCATGCAAAAGCCCATTAATTATATATCTTCTTGAAGGAAAAGGAATGTTTATTGGAGACCAATATAAGAAGGGTATTACGGTAACATATTTTTATTATGGACATGTTATGGACATAATATTATGGACAAAAATCTTTACTGAATACATTATGCATTTTCTCTTAGGAATAATTACATTGTTTTCTAGATTGTGATATAGAACATGGAGCAAATTTCTTTATTGTAAATAAATAATTAACATGGATATATTTGTTTGTTTTGAATGACTCTCTAACAATATTAAATGCATGTATTTTTTCAATAAGCATGGCCATCACATAGTTGGAATGATATTTTTTTTCCTTTAAAGAATTTAGGATAAATTTCAATTGAATGGATAATGAGATCTAACACTAGCTCAATATTTTTTTTTAAATAACGAGATTAAACTCGTTTCTCTGTGGATATTGGTACACATAAATTCTTTAAGTTGTTTAAATAAATTTAAAACTCCGTTATCTAAAAATCTAATTACTTATAATAATGTCTTGATCATTCTAAGGCCATAAAATAGAGAAACCAATATCAAAGTTCAGTTGCTCCTCTTATTATGGTAAATAAACAAACCCTCTTCTTTAAACTTCTCCCACATAGTGAACTCAACTAAATCATTATGCTGGATGTTGATGTGAATAATGAAATTGTACTAATTGGATTACTCCTTGCTTTGTTCATGAGCTCCAAATTAAAGAATCAAGTGACATAACCAATACTTGGGAAGTTGTCTTCTTCGCTGAAATTATGGCATAATATGAACTTCATATACCAACGATATAAATGCACTCTTGCAAACTCTATTAGAATTGTTTGCACTTATAGTTGTAAGAACTATACGATGTAAGTATGATTTATATTCTCGGTTTGTAATTAGTGGTATGTAAAAAAGTAAAAACAGTTAATGGAAAGAAATCGTACAACTTTGTACTTCCAATCTACAATTGTCATCCATATTCCAATCCTTAGATAATAGAGGCGAGGATCATAGTTCTTCCATCAATTGAACTAAGTGATTATACCTCATTTGCAATTCTATGATGATATATTCATGATTAGGATCGTTTGAAAGTTTGATAATTTAAGGTTGTAGTTCTCTCATACATTTTGGTGGGTGATTGTCTAAGTTTGTATGTTAAAATAGTGATATATTTTGGTGCACTTATTTAACTACTTTACGTATCCATTAAGCTTTGTATAAATTTAAAATATATATATGAAATTTTTTAAAAACATTGTAGGATATTTTTTAAAAGATGAAAAAGTATTTAATTTTATCATAAATCAATGTACATGATTACTCCTTTTGCCCAACATGCATGATATGAGCAAATTTAATTACACAAAACCCTAATTTTGGTCAAAATATAGTTTTTGCCTAAATCTTGCTATGTGTGTGTGTGTGGAAGGTTAACATCAACATCAATGACACAAAAAAAAATCTTAAAAATGTTAAGACCTCATAATGGATAAACCCTAGTGAAAAGATGGAGCCTCTCAATCTCAAGTCTTTTTACTAGTCCATTAACTATACAAATCAATTGTGTTCTTTTAAGAACAAGATGAAATATTTATGAAGAGGATAAAGTGAGAAATAAATTGTGAGTACATAAACAAGAAACTCCTTCAAGACTTTCCTCTTATTAACAACTAAGAGTTGTTCATTCAACTTGAAGAGGAATCAAAGGAAACTAGTGCTCCTGGTGATGATAACATCCTTAATGCTTTTATATGAAACTTTGCCTCTAAAAATTTAAAGATGACTTAATGTTTTTATATTATTAGTTATTATATTGACTGCTTAGTTTATCTTCACCCCATTATTTTTTTCTTTTATCTTTAGTCGATGGTAGTTGGATCGTTATTCATATTCATGTAATATGGATGATAATAGCAATATTAGATTATCATGTTTCTGCTTAACTATGTCTAATAGATGAATTGCATATCAATCAAAATATTAAATATAAATGCAATTGGTTTATATAATGAAAAAAATAAAAACTTATGAACCCTTAATTTTGTGTTCCCCCTTTCTCCCCCAATATATAGTCAAAAGAGCTATAGAATTATCATATCAAGAATTACTTGAATTGAATATAAAATGAGCCCAAACAAATGAAAAATGGCAAAGCAGGTGCACTTGCCATGAGGAGCGTTATAGTTGCCACTAAACATGATAGAACTGCCCAACAAAGCTTGCGTGAAGCCGTACTATTGAAAGAATTCATTCATCATTTTTTAGTTAATTCTTAACCTAAATCCTAAGCTATAAATATCAAGCCCTCCCCTTCAATTTAACACACCAGTGAAGTTCAATACTCTTATTAGCTTTTCACCTTCTTCTCCTCTATCTCTTTAAAGGAAAAAGATTCAATATCCTTGATTTGAACCACCTAAAGCTTGTCTCTTTGACTAGTATCTAAGTTCAAATCCCATTTCAAGGTGGAACTACAATCCATAAAGTATTACATAACTTGCCTCTTATTAAGTGTCACCAAAAGAAGGTATAATCCCTTCAACCTAATTTTTTCATTTCAATTATCTAGTCATCACTTAAAAGGTAATTAAAATCATCCATTACAAAAATGCATAGAATTTCATGGTCCTAATTCACATTCAAAGGGATATGTATGCATATTTGAAATTTGAACCAAGTAGCAAACCAAAATAAATCTAACCAACTATCCCCTTTATTTCATTATTTATTCACCTTCTTTTAGGGAATGTATGACTATTCTAGAATCCATAAGGGTTAGAGTAGGTATCCCCTCCATTTGGTTTGAATGTTATAATTTAAAACTTTATATTACATTTCTTTATCGCTTTTATATTATTATTTTGTCATTACATCACATATTTCAGGCATTATATAAATTGCCATGTCATTAAGATAACTATCATTTCATGAAACCAAATTTATAATTTAGATTTTAAATAAGGGCTGAACTAATTTTCCTTAAAAACTAAAGACCTAGTATTTGAATCCACCATTTGGTTTGAAAAATTTATACATTTTTCAAAAGGCATTAATCGGAGATAGTTAGGGTTTTTTTCCTTATATTTTTCCTTTAAAATAAAATTAAAGTGGCAACTTCAATAAAATTTTAGAAGTATGAAATGAATCAGCCCAAACAATAGTGCTAGCTGCTTCCATACACTTCTATTGAGGACATCTTTCACACCATATTAGGACTTGAAAGTAACCAATTATAGTGACATCATATGCTTGCTTATTTAATTCCAACTTTTACAACTTATAACCATTAACCATCTTCTACTACTCTCATTTTATCATTATACATTTTTAACATTAATTCTAAAATTATAAGCATAACCTTGGTTAAAATCACAATTTAATATTCATCATTGATATGATAATACTCCAATATCACAAATATTTTCATACCGTCTCATTGTACATATCTCTATAGTTCATTTTAAGCTCATTTTATCCTTATTAGTTCATTACATTTAATCTTGTATCCTAACCAATACCAAGCTATAATGTTAACCATAAATAATAAAACCAAGTTCACTATTTGCCTAATGGAACTAGCATTACTTGTCAATCCAAATATCTCTAGTTATCCACTAATACTTTGTAGACCCTTAATTTTGGCCCGGAATGAATTCGATTCTAACTAAAAAGGGCCGAATCAAATTCGTTTCTAATTAGATGGGGTCGAGTCAAATCTGATTCTAGTTAAAAGGCCCCAATCAAATCTAATTTCAATTAAAAGGCCACAATCAAAATTTAGATCCAATTAAAAACCTAAACCGACTCTAGTCTAATTTAAAAAGCCAAATCAACATGGATTGATGAATTGGCCATGCCAATTCGATAAGAGCAATGGCCAATTTGACATAAGCCATTGCTCATGTCTAATTGGCATGGCCAATTCGATATGAGGGCATGCTCATGTCCAATTGGCCATGCCAATTCGATATGAGCCTTTAACCATGGCTAATTTGGTCTTTAGATGTCCTACTTTTACCTAAACTTGGATCAATTTGGATAGGCAGTAACTTTTCTAATTAAACTAGGATTGTTCAACTGAGATAGAACTTGATTAAACCCTAATTAGTGTTATAACGAGAGAGCCATAATAAAAAATTGGGGGAGCCACCTTGAATTAAGGAGAAACACATAGCCACCTTGAATTGAAAGAAAGCAAGCAGTAGCCACAATTGACAAGAAACACGAGAAGCCACATTTAAGAGCCACAATGAAAAAGCAATCAGAGAGCTTGGAATTAGCAAAGACAACACAAAAACAACAAAGAGAGCAAAAAGCAAACACAAGAGATACAATAGCCAAATAAACCATCCAAGGTTGAAGAATTATATGGTTTATCCAGCAAAGTTTGGTCCAGTAGCTTTTACTTGGCAAAATCTAAGATGAAGAATGATCCAAAATGAAGGTACTGTAGGATTCAACTAGTACAACTTGGTTTAGTATTTAATATTTGGTAGAGCCAACAACATAGGTATGTCTTTGTTAACTCCTTTTATCTAAATTCCATTATCCATCTTCATTTAATTGATTATGTTTTAATTTATTATTTTTTATCTAGAGCCTTAATTTATATTGAAAACCTCAATTGCTATTAATAATCCTAATCTTGCATGTTGGACTATAGATTTAGGACTAAAATCCTAATCTTAGATGTTGGACCATAAATTTAGGATTAAAACCCTAATTTTGCATTAGATTTAGGATTAAAACCCAAATTTTGCATTAGATTAGGATTAAAACCCAAATTTTGCACGTTAAATCACAATTATGAAATAAAACCCTAGTTTTGCATGATTAAACCCTAGTTTTAGTATAAAACCCTAGTTTGCATATTAAAACCCTAATTTTATGTGTTTTAACCCTAATCTCATAACTAAACCCTAATTTTATGTGTTTTAACCCTAATCTCATAACTAAACCCTAATTTTATTAATTGAAACCCTAGTTTTAAGATTATTTGATATTTAATGGTATGTTTAGGTTAATTGTTTATTATGGATGATTGATTTATATTCGTTTATAATTTGGGATTTTAAGTACTTGTAAAAGGCATATTTCCACTTCATAGGTGTCTTGTTTATTTTAGTTTTTTATTTAATTTTAAGAATTTTGGGACTATTGTAAGGGACACATTTTCATCTATTGGTGGGTGTCCTATTTTATTTATTTTATGAATATTTAGACATTGTAAGGGGATGTTTTCATCTTATATAGGTGCCCATTTTTGTTTGATCTATTTTGATTAATAATATGACATTCTTTATTTTAAAAAAAATATTTGTAATATGGATGATTCCATGATAATTAAGAATTCAGTAATATTTAGACCTGAAAAGGATGTTAGTTCTAATGAACCAGACATTAGTAGGGGTGTTGGGTCATTTCTCACATTCCCTATACATACTCAACTTTTCAAACTCAGTAGAGATTGGTGAATCCTTAGGAATCGAGTTATCCACCCATTTCTATCTTTTTAGCCCATTCGGGTGGTGGCTCCTATTCTCCGGATTTCGACTCGTGTTCTCTAAGCCTCAAAGCCTAACAGTGCCGAAGTTACAAAAATCATTCCATAAGGAGTGGGGGGGGGGGTGAAAATCTCCACTCATAACTAGGAATATCCTAAGCTCTTCACATTGTTCTTCAACTCCAAATTATTTATCCAACTTAATTATCATAAATATATGATCATTCTATATAATTTATTAGCTTAACACTCTAAATATCACCCAATATGATAAATAAACATTCTTCATAAACGTCCATATGTATATTTATATATCACTAGCAATCTGTATACACCACTAACATTCAATTCATTTTAATACTAAACTAATTTCTCCATAAGTCTAACTTAAATTCAAGTTCATTTTAAACTCATATTCCATTTCTTACTAAGAAGATCCTGCACATAAATTCAGTGTCTACACAAAACTAATTATCTTATCTTCCAAATTACTAGACTAAAGTAAGGATCTACTCAAGGTTTATTAACTCATGCATCTGGAAGGAATACATGACATCAAAATATCTTATTCTTTAGCATGCATTGCACCCTAACATTCAAACTAGGGCGAAACTCATGTTTAACTTTAATATGAATATACACTTTTAAAATGAATTAATTCATTTATTTTCTTAATCCTTCCCCTTTATTAATATACTTACCCTCCTTAATGCCCTTTATTTACCTTAAATATCCAAAAGGGTTTTATTGCTGAATAATATATCATGTGCCTTCTTATTATAAGACATGAGTCTGAAAAGCTGCTAAATCTATCATACTTCCTAGCCCTTGTAACATTAAGGAGGGGGGTTGAATTGAGATGGAATTAGAAGTTTAAAAATGATGGGAAATTGAAAATGTGATATGGAAGAGATGACAAATAAAAAATAAATGAAGTTGAGAAGAAGAGAAGGAACATAATATTTATAATGGTTAGGGTATTAACTAAGCCTATATCCATTCTCCAATCTCAATTCGGATTTCCATTATAACTTGGAGTTACAATCTTATTCCCAACTTGGTGCTTAAAACTGACACTGAACTTTGTGTTTTACCAAAGCTCACACTCAAACCCTTACAAGTGTTCTTAAGATTCACACCTAAACCTAGTATTTCTAGCTAACACCAAACTAAGAGTTTTCCTAAGGCTAATTCTTAATCCCAACCTAGTGTTTCAAGGCTAACACTCAACATTTATAAGAGTTTTCATAGGCTAACTCTCAAACCTAATTGTTTATGTCTTACACTAAACCCAACTTACATAAAAATACAAAGTATAAAGTAAAAAAGCTTCAAAAAAAAAATAAAGATGCAAGAGTTTAGCCCCTTAAGATGTTGTGAGAGATAATATTTTGGTCCATTGTAGGATGTATTTATAACCTCCAATCTTTAGATGGCCATTGCAAAGATTGTTAGAGAAGATCTTTTTCCAACAACTAGAAATCTTTCATTTAATGTGCCATCAAAATAAAATTGCAGTTGAGATATTCTTTTCATGGTTAAGACAATAAAATCATGGTCTCTATCTTTAAATATCTATTGATGATCTCTAATAGCTAGTTCCACATATCATTCTTCCATTGGTTCTTCATATAGCCTTTGAAGCTCTACTTCAGCTATATGAATATTGTAGTCACGATATCCTCATTGTGGTCGAGATCTCCATTTTTATCCAAAATCACAATTACTATTTTCACAATAATCTTCTTTGTGACTCAATGGCTTTTAATTTCATAGTCAAGGTAGTGTCACAAGTTCTTTGCACAACTTGATGAATCTTCCAGTTTCTTGTCTTGCACCTATCTAATAGTTTCTTGTCACAAGTTCTTTGCACAACTTGAATCTTGTTTTCACTTAATAATTTCAAATTTAACAATTTTCTCCCCTTTTGACAAGATTAAAAAGGGGTGGAAGTCAAAGTAACAACAAGCAAGACAATATAGTGTAATCAAATTCCATTTAGACTGAGCTATGGAATGAAAGTAAAGAATTTAATTAAGTGAATAACATATTTTGAAAAAATGTTAGAGAAATCTCCTTCAACTGAAGATCTCCCCTCAATAGAAGAAAACATGGAAACAATTAGCAAGTTCACTTATTCAAATATTCCAAGTTCTCTACTTCTTTGGTAAGATTAAACTAAGAGGTTGAGGGATGGAAAAATGAACAAACAAGATTAAAGGAGAAAAATATATGGACATTTTTTTAGAAAATGATTAAAAATTTATAGATGTCTGATCAGTTAAATCTAGTGCCAAAATTTTATAAAAGTTGTATTAGCTAAAGCTATGTCGATATCACAATTTATGGCTCTTTTCAAAATTGTTAATGTCTTCTTTCATGATTTAGTCTTACCATTTGATTGCCTTAAAAAAAAGATCTTGCCATATGATCACTTGATAAACCATTAATACCATCCAATTTAATTGCTAAATTCAAAATCAAGATTGATCTAATCTAAAGTCAATAATACTCACAAAGGCAAACAACCCATACATATATAATAACAATAATAGAAATCATAGCCCATGGATAACAGTGAGATAAAGGTAAAAAAGACTTAATAAGATGAAATGGAATCCTACACTATGCATGTTACAAGACTTAGTAATGTGAACCCACAAATTGTAACTTGAGATCCAACACCTTTATGCTTGGAAGCAACTCCTTGGAAAGCTAAATCAAATTCTTCCTTTAAGACCTTGGCCCAAATCTAACGATATAGACCTTGGCATTATAACATTCCAGTGATTGATTGTTTGTATTTTGATTGATTCAAACAAGAATCAAGATAAGAGAAATCAAACTCTCTCTTTAGAACAAAAATTCTGAAATTTTTATTCAAACAATGGCTAAACTTCCTACAAGATGACAATAATTTTGTTTATATATGATCATTAAGTTGGTTTGCCTAGTTTGGGTGTTTGGAAACATACTTAGGCACTACAAGAAAATCTCAAATTAGCGAGGAAATTTAGCGAGGAAAATATTTCATAGCTGATTAGTGATGGTTAACTATGGAATAGCTATGAAATAAAATTTTAATTAACTTATTAATATAACTATGAAATTGCCAAGGGATTAGCTATGGAATCTTTAACTAGGAAAAATTCCCCTGCTAAATATGACACTAAGTAATGGCACTATTTTTACTGATAGATTAATGAGTATTTAACAACAAAAGTAATTGAAATATGGGATTAAAATAATGACGGAACAACTTCCCTCTTTAAATTAATTTATGTTAAAAATTTAACTAGGGATTAGCAAGGGATTTATGTAAAGTTTTTCATTTTAATTAAATAATGAAATATATTTTAAATTTCTCGAGAGATTTAGTGATAGATTTTTAAAATTGAAAATTGTGAACAAGGGATTGATGTCCCTCATTAACATCGTTCGAGTTAAATGAAACAAATTAGATAACTAAATAATTTAATGAGGGACATAGCAAGGGATTCTGAAAGGAATATATATATATATATATATATATCAGCAAGGGATGGTTATCCCTTGTTATATTTTTAAGAAAATAAACATTAAAATATTAATAGAACTTATATTTAACAAGCGACTTAACAAGGGATATGTGAAAAAATACATAATGATAACTAGAGATTGATTTCTCTTGTCAACTTTATTTGAATTGAAGAAAAAATTAAATAGTAAATAATTGAACGAGGGAATTAGTGACGGATTTATAAAAATAGATAATATAGGGAGAGATTGCAATCCCTCGTTAAAGTTTTGAGAAATGAAATATATAATTAATAATAAAATTTATTATTAGAGGTAGGCAAAATTTGATCTTCGGTTAAAATTTTTTTAAAAAATTGATTCAGTTAACTAGTTGATTCGGTCTGTTAATTAACCGAATCGACCGATATCCACTCTTATTTATTGTTAGCCAGTGATTTAGCAAGGGATATCATAAATCAAAAAAAAATAATGAGGGATTGTAATAAAAACAAATAATGTAGTGAGAGATTGTCATCCCTTGTTAACGTTTTCAAAAATTAAAGATATAATTACCAATAGAATTTATATTTAGCAAGCAATTCAATGAAGAATATCATAAAACCAAAATAAACTTAACAAGAGATTGGTTTCTCTCGTTAACATTATTCAAAATTATAGAAAAAGAATTAAATAAATCGATAAATTAATAAGAGAATTAGTGAGGAATTTTGAAAAAACAAATAATTTAATGATGGAATATTATCCCTTGTTATATTTTTTAGAAAATAAATATGTAAGTAATAATAAAATTTATGTTTAGTGAATGATTTAGTGAGAGATATTATAAATCAAAATAAAGTTAAAGAGGGATTGGTTTCCCTTGTTAACTTTATGTTTAGTGAATGATTTAGTGAGAGATATTATAAAATCAAAATAAAGTTAATGAGGGATTGGTTTCTCTTGTTAACTTTATTTGAATTGAAAGAAAGAAATAAATAAATAAGTTAACAAGGAAATTAGAGAGAGCTTTTAAGAAAATAAATAATTTTGCGAGGGATTGCCATACTTAGTTAAATTTTTATGAAATTAAATATTTAATTAGTAATAGAATTTATATGTAACGAGTGATTTAGCAAGTAGTATGTAAAAAAAAACTAAGTTAATGAGGAATTTTTTTCCTCGTTAACTTTATTTGAAATAAAAAAATTAATAAATAAATATGACAACGAGAGAATTAGCGAGAGATTTAAAAAAAACAAATAATATAACAAGGGATTGTTATCCATCGTCAAAGTTTTAAGAAATTAAATTTGTAATTATTAATAAAAATTATATTTAATGAGCGAGTTAGTAGTTTTTATTGACTAGTAGTTTTTCATGTTATTAATAAATTAATTTGGTAATATTTAATCTTAATCACCCTTAACTAAATTATCAAAATATATTAATTAATATAATTGCAAGGAATTTCAATTGTGAATTTATTTATTAATCAATCAGGATTTTGGTGTCTAATTATTTTGTTTTACTGCTCGTTTTATCTCAAGTTTTAATTATGATTCTAATTATTATGTGAAGATATTATTATTCCGCTCAATATTTTTTTTGGCTTTCTTTTAATCTTAATAATCAATTGGAGCCTTATATTATTATGTATGTGTTTGCTGCAATTTAAATTTTCACCTTTTAATTTGAATCAACTCTACAATTTTAGTAACTGCAATCTCACGTTTTTAGATATGATCAACAAATAAAATGAAACTTTCAATAATATTTATGTTAATAAGATTTTGGTACAGTAGTAAGACTAAAGATGAGACTTTATAAATAAATAAAAAATCAGATATATCTTACAAAAATTTATCAACCAACAAATAAAAAATTTTATAAATATAAAATACTAACTACTAAATGTTGGCAACTATTATGGCTTGTGGCATTTATCAAAATCAAAAAATCAAACAAACAATAAATTTTGTCATATTTATTTAATTTCAATATAAAAATTAATTTCTATGTTTATAATTTATTTTTTACTAAGAATACAAAATAATTTATTTGTATGTTATTATTTAATAATACTTAAAAAAATTCTGATTTCCAAATTCAAATTCAAAATAGAAAAGAAAAAGTTAAAAAGAAATCCAAAATTATATTGGCTAGTTTGTTCCAAATTTGCTTATAAAAAACATAACACACTCGACAATTTAAAAAATAAAAAATAAAAATTTTGCTCAAATTTAAGAAACAGTAAAGGTGCCTTCGCTTCTCTGTCAAAATCTCTCCCCAGATCAATTTTCAAAAGCCTGTTTCTCTGCATCCTAAACTATGTATGTTATCGGTACTCTCCTTTCTTTGTTAACTTCTTTGCTTTCAATTTCATAATATTGTGTTTGATTTTTTGGGATTTTCTTTATTTCTAGTGCTTTCTATATTTCAATACATTAAACTTTGACATATCAATGATTATAAACTTACTTCTTTTTTTTGTCTGATACTTGATATAACCACACTCATCATCTTGATAAAATCTTCTCGGCACACTAGCAAGCAACCAGAAATCGGATAACCAAAAAATCCCTTTTCATTTATAACACAATGTCAATGTAATCCCAGTAAAAACAACACAATGCCATTGATTTAAACTAGCAATTGTTTATTTATAAAAGGTAGAAATAAGTATAAATCATACCCCCTGGATTCTCTTTCCATTAATAGGACACTTATAATATCTTATATAACCAAATAAAAAATAATATCTTATATAACCAACTATTTTTATTTTATATTATTTTTTTCTTGTTTGATTTATAATTTTTATAGTATAAATTAAAAATTAAAAATTCAATTTGAAACGTGTGATCAGCCTAAATTAGAAATACTTACATTTTAATTATCTGTCATCGTCGCACATGTGGCAGACGCAGAGCTAGAGAAGTATAAATTTAATTAGTTTTTGAAACCTTAATTTTAGTTGTTATCATTTTTCATATGTGTTAGGAGTCACCACCATTCGACTGTAAGGTTTGATTGGACACTTAGTGTGAATCACTAATTTCGCATCTGATTCAGAAAATTAAGAGAATCGAAATTAAAAAATTGTTAAAATATTTTTTCATGAAAAAATAATGGTTGTCATGCTATGTGGTACGAAGTGGCATTGGCAAGCCACGCCAAATGCCTAGTGCAACCTACTGTCGAGGCCAAGTTGCGCGCACGGCTGGGCGTGACTCATTGTAATTGGTTTAGAAAATTTAGCTTAGGACTAATCGTGATTAGTTTCTGACTAGTGTCTTTTGGGTACAAAATTAACCAAATTTAATAGAGTCAATTAAATAAGTTTTTCTTTAATTTTTCAGATAAAATAATCTAAGGTAGTGCCTTTCCAATTTTTGCTTTTCAACATAAAAGTCATCATCCCTTTTAAAAATAAAAGGAGATTTTCTTTTCAAAACAAAAGAAATCAAATCTTTTCGAAATAAGAGATCATCTTTAAACTTATGCTTACTGAGCCGATTGGAGCTGTACGCAGCGGTATCATGTGGGACTAAGCTAGAATGAGCTTTTTCGACCCCCTTCTTGAGGGTCGAATCTACAGGCCGAACACTTAAACATTTAAAAAAAAAATTAATGGCCTCTTTTCAAAATTATTTTCTCTTGGATTGATTTTCTCCTTTCTTGTGCATAAGAGCTCCTTACCCTTTAGTTTTAGGAAGCCTAAATAGCAAGGAGTATCCACTTAACAACCTTCCTTAGGTAGGTTGGGAGATAGCAAAGGCACCTAACCCATGATGAATCCCCCATCCTTTTGAGGTGTGATGGACATGCACATATTGCCAGACTCATGCCAGATTCATTATATGTTACATGGTTAGGTATATCGCTGTCTTAGCGCAATGGGGCCTTTTGGACTAACCACCTTTCGCATGTATAGGCCATAGAGTCTGCCCTTAAGTGGTATGCACCATAATACTATGACATCATCATAAAATGGTTTTCATTCATGACATGCATCCACATAATTTCAAAGAAATTTTTCGATAAAAACCTTGCTCGACATAAAATTGCTACCTTAAATCAAAGCCTGAATGACATTAATTTATTTTCACACATTGATTTTATCCAAAATTATAAAAGTCAGCCAAACACAAGCTATGCCCCCACCGACTTGGTTAATTTTGAGAAATCACAAAAGCTGCAATAGCCTTATTACCCAATGACAAGTGAAGGCCTTGCCAGCCTAACCACTTCCTCAAAAAGGGAGCATCAACCTTATCTCTTTTTGCTTTCATCAAAACATGAGCCCTAATTTTGAAAGCCATTAACGGTCAAATCCTTTTTGGCAGAATTTATAATATTTTTTTTCTAAAGCAAAGAAATGAGAAAAGCATTAAAAAAATAAAATAATAATAATCTATAAATCACCCAAACTCCTTGATTATCATTTCTCCTCCTACCCTGAAATTGAAACATGAATTAAGACCATTTATCCGAATATACATGCACATGTCCCAAAGCAAAGCATCTAATTGTCCAAACTCTAGCATCATAAAATGCAAACTCTACCCAAAGAACTAACCTTGCATTCTTTTATTTTCTAAGGTACCTATGGCTCAAGCTACTTAATCTCATGAATTGCAAGTCTTCGTCAAGGCCATCCTCAAGAAGCAAGAGGAAAGTTTCAAGAACATGTTGGTTAGTCAACAGACTGATTATGACCAAGATCCAAAACATGATGCTTGAAAAAAAAAAACCATATATTGATTCATCACCTAACCAGCCCCCACCCATAGTTCACCTTACACAATAAGGGATTGTGACCGAGCTACCTAAGGTTCCCTCACCTAGCTCCCTGGCGAATCCTTTACAAAGGGGATTGCACCCTAAGTCCTACCTTCTCATGAAAAAATTGGAGGCAATGGAGAAGCGGATCAAAAACTTTAAACACTGTGATGAAACCCTTGACCTGAGTCCTTGACCCTGTATCCCAAGGCTTGTTTGTTACCCAAGTTCAAAATGCTTGAGATGGATAAATTTCATGGCTTGTCCTAAGACTCATCTCAAGATGTATGTAGGAGCCCTCAAACCATGAGACTTAATAATGAGCTCCTTGCTCAACTGTTCCAAAGGTAGAGGTGTTATCGCTAGATGGTTTATGGATCTTGACAAGAAGATGTACCAAACATGGGAGGATATCTGCAATGCCTTCACCAAATAATATCACTATAACATTAAAGTGATATTACAAGAAGAGATCTTGAGACTACTAAGTAGAACCAGAAGGAATCCTTCTCCTTATTCCTTACAAGGTGGAGAGAAAAGGTGCTCAAATGGTCAATCGCCCCTTAGAATAAGAGTAAATTGACATTATTGTCAAGAACTTGCTGCCTGTTTATCAAACCCATTTGCAAACACAACATTTGCCTACCTTCGAAGCTCTTATTGCCATTGCTACCAAAATTTAAGGCTTGATGGATTCAGGCCAAATCAAGGATGAGATAGCCTCTTCCTTAAGGTTTAGGAAGAACCTAAACTACAATGGCCCACAAACTACTAATTAGAAGATAGCAGAAGTTACCAACATCGCTCCTGAACCATAACTCCATTTAGAAAGGAGCAAACAATAGAGAACCTCCACTGATTTAGGTATGCCCCTCAATTTGGTGTATGAAATGGGCTTGGAGGCTCAGTTGATTCAGCCTTTTAATCCTAAGCCTGCTCCAAATCCTCTTCCTAAGAAGTAAAATGTTGATAAACACTGTGAATACCATCAGAGTTGGACCATAAGACTGATGTATGCAGAAACCTCAAACATTGGGTCCAAGATCTCATTCAAAATGGATTCATTCTACCACCTAGGTGACCTAACATAAACACTAACCCATTACCAACCCATCAAAGCATTAATACCATCGACTCATTGGTTAATGATGAATTGGATCTCACATATCTAATCCATAATTATTATTGTGTATTGGATTTGAATGACTTTGTGGATGGGATTAATCAAATGATAAGAAGTGGAAGAATTCCACCCTTGGATTTATCACAATCAATGACGCCGCCAAAAATAGTTCTACGACCAAAACCAAATCTTACCCTAAACTTAAGAAGGATCCCACATTGAAATATCTCAAAAAGACATAAGCTAAACTTTTTATTTGGAACCTCCCTTAATCCAATTACCCTAATCGACGAGCTCTTTGTAAGGCTTTGATTTAAATTCAAATGCTAGTCGAAACCACTTTTGAATCTTTGGATGCATCTATGACTAGGCCGGCTACCATCCCCTTTTCATATAAGGATCTCCCAGGAGAAAATAGTCATAACATGCTCTATACATCACATTCTTGGCTCGAATAAAGACAATGCTAATGGTGTTAGTAGATAATGGTCAATACCAAATGTTTACCCATTCAAAGTTGCAAGTTGTTTGGGGATTGAAATGTTTGAGTTAATACCCTTTGATAAAATTGTGAGACCTTATGATAACATACGAAGAGAAGTTTTAGGGGTAGCCAATACCACAATGACAATTGGCCTTATAGAACATAAAATCCTTTTTCAGGTTTTAGATATCCTAGCATGCTTCAATTTGCTACTTGGAAGGCCTTGGATTCACCAAGCAAAGGCAGTTCCATCCTCCCTTCAGTAAAAGATTTCATATAAGGATGGGGTGGTTACTATAAAGGAGTAATTGAGTGGAAAATCATAGCTTCCACCTGAAGTGCCAATTTTAGAGATCAAGCCAGAACCTTCAACTATAGCTCTGTCAGGATTCAATTTTGATTCCATTCAATTCATAGAATATGAGGTAAGTTAAGAAATTGTTCCTTTTGACTTTGACCCATATGGCAACCTGGTCATTGCTAATATTCTCAAGCACATGAACTATTTTCCTAGAATGGGATTGGGTAAGTACCAATAAGGAATATAATAATTTTCGGATTATCTTTCAGTCCAACCACCATTTGGTTTGGGCTACCAACCAACACAGGAGGATGTGGAGGAAATGGAGGAAAGTGCTAAGTAAAGAATCCAGTGCAAAATATGGAAGAAATATTTAACTGGCCCATGAAACATTATTTCAAAACCCTAAATGAATACTTTATTAAAGAAGAAACATATTCCCTTTATTATGGATTTCCCAAAACATGATTAAACCCCATCACTAATGAACTAACATCAAATTTTGAAATTCTCTTTGATGTCAGGCTTAGCTTAGAGGATAGCAGGCATGCCTTAGAGATGGGAAAAAATTTTGAGGATAACATAAAGTCATGTTAGAAGAAGGAGCAGAATCAAATTTTAACCACATGATCCAATTAGCTGCGAGGATACCTAACAATTAGTATTTCAAAGTATGAGTCTGTCATTTCTGAGCCTAATTCTTTGGAATCATCTAATTATAATTCTATCTATATTTAAAAGAAACCTTGTAATCATTTCATTATCAATAAAAGTTTTAAGGTTTCCATTTACTTTTCTTTGTCTCCTAATGAGCATTATGATATATTCAACATTAATAAAATTAGTGAAGATAAAGAGACTTAAATCTGGGAACATTAGAAATACCAAAAAAAAAATGCATACTTTGCATCCTCATTCATCCATAAATAGGAGTTGAGGACACTTCTCAAAGAGTTCCAAGATTGTTTTGCATGGGAAGTAAGTGATATGACACGATTAGAGCTCCATGATCTCCATATATGATCACATGAAGTCAGTCAAGCAAAAACTCTACTAGCTTATGCCAGAGTGGACCTTAAAGATTAAGAAAGAAATAGCCAAGCTACTGGAAAACTGGTTTATAGAATCCATTATGTACCCTTAATAGGTAGCTAATATCATGCCAGTAACAAAAAAAGACAGAAAGGTTTGCATGTGTGTGGATTACAGAGATCTCAACAAGGCATGTCTGAAAGATGACTTTCCTCTGCCTCACGTCAATCTCTTGATTGAAAGATTGACTAGGCCTGAGGTGGTTTCATTAACTATCCTTTATACTGGGTATAATCAGATCCAATTTAATCTCCTGATAAGAAAAGACAACCTTCATTGCAGAATGAGGTACTTTCTACTCTAGGGTCTTACCCTTTAGCCTCAAGAATGCTAGAGCAACCTATCAAAGAATGGCCTCTACACTCTTTCATGACATGGTGCACCAGGAAGTGGAAGTCTACATGGATGATATGGTTATTAAATTAAGAAAATATGAAATGCATGTAGAAGTTTTAAGGTTGTTATTCTTTACACATTCCTCAATACAACCTAAAACTCAGCCCTACCAAATGTACGTTTGGAGTAACTTCTAGTATCTTTTTGGGACATATGGTCAGTTCTTAAGGAATTGAGATTGATCTCGCCAAATCTAAGGTAATTCTTGAAATGCCTACACCCAAGATAGAAAAAGAAATCAGAGGATTCTTAGATCGTCTACAATACATTAGTTGGTTCACCTCTCAGATGGTTGATGTATGTGGACCTATCTTTAAATTACTCAAGAAAGATTCCCCAAAAAAATGAAATGACAAGTGTCAAGAGGCATTTGAAGAGAATAAGAAATACCTTTTGTCACCACCAGTTTTGTAACCTTCAAGACCCGATGACCCTTTACTCCATTATCTTTCAGTGACCGAAGAAGCAATTGGGGCCACGCTTGCTCAACATGAGAAAAGGCTTAAGAAAGGAGTTTTCCATTTATTACCTTAGCAAAAGGTGATTGGCTTAAATACAATCAAATTGAAAAACTATGTTCGACTTTGGTATGGTTATGTTAGAAACTATACCATTACTTGACCTTTTACATCACGCAAGTGATTATAGATCAGAGCCCCTTGAAATTCCTTATGGAAAGGCCAGTTCTTGACAGTAAGATGGCATGTTGGCTGGCAGTCATAGCCACTTTTGACCTTAGGTTCATGGTATGCAAGGTTATTAAAGGAAGTGTAATAGTTAATCAGTTAGCTGCTGCTCTTATTATGGATGTGATTGAAGAACCTAAATTTCCATATGAGGATATCGTGAATATTGATAAATAAGTATAGATCATGTGCTTCGATGGTGCATCTAATCACAAAGGCTATGGTACAAGTATTGTACTCATCACCCCGTAGGAGAAGCAAATCCCATTGGTTGGCCTTTGAAGTCACAAACAATAAGGTAGAATATGAAGCCTGCATAGCCGGGTTAGAATTGGCTTTGAAATTGAAAGTTAGAAACCTAAAGGTATACAAAGATTCTACTCTTATTGTATCTCATGCATCGGAAAAGTGGAAAATAAGATAAGAGTGTCTAATTCCTTACCATCGATGCTTGGAAGATCTGGTACATCAGCTCAAAGAAGTTTCTATAAACTAGAAATTAGTTTGTAGATGCTCTAGCCACTTTAGCATCTATAACACAAGGGAAAGGAGATGGCAATTTATCCCATCACTATGTATATATGGCATATTGTGCTGCAGTTCATGAGTCATATTAGAAACTATATTTCTGAAACATTTTTAACTTTGTTCAAAAGGGCGAGTACCTCGAGCATGCCTCAAAAACATATCAAAGAACTTTGAGGCAGTTAACAAGTCAAACATTTTTAATGATGATGTGTTGTATAGGCATTCCTAAAATAATATTCACCTTAGATGTGTGGATGAATATGAAGTATAACAAATAATGGAGTGTGATGAGCAGGGTCCCCATATGAATGGGATCGCCCTGGCTAGAAAAATCACTAATCTATGTTATTATTAGCTTACCATGAGAGAGGATTATTCAATTTTTTTCAAGAAGTGCCACAATTTTCAAATATATGCTAAGCTTCAAAAGTGGCCTCTAGTCCTGATGCATCCTACTACAACCCTCTAGCCATTTATAACATGGGGAATTGATGTAATAGGGAAGGTCACCCCTAATTGATCTAATAGGCATGAGTACATTCTTATAGCCATAAACTACTTCACTAAATGGGTAGAAGCAACTTCTTATTTCATTCTCAATACTAAGAAGGTGGCCTACTTTATCCATACCAATATCATTTATTAGTATGGGGTTCCATTTAAAGTTATTTCAGATAATGGGTCACACTTCCAAAAGGAGGTAGTTCAATTAATGGCAAATACAAGATACATCATTACAAGTAGTCTCCTTATCGGCTTCAGACCAATGGTGCCTTTAAAGTAGCAAATAAAACCATAAAGCACATCTCACAAAAATGATGCAAAGTCACAAGAGTTGGCATGAGCCCTTGCCTTTTTCTCTGTGGGGGTTATAGGAGTTCAGTCAGAACACCAACTAGGGTAACTCCCTTTTCTTTGGTATTCGATATGGTAGTAGTTCTTCTGATAGAAGTCGAGATTCAATTAGCTCGAATGCTATGTGAAGGTCAAATCAGTGAAGTTAAATGCTACTTGGCCTATCATGACTAGCTAAATGCTATTGATTAGAAAATAATGGATGCCCTATACAAGGTATAGGGATATCAGAAAAAGATAATAAGGCACTATGAAAAGAGAGTTAGAGATCGAGGATTGCAAGAAAGGTATGTGGTTTTGAAAGAAATCAGGGTCCCGATGCATAACTCCAAAGGGAAGTACAAGCCAAATTGGACAAGACTGTACCTGCTAAAAAAAAATCTTATCAGGAGGAGCAACAATACTCTCGGATTTAGATACCATCGAGTTTTCAAGTCCATGCAACATAGACCAATTGAAAAGATATTTTTTATTGTATAAATATTTTTGTAATAGAACTATGTGGAACCTGATTCTAAGGAAAAAAAGAAAAGTGAGTTCGGTGAGTTAAAAACGTGAAAGGAAAGCTCGGGTAAAAGTTAGAGCTAAAAATAATAAAGAGATATATAGGAAGCCCTCTTTGCGTTCGGTCCAAATCATTATAAAAAATACATTTATCCCATGCAACACATAAATAAAAATGAAACTTTTATTTGATAATGCTCATAAAAGGTTCTCATCATAACATGAAAGTCCTTTGAGTCCAAAATTGAGGTAAAACCTAGCTAAGTATCTTCCTAAACAATCTGCTAAAAATAAGTCCTGAGCATCTAGCTGGTCGCATTAGTAGTCCCCATCTCTGAAATATTTAATCAAAATCAATCATCGTACTTTCTCTCTAGGCCAAATTATAGTGATGAACAAACTCGGTACCCACAACTATCTCTGTCAGCCTAGATGGCCACACTATATGAAATCCTTGAGCCCAGCCATTTAGGATGGCCTAAGTAGAAGCATAAGTGATAGCTGTAGGAGTGTCAGATAAAATGTGAGAAGGAATTTCTTGAGAATGACACATTTGTCTAAGAATCCAGACCTCCGAGTAGAATGTCAACATAGATAAACCAAGCAAGCAAGCAACATTGTAGCCAAAGCTCCTGGTCATGAAGAAGCGAATTTGATACCAATGGCAAAACCATAGAATCCCATTCAAACCAAGCTCCAACAGTTAAAAGGTCTATACCCTTTCTAAATTATGGCTAATAAGGATTTGCCTACCTCTATAAGCAAAAGGGGAATAAAAAAAAAAGTCTAGCTGGCATGGCCACAATGCGAAGATGATCCCTTAACCAAAGCTGCAAATAGTAAAGCATGTCAAAAAAAGAACTTAGTTAAAGGAGAATGGGAGTCACAGACTAATTCTCCTGAACCCTATATGCCATGTCAAGACTGATAATGGACTTAGCCACTAGAAGGGAAACAATAGAGCATGAATACTCCATTTTTAAATTTAGTGGAACCAAGTCAATCAAACCCTAGTCTGGCTCCCCTTTGAAAAAAAATCCACTAGTTAGGCAAAATGAAAAAGCTCGTAGTCACAATCTTTGATTCACCCTATCCTTAGTATCCTCCCAAAACTCAGTAATAGGTGCACACAAGTTCACATTATCATCCCTCACCATAAAGGTAGCCTTAGTCTCACTCAAATTAAATAGTCTTTGGAAAGCATGAAAATAGTCAGTACGGTGCTCAAGAATTGCCAACACAGTGATACATCCCAGAATTACTCTAAATTCCTCAAACATAGGATACATCTCCTCCATCAACTCTAAATCTTAGCACATGGTCTACATGATTATAAAATGTCGAACATGCTTGAATAAAATCCTTATCCGATGTTACCCCTTTTAAAGTAATGGTCGGTGCAATACCATATCTTCCTAAAATTTTTTTGTCCACCTTGTCTAAATGGGTGATCCACATATGAAAAAAGTGGCTAAAAAATGGCCCCATAATAGCACAATTAATTGTCAAAAAATTGAAAAAACATTAAAAAGCTTGGAAATCTTGAAACAACTGCAGGAATTCAGAAAATCACCTAATGCGTGGACTAACAGCACAACCAAAAAATATATATAAATAATAAAATAAAATATAAATATAAATGATAAAACAAACACAAACAAATAAAACTCACACAGATTAAAATTATCTAAATATGATACATGCATTAATAAAATCCACATAGATAAAAGTGAATAAATTTAGAAAAGAAAATATTACCTCGGTATAGTTATCTGGCAATAGGGCAAAAGGGACTTCAAGCATAAGGATCTTCTCCTATCCCATATTATCACCTGTACCATAGGAGACAGTATCACTCAACTAGTAATATGTGGGGACACCCTCAGAAGGTATAGAATGGATTCCAATAGAGGCAGATTGAGAACTAGCTTGGAACCACTTAGTATAGGTGTAGTTTTAGTGAACCCGTATCATTATTTGTCCAAACTTTAGTTCTTCCTTGGTGAGCAAAACCACATCAAGCCACAGTAGCACTGGTCTCTGAGTAGGAAGTCATAAATAGAGGTAAGTGTGTTGGTATTGGTTATTTGATGCCAACAATGAAGGCATCAATGAAGTCTTATAGAAATCTTTATAATTCATCACAGTAAGCAAAACGTTAGTAGCCAAAAGGCCACTATAAAGGTGAGAGTGTGTAGATGCAGCTCTCCCTAATCTCATGTCAGCAGGTGATGTATATGGAATAATTCTCTCCAGAGATACTTGGCACCATCAGTTGGAGTAAAAATTAGCTTGATTAAATTGATCAAGGTTGGTAAGACCAAATCTCTCATTAAAAGGATTCCACTTTACCTGCAAAAATAAGTGTTAGCATAAAATCTAAGCAAAATATATGATTTATATGCATCACACTTACATTGCTCAATAGTTGGTTGTTGAAAATGGCCCGCAAGTTTTGGAAGTTCTAGTTAGATGGCTAAGACCAGTTATTGGGTGCCTGATGGTGGCTCACAGGAAAAACATCTATTTGAGAACTCCCTAGCACTGAAGCCAAGTCGGAGAAGTACTCATAAGCCAACATCTGTGACATGCAGTAAAATGTTAAAAGTTATGACATAAATTTTAATACAGATAAAATTAAAACAACAAAGGGGCATACCTCCCAGAATATGTGAATTCCTATAATAGAGTGGATTTGCCCCCGAGACATTCATCCCATCTCCTCGTACATGATGGCTAAGATGGCGCCAATCCAGTTGAACTAATTAATGTAGGATATATCTTGAAGGCTCATTTAAGATGGCAAGATTAACAGTATCACATCAAGTGTGCCAAAAGGAGCACCCCAACAACAGCAAAACCATATTGTAAGTAATTTATTCAGCAGAATCCCCAAATTGTTGTATTGCCTCACCAAAGTGTTAATGTTCCCCCTTAACCAAATCCCAGAAAACACTACCTCACTAGTTTTAGAAATAGGCAAGATAGCACCTGGCGGTCCCATAATTTGAGACTTCCCCACTTGTTTTTGAGAACTGGATTTTGGAGGTCGAAACTATGTCGAATTGCATTCGCACTAAAAAAAATCAATTAATTTAATTTTTTTTATCTTATCAACAATTTCTTTTTCTGCTATGAATTAATTTCATTCTCTTTTCCTATGCAAAAAGACTTATGAAGTACTCATAAGCCAACTTCTGCGACATGCAGTAAAATGTTAAAAGTTAGGGTATAAATTTTAGTACAAATAAAATTAAAACAATAAAGGGGCATACCTCCCAGAATATGTGAATTCCTATAATAGAGTGGATTTGTCCCCGATACAGTCGTCCCATCTCCTCGTACATGGTGGCTAAGGTGGCGCCACTCCAGTTAAACTCATTAATGCAGGATATACCCTAAAGGCTCATTAAGATGGCAAGATCAACAGTGTCACATTGAGTGTGCCAGAAAGAGCACCCCAACAACAACAAAACCATATTGCGAGTAATTTATTCAGCACAATCCCCCAAATTATTGTATTGCCTCACCAAAGTGTTAATGTTCCCGCTTAATTAGATCCCGAAAAACACTGCCTCACCAATTTCAAAAACAGGCAGGATAGCACCCAACAGTCCCATAATTTGAGACTTCCCCACTTGTTTTTAAGGACTGGATTTTGGAGGTCGAAACTATGTCGAATTGCATTCGCACTAAAAAAATAATTAATTTAATTTTTTTTATCTTATCAACAATTTCTTTTTCTGTTACGAATTAATTTCATTCTCTTTTCCTATGCAAGAGGAGTTATGAAGTACTCATAAGCCAACATTTATGACATGCAGTAAAATGTTAAAATTTAGGGTATAAATTTTAGTACAGATAAAATTAAAACAACAAAGAGGCATACCTCTTAGAATATGTGAATTCCTATAATAGAGTGGATTTGTCCTCGAGACAGTCATCCCATCTCCTCGCACATGGTGGCTAAGATGGCGACACTCCAGTTAAATTCATTAATGTAGGATATGTCCTAAAGGCTCATTAAGATGGCAAGATCAACAGTGTCACATCGAGTGTGCCAGAAGGAGCACCCCAACAATAGCAAAACCATAATGTGAGTAATTTGTTCAGCACAATCTCTCAAATTTTTGTATTGCCTCGCCAAAATGTTAATGTTCCCCCCTAACTAGATCCCAGAAAACACCACCTCACCAGTTTCAGAAACAGGCAGGATAGCACCCAGCAGTCCCATATTTTGAGACTTCCCTACTTGTTTTTAAGGACTAGATTTTAGAGGTTGAAACTATGTCGAATTGCACTCGCACTAAAAAAATTCAATTAATTTAATTTTTTTATCTTAGCAATAATTTCTTTTCTGCTACGAATTAATTTCATTCTCTTTTCCTATGCAAGAGGAGTAATAAAGCGGCAAAGCCCTCCAGCCATTTGTTAAGAAAAAATGACTACCCAAATCGTATTCTTTTCTATCACTATTTCAATTTTGTAATTAATTAACTAAAATTAGTTAACTTATCCCCTTTGCAATCAAAGGGCACGAACTAATTACGGCTTTGATTTCCATTCAAACGGGATAAGTACACTCAGAACATTACTTTGAGTGGCAATCTAACACCTAAACAACTAACTGGTCCTTTTCTTTTCAATTTTTATTATTAGTGTTTGTTATTTTTAATATTGTTATCATTTTTCTTCCCCATTTTCTTGATATTTTGAGGCTCCATTGCAAATTTGGTGAGTTTTGCAATTGATGCCCTTATAATTGTAGTTATTTCTCTTTTTTTCTTTTTTCTTGAGTTAATTAATTATTTTTAAATTTGTGCTCAATCATGATCCATAAGAGTTAGAGTTGAACCACCTCTGAAATTGCTATTTTGGTGGAGTTTTCATATTTATTATTTTGTATTGCATTTATGGATGTCATATTATTAAATGTTCATGCATCATGATAATACCATTCATAATTAATTATGACATAATCCATAAAAATCACATTTTTATCAAATCCAAAAAGGTTAAATCAATTCAAGGGAATTCTTTTGTTGAAATTGGATTAGAAAATTTAGTCTGGAGTCAATCGTGATTAGTTTCAGACTAGTATCTTTTGGATACAAAATTAACCAAATTTAATGAAGTCAATTAAATGAATTTTTTCTTAATTTTTCTCAAATAAAATAAACTAAGATTGTAACTCTCCAATTTCTTCTTTTCAAAATAAAAGTCATCATTTCTTTTCAAAATAAAAAGAGAGTTTCTTTTCAAAAATAAAATTTTTCATAATAAAAGATCATCTTTAACATGTGCTTACTGAACCGACTGGAAACTGCACACAGTGGTATCATGAGAGACTAAGCCTAAATGAGCATTTCCAATTCCCTCCTTGTAAGCTGGATCCGGTGCTCAGACGAAGCCACACACCTTTTAATAGTTTGCATTTCTAAAGAAAATGTTCAAGAGTTGATTACATATAGGAAAGGAAAAACACCATATAACACCCGAAAATTAGTACTATAATTATTGTGATATTTTATTATTATTTATTTTTTACTAGTAGGTAAAATTATATTCACTACCTAAATATAAATCATGATTATGTTTTCTTTCACTTATATATCTTTTTAATAAATTTTATTTTTTTAATTTTATTATTTTTTAATGATTTTATTATTCTTGTAGGCATATTTTTTTTATTTATTAGTTGTTGACTTAATTTCTACATTCACTAATGTAGAAATTTTTATGTTATAGCTTAATATTTGTTAAATTTATTATTATTTTTTTTAAATTATGTCAACTTTCTGGATATGTCTTTTTATATTTTTATTGACATGAATATTTATAATTATTTTACATATAAATATATATTTTTGCTATTCACTAAATAATACACATTTATTTTTTAAAAAAATATATTTTTTTTGTTGAAGTGAACTTAAATTCAAAATTTGATTTCGAATACCTATGTATCTGCTTGACAGAATTAAAGTCTCCGTAGTTCAAATATTTATTATTATTATTATTATTATTATTATTATTATTATTATTATTATTGTTGTTGTTGTTGTTGTTATAACTACGTCCTGAATATAATATTTTATTTTTATTTATGTATCATTTTTTTATTTTGGATTCAAGAATTATTTTTTTTATTTCGTTATGTCTTTTTTAATATATTATTTTTATAATCATATCTAATTCCTAAATAAGATAATCACTGTTTATTTTAATTTCATTATTTGACTAATTAAATATATAAGATAAGGCATTTTATTGTGAATAGTTAAGAAAATTAGCAATAAAATTAAAATGTTGGAATTATTGGATTTTTAAATTAAATTTTTTATCTATGAAAAATGGTTACATATTATAATGACACCAGTTTTAGAAAATGAAATTTTAATGATAATGGAGTCATTTTGATTTATGAATTTTTTATCATTTACTTATTATCTAGCTTAAATTAACAAAAAAAAAAAGAGGAAAGTAAAAGAAACAAATAAAATAAAAAATATAGAAAAGGCAAAACAATACAACAATAAATAAAAAAAAGAAATGATTTTTTTAGCTAAAAATTAGATACCTGAAATAATACAAAAGAGATTTTTTTTTATAAAAGTGTGTGTGTGTGTGTATAAAGATAATGGAAAGGGAAAAAAGACTAAAAAAGAAGTAAATAAATAAATAAATAAAAAGGAGGGCATAGTAATAACAAATGAACAAGGATTACAGTTGTAATTAAAGTTTTTTTTTAATATAAAAAATACATAAGTGAGTGGCTAAACAGTAAGTTTAACCGAACCCTAGTTTTTCTTCATATGTATATATATACTTCTTTTAATCCTTTTTATTTGTTTGTTGTCTCACTCTTCTCCCTCTTTTTTATATTCCAATTCTTCTCTTATCCCCTTTTTTAAAAAAAAAGGAAAAAATCCATTGTGCAAATATTTTTTTAGAGCCCAAATCAATTCTTTCAAACCATTTCAAGTATTTTGATTTTTTTTATTCATCTAGATTCTCATTTATTTCTTAGCTTATTTTTTATACTTATTATTAATTTTATTATGTCTTTCAATGTATTTTTTTTTTGGTTTATTTTAGGGCTAGCAAAATTAAACTCTGATAATGATTTTTTCTTAAATCTTTATTGTATATATGTGTGTTTTTTGACCCTTCATATTTATTTTTTATAAAGGAACTATATTATGAAATCTATATTTTGACTTAAATCTATATTTCTTAAATCTTTATTTCACCAATTCTTTTTGTTTTGAGGTATATTTTATATTCAGGGATATGTTATTTTTTTAAAATATATTTTTTGCTTTTTTTATGCCTCTATGTTTCCCTTGACATTAAATATATGTGTTTTTGTGATTATTGTAGCTAATTTAGTGTATTTTGCGTGTTTGTGATTGTGTTAATTACATGCACTTTATGCATTTTCATGAACCATTCACTTTATATGTGCAAACATAATCATTTCCTGACTATATTTTCTGAAGGTGATATGCATACATTAATTATTGCAGTAAAAAATGATACTCAAATTACAGTAAAAAAAGATAGCGTTTACCTAACTTTGATTTTAGTTACTGAAAATGCTTGAGTTCTTTTGATTTTTAGATTTCTTTTTTATTAAGTCCACTTCTTGTACCTAATAAAAATTTAAGTTTCTGTACAATTTCCTCTTCTGTACAATTTCCTCTTCTAGGAAACTTTTATAAAATTTGCTATCAATTTTCACTCTCTTTCTTTGTTTTATTTTTTCGAATTTTTTGTGTTGTTCTTTTTTTTTTTTTTTTGTGAATTTTGTGTTCTTATGCTTTTGTATACAATTTAAGAATTTTATATATTTACATTTCTATTTACTGTGCATATTTTATTATCCTTAACAATTTAAATTTCTTATTTTTATGAGTAAATTTGTGTAGTCACTGCATGACTACATTCTGCTTTGAAACTATATGCATTTATTTGGAGATTAAAATAAAAATAAATATAAAAATAAATACAGCTAAATAAAAAGATTAAGAATCGGAGTAAAGTAGAATATTTATGTGATTTTGGTTCTTATTTGTTGAAATTTCAATGCAAATTTGGTTGCTTTTGCTTGAATTTTTAGGGGTTTATGAAGTACACTTCTTGTACTTGATAAACCTTAAGGTATCTCATAATTTTTTCTACCAGAAAATTATTTTGTTAAAATTTTTCTGCTCTCTTTTGTTTCCTCTCTGTGATGTTCTTCTCTCAGTGTATTTTGTGTTGTATTTTTATTTTGAATTTTTCGTGTTTTTTTTGTTTGTCTATATTTTCCTCTATTTATAGAGGAAGTAGTTTTTACTTTTATTATTTTTTCTTTTTTTTGGGTTGTGTTTTCTAGGTCTTGAGATTTCCATATTCATGAATTTTTTGTCATTTTCATGGGATGAGAAAAGATTCGTAGAGTAAATTTTTTGCATTATTGTGTTTGCCTTTTATGCTCTATAGGAGCAAGAGCTACTCCAAAATAGACTTTTTTTTTAGGCAGAATCAAGTTTCTACACTTAATTTTATGCATTTTATTCTTTTGTGTTCGGCTATATTTTTTGAAATATTAATTAAATATTAATAATATTGCTTAGTTTATCTTAATTTTATTTTTGTTATGTAAAAATTGATTTACTACCTCCTTCGCATAGTTTAATTAATTAAAGTTATGCAAAAAGGTTGATAATAGAATTTTTTTTTTATTAAACTCCTACAAAAAAGAAAAAGAAAAGAAAAAGAATTGTAAATTGAGACTTGATCTCAAATAATGCTTGTGGTCAATTATATATATATATATATATATATACACACACACAAACAAGGGCAAATGATCTAAGGCTTGACCTTGAGAATATCTAAAATTTGACTTTAAGAACTTTAATAAATTAAAGAAAAACTAAAACTTGACCTTAGGAGTACTTAAAACTTGATAAGAACTTTAAAAAACAAATGGGACCTGAAGACCTGATTTCAGAAGTACTTAAATTTTGATTTTCTAAATTTTAGAAAAAGGAAGTCTAAGACTTTACCTTAAGAGTATCTAAAACTTCACTCTTAGATTCTTTTTTGGAAAATGAAGAAAACAAAACTAAGGTCGACCTTAGGAATGCCTACAGCTTGATTTTAGGGACTTTTTAGAAAAAGATTAAAGGAATCTGAGGCTTAAACCAAGGGTGTCTAATGCTCAAGATCAATGACTTTTTCAAAAATTAAAAAGGGAATGTAAGGTTCGACCTTAAGAATACCTAAAACTTGACTTTAGAAAGAAAAAAGGAACCTAAGGCTTGACCCTGTGAGTGCCTAATGCTCGATATTAGGGACTTTTTTTAAGAAAATGAAAGGGGTCTCTACCTTAGGAATACATAAAGCTTGACTTTAGGATTTTTTTTGATGAAAAGAGAACCCAAAGCTTGACCTTAGGTATACTTGATGCTTGACACCATGAATTTTAGAAAACAAAAAGGGAAACTAAGGCTTAACCTTAGGAAAGCCTAAAGCTTGACTCTAAAAACTTTTTTAAAAAATAAAAATGGAATATAAGGCTCAATCTTAGAAATACCTAAAGTTCGACTTTAGAAAAATGAACTTAAAGCTTGACCCTAAGAGTACCTAATACTTGATACTAGGAACTTTTGAAAAAAAGAAAACCTAAGAGTTGACCCTATGAGTGCCGAACGCTCAATATTAAGGACTTTTTTTTGGAAAAAAAGATATCTTAGGTGTATATAATACTTGATACTAGGAACTTTTCTTGAAAAACAAAGGGGGAACCTAAAGTTTAAGTCTAGGAGTGCCTAATGCTCGACACTAGGAAGTTTTTAAAAAGGAAAGGGAACCTAAGGCTCAATCTTATGAGTGCGTAAAGTTTGACTCTATGAATTTTTGAAAAACAAAGAGAAATTTAGAGCTTGACTATAAAATTACCTGAAAAGCAATTTTTTATGCAAACTCTTATGATTGTATTTAGGAAATTCCAAAATTTCATAAGAATGCTTAAAACTTTTTTTTTGTCATGCGTGCTTATATCTAAACATTAAAAAATGTGTCAAATTCTTTTAAAACCATCATTTTGTGATTAAGGACTTTTTTTTTGAAATATATATATATATATATATAACATCGAAACTGCAATAATTCTTGAATCTGAAATAAATTTAGTACTTAACTTTGGTTATGAGATCTTCAAGATGTCTTTTTGGGTTCTATTCATGCCAAATATCTAAATCTTAGAACAACCTTATCTGTCAGTGCCTCCTTAAGCACCTTATTAATAATGTTTTAACCCATCAGTGTGTGCTCTTTTCATTTCAAGTTTATATATATTTTTATATGCCTCACTGATAGATTTGTTCAGCTTAATTTTACGATATCTTAGCATTGTGTTTTGTTTTTCAAATATTTCAAAATATATTTTTTAACAAAATATGTGCTTTAAAGCACAGGTTGGGCACATTTAATTTGGTTTACCAAATTTCTTGGTGGTTGTTTTATTAACTTTCCTCTATGGTTGTTATTTTCAGAGGCTATAGATATGTGTAAGAAAAAGGGAAATTTTATTAAGGAAAAAATGACGCATTCTAACAATCATAAATATGAATTAATTTTAAATAATCCCTAAACTATGTTTCTCACATCTTCTTTTTCCTTTCCTTTTACTATTTCTTTCTCTTCCAATTTTAGGGAAAATATCTCTTTATAGCATTGGAGTTCACTAGATTTGCCAGGTCCTCTCTATCCATATTGGTTAAAATGAGAGCTCTTCCGAAGAATGCCTTCTTCAACACATATGGACCTTCATATTTTTAAGTCCATTTCCTCGAAGGTCATGATGCCTAAAAATAATCTTTTTGAGTACCAAATTTCCTTCTTGAATTCCCTTACCCTCATCTTCTTTGAATGAGCCTTGATAAACCGTTTCTGATATAATTAACCATGACACAAAGTTGTCAATATTTTTTCTTCTAAAAGCTTAACTTATCATAATGACTCTGCACCCATTCAACATCATTAAGCTTGATTTCCATGATAATCCTGAGAGAAGGAATTTCAACTTCAATAGGCAACACTGCATCCATTCCATATGCTAAAGAAAATGTTGTTGCCCTAATAGATTTCCTAACTATGGTCCTATAACCGCGAAGAGCATAAGGAAGTATCTCATGCCAATCTTTGTATATTATTGCCATTTTCTAAATTATCTTCTTAATATTTTTATCAGTTGTTTGAACTTCACTATTCATCTTCAGACAATATGGGGAGGAATTATGGTGCTTAATTTTGAATTTGGTTCACATCTTTGTTATGTCTTTATTTCTAAAATTCTTCGAATTGTCAGTGATAACACACTCAATCTGACTATATTGACAAATGATATTCAGTTTAATGAATTTCAAGACCATATACTTTGTCACTTTCGCATAAGAGGTTGCCTCTACCCATTTGGTAAAATAATCAATTGCCATCAAAATGAATCAATGACCATTAAAAGCTTTAGTTTCTATTGGACTAATCACATCTAGTCCCCATATTGAGTAAGGCCACGAGAAAACTATCACATGCAAAGGTGTTAGAGGAGCATTGATATCATCAACATATATTTGATACTTATGACATTTTTAGATATATTTAATGCATTCTAATTTCAATTTTAGTTAAAAGTAATTCATTCTGAGAATTTTACGAGCCAACATATGTGCACTCAAATGTGTCTCGCAAAATCCTTTATGAACTTCTTTTATTAACCTTTGAGCCTCCCTTTCATCCACATACCTATTCAGTATTATATCATTGTTTCTTTTGTATAGAACCTCCCCACTTAAAATAAAATTCATATCCAGACACTGAATTGTTCTTTTATTAGTGTTTGAGGCTTATGGAGGGTATGTCCTATTTTTAAGGTACTGTCTTATATCATGAAACAGTGGTTTATCATCGCATTTCTCTATAAGATTTGTACATTAAGCATTGACTCCTCTAGGTAAATGATGCATAATTATGAGTTAATCATAACATATCCTGATATGGCTAAGCGAAGACATCTACAAACTCTCTTAGCAATTTCACTAGCCTTTCTTTGAGTTCCAGAGATAGAGATGCACTAATCCTCGTCTCTTCTTATTTTCTTTGATTCCTAAGTTTACTATCTGTAATGCCTCTTTTGAATGCTGCGTAAATTATTCATCATGTTCTATCATCTTTGTTATCTCAAGTGAAAAATCCTCTTCATCTTCTTCATCAGATGTGATTTCAAATATAGGGTTATCAAACTTATATTCAGACTCAATTTTGTTAACATTTAATTTATCACTGGCATTCCTGAGTAGAGTGAGTATAAAAGGAAAGATTATCAAGATATATAAATTAAGAAAAAGATAATGGAGAATGAAACACATCAGGGAGAGTCCAAGAATTAGAATGAAACATGCATTTTATTTTATTAAAAATTATTTTGAAATATTAGAAAAGGAAGTCTATGCTAATATTTTCCTAAGATATTAGGCAGAATCATAGGAAAATACTTATTTGGATTACTTTGTCATGAGATGATAATTTATAAACTTTCCAATTATTTAGATCTTGTCCTGATGGTAAAGGTGTAACCTATAAAGCTATTCATCATAAGGCTCATTTTCATTCACAGTAATCACTAATAAATTCCCTGACATGGTCCTCACATCTTGTGAATCTCCTACCATTTTCATTTTAACATGAAAGAAACCAGTACTCTTGAAGATTTGCATTAAGTGTGGAAATGTTATCTTTTTTGTTGAAGCTTCCTGATTTGCCAACCATGCCTGTCGATGCTTCTTTTTCTCTTTTTAAATTCTCTTTCTTTCTATTCTGAAATTCAAAATTTTAACATTCATCAATTCATGAATTTTCATCTTTAATTACAAACATTCACTGATTATGTGGTCCAACAACCTATCATGATATTCATAAAATGGTTCATACCAAGAGAAAGATTTCATTCTTAATTGGCCCTTAAGAATTATACCAGCTTTAACCAAAATTTTCAAAAGTTGCTCATAGTCATATGGACTTTCTCTACTTTTTCCTTGAACTGATGAACATCTTCTTCAATTATAGAAATGATTTTGCCCCTTATCATGATTTGGCAAAGGATTATAGTACAAATTAGGGTTTTTTTTTTATTCTTGATTGAATTTTAACCACCCTGATTTTGGACTTTCTTTTAAATACATTATAATTTTAAATAGAGCACCCAAGTACCCCTATATGGTATTTACATTATTCATTGGGATCATGCCACTAGGGGTAAGGTGGCTTCATTAGTTTCAACAGTGTCAGATACACTTATTGTTCTTATAGTTGTTGAGGCAGCAATTTTGCATAGGTTATAGGGATATGATCAAATGTTTCTATCATCCTTTCTCGAGGATGATTATTTTTTGTCCTCCTTGATAGGGTTGACTTGTTATATTATTTGTTCCTTAAGCAAGTGCATAAGCACCTTGTGAAAAGGAATAGAGAGCATTTTGAGCGCTTGTAAATTGGGAAGTATGATAAAGAAACTGATACATTCTAGACCCCATATTAGTTACATAATGTGGTGGGGGATGATAAAAGTAAGTTTCTTTAGCCTATGGATATACTCCAACCATGTTTTTTTTTGCTCGAGTATTGTCTTTCTAAGCTATTTCCTTTAGTACTTTGCTCTTCAATTTTTATTTTATTATTTATTTTTTAATATGTTATATTTATAACCATATCTACTTTCTGGATATGATAATCACTGTTTATTTTAATTTCACTATTTGACTAACTAAATATATAAGATAAGACATTTTTATTGTGAATGATTAAGAAAATTAGCAATAAAATTAAAAAGTTGGAATTATTGGATTCTTCAATTGAAATATTATCAATGAAAAAAGGTTCTATATTATAATGACACCAGTTTAAGAAAATAAAATTTAATGATAATGGAATCATTTTGATTTATGCTTTTTTTATCATTTATTCATTATCTAGATAAAATTAAAAAAAAAGAGGAAATTAAAAGAAATAAATAAAATAAAAAGATGGAGAAAAGCAAAACAATACAATAATAAATAAAAAATGATTTTTAGCTAAAAATGAGTACAAGAAATAATACAAAAGAGATTTTTTTATAAAGCAGGAAGTAATAAAAAATAAAATAAATAAATAGTTGCAGCTATAACCCGTTGGTCATAGCTGCAAACCTTTTGCATATATGTATATATATAATGATAATGGGAAAAAAAGTAAAATAAATAAATAAAAAGAAGGACATAATAATAGAAAATGAGTATGGATCACAGCAATAATTAAAAACATTTTTTAATATAAAAAATATATAAGTGAGTACCTAAACAGTAAGTTTAATCAAACCCTGGGTTTCTCTATATATATACTTACATATATTTATATACTTCTCTTAATCCTTTTTATTTCTTTGTCATCTCACTCATCTCCTTCTTCTTTATCTTTCTATTCTTCTTCTTTGATCCTCTTTTTTTTTTTTTTTAAATATCCTTTATCCAAATATTCTTTTAGAGCTAAAATCATTTCTTTCAAACCACTTCAAACATTTTAATTATTTTTTTTCATTTATCTACAAATGATAAGGTAAGAAAAAATCTAGATTTTCATTTGTTTCTTAGCTTATTTTTTATACTTATCATTATTTTGTTACATCTTTTAACATATTTTTTTTATTTTTTTTATTTAGTTTAGATTGCTAGAAAAATTAAACCCTAATATTGATTTTTTGTTAAATCTCTATTTTATATATGTGTATTTTTTGACCCTTCATCTTTTAAGTTTGATCTTGCTTTTTTTTTTAATTCATATTTATTTATAAAGGAACTATATTATGCAATTTATTTTTTAACTTAGTGTAATCTTTATTTCACTGATTCTTTTTGTCTTGAGATATATTTTATACTTAAAGATATTTTTTTATGATTTTTTGCTTCTGTTAAGCCTCTATGTTTCTTTTGACATTAAATATGTGATTTTTTGTGATTGATGTGGCTAATTTAGTATATTTTGTGTGTTTGTGATTGTGTTAATTGCATGTACTTGTTGCATTTTCATGAAGCATTCATATTACATTTTTTGACGATTATATACATACATTCATCATTGTAGTAAAAAAGGATACTTAAATTGCAATAAAAAAAAGATAGTATTCACCTGACTTTGATTTTAGTTACTGAAAATGGTTGAGTTATTTTAATTTTCAGATTTCTTTTTTATTAAGTACACTTCATATATCTAATAAAAATTTAAATTTCTTTATAATTTCCTCTTCTAGGAAATTTTTCTAAAATTTGCTCTCAATTTTCACTCTCTTTCTCTGTGTTATTTTTTTGAATTTTCTATGTTGTTTTTTATGAATTTTATGTTCATGTGCTTGTGTAGATGGATTAGGATTTTCATATTTTTATATTTCTATTTTCTATGTATATTTTATTATCCTTAACAATTAAAATTTCTTATTTTTATGAACAAAATGGTATAGTCACTATCTGACTACATCTTGTTTTGACACTATATGCATTTATTTAAAGATTAAAATAAACATAAATATAAAAATAAATACATCTAAATAAACTAATTTGAGTTCTTATTTATTTAAATTTGAATACAAATTTGGTTACTTTTGCTTAGATTTTTAGGGGTTTATTAAATACACTTCTTGTATAATAAACCTTAAAGTTTATCATAATTTCTTCTATCAAGAAATTATTTTGTTAGAATTTTTTTTGCTCTCTTATGTTCTTTTTGTGATATTCTTCTTTCAATGTGTTTTGTATTGTATTTTTCTTTTTGAATTTTCTGCATTTTTTTTGTTTGCCTATATTTTTCTCTATTTATAGAGGAAGTAGTTTCCACTTTTGTGTATTTATTTTTTTTTCTTTTTTCTTGGGATATGTTTTGTAGACCTTGAGATTTTCATATTCATGAATTTACTGCACTTTTCATGAGAAGAGAAAGGATTCTCTTAAGCAAAGTAAACTTTTTGTATTTTTGTATTTGGCTTTTATGCTTTGTAAGAGCAGGAGCTACTCCTAAATAGACTTTATTATTTGTTATTTGTTATGTGTATTAAATAATATTATTATATTTTATGTTTTGTAATAAGCATATTTAATGCTCATAGATAAATTATTATGATATTATTATTAAATTGTCAGTTGTTTCATGATTTTTGATAAACAAAAAAAATTAAATTGACGCAATTTCATCAAGTTAAAGAAGATTTTATATTGTTATTGGATGATAATTGAGAACATAGTGAACTTTATTATCCATTTTCAATAGAAAATCCTTCAAATAATTTATTTTGAAATTGCGACTATTGATAAGTATATGAATATAACAATTAATACTTGCAATTTTAATGTCTGTTGTAGTTTGTGTTGACTATGACAATAAAGAATATAATAGCAGAATTAAATAAGGGTGAAAAGCTAAATGGTGATAATTATAACATTTAGCATCTTAAAATGCATTATGTCCTTGAAGAGCAAGAAACTTTAGAGACTATTTATAGTGTCATGGAAAAGCCTAAAACTAATGAGGGAAATGCTAATAACGCATAATTCAAGTGTGATATGGTAGCATATAATGCTTGGAAAAAGAAAGATTCTATTGCTAAAGGAATCTTAATCAACTCCATGCATGATGATCTTTTTTTACGAATATCAGCAATATAAGACTACTCATGCAATGTGGGTTGCTTTGAAAGAAAAGTTTAGAGGAACTTTTGTCTCCAAACTTGCAATTGACCATTAAGTTAGACACTTGCAAAAAGGTCCCAAATAAATATGTGAAATAGCATTTGAGAGATATGTCAAACATGATAATGGAACTTAAATCAGCCAGGCATAACCTCACTAATGAATAGCAAGTTCAAGTTGTTTGGAACATTACCTATTAGTTGGGAGCATATAAAGTGAATATGACCCATAATGAGAACATTAAATCTTTTACTGACATCACACAACATTTGGAACTTGAAGGTGAGCGCCTTGAGGCAACTGAAATTGATGTGCGTGCATATGTAGCTGTGAATTATACTTAATTATGTTCCTTATAAGTTAGTAGCTTCTACACCTTATGAATTATGGTTGGGTAGAAAACCTAACTTGAATGACTTGCATCCTTGGGGATCTGTAGCATATGTTATAATACTTCCCATAAATTTGGCAAACTAGGACCAAGAGGGAAGAAATATATCTTTATAAGGTACTTTAAACATTCAAAAGGTTATATATTTATTGGTGAAGATTCTAATGGAAGAATAAAAAAAATAGAGTTTCTAGATATCACTTTCCTTAAAGATACATTCCCTTCCAAGGATGATGTGGACAAAGGTCTTCATTTATATGAGATGGAAGACAAGATGAGGATACTCCAAGTCAACCAGTAGTTGTACCTAGTCCTATTCTTGACAGTGGGAGCACACTAGAGTTGCTTCACCTATCTCAATTAAGTGGGAGAAATGAGGAAGGATCTGATCCAATTTTGATTGCTGAAGGAAATAATCCCCAATTACAAAGGAGTAAACGTTCAAAAACTCCTAAAAGACATTTTCCAATAGAAAATGAAGTTTATATAGTTACTCCTAATGATGATGAGGAACCTAAAATAGTTAAAGCAACACTTGAGTGTCATATAAAAGAAAAGTGGAAAGTTGCATTAGAAGAGAAAATGGATTCTATAAGAGTAAATCAAGTTTTGACCTTACTTGATTTGCCACCTAAACATAAAGCAATTAAGAATAAATGGATTCTCAAAATAAAATGTAAGGCAGATGGGTCCATTCATAGATATAAAGCTCATCTAGTGGCAAAAGGCTATGCTTAATAAGAGGGCATAAACTATGAGGAAACTTTCTCACCTATTGTAAGGTTTACCTTTACTCTCCTAATTCTAGCTATCATGGCATATTTAGATCTAGAATTGCATCAAATGGATGTAAAAATAGCTTTTCTTAATGGACAGCTAGAAAAGGAAATCCACATGGAACAATTTATAGGTTTGATTGTTAAAGGTCAAGAGCATAAAGTGTAAAAACTTTAAATATCAATATATGGCCTTAAACAATCATCTAGACAATGGTATCTTCGATTTCATAAAGTTATCTTGACTTATGATTTCAAAATGGTTAACGAGGATCATTGTGTTTATATCAAAAGAATTGATAACAAATTTGGAATTTTATCTCTTTATGTTGATGATATTTTGATAGCTGAAAATGAAAATGAGTTTGTTATGACTATCAAAAGTTGGTTATCCACTAATTTTGATATGAAAGATATAGGTGAGGCAGACTACCTGTTGGGAGTAAAAATTAAAAGAGATCATTAAAAGAAACTTTTGGCCTTATCACAAGATAATTATATCCAAAAGATTCTTGAATGTTTCAATATGAGTAGTTGCAAACATGTTGATACTCCTGTGTCAAAAGGGTAGACTTTAAGTCTTAAAATATGTCCTTAAAATATACAAGAACAAAAGAAAATGCCAATTGTATCATACTCTAGTGTCGTTGGAAGTCTTATGTAGATTTGTTTTGTTATTGGGTTAGTTAGTCAATATCAATCAAATCATAGAAAAGAGCATTGGAAAGTTGTAAAAAGGATACTAATATATCTTAAAGGCACTATGGATTATAGATTATATTTTGAAGGCTCAGATTTGCATCTAGTTGGTTATTCAGATGCTAATTCGAAATGAGACCTTGATTAACACAAATCTACTTTAGGATTTACCTTCTTACTTAATAAAGTCGCTATATCTTGGAGCAGCAAGAAGCAAACTTGCATATCTTTATCCATCATTAAAGCTGAATTTATAGTATTTTTAGCTATTGTACAAGAATCAATTTGGTTGAGAAGATTCTTTATGAGTTTAGGAATTCAAAATGATCCTACAGCAATTATAATCTTTTGTAATAATCAAGTAGCAATTGCTTTCACAAAAGATCCCAAATTTCATAGTATAACCAAACACATTGATACTAAGTATAACTATGTTAGATGCATATTGCTAGACATGAAATAATTATCAAATATATATCTACACATCACATGGTAGGTGATCCCCTTACAAAGTCTATCCCAAGAAATATTTTTCTTACCCATGTGAATTCACTTGGATTGTGTAGAATAAAAAACATTATTGAGTGTGTATATTATATTCTTTTGAATAAATGCAAGTAATTGTTATATTTTTCTCAAACTTATATGTATCACATATATTGTTGTCCCAAGATGGCAACCAAGAGGGGGGGGGGTGAATTGGTTTCCACAAGAAGTAATGACAATTTAAAAAACTCAACAAACAAGAAGTGCGGAATATGAAGATTGTTGAGAGATGAAGGAAGAAAGAACACACAAGATTTATAGTGGTTCGGATTTACTTCAATCCTACATCCACTTCCTTAACAACTTGTTAAGGTTCCACTAGACTTTGAAGTTTTTACAAGCTCACTTCCAACTTTGGTGTTTTTACAAGTTCACACCTAACTTTACAAGTGTTTTTCTAAGGCTCACACTTACAACCCAAACAAGAGTTTTACAAGGCTCACTCTCTCAACCTAAGTGTTTCCCAAGCTTACACTCAAACTTATACAATGGTGTTTTCAATGCTAACACCTAACATTCATAACAATTCAAATACAAGTTTAAGCAAAAGGAAATTTGTTGCTTGGCTATGAAAATCTTTTCTTAATAATGTTCTCTTTTTTGTTTTCTCATGGAAACATTGTATTTATAGCCAATGTGGTCTTACTAGCCGTTATTGATGTTTTAATAATGTCTTGGCAGATTAGACCTTCTTTACTTAAACTGTCCGAAGCACTTCGCGGTCGCCCTTCATGCAAGGATGGTCGCGCTCATGCTTCTCGCGGTCGTCCTTTTAACCTGGGACGGTCGCTACTTTTGAAAAAGCTACAACGGTCGAATTTTAGTGCTCTGCAGCTGGAATCTTGTCCATGCTGTGTTTGTCGGACCGTTTCTTGCCCATGCTTTGTTTGTCGGGACGGTCGCGCCAAGCATAGGTGCGGTCGCCCTTTTTGAATATTGAAGTGGGTTTACAACGGTCATGTCACGTGTCACTTTCTGACAGAGCAAAAGAGATGTCTGCCATAATTTGAATCTTCGCGGTCGCCCTTGGTAGGTTTTCGCGGTCGAACTCACATTCTCGCGTCGAACTTCTGGACGCACCTGAGGACGCGAACACTACTGTCTCTTTGAGCAATTTCTTCTTGAATTGTTGGGCGGTCGCGACTCTGAATGGGGCGGTCGCTAAAGTGGTAAGCGAGGTCGAATCATTCACCGTTCTTGTCACCGCGAACCTTACTGTGATTGTAATGATTTAAGTTCCTTGAGTAGCGGTCGGGCAAATATTAGCACGGTCGCTATTATGTATGAGCGGTCGCGACTGAGGTCGAACTTCTGACCGCGAAACCTACTGTGACAAGGTTTTATTCTGTAATTGCTTGGAGCGGTCGTATTCAGGTGAGGTGCGACCGCTATAATTGTTCTGTTTACTTTTAATTGAAGCAACCTAATCCTGCAACAAGATTTCTCAAACACAAGTTAAATAGATCATCCATTTGAGTTGTCAAGGATCAAAATTAAGATCATTTGTCTAACAATCTCCCCCATTTTGACTTTGACAATTCAAATGGAATGATGAGAAAAAATAATAAGTCTAAAATACTCCCCCTTAACATATGCAACAATCATCGTTAAGAGCATTGTGATTAATAGTTTATCTTGGTGCAAAGGTTATTGTTTGATGCAAACATTTCTCCCCCATAAACATTTCTCCCCTATTGCAAATATTCAACATTATTGTTCTTATTCTTGTTTTCCCATTTTTGTATACTGTTACTTGGTTCATTCCACTTGGTTCATTCCATTTTGGTATTGTTCTCCCCCATTGGCATAGGCAAAATGAAACAAATGTTAAGCAAAACAAGCATATAAAAGTGCAAACAATGAAAGGGAATATAAACATTATATATATGAAAGTGGAGGAAAGTACAAAGAAGGATTAAAACAAGTATTTTAAAATGCAAACAATAAGAAAAATCTAAGCTATTCTGAGTCATCATCTAACTCTAACTCTTCTTCAACTAAAGGAGCTTTCCCTTTATCTTGAGGTGCAACAGAGGCAGAGCTAGTACTAATGGACTCTTCTTCTTCAGCAACGCTTTGGGTGTGATCACTTATATCCCAATCTTCAAGATTGCATTGAGGCAAGTCCAATTTGCCTTGCATGTCATAAAGATCATGGTGCATGTGGGATATAAGGTCTATCCTCATGTTTAAGTGCTGGAATCTCTTGGAAACACTTTTCTTGAACTTAGAGAGTTTCCTTGAGAGAGTCTTGATTGCTTGGAGGATGAGTTGTGTGGAGGATGAAGCAGTTTCTTGAGCAGCTTTTGATGAAGCAGCTTTTGAAGGTAGTTCTACTGCAACTTCTACAGAATCTCCCTCTTCCTCAATTGTATACCTTGGCCTTTTCTTTTGTTTATCCATAACTCCTTTCTTGCCATAGCAGTATACATATGACCCTTCTATCTTCCTTACACAACCAGCATGCTCTAAGTAATCCATTGTGATAGCATTGGAGGCTAGAGTGAAAGGGTTCCTCAAAGTGGCTAAGTTCAAATCATTCAGAAGGTTTAGGTGCCTAGCTATTTGAGTAACTTGAGAGGATAGGAAGAAGGTACCAGTTCTTGTAACAGCATGATGATAAAAGGTATCAATCAAGAACTTGGTTGTGTTCATTTTGATGTTGTGGGTGAAAGCATAGAGAAAAATAAGGTCTCTCTTGGTTACTTTCTCATTCCCATCTGCTCTTTGGTGAATGGTATAGGTGATAATCCTATGGAGCATCCAGTGGGTGAGAGATTTGATGTGCCTGGCTTTAGATTCCTTTTCAAAGGAAGTTTCAATGGAAATTTCTCGCCAGAAATCAGAAAGGGTTGGGTTTGAGAAGATTTGGTCATTGTAGGAGGTTATACCTTCAGAAGGGAAGTTCCAAATTCTGCCAAAATCTTCAAGGGTTAAGAATTGATACTGATCAAAGAGTTTGAACCTAACCCCATACCACCCTAGTGCAGAGTTTGCACTCTTCTCTATCTGGAATGACATTAGAAACTCCTTACTTAGACTAGAGTAACCTACTTCTTCTTTAGCATGGCATACCTAATGTCTTCCTCAGTGGTTTGGTGATGAGGTTTGTGAATTTTCTCACCCCTTTTTGATTGTGGAGGAGATGGAGGTTCAACAACAGGTTCTCTAATGGTGATCCCTGGAACTCTCTTAGCTTGACCCTTAATTTTGGAAGTGGTTTTTCTTTTGGGAGCCATTAGATTAGAAAGAGTAGAAGTAAACTGGAAAACAGAGGGTGATTGAGATGTAGAAGTTTTTTAGGGTTTCAGAAGTAAGTTTGTGTGCTTTGATAGGCAAAATATCAGATAAACTGTTGCAAAACACTTTTAAATAGATGAAGTAAAGAAAATAGCCGTTTATGACTGTTGAGAGTTAAGAGTTGCGACCTGTCACACAGCCAACGGTTATAAATTTTCGAGCAGAGTGTACAGGGTGCGGTCGCAGATTTAACAAGGTGCGATCGCGAAATGGTGTACAGCGACCATTATTATGATCAGTACGCTCGCGAGTGAAGAAAACATCTGTAACGGTCGAAACTATTCAAATTGGTGCGATCGCGCACAAATTTTCTAGACCGCGCTCAGAGAATTTTATTGAATGAAACTAGCAGACGAAGTAGCGAGCGCGAAAGAACACTGGAGCGACCGCTACATACTCAAAAATAAAAGATTCAAGGAAAGATGGAAGATATTCTAAGTGTGTTAAGAAAAATTAATTTCATGCACATAGAAACTTTATTTTAAGGCAAAAAATTCTAATTAACTCAAAGTGATTCCATCAATCATTCCTAAATTGAGTTTGATGAAGTTAAGTCTATCTTCATTCAAGGGTTTTGTAAAGACATCAGCAAGTTGATTTTCTGTATCTATGAATTCTAAGGTTATATTCTGATTTTGTACATTTTCTCTTAAGAAATGATGTCTAATATCTATGTGTTTGGATCTAGAATGTTGGATAGGATTCTTAGACAAATTGATAGCACTAGTGTTGTCACATTTAATGGAGATATTGTTAAACATTTTACCATAGTCAAGCAATTGTTGTTTCATCCATAATACTTGTGTGCAACAAAAACATGCTGCAACATATTCAGCTTCCGTTGTGGATAAAGCAACTGATGCTTGTTTCTTACTATGCCAAGAAACTAGACAATTACCAAGAAAGTGACATGCTCCTGTTGTGCTTTTCCTATCTAATATACTACCAGCATAATCTGCATCTGAAAATCCTATAATATGAAATGATGTGTTTTTAGGATACCAAAGTCCTAAATGTATTGTACCGCTCAAATATTTCAAGATTCTCTTAGTGGCATTCAAGTGTGATTCTTTAGGACTAGTTTGAAATCTAGCACAAAGACATACACTATACATTATATCAGGCCTAGAAGCAGTTAAGTAAAGTAGTGATCCGATGATACCTCGATATTTCTTCTCATCTACTGCTTTACCATTATCATCTTTACCTAATTTCAATGATGTGCTCATAGGAGTTTTGCTAGTTTTGCAGCCATCCATTCCAAATTTCTTGATGAGTTCTTTTGTATATTTGGATTGGTTGATGAAGATCCCATCTTTACATTGCTTGACTTGCAGTCCAAGGAAAAACTTGAGTTCACCCATCATGCTCATTTCAAATTCCCTAGTCATACAAGAAGCAAATTCTTTGCACAGGGCTTCATTAGTAGCTCCAAATATTATGTCATCCACATAAATTTGTACAATCAAAATGTTGTGCTTATTCTTTTTAACAAAAAGAGTTGTGTCTACTTTTCCTTTTGAAAAACCATTTTCAAGCAAATATGCACTAAGTTTATCATACCAAGCTCTAGGTGCTTGCTTTAATCCATATAAAGCTTTGGTAAGTTTGAAAACATGATCAGGAAATTTGTAGTTTTCAAAACCAGGAGGCTGTTCAACATAAACTTCTTCATTTATGAGTCAGTTTAGAAATGCACTTTTAACATCCATTTGATAAAGCTTAAAATTCATATGACATGCAAAAACAAGTAATATTCTAATAGCTTCCAATCTAGCTACGGGGGCAAAGGTTTCATCATAGTCAATACCTTCTTCTTGATTATAACCTTTGGCTACCAATCTTGCTTTATTTCTAATGATGTGACCATTTTCATCAAGCTTATTCCTATAAACCCATTTGCATCCTATTATAGAATGATCTATAGGTCTAGGAGTAAGTTGCCAAACATTATTTCTTTCAAATTGATTAAGTTCATCTTGCATTGCAATTATCCAATTTTCATCATTTAAAGCTTCCTCAATAGTTTTTGGTTCAATTTGAGAAACAAAAGCAACATTAACATCAACATGATTAATTTTAGATCTAGTAGTTACTCCCTTTGATGTTTCTCCAATGATGAGTTCCTTTGGATGATCTTTCTTGTATTGCCAATCCTTAGGTAGATCTTGAGCCTTTTCTTCAAGTTGATTGATCTTTGGAGCATCAATAGATTCAAGAGGTTCAAGAGTGCCTGCAGGGTCATTGAAAGTAATACCTTTCTTTTGATCAAGTTTAGATGATTCATCAAATACAACATGCATTGATTCTTCTATAACTAGAGTTTTCATATTAAATACTCTATATGTTTTGCTATATGATGAATATCCTAAGAATATGCCTTCATCTGATTTGGATGAGAATTTTCCAAGATTATCCTTGGTATTCAATATGAAGCATTTGCATCCAAATACTCTAAAATATCCAATTCTGGGTATTCTTCCATTCCATAGCTCATAAGAAGTTTTATTAGTTAAATGCCTTTTATAAACACGATTTGCAATGTAACAAGCTGTATTAACGGCTTCCGCCCAAAAATAAGATGGTAAATCATATTCATTGAGCATTATTCTAGCCATTTCAATTAAAGTTCTATTTTTCCTTTCAACTACACCATTTTGCTGTGGAGTTCTAGGAGCAGAAAAATTGTGTGAAATGCCAATTTCATTGCAAAAGTTTTCAAAGTTTTCATTTTCAAATTCTTTGCCATGATCACTTCTAATAGATGTGATCACATATCCTTTTTCATTTTGAACTCTTTTTGCAAAGGTTTTGAAGTAATTAAAGGCTTCATTCTTTTGAGCTAAGAAATTAACCCATGTGAATCTAGAGTAGTCATCAACAAGAACAAATGCATATGATTTGCCTCCTAAGCTTGTAACTCTATTTGGTCCAAACAAGTCTAAATGAATGAGCTCTAAAGGTCTAGAGGTGCTTATAACATTCTTTGTTTTAAATGAGCTTTTATGTTGCTTACCATGTTGACAAGGTTCACAAATCCTATCTTTATCATATTTTATCTTAGGTAAGCCATCAACTAAATTCTCATTACAAATATATTTCAATTGATCCATACCAGCATGTCCTAGTCTTCTATGCCATAACCATGCATCATTATTAGTGGACATTAAACATGTATGATCAGAATGTGTGCTTACATTGTAAGTGTTGTTTGTTCTAGTACCCTTAAATATGATAACATCATTTGAATTTGTGATTTTGCATTCCTTGGAATCAAACTTAACACAGTATGCTTTATCACAAAGTTGACTAACACTTAGCAAGTTATGTTTCAAACCATCAACAAGCCATACATCTTCAATTAAATCCTTACCATTAGAACCAATGGAGCCAACACCAAGAATTTTACCTTTAGCATTGTTTCCAAAAGTTACGTTGCCTCCATGTTTATAGGTAATACTTGTAAAGAGCTTTGCATTTCCAGTCATATGCCTTGAGCATCCACTATCCACAAGCCATGTGCTTTCATTGGTAGTAGATTTTAGGCATACCTCATTGGAGTCATCTTCAATAGCCATGAGACAAAGATTTGCAATTCCTTCCTCTTCTTCTTCTTCACTTGAGGAAGAGTCATCCCATGTGGCTTTGAGAGACTTTTTCTTTTCTTTATCCCATTTCCTTTTGTTCTTTAATTTGTAGCAATCCGACTTGATGTGACCGGTTTTTCCACATTCATAGCATTTTACCTCATTTTTCTTTTCTTTATCTTTGAAGGAGAATTTAGGAGGTGTACCTTTGTTTGCTTGTAATCTTTTCTTCCTTTTCCATTCATTGATTCTTTTAGAGAACATTGCCATTTCATCTTCATCATCAGTACCTTCATTGCTTGAGCTCTCAGCTTCTTTGATTGCTTTGAGTGCAATTGGTTTTCTCTTTTCTTTCTCACCTTGATCTTCTTCTTTTTCACTGTGCAGCTCAAAAGTGAGTAATTTACCAACTAGCTCGTCGGTTCTTAATGTGCTGAGATCATGAGCTTCTTCTATGGATGATACTTTGGATTCAAAGTTCTTTCTAGCTCTTAGGGCTCTCAAGATTTTACTGTTTACATCACCTTGATCATATACCTTGCCATACTTCTTCAGTTCATTGACAATAGCAAGCAAGCGATTTGTCATGTCGGTGACATTTTCATTTGGTTTCATCTTGAATAGCTCATACTCATGAACATGCATTTGTTTCTTGGTAAATCTTACTTGAGTTGTACCTTCATGGTAGTTTTCAAGTGTTTTCCAAATACAATGTGCACAAGTTAAATGTTGAACTCTTCCACCTTCTTCTCTTGAAATGGAGTTCATCAAGATGGAAGCAGCTCTATTGTTCTTGAATCGATCTCTGATATTGCTAGTTGACCATTGAGCTTTGGGAAGTGGAACTTGAATACCGTCAACCTCATGAGTAGGAGATTTCCACTCATTTTCCATGAAATCCCATAGTTCAATCCCTTCACTGTCTAGAAACAAATACATTTTGTGTTTCCAGTATGAGTAATCCGTTCCATCAAAGTAGGGTCTAAGAATAGAGTTAAGATTTCCATGAGAGCTTGATGAAGAAGAAGTTGCCATTGTGGATCAGATTTCACAATTAAGTTTAAGAAATCTCAGGGCTCTGATACCAATTGTTGTCCCAAGATGGCAACCAAGAGGGGGGGGGGGTGAATTGGTTTCCACAAGAAGTAATGACAATTTAAAAAACTCAACAAACAAGAAGTGCGGAATATGAAGATTGTTGAGAGATGAAGGAAGAAAGAACACACAAGATTTATAGTGGTTCGGATTTACTTCAATCCTACATCCACTTCCTTAACAACTTGTTAAGGTTCCACTAGACTTTGAAGTTTTTACAAGCTCACTTCCAACTTTGGTGTTTTTACAAGTTCACACCTAACTTTACAAGTGTTTTTCTAAGGCTCACACTTACAACCCAAACAAGAGTTTTACAAGGCTCACTCTCTCAACCTAAGTGTTTCCCAAGCTTACACTCAAACTTATACAATGGTGTTTTCAATGCTAACACCTAACATTCATAACAATTCAAATACAAGTTTAAGCAAAAGGAAATTTGTTGCTTGGCTATGAAAATCTTTTCTTAATAATGTTCTCTTTTTTGTTTTCTCATGGAAACATTGTATTTATAGCCAATGTGGTCTTACTAGCCGTTATTGATGTTTTAATAATGTCTTGGCAGATTAGACCTTCTTTACTTAAACTGTCCGAAGCACTTCGCGGTCGCCCTTCATGCAAGGATGGTCGCGCTCATGCTTCTCACGGTCGTCCTTTTAACCTGGGACTGTCGCTACTTTTGAAAAAGCTACAACGGTCGAATTTTAGTGCTCTGCAACTGGAATCTTGTCCATGCTGTGTTTGTCGGACCGTTTCTTGCCCATGCTTTGTTTGTCGGGACGGTCGCGCCAAGCATAGGTGCGGTCGCCCTTTTTGAATATTGAAGTGGGTTTACAACGGTCATGTCACGTGTCACTTTCTGACAGAGCAAAAGAGATGTCCGCCATAATTTGAATCTTTGCGGTCGCCCTTGGTAGGTTTTCGCGGTCGAACTCACATTCTCGCGTCGAACTTCTGGACGCACCTGAGGACACGAACACTACTGTCTCTTTGAGCAATTTCTTCTTGAATTGTTGGGCGGTCGCGACTCTGAATGGGGCGGTCGCTAAAGTGGTAAGCGAGGTCGAATCATTCACCGTTCTTGTCACCGCGAACCTTACTGTGATTGTAATGATTTAAGTTCCTTGAGTAGCGGTCGGGCAAATATTAGCACGGTCGCTATTATGTATGAGCGGTCGCGACTGAGGTCGAACTTCTGACCGCGAAACCTACTGTGACAAGGTTTCATTCTGTAATTGCTTGGAGCGGTCGTATTCAGGTGAGGTGCGACCGCTATAATTGTTCTGTTTACTTTTAATTGAAGCAACCTAATCTTGCAACAAGATTTCTCAAACACAAGTTAAATAGATCATCCATTTGAGTTGTCAAGGATCAAAATTAAGATCATTTGTCTAACATATATGATTGTTAAAAGCTCAACAAAAGATGTCACACAGGTTTTAGATCGGCTTACTCATATGAGTAATCACCTCTAGTGCTTGAATAGCGAGTAAAGATAAGATAAAAGTTAGGATTTCCATCACAAATGAAATGAGATGAAGTTATATTTAACAACAAATTTGGATAGCCCATATCAAAATAACCTATGATAAGCCAAATATGAGTTTTTTGTTATAACCTGTAGATTGGAAGAGAACTTGGAGAATTCGAGTTAGGCACTCTAAAGTTACTGAACTTAGATTTGTATAGTATTTTAGATTAAATCTAAAGAAAAATAAACATTGTAGCACATGATTCACACTATATGTGCTTAATCTACTAAGAAGGTAGTAAGAGATTGTACCCCTACTTCTCCACTGTGTAAGACCTTTTAAATTTTACCTCACGATAGTATCCTCATACTTTTTCTTATTATTTGTCATTTGTGTTGAGTGATTGCTATCTTAGCATGTTACCTATGATTATGGATGATTCGATCTATGGAACATGACTAGAAAAGCAGCTAAGAACAAATCATAAATTTCGAATGAAAAGGGAAGGCTTTGTTAGATGTGTCCATTGGCCAGCCAATCTTGTCTCTTAAAAGTAGTTTGACTTGATTATGGATACATGAATAATATTTGTGGAGCATGTCTTAAGGGATTAGAAATGTCATTATGAAAAGACAAGTCTAAGGTACTGTAAGTGTTATGAATTAATGACTTTGTAATTTTATTTAGAGTTGAAGCTACTATGTTATTCCTAACAGATGCATAGTATAAGCTCCCAAGGTGCGGTTTACTCACTAGGTCATATGATTTATTTACTAGTATGAAATTATTGTCTGGATTTTAGAAAACATCATAATACGGGTCTTACCCATCATGTATGAGCAGGAGATGGTGAAAATTATTAATAAACCAGATTGCCCATAAGGGGTTGACCCAGATCCAAAAATAAAGAGTTATGACTCTTAGGAAAGTTTCAACTATACCAAGAGTTGTAACTATCCATGCCAAAAGTTGCAACCATATGAATGGTTACAACGCTAAGAGTTGTAACCATTCAAAAAGGTAACTCTTGACATTTATATACATGTCAAGAGATAAATTGATAAAAAGGGGCTTTTCTAGTATGATTAGGAGATTAGCCGGGAGGTTGCCCTAATTTAGTATATAAAAAAGCAAGTATCAATCAATGATGGGGCCAGCCACAATCTTTGAGGACCGAGAGCTAGAATTAATAAGAAACACAGTAGCCATTAAGAAAGAAATCAAGAAATGAAAGAAAAGAGAGGCAAAGACTGAATAAGCAAGCAATAGCCAGTCTATGAGAATCTACAAACAATCACTAGATTATTTGAATAGTTGCTAAGAACCTTTATTGATTCAGGCTTTCTAACACTTCAAACAATGAGCTTGATTCAATAAAAATGACTTTGGTGAGCCAACAACATAGGTGTGATCTCTATTAATTAAATTTATCATCTTTGTTTAAGCTTTGTAAAGTTTATCACGTTTTAGTTTATTGTACAATTACATCTTGTATTCATTGACTCAACCCTAATTGTATGTCAGTTTTGTAATGAACCCTAACTTTCCGTATCAAAACCTAGTTTTAGGATTAAACCTTAATGACACAAGTTTTAACCCCAGCTTTAAGATTAAACTCTAGTTTAGGATTAAAACCCAAATTTGTATGACAAAACCCCCATATTTGGTATATATTTCATTAACTATACTAGTTTAGGAATAAAACCCTAGTATATTTCATTAAGTTGCACCCTATATTTCATTAACGCATTAATATTAAGATATGTTGGCTTATCTTCATTTTAATTATTCAATTATTTTTATGTATATTTGTATTATTATTATTATTATTATTATTATTTTTACTTTGTTATTTTCCTTGGATTTACATGTATATTTTAAAGAGGATTGTAAAAGGCATATTTTCACACAATGTAGGTGTCTTATTTTTTTAGTTTATTATTTAATTTATTTTATAGACTTTAGAACTATTGTAAGGGATACATTTTACCAATTGATGGGTGTCCTATTTTATTTAATTGTATGAATATTTGAGGATTGTAAGAGTATATTTCCATCTAAGGATAGGTAGCATTTTTGTTTTGTGATATACTATTTTATCTTATTTTATGGATGAATCTATTTTATTTTTAATTGCATGTAATATGAATAACATAGTAATAATCTAAAAATTCAAAAATATTTAGACCTGAAAAGGATGTCAGTTCTAATGAACCAGACGCTATGGGGGTGCTGGGTTATTCTCACCTTCCCCATGCGTACCTAACTTTCTGAACTTAGTAGGGATTAGGAATGATAGGCAGTGGTGTTCTCGGGCTGGGCCTGGCCGAATTTTACCTCAGCCCGAAAAGTGTTTGGGCTGTATAGTACAGCCCGTGGCCCGGCCCTAAGCCCGGTTGAGCAAGGCCACTTCGAGCCAGGCCAAGTTCAGGCCGGCCAGACCAACGGGCGTTTATTTAAAAAAAAAAATTTTTAGGGATAAAATTTAAATTTTTTTACATTCCAATAAAATTCATCTATAATTATTACTTTAAAAATGACATTTCCTACAATATTTTACAATTAATATAAAACATATAAATCAATAAAATTATTTAAATTAACCTAAATTACTAACAAATTATTTCAAAAATCAAATTAAAATTAAAATAATCCTAACTATCTATCAACAACTCAACATGCAGTAAAAAAAATTGCAATGCTATATATTACAAGTTTAAAAACATACACAAGTTTAATACCAAATTACTAAGCTATACAACTTCCAAACTCCAAAAAATAAAATCTCAACATGATAAAATAAATAAATTCAAAACTCAAATGAAATTAAAACAATTTCAAACATCAACCAACATGCAATTTAAAAAAAATGCACATGCAATAAATTACAAATTTAAAACCAAATTACTAAATCATACAAGTTCCAAATTTCAAAAATAAAATCTCAAAATAATGAAAAAAAAGCTCAAAAACCCAAATAAAATTAAAATTATCTTAAGCATCAATCAACAATTGGTAATTGGTTGGTTGATCTCCACATCTTTATCCTTTGTGTTTGTTGATTCTTGGGTTAGACTTATAGAAACTCCTGCTACAAAATCTGTAAAAATAAATAAATAAAATATAATAAATATAAACTATAAAACACATTATCAAATTATAGAAATTGATGAAATAAATAACATACCATTAGCAATTTGATTTGTTTCTTCGAACTGATCAAAATCTCGATCTTCAAATCTAAATTCTGAAGGGCGCAACCAATTTTGTGCGCAAATCAATGCCTCTGTCATTTTAGGGGGCAATGAACTTCTAAATTCATCAATCACACACCCGACAGTGCTAAATTTAGACTCAGATGCCACAGTAGAGATCTGCATAGCTAACAAATCACGTGTTATGAGAGAAAGGACTTTATACCTAGGGCAATTCACCTTCCACCAATCTAACACATCAAAAGAAGGAACCTTTTTTTCAATACCCTAAGCCAAATATTTATCAAGTTCAGTTATAGACTTTGAAGTAACTTTTTCCTTATTCAGTATCATTTCATCCCATTGCATTTCTAAATCATCACTCTCTAAAGTGTTACCCTCTACTATATCCATCAAAACATCTTACAAATCAATGGTGGTAACACTAAAAGTAGAATAAAACTCATACAACTGAGTTAAAGCATCTGTCACTCTCTTCACCATAGTAGCACTCACTTCCTTATCATATATCTCATTATAATTAAATTCCACATACTCTAATTTTCGCCGAGGATCCAACACAACAGCCACACCAATCAAAGGATTAAATTTGTCAATATTACCCCAATACTTATTATATTTCTCCTACATTTTCTTTGCCATATCAAGTAGATAAAGGTTCGTGCTTCGATGACTTGCATTAACAAATTTTGTATTCTTATTATTTCACCAAATCATGCATTGGATGTTACATATAAAGAACCAGAAAACTTCAAAGTAACTTGATAAAACACACCAAAAAAATGAACAAATACATTAGCATTTTCAAATCATTAAATATAGGAGGAGTTTTTTTAATATCATCGTTAAAGTAAGAAATATACGAATCATCTTCTTCCAACATCCTATCAAACACTTTCCTAAATTTCAAAGCAACATCCAACATCTTATAGGTGGAATTCCACCGAGTAGCAACATCCAAGCATAAAGAACTTCTACTTTCCACCTTTTCCATCGCAACAAATTCATTAAATTTTTTAAGGCGTGTAGGAGAAGATCTAACATATCTAAAGCATTTCTTTTAAAGCATTCGTCACAACTAAGTTGAGTATATGAGCACAACATCACATATGCAAAAAAATTCCACTACAAATAGCTTTATTCTAACTAATCAATCTTTGTTTCATGTATGCAATAGTTGTATCATTTGAACTTGCATTGTCAACATTTATAGTAAACACTTTATCAATACCCCAGTGAGATAAATATTTCTCAATTGCCTTTCCAAGAGTATCACCCTTATGATTTTCAACTGGAACAAAATTTAAATTTTTTTTAATTTCCAATTTTCATTAATGAAATGGGCAGTCAAACACATGTAATTCAAATTCTGAATTGATGACCAGGTGTCTGCAGAGAGGCAAACATGAGCATTTGAATTTTTAATGAAAGCCTTTAACTTTTTGAATTCAGAAAGATAAAGTTTATAACAATCCCTAGCGACCGTTATCCTTGATGGAATAGGAAATCTAGGCTCTAACTGGTTGCTATATTTACGAAACCATATCCTTCAACAATCCTAAAAGGCAATTTATCACATATAATTAGTTCAGCCAATGCACGTCTACAACCCTTCAAGTTATATTTATGAGCCATCAATGCCTTTTCACAAGTAATAGAATCTTCTCCTTCACTACCCTTATTCATAAATGCTAAATTTTGTTGTTTCTTTTCATTATATGGATTTTTGGTGCATTTTGGAATATGTCTCTTCAAAGTATTTGTTCCATGTTTCACCGGATCAGCAGCATAAGAAATCGTACAATAGTTACATTTAGCTCTATGTTCCCCCTTTGTCTAATCTAATGGAAGTCTAGTAAAATGATCCCAAACATTATATTTATTCTTAGAGGCAGCTTTTTTCTTATTAACAGATTCAGTTTGGGCTTGGGAAGTAGTGCCACTAGGAGCAAGATTTGGATTAGGAGTATCGGCATTGATGTCAATGTTATTGGAGTCATTGTCAATTGGTTTATTGACACTGGGTTCGTTGGTTTCCATTTGCAATTCTACTCAATAGAAAAAAATAATTAATTCATATAATGCATTCACAAGTTAAGTTACACAATATATAAAACATTCTTAAAATATTGCCATTAAAACAAGCATATGTAAATCCTAAATGCATGCGCCAACTTTATACAATTATAAGTTTGGATTATGAAGTTATAGAACTTATAAATTGCTTTGTATCAAATTTTTTAGCTGGGTATATTCACTATATCAATATCCGATTAAAGCTACATATATTCCTTTTTCAAGTCATAATATAGCATCAACTCTGTTAATGGATCCAACACCATAAACTTGGAAGGTTATAAAAGGCTGCCCAGAAAATTACCAAATGTTCCAAAAGAACAAAGTGAGGTGGAGCCATGAAGGCCTAATAAAAAAAATGAATCTTGCTTCCAAATTAACCGACACAATCCTTTCTTCACCTAACTGCACATACATTGTGCTATAGTAACATTACTAACATATAGTGTTGCTAAATGTGTTCACAAAGGCTCAAAGACAAGACAAGACCAAGCATTTAAGACACTAACTTCTTCAATAGTTAATATATCGTGTTATTGAATTCACTATTTTCTCTCTAATAACAAAATTTTCTCAAAATGGAATAAAAGGGTATGCCTAGTCAATAAAATACTAAATAATTTGGACAGCTAATAATTTGAAATTTATTATCATGCCTGTCGTTATTTTCTAATAGATTCATATGTGAAACTCAAATCCAAGTTCATAATAATTTCACATCATCAACTATCCAAAAGGGAATAAACTTTTACTTTTGATTCATTATAAACCTGCTGCTTGTTGCTACTGCTGCCTGCTGCTGCGAAGAATGAGAGAGAGAAGAATGAGCTTGTTTCCTATTGATGCTGCTTGCTGCGACTGCTATTTCCTATTGTTGCTGCTTGCTACGACTGCTACTGCTACTACTTGCTGTCTGTGACTACTACTGCTTGCTGCTTCTTGCTGTTGCTGCTTCCTGCTACTGCTGCTTCTTACTTGTTGTTGCTTCCTGCTACTGTTGCTTCTTACTTGTTGCTTCCTGCTGCTGCTGCAACTGCTACTATAGCTGCTTATTGTGACTGCTACTGCTGCTTGCTGCGACTGCTACTGCTGCTTGGTGTGACTGCTGCTGCTGCTGCTGCCGCTGCTTGCTCCTACTACTGTGATGGAAAGATAGAGAGAAAGGCAATAAAGCTGCTGAAGAGATAAAGAGAGAGAGAATGAAAGGAAGATGGTGAGGTGAGGTAAGGTGAGAAGACAGATCTAGAGAAAGAGAGATAGGCGAAGGAGAGGAGCTGCTAAAATGGTAAAACACAAATTATATACTTAGGGTAAGAGAGAATAGTAAAAATAATATTTAATTATAATTTTTGGGCCAAATCGAGCCAGCCCAAAAATTTTAAAGTGGCCCGAGGCCCAGCCTGGCCCGAGCTCGGGTCTAAAATTTTAGCCCAATGTCCAACCCTATTATATTTCTAGCCTGCCCAACTCAGCCTGAATTTCTCAGGCCGGGTCGGGTTTATCGGGTTTTTGGACTATTTGAACACCCCCTAATGATAGGATATGGGGGCTAGTTAAAAAATAATAACTAGATTTTTTGCAAAGTGAAGAACTAAAAGAATGGAACAAGAAGAAAGTTAGAAATCTCAAATGAATGAAGATAAAATAAAAAAAAAAGATAAAACATCAGGATAAAAGTCCAATAGTAGATGATCAATCTAGCTAGAAGAGTTGAAGTGGAGGTAAGGAAAAAGTCCAACCCCAAGGGTGAAGAATCAAGATGAAGATCCTTTTCTACAAAGGCATATGGTTCTTCTTGATTTATTAAAGTACCCAGGCATCAGGTCAATAACAATCAGCCAGAGAATGATCATGTTCGAAGGAGGGGCTAGCATACCATGTCAACATCAAGCAGCCGGAGGACGAGCATGTTCGAAGGAAACTACATTCAACAATGATCACCCAGCCTACATTGGATTTGTTAAAGTATCTTGATAGCATAAACTCCAGCCTACATTGGATTTGTTGAAGTATCCTAACGGCACAAGCATCCAGCCTATATTGGATTTGTTGAAGTATCCTAACGGCGCAATTCACGGGTCCAGAACCCAAATCAATTCAAGCGTCCAAAGCCCAAATTAATTTACAGGTTCAGAACCCAAACAAATTCACGGGTCCAGAGCCCAAACCAATTTAAGGGTCCAAAACCCAAACCAATTCACAATTTCAGAACCCAAATCAATTCATGGGTCCATAACCCTAACCAATTCATGAGTTCAGAACTCAAAACCAGTTCACGAGTCCATAACCCAAACTAATTTATAGGTCCAAAACTCAAACCAATTCATGGTTCCAGAACTTAAACCAATTCATGAGTCCAGAACTTAAACCAGTCTCTTATGGGTCTAGAACCCAAACCAATTCATGCATCCAGAACCTAAACCAATTCACGGGTCAAGACCTAAAACCAATTCATAGGTCGAGAACCCAAACCACGGGTCTAGAATCCAAATTAATTTATGAGTCCAAAACTCAAATCAGGATATTGTGGGTCCAAAACCCAACCTGTCAAAGCATCCAAGATCAGCTTGAACTTATCAAGGCAAATTTCTTTTCACTTTCTGAATAAATATAAGATCATTCAAGCAAGGAAAAAATTGTAGACCCTTAATTTTGGCCATGAATGAGTTCAGTCCAAATTAAAAGAGACCAAGTCTAATAAATCTAATTTTAAACCAAAGCTTGAACTAAATCCAATCCAATTTAAAAACATTTTGAAGTTAAGTCTAGTCCAATTTTAAAAACCAAAGCGAGTCGGATTAAGGTTAAAAAGCTAAATTCATGATGAATTGGCCTTGGCCAATTCAACATGAGTCCTTAAATCCTTCCTAATTAATTTTGGTTCAATTTCAAGTGTCCTTATTTTAATAAAACTCAAAGAGACTCGGATAACAAGGGGCAGAGAGTGAATAAGCAAGTAGTAGCTAGTCCTTATTTGGTATATAACTAAATAATTCTTTTATCCTCAGTTGCCCTTATTGATAGGGGCAGCCACAATCTTCGAGAACCGAGAGCTAGAATTAATAAGAAACACAACAGTGATTAAGCAAGGAATCTAAAAATGAAAGAAAAGAGAGGCAGAGAGTGAATAAGCAAGCAGTAGCTAGTCCATGAGAATCTACAAATAATCTCTGGATTGTTTGAACAATTGATTTAGGCTTTCCAGGACTTCAAACAGCGAGTTTGATTCAACAAAAATAACTTTAGTGGAGCCACGAAGTAGGTATGATCTCTATTAATTAAATTTACCATCTCTGTTTAAGGTTTGCAAAGTTTATTACAATTTATTTTATTGTACAATTACATCCTATTGCATTTTTTTTAACAAACTCTAACTTTCCATATCAAACGCTAGTTTTAGGATTAAACCTTAATGATACATGCTTTAACCCTGGCATTAAGATCAAACCCTGGTTATATACCCTAATCTTCCATGTTAAACTCTAGTCTAGGATTAAAACCCTAATTTATATGATAAAACTCCTATATTTCATGTATATTTCGTTAACTATAGTAATTTAGGATTAAAACTATAGTATATTTCGTTAAGTTGCGCCTTATATTTCGTTAACGCATTAATATTAGGATATTTTTGTTTGTCTTTCTTTTAATTATTCAATTATTTTATGTATATTTGTATTTTCTTTTACTTTGTTCTTTTCCTTTGATTTACATGTATTTTTTAAAGAGGATTGTAAAAGGCATGTTTTCATACTATGTGGGTGACTTGTTTGTTTAGTTTATTATTTAATTTATTTTATGGACTTTGGGACTATTGTAAGGGAAACATTTTCACCAATTAGTGGATCTCCTATTTTATTTATTTGTATGAATATTTGAGGATTGTAAGGGTATGATTCCATTTTATGACGGGTACCCACTTTGGTTTGTGATGTATTATTTTATCTTATTTTATGGATAAATTTATGTTATTTTCAATTATATGTAATATGGATAACTTTGTAATAATCTAAAATTTTAATAATATTTAGACCTAAAAAGGAGGATGATTCTAATGAACTGGATGCTATGGGCGTGTTGGGTCGTCCTCACCTTCCCTATATGTACCTAACTTTCTAAACTTAGCGGGAGTTGGGGATGAGAGGATATGAGGGCTAGTTAAAAAATAATAGCTGAATTTTCTGCAAAGCGAAGAACTAAAAGAATGGAACAAGAAGAAAGTCAGAATTCTCAAATGAACGAAGATATAAAAAAAAAAAAAAAAAAACATCAGGACAAAGGTCCAAGAATAGAAGATCAGCTAGCTAGAGAGTTAAAGTCGAGGTAAGACAAAGGTCCATCCCCAAGAGTGAAGAATCAATATGAAGATCCATTTCTACAAAGGCATATGGTTCCTCTTGATTTATTAAAGTATCCAGGCATCAGGACAACAATAATTCGAAGGAGGGCGAGCATGCCCTATCAACATCAAGCAGCTAGAGGAGGAGCTTGTTCGAAGGAAACTACATTGAATGATGATCACCCAGCCTACATTGGATTTCTTAAAGTATCATGACGGCATAAACATTTAACCTATATTCGATTTATTGAAGTATCATGATGGCACAATTCACGAGTCCATAACCCAAACCATGAGTCTAGATCAATTCATGAGTTCAGAACCCAAATTAATTCAGGAGTCCAGAACCCAAACTAATTCACGGGTCTAGAATCCAAACCAATTCAAGGGTCTAGAACCTAAACTAATTCATGGGTCGAGAACCCAAACCAATTCATGGGTCCAGAACCCTAACTAATTCATGAGTCCAAAACTCAAAACCTATTCATGGGTCCAGAAACCCATTCATGGATCCAGAACCCAAACCAATTCACAGGTCCATAACCTAAACTAATTCATGAGTCCAAAACTCAAACTAGTCTCTTGCAGGTCTAGAACCCAAAATAATTCATGGGTCCAGAACCCAAGCCAATTCACAGGTCCAGAACCCAAACCAATTATGAGTGCAGAACTCAAATCAGGATGTTGCGGGTCCAGAACCTAATCTGCTAAAACATCCAAGATTAGCTTGAACTTATCAAGGCATATTGCTTTTCACTCTGAATAAATTCAAGACCTTTCAAGCAGGGGGCAAAACTATAGACCTTTAATTTTGGCCATGAATGAGTTAAGTCCAAAATAAAAGGGGCCAATTCAGATCCAATCTAATTTTAAAAGGCTTGAATTTAGTTTGGTCCAACTTTAAAAGCCTGAATTAAATCCAATCCAATTTGAAAAAGTCATAAGTTAAGTATGGTCCAATTTTAAAAACCAAAGAGAGTTAGTCTAGGGTTAAAAAGCTAAATTCATGACGAATTAGCCTAGCTAATTTTCAATGAGGCTTCCACATGGAAAATGGTGAAGGAAAATTCTTCAAGAGCCCTTAAATCAAGCCTAATTAATTTTGATTCAATTTCAAGTGCCCTTATTTTATTAAAACTCAAATGGACTCGGATAACAAGGGGCTTTTCTGGTAGGATTAGGAAATTAGCCGGGAGTTTTCCCTAATTTGGTCTATAAAAAGTAATTATCAATCAATGATGGGGGCAGCCATAATATTTATGAATCGAGAGCTAGAATTAATAAGAAATATAGTATCCATTAAGTAAGGAATCTAGAAATGAAAGAAAAGAGAGGCAGATAGTGAATAAGCAAGCAGTAGCCAGTTTGTGAGAATCTACAAACAATCTCCGGATTGTTTGAATAGTAGCCAAGAACCTTCATTGATTCAGGCTTTCCAACACTTCAAACAGCGAGCTTGATTCAACAAAAATAAACTTTGTGGAGCCAATGACGAAGGTATGATCTCTATTAATCAAATTTATCATCTCTTTTTAAGCTTTGCAAAGATTATTATGCTTTAGTTCATTGTACAATTCCATCGCGTACACATTGATTCAACCCTAATTGCATGTCAGTTTTGTAATCAACCCTAACTTTCCATATGAAACCCTAGTTTTAGGATTAAATCTTAATGATACATGTTTTAACCCTAGCTTTGAGATTAAACCCTAGTTATATTATTGAAACCCTAATCTTGCTTGTTAAACTCTAATTTAGGATTAAAATCCTAATTTGTGTTATAAAACTCCTAATTCCAAAACCAAACCCTAATTTCATAATAAAAGTCAATCATATAAATCATTTTCCTTGAGGGGGCATTGCCCCTGATCCCCTGTAAGGGACGCTGCCCCTTTGATCCTCGCCTATTAACCTGCTAGCGGGACAGCCGTGTGCATTGCGCTCTATATTTTATTAACACATTAATATTAAGATATGTTTATTTGTCTTCCTTTTAATTATTTAATTATTTTCATGTATATTTGTATTATTTTTTTCTTGCTTTGCTCTTTTCCTTAGATTTACATATATTTTTAAAGAGGATTATAAAAGGCATGTTTACATACTATGTGGGTGTCTTATTTGATTAGTTTGTTATTTAATTTATCTTATAGACTTTGGAAAGATTATAAGAGACTTGTTTCCACCAAATGATGAGTTTCCTATTTTATTTATTTTATAAAAATTTGAGGATTGTAGAGGTATGTTTCCATCTAAGGATAGTTACCCATTTTGTTTTGTGATATACTATTTTATCTTATTTTACGGATGAATCTATTTTTTTTAATTGCATATAATATGGATAACATTTTAATAATCTAAGAATTTAATAATATTTAGACTTGAAAATGAGGTCGATTTTAATGATCCTAGCATTGTGGGAGGTACTAATTCATTCTCACATTCCCCATGCGTACCCAACTTTATGAACCTAGTAGGAGTTGAAAATTTCTTAGGAATCGAGTCATCCATCCCTTTCTATCTTTTCAGCCCGTCCGGGTGGGACTCCTATTCTTTGTATTTAAGCATGTGTTCTCTAAGCCCAAGAGCCTAATAGTTTTGAAGTCGCAAGAATTATTTCACCAGGAGTGGGGGCGAAAATCTACACTCAAAGTGATGCAATCCTTCAAATTTGATGGCCAAAATGTAATATCCCAAATTTTTGATAATTCCTAATTTTTGAAAATTTGATAAAATAAATTATAAGTTAATTGGATAAATTAAATAAATGATTTTAAATGAAAAATGAAAAGATTTTAAGTGAAAAACTAAAATGTATATGTGATATTTATGTAAATATAAATAACATATACAAATCAATTTTAAAAAGGTCAAAATTTATGTAAATAAGTCAAAAGTAAATCTTATTAATGGAAGATGATATTTTGATGCTATAATTAAATAATAATATATATAGTTAAGATTAAAAGTGGAAAATATATGTGGTTAAAAGTGAAAGTGGATGGAGAGAAAGTAATTATTTGGTCTTCTTCTTCTTCTTCTTCTTCTTCTTCTTCTTCTTCTTCTTTCTTCCTTAGTTGATTTCCATGGTTGTGCAAGAGAGGATTTTTGCTTCTTCTAAGCTTCCTAAAGTGAAGGATTTTCAAGGTTTCAAGGAAAGATTTGGTGATTTCTTCTTGTAGTGATAAGTTTTCAACTTATTTTCTTGATTTCTCTTAAAGATGTGAAGTTTGACTTGTTATGGTAGTATGTCTTAATGGTTGGAATTGGTATGTATGAGGTTGTTTTGAGTAGTTAACCATGATTTTAAGGGTTGATTAAAGAAATGGTTAAGTTTGACTTGAGTTTGATGTAGAGAGAGAGAGTTAGCGTCATGTAACTTTTAAATTATAAATTCATGGTTTTAAGTTGTGTAATTTGATTTCAATTGAGTTACTTTGATGCATAACCAAGTATTTTAAAGTTAAATGATGGATTTGGTTGAGTTTGAATAGAGTTAGAAATGGAAAGAGATTGCTCAAAGTATGGAAAAGAATGATAACTTTAGATATGTGACAATTATGTGTTGATATCAGGAATTTGGCCTAACACGGCCATGTCATTGGGTATGTCAACGACTCTATTTTTAGTATTAGTGACACGTGTAGTGACATCATGTCAAAGCTACTGTAAAGAAAGAGTATTGGCACGAGCAGGGACACGCCCATGTCACTGGGCTTGTCAAAGCTTCTATGTAGTAGACAAAGGGCACGGTCATTGACACGCCCATGTCGCTGGCATGTCGCTTGTAGAATTTTTTCACAATAGCTATTTTCCTTATTTTTCTTTAGTGGTTCTTATCTTTGTATTGAGAGATCATGTATATGTATTTAAGCATGATACTAAGTGATTATTTATAATCACATTTGGTTTAGGCATTGAGGAGATTTGATTTGCCCAATCCAAGTGTTGAAGGGTATCTTGGAAGAGAAGGTTGAAGGTGGTGTTTAAGCTTATTTTTGGTTGCTCTTAGAGGTATATTCAAACTTTGGATGAATTGGTTATATTTGCATTATATTGAGCTTAACACATTTTGGATTGGAAATGTGTTAAGCTACTTGATACATGGAACATGTATGACTAATATGCTATGACATGTGTAATGTCATGTTTATATTAAATGCATTGTGAAAAGCTATTGTTAATGGCTAAATGGTGTAAAATGTCAAAATGACCTAAAGTATTTGGGTAATGTGTTTTGATGCATATACATTAAAGATATTATGAAAAGCCATTGGTAATGGCTAGATTGCATAAAATGTGAAATATGTGAATTATGTGAAAATACCCAAGATATTTGGATAATGTATTTTAATGTAAAACGTAATACATGGTGATGATATGTCCAAACAAGATGAATTGACATCGATATAAATGAGATAAATGAGAAAAAATGAGGCAAAGTGCCTAATAGATAATGAGAAATGAGACAGTGTGCCTAGTTTAATTATGGAAAAATGAGAAATAAATTGATAATAGAAATATGAAATAATTGTATGCCTAGTATGTTATTCAATTTCCAGAGTTCTATGTTTGGGGGCATACCTATGAGGTTATCATCATTATTTGCCTTTGGGGCTAGACACTTGGAGTCACTGTGATATGATTTGCCTTCAAGCCTAGCTTTTGAGCAATTTTTATGATCTGCCTTCGTGGCTAGCTTTTGAGCAATTATTATGATCTGCCTTCGGGGCTAGCTTTTGAGCAATTACTTGATTTGCCTTCGGGGCTAGACACATGGTGTCAACTTGAACCAAAATGGTGACTCTGAAATTTGAATAGCATATTAGATCCTTTGGACCCATGCTTGTGTTTGTTATTATGTGAATTGTAAAATGATTGATAAATATGTTAAAAATGAAACGGTATATTATATGGTGATATGATATACATAAACATTGTGCATTGGTATTGCATTTAAGCTTTATTGTTATTAAAGTTTATACTGCTAGGTTTTTGGCTTAGCACGATTGTAATTCATCGCGCAAGTGACAGGGGAGATCTTATAGAGCCGGAGAATTCATCTAGACCAAGTTGGGTCTAGCTTTGAGATTGCTTGAGTTGATTTTGTTGTTTCTTCGAGATCAGTGCCGACTGCCAGCATGTACATATTTTATATTTTCGTACATTTGACATTATGTATATTATATTATCTTTTGATATATATATATATTGTAAATTATAAAGAATGTTTTGGATAAAATTTTATAATGGGGGATTTGTATGTGATTTTGATAAGTAATATTTTATTTGTTATTTAAATTATATCCTTAAAATTGTTTAAGATTATACATATTCGAAAAGTAAGGGTTTTTATAGAAAATGGGTTGTGATATTTTTGTACTATATATGAGTATATTACATCTGTTGGGTGTATGTATTGTATATATATAGGGTATAAGGGTGTTACACAAAAATAGCATTCAAAATTGATGGCCAAAAATAGCCACATTGTGAGTGGGGATTTTCGCCCACACTCTCGGTGGAATGATTCTTGCGACTTTGGCATTGTTAGACTTAGGGCTTTATAGAACATGGGCCTAAACCCGAACAATTAGAATTGCCACTCAAATGGGCCAGGAAAATAGAAAGGGGTGGATGACTCAATTTTTAAGGAATCACCAACCCTCTTATTTTGGGTTCAAAAAGTTGGGTACGCATTGGGAAGGTGAGAATGGCCTAGCACCCCCATAACGCTCAGTCCATACTACATGCAATTATTACAAACAAATATTTATTATATTAAAATCAAAGCAAGTCCAAACAAACCAACAAAATGGGCACCCATACAAGATAGAAACATGTCTTTACAGTAATGTCCAAAATATAACTAAATAAAATAGGATACCCACCATTTGGTAGAAATATGTCCCATACATTAATCCCAAAACTTAAATTAGATAAAAGAACAAATTAAATAAAGCAAGGCACCCACAAAGTGAAAACATGCCTTTTTACATCTTTAAAATCTAAATAATCAACCAAATATAATTAAATCATTCATCATACACAAAATAAAATCAAAGCTCATCATCCATCGTAAGCATACAATGATAAATCAAAAAATGAAATATAAGGTTTAATCTTAAATTAGGTATTAAACATGAAAAATTAAGGTTTTACATATGAAACTAAGGTTTATTGATGTAAATTAGGGTTTTGGGGTTTTGAACATGCAATTAAGGTTTATTAATGTGAATTAGGGTTTTTAGAGTTTTAAACATGAAAATTAGGGTTTTATAAAATAAACTAGAATTATGGATCAAAGTATGTAGGTTAGAACATGCAACTTAAGGCTAAACCTAATGGATTAGGGTTTTTGATTAAAATAGGTTGGAATCATTCATATTATTAGGGTTTATACAAAATCATAACCAAAATTATTTATCTACTGGACTAAACAATTTTCAAACTATTTAGTGTTTGGCTACTGAAATTAAATTAATAATTTCTTTGCTACTTGATTAAAATAACTTCATTGCTACTATATTAAAATAACATAGCTACTAGAAGTTTTAAGTAAATTAAGTTTAGAAAACTAAACCTGCGTCGTAGGCTCCACCAATATTGATATGTTGAGTTAAGCTTGTTTATGCTGCTGCCTAATCCAACCTTGATCTTGGTTGAGCAAAGCAATTTTGGAGACAATTGCTATTGTCTCCTTTTGGTTACTGTGTGTTTATTACGTGTTGATTGCAGGGGATCGGGGGTAGTGCCCCCAAAAGGTAAATGATTTATAACATATGATTTTGTTGGGGAATAAGGGTTTCTATCTAAACTAGGGTTTTATATTTATTCAAATTAGGAATTTTCCTAAACTAGGGTTTTACATGTGAATTAGGGTTCTAAAAAAATATAAATTAGGGTTTTTCTCCACATCCTGAACTTGTAAGGAACTTCTTCATCTTGTTCAAATGGCTTATCCATGCTATTGCCTTCAACTTCTTTTCAAACTACTTTTCTAAATCATCAATCATTTTCTCAACATCCGTAGTTTCAGTTTTCTCCAAAGCCGCTTTCTCTATAGCCTTCTTCTCTTTCTTTTTTTCTTGAGGATCATGGAAGTATTCAGCCCAGTCATCATAATCAATTACCACTTTGCCTTCATCGAAGGCTACTTCAGCTGCCTTAGCCTTTCCCTTATCCTTTTGCTTTTTATTGATAGAAGATACTTCAGAATTATTGTCCTCTAATAATAAAAGTAATTGATTCCTTATAGTCTCAGGTAGGGCCCCCTTCAATTCTTCCATTTGGAGTTGAGGGCATCATTCACTAGTTTTTGAACTTGCTCAGGATCCATTGATTTTAGTGTGAAGTTAAATGAGTTCTGACTGGATTCTAAGTCACTGCATAGGTTGGATTGTCATAGGCTCTTGAACTGCTGTACTCCAGGTCTGTGAGCCAAAAAGGATCAATGTTATGTAATGCAATGCATGTATGCATGCATGCACAAGTAACAAAAAACAAGGAGAGTAAGGACATTTTTTCTAACCTTATATCACCCATACACGAATGGCGAGTCACTTTTCCTAGGTATATGGTCAACAAAATATCAACATGAGATATTTTGGTTTCGAAAGATCCACTTAGACGGTTAAACCAATAGTTGTATTTTTCAAATTTAGAAGTCAGTCCATGATAATTTCCACTAATTAAGCCTTAATCTACTGAATCTGTAACACCCCCATATCCAATGCACACACACTACAACACCCACAATGTAGCATAAGTGCACCGAACATAGGGATGCTACGATTTTCTTAACATTCAAAACATTTTAAACTTGATACCATAATCTTTATCACTATACATTATAGTAAATAAGTAATCAATTTGTAATACAAAACAAAATAGAGACTTTTATTTAAAACGCAGCAGAATTTATAAAATCTTTACATATTTGAAAACACTTAATTCCATATTTACAAATGTGCATATATTTACATTATAAACATTACTTTATAAAATATAAGGAAGTAGTATATGATTGGCAAGTCTCTTCTGATCTTTAAGTTCCCAAAATCAACTCTTCAATGTCTACTCTCACTCGGTCTCGAAGAGCTCTCAGGTTCAACTCTAACAACTCTATTACCTGCGCGATTAAACACTATCGCGCTAAGCCAACGGCTTAGTAAGATAAATCATGCTAATGCTATGCTTTAGTGCAATGCAATGTCAATTCTCAATCCATATTATACATGTAACATCATATACGCAAAGCTAACAACATACCACATTTCAACATCTTTTCATTAACTCATAACATTGTTTAAGACATTCATATAACCTAGACACCTATGGGCCCAACAAGTATTTAATACGATATTCAGAGTTCAGAGTTACTGCTTTGGTTCATAATCACAATAATCACGCCCGTAGGCAATATATATATATATATATCTCTATCCATGGATAGTGTAACAGACCCAGTCTCTTGGACCATCAACTCAACACATTTGAGGAGATCCTCAACCCGGCAAGACTGTTACAAATCATATATCTCATATTCACAATTCTCATAGTGTAACAGACCCAGTCTCTTGGACCGTCAACTCAACACATTTGAGGAGATCCTCAACCCGGCAAGACTGTTACCTTTCATCATTTTTTAGGCATGCCACCCAAATCCAGAACTCTGAAACTGAATAACATATTAAACAAACAAATCATTTATTATATAGTTACCATTTCCATTCTCAAATTCTCATCACATTTAGGCAAACATGCCTTCTTTCTTTCAATTGCATCATCATAGCCAATCACAATGGCTTTACATCATATCACATCTTTGATACAAGATTTCAATGTACATTACTCATGAAACACATTACCATTCACAATACATAACATAACATTGTTCAATCTCAACAATGCAATTAGGGCAAAGAACACTTAATATCATTCATAGATTTAGGATCTTCCACATCCATTTGATTAGATCATTCCATGCTTTAAGTATGTTAAAAGTGATTAGGATTAGGTTTAGGTACCAAAGTACCTTTGAAGAATCAAAACAATGCAAAATGAACAAAGAAATAAAACCCTAACCAACACAATTGAGGAACATGGGCAGCTCACTTTGAGGGAACACGGCCAAGCTTGTGGCCGTGTCTCTCAACTAAAAATCACAGTAGCTAACACGGGCAGATGACACGGGCAAGCTAGTGACTGTGTCACTCAACACCAAAAATCCAGTAACAGACACGGGCAAGGAACACGGCCGTGTCTCTCAACTAAAAACAGACAGTAGCAAACACCTTCAAGGGACACGGCCAAGCCAGTGGCCGTGTCACCCCAAAACTTGCCCAACACGGCCAAGATCCTTCCAACTTGGCCGTGTCACCCAAATTTCTCAAGTCTTGGTCGTGTCTCTCATTGATTCCAGCCGTGTCACTCAAAAACACAACCCAAATCAAAACCAACACTCTTCCAAATGCATTTTCACACCCTTTTGCACAACAATAACTTCATTCAATTGGTTCTAATCAATGTTATTAACACATACCATACATATTCATCACATTAACCACTTAAACAACACATAAACATTACATTAAAACATTCACCAATACCAAACCCTAAAACCAACTTCCCATTTGATCTTCCACAATCAACCTCCACATATCTAACCATATTCACAACCAAACCAACACCAATTCCATCTTTTAACTTACAATCACTTTAAACACTTATAAACACATATCAAACACACCAAATCATCACATCAACAAATCACAATTTCATTTAGACACAACTTCAAAATTGACAAAAGGGAAACAAGAGAATTCTTACCTTAAATGAAGAAATTCCACAAATCTTCAACTTGGTTCTTCAATTCTCCCTTCAATCTTGATTCTAGCATCAAGAACACTTCTCTTTCCCTTTCTCTTCTTCAATCGTCGACACCCAAAATGAGAGGAAAGAAAATAATCAAAAGTCAAACCTTCTTTTCTTCTTTATATCTCCACCAAGAGATTTTACCCAAATATTTACCAAAATGCCCTTATTCATATAATTACCTTTTTGTCTCATATATGCCCAATTAAGTAATTTTACAAATCTCAAATAAATATCTTCTCTTGCATTGACTCTCCATTTGACTTATGTATATGTTAATTATATCAACATATAAACAACATATAAACTTATCTCTAAACCCTCTTTCTTTCCCACAACACATATACATATACACTTTCCTTTAATTTATTTTCTCTTACAATATAAACAACAACAATAACAACAACAAAATCAAAACTTCTAGGGCATGCATGAGGATATTACATAATCAACTGAAAATAGCTTTTATGTTATATCGTGGATTAAAACTAAATTATCGGGTATATCATAAATAGATTTCTCATTTAGAACAGCAACTAATAATTCATGTCACAAACAAGCCCATGATTAACAAGTGTTGGTGTAAATTAGGCCCACAACTGATTTTAATATTTCATAATTGACCTAACTAGTTGTAAGCCCATTTAAAAAATTTGTAATTTGAATTTAGTTATGAAGTAAATAATAGTTTTGAGCCCATTAAAAAGTGTTTCAAAACCCATTATACAAAAGGTTTTAAAATGAGTCTTAGGCTTTATGCTTAGGCCATGATGTGGAAAAGGATTTTTGACCCATCTTAAAAAGGTTTTATATCCAAAGACCATCTTGAAAAAGAGTTTGAAAATAATTCATTCTTTTAGTCTTTTAAAAGAGTAATTTAATTTTGGGCTTACACCATAATCAGATCATATTAGGAAAAAATAAAACAAATAGGTTATAACTCAAACCAAGATATGTTAATCATAGTCGAACAACATGCATATAAGGTAAGCCTAAGAAAAGTTACTAGGCCAACTACATGGGCTTTAGTCTTTAGGTTGAAAAGCTTAAGTCCCTATAGTAAGTATATACGGAAAGATAAGAGGCTATGAGTCGTTATGTCATGCTCGATCTCCATGTCTTGAGTTAAAGTATGGTATCTCTTACACAACATAACATGGGTTACACAGAGCATCCTAACTCACACACACAATGTGATCTAAGTCATGCAATGGATAATATCATAATAAGAAAGAATAAAATAATATAAAGACCAACAGAATCAACTTCTTTTATCCCTAGTGGAGTCGCCACTGTGAGTGGGGATTTTCACCCCCACTCCCAGTGGAATAATTCTTACGACTTTGAGTACTGTTAGGCTCTGAGGAAGGTAAGAATGACCCAGTACCCCCATAACGCCCGATTTATTGGAACCGACCTCCTTTTTAGTTCTACATATTATTAAATTCTTAACTTACCATTGTACCATCCATACTACATGCAATTAAAATAAACAAATATTCATTATATTAAAATCAAAGCAATTCCAAATAAACCAACAAAATGGTCGACTATACAAGATAGAAATATGCCCTTACAATAATATTCAATGTCCAAAATATAATTAAATAAAATAGAACACCCACCATTTGGTGAAAATGTGTCTTTTGCATTAATCATACACAAAATAATCAACCAAATATAATTAAATCATTCAATCATTCTGGTGCGCGTCGCGCTGAGCTATAGCAATACCGCAAGTGTACTGGTAGCCCAAGTAATAGAGTAGTGAGTGAGTTATCGTTCCACTGAGGACAAGGCCAAGCACTAGTGCAAACCTTAACTGTTGTTTAGTAAATTAATATTTTTGTGAAGTTTTGTAATTAAAGACAACTAACTTAAATAAATGCAAGCAAAGATAAATTGTGTGTTGTGTAAAAAGGATTGATGATAATGATACTATCCAGATATTGAATCCCCCTAGCCTCAATTACATCACATGATAGAGTTGAATTGGCATTCCTCTAACTTAGACTAAAACCTCTCTCAAGTGAATTAATCCCTAATCACTAAGTAGAGTGCCAGAATCTCTTCTCAAACACAATTAAATAGATCTTGCATTAAGAACAAGGAACTATAAACCAAAGGATCTTGTAAGTCTATCTCTAACACCCCAATCAATCCTCAACCCTTATGAGTAATCAATTCATATCAAGCTTTCTCAAGTCAATAATATGAAAATGGCAACCAATCAATAAGCATGCTATCATCAATTGGCAATAATCATTAAGCATCATAAGAATAAAACAACTCAATCAATTAAAAGCATCCAATCATACAAATAAGCTAGGGTTCATTAACATTTAGATAGAGAATGATTTAGTTCATGTTCAATACACTTAATACAACAACAACAACAATAACATTAAAATACATAAAAGGAGAAAATAGAAAAACCCCTTTCAATGTAGCTTCTTGAATCTCCAGGAGCTGTCAATGGAAGATGGAGACGCTGGAGAGGATGGAAATGGAGGATGAAGATGAAGATTCAAGGAAAGTGTCACTCCCTCCTTACCCAAAACGTGTATGCCCAGCCTCCTCCTCTCAAACCTCTCTTCTCTGCCTCTGTTCTCTATTTTCTACACAAAACTCCAGCCCTCTGTAGAAGCCTTCCTCAAAACTCCCTCTTCTTCTCTTTTTATTTCCCTCCAAAGCTTCAAGCCATGCTTTTCAACTCACACCAGCTCACCCCACTCTCTCTTGTTCCCCACTCTCTCTTTGTTTAGTTTTTTTTTTTGGCAAAAGTAATTGGTTGTCCCCCACTTGTTCCTCAAAATCGTGCAGAAGAATGCACCTTTTTATGGGTGACACGGCCAAGCCATGAGTGGCTTGGCCGTGTCTCTTATTTTTCTTTGGGACACGGCCAAGCTTGCTGGTCGTGTCACCTTCTGCCCCATTCTTTCCTTCTTTTCCTCTAGGTGACACGGCCAAGCTCCTGGCCGTGTCATGTGACATGGCCAGTGGCTTGGCCGTGTCATGTCGGTGTGTCCTTTTCTGTTTCTTCATTTTGCCAACTCTTCTCTTTGCTTCCAATGGGTGACACGGCCAAGCTTGTGGCCGTGTCATGTGACACGGCCACTGGCTTGGGTGTGTCAGCTACTGCTTCTCTTTTCTTTCCTTTCTTGCATGGTTCTTTGGCTAGGGATGGGACACGGCCAAGCTTGTGGCCGTGTCATGTGACACGGCCACTGGCTTGGGCGTGTCACTTGTCTGTGTCAGGTACTGCCATTCAATTTTCTTGAGGGACACAGCCAAGCTTGATTTGGCTTGGCCATGTCTTGCTTGATTCATGCTCTTTCTTGCTTGTTTTGATCATCCAAGGGAGTTTTTCCACTTTAACCTAAAATAAACACTTAAAACAAACTTTAAACAAAAATCAAATGAAACATTAACTAAAAACACATTAAAGTTATACTAAAAACTAGTATAAAATCACTCTCATCACATTCATCATACATAAAATAAAAGCAAAGCTTATCATCCATCGTAGGTATACAATGATAAATCAAATAATGAAATCTAATGTTTAATCTTAAATTAGGTATTAAACATGCAAAATTAGGGTTTTACATACGAAACTAGAGTTTATTAATATAAAATAGGGTTTGGGGGTTTTGAACATGCAATTAAGGTTTATTAATGTGAATTAGGGTTTTTAGGGTTTTAAACATGAAAATTATGGTTTCATAAAATAAACTAGAATTTTGGATCAAAGTATGCAAGTTTAGGGGTAGAACATGCAACTTAAGGCTAAACCTAATGGATTAGGGTTTTGGATCAAAATAGGTTGGATTCAATCATATTATTTGGGTTTATACAAAATCATAACCAAAATTATTTTACTATTGGACTAAACAATTTTCAAACTATTTAATGTTTGGCCACTGAAATTAAATTAACTACTGGATTAAAATAACTACATTGCTACTGGATTAAAATAACATAGCTATTAAAGTTTTAAGCAAATTAAGTTTAAAATACTAAACTTATGTCATAGGCTATACCAATATTGATATGTTGAGTCAAGCTTATTTATGCTACTGCCTTATCTAAACTTAATCTTGGTTGAGCGAAGCAATTCTAGAGATAATTACCGCGGCCTCCTTTTGGTTGTTATGTGTTTATTGTATGTTGATTGTGTGTTTTGGTTTCTATGTATTGATTGCTTTTCTTTTGTTAATTATTGCTCACTGCTACTGCGTAAATCATGTATTTATAGCCAATAATTAAGTCAAAGATGGCTTAATAAAACCCTAAATTTTAAACCTTTGCTGCTTATCTGAAGAACTTAAACCTAATTAGGAAACTTAATATATCTGAAAAAAAAAATTAGGAGCCTAATTTTTAAGTCTCATGGTGAATTGGACAAAGCCAATTAGCCATGGGGGCCATGGTGAATTGGCCTTGCCAATTCATCATAATTTTATTATTTGGGCAGTAGCCAGCTTAGTTTTGTCTTTTAATATTGGATCAAACCTAACTTAGGCTTTAAAAATTAGATCGGACTATGTTTGAGCCTATTAAAATTGGATCGACCTAATTTAGGGCTTTAAGCTAGGTTTAATCATTTAAAGTTAGAGCGAATTTGGTTTGGCCTCTATTAATTGGGATTTAAAACTTACTTAGGAAAAAAATTAAGGTCTACACATTGTGAGCGGGGATTTTCGCCCCCACTCTCGGTGGAATGGTTCTTGCGACTTCTGCACTATTAGGCTCAGGACTTTAGAGAACACGGGCCTAAACTCGAAAATGGAGTTCCCACCCGGACAGGCCAGGAAAAAAATGAAAGGGTGGATGACTTAATTCCTAAGGAATCCCTAACCCCTTATTGGTTTCGAAAAGTTGGGTACGCAAGGGGAAGGTGAGAAATAGCCCAGCATCCTCATAACGCCTGGTTCATTAGAACAGGCCTCCTTTTCATATCTAAATATTATTGAATTCATAAGTATTATGATATTATCCATGCTACATGCAATTATTGAAATAAGTAATCATTATATTATAAATCAAACAAATAAATAAAATGGACACCCATCCAAAGATGGAAACATACTTTTACAATTATCCAAATGTCCACAAAGAAAATAAATAAAATAGGATACCCACTAAAAGGTGAAAATGTGTCCCTTACAATTGTTCCAAAGTCTTTACATAATTAAACTATAGAAAATCAATAAATTAAACAAATAAGGCACCAACGAGTGGAAACATGCCTTTTACATCTTTAAAATCCTAATAATAAAATTAATACTATTCAACCATTCATAGCAAAACAAATAATCCAAACATATAGTTAATCATCACAAAAATAGTAATAAATTAGAGTTTAATAAAAGAAAATTAAGGTTAATCACAAATTATAATCTACAAATAAATATTGATCTAATAGACGAGGAGTCGCATACGGTAGTCTCGCTAGTCAGTTAGTGGGCGGAGATCAAGGGGGCAGCGCCTCTTGAGAGATCAGGGGCAGCGCCCCTGAAAGGTAAATGATTTATAGGATATGGTTTTGTTGGGGAATTAGGTTTCCATCTAAACTATGGTTTTATATTTACACAAATTAGGATTTTTCTTAAACCTAGAGTTTTACATGTGAATTAGGGTTTTAGGTATGAACTTAAGGTTTTAATCTAAAAACTAAAGTCTAATTATACAATTTAGGGTTTTATGTTTAATCTAACTACTATGATTAAATCCATACTTCAATGTTTACTGGATCTTGGCTTTACTACATGAGAATGTATTGATTTAAAATGAAAGTAGCTATTGTATGATGATATTATTTTCTTTTTATAATAGAGTCTGCTTACTAGAAATTTAAATAATGGCAAGTCATTGAATGTGTTAATAATGAGATTGATTACTATAACTTTATATCGGTGAGATATAGAAAATAAAACATATGTTTGAAGGCTCCACCAATAATAATTTATTGATCTTAGCTTGCTAATTCACTTCCTGAACCAATGTGGATATTGGTTGAGAGAAAAAATTAATGGGACAATTGGTCTGTGTTGTCTGTGTCTTTGATAATTGTTGCTTAATAGGATTTCCTGTGACCATCTCTTTGATGCTCTTCTTTAATAATTATTACTGCCTTTTAATAATTGTCACTGCTTTTTTAATGATTGTGGCTCCTCATTTAATTATTACGCTCCCTATTTATAAGAGTAAACTAGGTTAAAATCAGGAGATACCGAGCTAAATCCAAGCTTAATCCGAATTTTCAAAAAAAGTTAAGTCCTAAATAGTAACCATATAAAATTAAAATGCTTTAAGTTTGACATGAAACCGTCGCCATATCGAATTAAAACATGTTTAATTCGACATAGACTAACATCCATATCGAATTAGACAAGTCCAATTTGATATGGAAGTGTTCCATATCGAATTAGAATTGATCTAATTTGATATAGATGCTTCCATATCGAATTAGACTTTTTCTAATTCGATATGGGCCATCCATATCAAATTAGAATTAATCTAATTCAATATGGATGCTTCCATATTGAATTAGGCTAGTTCTAATTCGATATGGACCATCCATATCGAATTGGACAAGCCCAATTCCATATGGCATGATCCATACCGAACCAAACTTGCTTCCACATCAAATCAGACTATTTCAGGGCTTTCAAAGTTGAACCGACTTATTTTATGCCTTATAAAACCATATCAATCTAATTAAAAGCTTTAAACTAGGTTTATCCATTAAGAATGGACCGAACTTGACTAGGCCTTCTTTAATTGGGATCGGACTAACTTAGGGCCAAAATAAAGTGTCTACATACATACCTTTGAATAAGCCACCTCATCTTTATTCTTGCCTAGTGAGTTCTACAAACTCCTTCATGCACTTGTTTCATTACCTCTAATACCTTCGATTGTGCCAAGCATCTAAATGACAAGCCATCTTGTCCTTTTTTATACAATACACCACTAATTGTTACATAACTACATGCTTAGATTTTCATTTGATGGATGATCTTTTTGCCAGAATACTCCAAATATCTCTGATCTCTCACTACCAATCTCCTGCAACATTAATATCTAAGGAAAAAGAATCCACTTGAATCCCTCTTTCTAAAATTTTAGGATGATTTTTTCTGTTGACTAAAATCAACCTTTATGTTAAATCGATTGTTATCATCAATTATGGTCTAATTATTAGCTTCCTAGTTTTTCCCTTGGAACATGTAAGAAAGTAGCTTCTTCAAAGCCATTGATTAGCTGAATGGCTGCAATGCAATATAGAGTTAGGGACAGACTATTACATTTATACTTCCTAGCCACTTTTTTCAAAACTACTTGAGAATTTTCTATTATCATTACTCTTTTGGCTTTCAAATTCTATAGCACTTCCAAACCAATCATTAAGGCTCACATTCATCTTAATTATTGGTGCACTCAACATCTAGGTTAAATGATATTGTTGTCTTGACTCTATCAAGGGTGGTGATCATGCTCCCTATACCAGCATCTATATAAGTGCTTGAACCATCAAATTTTAGCATCAATGTGTCATTCCCCATAGATAGTAAGGGTAAAGATTCTTCTTTCACAGTCCCTTCAAGTGGTGGATGATTTGCCAAAAAATCCACAATAGCTTGTCCCTTCATAGATTTATATGGAAAAAATATTAAAGAGAACTCAACTGTGGCAATGGCTTATTTATCAATTCTTCTAATGATTAGTGGTCTACTTAACATGTACTTAATTAAATCTATAGTTGATACTGTTAGGAAATCAAGGAGATCACTGCAAACTAAAAACACGCAACGGAAAAAATTTTGATCTCTAATTTCCCACCAGGATCCATGTTGTTCATTTAATTCGACGAAAGTGTTCAAAGAACTAACCTGTTGATGATTCAAAATCACAGTTTTGAAGAGATGCCTCGATCGCGAAACACCCTTTATCGCGTATCCACATGAATGCTACCATCTGGAGTGCTAGCTCTCTGCAACAGCGAAGGCTGGAAAAACGTTTTCTCTAAAACGTATTAGGGTTCCTTTGTTTTCGTTCTCTTTTATTTTCTAATGTTACCTCAGAGAAGACTTAACGTCTGGAGTGAATATAATCACTCCATAATCCAATTCGAAATTGGATAAGGTAAGTCAAATTAGAATCCAAATCTAATAAGGATTCTGAATATATTATCTAATAAAAAAATGAAAATAATAATAATAATAAATATTAATATCTAATATTAATATTATTAATATTATATCCAGCCCAAAGCGCATTCTTGTGTGTGACCCGTTAGGCCCATATTAATTGGCAGTCAATTTAATCTCTATTAAACCAACAAGTCGTAATTGGCCTCTAGCAAGGCGTTACAACTACCCAATTAATATAAGGAATGTCCAATTTGCCTAATAATAGTACATGCATTAATCCCTTTGTCACACGATATCTATCTTGAACATAAGTCATGGTCAACATCATACTTATATTGTCCAAACTTATGATTACTCGATCTCCAAGTAGACTGATAAAAAACAAATGAAATTGATCACACTATCAATTCATTTGAGCACGGCCATGCATTTCACAGTCTCACTTATCGAGGGGCCCAAAAGATATCTCTCTCAAAGAGAGGGACAAATTCTATCTTGATTGTTCATTATCCTCTACATAATTTCTATCATATACGATCATAACCTTTATTACTATCCAGTTATGTATAATGTTTGATCATGTCAAAATATAATAGTCCTTATATTGGAAACTATGACAATCTCAAGTCAAAGAATTAATACATAACTATCATGAGATTTACTTATGACACTAACCCATGTAGTAATCTCATGATGGGTCTATCCAATACATTGTTCTCTAACAAGTATCTATGAAATTGATTTGTATCACTATACACATAACCATCTGATGATTATCAAATCAATGTTCATACTGGTTAAGAATTATTTTTTTATCTATATAACAATAATAAACCAGGGACAAATATCAAAATTGTGTAACATGCAAACAAACAATAATGATAATAAAACCTCATTTATTAATAATGAATGTATAACATAAAGATCCAAATAAATGGCCTAGGGCACATACACTAACACATACTACATATAAAAGACTTTTAATAATATAATGGCAAAATTTGATGCATAAAGAATATAAAGCTAAACATAATTTTTCCATAGGTGAATATTTAACTTCATTAGGGAGGAGTAAGCATCTTAAATAATAAATAGCCTGCTTATGTCCTTTGGAATTATGTTGTGCCAATAAACACCCTATGGATTCCTTAGCTGTAGAAATGTAAAGCTTCAAGGAAAATCCCTCTTTAGGAGGAGCCGGCACTGGAGGATTCATCAAGTATTTTTAAATTTTTTTAAAAGCCTCCTAGTGTTGTAGTTCCTATTAGAAATCTTCTGTTGCTTTTCACTTCAATAGCTTAGAGAAGACTTTAGTTTTCCCTACCAAATTAGAGATGAACCTCCTCAAATAATTGATTTGACCAAGAAATCTTTGTAACTCCTTTTATTTTGGGAAGGTTGTGCCTCTATAATTGCTTTTGTTTTATTCTTATCAACTTTGACACCTCTCTGATGCACCAAGAACCTAAGGAAGTTGCCCACTTCCAGACTAAAAGCACAATTTAAAGGGTTTAGTTTGAGGTTGTGTGCCCTCATCCTTTTAAAATTTCTTCTCAAGTGCTTGATATGATACCTAGGTTTCTTTGACTTCACCATTGTATCATCGATATGAACTTTCAAAATATCTCCAATCATATCATAGAATATAGCATTCATCACATATTGATATGTGGCCCCTGCATTCTTCAGACTAAATGGCATCACCAACCATTCAAAGGTGCCAATCAAATTAGGACATTGGAATGCGATTTTCATAATATCTTCTTCAATAATCATAATTTAATTATAGCCAAAATATCCCTCTATGAACGATAATAACTCATTTTTGGCTATAGAATCTATAAGCATGTCTGCCACATGCATCACATATATGTCCTTTGAAGTTGTTGCATTCATATCCCTAAAATCCACCCTTAGCTTTCCATTCCTTTTCGCTACTAGGACATTATTAGTCAGGTAGCATATCTAGATAGCCTAATAATTTTGCCTTCAAAAGCTTCTCTATTTCTTCCTTCACCTTTGCCTCTACATCTTTAGACATTCTCTTGGGTGGCTACTAAAATGGCTTGCATCTATAGGCAAGTGGAGTTCCACATACATTCTATCAACTATGACATATCTTTATAACTCTAATCAAAATCGTCTTTAAGCTACATCAATAAATCGATAAGACTTTCCTTCAATTCTTCTTCTAATAAAGAACTAATATATGTTACCTTAGGTTCTTCATCAGTACCCAGGTTGACCTCTTATAGTGGATCCTAGGTATCTGGCTAAGAATCTTTAAATTTACTTAGTGCCTACTCCATATCTTCAACCCAAATTTCCTCATCATTAGACCCTCTTGTTCTTCTTCAAATATCATCTTAGCACCATAAGTTTCTAAGTCTTCTAACTCTTCACACAACTGTTGCACATAATATTTCCATAAGGCAACTGCAGCTACTGCCTCTTATTCAAGAGTTTTTTTAATCATCTACCTCTTCGATAATAAGATATCCCACTAGCCTAAAAGGCATTATTGCAGTAGGCATGAGGAGAGCTTTTGATTAATAAAAAATATTCTTTTATTCACGAGCTGGCATGTAGACCTCCTTTGGGTTCCCATCTTTTTTCTTTCCTTTGAAGCAAATGGGGCTGAAACCTTTATCATAATAACTGGCCTCTACAGTCTAAAGAAGTCGAGAAAGGCTGTCCTTACGACAGATAGTCTCCTCTTCATTCCTCTCCAACACAAGAGCACTTGTTGAAGGGATGATGGAACATAGAAATTAGCATGAATCCCTGCATAACAAGGCATTATAACTTACTAATAAGTTCACCATAAAAAAGGCAACCATTGATGTTAGACTCCTTACAAATATATGGACCGATAAATTCCTTATGGCTAGAGTGACTTTCCCTGTGAAAGCAGATATAGTAATGTCTATAGCTGTCAAGTCTTCTTCAGTTTTCCTAAGTGTTGGCTAAATATTTGGACAATGAAAAATATTTTGATCTTAGACAACCAAATTGAAGTATACTAATGGTTAAATTAAGTGTTTTTACAAGACTTTGACAAGTTTATGTTCTCTTTGATTCCTAGTTGGTGTGACCTCATAATATTCATAACTACCACACAAATGATAGATAGTAATACTTTTATATAGTAGAGTTCACGGTCACTAGGATGGATTGCTATACCAGTTGCGGGACTGCATAAGGACTCAAAGAGGTCGCCATCTTGAGGAGAAAAACACTAAGTCTCATAATAGATTTCACGGTCAAGGGTGTAGTGATTCTAAGGGTGCCAAAAGTGTTGTGCGACCAAAAAACATCTTCGTGTGACTGCATAATTATTGAAGGTACAAATGAAGTTTTTGGTAGAGAGGTTCATAGTTAGCTATAGCAGCCAAATGAAGATCGCTATATTCAGCTCCACATCACTATATTGACTCAGTACAACTACGACATTCAAAAAGTTAGAAGACCTTGGTGCAATTTTGACCATCCAATATGAAGAAGTCCCGTGGAAGCAAAAATTCTAAAGAAAAATCAACTTTGAGTTTGTGTGATCGCATAAGAGAGTGTGTAACCACTAAACTTATAAAGGTGGCATGGAGTGATTCTTGTCGATTTATTAGTGCCACATGAGCTAGACATTGGAACTTATCGGTAAACATATATATAATTAAATAAATAATTTAATTAATTAATTAAAAATATACAAAATAGAAATATAAACAAAATATTAAATAAAACAAGCAGCAAGTCTAAGGCAATAAAAAAATATGTATTTTTTTATAGGATTAAACAAAAAAGATTTGCAAATAAAAGTTTTAATGCTACAATCTGTCCATAAATTGCCAAAGCCTCCATAAAAGCCAGACTATAAGAATCTCGTGACCGCACAAAAGCTAGGATGCCCGCAAAACCAATCTAGCTACCGTACATTAAGGGAAGTAACTACTAGACTCTTCTAACAATATTTAATGCAAGAGATTTTGGTCATGAGAGCTTGATCTTATGTTACACAATTCCAATGACTCTATGGAGTTATAAAGGCTATAAATACCTCAGTAATACCATTTATTATAATATTTTAAGCATTTATTACCCAAACTATTGTAATTTGTTTTTTTGAATTCCTTTGTAACACTTTTTTTGTAATTCTTGAGTGCTTGGTTGTGAGCACTAAAATACCTAGTTGTAAGTTTGGTTTAAGCTTGTAAAACATTAGGTTAGAGAGTTAGCATTATAAAAACTCTTGTAAGGGCTGTGAGATAGTACAAACATTGTAAAAGTTCGTGTTAACTTATAAAAAAACTAAATTAGGGTTGAGCTTATAAAAATCCATAAGATAGTGAAATACTCAACTAGTAGGTTGAGGAGTGGATGTAGGATCTTCTTATCTGAACTACTATAAATTCTTGTGTTCATTTCTCTTCTTCCTTACAACTCTTAAACTTTAAATTTCTACATCAATCTTCAAAAGCACAAATTCACTCCCCTCTTAATGGCCTAAGGGACAAAATTGAGAACTTTTAATATTTTGTAAAGTATGACATTGGTAGTAGAGTCATTATCCACTAATACTCTGGAAACCATTCAACCATTCAAATATGTTTTCATATACAATGGCCTAATGTGTTTTGTCATCTCTATATAGGGTTCTTCAAATGCTACCTTTTTTCTTTATTCTGCCTAGTGGCCTAAATAGTAATACTTTTATAAAACTCCTCCCCTTCAATCAGCTCTGGTACTACCCCTCTAGCATGTTCCACCTCCACCATAATCGTTTTAGGTTTTCTTTATTCCATAAATTCCATAGGAAGCATCAATTTAATTACCTAACAATGAAAGGAAATATGGATCTTTCATACTATAAATCCCCCCTTTATGATTTCTTTCTTATCAGATGAGTCATATTCCTTATCCTTTGTTGCCTTCCTCCCAAATTTAGACTTGGGTACACTTTTTATTTGACTCTGACTCGAATTCCTCTTTAGGAAGAGGTCCCTAATAACCTGCCTTTTCTTCTTGCTTTTCCTCCTCAGCTTTCTATCTTCTTTCCATAGCCTTTTGTCTTAGCAACCATCATTTTTGGGCTATTGTTAGAGGCTATAGGATTTTTCTTTGTTGAACTCGATGCTATTGATTGTTGGGCACTACTAAAGGAGGAATACCAAATCTAGTCTTCTATGGAAACTTGCCCCCAATTCCTTGATGAGCTTCTTTTTTCTAGCAAATGATTTCTGGAGGAAAATACTTCTTTGAGATCCAAGCTTTTTTTCATTTTGTATTTCGTCTTGGTCCTCATATGTTCTCTTGTTTCTTTGCATCAAGGAGGGACCTCAAAGCAAAAGTTGCTACATTTACTAAGGAAATTGGCGTGAATGGATCGTCGTCAACCAACATAGCTTCTTTCTTCTCAAGAAATTTCAAGATTTCCTTATTAATTCTATCCTACACCATATTCCAGACTCTCTAACAAATATTAGTGCAATGATTTTTTGAGTTATGAAACTTACAGTATTCTTAGCTATTAAGCTCCTCTAGGCTAAGGATTTTATGATTTGGAGGTAGGGTTGTAAATTAATCAAATTACTCAAGCTCCTTGGATCTCAGCTAAGTAAAAACTCGTTCATGATTGAACTTGAACTGTTTTTTTTTTAAATGAGTCAAGTTCAAGCCAAGAGATACTTGGCTCGTTAGCTCGCGAGTTGGCTCATTTTGAAAAACTTGTGAGTTAGACTTACATGCTAGCTTGTTTATTCACTACAAAAATATTCGGCATTTGCGATGAAAATCTGTGACGGACATGTTTTCGTCGCAAATTTGCTACGGATCTGCGACGGATTTGCGACGAAAGGACAAGTCAGAGGAATTTTGAGAAATTGGTCACAAATCCGTTGCAAATCCGTCGCAGATCTGCGATGAAAATCATTCTGTCGCAAATAATCGTCGCAAAAGTTAGTGCGTAAACTTGGCGCGAGAGAGAAAACACTAAAAAAACCAATTTGCAACGGAGATCTGCTACCGTCTATTGCCGTCGCAAATTTCACTATAAAAATATTCGGAATTTTGCGACGGAAATCTGCGATGGACATGTTTCCGTCGCAAAATTGCTACTGATCTGCGACGGATTTGTGACGGAAGGACGAGTCAGAGGAATTTTGAGAAATTGGTCGCAAATCCGTTGCAAATCCGTCGCAGATCTGCGATGAAAATCAGTCCATCGCAAATAATCGTCGCAAAAGTTGGCGCGGAAACTTGGCGCGAGAGAGACCCGGGTATATTTTTTCGCAAAATTTTTTTCCGTCTCAGATTGGTTGTAGAAAACACTAAAAAAGCAATTTGCAACGGAGATCTGCTACCGTCTATTGCCGTCGCAAATTTCACTACAAAAATATTCGGCATTTGCGACGAAAATCTGCAACAGAAAATTGTCGTCGCAAATTTGCGACGGATCTGCAACGGTTTTGCGACGGATAAAAACAGTGAAGGAATTTTGAGGAAGCCGTCGCAAATCGGTTGCAAATCCGTAGTAATAATCTCACTAGTTTTTTATGAAAATAATGAATGAGTATTAATAATAATTAGTAGTATTATGATGGTGGAGAATCTATTATAAATAATTAGTAGTATTTTGATATTGATATAAATTAGTAGTATTTTGAAATGTACTCTGATTTACAAGGGAATATTTTAAATATATATATATATATATTTATAGAAAATAGTGTAATGGATTGAGAAAAATTATAATTTTATATTATTTTGATAATTATGATTGAGATGCTTGAGGATGGGTCAATTAATTTTCAATATTAAAAAAATCAATGTAGAAAATAGAAAGGATAAAACAACAGAAAAAATAATATTTTTAAAAATAAAAACTTTAAAAAGTAAAATTGAAAAAAAGTATAAATAAAAAATTAATAACAATAACTATATGTTGAAATTTCCTCATTTAATTATAAATCTTTAGTTTTACTGTTTCCTAAGTTCAAATCTAAAATCCACAACTCGAAAACGGCGTCGTGTGCATCATCGGCATTTTCTCCTCGTCAAATCTCACTGCATTTTCAGGCTCAAAAAAAAATCGTGCTGCATTTTCATTTCCTTTCAAAATTTGAACTGCCAAGACAAGGAGAGAGAGAAGATTTTCCTAATTCCAACCATGGAAAACCCCAAAGTTCAAGAGGTAACAACAACTCTCTCTCTCTCTCTCTCTCTCTCTCTCTCTCTCTCTCTCTCAAATATTAATTTTGTCATTCCAAATTCTCTGATTCGATCTTTCTTTTGGCAGGTCATAGAGAAGCAACTACTTACAGTAGCGAAGGCGGTTGAGGACAAACTGGATGAAGAAATTGCTGCATTAGATCGCCTTGATGACGACGATCTGGAGGCATTGAGAGAGGGGCGGCTTCAACAGATGAAGAAAATGGCGGAGAAGCGTAGCCGTTGGATCTCTCTCGGCCATGGCGAGTACTCTGAGATCCACTCAGAGAAAGACTTCTTCTCCATTGTTAAAGCCAGTGACAGCGTAGTATGCCATTTCTATCGCGAGAATTGGCCCTGCAAGGTAAATCAGCATCATCAACTATAAGTTAATTTTACCAAAGGAATTTCATATTCATTGCTAAATTGCATTTTGTTTAACTTAATTCCAGAGATATAAGGGCATAATGGAATAGATTGTTAGTTTATCGTTTTATTTATTTTTTTATTTGATTGTATTTTGTTTTTTATTTGATTGTTAGGGCATAATGGATGATATTTTGAGAATCTATTATGGCCTTTGATTTTGCAGATATCAAGAATACAAATCAGAGTACATTTCAACTCAGAAACGGGTTTTTTTTTAGTCGCATAAAGCTGAGGAATGGTATCACGCTCTTCTCATATTTGATATCTCCCTTTCTGTTGACTGCTTTGGTTCTCAGAAACTTGTATGAATGTAGGTTGAGAGACAAATATCATCCAACCAATTTGGTTACTGTCATAGAAAGGTGTGCTCCTTGATGATTCTTGGATTTATGTTCTGTTTATTGATATTCTTCTTTAATAGCTTGGGTGCAACATTTATCACATAATTTTCTTTTTATCATAATTTGTTGGTGTTGACCTAATTATTCCTTGGGAATTATTTGTAGGAGGAATGAACTAGCACGAAAGGTTGCCAAAGATTTTTTGATTGACCTGCAAAGTGGAACTTTGGACTTGTGAGTTGAAAGTTTTTTTCTGCACTCATATTTATTCAGTCGAACCTACATGCAAAGGTTCTTTTGATATTTAACCTCAGTTTTCATTCTTAATGCCAGAGGTCCTGGTGTGAATGCCCTATCTTCAAATAATTCAGGACAGACAAATGACCCAAATTTTGATGATGAAGGAGACACTGATGGCAAAAGAAGACGGCATGGCCGTGCACCAGCTAAAGAAACTGATCTTCTTTCAGCTGCTCCTAAGGCTCACCCAGTCAGCCTAGAGCCCAGAAGAATTCAAGTTGATATTGAACAAGCTCAGGCCCTTGTACGCAAGCTTGACTCTGAAAAAAGAATTGAAGAAAACGTTTTAGGTGGATCTGAAAATGACAAAATGAACAGAGAGAAATCCCATGGCAGTTCCACTGGCCCAGTTATTATTATACGAGGCTTAACCTCTGTCAAGGGTCTGGAGGGTATTGAACTTCTGGATACACTTATTACTTATCTTTGGTGTGTTCATGGATTGGATTATTGTGGAATGGTAGAAACAGCTGAAGCTAAGGGTCTTAGGCATGTGAGAGCGGAGGGGAAAAGTTCTGATACAACTAATAGTGGGATTGAGTGGGAAAAGAAACTGGATTCGCGCTGGCAAGAAAGGTTGAGGAGTCAAGATCCTTTGGAAATAATGACTGCTAAGGAAAAGATAGACGCCGCTGCCGTCGAATCACTGGATCCTTATGTTCGGACTTCCAAAGTGCGGGAAGAGTTGTATTTCCAGAACTACATGAAGTACTTTCATATGAGATAAAACTCTTTCTCCCTCTTCTTATCAGTTATATAGGTATATAGGTTCCTTGACATATTCTTTGCTTTCATTTGTAGTGATCCAGATGCACCTGGTGGCACACCTGTTATGCAGCAGCCTCTACTGGTATTGTTCATCAAATCCCATACTATTCTATGTTCTATATGGCTTTATACATTATATATTATATGCTTATGCTTTATATACTAATAATTTGATTTTTTGACTGCATGAATTCAACTTTCTTTTCTTGCTTCTTCAGTTTTGATTGTAGTTGACAGCATAGCACTTGCTGAAATTATTTGGAAGCAATCTGGCTATGTCTGCATATATACCTTTATACAGTTTCTAGATACATTTCCTTTCCATCTAATTTGTGTTCCTGTCATGATTCTCTCTGTAGTGTTACGGCAGTCCTATACCAGTTGAGGGCTGAAGATTCATTTGTTTTCAAAGGGTTCACATTTGGGACCATATTTAATTTCTTTCTTTACAAATTCATATTTTTTAATATGCTTGATCTGAAAGATGCAAATCGTAGATCTCTGCAAATGTAAAGATCAAATACAGTTGCTTGATAAACTGAAGATGCAAAAATTCATAAACTGAAGATGCCTGACTTTCTTGCTTCATTTAATAATTGTGTTGTGTACTTTATGTGTGTGCAGATGCCTCTGTAAGACAATGTTTCTATTCATATCTTTCTATCTAACAATCATGCCTCCTCTTTTGCTCGTGAATCTGTCTCATTATTCAGATTTTATCTATGTAGAGCATTAAATATTTTGGTTTCTACCCATCATAATTCCTTTTGCTGTTGAGAAAATAGTTGTTTATCAAGTTCCTCTTTGACTGGGGTACTCTAGTATTTAGCTTTCAATATGTAACACCTCTACTTTGTAGTGTTTTTCCTTTCATTTATGTTTTTCTTAAATGTGCTACCTTCTTTCTCATTTGAAGTCCATACAACTATGCGTAAGTCTAGGTAAGTAAACATGTTAGGGAACCCCTAAAGGAGAAGTCAGGAAAAAAGTTTAGGAGAGAGTGTGTATCAGTTCGCAAATTAAGTGTTTTGATAAAATTTTTAGTGAGTATCAATTCATTATAATGCAAGTGGTTGCTAGGTACAGTCTGTATTTCATGCCATTTTTATTTGCTATTTGTTGGTAGAGTATTGAAAACGAGAAATTTCATGTAGGATAGGAACTCCATTACATATCTATTTAGAATCGCATTTTTAACCTCAAGTATGTCTTGCAGACTCAACCAGAATTCAGGCCTCCAATGTCTGAAGTTGTTCAGGATCTGAAAGACGTGATAAGGAGAGAACGCCCCAGCACTATAATTTAATATTGAAGATCTATATTGTTATTTTCAAGATATATTATTTATAGTAGTGTTCTTAACACTTGTATAGTTAAATTGTAAAATATTTTATTCTATTGAAGATTAATAAAAGAATTATTTTTATCAATGTAATTAGTGTTTTTTTTAGATTGTGTTTAAATGTTCCAAATGTATTTATAAAGTTCTCATAAAATTAATTGATAATACAAATAGTTCCAATAAAAATCAATATTAAATTACTACGGATTTGCTACGAATCTGCGACGGATATTTGAAATCTATGACGGAATCTGCGACAGATACTGCGACGACAATCTGCGACGGAATCTGCAACGACAATCTGTGACGGAATCTGCAACGAATTTGCTACGGAAATCTGTGACGAAATCTGCGACGGAATCTGCGACGGCTGCCCTTTACCCGCGAAAATTTAAGCGCGAGATTTGCAACCGCCGAGTGGTTGCAAATCCGTCGCAATCTGCGACGGCCTGTCGCAAAATTGAAAATTGCGACGCCTTTTTTATTAACGGATCGTATCCGTCGCAGATCGGTCGCAAATATTGATTTGCGACGGATCTGCGACGGATTCTGTCCGTTGCAGATAGCGTTTTTTTTTTGTAGTGATTATGTAGGATTATAAATATATATATAATTTAATTTATATATTAAATTATGTATTTGAATATATTAATCATTTAACTAATTTAGTTTTATATAATTTATCATTATATGTTATATAGGATAAAGAAATTAAATAATATAAAATAAATAATTTTGATATCACAAAATAATTCAATTCAATAAACTTCATTCGAAATTTTTTTATATGTTTTATGTTTAAATTACGAATATTGATATTTATTTAGTAGTAAGTAAAATTTATATTAATACAATATTTGTTTAGTAAAAGAATTACTAAAAATTTTGGAAGAACAAATTTTTTACTTTGAAGGAATAAATTGCATTATATAATTTTTTATTTTTATTTATATAATATAAACTACATAAATAAATTATTATTTAATTAATAATATTATAAAAATATGATGACCTAACATATATTAAATATTTAGTACAATATATTAATTTATAATAAAATATAAAATTATAGTAATACAATATTTTATTTTTGTTAATATAAATACAATAAGATTGTCATCATTCATAAAAATGTTAACTATAGTATTTTTACTTTGAAAATGTAGAAAAGATAAATGAAAAATAGAAATTGAAACAAGCTTGTTGAGCTCATTAAACTTAATTAAATCGAGCTCGAGTTTATGCATGAGATATATGATATATGAGTTGAATCGATACAAGCTCAAGCTCGGCTCGAACCAAGCTCGAGTTTGAGTTTAGACTCGGCTATTTTATAATAAACAAAACTTGAACATTTTAAAATTTGGCTTAGCTCAATTATAACCCTATTTGGAGACAATTTGATGAATTTCTCTTTAAGGAGGAAGTAAATAATAGCCTCAATCTTAGATACATCAAAGCCATACTGCGGCTGAGCATTTGATGTTGTGGCTTTCTTCCATGCATTAGGTATCTTTTTCTCTGATAGGGTATCCACCATCGGTCCAAATGAAATTAGATCAATCACTACAACCTCTAGTTGGTTGATATCCTGGTAGTATGTGTGTTGTGGAGACCTAAGATTTTTGTGCCAGTCCTGATCTTGAGGGGTGGAAATGGGAACTAAAAACTCCAGAGAGTTGACTTTTAGGGAGGACTGACTTTTTAAGGGAATAGGCCTTCAAAAAGCCTATTCCTTCTAAAGAATAAGAGCAAATAAGATTAAAGAATGCAAATCGACAAGTATTCTCCATCAAAGTCTTGAAAACTTGAGAATAAAATGAAGAACCTTATGATAACCCCAAAATTCCTTAATCTTGGTTATGGTTTAGATCCTTATTTTTTTATCTGATTGGATTTCTTCCAAGGTTAGAGTATCCTAAATAAATGAAAAGGATGAATGATTAAAGTTTAGAGAATTCAAAATCAATGAAAAGGATGAATGTTTGAAGTTAAGGTAATCAAGAAACCAATTAGGTAGAGTTTCACCTTGGTTTTCACCAAAAGTCCCTCTTAAATGTTTAGAGAGGGCTTTTTTATAGGGAAAAGTGGATTAGGCGTGTGGCACGTCTATGCCATGGGAATAGACCTAGTCCCAAGATAGGCCTATTCCCAGAAATAGGCCTTTGGAAGGTCTATTCTCCTAGGAATAGGCGTCACATGCCTATTCCTAAGAATAGGCCTTTGGAAGGCCTATTCATTTAATGAACTAATTTTTTTAGTCGGTCTCCCCTTAAAAAGTCAACTCTCTTAACTTTTTGGGTTCGATTTTCACCCCCTCAAGATCGGGAATGGTGCAAAAATCTAGGGTCTATAATGTTCCCATTGAAGTCTTCCTCCTCTGCCTTTCTTTACTGAGGAGTTCCTTATATTTAGTTATCTTAGTAGCAAACTCATAGAAATATTTGAACTCCTCTTTAAGCCATCTTTACAAATTCTGTCTCGGGGAGATAAATTTTACAATGGTTTCTCATTTTCTTGAACCTTGCTATGAATTTATTTGTAGTCTTACTAGCTTTTTGAGTTACCCTTAATAGTTCTGCAATGCATACTCCATGCTCATCCTTGAAGAATTGTGTATGAAACTGGTGTTCCATCTTAGGCCAAGTGAAGATTGAATTCCTGGGGAGAGCAATATACTATATGAATGCAGTATTGGTTAAGGAGTTAGGTAACAACCTCAACTTGAAGTAAGCAAAATTCTCATAGTTTGTTAGTTTCCCATACTGCATGGTGAACTTAACAATGTGTTCAAATATTGACTGCCCATTTTCTCTAAAGAATATAGAGAAATTTGGAATGTGATAGCTCCTGTGGTAAGGATTCCCTTTGTCTATCAACTTAGGATATTGCTTTACGAATTCAAGGTGGCTCATTTGTCTAAGGCCAAGCCCATATAATTCTTATACAACCTCCATGTTGATGTTGACTCTAAATCTCTACTCTTATGGAATAATCTGGATTGTTCTCTAGCCAACCTAAGGGGCGATTTCCATTCTGGTAGCCATATCTATAATCTGGATTGCTCTTTGCCATTCTGGTAGCCATTTCCATATGTCCCTTGATAATTTTTGTTCCTTTCCTCTCTTCTATGAGGAGGAACATAATTTTCTTTAGCATGGTCTTGTGGCATATGTCATTCCACAGGTTCAACTATAATAGATTGCCCCTAAGCTCATCTGCCATCTATTTGGTCCGTTTGGCCCCTACATTTTGAACATATGGACTCATTTCTTAAGAGCAGTGTCCTTTATCTAGGATTTTAATACTCTTTCTTAAATAATGCATCGTTATATATTAATGCTTCTAGATATGCTTTTGTGACTTTAACATATTACTCAATCTTTTAGCGACAGTCTTCTTCTCATCATCGTTGAGGGTTGTAGAAGTCTTTTTAATAGCTTTCATAGCTTGTGTTGCCTCAAGTACATTTTGGGTTTTACCACGAGGCAAATTTCCTTTTTCAATTTACTTTACCATAGAAGGAATAAATCCTTTTTGCCCTATTATTGTAGACACAGTCTTTGAGTCATTGGATCCGGTAGTATCTTTTTCTGAATTTCTTTTAGGTGGTATTGCAATAAACTAGTTTCACTGGGCGTGCCAAAATTATTTTCTTAGAAAAATGAGTAAAACTCCTAGCCATTAATTTGTATTGATTGCAAGTGTGCCAGAGGAAATGATTTCCTTAGAAATTAAAGATAAAAATTAACTCCTATCAAACAACTAATTGTTTCTAGAAGGTTTGCAAATAAAAAAAGTTCCCAAACTCCCTATTGATAGTTTGTTTGGATTCTAAGGGCAAAAACTAAGTAATTCTAACATTTGTGATAAAATATGTTGTGGAATAAATGTAGAATTCACATAGAGAAATAATTACAAATTTTGGGACAAATGGAAACAAGATATTCTCAAACTAAATGACAAGGAAACTAGCTTGGAAAACAAATAAACAAAGTTGCTTCAGGTCTATTGAGATTCTGGGTTTGTTTTTTTTTCTTTTTTTTAGGAAATATGATGTCCCTTTTTTATGTTTGTTTCCTTTTAAATTTTTCATTTCCTTGATCGTGTCCCCATGATTATCGGCCCTACTCTGTAACTAACTTTATTCTTGTCTTTTTGTGAGATCTTAGGATGTTGGCTCCAAGATTATAGGATCTCAGTTGTTGTATATTGAATAGTTGAAGTAGTTCTTAGCTTCTTTTGGTTTTTCTTGGTTAGCCTTTGACCTTATTGGGTTTAGTTGGGCCAGTTCACCTATGTAAATAATATCTAAAATTTGTGTTTTAAACTTGGTGATAGTAGTGAAGATATAAATTTTTCTATTCTTTAGCATTACTGATTTCCACAGTTGCAATTGAATAAGCTTTTAATAAGAAATGTAATAAATTGGATAAGAGACTCTCTAAAATAGCTCATGAATCCTTATAAGTTCAGCTGATTGAACCAAGTCAAGCTTAAAAGAATAAAATATCCAAGCAAAAAGTAATGAAGAATTATATGATGTAAGAACTAAAAGGAAAACTGAAACATCTGACAATAAAACGATTAAGGTAAAAAGATTATATAATATAGGGTATGAGAATTACGTGGACTATGATTCATCTTTAAATCTCAAAAGGATAAAAGACAACTTAATAAAAAAAATGTTCAAGTCTCTTTTTGTTATTTTTTGTAAATTAATTTTAATAATTTTAATTTTACTACTCTTTATTAATTTTAAATAATTTTTTAATTCTTTAACTAAAGTCGTACGTAAATTGTCTCTTAAATTGCTTTAAATCATTTAAAATCATCATTAAACTTTCAAAACCTACTTTTGAACTACTTTACAATGAGGATTTGAACTAAAATAAGTATGGTATGCACAGTTTAATTTAAATTTAAAAATTTCTTGAACTTATTCATGAGAATAAGAAAATAAGTTAAATTATATATTAAAAAAAATATAAGGTTCAATTATAGCCCCCCTAAACTTAAGCGAAAATCTTAAATAGATACGTAAACTTTTTTGAGCCATTTTGCCTCCTTCTGTTCTTTTTTTTTTAAAATGGCTCAACTAAATACTTATCGCGACAGAAAAAAAAAATTACTTATCGTGACAGAAGTCAAATTTCTATTAAAAAATTGCTTACGTAGAACCAAATATCAAAATTGTTTTTTAAATAATATTAAAAAATTAAATAATAAAAATTTTAAATAATAATAACAATAAAATAAAATAAAAACTACAATGCTTTTTTTTTTTCTCATCTTCGCCATCATCGTCCGGTTAGCCGTTAACACATCGCCATCATTGTCAGTTATTCAAGCTCCACCATCTGCACATCATCATAGCTAGCAGCAACCATCTTCCCATCGCCACCATCATCACCAATATGCAAGCAGCCTAGAAACTCAAAATCCTAAACAATCACGGCCACTATCGTCATCGCCATCTGCGAGCAGCACAGAAAATTGTCTCTCTCGCCCTCTCAACTGCTTCATTATTTAAGCTTTTAAACTTGCCTCGCCTAATAGAAAAACTCTTTGAATTAATCATCTCATTCGCTACTAATTTTTAGCCAAGACCTAGAGAAACCCAATTTCTTGAATTGCTTGTAAACCCATCTACTTCCCTTTATTATTCAAATAAAAAAAAATTGGGCTTGCAAAGGGAAACATAGTTATCACAAACAAGACCACAGTAATCCATTGTGCATAACTTCAATCAATTGAAGTGCAATAGAAAAAAAAAATTTAACAAGGAACCCATATAAATTTTCAAGAACATGGAATCCAAAAAAAAAAAATGAAATTATCGATTTACTTGATTGCACTAAAATAAATCTCCTCTGTAACAAGGAATCCAAAATGCCCAATCCAGCAACCCCTCCTTCTCCAGCTCAAAATAAATTAGAAAATTTATGACTAAGAATTTGAATGAGTGTTTCAAAATAAACAAAGAATAGATCTAAAACTTTAGAGTCTTTAAATTTTCTATCTTTCATATAAAAACTGAATCTGAAATTTGTAAAATTGTTGTATATAAGATATTGAAAAGAGAGAGAGAATGGAATGGAGAATAAAGAACGTTGATGGTGATTTGCGTTTTGGATTTTCAAATGGCTTGATTTTTGATCCTTTTTATTTTTATTTTTTATTGTTATTTTATTACCAATCACTCAAGCTAAGACACGTAATGACTCATATGCCACAGAAGCAAAAGTGAATGACAAATTAAAGTTCCGTTGTCACAGTAGGTGTTTAATTTAGCCATTTTTAATTAAAAAAGGGCTAAATAAATTTTAAAAAAATTAAATATCTAATTAAAATTTTCGCTATACTTTTATTTGTATCTTATACCTATGAAAAAATGCATAATTATAACGAACAATAAAATCCATTAATTAATTATAATGTCCCTAATTAATTCCGTTAATTTCTTGTCGCGCTGAAAAGTGGAAAGTGGAAACCCTAAAAAACAAAGTGAAAAATATATCTCCAATTTCTGCTATTTGCGCTTGAAATTCTGCTTCGTCTTCGCTAGTTTTTCTTGCTAATTCTTCGTTCTCCAAAGTCCAAACAGCTTCTATTTAGAAAACAAAATTAATTAAAAAAAAATTAAAACTAGTAAGAAAATGTTACGCAAATGAGAATACAGTGAAGTGAAATTAGCTAAATAAAAATAGTTGATGGATTTTTATAAACTTTGTAGTTTTAAGCTAATCAACTGAAACTTATTCCATTTTCCCCCCTTGGAAATCCTAAAATGAGCAGCTCAAGAGAGGATTCTCCAGATTGGCTCCGTTGTTTTCAGGTATTTTCAACTTTAAATTTGGACTTGAACTGATTCAAATTTGTCTCTTTAGGTTTTTGATTGCTGGTTTTGGTTCACGTAATTTGAAAGAGTTTTTTACAATGTTGAGCAGGCCCCAACTCATTCAACTCTTATATTGTCCTCGGATTCTCATTCTGATTCTTCCCCAAATGTTAGTCCTTCTAGGGATAATAAAATTGAGTCTCAATCTCCTCAGAGAGACAGCAATCATGACACTGTTCCTAGTGAAGGCGGTGCAGAATTTCCATCCAATCATATTTCCAAAGCAAAGGCTCCAAAAAGAGTTTCCACTGGTGATGGAATAACAACAAAGAAAAAGCGAAAGGAGGAGGAAAGACAAGGTGAAATAAGTGTTTTTAGTTTGTATTGCACTCGGTACAGTTAAATTCTAGTTGTGTCTCTTTTATGGTGTTCTCTGAGTTTTGTTTTTCTTTTTTAGCTATACTGTTCTTATTGGCTTGAAGGTGTGTATCTTATTCTTTCTAATTTTGATATAGAAGATGGGGCTGATGGACTGGGTGCTAAGGAAACGTCATCTGAGAAGCATGTTGAACCTCACGTATGATATCTTTATCCAGCATTCCTTTATTTTATTTTTTTCTGAGATTATGCAAGTCTCTGGAAAATTTTGCTGTTATACTAATTCAGGACTGCTTAAAATATTGTTCGTTCTGCCAATTTAGATGTTAATATTTGGTGTTCCTGTTCATATTCTGTTAACTTATCACACCAAGCAAAGAATGTCCATGTCCTCCACATTTTCTCCTGAGCGAAAATTGTGTCCCTCTCCTTATCCCTTGTAACCGTCCTTCCTAGGCAACAGAGATCCATTCCTGTAGTCATGTAAATTTAAAGCATATATTCGTTTTGGCTAGTGGATTTGTTATGTGGAATGAGGAAAACGTCAATGAATACTCACCATTATGGGTTTCATTTTTTACTATGTTGAAATTTTGCCCAATGGCTTATAGGAGGATGGAGATTTGCTGAATGGATGGCAGAATAAGCTATTACAAAGGGGGAAAAACAAATATGAGGCTTTCTACGTTGTCTTTTATAGGGGGAGGAATAACAGGACTTCTGAAGGACATACTATTGATGTGTACATGGTTTTGGAGGCCAACTATTCGATACTAAATTTGGTGAATTGGTAGATGATTGATGAGACATGTTGCAGCTGATTTTTTTTTTTTTTTGTATTTGATTTGGCTTTTTTTTGAAAAATCTTTTTAAGTTTGTATACAGCTAGTGCATAAGAGATAGTGCTCCTGTCTATGCAACCAATATTTAGTGCATAACACACACATACACGCATTTACTCATGCACACACAGAGACGTATATATGTTTTATTTATAATAAATAAAAGCTTTTCATGTGCATCCTGCACTGCAGTTACTAGCATCCTTGCAGTGCAGTTTCTCAAAGAGCTCCACTGAATGTTATTGATCTGTATCTCTCCACTGGATGTTCTAATTATGGATATTACGAATGTTAATTCTGTTACAGTTCTGAATAATTGCAAATTTTCTTCCTTCAAAGAAAATGTCTAGATTGCTGACCACTGATGATAAGTACTCACGTTAAACAGGCAGCAAAATATTCAGTTTGGGCATTATCATCAGATTCTGAGTCTTGTCCTGATAATAGCCCTAGGAGAGAGACAAGAAATAGTCGACTCAAAGAGAGTGGAAAGGACAAGGATGCAGTTGTTGATGGTGGCAGTGCAAAATCTCCATCAAAAAAAAAGACACAATCACCAAAAAAACAGTTAAAATCTGAGGATAAAGCAGTGAAGAAAGAGAAAGATAAAACTGATAATTTGCTGAAAGAAGGTATACGTTTTGTGAAATGATGGATATTTATTATAATTTAGAATGGTGTCTTATGTGTCGTTTCTGTGTCAAAATCTTCCATCTTTTACCCTTGGTAAATTTTTTTTTAAAAATATCTTACTCACACTCAAGACAAGGAAACAGTAATGTTTTACCTTCTCTAAATGCGTTCACTTTCTCTTTCTCTCACCCAGTGGTCTCCTGCCCAAAATTTAAAAGTAGAGTGATAGAGGTAGTTTACTTGCTATGAAAATTATTTTGATGATGCAACAGGAGACCACGATGATGTTGAAGTTGCAGATGAAGACACTTCTGAGAAGCTTACTGGTTCTCATGTGAGAATTATCAATAGTGCACATATTCTTTGCTACTCTGGTCATTGGTTCACTAAATTGGCTTAACAAATTAAAACTCAGGTTTCTACATCAATGATGCCGTTGCTACTCTCTGAGAAAGTCAATCGTTCAAAGGTAGGTTTCTGATTTTCTGCTTTCTCTCAGTGATTATACATTATTTTTAATTTTTTGGTGTTCTCTTCCTATGGAAAATTTCATTTGTGTTTCCCTAGGTGCTGTTAAAATTAATAAAATGGAAGATTTAATTCCTCTGTATGCTATTAGGCATGCTGTCTTGATACTTTGGAGTTTAGCTACTAATAATCATTGAAGATCCGTTGATTAGCTATTAGGCTCAAAGTAAAAAAAGATGAGTGATTTCTTGCTGGAACTGCTTATGGATATACTTTCGCTTAAGAAGAGTTGTTTCTCTTTGACAGTTTCATAAATTTGTCCACAAATCTATCATAATGTGTATCACATAAAAGCGCTTTCACAAATTTATATGTGCATATATATATTGAATAAATGCATATTTCTCTTGAGAATGAGTTCTTGGAAGTGATCAATAATAAAATATGATGATTATGTGATTCAATAATCAAGCTCAATCAAAAGTGAATTTCCTCTTTTCCAATTAAATTTCTCTCCTCATGACATGACTATCAACATTTAATTGAAGAGTTCTTTTATTAAAATATAAATATTACACAAATCATCATTCACTCTGCTTAAATTTACATCGTGGTCATATCCAACTTAAATTTTATGCATGTTATACTTCTTTGTGCATCATTCCCTTCGCTGCTCATCTACTTTTCATTGTTAATACTGCCAGTGATAGTGAAGATGGCCTTTCCTTTTTGTCTTTGCATCTCTGGTTGTTGACTTCTGTTGCTTTCTTTTCATTTTGAACTTCTTGGTTTTTGAAATCAGAAGGTGTATCCTCTGATGAACTTTTTGAAATTCACTAGGGAAATCTTTAATTTCTAAAACCTGTTATCATAAAAAAAAATGTTCATGGTTCCAAATATGACTTAGCTTATGTATAAATGACCTGCCATGTTATTGCTCTAATAGCACTAATGGTATCAATTTGGATTTTCTGCAATATTTGGATAAGCTACAAGTGGTATGATTGGGTGAATGATTAATAAGAGGGTGATTTATGAGGATACAGTGCATTGTTTTCAAAAAGTTTTTCCGCCTTCTAATTTGAAGTGACCTATGTTATTACCATGGCTGATATGAGCTGACACTTTGTTGATCATAGATTACATACATGATACATTATGTTCTGGCACATAGAGAAGGGTATTGGACATTGTATAGGGGTGAATCTTTCATCATTTTTACAAATTGTTTTGGAATCATTTTGTTTATGTTATGTTTGTGATGCATGTCCAAATATGTATGTCATAGAATCACTTTGTAAACAATAATTCGTTAAATCTGTAATGCTTTTATACATTTTTTAGTTGTTTGTAGAATTCCTTTAATAAGTTCATATGAAGTTCAAAGTAACATATATTTGAAGGTTTAGCTTCATTAACATTCCTAGTGTGTGTGTGTCTTACGGCTTTACATCTCTCCGAAAATGTGATCCATAATTGCTTCAAGTGGAAAGAGATTCCATATAGTCGACCTCAATTAACTTGAGATTAAGACTTTATTGAGTTGAGTTTATATAAATTGAATGCATGGCCAAGTTAAATCGAAACAAATGTCTGCATCTCAGATTTTTCAAATCATTTTGATATTTGAATTGCTTTTTGGTTTAAAATTTAAGCTCAAATATCCATTTTAAGAATTTTTTACTAGACTCATGGTTTTAATGATTGGATGTGAAATTTCATGCACGTGTAACTAACTTTAGAATGTGGAGGATTTTTTTAATTATGTATTTTTTAAATTAAAAAAAATTGGCATTCAGAATTTATGGGCAATGGTTATGAATATAACTGGCATATTTATTTTATACATTTATGTTCTCTAGTTAGCTGCATTTCTTAAGTCGTAATCTGTTAATTTAATATTATTTTTTGCATGGAGGAATTTTAGAGGAGGAATTTAGGCATAAACTATGTTTAAATTGTTTCATGGAATGTTAGCTTAAACTTTAATCCATTAGATTCCTGATTTTAGTTGTTAAGTGTGAAAAATGATGAAGCTAAAATAGGGCAGAGAACATAAAAAACGCAGAAAGAAAATGGAAGTCTGCTAATGAAAAATGAAAATGAAGGGAAGTATCACTTAGAATAGAACTTCCCTCTAAGCTTTTTATATTGATTTTCATCTAAAAAGTTGCATCAATAAAAAACAAAGCGAGTTCAGCACCTTGCTTTAACAAGTTAAATGATCAAAATAACAAATCTGCTAGCTGATAATGTTTTAGTTAAAATATCAACTAGTTGTTCTTCAGTTCTGTAGTACCTTCAAGCAACTTGACCTTCTCTCTCAGCTTCTCTTATGACGTGAAAGTTCATCATGATATGTTTAGTTCTATCATGCTACATTGGATTTATGGCTATGGCATATTTGTTGTCAATTCTCAGCTCAGTAGCTACCATTTGCTTCAATTTTAAATCTTCTATTTCTTTCTTAACCAGATAGCATGTTTAGCTGCTGGTGTTGTCACTACCACATATTCCACTTCAGGGCAATCTCTTGTTTCTTTGAGCTCAAGAAAGTGTTATGTTTGCTGTGGCTCCATTCATATTATATGGAACAGTGACTTCCTTTAAATCTGTAGTTTTACATGAATACATATGCATATATATGCTCATCTAAAGTAGCACGTCTGCACATATGAAGATATACATCATATGTGTATGCTTAGCACATATCCTTGTGCTCATAAGCTAAAAGTCATGATGTTGGTGCAGGCACTAGTTGAGTGTGAAGGTGAATCTATAGATTTGAGTGGTGATATCGGGGCTGTTGGACGAGTTGTGTTTCCAGATACCTCAACTGGGAATCAAGACATGTACTTTGATTTAAAAGGTATATTTTTTTGGCATCGTTGATAATGTGCAACTGTGGTGTCATTTCTGAAATTTTCAAATATCCTCTGATAGAGATAGCTGTGCTCATCTTAGTGGCTCAAAAAGTTTTCTGCTTTTCATTTAACATTTGGTTCAGTTTCAGTTCAGCATGAATTCCTTTTTTTTTTGGCCTTGCAAGTTCAGCTAATTGTTAAGCATGTCTTGATTAAATGAACCATCATCTGATCAGTTTAACTTGGTTGTTTCAGGAACGATATACAGAACAACAATAGTTCCTTCCAGGACATTTTGCGTAGTATGTCATAATCTGCACCTGAATTTTCAGATTGTAAACCCAAAAGGCCAAAACAAAAAATGGATAACTGATTGTGGCTACCCCCGACGTCATATCATTCAATATCTTGTCGTTCTTTTTTACTTTACTACTAGATTGCTGTTGCATAACTTGGATCCACTTTTGTTTCAGGTTAGCTTTGGTCAGTCAGAGGCAAAGGTTTGTCTACTTTTGCCTTTCTCTTATTGGGGTATCTTGTATGGTGTGTATATATGTGCTGCACTTCAAAAAAAAAAAAATAGAGCTGCACTTTTTTTTTCATCTCTGGGATAAATTGCAAAATAGCACATTACCTTTATATTTTTTTTAAGATATGAAATTGGTTATTGCGCTTCTCTCCCCGCTAATTCTCTCTCTCTCTCTCTCTCTCTCTCTCTCTCTCTCTCTCTCTCTATATATATATATATATAACCCTAGCTTAAATTAATAATTAATTTAATTATTACATTTTCATATTTACTCATTAATAATTTAACTATCATCAGATTAATTTATAATATATTTATCAAATAATATTTACTAAATAAAGTTCAGTCTGAAATAATTAGATTTAAAATTTTTCACTTATCGTGTAATTAAAAGAATAAATTATTAACTTCTAATTTATATTTTAACTAATTTTAGGTCACATTTTGGTTTTTTGTTTTTTGTCATTTAATTTATATTTTCTAAAAAATATTTTAAAATATGATAAAAATTGTTTTCAAATATTTTAACCCACTTTTGTGCATATAATACTCTATTATATTTTATATTAAAAATTATTGTAATTGACTATGACTTCTACATTATATATATATAGGGATTTCATTAATTCATTGAAATCAAAATTATTTGAAAAAAAAATTATTATAATTAATCTAATGATAACTGAAGTATTAATAGGTGATTATGAAAATACAATTAACTAAGCTAATAATTGATTTAGGCTAGGGGTTATATATCGAGAGAATTAACAGAGAGAGGGTGCAGTGACCTGTTTTATAATGTCAGTGTCATTATTGTACTTGAGAAAACAAAGAAGTGCAATATGCTAAATTGACTAAACAGTAATGTCAAATTTGCACCTTTTTCCTTTTCATCTTTACTGTAATCTTACTCTTTCAATGGTTGCCTCATTAGCCCTATTTTCTAGAAGTTAAATGGAGTGGGGCAAAATCTGTGCTTAAAATCTGACATATTGGTTCACCACTTAAATTGTTTGGTTAGATAGAGGCTATCATGAATGACTTCATTCAGCTAAAAGCACAGTCTAATGTCTATGAAGCTGAAACTATGGTTGAAGGTTAGGATTCATAAGATTCTTTTATGTTTTTGTGGCATTTCTATATGATATCTGGAAGTAAAAAAAAATTAATTTGGAACTTCAGTCGGCTCTTCACTGTAATGATTTTGCATGAGTAGGAACACTTGAGGGGTTTTCTTTTGATTCGGAAGATGAGGCTGACAAGATGCCTAAAAATGATCAAAATCAGGGCAATGAAGAACAAACCAATGGAAATAATAAAGGAAAAGCTGAGAAACTATCTGTATGTTTTCAAAATCTTCCTTGTCGTTTGTCTTTCCTTGAACCTGATTCCCAGCATTTGCATGTCAATAGATCGATAATTGGAAAGGCTAAACGAAAAAGGAAATAATAGAGTCCCATTTATTCTGATGTAGCTTCATTGTCCCAGTGTACTTTTAATTTATGCAAGTGTGGATGATGCAGGGAGCAGGGAAAAAGAAGGCTAAAACTGGAGCAAAGGCCCAGCCTGCTAAAAGAGGAAGAAACAAAGCTCAAGCATCAAAGAAGAGCAAGAACAAGAAATGAGATTTGTTTTTTTTTTCTTTTTCAAGGTGAAGAGAAGAATCATCCACGTTGAAAGAGGAAGGAGGGTGTTGGAGGAAGAAGCAATCTTTACAGTCTCAACATCCCTGTGAATTATTGGAGTAGCAGTATATGTACCATTAAATATCCTATTACTGCTTATAAAAAAAAAATGGGGATGTATTGTTAATTTTGTATTCCTTATCAATTGTCATGCCATTGAAATAAAAATAGAAAAGCATAGTAAAATACCCGTTAGCAGTATGGCAGAAGAGAATGGCATAATCGTAAGCCTTGCAAGTGAAGTGCTGGTGCCATCATCATAAGCATAGCTATAAGCCCTTGGGCATGCTCTCTTGAAAATGGTTGAATAAAAGGAAGGCCGGCAAGTAGTTGGGTTAGCAAACTCTCCATTGCACCAGTACTGGTCAAGACCAAATGCTGCGCATGCACTTTTACATGCCACAACTCCATCTCCTTCTCCATCTCTACCTACTACCTGGAGTTCCCTTGGACATCCTGTTTGTATTTTATAATAACAATTCAAGTTTCAAAGAATTTGATCACCATATGATTATTGTCATGTGTATATGAAATATTTCAGTAACATTACAACATTGGCATGTAAGAAAATTTTACCCATATTTATATCGGAAGCGCATACAGTTGCATTACATGCACCATGGACTCCACGAGGAGCAGCAACTAAAGGCAAATTGTAACCATCTACAATGCTAACATCATAGAAATCTTTATTATTGCCTGTGCCAAGGGTTATTTCAAAGAGAGATGCGGGTGGAGTAGCTCCCATGCCATCACATTCTAGCCTTCCTGCACAATCCCCGGTTTGACAAGAGCAAATTCCAGTTTCATCAAATGTGCAACTAGTCCTCGCCCATATCCGACCTGACCATCCTGGAACAGTCGGAATCCTCATGCTCTGACCAGGGTCTAACCTGAATCCAGTTGTTGGGAGCTGTGGACTACCTGAACCTGCTAGTGTACCAGGCCATATGGTAATAAGGGCAATTGTTTGTTACGGTGAAGGTACAAGAGTAGGAGCTTGAAACTAGAAAAGAAATGAAAATTAGGGGGAGGCCTGGGATTTTCTTCTGAAACATTGTAAACACTTGATTGCCGGGGAAGTACAATTCCCATGTTAGGGCAGTCCCCAGATATCGTAGCCTGGAGAATCTACCTGAAAGGTTACCTTGCTTTGCTCTCTCTCTCAGCCGCAAATAACCTTTCTGGGTTTAGTATTTCTTTTATTATAGTGGCCTCTTCAACAAGGAATTCCTTTCTTTTTCTAGGCAAGACAATATATAATTCTCTTCTCAAGAATAATATCAGCTTTTTAAGAATTAAACAAATTTACTCAGAATCACGAAGATCAGCTATTTAAAAGATTGATTCAGGCTCTCTACCATGAAAGAAACAAAAATAATATTAATAATAATACAAATAATTGCTTGGAAAACAAATTTCTTTGCAGCATCTAAAATGTTTGCTTGGAAAATAAGGCATTTCATTATCAATCCCCCAAGACCTGGGGAAAAGAATTATTATAATTGATTTAATTACTTAAAGGAAGGCACCACTGTACCATAATATAACACTGGAAATGCAAATTGCAAAGAAAAGGAGAACCAGATGTTAGTGAATTCTCTTGAATCTGGAAATTTTGAACAAGGCATTATCTAATTCATTGAAGTTTCTGAATTCATACATTGTGAAAAAAAACAGCCCATGCCTAGGTCCCTGGAAGGCTGTACATCACACCAACATAAGATGACAACAGACAATATAAAATGGTAAATCTGTGAATTACTTAGCTTAATAATAGAGGATACAGTTGATTCAAGTTCTAATGCTAACATAATTCATTATATTATTTACAAATTGAATATGCCAAGCAATGACTGCTTCTGTATAATTCTATAGCATCAACATCACTGCAGATCTGAAACATAAATTGAAGAACAGAGGGCATGAAGAAGTAAACTGCAATTTTACCACCCGGACCAAGGTAAAAGTGCAGAGTCCAGCCAATAAAACTTCAGACCACCAAGGGGATTACAGGAAAAAGATATATTTTAAGCACGTCCCAGGTCTATCATCTATGAAGGCAATAATGATGATAATGGATAGTCCTCGGAACTTCAGGTTGTCCTCAGGGATTCCTGAGTTTTAAGTTATGCATGCACCTCCAGAGAACTCATCAATTGAAGCTGACAGCAGAAGGAAAGTTGCTTCTTGTATCGCTGTTCAGCAATTCCACTTTCAGTAAGCTCATCAATTGAAGCTTACCATTGCCTCAAAAATTTACCGCCCAATGATTGCATCAATTAACTTTCATCTGTCACAGCCAAAGCCATTCAACACAAAATTAAAAGTACATTTAAAAGAGAGCAGAAAGAGCTAGTGTTGACTCTTAGGACTCCTGTTACCTCCTCCCCACCACAGCAAGATCATTTAGAAAACCAGGAAGTTGGACCATGAAGGACGAAACTGCTATCACACCAATCTCTTGATTCATCAACACAATTGAAACCACCATCATTTCTCCACTGCAAAAAAGAACAGAATCATCAAAAGAAGAGAAGAAGGATACATAAACTTTCATATTTAAAGAAATATCATAAGACAAAATAACTAATTTATCATTGCATAAAGCATAAATAAATCCCTCTTGAATTGCACACACTTCAAGTCCTGCAAAAATAACACATATTTCAGGAAAGATGTAATTCGGAAAAACAAAACTAAGCAAACAGCAAGACAAACAAAAGCAATGAATGGTCAGATTGTTCCTCTTCAACCTGCAATAAACTGAATAAAAGAGTAAATAACCAAGTTAAGTTTCTACCAGAAAACAAGGCAAAAGAAAAGGCCCCAAATGTGAAGAACTTCTATGAACCTGTGCCACATAGTCAATATTCCCAAAAAAAAAAAAGCTAACCAAAACCAAGGATCCTAAAAAATTGGAATAGATAAAGATAAATACATGGAAAGCAGAATGATAAAGTTTAACATGATCAAAAGCAAATAACAGAATACCAATCAGTATAACAAATACATAACCATAGGATCCTGTTTCTATAAATAAATGTGCACTAAAGAAGCAAGTACAGCATAGTAAAAAGAAGACAACTCAGAAAAAGAAGTACATCACTAAAAGTTATCGCCAAACTGTACTGTACTGTACTCAAGTCTGACAGAAGACCCGAAAGCACCCTGTTGCAGTTTAAGTTCCAGATGAACGATAACTAAAATTAAACTAATTCAACTCTGAGTGTCACAAGTGAATGGAGCCTGCTGGATATCCCTATTGAAAGTTAAACTAAACTAAAGTAAGAGCTACATAGCACGAAGCATGAAAAGAAATATTAAGTTCCTACAGATAGGATGACACATCAGGTCCATTAGAGTGCTCACAGAGTTCATTTATCCATATTTGTTCCATGGAAAAAACACAAATAAAAGGAGAAAATTTCAAAGGAACATTATCAGTGAAATGGGATGAGTCATTTCTTATATAATAGATATATCTAGTTCATATCCATGCCATCCCCAACTTGGCTGCAGATAGGACTGACAGTAGAAAAAGATCTCTCAAAAGGAGAAGGATGATACTGTGGATCCCGTCTGCGCTTAAAAGCACAACTATCAGTGGGGGAACTGTCAGCATCAATCTTCCTTCGGACTCCTCTAACTGCCTGCTCCTCAACTGTTGAAAGGGGAAAAATCTGACCGCTTGCTCGGCAAAGGGAACTATGGTTATCATACAAAATTCTCTGGTTACAGTTCTTGTCGCAGATGTGAGTGAGACCAGTTAGTTTGCAGAGATACATGTTTCCACACACATGTTCATTTTCACATTTCCAATCGCATTTGTGGACAGGAATTGGCCCATCTTGGCCCAGAATAGTTGACAGATAAATAACGTTGGCAGGACCTGAAACCATGGATTTGCCATGTACCTCCATTGCTCTGGTTGAATTTTGGCAAAATCAGCAACTTCCAACTTTATAGCTCCTTTGCTCCGATAGGCGTTTGCCCCCAAATTGTTCTGCAAAGCCCAACAGAACCGAAGAAACTGTCAAGCTTGACGCAGAGAGAGTAAACAAAGGCGGACAAACCCATGCTTTCCTTCCATTTCTTCCCCCAATTCTATATTGTGCTCAACTATAATCAATATTTAGATAAACTAAGCTGCAACCTTCATTTTAATCAATGAGATTTGAATGAAAAATCCCTTCATTTTTCCCCTCTTTTGAGATACAAAAAAGAACCCATCACTGATTTGCCATTCTTATGTGTTTTTGGTGCCACTTTGAATTTAATTTGTCCCTTCTTAGATAATGAAATGGCCAAATGGATATTTCAAAATCTACATGATATACAAGGTAACAGATGCAATAATACTGAAAGATAAATTGCAGAAAAAACAAATATTATAGATCAAATGGAAACGGGTATTATTTTATAACTAATTAAAAAAAATTTTGGTCCCATAAATTTGAGACAAACCCAAAAAAAAAAAAAAAACAAAATATAATTTTAAATTCATAATACAACAAAGCAGATCTGAGCTGTGCACATGAGAGAGAGAGGTAAAAAGCTGAAAAAACATTTGGATAAGATTAAAAACAAAAAAAGGAAATTTAATTAACATAAAATGCAATTCAAGACTATAGAAAAAAAAAACCAAAAATAAATTCAAAAATAAATAAATAAATAAATAAAAATTGATTAAAGGTTCAACTCACTTGATCTCCAAGAAGGCTAAAGAAGTGAACTTGACTTGAAGCAGCAATCCCAGCCGTCGTCTCTATGGTTGACCTGTGAAAATCCTCTCTCTCTTTCTCTCTCAACCTAACAAAAACCAAAAACTTAAAAAAAAACAAAAAACGAACACAGCCTCTCTCTAATAAATAATCAACGGAAAATTAAAAAGGAAAGACATGAATGCACAGATTAAAAGAGGGTTGGAGTATTTATACACAGAAATGGATAGTAGAGCCGAGTTGTTGACGTGGCACGTACAGACAAAAAATTAATTAAATAAATAATATATATTCAATATATTTACGAAAATGCCACACGAAATGTAAAATTTCGAAAATTTTAAAGAAATGTGGATGAAATTAAGTCGTCTCCGCACTACTTAGTGCTATAAATTTGGATATCGCTTTGACTTTTCTTCACGTGCTCAACGGCTCTCTCTTTATCTATGAATCTACGCTAGACACGTTTCTCACATTTCCGTTATTTTAGGTTACAATGTAAAAGGCCCATTTCATTTTCACAGACCCAATTCATATGTTTTTTATTTACCATATTGCCCTTCTATCAACTTATAGGAATTTATTTACCATTTTACCTTTTTGTTCTTTTTTCTCTTTTTTTTCCCCTTAAATTTGTCGTCTTCTTCTCTTTGCAAGCCCATGCAAGGGGGTGCAGTGTACTATGAAAAAGGATGAAAGGCGGTAAAATATCTCCTTATCTTAGGTTAATTTATTTTAAACTCCCTTTGCCCTAAATATATGTTATAACCCAAATTTTTAACTATATCAATATGATATTTAAATAATATTATTATTAATTAAATAAATATTTATGATTTAAAAATAAAAAGAGAAAAATAAAAATTTAAAAAATATATAATTGTATTTATAAGAAAAAAAGAGAAGAAAAGAAAAAGGGAAAAAAAAAAGAAAAAGAAAATAAGAGAGAAAAAGTGACAAAGAGGGAGAGAAAAATAATACACCGATATCAATTTTTTTTAGATCTATCATTGTCCGGTGATTAACTATCGATATCGGCCATACCACCATGTAACGCATCATCCGACGAGTCCAGTGCAGCCAAGAATGCCTCAATCGGCCACCGAAATATTGTTCATGCGTCATTCGATCAGTCCATCTCCTAAGAGCTTTCGATAAAAATTCTGACCGATTTTGATTTTCTTTCCAGGCAAGACTGATATTTTTAAAATCTTCCCTTTTCAAGCTTCATTTTGATGTATTATTTATAAATTTTAAAGCACGCTTTAAGTTGACCAGAATTCGGTCACTGTTCGGACAACGGTGATACTATTCCGACAATGGTGAAACTATTTCGACGATGAAAATACTATTTCGACTGAAAAATGATAATAAAATAAATAATAAATAAAATAATAAGTAAATAAATAAAAATAAATATATGAAATTAGTTAAAAATTTTGAAGTTAAATTAATATGTAATTTTAATTAGTTAACTAATTAATTGTATTTAAAAAATGAGAATAAAATAAATAAATAAGTTAAATAGATAAATAGCAAATATAAAAGAAATAAATAAAATAATAATAATAATAAATATTTATAATTAATGATTGATAGTTTAATAGATTTAAATTTGAATATTTAGAATGGATTAATTTAAAACTAACTAATTATTAAGTAATAATTTATAAAATTAAAATATATTCAGAATATATAAATATTTTAATTAGTTGTAATTAAATAAAAAATTGATTAAAATAAATTAATAAGTTATAATTATTATTTATTAATTATAGAGAAATATTTAATAAGTTACATTAAATTATATTATGATTTTATGTAAAGATTTGTAATTTAAATATAATAATTTTAATTGATTATTTAAAATAATAATTATTTATTTTGTTAATTAATTTAGATTAATTTAACTATTAATTTAATTATAATTATTATTTATCAACTAATTGAGTTAATTATTAAATATTAAATACATAAATTGATTATTAAATTTTAAATAATTAAATAAAATAATTGAGGTGTAATGTTAAAGTTTATAAACTAATACTTTTATGATTATAATAATTAATTATTTAATTTTAAACTTAAAATAGGTTATTATAATTGAATTAGAGGTAAAAAAAATTATTTTATAATGAAAATAACTTTAATCTCTAAGTAAATAATATTATAAATGATTATTAGAAGTTAAAATAAAATATTGTTAAAATATATAAATTATATATTATTATTAATGTTGATTTAATATATTATTATTATTATTATTATTATTATTATTATTATTATTATATTGTTGAGTTGTTGAGAATTGTGATGTTGGCCCAGATGGGATAATTAAGTTAATGATGATTGTCGTGAGATATTTAGAAGTGTTATTTATTATTTTTATTTCAGGGAGAATATTCTAGTTATAGGAATAACTCTGCCGAAATTTTGACAGAATCTATAGAGTCATCTATCTGTCCATATTCTAATAGTTTTTATTATCATTTGAAAATAATTTTTAGGTATTCTCTCACCTTCAGTTCATGCTTCGAGAAGAGTTATCGGGGGTTCATCTACAGTGAGTTATATAGATTAACATAATGTCTTGCTCCCCTAATTTACATTCATAGTTATATTTGCATAATATATTGACTGCTTGAGTAATATATGAACATTTATTATTATAAGCATAATGTGTATTAAGTATGAGTTAATTGTGCTTGGTGCATATTCTTCATATTTGTTGGATAGGATTAGAATGATATGTGACCACACGTGATCTGGGATACGGGTTGTGATATGATGACACTGTATGATGATGGAATTAATACTAAAGTGACGGCGAAGGCATTCTCATGTTCAGCACTGCTTGTCAGTCAGGTAGAGCTGCTTAGCTATGGCTGTGATGTTGGACCATATATATTAGATTCTAAGAGAAATATATAGACTAAGAGAGCTAGATAGAGGATAGGCTTCCCAGTTTGAGATTTAGTGTGGCCCCATTGATTTACTCATATCCTTACTTGCTTATGTGATTTGTTGGTTGATTGGTATTTGTATGAGCATGTTATGCATGAGATTGTTGTATTATATTAATTACTATATAACTCATTAAGTAGAACGTTCATTTCTGTTCACTATTTTTTCCAGGTTACAAGTTGAGCATGGAAGAAATATTTTATCGAGATAATCTGCCTTTCTTTTCCCTGCAGGAATGTTACATTATTACATTATGCTTGTTATATCTTAGAACTCCATATGTATTTATTAATAAATATTTGATAATGATGATGCGATGTTGTATTAATAATTTAATATTATTAAGCTTGTGGGCCTGTTTGAGATAGTGATTATTGTCTCAGTCTAGTTTTTTCAAAAAAAAAAAGTAGTCAGACTGATTATAGATTTCGAAAGCCACTTGCTTTTACATTCCCTAGTGCAATTCACGTGCCCTCATATTTAGGTCATGACAATATAATTAAAATTATATTTATACCCTTGAATGAAAATATCGATCAATTCTTCCTCATCTTTCATTTTCATTCTAAAATTATCACGAGCCCTAAAAAGATAAAGCGCTTTCTTTCTAAAGACAAATTTTATTTGCTATAGAAAAATTCTCTCTAAATCTTTATTCTTATCAATAATTGGTTTTATACATCATAGATTTTGCCAGCAACAATTAGTGGTCAATATTACATTTTGCTGCACTATTTGAAAAAATCCATATAACAGTAAGTGGTGATTAATTTTTTTAGTTTGTTACGATTAATTTGATGCATGCAAGTATATCTGAGCTATTATTGTAATTTGTAATTGGTTTAGCAAAAATGTAATGTAAATGCAAATGTTTGTGAATGAACATTAACAAAAAGTGATGGTTGTCTTAGCTTTGACAAGTATCTCAGTAGTTGATAGGATAAGTTTATCAACAATGTGATGTTAATGTGAATCTTACTGATGCATTTAACTTGAATAGTTTTATTATTGATCAATCTTTTGATGTTAACGTTATTGATCATAGTACATTGTAAAATGATAAATGAAGATATATTTTATTTTTAGAAATTAAGTGATATAAAAATAATAATGTATCTAGCAAATCTTTATTGGTAGATGCAAAATTTACACACTCATCTTTTGCCTAACAATGCTAGTTATTATTTAATATCAAATGGTATAAAATTACATTATTATTTGTCAAGAATAATGATAAAGTTAAAAGAACATTGTATTACGTACAAATAATGAAGCTATATGAGTATTTGACTATAAAATATAAAAAAAATCAAATGTTTCATTTAACTCATTTGCTGATGATTTATTAGATATAATGGAATAAGAATCAGGTGATTCAATAGGAAATGAGAACTCTCCAACTGCAAATAAGAAAATTGAGGAAACACTTCATAAGATTCTGAGTAGTCAGGAGCCTTCTTAATCACTACTAGGAAGGATCTACTATAAAAAGAAAGACTATATCACATCTCCCTAAGAGCAGGAGCATGAATAGGAGCAGGACTAAGAAATGTAAGAGGTCAGTTAAATTTGAGTGATACAATTGATAAGGCATATGATAAAGCTCCAAGAGATGTCGGCAATGTTAATAATGCTAATCATGCTAATAATGCTTCTGATGCTGCTGAAAGGGAGATGAGGATGTGGCAAAGGTAACTGTTATTGGTTTGGTTGTTAATATTATTATGTAATAATTATTCAGCAATTGAGAGGTATTAATTATCCTAACATTGTATTTTATTAATTTGATTGCTTTTTCAGGATGTTGATTTCATTATACTCAAAAAGGTTTGGAGGCATCTTCTAATAAACCATATCAGAGGCATCTTCTAATAAACCATATTAGAATGGGTCGCAGAATAATATTTATGATTAAGCATGCATTGATTAAAGAGGGATATAAGATTTAGTACCCTAGTGTGTTACATGTACATGAATTAATAATATTTATGGTATGGTTATATGCTTACACTGATATTCGAGTTCTCATGTAGATTGAATCATTCAATGAGTATTAATGATAAGTAGACTCCGAGTTTGTTCATGGGTTCGAATCATTAAAGGTGCATTAACGCGAGAAAATACTTTGAAAATTCTGGAAGGTATATTGTAATTGTAAGATACATTATTTATGGGATAGACATTTACTATGGTCATAATAATTGCATTAATTCATTGTCTGCAAGTAAAAACTACCTTATTGATGCTGGATTCATATTGAGGAGTGGACTCATTATACCATATAGGAGGGAGCATTATCACATAAAAAAATACTCAAGAAATTCACCTAGTAATACACGTGAATTGTTTAATCATCGACATGCATCATGACATAATGCAATTGAATGAGCATTTCAAGTATTGAAGAAGTGTTTTCCAGCAATTTCAAGCTTAGCTTAACCAATATATCGTCTTCAAACACATAAGCCCATCATTTTTGCTTATTGTATTCTATATAATTATTTGAGGACTGTAGACCCATTTGATGATATACTTACAAAAATTGATTGTGAACTTTTAAATGCACCAAATGAGCTAGACGAATAAGTTACTAATGTTAGAGATAGTAACGAGGAAACTAGAAGAGGAGAATTGAGTGGGGACTCTATAGTTGCTCATATGTGAAATGATTACTTGAATGATGTTCACAATGTTTAATTGATTTTCTTGTTTTGTAATTTCATACTTCACTTCTTCAAGTTTTCGAATATTATTAATGTGATATTATGTTGTATTTTTTTACAGGACTTATTTATTTGGTATTTTAGAGTTTCAGTTATTATATGATATTGTGTTCTTATATAATATGTATTGTCTTTTATATATTTTTACATGATTATTACTGTTATTTCTTAATATCAAAATGCCAAAGAAGATACACTCTTCAGATGGCTCTACATTATCATGGACGAACGTAATGAATGATGTGTTAGTTGATACATTTTTGAATCAACACGTTCTTAGACATAGATCGGAGGCACATTTACTGCACATGCAATTGAGTACATTATCAATGACGTGAAAAAAAAATTCCAGATAAGTCATTTGACAAAGAGCGAATCCACAACCGTACGAAGAACAGTAAAAAAAAGTTTTGCTAAATGGTACAATATATTCCAAATTGGTTTAAGTGGTTTTGCTTGGAATCCATAAAAAAAAAAATTGAGCATATTTTGGTTAACCGAAAACTTGGTTCGATTAACTGACCATAAGATATAAATGGTTGGTTCTGTTAAACAATATAATGATTTTCGATTTTCAGTTAGTTAATGGTCAACCAACTTCATTTAATCAATTGACCGTTAACCGAAATTTCAATTTCAATTCCTTCACATTTATGAGATATCCAATATATTGATGTGTGATGTTTGGCATGTATGTTTATATTTTTAATTCTTCATTTTACTTTTTTTATTTTTAGAAAAATAAATTAAAATTTTTAATATGTTAATTTTTTTGCATGTTTATATTTTTAATTCTTTATTTCTTTTATAGATTTATAATTCTATTAATGCACAAATTAATTTGTGTACTGAATATATAAAATATTATTTAATATAATATTCTTTTCAATATGGCATGATATTATTTTATCCATACTTTACTTATTTTTTATTTTTAAATAGATAGATTAAAAATTCTCAATATTATAGATTATAAATACTTATAATATATTTAAATTGAAAAATATTTTATAATAATTTTCTTGAGGCCTAGTTATGATTCTATAACTCAATCTAATATATTTTCTCCAGGCCTAGTTATTATTAATTTATGTATATCAAAATATAAGTATTTTTTAATTATATTATATAAACTTTATAGTTCTGTGATTTTTCAACTTGTATAATTTTATGAGTTACTTTGATGGTAAGAAAAAAAATTTTAATACACTTGTTAATTATATTATACAAAAATTAACTTTCAAAGACATTTAAAATTAAAATTTTAATTGGGCTATTATCACAACATAATTTACAAGTGGCGTATTAATTCACAATATAATAATCAAGGTTGAAGGATGAAAATTTTGGTTAAATTCAAAATTTACTAAACCGATCGATTCGTTTTGATTAATTAACAAAACAGACCAAAATTGAAATTCAATTGGTTTGGTCAGAAAAATTGATTATCAAAAAAATCAATTAATTTTTTGGTTAACCGAATATCCACCCCTAGTCGGAGAAGAGGTTTGATAAGAATTAATTAAGGTAATTCTTAAATGTTTGTTATTTGTAAATATATTCAATAACATATAATTTGTTATTAATTTGTGTTGCATTTTCTATAGGCTAAGCATGAAGCCGATGAATTAAGGAATAAACATGCACGTAATTTCAATAAATTGATTGAACTCTATGAAAAGGACAAAGCTACTAGCAGGACTCGTGATACTCTAGGTGATATAAGAAAGAAAGCTGTAAGTAATCTTCAAAAAAAAAAAATTCTCCAAGCTCATTGACTATTGATGAAATTAACTTTATGATATCTCAAAAAACTTGTGATTTAGATAATATTGATGCATCTCATAATGAGATTTTTTATGAAGAAATACTAACTCCTGAAACACCCACTAACTCCTGAAACACCCACATCGCAAGCTTATTATGAGGCTCCAATTACTAGAATAAAAAAAGTCAAAATAAGTGAAGGAAAATGCATTGAATGTCTTAGAGCATGATTTTGAAAAGATTGCTAAAACATTTTTGGCAAACCACCAAGTAACCTTTGGACTTTAATATCTAGCTTGGGTTTCAATGCAACTATGGTTCTTAAATCTTATACTGCTATTATTCAAAATCAATACTTAGTAAATGGTTTTCTTAATGTTTTGCCCGAGTATGGTAGATATTTTTTACTTGACTTATTTGATGGTAGTTTGAGGCAAATTTAAGAGATTTTTAGAAGATTGTTATGTTGTAATCTATTTTTAATTATGTATTGTAGGAATTTAATGTTAAACTTATATAGGATAATATTATGAATTTTATATTTTTTATATTATTTTGGATGATGTTATCGACAATATTTATGTTATTGAATAATATTTTATGATTTTAATATATTAATTATATTATTATTTCGTAAATTATTAATTTAATTGATGTCGTTTAACTTAATATTTTTTTATTTTCTTAGTTTCTTAGTTATATGATCACTTAAATTTATTATAAAATTTAATTATGTCTATTTATAACATATATATATTAAAAATTTTATAAAAATTAATTGATCTTATAATTATAGCTTAAAATTCTATTTTAATATGAATATATATAAAATATTAGATTAGAACATGTTCTGATAATTTTATTTATTTAAATCAACCATTATTATTTTATTTATTTAAATCAAATTATACTATCAAATAACTTAACAATACTATACATCTTCCAATTACTAATACTATATTATACTATTACATACCATCCTATATTATTAAGCATATGTTTAGTTGAGAGTAATTAAAAAAATAAGAGAAAATAAATTAAATTTATCATATTTTCTCTCATGTGAAATAAACAAAAGTAGAATAAATAAGAGTAAAGAGATAGAAATTAGATTTTCTAATTTACTATATTTCTCTCTAAAATAATGAAAAATGGAAGTATATGATAATAAAGAGATGAATTTAATCTTTTTTTTTTATAAAAAATAGGAGAAAAATTTTAATTAGAGAAAAATTTAAAATACTCTCTTTTCTATTTAAATTATCAAACAATAAAAAATAATAGTTAATTTTTTTATATTACTCTTTTTGTTATTGAAGGAAATTCAATTTCAACTGTAATTTACTTCCATCCAAACAGAGGCTAAGCCATTCAGTAAATGCTCCCAAACAACTGGTAACCATCCAAATTAGAGCCTAAACAGCTCGACGCCAGGCAACAATAGCGGCCAAACTACCATTCGCTCGCCACTAAACAACTCGCGACCGTCGCAATCTGAAGCCGCCGTCGAAAGGTCTGAACCAATAGAATTGGAACGGCGAGCTCGAGCCTCTGTATCGCCGTCCACCGTTAGCTCATCCTCGGCTCGTTCCCCACGAATTAACTCGACTGTCACGAAACCACCAGTAACTCTCCTAGTATTGAGAGTTCAACTGTCGAGCTTGATCATAAACCACCCGCAGTCACCGCAAGGAGCGACACTCTCGATCGGTGACTCTCAACTTCGATTTGCCTTCTGCCGTCATCGCCTGTTGGCTCTATCGTGGCGCCGTAGCTCGAGCCACTCCATTCTCCTTCACAGCCAAAGTGAGTTTTTACTTCATTGTTTGCTGTTCCATGGTTTCCGTTTCCAGATTCAATTTCCTTTTTTTTTCCCCTTTAATAATAATAATAATAATAATAATAATAATAATAATAATAATAATAATAATAATAATAATATGCTGGAAGTAGAGTGGAATTAGAAAAATATAAAAAGCAGTTTGTTTAATGAAAATATAGAAGAGCCCCGCCAAGGAATTACTTCCAAATCTCTTTCTTTTTTTGACGATTTTTTAAAATTGTTTTTTAAAATTTTTGTTTTGATTTTTTTTTTAATTTCCCCTTCCTAGCACTATAAATTCATCGATTTAATCGCTCACTCTTTCTTGGTCGACCACAACGAGTCTAGTCCTTTAATTCCTTCGAGAAATTTAGTTCTGAGGGTTTTCAAGAAAAAATGGATTTAAAGACATAAAATTCACTGTTTGCACTTAGAGAGAGATTTGTTTGTTTGCTTGAAATTTGAATTTTTGGTGATTTATGGAAATAATATCGTAAACGGAGATACCGATAGATAAACCAAAATATAAATTCATGCTTTTTCTGTCTACCGTTTCTCAATATTTGCCTATCTCAAATCCCAATTCTTGTTCGATTCCACCAAATTTAGGGTGCAAGTTCAAAGTTTTACAAGGAAAGAGTTGAGAATTTTGAAGATTTTGACTGGAAAGAGCAGAAATTTTGAAGCTTTTACGATTTTGGGTGAGAGAAGGAAGCAGTTATTTTTTTATTTTCCCAAGTCAGGTTTATTGTTTTCTGAAACCCTTCTTCTCCGCTAACCCATTTTCCCAGGTCTTTTTCTACAATTGAAAAATTAGGGAACTTTCAGGGCCTTTTTTTTTTAATATTCTCTTTTTATTCTTGCCAATGCCAATAATTGTTGAATTGGAGTAGAAGAATAGTCCTCAATGTTGATTTTGCTTTATTTGTTTGTTGTCACATTCTAGCTAAAGCAACATGGTGGGATTTAAAAATAGATACATGGTAATGGAAGTTTTCTTGGATCCTAATCAAGGCCTCATGCTAAACGATCCCATCATAATTACACAGTTCAATGTGTCAAAAGCAATAAAAGACAGCATTCTTGTAAACTATGGTGAATGTGGTTTAGCTTCATCGCTTGGATCATTCCAAGGTCAGTAACTTGTTACTTGCTCTTGTTTGCTCTTGTGTAAAATCTTATTTACTGTAAAAGTTGTTTATCATCTTTCTACATTTGGGTTCTTTGCAGTCAAGTATGTGAATCCCATTACAAAATTAATTATCATTAGATCCTCAAGGGAGGAGTACCAAAAGGTTTGGTCTGCAATTACCATGGTTAGGAGCATTGGGAACTGTCCAGTGGTGTTCAATTTACTGGACCTCAGTGGTAAGTCAAAAAACTATTAACACTTGCTATTGAAAAATAGGAGAGCTGAAAAAATTAACTAAATCTTAGTAGTCACTGCCTTTTTTTTTATTTTGCAAAGCAAAGAAATGTGATGATAAAACTTCTCTGCACGCTTATGTGTGGAAGATACCTCATGAAAGCTTTATTTATCTATAGCTAGGTGATCCTTGTTGTTTGTCTTCAGTTAGTGCAACGTGTGCAAGCAGTATGTGGTGACAAGAGATGTATTCTGCATGTGAAATAGTAAGATTTTGCTTTATAATGCACTGAAGTTTTAGATTGTGTAGATTGCCAGTTTTGAAAGTTTCAATTAATCCTCATAATGAAAAATAAAATGTTGCATTCTAAATGCGATTGCTAATAGAAATAATAGTAACAAAATGTACCTTGCTTTTACTTATGTCCCACCACATTTCCATTATTTTATTGGTAGAAGTTGGCATGTCATTGCTTTCTAATGGCAATAGGTGATTTGGACACAACATGCTAACAGATTAAAATCCCCGAGGTATGTGAATGTGCTTTGTGGGATTTCTGCGCAATTGTTCATGTAGTAAAATCCCCTAGATATCTTAATGTGTTGTGTAGGATTTCAACAGGATCCAAGTTAACTGCACTTTGTTCGATTTCCCTTTCATTGGTGAAATTGCATTGCATTTTCTGTTTTCATTTGGAATTCTCAGACTTCAGGATGTTGTTTAATAGCTCTGGCGTCCTATTAGACCGTAGGACAGATTTAGGTACGAAACCTTTACCGGCAACAAATTTTTGGGGGAGCTCCTGCCTTTTTAAGAAGTGGTTTATATCTAAACATTGGAGCAGTTTGCACCAAATTACTGAAGCCTGACACTGAATGTTTACCCCTTAATTTCTCTGATGCTACACATAATCTCATTGACAATGACAGAGGATTGGCAATGATGTTAGTGTAATTTTAAATTTATTCTGATTGTATTTCTTTTCCTAATTATGACATATAATCAGTGGTCTTTGTTCTTGTTGTGGTTGTATTCTAGGAAGTATCAAGGCTTGCAGAATTACTGCATTGAAGTGTGATGAAATGAAATTTGAACACTACAAGCTTTTGGTTGGAGACAATCTTTCTGTTGATGTTACTCAGAAAATGCAAAATTGTCTTGAAAAGATAAAGATCTTGGAGCACTGAGTATCATATGTCACATGTGTAGCCTGCTGTTCAGCCTTGCCTCTTTTTTTTTTTTTTTTTACCAATTTTAATATTCTGGCCTCAATTTCTTTTTTTTTTTAAGAGTTATTCTAAGGTAACTTCATTTTGAACAAACTGAAGTACTAACTATAATTTATAAAGCACCTCATTGGATTTATAATTAGAAAAAAAAATTAAGGGGAAAAAATAGTTATATTTGAAGGTAGAGCTTTACTCTATTTCATTTTTGCTTTAAGAGAAATTGGCAAATGTTTTATATGTAATCATGACTAAGATTTCTCTTATTTTTGCAAAAAAAAAGTGAAAAAAGGAACGACTCTGCATTTTTGGAAGAGTTGACTAATTTGTCTTTTTTTTAATATTTATTTTGATTAGTTACATATGAGAGGTGAAAATACTCAAAATTTTTAAATCTAAACGAGTGGTTAAAGGTTTAGTAATTTCTTTTGACCACCAAATCATGATGGTTATTAGTTCTTGACTTTTAATTTTATGGCTTCGCTTTGAAATAAGATCATTAAAAAAATCAATTTTCTTCTCACTAATGAAAGAATACCCTTTTGATTCAGTTATTGCTAATGAAATGATTCTTTGATTCAATGCTTGTTAAGGAAAGAATTTCTGATTTAGAAAAAAATTTAAAATAATAGAATTCAGTTAACTGAATTCTATTATTTTAAAATAAATTACTGATGATTTGATTTTTTTGTTATTTTTTAAAATAGCTCTATTCATTTAATTAATGTTTATAATTATTAATAGATGGCTGTTGGCTAGTTTTATTGAATAAAAGAAATTTAATTTCTTTCGATCCTAGTACCTTATATCATGAAAAAAAAATTATAACTTAATCATCTCTCATTCAATTATTTGTTATGGAGAATAAACCTTACAATAGAAGCTATATTACAGTTATTACTAATTAGCAGTAATTTGATATGGGTTTCGTTTTTTCTTTTTTTTGGGGTCAATATATGGGTTTTGATCTTATACTTTTGGATTTCTAATTTCTGATTGTAAAGATATGTTCTTTTTATCTTGTTTGTATGTATGCCTCTTTGGTTTCTGATAATCCAATTGAATTTAAAATAATGGAAAATTTTGCTAATTTTTTTTCCTTATTTGTCAGTTTCTTTTGAATGAAGGTTTATTGTTTGTATAATTATACAATTAGTAGTTGTGCATCACCTGTTGTAATTAAACGTATTTGCTTTACTGGGTTTTGTTTTTGCACTTTAATTTAATTATATATTATATATATAAATATAAGTATACTATGAAACGTATACATGTTTCTGTTTATTTTGAAATTTTAATTCCCTAAATCAATTTATTGCAAAAATAAACAAACATGGACTTTCAAATTTCTATGTTTGATTTGATAATTACACAGTGAGCTGGTAGATATGGTTTTAGCGAGAAAAAGATAGATAATTCTAATAATAATAATATATATATATATATATATATTTAAAAATTTTTTATGGGCTCCACTAATTTTATTTTATATTATTTTAATGCCAGATCAGCAATTGCTAAAGGGATTAATATTGCGTGTTTTAACAAAATTTATGTATAATTGAGTTAAAATAAAAAAAATATTAAATTTTAATTTATATGCATGCGAAAACATCAGTATTTTTTTTTTCTTATCTCTCCTATAGAAATATTAAAAAATTCATAGCAATTTTCTCTTTATAAACACCAATATATCACATAAAGTTAAATAGGAAGAGACGCGAAGGGTGCAATTTGGAAGCATGGTAATTAATAAAGCGCTGCAGAATGCAGCACAGCACAGCACGTCTACAAAAAGCTTTGGTTTTCTCATGACTCATCAGCCCAAATTACAAAGTCCCCCTACAAACGCCCGTATTTATCCTTGGACTCTCTTCTTCCTTTTTTTCTTTTCCTTTTTGCAATTTGATATACGAAAGCGAAAAGTCGATCAGAGGGAGATCCCTTTTTCTAATTTTGATCGTCATCGTCAATTGAGAAAATGTTTCTTGATTACATGTTAGTCCCATTGGGATTGGGTTTAATGGCGATCTATCACTTTTGGCTTCTGTATCGAGTAATCGTCCACCCTTCCAAGACTATTATTGGCGTCAATGCCATCAATCGCTGCTTCTGGGTTCGCGCCATGATGGAGGTTAGGTTACTGTAATTCTCTACTCATTTATCCAATTTTCACAGGTATTCCAAAGGTATAATAACTATAAGAAAATAATTTCTTTTTTTTTTTTCTCATTTTCATATATTTGTCTGTCTCCTCTTGTTTGCATGTAAATTGATGTGCAGGATCCGTCCAAAAATGGAGTGCTAGCAGTGCAGACTCTAAGAAACAACATAATGGCATCAACCCTTTTGGCGTCAACGGCCATCATGCTCAGCTCCCTTATTGCTGTGCTAATGACAAGCGGCACCGGAGATCGATCAGCTTGGCTATTCGAGTATGGTGATTCAAGTCAGATGGGATTATCTTTAAAGTTCTTTTCTATATTAGTATGTTTCTTGGTGGCATTCTTGCTCAACGTTCAATCCATAAGGTATTATAGCCATGCAAGCATCCTAATTAACGTACCATTCAAGAAAATATCCCCTAATCGACACAATCACCATCTCACGGCGGAATATGTGGCTAGGACCGTCAATAAGGGTAGCTATTTTTGGTCTTTAGGACTACGTGCCTTCTATTTCTCTTTCCCTCTGTTTTTGTGGATCTTTGGGCCTATTCCTATGTTTTTGTGCTGTGTTGTTTTGGTGTCTCTGCTCTATTTCTTGGATGTAACATTTGACTGTAGCTGGGCTGTTGATGACCAACAGCAAGACGATGAAGAACTCAACCAAAATCAAATTTGATTTTGTTGTTCGATGTGGGAAAAATTCTTGCCTTGCCTACACCATGATTCATAGATAAATTTCAATATGTATACACAGCGACGGATCTACGGAATTACGAGGGGTCGTCCGACCTCTCACCGATAGAAAAAAGGATATATGGCTGCCAGTGGTATTGTAAAATATCAGCCCCTTGTTGGAAATTTAAAAGAAAAAAATAAAAATATGGAAAATGAACATAGAAATTACATTTTGTACTCAATCATTTAACATAATAATATGCCTATTTATAGGCTTACAAGAGAATCAAAAAGTACCTAAAATCACTCAAAAATATTATATTAAATGCAAAAAATCTGCACTAAATAAAAAAACAAATCACAAAAATATTCTAATAACAAATAAATAAATTTAAATATTATGTTTTAAATTAATATTTCAACATCCCCTCTTAATTTAAACATAATATTTTAAAAAAGGTTTGAATGTTGACATTATTGGCTTTTAAAAAGGGTTTGGTTCATACTGATTCAAACTGATTTGGTTCAAAATGGTTTAAAATGATTTGGTTCAAAATGATTTGGTTCAAAAGGTTTAAAGATTTGGTTCAAAATATTAAAAAGATTTTGATTTGAAAGATTGAAAAAGGGTTTGAGTTTTTTAGAAAAGACAATCCTCTTCAAATTCAGCCTTGACCAAATTTGCTTCAATATTGTCACGATCCTTTTTATTTGATCTGCACACTTTTGCGACATGACCCAATTGTTTACAGTCTCCACCAACAATATTTTTCTGAATGTGAAGACTTCTTGCAGCACAATTTTGAATAAGAGATTTAACTTTATATCTTTTGGTTTTCTCATCAGAATGAGCCTTGATTTGAGCAAGGGTAGGATTGTTTGGAAGAAGTGCTATAGGCAGCTCTTCAAGAACAACTTCCCAAAGATCATATGCTTCAAGGTATGACTGCATTTTCACATACCAGCTTTGATAGTTTTCACCATTGAAAATTTGGGGAGTACTTAGAGAAAGATTGATGCTAGCCATTTTGAAAACGAGGTTGAAAAATGGATTCTAAATTCAAGTTCTTCCTAAGAACAACCAGCGCTCTGATACCACTGTTGGAAATTTAAAAGAAAAAAAATAAAAATATGGAAAATGAACATAGAAATTACATTTTGTACTCAATCATTTAACATAATAATATGCCTATTTATAGGCTTACAAGAGAATCAAAAAGTACCTAAAATCACTCAAAAATATTATATTAAATGCAAAAAATCTGCACTAAATAAAAAAACAAATCACAAAAATATTCTAATAACAAATAAATAAATTTAAATATTATGTTTTAAATTAATATTTCAACACCCCTTCCTTACTATTTCACAGAGAGCAGAGAGATGGAGGAGACAATCGGACTGAAGAGAGGGAGAGAATAATTATCAGTCCATTATCGGCGAGCTATCGACCTTTGAACTATCATCACCGGCGATGTACGATGGCTAGAGGTAAAAGTTTCTCTCCTTCCCTACAACCTGCTAATTCCGCCGCTCTGTATACAAATACTTTGTAACTCCCATAGATATTCCAGGCAAGAATTTCTGGTAGGTATAAGTGAGACTATAGTCGTTATTAGTGTAGAATTACAAAGAAGTTCAATTTACATTCAATTCAATAAAAAAGTTGCATTGATAATGAATTGTACTGAAGATTAGCAAGCAGTTGTAACTGAAGTTTCTGTTGCTTTGTTTTGTTTTCAAATACTGTACGCAACTTACTAATACTAGTGCAAAGTTGAATTTTGTACACAGGCAATCTTGTATTCTTGTTAAACATGATGAGACAAAAAGTGTATATATGGCATTCTTATAGTGGGGAGATTTACAGTACAGTGTCAATGCCTACGAACTGTGCTCTTATAAAACCCACTTGGAAGTTGAATAATTTCATTAATTCACACTGTCAAAGAGTGGAAAGTATGTATAATTTTGTAAATCGTCATATTTGGAACACTGACAGTGATTTCCACTTGCGTGACTTTGTTGTTTATTTGGTGGAAAGTGTGTAAAATCTTACCAGTTGCCAATTAAATGTTCCTTTGCTACATTTTTTTTTCAAAATTTTAAATACCAGCTTAGGTCTTAAGTCTTAAACAATCGACTAATAGTTTAGTACTCTAATGGTTAAGATATTCAAAGGGAATATACCGAAAAGATGAACACCACTAGCAATAGTTAGGTCCACAGCGAGCATGCCAATACCAATATTATCGTTTTTGGGTTTAGTCAAGTCAAGTACACTGACAGTCCCTGTTTTCATAAAATTTCATTACATAATTATGGTAAATTTTTTTTGGTTAGCATTTTTGTTTTGGTCAAAACATTGGTTTTAGCGGAAGATTTACAGTCTTTCTATCTAATTGTTCTTTAATCCTCTTCATGTTCTAATCCGATATTTTTTTTTTCAAATCTTCCATTTTTCGATTTTATTACCCATAAATCAAAATCAAACAGGAATTTCGAATTCTTTCTTTTCCAAAGAATTAGATTTGTCCATCTTATATTAATCAAAGCTTGAAGCCAAAATGCAACTTAAAAAAATTGTTAATTATAGTTATTTTTTAAAATAATTATTCAATAATTTTTTTATTAGCTAAAAAATATTTATTATAAATTTATTTATTAAAAGAGATATTATAATTAATATTTTTTATTTAATGGAATAAAAATTATTAAATAATTATTTTTTAAAATGATTATAATTAATATTAAAAAAAAAGTGCAGTTGTGCATGTAGCCATTAAAGGAAAATGGAGATTCCCCATGAAATAAAAGAACAATTTTTTTTTAATATAATTCTATATTAATTACATAGTCAAGGAAAAAATCAAATTACAATAAACAGTTTTGGGCAAATGAATTAAGAGAATGAGTTAAACACTTCGAAATAACAAGCATAATTTTATACAAAATATACCAGTTAATTTTCGAGGCAGGTTCACTTGATATTTGTCAAAATTCTTAAATCTTGGCTCTGTATCTATAAGGAATTCAAGAAACCTCAAGATTAATGGAGAGACGATATGTTATCAATTTATGTGATATTTCTTAATTTTTCTGTAAATTTAATTCAATTAATTTCATTTTAATAAAAATGAAATCTTATAAAAAAAGAATACTAAAAAATTCAATCCATTTAATGAAATTAATAATTGAAAATTAAAAAAAAACTCTCATTTAAATTAAACATGTCCTTTCTTTATAAAATTTTTTAAAAAATAAATTTATTTTTCAATTATTCTAACCAAAAGAACTCAAATGAATTTATCAATTTAAAATTTATTTCAAGCACATGAATTCCATTATTAATTGAATTGAATTATATTAATAAAATTTAATTGAATTGAAATTTGCAGCCTAAGAATATCTATAATTAATTAGGAGAGTAATTTTTTTTATTATTTGTTAGATGACTAATTGCCTTTGTATTTTCACGAGTATTATCGTTCGTTAAATTAATAATAAATTATGTTTAAAAAAAAAACATTTTATGTTAGTGTGTAATTTAATTAGAAAATAATTTTAATATTTATAGTATATCAAAAGTTATAAAATTTTACTTAAAAAATTTACAAAATTAATTAATAAATAAAAATTAAAAATATTGTAATTAATAAACACAATGTTGATAATACCATCATACATTAATGAAGTATTGCGGCAATGGAATATAAAAAACTATTAGATATAAAATAAATGGAAGCAAGAGTAAGAGGTAATTGAATATTTATTATAAATTAAAGATAATCGAATAAGCAATATAATAAAAATATAACTCTAAGATTGCAATATATAGATAATACGTAGGGATAGATATTTTTTGGTTAATTGGCTAAATATTCTATTAACTGATCGACTTTTCGATTCAATTAATTAATTATATTAAATTAGGTTCAGTTAAAAATTTTAAACTAATTCTTATTTTTTATTTTAATTAATTGATTTGATTCGGTCGGTTAACTGTTAACTAAAAATTTAAAAAAATAATTTTATTTAGTTATTTATTATTTAATTCCTTAATTATATAATTTTTTATTATAATTATACTTTTTATTAAGTTATTTTTTATTTTTTTTAATAAATTTTATTTAGTAATTTAATTTAATTAATTTTTTATTTTAAAAATAATTTTTATTATAAAAAAATTACGGTTGAATCGATTAATTAACCGAACTAATTGATTTAATTCAATTAATTAATCAAATTAATCGAAATTAAAATTAATCAGTTTAGTTAAAAAATTATATTTAAAAAATTTGGTTAAAAATTAATTTGACCGGTTACTAATGCTCACCCCCTAATAATATAATTATTTTATTAAACAAAAAATAGAGTAAAATCTATTTGAAATATTTAAATTGTAATTAACCATCCATAGTTTTGCCATGTTTTTTATTTTATTATGTTAAATGCAAGAGAGCTTGGGATACCATAATTATTCTTGGATGTTGGAGAAATTCGTAAACTATTAATATTTTAATATTTAATTTTTGTAAGTTTATCCATTTAATTGTTGTATGTAAACTTCTTTTAAATTAAAAAATTTCTTTGTTGCTTTCCGAAAAAATAATTAGTTTGAAAATCGTTTATTTTCATTAATTGCCTTCGCATAAGTCCATGATGAATTATGATAATTGCTTGATGCAGCCTCGGATTCGAGAAGGCTGAAAATTTTAGGAAATTAATAGAGAAAGGTGCGTTAATACTTTGAAAAGGATAAAATATTTTATTTATTCATCATATTATTTAATATTTTATGACAGTGGCGTTTATTTTGTAAAATAATAATAATAATAATAACGGAAGACAGTAATGGCGTTTATGGAATAAAAATTGCATTTTATCTATTTTTAAGTCCTCTGATTAACTTTTCGGCTTTGACAAACTCTACTTTTTTTTGTGAAAAAAAAGATACTATAGTGCAATTTTGGATTAGTCCAAATAATTTTATCGTTAAGAATTTTTATTTATGAGGCACATTGCTTTTTCCTCTCTTAACAAATTCAAAGGAAACAGACTCTAGAAAAATTGTCAATCCCAAACCAAAGGTAGACAAGTATTAGAAACTGAATCAATTATATTCTTGGCATGACACGTTTAATTCCTTTTCTTTTTGCCATCATCATTGTTTTCTATATATATATATATATCACATTTAGAAATAATAAATACTTATTTTAAACTATTTATAATCATTTTTATTCAATACATATATAATACGTAATATATACAAAATCATAAATTTTACCATTTATTATTATTATAGAAAATAAATAAGAATAAAAATTAAATTAAATTAAAAAAAATTAAAACCAATGAAAATCAATCGAACTCTTGCTTTTCCTATTGCAAGTATAGTATGACTCAAACGATTAGTAATATTTTATAAACTGGGATCTAATATATTTACATGTAAAAACCCTTAATTAATCTAAAAATTAAGTTTGGTCCTTTTCATCGTAATATTTTCCATTCGGTCCAACTAATGAGAACTTGAGTTTCAAGGTTATAATTACTGTGTTTAATTAACTATAATTAAATCAGCATGCATATTTAAGTTATATTTAACCTCCCTCCTATACTCATGACCGAAGAGAATGCACAGAAAATAGGAGGTCTCTTTGGAGGATATGTAGGTGGAGATAGTGGGAATCAAAGAAAAATAGGGTGGGATTCTTATCTGAGACTAAGGGTTTTGGTGAATGTGGATACACCTCTGTTAGCTGGCTTCAATAATAAGGTTTAGGAGGCGAAGAAAGAATGGATAGCTTTCAGGTATGAGAAACTTGAGATTTTTTTTTGCTTCGGTTGTGGAAGGATCGGGCATGTCACGAAGTCATGCATTGAAAAGCCCACAAATCAAAAAATTATTGGTAGTGGGAATGGTTCAATTTATGGTCCTTGGTTACGGGCTTCCATGAATTCAAGCTTTATTAGTAATACAGTAAACAGTCCTACTCCAATCTTTCAGTAATGAACTCTCCTCAGGTACTTTCGGCACCGGTTTTTGGAGCAGTGGAGGAAGCCAGCTCCTCGAGGCCAGCACGTGTATCTCAAGTTCACAATATTAGGAGTCCAGCAGGGGAGCTTACTGTTAAGCCGCCCACAATTAATGACAATTCAGTTCAATCAAGTGCTGACAGACATATTAAGCAGAGGGAGAAGCTTCCAACAGAAGCTAAATCACAATTAGATTGTGTGGGACCAAAGCAAAATCTAGAAACAGAGCAGCAGGACCGGCCTGAGGGTAAGAGTAAAGGTGACTCAACTTCACTGGTGGACTCGCAATCAGAAAATCCAATTGGGCCCTCGATAAGCCCAACTCTTTCTGAGTTAGGTCCCATGCAAGACAATGGAGAAAATTTACGTAGCTCAAGTTATATGAGTGTTTATATTAAACTTATCCCCAGTTCTCAATACAAAAGGGGTTTGCAGCAAGTAGAGCTCAATGATTCTTTTTTTAAAAAAGCAAAAACTGGGGCTCAGGGAAATAACCAAAAGCTGAATGAAGAACAGAACTTGTTGGACAAAGAATTTAATCCTTTGGAAGGACAAGGAACTGAAGAAGGGAAAGCATTGGTTGGAGCGCAATTAACTCATTATTGGGAGGTAAAGAACCTGACCCTGACTTAGTTTCAGCCAAGACCCCAAGGAAGTACAAAAGGCTGGCAAGAGCTAGAGATGAACTTGACGTTCCCAAATCAATGGAAGAAGCTGAAAATGGCACTGGTGGCTCGCCTAAAGCCACCCAGGTGCCATGAATGCATTAATCTGAAATTGTTAGGGATTTGTGCTGGCCTTGACAAGGATAGCATTGAAAGATCAAATACTGATTAACCGTCCATGTTTGATTTTTTTTGTCAGAGACAAAACAAGGTAGAATTTTTTTGGAAAGACACAGAAGAAAGATGGGATTTCATTTTGCCCATTATGTTGGGGCTTTTTATTAAAATACGGGATAAAGTCTCGCATTTTAGTTATGATATTTTCTTTTATTTATGGTACTTTCTTTCGTATTTACTTAAATATGAAAGTCAAAATATAAATCAAAAATTTAAATTTCAATTTACGTATATAATTTTTAAAATACTTTAAGTTTCGGTTTAGCCAAATCTCTTTATTTTAATCCGATAATAATTAAAACTAAAATATAATTATAATTAACAATTATATAATTATTAATAATTGATAATAACAAAATTAATAATTAACAATTATATTGGACTTAAGTAATTAATAATTTTTATTTAGAATAAAAAATATTTAATAACAATATAATTATAATTAATAATTATATAACTAATATAAATATAATTAATAATTATATAATTATTAATAATTAATAATAACAATAATTAATAATTACATTGAACTCAAATAATTAATAATTTTATTTAGGTCTAAAGATAGTTAATAACAATATAATTATAATTAATAATTATATAATTGATAATAATAATATTAAAATAATTATAATTAATAATATAATAATAAATATTATAAATAGTATAAATTACATAAATTATTATTAATTATAATTATATTGTTATTGTTATTAATATAATTTTATAATTATTAATTATATTTATTATTAATGTTAAGAATATAAATATATAATTATTAAGGCATCTCGTGAGTAATCTAAATTATTTGGGTCTAATATAATTATAATTATTTATTTATTTATTATAATTATATACTTTTTAATTATAATTGTGTAATTATTATTATCATTATCAATTATATCAGGGCCAAATATAATTGTTAGTCATTTGGGCCCAAATTATTAATTATATTATTATTATTATTATCATCAATTATATATAATTATTAATAATTATATTATTAATAATTTATTATAATTATATTATTATTAATTATTTAATTATAAATTATTTAATTATTAGTTATATAATTATTAACTAATAATAAAATAAGTTGCAACAACTTTATATAATATAAATATATTATTTATATATTATTATTTATATAATATATAAATATATTTTTATATAATATATATTTCGGGACGGGCCAGATCCGGAGATCTACCCAAAAATTTAAAAAAAATTTAAAGCAAACCTGAAGCCCAGCCCTAATATCTTTTAACTCGGTCCAATTCGGTCGGGCAAGGCCAGGTTAGGCCTGGTTGGTCGGATTTTTAGATTTTATGAACACCCCTATGTATGTATAAATTAAAGTTGAATGTATTTGCATCGTAGGTCTACAATATAAGTGCATTCAATAGATGACATATTTTTATCCACTATTTTACTTTTTTTTACCTCTATTAGTGTCCTAAAATATTATGATACCTTTACTATATAATATGTTATTATTTAGATAAATTTAAGTATGTATTTATTATTATAAATATTATGTATATCAAATCTATCAATCAAATTATTTAATGATCTCAATGAAAACAATATAATACGAATTCTATTTTCATCTGGAACTATAATCCATTTGAAACTTTTTTCTTATATTTATATTAAATTAATTTCATAAAATAATATTTATTTTCTTTTATTTTTATAGTTTCCCTCTATACCAATTAAAATTTTCATTTCAATTTAATTATTTATTATTACCTAACATGAAGAAATATCATAATTTAATAGACCACATCTTTTAAGTAGTTTATTTTAATTAATTATTGGCATTAATTTTAAAAAAAATTACATAATCTTAAATAAATAGCAAAAATAAGACAACATTATATCTTTTCAGTTAATTATCAATATTAATTTAAAAAAATTAAATAATCTTAAATATGTAGAAAAAAAAGATATCATTATTTGATTAATGAAAAAATATCTTGAAATGATGTGAGAGTTTTCCTAGTGTTATCTAAAAGTAATACTTCAATGAATAGTTTGAATGTCATGTATATTATTAAATTAGTTTTTTTTATACGTATAGTAATAAGAATAATAAAATATAAATAAATATAATTAATAATAAATAGATATAAAATAATTTATATACAAATTAACAATAAATTTTATCATAAAAATAGAAAATAAAATATTTACCTTGATTTTTTGATAGTTTTAGTCGAAATAATATGTATGAGTAGATAATAATATTTTTATTTCATAACTTAACATTTTCACTAATTAAGAATAAAACCTACATATATTTATGCTATAAAAAATCATAAATTCTATAAAAAAAAAGAAAAAATAAGAACAAATAAAAATTAAAGTAAACTTTTTCAAATGAGAAAAAATGTGAACAAAATGATTTATAATCATAGATTTATAAAATGATTTTTAATCATAGACTTATACTCTAATTATTATTAATATTATTATTACATAAATTATTAACATAAAAATTAATTTTTCAAGAATGTTAAAAAATCATATATGTCATTATTTAAAATTTTAAATTTCTAAAAAGAATGGCAAAAACAAATGGCTAGAAGGCTTAAATATAAGAAAGAAGGTATAAATAAGCCTTTTATATTTTTGGATGGGTACATATTGAAGTTTAATTTTTGTTTTAACTCATTTATACATAAAACTTATAAAAAAGTTGACATTTAGACCAATCATTAACAGCAAAAGCAAACACCATTAAATTTGAAAAATAAATGGGCTCCACTTATTTATTTAATATTAAAATAATATAAAATTTAAAATTTTAGATAATAAAAACTAAATCATCATCATCACCGATTTTTTTTCAAAATCATTGTTAAGATGATTTTTTTTCAAAATCATTGTTAAGAACCGTAACACCCTTATATCTTAAACTCATTATATATATATATATATATATATATATATATATACACACTACAAGAGTATTACAATAGGTAAACTTATAGAAATACTCCCTTTAAAACTTTAGTTAAATAAAAATAAAAGCTAATTTAAAATTTTGAATTTTATATGTGTGTGTATATATATGACAAATAAATAAGATTAATAAAAAATACAGTTTCAATTAAATTATATAATTTTTTTTAAAAAAAAATTCATCGAATTTCATTTATAAAATTATTATCACCAAATTTTCAAAATTGAAAATCATGCAAGAAAAATATACTTGTAAAATTTAATTTTCACAAACTCCATAACTACTCTAATTTAACCAATCCAAAGCAACTAATTTATAAATCAAATTGTAATTGATGAAATAATATACAATATTTATATAATTAATAATATTTATAAAATTTCAATTGATTTATCAAATATAAAATAATTATAATTATAAAATCATAATATATTGGATGCAAAAACTATACATGATATGCGAGATCAATGAAAATATTATTATGACAAGATCTTTAAGTTTTTATAATCACCCTCAAACTTAAGCTTTCTCAGAGTTATCAGAATTTTTTCTATTTATAACTATATTTTTTGTGTGATAAAATTTAATCATGCTAAATTATACAACTTAGTAATACTTATTTTATAAATAAATTAATTAATTAAAAACCTCAATTCATAATAATTTAAGCATAAATCTTTTCATAAATGAAATAATCATAATTTTAAAAAGAGTTTCATAAACTTCAACTATAATTTAAACAAATTCATATTTTTAACATTTCATATCTCAATAAACTTAAATTATGCCCAAACGCAATAGCAATACCAGAGTTTCCAAATGTGTATAAATATAATATTACAAGTCTCATTAATATCTTAGTGTCTCGATGCTATAATATCACAATATTGTAATATCTCGCCTATAGGGGTAAATATAATAATCATATTATGATGCATCCATAATCATCGGCATATTAACTCGATGGTACCAAACTCAATATTACAAATCAACAACATGTGTAAGGTATTAAAGTACTATAACATTTTTATCAATCTTTTAAAATCCATCTTAAGACATCATTTTCTTATTTTTCTCAGGATGTATCAAAACTCATATATTTAATATATAGAATTTCCTTAATTCATTTGATAAAAAATTTAATATTGAGAATCAAAATTAACATTGATATAGTTAAATAAATTTTGTAGTCAAATGACTTTTGAAATACTTTAATCCATCTTATAAACTAAAAATTTTATAATATAATGGTTTTCAATATAATTAATCAAATCAAACATCTTTTTACATTATATTAAAATTCTTAAAATTATATTTTGAATTTCACAAATAATTAAACAATAATTTAAAAATAATACCAAAAGCATCTATATCATAATTCATAAAATTTCACATGAATTTCACAAATTTATTCAAGTAATAATTTAAAAATAATAACAATGCAAGTTTATATAATAAATATAACAACTTTAATTAAATATTTTGAAAGTAAGTACATGCGTCAATTAGCTCCAAAGATTAATTCTCAAAATAAAGAAAATAATTTTCCACCACCTTAAATCAAATTGGCCAAAGCATAACCCTAAATCAATGAGGGTTTAATTCTTTAATTAAATATATATTTATATTTAAAATACTCAAATTAACTTTTAGTTACACTAAGCCTAATCAAGCTCCATCAAAAACTCTAACTCTAAAAATTCCATAAACTATAATTTCTTAATTCAAACTCAATTCAACTAATCAATCACAAATTCATCATATAAATATTATCTTCTCTTTTTTACCCAAACTATTTCCCATATATATCATCTTTCTCAACATAAATAAAATTTCTCCTAAACATCTAAATATTTACACAATCTAAAACTCTTAAAATTAAGCTTAAAAAGAATATCACTTCCTTGAATATTCAATTTTCCTTCAAAATTCACTTGAAATCTTATGATTTTAAGTAGAAATTTGAGTAATTAACTAAGAGTTTTTTTTTTAAGAATAAGCTCAACCAAGAAGGAAAGTAGAAGAAAAAAATTGCTTTCTTCTTTTCTTTCATCCTTATCTTTTTATATATCATCATCATCATCATCATCATCTTTAAACCTCCACCATCCATCTTCTTTCTTCTTTTCTTTTATTTTTCTTTTAGCGTTGTTGTTGTTGTTGTTGTTGTTGTTGTTATTATTATTATTTTAAAATTTATGGATGTTACAAGAACATAAAAAATATATCCAAAAAATCAAACTAAGCACCCAAGCTATTGCTCATGAAGAAAATCAAAAATCAAAAATCAAATTCAAGAACCCAAGGTACAGTGAAGAAAATCAAAATTAAATCAAATTCAAGAACCTAAGCATTAATCAAATTCAAAAATCCAATTCGTAGATCTATGATCACAATATCGAAACGAGAAAAAGAAAATAAGTATTATAGGGAGGAGATCTGATATATATATATATATTACACATTTTATAATACTCATTAGCTATGATTTTTATTGTCACAAATTAAAATATACAGTGACAATATCCTTTATCGTCGCTAATTCATTAATTAAAAAGTAACAATTTTTTTGTCACTGATAATCACATATCGTGACGATATAAAAATCCATCATAATTGTATTTGGCGTTAAAAATTTTCTTTCAAATGATAAATAATATTTATTAGTCATGATTTTTACTTTTAAGAATTATAAAGTATAGTGACAATATTATTTACCGTCACTAAATTATTGATTTGGAAAATGATAATATTTTTTTTGTCACTAATGAACAATTTCATTTAGAGGAAAAAAGTTTATTCTAAAAATATGTTAGTAGAAAAATATTTAAATGATAATATATTATTCATTCGCTACGATTTTTAATATTATATAATTACACTTCGGAGTGACAATGTCATTTATCGTTACTAATTCTCATTGATTAGAAAAATAATATTATTATTTTGTCATTAATAATCATATATCGTGACAATACATAAATTCATCATAATTGCATTTAGAGGCAAATTTTTTTTAAAATATATTGATGAGAACTATTTAAATTATAAAATAATATTCATTTAGTACGATTTTTGATATTACATAATTACAATTTATGTAACTCACTCTAATGTTTCTAAATTAGTTGTGAACTTATTATATATATATATATATATTAAAAAAATACTAATTTTTACATTTTATAATTTTTCATTTTAAAACTTATATTGAATTATTTTTATTAGTATTTCAATTAATAATTATTGTTTTCAAAGCTATTTTAAATATTAACTCCTAAAAAATAATTTTTTTAATCAAAGACAATAAATTATTTATTTTTAAAATATAATTTATGAAAAAATTTAACAAGGTATTATGTTAAATATAAAAATAAGATAGTTATTTTAATAAAATTATTCAATAATTTTGATTTTTTTAATTATTGAATAAAAGCAAGAAATGGACAATTTGGACTAAATTTGAAAGAAAAAAACCAATTTGGTAAAAAAAAATTTAAAGACTAATTTGAACTTCTCGCTATAGTATAGAGGGTTAAATTAGACTTTTATCTTTTCTAATAATATAATGCATAAAATGCATTGCATGTGTGATTAGTATGGTGCCTCAAATTTGAGTATTCGGATACACAGCTGCATTAAAATTTAATAAAGAGATCTTTATAAACCTTATGGTTCTACTCGATTTGACTCTGAAAGGATAAGTAATAAAAAAAATCAAGTTTTATCCATATCCTAGTCCAATATTATTTCTAATAAAAGAATAAAATATGTAACATCTTTGGAGAAAGTAATAAAAAGTTACTCCCCTACATTGACAAAAGAAAATTCAAATAATTATTTATTTGACCTTCTACGACAAGAGATCTTTATATACTATCAAGTTTTCAGTATTTTTCAAATAAGAAAAAAATTCCAGCATCTAACATGGCCTATCACTTTATTACATAAACACATACCACTCATTCTCATATAATCTCATAAATTATAATATATGCATCGTTAGCATAACATTGATGGCATAATTAGCATACTAGTGGCATACTTCACGTTAAAAAATAAATCTTTTGTAATTATCTTATAAAGATGTAGTATAAATAAAAAATAAAACATAATGAGAGTTAACAAACTAAAAAAAACTTAAATAAAAGCAAGCATAAATAAAAAAAATTAAAATTGGCCTGCTTATTTGTTAACAAATTAAAATTTAAAATAAATAAAATATAAATATTACAAAATTCAGAAAAGTAAATTAAATTGTAAAGTTCAATTCCCAATTGAAAAAGGATTTTAAATTTGTTAGCCAAATGATTTATATTTTGATCATTGACAACTCAAATTGAATGACTTATTTAACATGTGTTTAAAGAACCTTGTTGCAGGATTAAGTTGTTTCAAATAAGTTGATCAGGGCACATTTAGAGGTCGCACAAACCATGGAGATGATTGCCCCATTGAATTGAAGGATGAAACTATATCACAGTAGGGTTCACGGTCAGAAACTCGACCTTAGTCGTGACCGCACATCAACATGAGCAACAGTCCAACAAAAAAGGACAACCGCAACATGAGAAACCTAAATCATCCAAATTCCAGTAAGGTTCGCGGTGACAAGAATGGTGAAGAATACTATCTCGCTTACTGTTGTAGCTACCGCCCTTTAGAATCCGCAACCGCTCTGCTAATTCAAGAGAAAACTACTCAAACTAACAGTAGTATTCGCATCCTCAGGTGCGTCCAGAAGTTAGACGCGAGTCTCTCAATTCGACCCCAAACTGGCATCTAGGGCGACCGCGAAATTCATATTTAGGCGGAATTTTATTTTGCCCAGTTAAAGAATGCCACGTGTGATGACCGTTATAAACCCACTTCAGCATTTAAAAAGGGCGACCGTACCTATCTTATGTGCAACCATCCCGACAACCACAGCATGGGCAAGATTCCAGTAACAAAGCACTTAAATTCGACTGTTGAAGCAAATTTGAATGCAGCGACCGTCCCTAATCCAAGGGCGACTGCGTATGACATTTTCGCGACCGTCCTAGTATCAAGGACGACCGCTAACTACTTCGAGCAGTCTATTAAAATAAGATCTAAACTACTAAGACTTATTTATCACTATCTATAACGGCTAATTAGTCCGCATTGGCTATAAATACATTATTATTCTGTTAAGAAAATAAGAGATTCTGAATTTGATAGCCAAGCAACATATTTTCTTTTATTACTACAATTAACATTTGAATTATAATGAATGTTAGGTGTAAACATTAAAAACACCATTGTAAAAGTTTGAGTGTGAGCTTGGAAACACTTAGGTTGTGAGAGTGAGTCTGGAAAAACTCTTGTAAAGGTTGTGAGAGTCAGCCTGGAAAAACTTTTGTAAGTGGTTTGAGTGTTAGCCTTAGGAAAACACTTGTCAAGTTGGGTGTGAGCTTCTAAAAACACCAAAGTTGGAAGTGAGCTTGTAAAACTTCAAAGTTAGTGAAACCTTAACAAGTTGTTAAGGAAGTGGATATAGGATTGGAGAAAATTCGAACCACTATAAATCTTGTGTGTTCTTTCTTCTACTCACAACTCAACTATTTATTACTTCTACATTTCTTGCTGTTGAGTTTTTTCTTTGTTTATAGAGTTTTTCTATTTGCCATCATTCCTCAAGAAACCAATTTATCCCCCCTCTTGGTTGCCATCTTGGAACAACAATTGGTATCAGAGCTAGAAATTTCTTAAACTTAATTGTGAAATTTGATCCACTATGGCAACTTCTTCTTCATCAAACTCATCCTCTCATGGAAATCTTAACACTATTCTTAGACCCTATTTTGATTGAACGGATTATTCCTATTGGAAATATAAAATGTATTTGTTTCTAGATAGTGAAGGGATTGAGCTATGGCATTTCATGGAAAGTAAGTGGAAACCTCCTACTCATGAAGTTAATGGTGTTTAAGTTTCTCTTCCCAAAGCACAATGGTCAACTGTCATTGTTAAAGATCGATTCAAGAACAATAGAGTTGCTGCCATCTTGATGAACTCCATCTCAAGAGAAGAAGGTGGAAGAGTTCAACACCTAACTTGTGCACATTGCATTCGGAAGACACTTGAAAACTATCATGACGGTACGACTCAACTGAGATTCACCAAGAAACAAATGCATGTTCATGAGTATGAGCTATTCAAGATGAAACCAAATGAAAACATCACCGACATGACGAATCGCTTGCTTGCTATTGTCAACAAGCTAAAGAAGTATGGCAAGATATATGATCAAGGTGATGTAAACAGCAAAATCTTGAGAGCCCTAAGGGCTAGAAAGAACTTTGAATTAAAAGTATCATCCATTGAAGAAACCCATGATCTTAGCACATTGAGAACCGACGAGCTTGTGGGAAAACTACTCACATTTGAGCTACATAGTGAAAAAGAAGAAGATCAAGGTGAGAAAGAAAAGAGAAAACCAATTGCTCTCAAAGCAATCAAAGAAGTTGAGAGCTCAAGCAACGAAGGTACTGATGATGAAGATGAAATGAAAATGTTCTCAAAAAGAATAAGTGAATGGAAAAGAAAGAAAAGATTACAAGCTAACAAAGGTACACTTCCTAAATCCTCCTTCAAAGATAAAGAAAAGAAAAATGAGGTAAAGTGTTATGAATGTGGTAAATCTGGTCACATCAAATCGGATTGCTTCAAAGTAAAGAACAGAAGGAAATGGGACAAAGAAAAGAAAAAGTCTCTTAGAGCCACATGGGATGACTCTTCTTCAAGTGAAGAAGAAAAAGAAGAAGAAGAAGAAGAAGAAGAAGGAATTGCAAATCTATGTCTCATGGCTATTGAAGATGACTCCAATGAGGTAAGTAGTCAATCATTGAATCTAATAGCACATGATGATATTGATGACCTAGATGATAGTGATTTAATTGAGCACATGAACTTTAAAATAGAAAAATATTTTTCCAAGATGATGCTCTATCAGGAAAAGAGTTCTAAGTTAGAAAAGGATTTTATATGCTTAAAGAACTCTACCCTAGAATTGAAAACCTCAAATGAACACTTGATGAATTCAATAAAAGAGTTAAATAAAAACTCACATGATTTAGAAAAAGTTATTAAAGAGAATGAAATTCTGAAGCATGAACTAAAAGAACTAAAAGAATCAATTTCAAGATTTCATAAAGGAAAAGAAGCCTTAGAAACATTAATTGGTAACCAAAGATCACCTTCCTTAAAATATGGATTAAGATTCAATGGCTCAACCAACATTGCACCTGGAACACAAACATTTGTAAAAGCCTCTACAACTAGAATCTCTAATGTTGATGTTGTAAAGAACAAAGATGCTCACTTCAAGTCTAAGAATTCCGAAAAGACCACTCATGTCTCACTAGGAAATAGAGCTAAGTTCTCAAAGAGTAATCATGCATTTATATACACTAAACATGCACAAAAGCAATCACATACTTGTAGTTGTATGCATAATACATGGAATATGAATAGGAAAGTGCAAAAATATAAAGCATTGTGACAATGTACATATTGCATGAAATTTGGACATAAAAGCATTTTTTGTCATATTAGAAAGGCTCATCTCAAGTTAGAAGATGCCTCTATTGCTAACCATCAAGGACCCAACTTCATTTGGGTACCTAAGAAAAGATAACTACTATTGCCTAGTAGGTATGCCTAAAATCTACTATCAACGAAAGCACATGGCTTTTGGATAGTGGGTGTTCAATGCATATGACCGGAAATGCAAAGCTTTTTACAAGTATTACATACAAACTTGGAGGTAATGTAACCTTTGGAAATAATGCTAAAGGTAAAATTATTGGTGTTGGCTTCATTGGAATACTTGGTAAAGACTTAATTGAAGATGTATGGCTTGTTGATGGTTTAAAACATAACTTGCTAGGTGTTAGTCAATTATGTGATAGAAAATACATTGTAAATTTTGATTCCAAAGAATGCAAGATCACTAATTCAAATGGTGTTATTGTATTTAAAGGAACTAGAATAAGCAACATGTATAAAATTGACATACATGCCAATAATGCATTTAAATATTTAATCTCTACTAATAATGATGCATGGTTATGGCATAGAAGACTAGGACATGCAAGTATGGATCAATTAAAATGCATTTGCAATGAAAACCTAGTTGATGGTCTCCCTAAAATAAAATATGACAAAGATAGAACTTGTGAACCTTGTCAACTTGGTAAGCAATGTAAGAGCTCATTTAAATCAAAGAATGTTGTAAGTACCTCTAGACCTTTAGAACTCATTCATTTAGATTTGTTTAGACCAAATAGAGTTACAAGCCTAGGTGGCAAGTTATATGCATTTGTTCTTGTTGATGACTACTCTAGATTCACATGGGTTAATTTTTTAGCTCAAAAGAATGAAGCTTTTAATTACTTCAAAATGTTTACAAAAAGAGTTCAAAATGAAAAAGGATATGTCATCACATCTATTAGAAGTGATCATGGCAAAGAATTTGAAAATGAAAATTTTAAAAATTTTTGTAATGAACTTGACATTTCATATAATTTTTCTACTCCTAGAACTCCACAACAAAATGGTGTGGTTGAAAGGAAAAATATAACCTTGGTTGAAATGGCTAGAACAATGCTCAATAATACCGCTTGTTACATTGCAAATCGTGTTTACAAAAAGCCTTTAATTAATAAAACTTCCTATGAGCTATGGAATGGAAGAATTCCCAGAATTGCATATTTTAGAGTATTTGGATGCAAATGCTTTATATTGAACACCAAGGAAAATCTTGAAAAATTTTCATCCAAATCGGATGAAGGCATATTCCTAGGATACTCATTATCTAGCAAAGCATATAGAGTATTTAATAAGAAAATTCTAGTTGTTGAAGAATCTATGCATGTTGTATTTGATGAATTATCTAAACTTGATCAAAGGAAAGGTAGTACTTCTAATGACCTTGCAGGTACTCTTAAACCTCAAGAAACTATTGATGCTCTAAGGATCAATCAGAATGAACTTAAAGAAAAGACTCAAGATCTACCTAAGGATTGGTAATAGAAGAAATATCATCCAAAGGAACTCATCATTGGTGAAACATCTAAGGGAGTAATTACTAGATCTAAAATTAATCATATAGATGTTAATTTTGCTTTTGTTTCTCAAATTGAGCCAAAGACTATTGAGGAGGCTCTAAATGATGAGAGTTGGATGATTGCAATGCAAGATGAACTTAATCAATTTGAAAGAAATAATGCATGGGAACTCACTCCTAGACCTAAAGATCATTCAATTATAGGATGCAAATGGGTCTATAGAAATAAGCTTGATGAAAATGGTCACATTACTAGGAATAAAGCAAGATTGGTAGCCAAAGGCTATAATCAAGAAGAAGGCATTGATTATGATGAACATTTGCCCTTGTAGCTAGATTCAAAGCTATTAGAATTTTACTTGCTTTTGCATGTCACATGAATTTTAAACTCTTTCAAATGGATGTTAAAAGTGCATTTCTAAATGGATTTATAAACGAAGAAGTTTATGTAGAACAACCTCCTGGTTTTGAAAACTACAATTTTCCAAATCTTGTTTTCAAACTCACCAAAGCTTTATATGGATTGAAACAAGCACTAAGAGCATGGTATGATAGGCTTAGTGCATATTTACTTGAAAATGATTTTTCAAAAGGAAAAGTGGACACAACTCTTTTTATTAAAAAGGACAAACATAACATTTTAATTGTACAAATTTATGTGGATGACATAATATTTGGAGCTACTAATGAAACCTTGTGCAAAGAATTTGCTTGTTGTATGGCTAGAAAAATTGAAATTAGCATGATGGGTGAACTCAGGTTCTTCCTTGGACTTCAAATCAAGCAATGCAAAGATGGAATCTTCATTAACCAATCCAAATATACAAAGGAACTTATCAAGAAATTTGGAATGGATGGCTGCAAGACTAGCAAAACTCCTATGAGCACATCCTTGAAATTGGGTAAAGATGAAAATGGTAAAGCAGTAGATGAAAAGAAATATCGAGGTATTATTGAATCACTACTTTACTTAACCGCTTCTAGACCTGATATAATGTATAGTGTTTGTCTTTGTGCTAGATTTCAAACTTGTCCTAAAGAATCACACTTGAATGCTACTAAGAGAATTTTGAAATACTTAAACGGTACATTGCATTTAGGTCTTTGGTATCCTAGAAACACATCATTTCATATCTTAGGTTTTTTGGACACGGATTATGCTGGTAGTATCTTGGATAGAAAAAGCACAATAGGAGCACGTCACTTTCTAGGCAATTGTCTAGTTTCTTGGTATAGTAAGAAACAAGTATTGGTAGCCTTGTCTACGGAGGAAGCAGAATATGTTGCAGCATATTTCTGTTGCACACAGGTGTTATGGATGAAGCAACAATTGCTTGACTATGGTAAAGTGTTTAATAACATTTCCATTAAATGTGATAACACTAGTGCTATCAACTTGTCTAAAAATCCTATCCAACACTTTAGATCTAAACATATAGATATTAGACATCATTTTTTAAGAGATAATGTGCAAAACCAAAATATTGTTTTAGAGTTTATAGATACACATAATCAACTTGCTGATACCTTTACAAAACCTTTGAATGAAGATAGGCTTAACTTCATTAAGCATAATTTAGGTATGATTGATGGAACTTCCATGAATAATTAAAAGATTGCCTATTAACAAAAAATTCTTGAACATCTTAAGGCATCAACTTTGGTTACTTTGCTTAAAACTATAAAAATCCATCATTTTTTTTTCTGCCCCTTTCATTTTTGAGATTTTTGCGGTCGTTACAATGCTTCTAGTGGTCGCAATCTTGCCAGAAAGATTCATCTATATTGACCCTTCAACGAGCGGTCGGGAAACACTATGAGCGGTCATAATAATTTGAACAGTTTCGACTGTTACAGACATTCTCTGCACTCGCGAGCGCACAACTTATTATAACAGTCGCTAGAGTGTCTTTAGCCATCACGCCTATACAAATAGGCGACTGCACTCTGTACACTCTGCTCGAAATTTTGTAACCGTTGACAGTATGACAGGTCGCGATTTTCCAACCTTTAACAGTCATAAACGGCTACTTTCTTAATTTCTTCTATTTAAGACCATCATACATCAGTTACATGGATCTTTTACCACTTATAACATACAAACTTCCCTCCAAATCTCCAAATCCTCTCAAGATCAACTCCTTCTCAAATACTCTGTTTTCCAGTTTTCTTATGCTTCTTCAAATCTCATGGCCCCCAAAAAGAAAATTACTTCCAAAGGGAAAGGGAAAGGAAAGAAACCTTTAGGAATCACCATAAGTGAATCTCTAGATGCTCCTCCATCTCCTTCACAGTCTAGAAGAGGTGAGAAAATTCATAAACCTCACCACCAAACCTCTGAGGAAGATGTGAGATATGCCATGCTGAAAAGAAAGAAATTTGAAGGAACCAAATCTCCATTTGGTGGGATGCTCTCTTCCCTAAACATTAAAGAAGAGATTGAGAGTCTACTTGATGTTCTTGGCTGGAGGAAATTCGTTTTCCCTGATGAGGTAGGTTACTCTAGTTTAAGTAAGGAATTTCTCATGTCCTTTCAAATTGAAAAGAGTGCAAATTCTGCACTAGGGTGGTATGGGGTTAGATTTAAGTTGTTTGACCAATACCTAGCCTTAACATTAGAGGACTTTGGAAAAATCTACAATGATTTAGCCTTCTACAACCAAACCCTCTCTTCCTTTTGGCAAGAAATTTCTGTAGAGACTTTATTTGAAAAAGAGTCAAAAGCTAGACACATCAAGTCTCTCACCCACTGGATGCTTTATAGGATCATAAGCTACACCATTCATCAAAGGGCTGATGGGAATGAAAAGGAAACAAAGAGAGATCTCATCTTCTTATATTCTTTCACCCACAATATCCAAATGAACACAACAAAATTCTTGATTAACACATTGTATCACCATGTTGTCACAAGAACTGGAACTTTTTTCTTATCCTCCCAAATAACTCAAATAGCTAGGAACTTGAACTTACTCAATGATCTTAACTTAGCTACTTTGAGAAACCCTTTCAATCTTGACTTAAGTGCCATCACCATTGACTATTTAGAACATGCTAGCTGTGTTAGGAAGATTGAAGAAACATATGTGTACTACTTTGACAAATGAGGAGTCGTTGATAGACACAAGAAAAGACCAAGTACACCATTGAGGAAGAAGGAGACTCCTTGGAAATTTCTGTTGAACTACCTCCCAAAGCTTCCTCATCTAAACCTACCCAAACCAGCTCTCCTACAAAATTGATTTTGAGCGCCATCAAATCTCTTTCTAGGAAACTCTCTCGCTTCAAGAAAAGTGTCTCCAAGAGATTCCATCACTTGAATAAAAGGATTGACCTTATATCTCATATGCATCATGATCTCTATGACATGCAAGGCAAAATGAATTTGCCTCAATGCAATCTTGAGGATTGGGATATAAGTGATCATACAGAGAGTCTCCCTAAAGAAGAAGAATCCATCAGCACTAGCTCTACCAGTAATGTCCCTCTTGATAAGGGAAAAGCTTCTTTAGAAGAAGAAGAGCTAGATGAGGATGAAGATTCTGATTAGTTTATTTTTTTTTTCTGTTTTTGTTTTTGTTTTGTCTTTGTACAGCTCTCTTTCTAATAACATTATGTTTATTATGTTTATGTTCATTATCTTACCATTGTCTTTAATATTTCTCTTACATTTTGCATTTTGCCTATGACAAAGGGGGAGAGAATATGTAAATGTTCTATCCAAAGGAAGAGATATATACACAGGGAGAGAGATATACAATTGAAATTACAAATGGAAATGTTATTTTACTAATGTGCCAAGTTATAAGCTATACACTCCAAAATAAACATGATACATGCATATATTTAGGGAGAGCTTTATAGTAACCCTCAATACATGAGAAGTTTAAATTAGAAGAGATTGCTCATATTGGTATCAAATTGTTAGCCAATTTAATTTACATTTCTCTCAATTTATATCATCATTCCATTTGATTGTCAAAGTCAAAATGGGGGAGATTGTTAGCCAAATGATCTCAATTTTGATCCTTGACAACTCAAATTGAATTACTTATTTAACATGTGTTTAAAGAACCTTGTTGCAAGATTAAGTTGTTTCAAATAAGTTGAATAGGGCACATTTAGCGGTCGCACAAACCATGGAGACGACCGCCCCATTGAATTAAAGGATGAAACCATATCACAGTAGGGTCACGGTCAGAAACTCGACCTCAGTCGCGACCGCACATCAACATGAGCGAATGTCCAACAAAAAAGGACGACCGCAACATGAGAAACCTAAATAATCCAAATTCCAGTAAGGTTCGCGGTGACAAGAATGTTGAAGAATACGGTCTCGCTTACTATTGTAGCGACCGCCCTTCAGAATCCACAACCGCTCTGCTAATTCAAGAGAAAACTACTCAAACTGACAGTAGTGTTCGCGTCCTCAGGTGCGTCCAGAAGTCCGACACGAGTCTCTCAATTCGGCCACGAATTGGCACCTAGGGCGACCGCGAAATTCATATTTAGGCAGAATTTTATTTTGCCCAGTTAAAGAATGCCACGTGTGATGACCATTATAAACCCACTTCAGCATTCAAAAAGGGTGACCGCACCTATCTTATGCACGACCATCCCGACAACCATAGCATGAGCAAGATTCCAGTAGCAGAGCACTTAAATTTGACCGTTGAAGCAAATTTGAATGCAGCAACCGTCCCTTATCCAAGGGAGACCGCGTATGACATTTTTGCGACCGTCCTAGTATCAAGGACGATCGCTAACTACTTTGAACAGTCTATTAAAACAAGGTCTAAACTACCAAGACTTATTTCTCGCTATCTATAATGGCTAGTTAGACCTCATTGGCTATAAATACATTATTATTCTGTTAAGAAAATAAGAGATTCTGAATTTGATAGCCAAGCAACATATTTTCTTTTATTACTATAATTAACATTTGAATTATATGAATGTTAGGTGTAAACATTAAAAACACCATTGTAAAAGTTTGAGTGTGAGCTTGGAAACACTTAGGTTGTGAGAGTGAGCCTGAAAAAACTCTTGTAAAGGTTGTGAGAGTGAGCCTGGAAAAACTCTTGTAAAGGTTGTGAGAGTGAGCCTGAAAAAACTCTTATAAGTGGTTTGAGTATCAGCCTTAGGAAAACACTTGTCAAGTTGGGTGTGAGCTTGTAAAATTATCAAAGTTGGAAGTGAGCTTGTAAAACTTCAAAGTTGGTGGAACCTCAATAAGTTGTTAAGGTAGTGGATGTAGGATTGGAGAAAATCCGAACCACTATAAATCTTGTGTGTTCTTTCTTCTACTCACAACTCAACTATTTATTACTTCTACATTTCTTGCTGTTGAGTTTTTTCTTTGTTTATAGAGTTTTTCTATTTGCCATCATTCCTCAAGAAACCAATTCACCCCCTCTTAGTTGCCATCTTGGGACAACAAAATTAAATTGTAAATTTTAATTTCCAATTGAAAAAGGATTCTAAAGAATACCCAAATTACGTTTAAAATTCCAAAAACGGAGTTCACTCTCTCTATTTCTCTTTTTTTGTTCTCCGCACAAAATGCCATAAGAACATATCAATTTCCATTTTCAGCTGATTTTTGATGTGCTAAAAGAGGTTGAAGTTTTAAGAGTTTCTTTATTGGATTGGCTAATCAGGTAAGGTTTAATTATCTCAATCTTCTTATGTTGATTCCTTAAATAAATCAAAAGACTTAAATAGCTAAAAATAGCCTAAAATATAATTGACCCTTAGAATTGATTTTCATCATAAATTAATATATTAATTGATATTAACTGCTACAATTGTTGTACATGTGTTCCTGCTTAAAAAGTTTTAAAAATTCTTATTAGGAAAGTTTTAAATTAAGAATGTTTGTATAAATCTTAGTTGTTGAGATTGTGAATGTTTTGGGTTCCTAATCTTTAATAGAAAAAAAAATTTAGCATTTATATGGTTATCTACTGGTTGTTAGAGAGGGCATGTAAGGTTTTAAGGGTTTCTTTATAATGGGTATGATGGCTATTGTTATTGTTTTTTTTTTCCTATTTTGTAATTTTTCATATGATGGGTCTGATATTATTATTATGAGTAAATGGGAATGTGATTTATGTTTTAAGAGTTTCAACCTCTAATTCAACCAGAATTGAATCAATCTGTCAGTAATAATTTACCAATAATTTTTAATTACAATACTTTCTCTTATTGAAGCTATATTATATTGAGCAGGATTTGTAGATCGATTTTTGGAAGGTTTCGAGTTTTGATACATTTCCATAGTTATGAAAATTGGAAAATATTCAGGATGAATTCAATATATGTGTTTCCCAACTTGATGATGTGCCTTTTACATTATGCCTTTGTTATTATATTAATAATGCATGAATTATTTGTATGCTTTTGTTCTACCCTTTGTTAAAACAAAGATCAGTGGAATATGGATATTATGAACTAAATTAGCTTTTAATTGGCTCCTTATACTGCCTGGGGATATTGTTGGCAGATGGTGTTATGCACCAGATTTCTCACAAGCAATACATGTGTTGTTGTCTTTGGAAAGCTCTAGTTATGGCATAGTTGGCATTTTAGAAATTTGATAAGGGGACTATATCAATTATTGCACTAGCTAGCTTTTATAAGAAAAAAAATTACCATTCCTGAATTGGTGGACTTTGACAACTGATATTATCTTTTTGTTTAAAAAATAAAGAGTTCACTAGAAAGAATAGATTGTTGTCAAAGTTACAGAAGTGTGAAAGATATGCTAAATGGGAAAAGAAATTCCATGTTTATGCTAAATGTAAAACGATGACAAAACTACTAACATCCCTAATGGTTTATTACACAATTAAATTAAAATTGATGGCTAAAGAACAAAAGATAGTTTCTATGAAGTTTATTTGCTAATAATCTTGATAATACGTGATAAATTAGTGTCTCACTAATTTATGATTAATATGTATATAGTTACCAGCAACTTGTATAGTTAAGCATAAGTTCCATGACAAGCTAGAAAACTATTGAAGCTCTTTTTTGATGTAACACTGACCTATTAAAATTATGTATTGTCAAAAGATATATTTCTTTCTTGTTATAAAAAGAAAATTACATATATAAATATATATGAAGGTATATATAACATTTTTTTCCTTTTTTTGCAACTCATGCAGTTTGTTTGATTTTTACAAGTTAATTCTTTGCTAATCACCTTCAGTCCATCAACTTCATTGCTAGTCTCGCTTGCTTAGATCTACACATTAAGGTATGCATATCTGTGCTTAGATCTACCATATTTTTGTGTATGTAATCATCAAAACTTGTTATTGCCGAGTAGTTCATTGCTATATGGTAGTTATAAGAAAGTTAAGAGAGCATTTTACATGTCTAAATGTTAAATCATAGTAGTTCTAGTATAATGAATTTTGTATAAGTATTTCTAATAAGACAATGATTAAATTTTTGGGTGGATTGTCAAATTTATAGAGAAAGTTCTGTCGAAATTCCAACATAGTTTCACAACATAAAAATTATATGATGATAGTGTTATTAAATTTTGATTGCCGTATGGTTGATTGAAACTGCAAAATATGATTATTGAAACTGTAATTTTTTTTTATTACTTTTTATGTTATGAATTTTATCCATAAAATAATATTTTATAATGTAATTTATCAATTACTGTTGAATTTTTATACTATTTAGTCTCAATATGTTGGAAGTTAGAGATCAATTGATTCATGAAAGTTATGTTTTGTCATGTTATGGTCTTTTTATTTAGTGATTCCATTTTTTGGTGAATTGTAAAATTTATAGGTGAAGTTCTACCCAAATTTAAATATAGTTCCACAACTAAAAAATTTTATGATTGTCTTGGTATAAAATTTTGACTGTAATATGGTATATTGAAACTACAAATTGTGATTATGTATATAGCTTTATAATCTAGCTAAACTCAGGAAAATATACTTTAGGTAGTAATAATTTTGTATATTGTTAGTGCCACAATTGACTTTCAAGTTTATCACCTTCAATGCTATGAATTTCAACAATGAAAAATATTTTATATTGGAAGTTAAAGATTAATTTGTTTATAAAATGTATCTCATATGTTTGATATATGATGTTTACTTTGGTGATTCATTATTCAACTTTTTTTAGTTACTACTAATGATGGATATTTGTTCAATTGTAGGTTCTATGGATCATTGGCAATTATACAGGATGCAAGTTCTTATAAAAATTTACATATATTTACTGAGTAATCCTAGCATCTAGCTTTCTTTTTTTTTCTTTTTTTTTTGTTAAACTTTAGATTTTGGTGTAATAACTAGTATTTTGTAGAAAAAGAAAATTTATTTTAGTTAATATAAAACACATTAGTTCTTTTTTTAATCGTTCTCAAATAATTTGTTATTGATTTAATTACAATAGTATTTTTATCACTTTAAGTTAAAGAATTAGTAATGATTTATAATATTATCATATTATATTTTGCTTTTTATGACAAAATACATCATGCAGCTACAAAAACAAATTCTAACTATAACAATGTATATGTCATTAATAATCTAAGGACACTATAATTTCGTAACTAAAAGAATCAACTTTTGTGATGAAATAAATTTTTCGTCATTTAGAGTACTATATATAATGAAAATTTATGATATTAAATGACAAATATTACATTTTAATCATGACGATAGTTTTGTCACTATATATTTTCATATATTATGACACAATAGTATCGTCACCAAATAAAAATTTATTATTGACACAAAATATATTGTTATATTTAATCTTATTTTTAATGACAATATGCAATATTAAATGATAAATGTTACATTATAATCATGACAATAATTTTGTTGCTAAATATTATCACATATCATAAAATATATTATCGTCACCAAATAAAAATTTATTATTGACGTAATTAATATTTTTATATTTAATCTCACTTTTAATGACGATGTACAATATTAAAAGATAAATTTTATACTATAATTATGACGATAATTTCATCACTATATATTATCTTATAACATGTCACAAATATTGTTGTCACCAAATAAAAATTTATTAATGATATAAATGATATTGTTATATATAATCTCACTTTTAATGATGAAATATAATATTAAGCGATAAATTAATAACACAAAATATGATAATATTAGCGTTACTAAAAACAACATAAATTATGACAATGATGTGTTAAGGTGATAAAAATAAATTTCATCATATATACAAAATATTATGAGATTACAGTGACAATCTTTATGATGCTGAATTTTCGTTATAAAAAAATTGTGACGAAAATTTATGTTTATGTGACTATTTTAAGCGTCACAATTTATTAACTTTCTTATAGTATTGAGGAGTAAGAGAAAGTCGGTGGCAACTCTATCCCTCTATTGCCACTAAATCACAATCTCTTCTTTCATTTCCTCTATCAAGACCTCAATCCCTACCTGTTCCTCCACCTATCGTCATTGCCTCGCATAATGTTCTACTATGTGTTGCTGCTGTTAAGACCCTTGAGAAAAATGACACCAAATTGGTTGAGAATTTTTTAAAATGATAATTGGTTGAGAAATTGATCAATACATTATGTTTTTTGGATATTGATATGGTCGAGAAGGCAAATTCTGAGATTTTCTTGTCTGCCCATAGGCTGTTTATATGCGTGATTTATTTTAGACTAATTTTAGGGTAATTAAGCTGATCTTTAATTATATATTTTATTTTTTTATAAATAATATAAAAGATAATTAATATTTTTTTAAAGGATGAATAAAAGTAAACCAGAAATTAAAAATAAGATATTATCAATTGAGTGTAAATAAATAAAATATTGATATAATTGTTAGGGATAATTACATAAATACCTTAAAAAAAATTTTATTTTAAAAAACACTGTATCTAAAAAAACTTTTCAGTTTTATGGAAATTAAGTTTTGTAACTGCAAATATAAGGTCCACTAAAAATCCGTCCCCCCCTTAATCACTTGTGCACTCCTTAATCAATTGAATGAGTATATTTACTTTATTTTAGTAAAGCTGACAATAAAAGTGCAATCAACTAAAACTTGATTTATTTTTTTCTAATTATATATATAGTTTACACTCCAATATCATGATATTTTAAGTAAATCAAGATGTTGATAATAATATTTTTTCTTAAATTTTTAATTTGAATTTATTGGATTGTGCTAAAAAAAATCTCCAAATTCAGCAATTACATATTTGATTTTTTTTACTTTTATTTATTTATTTATTTTTTTAGACAATTTGTTTAACAAATATAAATATGTTAAAAATAACTTTCATTTTAATTATCAAATTATTGAAATATATATAAATTATAAATGGGGAATAATGCTTAAAAATTATATGAAGGAGAAAATAATTTAATTGTATTGCAATAGTATAATGATTTTTTGCATGTTTGATCTGTCATTGAAATGTTAGAAAATGATATTTTTTTTATTTTTATTTTATTTTTAGACACTTTTTCATATCCACTAAAATTTATGTAATAATTATTTTTAAATTATTTTTTAGTATTTTTTTGAGAAATTACTTTTTAGCATTTAATTATAATATTATAAATTAATTAATTAATATTAACAAAAAAAATTAATTTCTAAATATTTAATGCATATAAACTAAAATAAATTTCATAATTTTTCATGGCATTTTTTTTCTGTTTGATATATATATTGTTATATATTACATATAATAACATATATTAGTTAATGCTAAAAATTAACTAATATATATTATTATATATTTATATATATTATAAAATATTAATATATAACAATATATATCGGTATTTTAAATTTTTATTTATATTAATATATTTTATTTAATTTATATTTTTTAAAATAATTTTAAAATATACTATAAAAATTATTTTAAAATATTTTTTAATATAACATTATAAAAATATCATTTTATATGTAACATATATCTACATATATTGACATATATATAATATATATAGTTATATATAACATATATCCACATATACAGATTGATATATATTGTTAATCTTTAATTAAAGTATATGTAACATATATCGATATATATCAAACATACACCAATATAAACCCACATATAATCACATATATGTAATATATATTATTATCTTTTTTTTGCAATAAATACTCAAATATACCTATTTAAATGTAACATATACCAACATATATTATTATTTTTTCTAGTATATCTAGTTATATGTAATATATATCTGCTTATAAATTAATTAAAATTTTTTTTTGCCTTTTCTGCTATTGTCATTTGGCTTATAATTGTTAATTTAAAGTTTAATTATTATTTTTAAATTTACTATTTTAAATTTAATCATGAAATCAACACTTGAGAAAGATTAAATTTTTGTATTGTTCAACTTGATTATTAATTCACTTTGGATTATTAATAATATAATGGTATAATTCATTAATATATACCTATACACATCCAAAAATATCATTCTTTAGCTAAAATATATGTAATATAAACCCTCATTTATCTACAAATATATTTTTCAGTTAAAACATATATAACATATACGTATATATATCTATATATATCATTCTTTAGTTAAAATATATGTAACATATAACCATATATGCCTATAAAAAGTATTCTTTTCGGTAACATATACCAATATATATTGTTATTCTTTTTGGTATATCTAGTTAGATATAACATGCACCCACATATAAATAAATATATAAAATAATTATATACCAACATATATCCCCATACACTAACATATACAAATATATATCTACGTATATATAACATATTTTGTTATTCTTTTACAATATATACTCACACGTATCTAGTTATATGTAACATATACCAACATATAACGATATATACATACATATATATAATTTATATATCTAGTTATATATAACATATATCCACATGCACTAACATATATCGAGATATATATATTGTTATTTTTTAGTTTTAAAGTATATGTAACATATACCGACGTAAACTTGTGAACCTCGGTTTTCACCCGAAAAGGATTCAGGTGAACGTTCACTTGTTGTTAGGAGTCGCCACTTAGTTTTTTCTGTTCAAATGGAAAAACTAAGAAAACCCTTGTTTGACTCCAATTAATGCATCCAATGTAAATGTTTCTAATCTACGAACCCAAGGAGGATTCGGGGACTATGTCATGTATTTGATTAATTTGCCCAAAAGAAACAAACCCAAAAGGGACGAAGAAAAGAAGACAAGCAGATTGTTAGTAAATTGCGGACTTGCTATTTGGGGTGAATCCCAAACATGCCTACATACTCTCGTTTTTATGAGAGATCAAAACCCATGTAGTTCGGAAAAGCCTATTTAAAGGCAATTATGCATTATGCATGTGTGTGTATGCTTCGTGCATTGTCGGGCTTTTTTGCCAAAAATTATGAGATTTTAAGCACTTAGTGTTAAATTTGATGCAATTTAGGTACTTGGTACCAAAAACAATGCAATTTAGGCTCCGTGCCAAAAAGATTAATTCATTCGTGGCTTCATGCCGAAATGTTGATTGATTAGTTAAATTAAGCCTTAGACCTAAAAGGATTAGATCTTTGACCAAAAAGAAATTGAGAAGAAGGTGCAATGTTTAAGACATGCTTGGATTGACAAATGATGAATTAGGATACTACCTTGTTTAGGATTCTCCCACTTCGTAGTTCCAGATCTCGTTTCTCGGACCTTGGATTCGATTTTGATTAATTTCTACAACACACGGTTAGGTTTATGCAAATAAAAGTCCAATGAAAATTCTTAATCGTGTGTAAACAGAGAATTCGTCAGCATGAGGCCCGGGATTCGAATAGCCAACCTCTTCTTTGAAAATCTAACAGCATTTTATAGATAAAATTCAGACTGGACGGCGGTCGGACCGGCGTTGTCAGCCGAAAAATGGGAAAAAGTCAACGCCAGAGGTCGGACCGCCGGTTCAGGCGGTTGACGGTTGGACCGCCGCGGTTGGCTGTCGAAAATTTGGAAAGGGTGGACGATTTGGAGCAGATTTTGAGCCGTCGGAGATTAGAGCTAGGGTTTTACATTTATTTTCTTAATTTTGATTTCACTTTGGATCAAAACTAGCTAGATTAGATTGTTCATACCATTTTTATATCCTTCTTGCAAGATTTGAACAAGAGATTCTTCAGAGCTTCGAGGAGTTTGTAATTTGGTTTTGTTCTTGAACTTGTCTCTTAATTTTACATTGAAATTGTTTTAATGGATATTATCATGTCTATTTTGATTTCTTTGAACATTAATGAGATAATTATGTTTGTTTGCATCATGAACTAATTTGATCTAGTCTAGGGTTTGTATGGATTTGCTATGATTGTATGAATTGGTTATTCTCTTAGTTAATAATTTCTTTTGCCTTTATTGAATGAAATATTGTTACATATAATTGATTGGCCACCAATTGTGTGTTTTAGGTATTAGATGATGGATTGAGAGATGAAGTCTAATGCTGGAACAATTCAATTAAGGACTTAGGTGAATTAGAGATATAACCTAGGAAAGGATTATTTCAATTGGAACGAGATTATTTGAGAGAGGTTTGAATGCGAGAGCTTATTTCCTTTATTCAATTAATTAAGTTGTTTGAGATTTAATTCTTGAAATTAAATTAATTAAGTGGAATAACCGTTCATACATTTAAGTAGTAGAGAAGTGCAAACCCTAGACCCTTTTATCAAGTGAATCAAAACATCAGCTTTTGTTTATTTTTATTGTTTTCAAATTAAATCAATCTTCTTCATTACTTTGCAATTTAAATTTCTTAAATTACTTGTTACTTTTAATCTGATAATCAATTAGCCACTTTAGCTTCCTTGTGAGACGACCTTGGGGCGATCACCTTTGCTACAGCTACCTCGTATACTTGCGAGTGACGCTTTCTGGTAGAGTTAATTCGAGCGCAACAAGTTTTTGGCGCCGTTGCCCGGGAGGCTAATTGGCGTAATTGTTTATTTAAAAAGAAAAAATAAATATTTTAGATTATTTTTCATTGTTTTCATTTTATTTTATTTGTCTTTTGCTTTTAATTGTTTCTTTTTCTAGAAAATTTCTGTTTATGCAAGGCAGGAGATCACTCGAAGGAGAGTTGCATCCATTCATTCCAGAAATTCAGAGAGTAAAAAGGAGCAGAGAGGAGTTTGAGCTTTTCACCGGATTTGATACTTCAGAGGAAGATATTTCGGATTTTGAGTCAGAATCTGAAAAATCTGTAAAGATGGCTGAAGAAAGGCAAAGAACCATGAGAGATTTTGCTAGACCTGTCATTGGGACTTCCACTTCTTGCATAAGACTGACAGATGTAGCAAGGAACTATGAGTTGAAGAACATTCATTACAACATGCTGCCATCGTTCTATGGAGTTCCAAATGAAGATCCTTTGAATTTTATTCGGGATTTCTACTCCACCCTCAACACTTTTCCTTTGGGAGGACTTACAGAAGATCAGTTGAGGATGAGATGTTTCCCTTATACTTTGAAGGATAGGGCAAAGAGCTGGCTCATGATGTTGCCTAAAAATTCACTGACAACTTGGGAGCAAATTTACAATAAATTCATGGGCAAGTTCTATTCACACCAAAAGACAGCTGAGTTGAGAGGGAAGATTGCTACATTCTCTCAATTTGAAGGAGAGCCATTTCATGAGGCTTGGGACAGATTCAAGATGCTATTGATCCAGTGTCCACACCATCACTACCCACTTCAACTCCTTAATCAGTTTTTCTATGATGGTCTCACCCAGCAATTTCAGAACACAGTTGATAATGCAGCTGGGGGAGCCATGGGAGAAAAGACAGCTGATGAGACTTACGAGATCTTTGAGATGTTGAGAGCTAATTCTCAACAAAAGAGTGTAAGGGGAAGAAGCAAGGGGGTGAATCGACTGGAAGCTAATACTGAAATGGTTAGTCAAATAGCTGAGTTGACAAGGCAGGTTCAGATGCTAAACATGAAGAACAATATTTCTTCATCTACTCAAGAAGTGTGTGGAATCTGTGGGACATTTGGGCATGGAGCAAATTTATGTCCCTCTGCATATGAGTCTTTTGGGAATGAAGCTGAGCAAGTTAATGCTATGGGGGGATTTCAACCAAGAGCCAGGAATGATCCTTACTCCAACACTTACAATCCTGGTTGGAGGAGTCACCCCAATTTTTTCTGGACAACAAATAATGCTCAACAGCCTTTCCATTTGCTCCAGAGACAGAACCAACAACAGGGCCAATCCTCAAATCAAGGTCAGCCTAAGAGAGAGAGTTTGGAGGAAAGCTTACAGGTTTTTATCCAAGTCAGTGCTAAAAATCAGGAGATGAACAACAAGAGGCTGGATTCCTTGGAAGCATCTTTTAAGAAGGTGGAGACCCAAGTGGGGCAACTTGCACAACAGATGCAGATTCAACAAAAGGGGAAGTTTCCAAGTCAACCTGAGCAGGCACAGGCAGTGACTGTTCTTAGGAGTGGCAAGGTAATTAATAATAATGTTGAAAATAACTCTGTAAATGCAGGTGAGCAAGAAAAGAAAAAGGAAAGAGAATTAGAGAACAAAGGTGCTGAAGAATGATCAATGGAGAAGTCCCCTACACCAGATTTGCACAAGGCAAGCAATCCATACCGGCCACCTATACCATTCCCTAGCAGGTTGAAGAATGATAGAAAAGATAAGCATTTTTCAGATATCTTCAACATGCTATCTAAGGTAAGTATCAACTTACCCTTACTTGAAGCAATTAAGAACATGCCGGCTTATGCTAAATTCTTCAAAGAACTAAATACCAAGAAAAAAAGGTATGAGCCGAATGAAAAGGTGATAGTTTCTGAGGTAGCTAGTGCTGTTTTGCAGCATAAACTACCTCCTAAGCTAAAGGATCCTGGAAGCTTTATTATTTAAATTGCTATGGGGAATGGAAAATGTACTGATGGCATGTGTGATTTGGGAGCTAGTGTGAATTTAATGCCTTACTCTGTGTACCTTGACTTAGAATTAGAGGAACTTAAGCCAACAAAAATGGTGTTGCAATTAGCTGATAGATCTCTTAGATTCCCGAAAGGGGTTATAGAAGATTTGTTAGTTAAAGTTGGTGGTTTGATAGTATCTGTGGATTTCATTGTTCTTGACATGGAGGTAAGTAATTCTTCACCATCTGCACACACCATTTTGCTGGGTAGGCCTTTTATGGCGACTACTAATACTTTGATAGATGTTAAGAATGGAAAATTATCAATGACTGTTTTGGGACAAACTGTGGAATTTTCTATTTTTAACACTTCTCCTATTCCTACAACTGCTTTATATGAGGATTGTTCTTTCATTGATTGTGTTGATTCAGTTGTTTCAGATGTTTTCTTACAGACAGGTTCCTCTGATAAATTGGAGCTGGCATTGACTTTGGATAGTGATTTGGAAATTTTTGATGCAGAAATAGCCAGTTGTCTTGAGACCTTAGGAAGTGCTGAAGTAGAGGAGCTTAAGGAGGACCCAATTTGTGAGCTTTTCCCCCATTGAAAAAGAAGAGAAGAACCCCTCACTAGAGTTAGAGCTGAAAGAGTTACCTAAGAACCTGAAATATGTGTTTTTAGGAAATCACAACACTTTACCTGTGATAATATCTAGTGAACTTAGTGAAGGGGAGGAGATGAGGTTAGTGAGTGAGCTTAAAAGATTAAAGAGAGCAATAGGATGGGGATTGGGTGACATCAAGGGTATCAGCCCTTCTATGTGCATGTATAGAATCACTTTAGAAGAGGGAGCTAAACCTGTGAGGGAGACCCAAAGGCGACTTAACCTAAATATGAGTGAAGTGGTTAAGAAAGAAGTGCTCAAATTGCTGGATGAAGGAGTAATTTATCCAATTGCTAATAGTGAGTGGGTGAGCCCAGTACATGTAGTTCCTAAGAAATCTGGAATCACTGTGGTGAAAAATGAGAATAATGAGTTGGTTCCTACTAGGACTACTACTGGGTGGAGAATGTGCATTGATTATAGGAAGTTGAACAATGCTACAAAGAAAGATCATTTTCCTCTTCCTTTTATTGATCAGATGTTAGATAAACTTTCTGGGCACTCACATTATTATTTTCTGGATGGCCTTTCAGGTTACTATCAGGTGCCAATAGCTCCAGAAGATCAGTCAAAGATAACCTTTACTTGCCCTTTTGGGATTTATGCATTTCGACGTATGCCCTTTGGCTTGTGCAATGCACCTGCAACTTTTCAGAGATGCATGATGTCTGTTTTCTCAGATATGATCAATGATTTTATTGAGGTATTTATGGATGACTTTTCTGTTTTTGGTAATTCTTTTGATAATTGCCTCAATAAACTTGTTCGTGTGCTTGAGAGATGCATTGAATGTAACCTCACTTTAAGTTGGGAAAAGAGTCATTTTATGGTTACTCAGGGCATTGTCTTAGGTCATGTGGTGTCGAGTAAAGGGATTGAGGTGGATAAGGCTAAAATTGAATTGATTGCTAAGTTACCCCCACCTATCTCAGTTAAGAGAATAAGAAGTTTTCTAGGGCATGCAGGGTTTTACAGGAGGTTTATTAAGGATTTTTCCAAAATAAGCCAACCTTTGTGCCATTTATTGGGGAAAGATGTTCCATTTGAATTTACAGCACAATGCATGCAAGCTTTTAATTCCCTTAAGGAAAAATTGACTAGTGCACCTGTGATTGTAGCTCCTGTCTGGTCTTTACCTTTTGAAATCATGTGTGATGCATCTAGTCATGCAGTAGGAGCTATTCTTGGGCAAAGGGTTGACAAATACTTGAGAGTAATTTATTATGCCAGTTTAACCCTGAATAGTGCACAAATGAACTACACCACAACTGAGAAGGAAATGTTAGCTGTTGTTTTTGCTTTAGACAAATTTAGAGCATATTTAATTGGGTCAAAAATTATTGTGCATTCTGATCATGCAGCTCTTAAAATCTATTAACAAAACAACATGCTAAACCGCGCTTAATTAGATGGGTGTTGTTGTTGCAAGAGTTTGATTTCCAAATCAAGGATACTAAGGGTAGTGAGAATGTTGTTGCTGATCACTTATCCAGATTACCCTTCTTTAGTGAAAATCTTGCATCTGATAACATTTATAAAAATTTAGAAGAATTTCCTGATGAGCATCTGTTTGTGGTGATTAATGCCCCTTGGTTTGCAGATATTGCTAACTATCTTGCTTGTGGTATTTTGAGATCTAATATGTCCTTTCAGGAAAAGAAAAGGTTTCTACACTTGAGTAAGTTTTATTTTTGGGATGAACCTTATCTATTCCGGATATGCAAAGATGAGATAGTTCGCAGGTGTGTAGCTGAGGAAGAACAATTGAGTGTTCTTCAATTTTGTCATGACCTTCACTGTGGGGGTCATTTTGGAGGAAGAAAGACTGCAGAAAAGGTACTTCAAGCTGGTTTTTACTGGCCTACTTTATTTAAAGATGCTTAAGACTATTGTAAGCACTGTGATCGTTGCCAAAGAGTAGGTAACATTGGGAGGAGGAATGAAATGCCCGTTCAGTCATATATATTGTTGTTGAACTGTTTGATGTGTGGGGAATAGACTTCATGGGTCCTTTCCCCAAGTCCTTTGGTTATGAATACATTTTAGTTGCTGTTGATTATGTTTCTAAATGGGTGGAGGCAATCTCCACCCGTACTAATGATGCTAATATTGTTGTTAAATTTGTGAAGGAAAACATTCTTAGCAGGTTTGGCACACCAAGGGTGATAGTCAGTGATGGGGGGAGTCATTTTTGCAACAGGCTTTTTGAAAAGTTAATGCACAAATCTGGTGTGAAGCATAAGGTGGCAACCCCATACCATCCACAGACTTCTGGGCAAGTGGAAACATCCAACAAGCAGCTAAAAGGAATTCTGGAGAAAACAGTCAACACATCCAGGAAGGATTGGGCAAGCATATTGCACGATGCACTATGGGCATATCGGACTGCTTTCAAAACTCCTTTAGGTATGAGTCCATATCGATTGGTGTTTGGAAAAGCTTGTCACTTACCAGTGGAGTTGGAGCACAAAGCATATTGGGCAATCAAGACTCTGAATTTGGACTTGGACAAAGCAAAGAGAGAAAGATTTCTGCAAATTTCAGAGTTAGATGAGCTGAGGAATGAGGCTTATGAGAGCTCGAAAATTTACAAGGATCGCACTAAAGCACTTCATGATAAAATTATAGTGCGAAAGACATTGAGTCCAGGTATGAAGGTTTTACTTTTTAACTCACGACTCCGTCTTTTTCCAGGTAAACTCAAGTCTCGATGGAGTGGTCCTTTCGAGATAACTCAGGTATATCCTTCTGGTGTAATTGAATTACTTAACTCTAGAACAGGTGAGACTTTCAAAGTGAATGGACAGAGAGTTAAGCCATACAATGAAGGATTTCAAGAAGTGAGGGTCATTTACAGTACTTTGATTCATGATCCCTAGGCCTTGCATGATGTCCAGCTATATGACATTAAAGAAGCGCTAAATGGGAGGCAACCCATCGGTTTGCATTTATTTTTCGTAGTTGTAATTTTAAGTTTAGTGAGTTTTGATTTATGTTCGGTTTCAATAAATGGACTGTGCTTTGATCGGTTTTTCTTTACTTTGTGATTCAGGATGTTTAACGAAGAAGGGTTGCAAAATCATTGAAAAAAAAGTGTAAAGTTAATACAAGGCAGTAGGTGACACGGCCAAAGGACTTGGCCGTGTCCCTTGGCCGTGTCACACACTGGACACGGCCAAAACTTCTTCAAAAATTTGAACGATTTTGCAAACTTCGTACAGAATTGGACACACCCAGGGGACACGGCCAAGTCACCTGGCCGTGTCCCCCAAAAACCATGAGACACGGCCGTGTGCTCTCCACTTGGCCGTGTCCCTCCACTTTCACACACCAACACGGCCAAGTCGACACACACACGGCCGTGTCACTTCAATTTTTGGCTTTTAAAAACCCGATTTTGCCCATTTCTTTTCATAAATCCCTAAACTTTTCTATCTTCATCTCTCTCGTTCTCTCGCTCTCTGTAACGCCAAAACCCTTGATTTTTATTTCAAAACTTCAGATCTTCCATTAAAACTTCAAATTTCTTCAACAAAACTTGAGATAATCACTTAAAACTTCCTCTTTACTCATATTATTTTGATTTAATTCAGTTTTGGGTGTTAATTTCTCAGATATCAAGATGCCAAGAACTAAAACTGTATCACACCGCAAGAAGAAGAAATCTAGTGCCGAAGGAGCTTCGTCGTCTTCCTCAACTTTATCTTTCAAGAGAGCAAGTCTTTTGGCTCGGGGTTTTTTCCCGACAAGGTATGTGAATGACGAATCTCTAGATGCTTTGCAAATGAGAACTGCTTTTTATAAATATGTGCAATATCTTGGGTGGGAGATGTTTGTCTCATTGAGACCTTTGCAGTTTGAGGAGCTCACCTTAGAATTTTTGACAACTCTTAAGGTGGAAAGAGATGATAAGAAAATTTGCAGGAGACTGATGTTTAAATTAATGGGTAGATCATTTGTGCTTACTATTGATCAGTTGAATGATATCTATGGTTTTCATCAACATGGGGAAAGATCGATACCCAAAGATTTTAGACAACAATTTGCTTGGGGTGCCTTAGGCTCGGGTACTTATGTGGCCAAATCGGCTAAAGCATCTAAATTACGGAACCCTACTTTGAGATATTTGCACAGGTTTATGTCATGTGGGTTCTTTGCTCGGAAGGAGAGCCCGGGTGTGGTTGAGTCGAGTGAGCTATTTTTCTTGGACTGTGTTTTGAATGAAATGAATATTAGTGCCGGCTATTGGTTAGCCGATATTTTTGACACTGTAGCTAATAAAAGGAGGGGGGCTATTTGTATTGGAGGATTGATCACTACATTAGCAGTAGCCCTGGTTGAGGATTTTGACCCGAGTACTACTCGGATGACCCGTATTTTGGGTAATGATTCCTTGGATTTAGCTACCCTTGAGAAGATGCACATGGTGGTGCATAGGAGAGGGACTTTTGTGATGCCTTCAGTTGAGCCTGAAGCACCGGGGGACAGGCAGAAGAGAGCCCGGGTTGAAGAGGAGTCAGACTCGGATTCTTTAGGTCTAGATGAGAATGCTCCGGTCTCGGAACATCAAGAGGTACTTCTGAGGATTGAGGCCCTGGAAGGCAAAGTGGATCGACTGGATAGCAAGGTGGACTGTAACCATGCTGAGATCTTACAGCAGATGGAACAGATTAACAGTAACCTTGCGACGATCTTGAGTCTCCATCCCTCAGCTGCATCATCTTCCCGCCCACATTTTCCATAGATTTTCAGTCCTTGCTTTATTTTATTTAATGTACTTTTGTTTTATTTTTCGTTTTTGTTTTAATGTTAACGTTTTGTATTTGGATATTTTATTTTTATATTGTACTCTTATTTTTGAACTTTTGTGTTTGTGATGGAAAGCTAGGATTTTGCCTCACCAGGTACGATGGAAGACAGGTTGTCCTTTGACTCTTATTATTTATTATTCTTGTTTTACATTGAGGACAATGTAAATTTTAAGTATGGGGTACTCTTTAAGCTTTCCTTTAATTCTTGTTTTGCTTATTGTGGTTTTTTTTGTTTATTGTGTTTGTAGTGCATGACATAATTGTTGAAAATTTATTGATCTTCTCTTTAATTCTAGCATTATAGTTGAGACTTTGGTATCAGCATAGAAATGAGCATTTGAATTCATTCGGGATTAATTCTCGCATTATGCAATTCTTGACATATAAATCTTTGTGAACCCACCCGTGTGAGTTTTGAGCCTCATAAAATTTGATATTTTTGTCAATTGATTTTCTTTTCTTAAGTATGCACCTTCATGATGTTGTATCTCTAGAGTTTGCTTTTGCATACTTATTGAACTCACATTATGATTTAATCTCAAGTTTTAAAATGATGAAGGCAAATTAGGTTAGCCCCTTTAGCTTAAAGAGACTTCCCTTTATATTGATTTCCTTAGTGAGCCAAGTTGAGCCATTGACCGTTTCTTGTTGATTAACACAATTCTCAACTTAACATGTTCTTATTATCATCATACCTATGCATTAAGGAATGGAGTTGTATGATTTGACAATAGGGTAGTGTATTTCAAGTGTGGGGTAAGTAAAAAAAAAATATATGGAATTCTTAATTGAGGGTTGAAATGCATACTTTGCATATTGTATTTGATTAAGAGTCATTATTCTTTTCCTCTACATTTTAAGCTAGATGTTCCATGTAAGTTTATACTTTGTTTATATATATATTAAAAAAAAATAAAAAAAAACTAAATAAAAAAAAGAAAAAGAAAAAGTGAAAATAAAACAAAAAGAGATATATATATTCAAAGTTCATATATTTTCTAGCCTTAGAGGAATTTTGACTCATGTACTTTTCTTTTAGTGTGCAAGTATGTAAGATTGTTAAGGGTTGGTGAGTATGCTATGTAAGGAGTTATGAAATTCTTAGCAAGAGTAGTGTCTAATTTAGATACTCCATTTCTTGATGCTCCAGCTTAAATGTCTTTTCTCACACCTTACCTTAGCCCCATTACATCCAAATAAAAGACCTTCGGATTATTTCTTGAGAAAATCAGTGAGGGAGATTGGATAATTAAGTAAGTTTATGGCAGTATGCACTCATGAGTGGTATGAGTGATTAACCTTTGAAATCGAGTGAAACACTTAGTTGAGAGATAAGATTTGTATGTTTGGATTAATGAATGAGTTAAGAAAATCCTTGATTGAAGGAAATTGCAATTATTTATGTCTGACTCTTTAAGTATTTCATCTATATGCTGGAATTTTAGTTAAGGTTGTTTGAGTTTTTAATTTATGCCATGTGAATTTGCTTGAGGACAAGTAAAATTTTAAGTGTGGGGTAGTTGTTTTATTATTTTTTGTTCTAGTTTTGTGTCTTGTTTGTTATGTTAATTATTGTTTTATTTAGGTATTTTGTTAGTTTTAATCGGTTTGTTTAGTGTTTTCTTTAATTGTGTAGTTTTAGTTTATTTCTGTGTTTCTGTCATTTTTTATTTAATTTTTAGTATGTGTTTATGTTTTGTTGGTTATTGTTTATTTAATTCTTGTTTAAGTTTTGTTTGTCAGTTTTGTGTTAGGTTAAAATAGCAAGGAAACAAATTGAAGATGAAATGGGCAGAAGCTAACACAGGCAGAGGACACGGCCAAGTCACTGGCCGTGTCCCATACTAAGTTAAAAAGAAGAGAAAGTCCCAGTAGCAGACACAAGCAAGGGACACGGCCAAGTCATGTGGCCGTGTCCCTCCAAAGAAGCCCAACACGGCCAAGTCATCTTAACTTGGCCGTGTCTCACTTGGTTCCAAAGGCAAAGACGAAGCAAATTTCACAGAGGCAGACACAAGCAAGGGACACGGCCAAGTCATGTGGCCGTGTCCCTCAATCATGGTGCAACACGGCCAAGTCACTCATGACTTGGCCGTGTCACTCAACCAAAAGAAGAAGAAAGACAAGAATGCAACAGAGGTGGACACCTGCAGGGGACACGGCCATGTCTTGTGGCCGTGTCCCTCCAACAAGCTCTCACACGGCAGTGTCCCTCATTACCTGGCCGTGTCTCTCATGAACCAAACGCGCACCGAATTTTAAAGCCGACGTTTCGTATAAAAGCAAAGAGAAAGTTAGGGTTTGGAAAGGGTGGACGATTTGGAGCAGATTTTGAGCCGTCGGAGATTAGAGCTAGGGTTTTACATTTATTTTCTTAATTTTGATTTCACTTTGGATCAAAACTAGCTAGATTAGATTGTTCATACCATTTTTATATCCTTCTTGCAAGATTTGAACAAGAGATTCTTCAGAGCTTCGAGGAGTTTGTAATTTGGTTTTGTTCTTGAACTTGTCTTTTAATTTTACATTGAAATTGTTTTAATGGATATTATCATGTCTATTTTGATTTCTTTGAACATTAATGAGATAATTATGTTTGTTTGCATCATGAACTAATTTGATCTAGTCTAGGGTTTGTATGGATTTGCTATGATTGTATGAATTGGTTATTCTCTTAGTTAATAATTTCTTTTGCCTTTATTGAATGAAATATTGTTACATATAATTGATTGGCCACCAATTGTGTGTTTTAGGTATTAGGTGAATTAGAGATATAACCTAGGAAAGGATTATTTCAATTGGAACGAGATTATTTGAGAGAGGTTTGAATGCGAGAGCTTATTTCCTTTATTCAATTAATTAAGTTGTTTGAGATTTAATTCTTGAAATTAAATTAATTAAGTGGAATAACCGTTCATACATTTAAGTAGTAGAGAAGTGCAAACCCTAGACCCTTTTATCAAGTGAATCAAAACATCAGCTTTTGTTTATTTTTATTGTTTTCAAATTAAATCAATCTTCTTCATTACTTTGCAATTTAAATTTCTTAAATTACTTGTTACTTTTAATCTGATAATCAATTAGCCACTTTAGCTTCCTTGTGAGACGACCTTGGGGCGATCACCTTTACTACAGCTACCTCGTATACTTGCGAGTGACGCTTTCTGGTAGAGTTAATTCGAGCGCAACAGGCCGTGCTATAGATGATTTTCTCCCATATTTTATCATTTCCATCCCGGGTAGCAGACCTACCCTCAACATCATTCCAACCAGGCAATTTATTTGGATTCCCCCAAAGTCATATAGGATAAATGGCCCTTTGGGCTTCTCTCCTTCGATGCACTGAACAGTGTCATAATGGAAACCAGTCAAGGCCATAGCAGTTTCACCAGGAACAACCTCAAAGAGAGACTGATCCGTGGTTTTCTTGTTGATTTCACATGTGTCCCCTTTGATAGTGATGATTTTTCCTTCAAAAGGGAACTTAAGTTTTTGATGTAATGAAGATGGTACAACATTATTCTGATGAATCCACGGCCTTCCAAGGAGGAGATTAAAGCTCGCGGGTACATCAATATCCTGGAACGGCACTCCCATTTTCATTGGTCCAATAGCAACTTCCAGAGTAGCAACACCCAAAATTTCTCTTCCTTCTGCCTTTCATTTTTATTAATGATATTCCTTTTTAGCTATTGCTCATTAATTATTATTTTGTGTTTAATAGTTGTTTTGAAAATTTTTGACCATGTATCAAATATTATTTTAAAAAAATCAAATAATCTCATTAATTTTTATATATCATTATTAATGATCTGCATCTTCCTGTACCTTTCACTAGAACAATGCTCCATGATCTTCCTTCTGGCCAGCAATAGTTTTTCATGAAAATTTTTTGAGAGCCTATAAAACAACAAATAAACAGACTAGATGAGCATCCACAACCTTATATGTTCAAAGCTCTCACAAATGCACAACCTATTAATAGTAAGGTAATCAATTTTCTAAAATAAAATTTTTCCAAAACATTGGAGTGCCCATGAAGAAAATATCAGACAGCTCATCTTACTTTTAAAAAAAATTGAACTTATAAATTTGATTTTCAGGATTACATTTTTTACCAACAACAAAAAAAACTAAAATATCCTTTCTGACTGCTTCACAACATATCACTCAGAAATAGACTAACAACTCTGCCAATGTTTAAGTCCTCGAAGCCAAAAACATATATTCAAGATGAGTGCTTGAAAGTGAACCAAATAGATAAAAGATATGTGCATTCACATGAGAACTTCACTTCTTTCCCCAATGTAATGTCATATTCGGGAACGAAAAGTCCATGAAGTTTCCAACTTTATATTGATAACAAATATCAAAAAAAAAATAAAATGCAGAGGGTATATTGAGGAGCAGTGCTCCAGATATTAGATATTATAAATATTCTAACGATTTTCTGTATAAATTTTTTTTACGAAGGTATTACTGTAATTGACCTTACAAAAACAATTTTCAACAGACTTTAAGCAATAGATTCTTACATCAGATGATGCTGAGCTTCACATAAATGCTGTTGAAAATCTTGCTTAAATCTTTCCATATCAATAATGACCTGTAAGATATTACGAGGATTACAGTCAGCAGCTGAAGAGAACAATATAACATCATCCAGTAAAGTGATTGTATGTTGAAAGCTATCTCATCACATGCTTTATGACTTTCTTCACAACTAAACAGCACACAACTCAATTGAACCAATTCTTAATCCCAATCTAATTGGGGTCAGCTCACAACTAAGTCGAATGCATGTTAGAAAATGCATAGACCTTCCATTGGGTGTTTGTGCAGCCAAACTGATAAATAAAATTAGATATCTCTAGAGACAAGGTAGATCATCATAAACAATATAAAGAAAACTAATTTCAGACTTCACCTCATTAATCTCTGCACTAGCAGCACCATATAACTCTCGAGCATCACTAATAACCATGCTTGGTAGCCCCAATTTCTCAGATATATTGATGGCATTTGAACGACCTAAAATAAAATCAAAAGTTAGATATTCTTAATTTCAGGTAGACAGGTTATGAGAAAAATTAGTTCTAATCCTTATTACATTTAGATGAAAAGATAAAAGTAAACTGCTTGGAAATGCATGTCAGATTAATAAGGATCATATTTCTAAAAATTGGAAAACTAAAATTGTTTCATGCCAACCCCAACTCCCTCCCCCTCTCCTAATCTACACCATAACAGAATTTACACTGCAACGCGAATAAATGAGCAGAAGACTAATCAGTATTTATTTTTGAAGAGAGCTAAAGAAGTTATTAGCAATTTGTACCAATATCAGGCAACTTAATCTTTGGTACTTGCAAGCTCATAATCTTAAACTATCCCTCACCACCTATAATTTTGTGTGCCATGTTTAGTTTACAAAAAGAAGTAGCTTAGCTTAGCTTCTCTCTCTTTCTCTCACTGATTCTCTTTCTCACACACACACACACACACACACACTCATAAGCAAATATATCCTAGTTTTTTCCTCTCTACAATGACTCATTGACAACTTCTTTGGTGTTCAAGTGCCATCTAATGTGTTGCCCAATGAACCTGGGGGCTTCCATCCCTGAGTTTCCCCTCCTTACTGAGACTGATTAATGTGTTTCCGCCCTGTTTCTGATTAACCACATGGCAGACTCAGTTAACAATGGAAGAGATGGTACTTACTTCAGATCTACACATTATTGTTTAGTTTAGGCACTAATCTATTTGAAAGAAACAGTATAGCAACCAAATCTCAAGCATTTAACACATTTCAAGAAATATTAGAAGTTTCATTATTCAGATATATACTATAATGTACAAATGAATGTTACCACTTACCACCAATATATCAGCTATGGTAAGCAGAATAGGATGCAGTCACAGTTGCCCTAGCTTTGGAATGCAACATAGCTCAGGTTAGGTCTGCAATATCAGTTAGTTGGAATATGAGAAGCTATTCCTAAAGCTCATGTTCTGTTTCAATTTTGAACTTTCTATATTTTAACAGGCCAGTATACATCATACTGAATGATGAAATTTCACAACTGCATGGGAAATAGCACGAGGGTTCTGTTCCTAATACAAACTCGCCAACCTTTTTTGTGTCCTTAACTGTTAAATCCAAATGACCAAAATGAAGAGGAAGAAATAAATAACATGATCAACAGACAGCTTCGATAAACACAAACATCAGTTTAGATGAAAAAATGTGAAATAATAATGTAAATAAGATGGAAAACCTGGTACTCCCCAAAGAATCTTGTAAGTTGGCTTTATATTAACATCATCAAACTCCAAACAAGCGTTTTCAAAGGTGCCATTACTGTCAAAGAGGCAAAATACTTGATGTGAAACCAAGAACATGAAGCAGGCGATCCAGTCTCTGTTTTACGTCAATGCATGAATCACTTGTTGATGCATGACTTTGGTTTACACTAACATTGATCCAACATTAGCATTAATTGATTGGGGCCATCTGAAACAAACTTATGAACAGATTGACACATGCATTCCCAGCACAATAATTACATCTTTGCTATACATACTACATACCAGTATTTTAGGGATTTAAGTTCGCCATGATGTGTTGTAGCTATTGTCAATAAAGCACCACTATCAGCAAATGATTCAAGCAGTGACATACCTAGTGCAGCTCCTTCAAGTGGATTTGTCCCCGCACCAACCTATTATGCAAGAGGCATGCATCAGTGTACTGTTTGCCTCCCAATGTGAGTTAGCAGATTAAACTCTTAACCTCATAGTTATATATCATCAAATGTTTTTTCAGCCATGATAATAGTAAAATATCAATTAATTAATCACTAGAAATAAAGAAATTAGAAGTTTTGGAATGCACTTCATCAAGTAGCACCAAGGACCAATTTGTCAACTGAGATCGAATGGCCTGCATGATAAATCAGTTGACTTCCATAATTTTTCTCTAAAAAATATAGTGTAGAAAAAAGAGAGCACAGATTCCACAAAAGGTGCATAGCAATGACAATCAACAATGTGAAATCCTTTGAATTTGATGAGCTATGATCATTGCCATGACATCAACACGGAGCATGTCAAATGTTGATAATTCTCATTAACATTATTCAGTCTAGAAAGCCAGTGAGGATGGCTGACCAGATGTAAAAATATTATTAACTTACAATTGCATCAAAAGGAGTATGCATATAGAGAGAAAACACTAGAATAAATATCCATCATTCACAAAAATAAATAAATAAAAATCAGTGCAAGCAAGCTAAGTATGTTGTAACAGAGAACAGCCACAAACAAGCTGAAATAAATCCACAAAATAAATATTCTACTTACACTTATTTGCTTCAAATGGCCAGAGAATGTAGATAAAGACTGGGATAAGGACTGTTCATCACCAACATCAGCTAAAATATAATCAAACCAAGGAAGTTGTACAGATTCAGAAGACAAAACATTGATGAAGTTAGAATGAGAGAAACGGCAGAGAGAAGAGAGCAGAGAAGTGTTTTTAGGTTAAGTTGAGAAATGTTTTATTTATATACTATCCATGTTTGTATTCGGGTCAAATATAATCCACGCACACACACAATACACAATCCACGTGTATATATAAAAATCATATAAATACTTAAACGGCAGAGAGAAGAGAGCAGAGAAGTGTTTTTAGGTTAAGTTGAGAAATGTTTTATTTATATACTATCCATGTTTGTATTCGGGTCAAATATAATCCACGCACACACACAATACACAATCCACGTGTATATATAACAATCATATAAATACTTGTACAGTTAGTTGTGAATGTAATTGAGAATACAATTTCACAAACTTCTTTTTCTGTTCATGGTATCAGAGCAGGAAAATTGAAAACCAGATCTGGTTTTTTGAATCTGAGAAGAAAATTGATCAAAATCAATGGCAGAAAACACAATTAACAATTCACAAACTGAAGATCAAGATTCAGATACTTACAAGGTGGCTGGATCTGACATTTCAACAACAAAACTGGTTAGTATTTGCCTCACAGAGAGAAACTATCTTTCTTGGAGTAGATCTATGATGATAGCTTTGAGAGCTAGAGAGAAATTTGGATTTGTTAATGGTGAGGAAGAAAAGCCGAGTCAAAATCCTGCAAAATTGAAAAAATGGATGAAAATTGACAGTATGGTTACATCCTGGATCCTTAATTCGATCTCACCTGAAATATCTGATGCATTCATCTACACAAACAGTTCTAAGGAGCTATGGGAGGAGCTGGCTACTAGGTTTGGTCAGGCAAACGGACCACTGATTTATCAGATCCGTAAGGAAATTTCTAGCATCAGTCAAGGAAACAGTTCATTGGTGCTATATTATACCAAGCTCAAAAGACTTTGGGATGAACTGAATGTTTTAAAACCTTTACCTGTGTGTAATTGTGGTGCTCTTGAAAGATGCACTTGTAATGCAGCTAGGGCAGCATCTGTAATGGAAAGTGAACACAGGTTAATGCAATTCTTACTTGGATTAAATGATTCATATGATAATGTCAAAAATCAAATACTTCTTATGGATCCATTACCTAGCGCTAGCAAAGCATGTTCTATGGTGCAAACTGTAGAAAAACAGAGGGAGATTCACATAGCTTTGCATGATTTAAGTGAACAACCAGCTACAATGTATGTGAACAAACAAGGAGAAAATTATCAGCAGAATTACAACAAGAAAGGCAAAGACAAGGCAAATCAGTATTGTACTTACTGCAAGATAAATGGACACACCAGAGAAGGCTGCTTCAAGCTGATTGGATATCCAGACTGGTTTAAGAATTTGAAAAAGAAAAAGTATCAGGCAAACAGTAGCACATTCAGTCATAATGATGATGAAGGAGAAGAAACTTCAGATGGAGGTGCTACTAACCAGTCAGTCATTAGTGAGAGTATTGCCAGAATGATACAACAAGAAGTCAGCAGAGCAATCAAAGGCAAAATGACCAGTGAAGATCCAATTACAGATTTTACAGCAGCTAATGCAATGGCATTTGCAGGTATGTTATCTTTTTTATGTCATAATAGCATTGATTTAAAAGACAAAGGCACTTGGATTATTGACAGTGGTGCTACTCACCATATTACTCATCTTAAACACATTTTTGACTATATCATACCTCTAAATAAACCAAGACATGTTAACCTTCCAGATAATACATATAGACTTGTGACACATGTTGGAAATGTTACCTTGGATGCAAACATGACTTTGAAGAATGTACTATACCTGCCATCATTTAAATGCAACTTGATTTCAGCTAGTACATTGGCCAAACAAGATCAGATTTCAATACAAACCTTACCAGATAATTGTGTGATGTAGGATTTAGTAACTAATGAATATGTGGCAGTGGGAAAGGAGCATGGTGGACTTTACTACTTAGACAAGTATAGTTTTATTCAAAGGAATTGTGCTAAAGTACATGTATGTAAAAGTGGTCATAATGATCATGTTTGTAACCTGTGGCATGCAAGATTAGGCCATATTGCAGAGAGCAGACAGAATCATGTACTGAATTTACTAAAAATAAATAAAGGCACTGTGAACTGTCATGTTTGTCCTCAAGCCAAACAGCAAAGATTAAGTTTTAATCTTAGCTCAAAAGGGCTGAAGACATTTTTGATATGGTGCATGTGGATTTGTGGGGTCCCTATCATGTTAAGTCCATCACTGGAGCATGTTATATGTTGACAATTGTAGATGATTATAGTCGATATACATGGACTTACATGTTAAATAATAAACAGCAAGTGGTTAGTGCAATTCAACATTTTACAACTCTAGTTGAAACCCAATTTCTTAAAACCATTAAAACCTATAGAACTGACAATGGAACAGAATTTATCAACCACCAACTCAAAAAAAATTTTCATAACAAAGGGATTATTCATCAAACCTCTTGTTCATATACCCCACAACAAAATGGGAGGGTTGAAAAAAAACACAAAGATCTACTAAACATAGGAAGAGCATTATTAATTCAAAGCTCTCTTCCTCAATATTTTTGGTCAGAATTGTTACTGACAGCAACCTACCTTATAAACAGGGTTCCATCTGAACACCTGAAATGGAAAACTCCATATGAGTTACTCCATCAAACCCTACCAGATTTAAAGCATTTAAGAATCATAGGTTGTTTGTGTTTTACTACAAACATAAGACCTGATAAAAGGAAGTTTGATGCAAGGGCATCACCAGCAGTTCTAATTGGATATTCAACACAGACTAAAGGGTACAAGGTTTATGGTCTTGACACAAAGAAGATATATGTTTCAAGAGATGTAGTCTTTAAAGAAAATTTCTTTCCTTTCCAGCATACACCAACAGGAAAATTGCCTAATTTTTCACTTCCCATATGTGTACTAGATGATGACTGTATACCTGAAACACCCACAGATAATGATCATATCCAACAACCAGCAACTATTATCAACCCTACACCTAATCTTTACCCAATACCTGAACCAAATATATCAGATTCAACAATGCCAAATGCACCAGAACAAAACAATGAACCTGTTTTGAATTTTAGGAGAAGCACAAGACAAAGAAATACACCAGGTTGGTTAACAGATTATGTCACAAATGTTACTGCACCCAATATACAACTCAGTATACCAAACAATACCCAAATATACCTCACCAATGTCAATAAAATACATGAGCCTAGTTCATTTAAACATGCTAAAAATGATATAAACTGGATAACAGCTATGCAAAAGGAATTGCAGGCCCTGGAGGACAACCAGACTTGGACAATTACTGAACTACCAGCTGGAAAGAAGGTTATTGGGTCCAAGTGGGTTTACAGGGTTAAATATAAACCTGATGGTACAGTTGACAGGTACAAAGCTAGACTTGTGGCTAAAGGATACAATCAGAGGTTGGGGTTGGACTACAATGACAGTTTTTCTCCTGTAGCTAAGTTGGTTACTATAAGAATTTTGCTGGCATTGGTGGCTAAACATGGGTGGTATCTACATCAGCTAGATATCAATAATGCCTACCTCCATGGGCATTTAAATGAAGAAGTCTATATGAGAATACCTGATGGGTACACTAAAGGCCAGAAAGGTCAAGTTTGTAAGCTACATAAGTCTCTCTATGGGCTTAAGCAGGCTGGCAGAATGTGGAACCAGGAGTTGACTCAAACATTAACAGAAATGGGGTTCAAACAGTCACTTAGTGACCACTGTTTGTTTACTCGAGGTACAGGAGACACTTTCATTATATTGATAGTGTATGTTGATGATATATTACTTGCAGGTGCACAATTACCAATAGTCCAACAAATTAAACAGCAATTGGATCGAAAATTCACAATCAAAGACTTACAAGAAGCAAAATACTTCCTTGGTCTTGAAATAATCAGAACACCAGAGGGTATATACCTCTCCCAACAGAAGTTTGTAGATAATTTGATAAAAGATGCCAGCTTGCAACATTCACATACCAAATCAACTCCATTACCACAAGGGTTGAAAATTTTACCTGATATGGGTACTGTTTTACCTGACCCAGAAGCCTACAGAAGAATCGTTGGCCGGTTGTTGTATCTTGGTTTTACACGCCCAGATATTACTTATTCGGTTCAACAATTGTCTCAGTTCATGCACGAACCAAGGCAAGGACATCTACGAGCAGTAGTACATCTGCTCAAATACTTACATGGCACTAAAGATCATGCCTTGTTTTTTCCACATGATACAGATCTACAGCTTTCTGCTTATTGTGACGCTGACTGGGCCGCTTGTGTTACCACACGCCGTTCTCTGACTGATTATTGTGTTTTTCTCGGCCAGTCTCTTATTTCCTGGAAAACAAAAAAACAAAACATTGTGAGTAGAAGCTCTGCCGAAGCTGAATACAGAAGCATGGCAAACACAGTCTGTGAATTGTTATGGTTAACAGAAATATTGAAAGACTTTCAGATCCAGATTCAGAATCCCATACCTTTACAGTGTGACAATCAAGCTGCTCTTCACATTGCGGCCAACCCTGTGTTTCACGAACGTACTAAACATGTTGATATTGATTGTCACGTGGTTCGTCAACAGCTTCAAAATGGGTTGATCTCCACTTCACACATCAGTACCATCCATCAACTGGCAGATCTGTTTACCAAAACTCTTTCTATTACCAAATTTCATGAGCTTAAGAACAAACTCGGGCTTGTTCAACTCGCCTTCAGTTTGAGGGGAGGGGGGGGGGGTGATGAAGTTAGAATGAGAGAAACGGCAGAGAGAAGAGAGCAGAGAAGTGTTTTTAGGTTAAGTTGAGAAATGTTTTATTTATATACTATCCATGTTTGTATTCGGGTCAAATATAATCCACGCACACACACAATATACAATCCACGTGTATATATAACAATCATATAAATACTTGTACAGTTAGTTGTGAATGTAATTGAGAATACAATTTCACAAACTTCTTTTTCTGTTCAAACATGAAGACCTGCAATGTTGAACAAATTTATAGAAGGTCACACATAATACGGAGATATTAAAAAAAATTATATATAAAAAAAATTGCCAAGTGTGATATCTAATACAAACAGTAGCTCCAGAAACAGTTGCATAACATTTCCATCATCGATATCGAGATACGAACAATTCAGCTCAGTTCACAGGAGATTGGAATCTCAGACTATTTTTCCATCTTATAACTGGTTTCATACTTCCTTTATCTAATACCCAATAGAAACATCTTTTGCTGTTTATCATTCTAGATATATTGCAACATCATATAAAACATAACAGCATTACAAACATAACATTGAGAAAGCACCAAAACGTATCAATCATATCAGACAAGAACTATTGGCTCCACAATTAAAAAAGAATCAATTTATTGTTGAATCACTAAAAAAATTAATGATGTTGAATCAACCTGCTTTTGCCATCATAGCAGCTAATCCAACTGTCTCAAGGCAAATAGTTTTTCCACCAGTATTAGGGCCAATAATAACAAGGACTCTTGTCTTCGAGGCAGTAAAAAAATCAACTGGAACTGGATGAGCTTGTTCTAATGCAGACACCTGGTATCAATGAACAAGTTTGTCTTTGGATCAAAACAGTGCTATAGTCCACCAAAAAATTTCATAAACTTAAGAGTCAAAAGCGCAAAAAAAAAAAAGTCAGCTAATTTTCAAATAAGCAATCGATAATATCAAAAAAAAGAACTGTTGATGAGAAATGAAAAGGAGTTGATCACTTTAAAAAGCATTGAACTTTTTCTTACTTGTAATTATGGTCCATACTTCGGTTGGGAACGGCCAATTCATCCCATACTTCAGTTACTAAGCGAATTGTGGATGGGCCTCCTAAATTAGATTTTATCTGTACCTAAAAAATAAAAATATTTTTAAAAATAACAATTTTTTTAATATTAAAAATATCTTTTTTTTTTAATTTTTAATTTTAAAAATATCTCTTTTTAGATATATATTTTTAATATATATTTAATATAATAAAAGTATACTCAATTTTTAAAAATATACATTAAATATATATTACTCAATTTTTAAAAATATACATTAGATATATATATATTACTCAATTTTTAAAAATATACATTAGATATATATATATTTAATATATTAAAAATATATAAAAAACCATAAAATATTTTTAAAAAAAAGTTAAAATAGTGTGCGTGTAATTTCCTCTAAAATTTACTTACTAAAAGCTTGATAAATTTGGTGGCCTACTCCAGAGGTGTACACAAACCGCCTGAACCACGATACATAAGTGACGGTTTGGTTTGACTTGAATAATTTAATGAACTGAAAAATCGGTTTGATTCTGGTTTTACCTTTCAGAACTGCAAAACCAAATCAAGCTATAACACTATATCTATACAAGCGCAAAATTATATATATTTTGTATTTAGTAGCTTTTATACATTAATAAATTAAAAATATATTTTCTATAATAAAATATTGGTGTATTATTAAGAATTTTAAAAATTATTAATACTTTAATATGATTAAAAAAGTTAAACAATTATATTTGTTCTAAATCAAGTGTAACATAAAAAACAATATATTACAGTTTCAAAATTATCAAACCATCAAAACCGAAGCAAACTGTCTTAACCGTATATCTACAGTTTGGATGATTCAATTACTCTTGGCAGTTTGGTTCGGTTTGAATTTTTGAAAACTGCGATTATCATCTCAATTCCAAAAAAAAAAAAAACTTATAACAGTCCAAACCGAACCGTTTGCACCCCTAACCTACTACCAAAGGGCGTATCATTCTGCTGCTTTATCCTTGTACCATGACCATATAAAAACTGATTTTACACATAATGAAACAGTTTCCATTACCTGGCTGCTATTGCAACACATATGCCAAGAGTATAGGTCAAATTGGTCATTTTTGAAGGGTTAGCCATGATTGAAAAATTAAGAAAAGGTTCAGGACTTTTTTGTGCTTGATCCAATAAATACAAATTCACAATTTAACCTCATTAGATTGCTGTAACTCTTACAGTGGTAGCATTGTTGGAATCCTTCCGTGCCTTCTCCAGATTTTACCTATGGTGCTGAAGTGATAAAGGATGATAAGCTTTAGGCATATACAATATCCATTCTCTTCTTAAGGGATACGATGCCTCCGAGGCCTTCTTCTCTGATGCTTCAGAAGAGAAAAATCCTTCCATGTCCTCTGGTAGATATAAATCAGGACATGTACCCCCATATGAAAGACTATAAGTTGCCCGGGCATTGATCTATATGGAGAAAATCACAAAAAGAAACAAATTGCCAGAATATTTAGCTTATTAACACGATCAAGGGTCCTAAAAGTGTGCATTTTTATCTGGAAATACGATTACATGTCTATATATTAAAGGACATTCTGTTGAGAATTGTATCAGTAACTATATTTTCTGGATTTATTTAACTGAAGGTAAAAACAGTCGCAGTGTTGCAGCAATAGAAGGAATTGATTTGAGTTGGACTAAATTGAACATTTCTAATGCAAATTTTTTGCAATTAAAAAACAAAAGATCATGCTTGAAATAGTTGAGGTTTCTGGGAAAAAGATTAGTAGAACCTTTAAAAAAAAAAAAAAAAGTGGCTGACAAGGATTACTGAGGCAGTGCTGGGCATAACATCCAATTCAGATGTTTCAGCCGATATGATGCTACTTCACTATGAATTAAATTACAGATATATATCTGAGAGAAATGTATCAAGCCCCTGAAATCCGAATACCTTAAATAATGGATAATATTTAAAACCCTGGGTAACAGAAGGCGCCAATGTAGCCTGTAATCCTGAGTGAGTATTAAAATCAATCATAAACTTGATGTCATAGATTTAGACATAATATTTCAGCCAAGTTTCAATAAGCATCCCAACAGTTACACTAAAGGATTCCCCCAGTAGAAGATAAAAAAATGACGACTTGAAAAATAACCTCCAAATTCGAGGGCTTGGCTAAACTCTTTAACTTCTTGATGTACATTTTTTTAAAAAATCAGAACATGTCACTTGAGCAGATGGGGATACCTATAAATACTGTAACCCATTTACTCTGGAAACCTTAATTAACAGATAACATTAGCATGAGAAACAGAGACATGGCAAAGTGACAGAGACCTACCACATCTAGTTGAATTAGACAGTTCAATACTTTTTCAATGTCATCAAGATCCTTTTGCATCTGCACAGATTACATAAAAATGAAAACATGATAACTGAAAGGAAAAGATGGATATTGATATAAATTTCAGTAAACAAAGCTAGCAACCTTTTCTGTTAACATCAAAAGCACATCTGCCTCTGCCTTTGCCACTGAAGCTCTTGCTCTTTGCAGCTCATCATTTAAAGGTACAGCTGAGACTGGTTCTAAAATGCATTCCCTGCCTGAATCACTACAATAGCATATCGTCCTTCAGTAATGAAATAACCTTCAATGGGTTGAGACCCCCATCAAATCTAGGTGAAACAAAACAATATTTTGGGCAAAAAGGGGAAAAAGCAGCTCAAGTAAAGTTATTTTAGCATAACTTCAGATTTATCAGACACAATTTAGACCCTCAATTGCTAAAACTTGAATTGACAGAAATTTTAATGTCAATGTTATTTCTATCCTACATATGGTTTATTTGACAATGAAGTTGAAATTGCTTTACCAAAAAAGCACCATTTTAGATGTGACTGGAAAAGAAATTTAGGGGGTGTTGTATAGCTGTTATTTAGCTTATATGATTAAAACATGTGAAATTCACCAAAATTTAATGATCTTTAATCAACATTTTCATCATTATGTTTCTCTCAACTACAACTCAATCAACAATGCCAAACAAACCCACAGAAGTGTCTTAAGAAGTTCTTTATATATATCATTCAAATTAAATCGTGTAAAGTATAGTTTTGTCTGTTAACTTGCCAATATCATCACAGTCTACGGGTAATATAAGAATAAAGTTTTTCAATTGTAAAAAGAACAAAGTTAGAAGTCGTTTTCATGATAGTTCCTGTATGATTTAATATAATTACCATGAAGTATTTAGCATTTTCACCATTGAGTTAATGTTAGTAGAGTATATGTATTGGGCCTTGATGATATTGTCAGTTCTATTGCAGTAGCATCATGGTTGGCAACACTTGCACTGGGAAGTAGATTCTTTCTTTGCTTTTATTTTTTAAGAGGAAGAGTTTCCACACAGGAAAGCGAAGAAAAATCCTCTCTCTATCTCCCAATGCACACACAAATACTTGTGAACCAGCAACCAATATATTCATGTATTTTTACACACCTGGACAGCAAAAAGACCCTGCAAACTTGACAGCTGATCTGTCTCTGATTTTATACACCATCTGCCGTCAACATTTCTCACTTCCTGAACCAATACTATGAAATAGCTGGGACCAAGAACATAAAGATGCCAGAGAAAGGGAAAAGAGAAAACTTAATTATATATCTCAACTTACCAGAAAGGATGCTTCTTTCATATCATTCCTAATTATGCTCTCCATTAACTGATGTAAGTGAAAAAAAAAAGCCCACAACAACACAGTCAAAACTGAAAAGTTATGGATGAAAATGTAGGACAAATATGTCAGTATTAGCCAAAAACGCAGAGATATGTGGCTCAATGGCTACCAATACTGCTTTAGGATCCATTAACTATATATGCCAAGTAACTCAAATTGTTAATCAGAAAATATTTATCACATTAATAACTAATACGAAGAATACTGCGCTCATACATCAGAATAAATTTCCAATTGAGACATTTAACTCAGGAAACGCATAGAATAGTGGTTGCTCCCATGACACAAAAGTTGGCATCCAAAACTTGAAAGGCCACCCAACAGTCAGTAGGGTTTGGCCTAGGCAAAGGCTCAAATATGACACAAAGAATGGATATCCTCCCTCAAGTAAATTTTGCAAGCAAAAGCCAACAGTATCATTTTCAATGTCTGTTTTAAAAAAAAAAAAAAAAAAAGACAGCCCGGTGCACGAATGCTCCGCAATGAGCGGGGTCCGGGGAAGGGTCGGACCCATTGGGTCTTTGTACGCGGCCTTCCCTTGCAATTAATTGCAAGAGGCCATTTCCACAACTCGAACCCGTGACCTCAGGTCACACGGCGACAGCACTTACCGCTGCGCCAAGGCTCCCCTTCAATGTCTGTTTTATTGAGGAAAATATTACCAGTAAGTTTTATACAATATCCAGGATTCAACAACAAAATATTGCCCCGTCTTCTCAACGAAAAATTGATAATAAAAAGTGATATATAGGGTTACAATATGCAATACACTACCTATGATACAGATCCGGATGGATATACATATAGGTGAGGTAGATACTTTGCTGCTACAGGGGGTCTTTAAAATTTAAATGAAAATATCAACATGCTTTTGGCTACAATTATCCAATGAAGATTTTAATTTGCAACTCTTTTCTATTATAAATTGGTGAGAACTTGGAGTTTTTGCGTAAAATTGCTGAAAATCCCAACATCAGCTATGAGAAATGGAGGAAAGGAGAGACTTTACCCTTTTTTCGAGCATTCGACTTGATCACGTGATCTTTTCAGGGTAGAAATCTAAGCCAGTAAACAAAATTCAAAATAAGACCACACAGATAAAAACTATAAGGTTGGAAAAGGAAAAGTGAGTGCAATAGAAATAAGGAACAAACAGCAGAGTCTTTGAGAGAGCCATCTTCATCTATAACTTGATATATCATCCGAACTAGTGGTCGATTTATAGTCAGTTTCATTACCTGCAAGTGATATAAATTCAGAAAGAGAATAAGAAACAATAATGAATCTTTACAACCATACTCATTGAAACAAAAGAGGAAAAAAAAAGAGACAATCTCCAATCCTTATTACTACCATTTGAGAAAGAGGCATAAAGCGATTGTACCAATCAGCGTCTTCCTTGGTTGTAGCTTCAAGATTAAGCTTCAAAACATCCACAAACTCTAGCTTAGCTGCAACAGCCTTGCTTCATTTGCACTGATTGGCAAACCCCTCCGAGCAGTTTGGATCGCAGATTTTACCTTTTTCTTTTTTTTTTTAAGAACAAACCAAAAAAAGCACTTGGAGAAATGGCCATTGTAGAAGTAAATGACTAACCAGAAGAAGACTGATGCCAGTGAAGTCCAAGCGGCAAGCACCATGCTTGTGCATTTCCACAGCTGCATTTGTTTCTTGCAAAAGTCTCAAACTTTCCTCACATTTGCTATTCAAAGACAATAATTGCACCTGCCAATGCTGCCATTCATCAAAACTAAAGCTAATATGAAAAGGATTACTGCTTCTCACTCCCAATTTCTTACTTATTCAATTTTCTTGAACAAAGATATTCAAAAGGCAAATAAATAAGCAAGAAATGAAGAATAACAACAGAGTAACCTTAGTGGCTTCGCGACCCAATGAAGTACCGGCGAAAGAGGATACCAAATCACTTAGTTTATCCCATTCCAATACTCTGAGACTGTCATAGTGAACACCTTCTTTACTCTGTCCCAGACAGAAAATTTGCTTTGGGCAACGAAATCCATAATCCTTGTTGAATCTAATATTGTTATTATTCCTTAATAATTTAATCGCTGGAAGAGAAGACTATATTGTTATCCAGTTGCCAAATGACGCATAACTTAACATAGTTTATGCTCATACGGTTCAAAATGGCGGGACACTTTGCTAATTGCTATGGAAGAGAAAGACGAACACTGCAAGAGTGGCGATGGACAACGAGTTGCCTTGAGGCTTTGAAATGATTAGTAATATGCAATTCAAGATTTTCTATTATATTAAACTTGGGCAGTTCAATAAAAAGTAAAAAAAAAAAAAAAAAAAATTGGGCAGTGATGATATCGCCTGAGCGCTTCTTTTTTATTTTATTTTATTTTAGGGATGGAGAAATTAACCTTCTAATAATTAAGTTAATTTTTTTTCCATAAATATGCAGGGACGGTTTAATTGTAGAAAATAATCTTTATTTTTTAAAAAAATTAAAAAACAAAAATTAAAAATTAAATTTGATATTTAAAAACAAAAAATAAAATTTACTGTTTAGTTATAAATATTTTTTTTAAAAAAATTAAAAATAATTTTTTATATTTATTAGCTAGTAACTATTTTTAATTATTGTTTTAAATGAAAAACAGCACTTGAAAAAGATAGGAGGTTGTTTACCATTTTGAGTCTATAAATAGTTACAGAATAAAAATTTAAAAATTAAAAAAATAGAAAAAAATTAAAAATTAAAAATAAAAATATTTTTCAAAACTAAATAGCCCTTATATTTTCTTTTTTAAAGTATTATAAATTATACAGAGAAGGGAAATGTCGTCTCTATATTTATTTTTGATGCAATTTTCTATGATTTTTATTAATAATACTTGAATTTACAAAAAAAAAATTCAAAAATTACTTTTAATTTCTATTATTGTATTTTCTTTATATTTTTACTCTTTTATTATCCAACTTATTTAATCCCATCTTTTATACTCAAGTTATTAGTCGATGATAGAATTTGTAAGATGGATTATTATTTATTTAAATTCATGAGATTAAAAAATTTTGATATATTTTGTTCTGAAAAATTAGATGCAGTTATATATTAAAGGAAAACCTATTTGCACAAATATATATATATATATACACATATATATACAAAACGTAAAAAAAATGTTATGTTAAAGATATGAAATGACTGAAATAATTTGATTAAAATTCTGAAATAAAAATTTAAAATATCAATTTTTTCTCTCTCTCTTTAATTATCTTTTTTCATTCCCAATACAATTTTTTCCCTCTAGACAGAAAATATATAGCTGAAATCATATGGAGATTGCTGAATACTTGTCAGTATTCATTTTAATACGAAAATTATAGAGTACGTTACTCTTTTTGGAGAATTTTTCAGATTAAAAATACTATATGGACCAAAGAGATAAAATGTAGTCATTCTGAAATCACAACAAATGAGCTTCATACCAACATATGAGACATGGATGACACATTAAGCAGTGGAGATTCAAATAAGTTCAACCAATTTGTTCTTGGCTTTATTATTGGAATATTTGTTGTCGCTTGGGCCATCAAGAGAAGGAGGTAATTTGATAGTTATAAAAGTTAAAGGAAATAAAAAATTGCTTTAGCAAATTAAAAGGTAGGGAAGATGAAAGAACACAATCAATTTATAGTAATTTGAATAAATATATTATGTACCCGCTCGTCAACTCATAAGTTGAATATTTTACTATTAATAAAATTTTAAAAGTTCAATTCTAATTTAGTATCTTTATAAGCTCATATAAAATTTTTATAAAAATTTTATGGCTAACTCATAATTCTTATAAGTGTTTTTATAAGTTCACACTCAATCTAATATATATAATCTAATATATATAGCTCATATCCAACTCTTAACTTAGGTGTTTTAAATATTCACATACAACACTCAATGAATATAATAAAAAAATTAATTATAAGACAATTGAGAATTAAAAATACAAGAGTTTAATTTAATAAAAGTTTGAAATATACATTAAATAATGTTTGATGATGTATTTATTGCTTTCATAACTCTTATGTTACTTTGGATTTGTGTACGGAAAAATTTGCTACTCACCAACCAAAATTCCCTACATTAAATGTTGTCGGAAGTGTTGCACAGTTGCGCGCTCTGTTTGCGGTGAGTTTGGCTTGGGTGTTGTCGTATAACTTAAAATGTGTCTAGTGACTAATATATGTGGCAGATTCTAATCGACCAAAGTCCCAACGGTTCCCTCCACTGCCATACCTTATAAACTTTATGGTCACGTGCTCCTGGTGCACGGTCGCGAGCTCCGACGGTTGAAAGGTCTTTAGAAATTTTCTTTGCACATGGGAGCTTGTGATTAGTAGGTCAACATCCCGCCAAAGAACTGTTGACTTTATAAACTTAACGATCATGCCACTCTGAGTTTGTGGTGACTAGTTGAGTTTCATCTTAAGACTTTGCGCGCATTTGGATTGTGTATAATTTTGCCAAAACTTCACCACAAGTCCTCCAGGTTGCTCGTGGTCACATACTGACTAATCTGTCTACGAGAGCTAAATCACCATTAGATGAGACACTGTACATTTGGCCGTGATCTCTTTTGTGTCTCAAATAAATTTCCTCCATCTGTGTGTTGTAAAATGAAGACTAGAAATAAAGACTAGAAATAAGACTAGAGGAGAAGAGAAGAATGTAATGTTGTGTGTTATTTTGTGAAGAAAAGAGTACAATATATACACATCTAGTGTGTCTAAGTTAGGAAACAAAAATCTGTACATTACTACATATAGTAAATGAGAACAATTCATTTCCTTTAATCTTGCTTTCCTTAATACTACATATAGTAAATGAGAATAATTCCTTTCCTTTAATTCCTTTCCTTTAATCTTGCTTTCCTTAATACTCTCCCTCAAGTTGATTGATGGGATCACACACATTCAACTTGCTCATTACCTCTTGAAAAATACGACAAGTAACCGTCTTGGAAAGAACATCGGCTAACTGATCTTCAGAGCGAACATAGGGAAGAGAAATGACCCCACTATCCAGCTTTTCTTTGATAAAATGTCGATCCACTTCGACATGCTTCATTCTATCATGTTGTACTGGGTTCTCCGAGATACTAATCGCAGCTCGGTTATCACACATCAACTTGCAAATCTTCTGAACTGGAAAACCGATTTCTGCTAACAATTTCCTTAACCACAATACCTCTGTGAGTCCTCGAGCTATGCCTCAGAATTCTGCCTCAGCACTAGAAAGGGCAACCACCTTCTGTTTCTTACTCTTCCAGGTGACCAGATTTCCTCCAACAAGAGTAAAATACCAAGAGGTAGATCTTCTGTCGATTGAGTTCCCTGCCCAGTCAGCATCAGCATAAGCTTCAATTTCCAAGTGCCCATTATTCTGAAAAAATACTCCTTTTCCTGGAGACCCCTTTAGGCAGTGAACAACCCTTAGTGCTGCTTCCATGTGATCAACCTGGGGATGATGCATGAATTGACTCAAGATCCCTACAGCATATGCAATATCCGGTCTTGTGTGGGATAAGTAGATAAGTTTCCCTACAAGATGCTGATATTGTCTCTGGTCTGTCAATTCGACTCCATCTACAATCTTTAAACCATGGTTGACGATAATAGGAGTATCCACCGGCTTACAGTCCATCATACTTGTCTCAGCTAGCATATCCAAGATATATTTATGCTGTGAAATAAAGATCCCTACTCGTGACCTTAGAACCTCAATCCCAAGAAAGTACGTTAGTTGCCCCAATTCTTTCATCTCAAACTCCTGAAACAAATTATCTCTGAGCTGCTTCATCTCTTATGAGTCGTTTCTAGTAATTATCATGTCATCTACATAGATGATCAGGCAAGTAACTCGATCTTCCTTTTTCTTGATGAACAGTGTATGATTTGAATTACTTTGCTGATACCTGTACATTCTCATTGCCACAGTGAATTTCCCGAACCATGCTCTAGGGGATTGCTTTAGGCCATATAAAGCCTTCTTGAGCTTACAAACTTCTTTATATTGGAAACTCTCAGAGAAGCCTGGGGGAGACTCCATATATACTTCTTCCTTCAAATCTCCATGGAGGAAAGCATTCTTGACATTAAACTGATAGAGTGGCCAGTCCTGGTTAGCAGCTACAGAGAACAATACACTAATGGTATCAATTTTAGCAACCGGAGAAAAAGTCTCTAAGTAATCAATCCCATATGTCTGAGTATATCCTTTTGCAACCAATATTGCCTTGTATCTTTCTATGGATCCATCTGCTTGGTGTTTGATTGTGAATACCCACCAACATCCAACAAGCTTCTTTCTAGGAGGTAAGGTGCATTTTTCCCAGGTTTCATTCTTCTCAAGTGCTGCCATTTCAACTGCCATAGCTTGGTGCCATTCTTCTTGTTTTATAGCTTCATGTACAGTTTTAGGAAGGACCTCAGAATAAACTACAGCATAAAAAACTTTGGTTGTTGGAGACACACTCCCCCTGACAAGATTAGCTACAAGATATCTGGACTGCTTAGGCTCATACTCTGGTTCATACCTCTTTGGAGGTACTCCTCTTGTACTCCTAGGAGGCAACACATACATCCTGGCTCCATACTAGGTCCCTCAGTTCTGAGCTCTATGGTTTTTGATTCCTCGTTTCTGGTTTCCAGCTCTTTAGTGCCTGCACTACCTTCAATAGAAGTACTATTCTCAACAAAAGTACTGTTAGTGCTTACCTCATGGACATCCAGTAGGTATTCAGGCTCTGGAGAAGAGTTCTGTCCCATGTGAGGAGGCGACTCGGTGGAACCACATACTAACTCTTTTGGAACTATGTCAGACAAAGTAGAAGTGGAATCAGACATACTAAAAAAAACAACTCAGTGGATCTATTTGACTCTCCCCCTGACCAGTGGGTTGGTTGAGATAAAAGAACTATGTTTCTAGAAAATCACAATCCATCGTGATATACACCCGACGAGTAGATGGGTGATAACACCGATACCCCTTCTGATGACTCCCATACCCAACAAAGACACACTTAAGAGAACAAGCTTCAAATTTAGTTCGTTCTGTCTTTGGTATGTGAACAAAAACAGAACAACCAAATATTCGAGGTTGGAGAATCAAGGTAGAAGGAATACTGACATGATTAGCTAATTCTCTAAGAGGAGTCTGAAGGTTCAAAATCTTTGTAGGCAGTCAATTTATGAGGTAGCCAGAGGTAGCTACAGCTTCTGGCCAAAGGAAAGTGGGAATTCGTGACTCAAGCATGACTGCCCTAGTCATCTCTAGGATAAGGCGATTTTTACGCTCTGCCACCCCATTCTGTTGAGGTGTATGTGGGCATGAAGTCTGATGAATAATCCCATTATCCTGAAAAAACTGTCTAAGGATAGAATTGACATACTCTCTCCATTGTATGATATAAGAATTTGAATTTTTTTTTCTGAAACTGAGTATTAATCATCTTATAAAACTCAACAAACTTAGAGGCAACTTCAGACTTAATTTTTTAAAAATATACCCATGTCATTCTAGAATAGTCATCAATAAACAAGACAAAAAACTTAAAACCATGATGTGAAATATCTGACCCTGACTGCGGGGCCGGTCCCCAAACATCAGAATGGATCAAGGAGAAGACAGACTGAACACGAGTATTAGAAAGTTTATATGACTGTTTATGACTTTTTGTCAAAAGACATGTTTCACAAGATAATTGTTCACTATGGGAGAATAAACTAGGAAACAAAACACGGAGATATCCTACAGATGGATGACCTAATCGTCGATGCCACAGCCACTGTTGTCTTTTCACAGTTCCGCGAGCAAGCGCAGCAGTCCCTTGTTGAATCACCTCATCCATATAGTATAACCCTCCACGCTCAGTGCCACGTCCAATCACTCTCCCCGACTGAATATCCTGTAAAAGGCAAAAAGTAGGAAAGATAAGCACAATACAATTCAATTCTCGAGTTACATGGCTGACAGATAAAAGTTTGCATGAAAGACTTGGCACATATAAGCAATTTTTGAGTTTCAAGTTCGGGGAAATTTCAATAGTTCCCGCTCCATGTACTGAGGATAAGTCGCCATTAGCACTTTGTATAGAACTCTTCATAGGTACTGACGATGTGATCAAGTCCTGATGATCAAACATTATTGTGTCCGTTGCACCACAATCGAGAAGCTACTCTGTATTCTTTTTTCCCGTGACATGGGCTCCCATGCCTCGTTCCTGTTGACAATAATATTTCTCAACAACACAATTATTAGTATTACACTTTTCAGGACTTAATTGAATCTGTCCAAAAATTTTGGGATCAATTTGTAATTTTTCAGAAATTCTGGGGGTCGATATGAGATTCTTCAAAAAATCTTGGGTCAGACTGAAAAAACTGCATTTTTGAGGGACCAAGGCCCAAAAAAGTATGTGTTTTACCTTTAAAATCTTTTTTTCCTTCTTGTGAGACCATCGCCACTGCATACCCTAGGGTTTCTATCCTCCCTTGTTCTCCTCCTTCCAAGGCAACCCCTTGGCTCTGTTCACCGGTGACAACAGCGGCAGTCCCTCGTTGGCTGTTCCTTTGTCTCCTACTCTTCCAGTCTTCTGGAAAGCCCACCAACTTGAAACATTCTTCTTTGGTATGTTTTGACATACCACAGTGACTACACTTCAGCTTTGCTCGATCGACCCTCTCGCCGCCACCTCGTTGTGATGACCGGTGGCCGGTCTTCAGCTGGTCTGAGCCAGGCTTGGTGGCAAACCCCTGACCGATGATGAACTCTTTCTGAGGTCTGGTGGTAAGCCCGCTCCCAATTCCTGCACTTACTAGCGCTACTTCTATTTTCTTTTCTAGTCCCATTAACCCTCGCCTAGTTCCTTCACGCCGGATGATGGCGAATGCTTTCTCGACTGAAGGCAGTGGCTTCTCCTTCAGAAGATCCCTTCTTTCTGCATTGAATTTGTCATCAACGCCACTGAGGAACTGGTACAGACGGGCCTCTGATCGAAGTCGATTAAAAATGGTGATGTCCTCTTCATCTCTCATAGGGTTTGGTTTTCTAAGATCAATCTCTCGCCAAATCCACTGACAATCACTGTAAAATTGCTCTATTATATTATTTCCTTGTTTCATACTATGTGCCTTCACTGTTAGGTCATATAATTGTAGGGCATCATCTCTCTAACTGAAAATTGAGGCTAAACCCTCCCATAAGGCTTTGGCTGAAGGGTTTTCAGCATAATTAGGCACCAACTCTGGCTCCATATTCTCCAAGAGCCATGTACAGACCATAAGGTCTTTCTGCTCCCATAATGTGTAGGCTGGATCACTTGTTATTGGTGGTGCTGGGACATCAGTTAAGTGACTTAGCATTCCCCTGCCTCCTATGGCTAGCTTCATTAATCTTGCCCACAGGGAGTAATTGTACTAGTTTAATTTTGTGATGATACTGACTGTTTGTGGATTTTGAAACTGAAATTGACTTGATTGAACTGGTTTCTGTAGGAGCCTTGCTAGCTGCTCAATTAAAGATTCACCACTTGGTGACTCTTCTGTCTGGACCGAAGTCCTGCTGGTGCTCTCTTCTCCAGTCATGGCCGAGGAAGGTTAGGAAAATGATGAGAACTTGTTAAAACAGACTGACTATTTTGATCGAGCAACTAGGCTCTGATACCATGTTGTAAAATGAAGACTAGAAATAAAGACTAGAAATAAGACTAGAGGAGAAGAGAAGAATGTAATGTTTTGTGTTATTTTGTGAAGAAAAGAGTATAATATATACACTTCTAGTGTGTCTAAGTTAGGAAACAAAAATCTGTACATTACTACATATAGTAAATGAGAATAATTCCTTTCCTTTAATCTTACTTTCCTTAATACTACATATAGTAAATGAGATTAATTTCTTTCCTTTAATTCCTTTCCTTTAATCTTGCTTTCCTTAATACTACATATAGTAAATGAGAATAATTCATTTCCTTTAATCTTTCTTTCCTTAATACTGTGAACTACCCACACACTGAAGCATGCATCTCACAACCCTCTATAGTGATCGTTATCGCTTCTATGTGAAAGTGGCATTCTCATGTTTATAATGATTGTTCTTTTATATTTCAATGGATCTTTTCTTTTCTTTTTATTAATGATTGTTCTTTTTTTTCTTTTAGTGACTTCGTTATGTAAATGAAAGATGTTCATATTATGTCTTTTAGTTCTTATGGAATTTTAAAATAATATATCCTTTAAGGTTCTAAATTTTATTTAATGAAGACTTTAACAAAAATTTAATGTAGAGAGACTAAATTTGGTGTCTTTCGTTCTCAAACTTTAAGGATTCTAAATTGTGAATAATTGACATAAGACATAATCTAAATCTCTCTAATAGTTTCTTTATGTAGTCATTACTCTATTGAGACATTTTAAATATGATAATAGATATTAGCATAATAATTTCCATTAAAGCATAGTTATTTCCATTAAAACATAAAAATTTGCCAAAAACGGTGTTGAAAGCTACTAGTCTTGGTTGGATTTTAGTTAAAATTTTAAGTTAGTCTAAAAATTACAAACGAGGTACCAAATAAAACCTTAGAAAAAGAGGAGTGTAATGGTATTTGTCTCACCGAGAAAAGAGTTTGAAGTTGATGGAAAAATGGTTCGAAAGCTAGCGAAGGGCATCACCTTTGGATTAGAAGTGCGATTTCCTTCAGTATCGATTGGTGGTAAGTCACCTCTTCTTGGATTCGTCTTCTCGAGATGAATCTGGTTATGGGTGAGGTGCTGATCAAATGTCAAACGATGAAGTTATGATCAATCAAAATTCTAGTATACTTTTCTCTCTCATATCTTTACTTTTCTGTCTCTTATTTCGCTCTCTCTCTATGGACATCCACACAAACCCACACACATTACCGATTACGTAATAACTACTAACGTTATTTTATTAATTAAAGATATTATTATATCATTATATTTTTAAACTTTTTCAAATCAACTTTCTCTTGTCCCAAACTTTCAATTCCCCATACCAAAACTCTCTCAAATTTCTTTTATTATTATTATTATTATTTACTTGGATGTTACAATCTCTCACTATAATAAATCTTATATACAACTACGAATTTCTAATCACAATAGATAAAATGATAACTAAAAGTTTATACTAGCTACAAAAATTAAATTTTCATAGCTATACATAATTTAGTTAAATTGATTAGTTATAAAAATTACGATATTTTGAAATTGTAACGATAAATTTAAATTTAGCCATAATATTTTAGCTACACTCAAATAATGTAGCTATTTAAACTAATTAGTTAAAAAAATTTAAACTTACAGCAAGAGTAGTTAAAAGTTTCAATTCTAGCTATATAAATAAATTAATAATTAACAATAATTTATTATTATACAAATGGTTGATGCATAGAAAATTAAAATTTTTAATAATTGATTTATCTTGAGATATAATAAGCATAGCTAAAATTAATTTGATACGTCTCATAGCTAATAATACATACCTTAACTACACTAAAATAATATATAACTATTTAATCCAATTAGCGACAAAAAATTTAAAGTTTATAAATAATAGTTATAAAATTTTAATTATAGCCGCGTAAATAAATATTAGTGACTAATAATAATTTATTGTTATACATGATTGATTTGTGATAAATTAAAATATTTAATGACTAATTTGTTATAAGATATAGCATTTATATATTAAATTTTATATCACATTTTTTATAATGTCATAATATGTATTTAAAAAAAGAAAAAACCAAAAGCAAAAGATTACTTAGAAGTCCGAAAATAAGAAAATCTATTTATTCAACTTTTTTTAATCAAGCAATATGAGGCTATAAGCTATAAATTATTTTAGATTTGTTTATATATATATATATATACCAACAAAAACGAAAGGATCTTTGACAGGGGATAAAATAATTTTAAAATGATTAATAAAACAATAAACAGTTAGGCAAAATAATATAGATATAAACAGATTAAGTAAAAGATAATATCATGGCAACAAATACATTCAGTATCATCAACTCTTTCGAGTCTCAAGTGTATAAGTTATTCTGATACCAGCAATAAGACAATAAACAGAAATAATTTAAAAACATATATTAAAAACATATAAAGAATAACTATAATCCTTTTTAAATGGTACAGTGGTGTTGTTTTATACCTAGTGCAAAGGAGGGCTTTAGACAAGTGCAAGTCTGACGTTGCTCCAATTTATATTTAGGTTTCTAGCCTTATATACCACTTTAAAGATTATAATTAATTCTTTAAATAATTTTGTATCTTAAGTCTAAAATATTTTTATTATGTTTATCAATACACACTCTTAAGTCTATTTCTTTTAGTATACCTATTTTATACTATATGAGGTATAAATATACGGATCCCGTATAAGTATACAACGTTGAATAAAGAGAGAAGAAAGCAGAAAAGGATAGAATATGGAAGTCCTTTTCAACTATTAGTAGTGCATATAATTTCTGATGTTTTAATTCCAGATCAAGCTCAACTTGCACGTTTATTGCTTGCAAGAATCAAAACAGAGCATACTTATAGATGGAGATGAGAGATGAAATATAAAATTTAAATTTATTTAAATGAAATATTAATACAGAATAAAACTTTAAAATTGAAATACAAATTATAAATTATAACTACCTTATACAAGAGAATCAATAGGTGAGGAGGTTACAGAACTGGAAGAAATATAAGTGAAGGAGGAAAGGGAAGAGAGAGACTAAAACTAAGGCTTAGGGTTCTTCAATGTCTTCTGGATGTGAGAGAGAAGTATTTTCGATCCCCCTTACCTTCAGAATCAGCTTCATTATATAGACAGAGGCTTTAAATCTTTACTGTTCTTTTCATATGTCTGACACTGTAGAGGAATAGTAACATGTCGTTACTATTTGCTTTTACTGTACCTTCACGCGTATGGAACTGTGGATGAATAGTACATTGTCTGAGGTACTGTTTGCTTTACTGTTTGGAACTGTAGATGAACAGTTCTTCTGACTTTACTGTTGGAATACCTCTGGTGAATACTGTTGATGAACAGTATCTTGTCAGTGGGTACCGCCTTTATTGACTTTAACAAACTGAGTGGAGAAATTAGGTTTCTCCTGCCTTTAATCAGATGAATTTGAATCAGATTCAATTTCTGATTCGATCTTCTTTTTATTTTTCTTTATTTTTTCTTTCTTTTCTTTTTCTTTATTTCTTTTTTCTTTTTCTTTTTCTTTACTTTTTTCTTTTTCTTTCTCTTTACTTTTTTCTTTTCTTTTTCTTTTTCTTTTTTTCTTTTCTTTTTCTTTTTCTTTTCTTTTTTCTTTACTTTTTATTTTAATGGGGGACAATATACCATAGCAGTCATCTTCATTACTAGGACAGTAATCCGAGTCAGATGTCTAGGTGGAGGATGACGTCATGGATGATGAAGAGGTATCCAAAGAAGAGGAAGAAGATTTCCTTCTTCTGGATGGAGCTTTAGATTTTTTAGAATGGGCTTTAGTGGAAGATCCAGCAGAGCAGGTTCTGCTGGGCTTAACGGGCTCAGAGGTTGAAGGAAGAGATCCAACCATTATGACTTTATATTCTTCTGCAGTCTTTGCAGCTGCAAGAAGGGCTATATTTTGGGCTCTTTGAGCTCCAAAAGAGACTGATAGTCTTGGGTCAAGACCATTGTGGTTTCTCTTTAAGAGCCAAGCTTTAACAGTTTCTTCAGTGGTAGAATTGCAAAAGGCAGTCCACCACTTGACTTTAGATTTCCTCAATATAACAGGGATATTGGTACCTGAATGGAGAGAGGTATCAAAGTACCATTGATATACCCAAGGTATATTGAAGGTTAAGCAAAAGAGAAGAAGAGGAGGAAAATTCTTCTCATATGGTGTAGGATTTAGGTGAGCTTTATAATACTGGTAGGCTAATTGTACATCATGTGGTAGACAACGATCATCATTACTACAGTAATACCACCAATTAACAAACCAGGAAGGGAGGTTATTAATCTTTATATTGGTTTCACAATAGATAAGCCAGGAATGGGTTTTTCCAGGGTTTTGAAAAAATAAGGCTTTAGTCCAGGCATCTATATAGCCCAATAGTTATATGAAGAACAATGGGTTATAGAAGGAAGGGCTTTAAATTGCACAGGAATGTGCAAAGGTCTTCCCCATTCAGAAGGATGGAGAATTTTCTTTATTTTAAAAGAAGAATAGGCTATAACAGCCTTATCTTGCTGATTATAATTGTGCTTTAAAAACAAAGAATCAGAATCCACAAGAATATTAAGATAATACTCTTGGGTTTTAGAAAACTCTTTTGGTTTGAAAAACCATCCTTTAGGGTATACAGATTCAATTATAGACCATGGGTTCTGCTGAGCAAGCCCAAAATCAGTAATCAATTCTGTAGACCAAAAATTTTTATTATGCCAAAAAGACTTTGACTTTAATGGAAAATTTGAAGAAACAATTTGAGTTGAAGAACTTGAAATATTCAACTCATTTTTAGAAATATTTTGAGTTAGGGTTTTTGAAGATTGTCCTAACTCTGTTTTAAAAGGGATTATAGAATTATTACCTGGGGCTTCAGGAGGCGGGAAGCCCATTTTAGCAAGAGCTTTAAGGATCTCAGGAGATTGGGTCAGCTGGGAGACCCAAAGATCCAATTTGGCTTTATCATCTTCTTCTTGGACAACATCAGCCTAAGACTTTATTGGTTTAGGGTTTTGCAATACTATCTGAATGATCAGATAGGCTTTAAGAGAATCATCATTTAGGGTTTCTTTGGCCTTATTGGCCATTTTCTTTCTGTTTTTCCCCATGATCCCTGAGAAGGAATTCACGAGTAAGAAAATCAGGTAAACTATTATTCTCTCCTTTAATAAATTCTATATCAAAATCAAATATACTTAAAATAGCTTGCCATTTAGCAAAAATTTGTTTTGAGGCAAGGTTTTTAATATCCTTTTGTAAAACATCTTTAGCACTTTTACAATCAATCCTAAGTAAAAACTTTTGATTTAATAAATCTGATTGAAATTTTGAAATGCATAAAACAATACTCAAAATTTCTTTCTTTATAGTGGAATAGTTTAATTGGGTTGGACTCCAATATCCTGAATAAAACTGGACTATGGTTTCTTTACCCTCTTTAACCTGTTTTAAAATCCCACCAAAACCTATATATGATGCATTAGTTTCTACTATCTTAGAAGCTAATGGATCAACTATATGTAGGAAAGGAATGGTTTTAACTAAGTCTTTAACTTGTCTAACTATACCAGAATGGACCTCAGTCCATGGGCCTGAGTTTTTCTTTAGTCTATCATGCAAAGGTTTAATAGTTCTATTTAGGTTGGGAAAGAATTCTATAACATAATTCAGACAACCTAAAAATCTTTGCAATTGAGCTTTATTAATTATATGATCAGGAAACTTATCTCCAAAGGCTAAGTTTCTTTCTATAGGTTCTATGATTCCCTGTTCTATATAATGTCCTAAGAATCTAATCTTAGAATGAAACAGAGATATCTTTGTTTTACTTAATACTAAACCATTATGTTTAATTACCATAAAAATATTTTTAAGTGTTTAAAATGTTCATCTATAGTTGTAGAATATATTAATACATTATCAATGTATACAATACAAAATTTAGTATATGGGTTAAATATATCATTCATTACTCTCTGAAACTCAGAGGGTGCATTTTTTAATCCAAAAGGCATAACATTCCATTCATACTGTCCAAATGGAACAGTGAATGCAGTCTTATACCTATCTTTAGGATTAATCTGGATTTGCCAAAATCCTGATTTCATATCAAATTTACTAAAAATATTAGCTTTATATAATCTTCCTAATAGATCTTTTTTATTTGGAATAGGATACCTAATCCATTTTAAAGCTTTATTTAAAGGTTTATAATTTATTACTAATCTAGGTGATCCTCTTTCTATTTCAGAGGCCTTGTTTACATAAAATGCAGTACAAGACCAAGGGCTTCTATATTTAGTGATTAATCCTTTATTTTCTAAATCATTTATTTCTTTCCTACAAAATTCAATTAAATCAGGCGCCATCTGAATGAGCCTAGCTTTAGTTGTAATTGATTTCTCATCAAAGCCTATTTCATAAGGCAAATCAACCATATGTTGCTTTCTATTCCAAAATGCATTTGGAATATCAGCACATAAATCTTTTTCTATTTGTAATTTTAATTTATTAATTTTATCTTGCACAAATTTATTATTTAATTGTTTATTAATTTTTTGTAGATGGTAATTATTTCTTAAATTACAAAGTTGTTCAGACTTTGCTTTTATAAGAGCATTTATTTGTAACTCATTTATTGAATGTGCCTTTAAAAGATTTAAATTCCTCTTTTAAGGTTTTTCCAAAAATAGAAAAATTATCTTTTGATTTCTCACTTTAAAACTTATATTATCATCATTTACTGAATAAGGTGTTATCAAATTCATAAATGATGTTCCTAAGATTACTGTATGATGAATGTTAGTTAAAATAAATATATTTTTTATTTCTAAATTTTTATCTATTATTGATGATTCTGCTTTGCTAAGTATATTTAATTTAGATTTATTTACTGCAGATAAACTTTCCTTAGTTTCTTGCCAAAATCTTTTTGGTACTAAACTAGGTTTAATGCAGTTTAAATCAGCTCATGTATCAAATAATGCTATAGTTTCTATATTATAATTATCTGAAAATTTTAATTTTATTTTTATTAAATATTTTCTAGATGTTATTTCATGCAACATAAAAATTAAATTATTAGGAATTTTATCTTTACTAATTAAACTAACTTCATTATTATCATTATTTTCTTCTTGCTCAATATCTTTTTCTTCTTCATCAGAATAAGTCAAATTTAATAATGACTTTATTATCTTTGAATCATTTTCTTGTTTAATTTTTAATTCCTTTAATTCTAATTTAATTTCTTTAATTTCTTTTTGTAAATCATTTATGATTGGTTTATTTTTTATTGTTTTATTTTTATTTAATATTGTAGTTAAATCATAAATTTGTTTACTAGTACTAGGTAATATAGAATGTTTAGGCTTATCACTTTCTAATATTTTATTTAACATTTTTTCTTGAATTTTAGGATCACTTATATATTTTATTGCTTCTAAAATAGATTCCTGTTAGTTAACACATTTAATGATTTACTACTATTTTCAGAACTAGTTTATGTTCCTATATCATCTATTTGATTTATTTCTTCAGAATCCGAATATTTTTCAGAATCTGAATAATCTAAATATAATTCATGAATTTTATTTAATACAAATTCTTCTAAATTTAATTATTGTAATTTTTTATCAAATTTATAAAATATTGATGTGTGGCATTTCCTTCCACATTTATAACATGTTAGATCTTTATATGATGTAAATTTTTTATCTTTTTGTTTATATGGTTTTCTACTAGGTTTCCTATATTTATAAGGTTTTTGTTTTTTATAATAATCATCTTTATCAAGTTTTTTCTTATAACTCTTTTTATGATATTTCTTATAAGGTTTTTTATATTTTGTAGTAGAACACTGTCCATTACAATCTTAATGTTTCTGTGTTATACTATAATCAAATTGTTTACATAAAGAACCTAGTTCTTGTTTAGTCTTTCTCATTTCATATTTTAATGATTTTTAAAGTTTTATGTCTTGACAAAGTTTTAATCCTTCCTTTTGAACTATACTAAACAATTGTCCTTAGGTCAATAGGTCATAAGGAATAGGATTTCCATATTCCTGTTTTATATAGTTCCCAACTTTCTCTCCTAGAAAAAAGGGTAGTCCTGCTAAGAATTTTTCTTTCCAGAAAGCCTGGTTAGAATCTTCTCTAAGCATTATCCTAGTTAGGAAAGTTGTTTTATAAAACTGAAAGTCACTAAGTTTCTTAAACCTAAGATTACTTAGTAGTTCAACATTTTTATCCTTTAAATGTGTAGGGTCGCCTATAAAATGAACTGATATAGTCAAGATTAGTGTTGCCACTGCATCTTGAATAGTATCACCATATTCATTTAATATAGGTATCCCATCTTCATAAGTTTTTATAGCATTTAGAATTTCTAAATATTGTTCATCAGTGAGATGATTATCCCACCAACCTTTAAGTTGTCCTGTAAAACCAGCTATAAGGAGTTCAGCTATAGTCTTATCTGAAGTTTCTGTTTGGGTTCTATAAGCATTGGCAGCCATTGTCATCTGTTGTAGAAGACTCAGAATATTGTATTCTGATAGGCTATCAATGTTCCATTCATATACTGAAGAGGCATTATACTTATACTGTGTTAATGTATTAGGTCTGTCTGTTATTCCTAGGTCTGGGGCAGACATTCTAGGTATTATAGGTTGATTATATGTTATGAGATTTATTTGTGGTTCTAAAGTTTTACTAAAAGTTTCAATATCTTCAGATTCAGGTTGAGATTCTTCAACTGAATCTGATTCTTGTTCTTGGGTAACTATACTAATGGTTTTAGAAGCTTTAGATTGAGGTTTTTCATGAACTACCTGTTTTGACCCGGAAGAAGAGTCAATTTTACTTAATTGTTCTTTAATTGCTTTTACAAAGTCAGAATCTTTAGATTTTACTTCTTTTTGTCCTGTTTTAGAAACTTCGAAAGGTTTAAAAACATGAGATTTAAGTTTTTTATCTTTTACATCCTTTTCAATTTTTACTATTTTACTTTCTTTAATAGTATCTTCTATTCTGTTTAACTGTTGTCTTATACTCAATAGGTGTGCATTACTAAAATTATTTTGCTCTAATATTTTCCTATTAGGGTCATCTTCAGCTACTATTTTAAATGGTGCTATATTTATTTCTCTATCTCCATGTAGGAATACACTTGATGTTTTTGGTGAATATTCACTCTGTATTATTTTATCTTTTACTTTCCATTCTGTTTCTTTATTCCTAATAGTTACTGGATTTATTAATTTTTTTGCTTTAAGTTTTCCTTTATAAATTTTTTTAAACTAATCAAAGAATTTCATATTAACTTCATAATATTTTATAAAGTCAATATATTCTTCTTTAACTGATTCAAAATCTTTTACTTTATTTTTCACACTTTCTAATTTATCTTTATTTTTAATTGCTGTTAATTCTTTATTTAACCTATTAAAATTAAAAACAAATTCTTTATTAATCACATTTAATTCTCTATCTATGTTTGCTACATTTTCTGTCATGAAAGAAGCTGTAGGTGACATAGGAGGAGAGGGAGACTGTTCTATATTCTGAGATTGATTATAATTAGGGTTTGGTTCCAAAGGGTTCATTGTTCCTGTTGGATTATAATATAAATGTAGTACTATTGTACTATAGTCTACACCTTTTAATTTACTACTAGATTCAGGTATATCTGATGTAGAATACATAGGCTTTACTACTGTTTGCAATACAGGTTTAGGTTCATTTTCTTTATATGAGGCGTATATTACAGAAGGTAACTATGAGACTTTACCTATATCTACTGTCAAAACAGAGGAGGAAGAGTCTGAATACCTGCTGCTTATACTATGTCTACTGAATTTTAATTTTACTTTATCGTCTTCATACTGTTCAATTTTACTAAGTTCTATATTGGGTTTAACTATAGTCTTTGGTTCAGGAAGAGGAGCAGCGTCCTCTAAGACCCATTCATCAGGGAGACTAATATCTTTCCACTGAATAGTCCTAGGGATTACTGTATTAGCTTTACTTAAGTCTGTTTGTAAAAATTTAGTTTCTCCTAATTTAGGTTGCATTATATACTTCGTAGCAAAGGCAGATACCATTGCTTTATACTTTATTTTATACATTAATGCTACAGGAATAGATCCTTCAAACATTTTATAATTATGTGTTTTAATTTCTAAAACTATGCTTTTTAATATATTTGGATCATTTAATGAAATTGTTATATCTGGAAAACAGTCAAATGAGATAGGTCCACTACCCAGACTGGTTTCTATAGTTCCTAAAAGTGAATCATTAAAATTTACAAACCTAGCATCTCTGACTACTGCCAGAATACTAGTATTTAATCCTTCTCTGGTTAAAGGTTTTATATCTATTTGTACTAATTCTATATGTATATACTTGTATTTTTTATTTTTATGATACTTTATTGATTCTGCAGAAAGTAAAGTTATCTTTTCAAAGGGTTTACTTAACTGTACATCCCTTTCTTCAGCTTTAATTATGTAATCATTTTTAAATATATTTAATTTAGGTATTTTATAAATTTGTTCTTTATCTATGTTAAGTATTACCCAATTATCAATTGCTTTATTAAAATCTTCTAAAATTACTTCATTTCTGTTTACAATCCTTTTAACTCATGATGACTCAGAACTATCTGATTTAGTTGTACTAGCAAATTTACATAAAAATGGTTTCATTTTTAAATATTTGAAAAATAGATTTTAAAGTTTATTAATGTTGGTTTTGGTAGCGACCACTGACTTACTGCCCTAAACGCCTGTCCGTCGGCTAACACGGGTCTTACTGCATATCCAATACCTAGACAACACTAAGTCCACTTGTAGATCTATAAGTCAAAGATTTAACTATAGAAACAGTTATATATCTATCTACTACCACCCCTAAAAGAAGATGGCTCTGATACCAACAAATATTGAAATGATGTTTGCCGGCAACCGCAAGATAAACAAATTATATTGAAATGATGTTTGCCGGCAACCGCAAGATAAACAATTTTTTATTGCTTTATATGGAAATTAAAGCATGGTTAGAAACCTTAGGTTGTTGGATAGAATTGTTTTGCATATATTAAAAATTTTAATTATCAATAATTTTTAGTTAGATGGTATAGTAAGATTATTTGTCTTAAATTTTAATATTTAATTGATGAAATGAATTGTAAAAATTAAGTATGAACTCGAGTAAATTAGTGGTAATAATTATAATTATACTTTTAAATCTAATATTCAAAAAAATTTCATTAAAATAACGGTAATATTTATGATTTTCAATTTTAGTTTTTTTTTTCCATTATCATGTTTTTGATATAATATATATATGATAAAAATTCACAATAGAATAACAATTAAACAATACAAATTTTTGAAAGGAATAGTAAAGCCAAAAGCTAGAAAAAATTCAAGAGCATGATTGAAGAGCAGAGAAAGTGACAATGTAATATTGGTTTATGTAATTTTTTAATATATTAAAAAATTTAATGCATGTATTAATATGATAAATAATTTGTTAAAATTAATAACACTTATATGCTAAAGCTAACTTCCCATGCTCTTAGCTTCATTTGCGTATGAACAGTGCAATAGGTTAGGATTCCCACATTGATTAGAAAAGTCATTAATATGAGAAAACCTCTATAAATATCTAATAGCAAACTTAATAGATTCAGATGGAGCCATTATTATTTTTTATTACAAATTTCTAGTAATTATATCTACAAAATTATAGTTTATAAAATTTTTTTATTACAAATTTATTATTTTTATAGCAAATTACTAGTTACGATTATATAATTTTATAGACAAAATATATACATTATTAGCTACAATATTTTGATCATAAGAAGAAATAAGTATTTTAGCCATGGAATTATTTGATTCTTGGTTAGCATGTTAATATATTTGTCACGATATTGTAGCTGTGGCAAACTCTTCGAATTTTTTAGTTACAAATTTATTAATTCTATAATATATATATATATATATATTTATAGTTATAAAAGTTAATCTAGCGTTTCTAATACTATCAATTAGTTGCTATAAATTTATTTATTTTATGACAAAATATTTAATCTTTTAGTTATAAGAAAATTACTTATGTGACAAAATAAATATGCTCTTAGCTACAAAAAAAAAATATATGTGGCTAACTTTTTATTGCGTCATTTCTAGTAATAAAAGTTTATATTGCGGCTAATTATCTTACCCACATAATTTTATAATTTTAGCTACTAATTTTGCCATGACTGTAAACACTTTTTTTTAGTGTCCCTCCGTTAAAATAAATTCATCCTTGAATTTAATAGAGCGATCAATAACAAATCACAACCTTAATTATGCCAAAGATGGCTAGCGTACAATTAACTGAATTTTCCATTTACAAGATGTTTTGATTTGTTAAAAATAAATATGGATATTTATCTCTCATTTCGACTTTCGTTTTCCAAGTACATTCTTTTGTGGTATGATTGCACAACAAAACCTTTACCATATAAATTTCTTTAGAGGGTAGCTTTTGAATATGACAGTTCATAATGGCTATGGGGACCTCCTCATGAGAAATATTTTCACAAATATGAACTTCTTGTTGATGTAATACATGTGAAAGATCAAGGATATACTTACTCAATATTCAGATGTGAAACGCTGGATGGATGTGAGAGAAACCTAATGGAGAATCCAATCGATATGCAACTGCTTCAACCCTCTCAATAATCACATAGGGCCTAATGTACCGTGGTATCAGCTTGCCTTTCTTACCAAATCTCATCACTCCCCTCATAGGAGAAACTTTCAGGAATACTATATCGACCATTACAAAAGACACATCACTATATCTAAGGTTTGCATAACTCTTTTGGCTGCTAGCAACAGTTTTTAGTCATTCTTGAATAATGAGAATTTTATCAGAAGTAATTTGGACTAGGTCAGTTCTTACTAGTTGTCTCTCACTAACTTCTTCCCAACAGAATACTAGTATGATAGTACATTATTCAACAGAATACTGGTGATCTACATTTCCTATTATAAAGAGTCTCATAAGGTGGCATCTCAATACTAGTATGATAGTTGTTATTATAAGGAAACTCAATCAATGGTAGATGGCAATTCTAATGGGTCCTAAATTCAAGTACATAGATTTGAAATATATCTTCCAAGGTTTGGATAGTCCTCTCAAATGAACCATCAGTTTGAGGGTGAAAAGCAATACTAAAATCTAACCTTGTACCCAAAGCAACTTGCAATGATCTCTAAAATCTAGAAGTGAATTAGAGCCCTCTATCTGACACAGTAGAAATTAGGACTCCATGTGGACAAACTATCTTCTTTACATACAATTTCACATACTTAGCCACATAATAATTTACTTTCACTAGAATAAAATATGCTGACTTGGTCAATCAATCCACAATAACACATATGGAATCATACCTTGAAGAGGTTTTAGGTAATCCAGTCACGAAGTTCATAGTAATCCTCTCCCACTTCCACTAAGGGATAGGCTTCTAATGCTCCAACTTTATATGTTAACAAGTGAGGAATCTAGAAACAGATTCTGCATTTTCTTTCATCATGCCATTCCACTAATATATACCTTTTAGATCTAGATACATCTTGGTAGAACTTGGATGTACATTATGAGCTGCAAGGTGCGTCTCTTTGAATATCTCCTTTCTCAAATTATCTACATCTAAAACCCATAACTGTGAACCATTTCAAAGTACACAATTTCATCAATTATGAAGTCCTTAGAGTTACTTTCCTTCTCTTCTTCCATGATTCTACATAAGTATGGGTATCATCTCTGAGCCACCTTGATTTGCTCTATTAGTATCGAGCAGACATGGAAATTTACTAATAATACACCTGAGTCATTCACTTCAAGCTATAACTCTTCATCAAACAACTCTATCAACTTGTTAACTATAACTTTCCACCACACTATGAGTTAGGCTACCAGAAGACTTTCTACTCAAAGCATCAACCACTATATTTGCTTCACCAAGGTGATAAAGGATAGGATAATCATAATCCTTCAAAAGTTTGATCCATCTTCTTTGCCTCATTTAAATCCTTATAATAAAAAATATGCTTTAGACTTTTGTGATCTATGTATATTTCATAAGTTTCACTATATAAATACTAATGTCTCCAAATTTTTAGCGCAAAGGTTAATGTGCTATCTCTAGATCATGGATAGGATAACTATGCTCATTTTTCTTTAATTAGCGAGAGGTGTAAGTAATTACTCTACCATGTTCCATCAGTACACACCCAAGACCAACTCTAGAAGCAACACATTAGATGGTGTAGCTAGCCATTCCTAAAGACAAGGCTAACACTAGAGTAGAAGTGAGACAATCCTTCAATTTCTGGAAACTATCCTCATATGCCTTAGCCTACACAAACTTGGCATTCTTGTGAGTTAGGCCCTCGATGAGGGAGCTTTATCAGAAGTAGGGTTTGGACAGAGCATATGAGGAACCTCTGAATAACACTTAATTAACCACCCTTACCAAGTTAAAGGAGCTATTATCCTTGAGAAATCTTGAACAAAGCGACGATAATATCTTGCCAATCCTAGGAAACTATGAACCTCGGTGATAATTTTTAGGCCACGACCATTTTATAACAACTTCAACCTTTCTACGGTCCATCATAATGCCATCCTTAGTAACAACATATCATAAAAAGGTCACACTATCTAGCCAACTCAAAGGCAAAGTACTAGGTTGGATGAATCCCTTATCCAAAAGATCTTTTAATAATTCTTTGAGTTCCTTCAGTCTATAGGGCCATCCTATAAAATGGCATAAATATTAGGTTTATGCCAAGAACTACATTGATACATAACTCTATCTCTCTTTTAGGAGGCAATCCTGGAAGCTCTTTAGGGAAAATATCTGAAAATTTATTCACCACCGGCATGTTTTTAAAATTTTTAACATCTCTAGAGATATCTCTGTCAACTGCTAAATACCCTTGATAACCATGACGCAACATTTTTCTGGTGCTAATAGGTGAGATAAGGCTATAGGTGGTAGTACTTCTGTCCCTCTTAAAAGAAAATCCTAAATCACCTAGTATTTGGAAGATGACCTCCTTATTACGGCAATCAAGGGTGAATAATGATTTGACAACTAATCCTTACCACGAATTATGTTAAAATCCATCACATCGATAAAAATAAGATCAACAGGTAGGATTCTTCCATCTACTAAGACTGAATAAGACTTAAAGACTATATCTGCCGACAAGAAATTACTTATAGGAGTTATAAAATATAAGGGGCACTCCAAACTGGTAGGTCTAACTACAAATATAGGGGACACAAAGGAGTGTGTATCACTTAGATCTATCAATACATGTGCCTCTAAAGAATATATAGAAAGATTACCTGCCACCACTGCATTAGAAGCCTAAGCATCCTTATGGGTAAGGGTGAAAACTTAATCCAGCCCCTGATTATGACCTTTGCTTGAATATTCTAAGCTTTGACTTGGAGTCTGTCCTGTACTACCCCTACCTTCAAAGCCATGGCTCTAATAGCCACTCATTCATCCCTTAGAATAAGATGGGAAAGAAATCTATATAGGCTAGCCCATATTAGTTAAAGAACCCTAAGTAAACTCCTGATTAAAAGCTCGTTGTCCTTCTGATAAGGGGAAATCCCTGGCAAAATGACTCGGTTGGCCACATCCAAAGCAAGCACTTGATCCCTGCATACATTTCCCCTAATGGGCTTTATCATATGTAGCATAGGTAGAGGTGCTGAAATAGGAGCCTGGTCTATTATAACTAGAGATCCCACTGCTACCATTATAACCTCGACCATATCTGGAACCACCCTTAGTCTTGCCCTTATGTCTAAAGCAACTCTATGGCTTTGAAGAATGAGTGACCATTTGGAAATTAATACTAGGATAAAAAAATTGTGAATGCCTTGACCTCCCTATTGAATAGGTCCTCTAAATCTCTTTTTTCGTTCTTCTAAGGTGAATTATATGTATCAAGCAGTATTAACCAACTCATTAAAAGGTCGACCTAATATCAACTGAGTAGGGAGTTGTAGTGATCATCCAAAGCCTTGACATATCTAAACTTCTTTAGCTCATCATCTGCTTCCATGATGGGAACAAATTTGCACAACCCCAAAAATTTGGTGGTGACTACCTCTAAAGTATGTTCAACCTTAAACTCTCTAGTTTTATCATTTCTCGATGTACAAAACTGAGAGGGACAAACCAAGCAAGAAACTTCCTTCGAAAATTCTCACAAGTCATCTTTTGATATCAAGGTAGTATATAGTCTTTATACCATACATGTGCAGGACCCTCTAGCCTTTGACTAGTAAAATAGATAGATCTAGTATCTATATAACCCAACTTCATAAAAATCTCTCAAATTTTATCAAGAAAGTCATAAGACTGCTCCTCATCAATAGAAAAAGTTGGTGGATGTTGCTTAATGAATTACTCTAGGGAAAATTGTGAAGGTGCTACAGGTTGGGGCTGTTAAAGGAACAACCTGGGTCATGTCAACCATGATCCTTTGGAATCTTGCGAGCATTGTTTCCACACCTATAGGGGCCTCCTCCCTATTGTGTTTACATATGCCTAGATGACTAATGCCAAACATGGTCAATATTATAGAACCTTCTTTCTCCTGACTTTCTTGCTCTCTAGCAACTGCTTGAGTTCTAGCATAGTTCTAGTTGTACGCTAACTCATTTTACTAAACATAAATAGGAAACTTTAATCAAATAGAATAAGTCGATATACAATTATATAAAGGAAATGACACATTAACTGAGTCAGTAAAATAAAATGGTATCATAGATATAAGAAACAAAGAAGACATGAAAAGATGTGTGGGACCTATACTCTGCAAATCTAAGTTTCTTAGGAAAAGAAATCAAATGCTTTGATACTAACTTTATCGCAACCCGAACCCAATGGCATGTGACTAGCATTAAGGGATGGGAAACTCGTGGCTCCAGACCCCTAAGTCAGCTTGAACTATTATAATTATAGGAATATTTTATACAACACATCAATCATACGATACAATATTAAATCATAAAATTTCAATACTATAAAATTTACAGTGTTTTTAACGTGCAAATATAATACAATACATAATAAATTGCATATCCAATTAATTTATAAACACATTCCACTACTAGGGAAGAAAGGTATAGTTACTGAATAAACAACTTTTAAAAGCTCACATTAAAAACCTAAAAAAACTAGTGAGATAGGGGTGAGCATCTCAACTCAATGAGTGATACCAATTAATAAACAAACATGGTATCCTATCCTAATTCTATAAGAAGGATGCTCAGGCATCATGCTAAATAGATAATAAAGCAAATTATCATCCAAGCATAAAAATTAGTTCATTGGAAACACTCTAACCCTCAAATTGGGGTGTCCATCTCCCTATCTTGCTATCTTCATCTAATATGGTTTCTTAAAATCTAACACATAGGGTCTGCAGTTATGGCTTTAGCTATGCAGCAATACTTAACTGACAAGCAGCACTAAGAAAAAGAAAGCCCCCGTTGTCACACTAGTCATAAATTCTTCATTATATAATACCATCATATCATTTCATATCTAGAATGTAAATCACATCTTAGGTGGTCTCATGTCATCCCAATTCCATCTCTCATCCAGAAATCATATTCATCACATAAATAAGCAATCACAAGCAAATATCAAAATTCTAAAATTCTAAAAAATATATAAATAATATATATACACATTATATGTGAATGCATGAAATACAGATAAATATATTAGAAAGTATCACTCAGAATTTAATAAAGAAACTCGACTCAGTCAATAACTTGGCCTGGGAGCTGTAGGGTATGATACTAAACAATCTACAGAATAAAATACCATAAAAATATTATGAAAATAATTACAAACTAAAAAAATAAACATGTTATGAATGAAAAATATGATTGAAAATCTAATAGAATTATTTTGGACTAGTCCCTAAAAATATAGACAACTGACATAATATCACTCAATTAATTTATTAAATTGAAATCAAACTTCTAAAATTTAATTGTTATTCTCATAAATTCTGTAATTTTCATGTTAGATAAAATTAAATATTTAACATATAACATGTCTAGTGGGAAGTACTTACTAGTCCCACACTGAGGTTTTGCCAAAAAATTTTATTGAAAGAATTTGGTGGCAAAATGGATGCCACATGTCTGTCTCAGACAGAGGAATTAAAAAATATATATCACTCTTCCTCACTTATTTGAAAATCCGCCAAAAACAACATTAAAAGCTACTGGTCTTGGCAGAATTTCAACCAAAATTTCTAATCCAAAAATTGTAAATGTGGTACCAAATAAAAGTTTAGGAAGAGAGGTGTCCAATGGTATGAGAAACATGAAGCCATCTAACACAGGGAAGAAGGTGAGGCAGTGTGAAGTGTGATTGAGACCTGAGAGTAAGAGCGGACTGATGAGGTAAGTTTTGGTTAAGTTAAAAAAAATCAAAAAGGAGTTATTTTGGAGAAAAATCAAGACAACTATTTTATATATAATACATTTGTTTTTGAAAAAAAATATGTTGGGCCATATTGAATTGGCCTAAGGAAATATCACTCAAGCTAAAGACCGACCATAGGGTCGCTTGGGTTTGATTAGTGAACCTGAGGCCTAACCCAAATACTTTTAACTTGGCCTAACCAAGTTGGGTTGGGTTGCGTTGGGCTGGTTGCTCCGGTTTTTAGGCTCAATGAACATCCCTAATGAGAACAAATACTTGCTGAATATCAACCTAAAACATTAACATAAGCATTTTTGATATTGTTATAGCTTAATACATGATATTTAATTGAATTAAGTATGTAAATTAGTATTTAGGTACTTAATACTATCACATAGCATATAATATTTTCATAGATAGTACTTATTTTATTCCAGTTTGTAACCCTCAAATTTTTATTAAAATATAATTGAATAAATAATTTGGAAGGGTTAGGTGAGGTATTAGATGAAGAAATAATTAAGGTATATGCAAAATATAAGCAAGATATACATAACATAAAAATGCCTCTAAAGAAACAAAAAAGTAAAAAAGTAAAAAGTAAAAATTTAAAGTAAAAGGTAAAAAAGTTTAAAAAATTTAAAAATGAAATTAATTTTAGTGGAAGATGTTTAAGGATTTATAATTAATTAATTAATTAATATATATATGGATAGGAAATAAGAAAGAAATAAAAACAATTTGAATCATCATCATCTTATTCTTCTTAGCCTTGGCTGAACCACATTGATGGAGGGGAAAAGTCATTATTCCTTCCAAACTCCAAGTTTTACAAGGATTTTTCAAGAATTAAAAAACATTTTGGTGAAATTCCAACTAATTAGTAAGTTTCCTTTGCCTTTAAGGAAGTTTCTTGAAACATTTTAATTGTGTAGAATTTCAATTTTTAAAGGCATGCTTGGTAATTGTTTAAATGATATGTAATGAAGTTATTTTGATATGAAGATGATGATTTTATGGTTAGTTGATTGATTTCTTTAGGTTTGATTGAAGTTTGGAAGAGGAAGAGAGTGATTTAGGTATTTGATGAGAAATTTGAAAAAAAAATGGAGCTTAATTGTATTTAATTGCTTAAACTATGTTAGAATTTGATTTTAAAGACATAATTGAACTTAAAACATGATTTAAAATTGATTATAATAGGTTTCTAAAATTAAAGTGCATTAGGGAAAAATTAAAAATTTTAGGGAAATGTGATAAAATAAGTTTTATTAGTTAAAGTGTACAAAAATATGATTCTAATGAATTATTTAAATTCATAATATGGTTAGAAGTTGAGTAGATTTAGTTTTCCAAGTCAAAGTGGTGAAGGGCATTTGGTGAAAGTGGAGTTGGATGGAGAATTTGGCTTAGATTTTGATCTTTTGGAGGTTAGTACATGCTTTGATAGCTATTATTTTAATTGTATTGTTTTTAACATAACACATTACATTTGGATGAACGTGTTGTGTGACTTGTACATTGATGGTTATATGTGATATGCATTGTTTGAAATGAAAATGTGTAATTTACATAAATTATAATAGGATAAGCCATTAAAGTATGGCTACTATCATTCAAATGTATAAAATGTAAAAAGTGTGGGTTATGTGTTAAAATGTGAAAATTAGCCACATTGAGTTTGTGACTAAAATTGATGTTGGATATGAACAGAAATCTGTAAAATGAATATGAAATATGGAAAAATATGGACAAAGTGTGAAAGGATGAATATGTAGTGCATGTTACCTTATGTAATATCTAGTTTCAGAAAATTGTGTTTGGTATTATTTGGTATGCCATACGATAGGCCAATGTGTGTCACGCTAGGAGAGACACGCTAGTGTCACAGTATTGATTATGCCTTTGGGCGAGACATGCTGGTGTCATCATTATTGAGATAGGCCAAAAAATATTTCTGGGACTAGATTATTGTATAAGGATTTTAAGCCCAATGTGTATTAGTGATTATGATAAATTAATGAATTATAGAGATACATATATATTGTGCATGATATTGTTGTGTAATCCATTTTTAAGGAATGTTATTTGTATTATCACTATTGTTATCAAAATATGTACCACTAAACTAGTAGGTTTGTGCGATTAAATTCTATAGCGCAGGTGACATGATAGATAATGAGAGTATTAATTGACAAGATCAGGTCTAAGATGTAGGGATGTTGACAAGAGTTTGATACTGCCACCAGACTAGAGTTATCAGCATTTCATGTATTATTTTATTTTTGTACTTTATTATATGCATATAGTATGTAAATAGATATTAAAGCTATAAATTTGATGTTTGTTTATATAATTAAGTATTTGAGATATTTCCTATATATATATATATAAGATCATTTGGCTTTGAGAATGTAAATTATATGAATGATATTGGAGAATTGATTAAATGGATGGGAATGTATTGGCAGTGTGAATCTTATGCAGGTTGTGATTATTTGGTTTTTTGGAAATATTCGAAATATAGACAAAGACGAATTTTTTTCCAGAGATTTTCATTAATAAATGCTATTTTTGTAGTTATATTTATATTTATTTATCTAATAAATTATCTTTAAAATAAGAAAATTATTTTATTGCAAATTTTAATAAATTTTCTAATGACTGGAATGATGTCATTCTTATATTTTGTACTGTATGTATATAAGGTATAAGAGTGTTACATTTATTTTAATATCAAAGCTTGATTTGTGGTTCTTGATCTATATGAATTTTTAAGAGAAATGGGGATATTAAATGTGGTTTTAAAATGTCATTTATGCATATGCATTAGCATTTAAACTAGTCTTTGATGTGGCAATATGTTTTGTTTTAATAAATATAGGTTGGGATGGCGTTTGAGATGCATATGTCTGATGAGGGTAGTGCATAGAGTATTATTTTAGAAGAGGGTAGAGATAGAGCTAGTACAAATATTGCTGGCAAGGAATCAGTGCCAACCAAACTAGTAGGTTTGGACATTCCTGCAGTCTGGATGTAGCAGATGGTGGAGTTGTTTTGTCAGGCACCAATACAGTAGAAGTAACAAACCAGAATGTATGACAAGTTGAGAAAATAAGGGGCTACAGGCTTCTTGGGCATTATAGATCCAGATGAGACAGAGCAGCAGTTGGACAGAGTGGAGCGGGTATTTATTTTGTTTGAGGCCACTGCAGAGAAGAAATTTGACTATGTTATTTATCTTCTGCAGAGGGATGCATATGATTGGTGGAAGATCATTCCATATGGTTTAGATTACCTCTAGTGCTATCATATGATGACTTTTTGAGCGAGTTTGGGAAGAAATATATCTCTAGTGATTACATAGATGCAAAGAAGAAGGAATTCCTGAATTTGAAGCAAGGTACAAATTTCTCTTAAATATGAGAAGGAGTTTCTTTGGCTGAGTAATATGTGGGTGAAATTATGGTATATGAGATAGGTCGAAGGTTTGAAGAGGGATTGAGGCCATCTATTATATGCCAAGTGGCGATAGTGCAGTAACAGTAGAGATAGAGGCCTGCATCCTCAGTGGCAAGTGCTTTAACTCCAACTTCTTAGAGACCTACTCCACCTATCTGTGCTCATATGGTATGGCGCACAGGGGTGTTTGTTGGAAGATTGGTGCCTCAGCAGGTTACTTTAGATGTGGGTCATAAAATCATTTAATCAGATATTATCCAGAGCCACCAAATGACAGACAGACAGAGACAACAGTGTCTAGGCTTAGTGTCAGAGTGGGTTGAGGTAGTAGAGGTAGTGACCGAGGTTGTATACTAGGGACTAGTCAAAGAGGAGGATCTACAGCAAGGAGTAGAACAGAGAAGGCATGGACATCACAGAGGGTGTATGTGATGTAAAAAAAAGCCAAATACTTTAGATGTGATAGCTGGTATATTTTCTCTACTTGATACTTCAGTTCATGCATTGATAGACCTTAGGTTGACACATTAATACATCAGTGCATCCATTTTGCCTGTAAATGATGTACATTCAGAGTTCTTAGGGTTTGATGTGCTGGTGACCAACCCTTTTGGGCATAGTGTAGTAGTTAGCAGAGTATACCGAGATAGACCAATAGTGGTTCATGATAAGGAGTTTCTCGATGGTCTGATTAAGATCCCTTTAGGGATTATGACCTTATCTTAGGCATGGATTGGTTATCCAAAGATTAGGCTATAGTAGATTATCAGTAAAAGCATGTTACTCTGAAAACACGTGATGGGGAGAATGTAGTGGTATCAAGTAAGCAGAGACACCTCTTATCCATATTTATTTCAGCTATTTCAGCAAGGAGGATGATCTAGAAGGGGTGTGAAGATTACTTAGCACATGTAGTGGATACTAGAGTAGAGGGGTCTAAGCTTACAATATTCCTATAGTGGCAGAATTCCTTGATGTGTTTACAAATGAGTAGCTAAGGTTACCTCTAGTGAGAGAAGTAGAGTTTGGTATCGATGTGATACCGAGTACCAATCCCATTTCCATTGCCCTATATTAGATGGCACCTGCAAAATTGAAAGAGTTGAAGGTACAGTTGTAGGAGTTGTTGGATAAAGGGTTCATTCACCCTAGTGTCTCACCCTGGAGAGCACTAGTGTTATTTATTAAAAAGAGGGATAACACTTTGAGATTGTGTATTGATTATAGGCAGCTGAATGAAGTGATAATCAAGAATAAGTACCCATTACCTCGTATTGATGATCTCTTTGATGAGTTGAAGAGCGCAACCATATTTTTCAGGATTTATTTGAGATCAAGGTATCATCAGTTGAGAGTTAGAGATGCAGATGTATCCAAGACCGCTTTTTACATAAGGTATGGGCACTATGAGTTTTTAGTTATGCCTTTTGGGCAACGAATGCACCAACATCCTTTATGGATTTGATGAATCGGATCTTCCGATCATACTTAGATCAATTTGTTGTGGCATTCATTAATGATATTTTGGTTTATTCATATAGCAAGGAAGATCATGATTGGCATTTGTAGATTGTGTTATAGACTTTGAGGGAGAAATAGCTATATGCCAAATTATCCAAATTTTTCAGGATTGATTTGAGATCAAGGTACCATCAGTTAAGAGTTAGAGATGCAGATGTATCTAAGACCGCTTTTCACATGAGGTGTGGGCACTTTGAGTTTCTAGTGATGCCTTTTGGGCGACGAATGCACCAGCGGCTTTATTGATTTGATGAATCGGATCTTCCAATCATACTTGGATCAATTTATTATGGTATTCATTAATGATATTTTGGTTTATTCATGTAGCAAGGAAGATCATGATTGACATCTGTAGATTATATTGTAGACTTTGGGGGAGAAATAGCTATATGCCAAATTATCCAAATGTGAGTTTTAGTTAGATCAAGTGACTTTTCTTGAGTATGTTATTTCAGCAAAGGGCATTAATGTTGATCTGAGTAAAGTAGAGGCTATTCTAAATTGGAGTCCACCAATGAAAATTATAGAAGTCAAAAGTTTTCTAGGTTTAGTAGGTTACTATCATCAGTTTATGAAGGGATTTTCCATGATAGCTATGCCATTCATCAGATTACTTGGAAAAGGTGTGAAGTTTGTATGGACGGATCAATGTTAGGCAAGTTTAGAGCAGTTGAGAGACATGTTGATACAGGCTCCTGTCCTTACCCTACATATGGAAGGTAAACCATATATGATATATCTAGTGATGTTCACATAATGGTTTGGCATATGTTCTGATGTAGGAGGGTACAGTCATTGCATATGCATCCAGACAGTTGAGGCCTTATGAGTTTAACTACCCGACTCATGATTTAGAGTTGGTAACCATAATATTTGTACTAAAGATTTAACAATATTATTTGTATGGGGAGAAATGCTTCATCTATAATGATCATAAGAGGTTAAAGAATCTGGGTATCTAAAAAGAGTTGAATCTTTGACAAAGACGATGGTTGAAACTGATAACAGATTATGACTGCGTGATTGATTATCATCATGGCAAGGCAAAGTTGTTGCAGATGCTTTGAGTCAAAAGTCCATGGCAAGATTGATTGCCTATTCACTCTCATTGCTTGTTGAGTTAAGAGTATTACATGACAGATTTGAAATATGTGATGACGGTGCACTTATGGCTCAGCAGCAGGTAAGCCCATTACTACTTGGTCAGATCAAGGAAACACAAAAGACGTATGTGAAACTCTAGAAGATTATGAAGGATTGTCATAAGGGGGAGAGTAGGGATTTTCACATTACACATTAGAGATTATGGTAGCCTATGGTACATAGATTGGTTGTGTGTTCGAGATGATGCTAAATAGAAAAAGAAGATTCTATATAAAGCACAACAGTCTCCTTATGATATGCACCCCAAAATTACCAAGATGTATCAAGACCTAAAGCAACATTATTGGTGATCAGGTATAAAAATAGATATAACAGAGTTTGTATCCAGGTGTCTCACTTGTCATGGAATGAAAACTGAGCACTAGGTTCCTTCAGGGTTACTACAGCCATTATAAGTACCCGAGTAAAAGTGAGATAGAGTGAATATAGATTTTGTAGCTGGACTACCCTTGACCCAGAGGAAGCATGATGCAATCTAGGTAATAGTGGATAGAATGAAGAAGTCAGTTCATTTCCTTTTGGTTAGGATGGATTATTCTCTTGGCAGACTGGTTAAGCTGTATACCAGTGAGATTATGATACATGACATCCCAGTTTTATTAGTATCTAACCGAGACCCATGATTTACATCGAGATTTTAGAGGAGATTGCAGGATGCGTTGGGTACTCGATTATGTTTCAACACTGCTTTCCATCCACAGACAGATAGGTCCTAATTTGATCATGAAAACAAAAGAGAAAGTGAAAGTAATTTGGGATCAGTTAGAAGCAACTTCAGACTGACAAAAATATACTTAGACTATATAGAGTTCAGTGTGGGTGATAAAGTGTTCCTAAAAGTGTCTCCTTAGAAAAAAAATATTGAGGTTCGGTCAGAAGGGTAAGTTGAGTCCTCACTTCATTAGACCATATGAGATACTAGAGAGAGTGAGACTAGTGGCTTATAGACTGGCTTTACCGTCTAAGTTGGATAAGATACACAACATCTTCCATGTCAGCTGTAACGCCCGAATTTTTATTAAAATATAATTGAATAAATTATTTGAAAGGGTTAAGTGAGCTATTGGATGAAGAAATAGCTAATGTATATGTGAAATATAAGCAATATATACATAACATATAAATGCCACTAAAAAACAAAAAGTAAAAAAGTAAAAAATTTAAAGTAAAAGGTAAAATGGTTAAAAACAATTTAAAAATGGAACTAATTTTAGTGGAAGATGTAAATTAAGGAAGATGTAAATTAATGATTTATATTAATTAATTAATTAATTATATATATGGATAGGAAATAAGAAAGAAAAAAAAAGAAATAATTTGAGTCATCATCATCTTCTTCTTCTTAGCCTTGGCCAAACCACCCTTGATGAAGGGGAAGGTCTTTGTTTCTTCCAAAAACCAAGCTTTACAAGGATTTTCAAGAATTGAAGGAAGTTTTGGTGAAATCCCAAGTAATTAGTAAGTTTCCTTTGCATTTAAGAAAGTTTCTTGAAAAATTTCAATTATGTAGAATTTCAATTTTTAAATGAGTGATTGGTAATTGTTTAAATGATATGTAATGAAGTTATTTTGATGTGGAGATGATGATTTTATGGTTAGTTAATTGATTTGTTCAGGTTTGGTTGAAGTTTGGAAGAGGAAGAAAGTGATTTAGGGTTTTGATGGAAAATTTGTAAATAATGGAGGTTAATTGTATTTAATATCTTAAATTGTGTTAGACTGTGGTTCTAAAGACATAATTGAACATAAAACATGATTTAGAATTAATTAGAATATATTTCTAAAATTAAAGCGTATTATGGCAAAAATTGGAAATTTCAAGGGAATGTGATAAAATAAGTTTTTATTAGTTAAAGTGTATAGAAATGTGATTCTAATGAATTATTTAAATTCATAATGTGATTCTAATGAATTATTTAAATTCATAATGTGATTATAAGTTGAGTAGATTTAGTTTTCCAAGTCAAAGTGGTGAAGGGCATTTGGTGAAAGTGGAGTTGGAAGGAGAATTTGGCTTAGATTTTAACCTTTTGGAGGTTAGTACATACCTTGATGGCTATTATTTCAATTGTATTGTTTTTAACATACACATTGCATTCAGATGAATGTTTTTGTGGCTTGTACATTGATGTTTATATGTGATATGCATTGTTTGAAATAAAAATGTGTATTTTGCATAAATTATGATAGGTTAAGCCATTAAAGTATGGTTACTATCATTGAGATGTATAAAATGTAAAACATGTGAGTTATATGTTAAAATGTGTAAATTAGCCATATTGAGTTTGTGACTACGAATGATGTTGGATATGAATAGAGATCTTCAAAATGAATGTGAAGTGTGGAAAAATATGGATAAAGTGTGAAATGATAAATATGTAGTGCATGTTATCTTATATAGTATCTAGTTCTAGAAATTTGTGTTTGGTATCATTTGGCATGCCGTACACCTTTAGGTAGACACACGTTGATGTCACAACTATGATTACACCACTAGGCGAGACACGCTAATGTCACAATATTGATTATGCTTTTGAGTAAGACATGCTGGTGTCATCATTATTGAGATAGGCCAAAATAATATTTCTGGGACTAAACTATTGTATAAGGATTTTGGGCCTAATGCGTATTAGTGATTATGATAAATTAATGAATTACATACATACATATATATTTTGCATGACATTGTTACATAATGCATTTTTAAGGAATATTATTCGTATTATCACTATTGTTATCAAGGTATGTACTGCTAAGCTAGTAGCTTAGTGCGGTTGAGTCTTATCATACAGATGACATGGTAGATACTGAGAGTATTGCTTGACCAGATTAGGTCTAGAACATGGGGTGTTGACAGAAGTTTGATATTACCACCGGACCAGAGTTGCCAGCATTTCATGTACTATTTTGTTTTTATAATGACTGGAATGATGTCATTCTTATATTCTGTATACGTATTTTGTACATATAAGGTCTATGTATTATACGTATATATGGTATAAGAGTGTTACACAATTTCATATACAATAGTTATTTGATTCTAATTAGAAACTCAATACATATCTTGCACTGATAAATAATTTTTTTTTATCATTTGATTCACTTTTATAATAAATTAAAAATATCTTACATATGTTAAATAAATGAGGTATGTTCAATTGAATCAAAATAATTTTTGAATAAATCAAACTACAATGAATTATCTACTAATATTTACATTTGTATGTACTAACTAGAGATTTAATATTGCATAGCTAGTACTTATTTCATTCTAGTTACGTAGATAGTTGTTATTTGATTCCAATTGGAAACTCAGTACATATCAATTACTAGACTAATATGTTTTTGCTCATTCATCAATTTTTTACATAAATGCTTTTGCTATTTGATTTACTTTTATAATAAATTAGAAATATCTTACATACATGCCCTAGTCATGACACAAAAAAGTGGAGTTGAATTGATGTTTTGGTGGAAGGTATAATATTCTAAGAAATTTAGTTGTGCAATGGGAGACTAAAAGATAGCTAGAGAAGTAGATGACAAACAAAAACTAAATGTAGTAGAAAAGAAGAGAAGACACAAAGTTTATAGTGTTTGAAATGAAATCAATCATTTGTCCACTTTCCAACCTTAATCAAGAATTTCCACTATATTTAGAGTTTTACAAGCTTACTCATGTACTTAGTGTTTTCCAGGCTCACATCGAATCTTACAAGAGTTTTCTCAAGTCTCACTTTAAATCTATTATTTAGGCTAACATCAAACAAATTATTTTTCCAAGGCTAATACTCAAACCCCTTATAAGAGTTTTTCTAGATTAATTCTCAAACCCAACAAGTATTTTGTATGGCTAACACTCAACCTTTACAATAATGTTTATGGATAACACTCAACCTAACTCACTTAAAATATAAGGATGAAAGAAAAAGGTTGTAATAGCCACAATTTAGGACATAATTAAATATTTATGTGAAGGGATTAATTAGAGTGATGGGAGAGGTGTATGTATAGCATATACCTAAGGTATTTACAAGATATACATAAGATATACATTAAATATATATAGTATATACAATGTATATACCAATACCTAATATATATTTATTATAAAATTTGGTTACATATTATATACCTAAAATATACAAGATATATACATATACATATACATAAAGATATGCATAATATATATAAAATATACATGACATATACACATATTAATATATACAAAACATAAATATAATATACAAATGGTGGTAGAAAGATGATGATGATGATGATGATGATAATAATAATAAATAAATAAATAAGAAAATAAAAGGTGAAAAGAAGAAAGAAAATATATGGTTGGTATTAAAAGAAATTAAAATAAATAATAATCAATTAATATATATGGATGGTAAGGAAGAAGGAAAATACAAACATTTCTTCATCTTCCTCTTCTTCCTCCTATGGTTGATTTTTCAAGAGAATAGGGTGGAGAAATTGGCTTTCCTAAATACTCCAAATTTAGTCAAAAAACTTATTAAATCAAGTGGGTTTTGAAAAAAAAAATTCAAGAATTCAAGTAGTTTCTTCCTTAAGCTTGTTTCTTGAATTTTTATGATTATGTATGATTGGGCTAGTGAAAGAAAGTTCATGTAAATTATTAAAAGTTTTAGTAATGGAGTTAAGAAAGTGGATATATGATGATTTGATGTTCAATTGGTTGAGATGGACATAATTGATGAAATTAGGGTTATGAGATGAATATTTAAAATTAGGATTTTTAATAGAGATATTTATAATTATTGCAATGGATTGATTTAATATTATTTTAATGTATATGTTATGATTTTATGGTTAGAAGTTTGATATGAGTAGGTTTTGGTGAAGTTAGGATTTTAGAGTTGGTTATGTGAAATTAGGGTTTTTGTTAAAGGTAGCTATAATTATTAAAATGGGTTGTTTTGAGGTTATTTGGTTGAGTAAGTAATGACTTCATGGTTGGATGGTAGAAAATATTTAGTCATGGTGAAGTTTGAAAAAAATGGTAGTAAGTGGTGAAACTAGAGTTTTGATAGAAATTTGATAGGAATTGTGTAAATAATGATGGTTTGATATAAATTAAATATGGAAATGATTTTAAATTAATCAATGTTGTATGTTGTTGGTTTGTTATTGGTTTATGTGTGTGTAGGTCAAGGTAGTTCAAAAGAAGATAATTAGGGTTTTGGCAAAGGAAAGAGGTGGAAAGGGGATTGGACGAATTTGGAGCTAAGAAAAGGTTAGTACATATTTTGATAAATATTATTTTAATAACTTTGTAGTTGGCATAACACATTGTGATATAGTGAATGTGTTATGTCACTTTCATATTGATTTTGGGATATGTGTATTATAAATTGAAAGTATGTATATTGTGTGAAGTATGAAATGATAAGCCATTATAGAATGACTACTGTAATTGCTATATACTTAAGGTGCAAAATGTGAACTATGTAAAATATGATTGGAAAAGATGAGAAAAGTATAATGTGATATGTATTGAGAAAAAAATATGGAAAATAGCTAAAAATGTGAAAAGTGTGGATATTATGAAATAGACATGAAAAATTTAATAAAATATAAAAATGTAAAGAGATATTATTCGTTTGTAATCTTATATAAATACTTGTCCAGTAATATTGAGATGATAATACATACATTTAGAACTAAGCAAAGATAGGTCCTGAGATTTAGATTGATGAAAGACCTAAGCAGAGCTAGGTCTTGAGTCTGAACTTGATAATTGCATAGGAGTTATTGGGCCCAGTGTGTGTTTGTGTTGTATGTGTATGGATTATAAGGAAATAAAAATTGTATATAAATATTGCAAATTACATTATGAGAAAAAACATTTAGATAAAAATATATATTATTTTTAAATATGTACCACTAAGCTATATGCTTAGTGGTTATATGAATCACGCAGGTAAGAGGAATGCTAATCAAAAGGGCCTTGATTGTGGTTGATATTTGAAGACTAAGCGTGCCACGAGACCAACTTGGAAGGTGTTGCATACATATATATATTATGTTATTTTGTACTTTGGTGTTTGTACATTTAAATTGCATCATATGTATATTAAATGGATTTTAGGTATGTTATATATATATATGTAATTAAGATGGGTAATGTTTTAATGTGAAATGTTAAATGAAAGGTGATTTTGGGAGTGTAATTTTCATTGCAGATTGTGTTTGCTTGGATTTGAAATTTATTGAAATTACAAATAAAACTTTGACAATTTTTTTCTAGAAATTTTCTCTTATAAATATATAATTATTTTAATACTAAAATGAGGGGTTTATTTTTATTACTAATTGGTGTATTTTGTAAATATTTATTGTAGTACCTTTGTATTCTAGATATATATTTTATGTATACGAGGTATATATATTTAGAGTATAAAGGTATTATATTTATTTTGGTATTGGAGCCTAAATTTGAGATTCTCGACCTAGGTGGGTTTTGAAAGAAAAAAAATAAAATGGTAAATTAAGTTGTAATACACGCATATGCACTGGTTCTTAAGTTGGTCTCTTATTACTTATAAAATAGTGCATTTTTGTGAAAACTAAAGGAAAATATCCAAGTTTGCCACATTAGCAAGCCACATAGGCTTGGTGACTCTCTAGCTTGGCCAAGGATAAATTTGATGCAAAAAAAAAAAAAAATTCTTTTACCAATTAAAAAAAAAGAATAGACTTAATTAAGAAAACACGTATTTTAAAGGATGTTTTAGGTGGTTGAGCCTAAATTAAAAAATATCTTATATATGTTAAATAAATTAGGTTTGTTCAATTTGATGGAAATAATTTTTAAATAAATCAAGCTAAAATGAACATTGCGCTAATATGTATATTTGTATATACTAATTAGAGATTTATTATTATATAGCTAGTACTTATTTTATTCTATTTACATAGATATATAATTGTTATTTGATTAAGGTAAACTTTCGCCCCGATGGTCTGGTCCATTTAATTTTATCATTTAATTTAATTATTTTTAGTATAATATTAGCTTCATTAATTAATTATTTTTTTTTAGTTAAGAGAAAGTTTAAAAAGTTAAAAGCAAATATTGGTCCTAAATTTGGAATTCCATTGGTTGTAGTGGTGAACTGAAGAAGTGTTCAATTTATTTTTGCCTTTTTTTCTCTCTATTCTAGCTTATCTTCTTTTTCACTAATATGTTGATTTCGTTTTTTTCCCTTTTTTTCCTTCTTTTATCTTTAAATTACTATTCCATATAGTTCCTTTTCTCAACTTTCCTCTTCTTTGACTTAATCTCGAAATCTCTAATCTCTATATGTACTGTTGAAGATCCAGACAGTTTAAACAGAAAAGAAAAATTAACGAATCATACAAACAGATCAAACACCAGTATTTACTTGGTTCATCCTACACATAGTAGGACTACATCCAAGGAGGAAAGGTTCCTCAGCCTCTTTTACTATAACTCAAAATCAATCAGCACTGTTTTACAAACACCAAACAGAAACTCTCAACTCTCAACTCTCACAGAGATACAGGCTTTAGATTATCAAGAGATTACAGAAGAAGAACCCCTTATTTCGTAATTACAAAACCTAGTAGAGAGAGAAGAAGATGAGAAAAAGCGGCAGAGAGCGAAAAGTGAAGAGAACAGATAATAGATTGGTATTTATACCAAACCTAAAACTACCCTAATATAAAACGCACCGTTTAGCCATAAAACGCACCATTTTTGGCTCTTAGTAACAGAGTCACACAGCTCACAATTCTCCACCTTGACTTTGAGTTACAAAGCAGAAAAGGCATTCAGAACCATTCCTCGGGTAACACCTATAATAGCTCATCTCTTCATAACTCCAAGTAGGCTTAGAGCCTCCTGAAATTTCAAAAACAGAAACAGTCTTAGTAAAAATATCAGCTGGATTAATCAAAGTTGAGATTTTCTCAACATTTATAATACCCTTAAAGATTATATCTCTAACAAAGTGATGTTTAACATCAATGTGTTTTGTTCTCTCATGAAATACACTGTTTTTGCTTAAGTGTATTGCACTTTGTGAGTCACAAAACACATTGACTTTACCTGTTTTTAATCCCAAATCAGTTACAATTCCCTTTAACCATATGGCTTCTTTTATAGCCTCTGTAAGGGAAACGTACTCTGCTTATGTGGTAGAGAGAGCTACAACCTGCTGTAAACTACATTTCCAGCTCATAATGTTTCCAACAAATGTAAAGCAATAACCAGTTAAAGATCTTCTCTTATCTAAATCAGCAGCAAAATCATAGTCACAATAACCAGCTATATCAAACATTTCACAATCAGGCTGTTTAAACAACAAACATACTAATTCAGAACCTTTAAGATACCTACCAAGCCATTTTACAGCTTCCCAGTGAGATTTATCTGGACTGCTCATAAATCTACTGACTAAACTCACACCATAGGCAATATCAGGTCTAGTACAGACCATAGCATACATCATGCTTCTAACAATATTTTGATATGGAACCTTATTCATATATTCCTGTTCAGATACTGTTAGAGGCTTAGAACTGGAGCATAGTTTAAACTGTGCACCAATTGGAGTAGAAACAGCTTTAACTTTATTCAGATTATACAATTCAAGAAATTTGCAAACATAATCACATTGGGACAGAAATAACATCCTTTTACTCCTATCTCTATTTATACTCATGCCCAAAATTCTTTTTGCAGGACCTAAGTCCTTCATTTCAAATTCAGCACTTAACATAGACTTCAATTTAACTATATCAGACTTATTTTCACAGGCAATTAGCATGTCATCAACATACAGTAAAAGATAGATGTAATGATCATGTGACAGTTTAGAAAAATACACACATGGGTCATAACTACTCCTTTTAAACCTATGTTTAGTCATGAACTCATCAAACCTTTTATACCACTGCCTAGGTGCTTGTCTAAGACCATACAAAGATTTTAATAACAAATAGACATAACTTTCTTTTCCAGATTCAACATAACCATCTGGCTGTGCCATGTAAAGCTCTTCATCAAGAGTACCATGCAAGAAAGCAGTTTTAACATCCAATTGTTCAAGTTCTAAATCTAACATGGCAGTTATACACAACATTAACCTAATTGTAAAATGTTTAACTACAGGAGAGAAAATCTCATGAAAATCTATACCTTCCAATTGAGAGAAACCTTTTGCTACAACTCTGGCTTTAAATCTCCCTTTATCAAAGCCAGGTATAGCAGGTTTTCTCTTAAACACCCATTTACATCCAATAATTTTCTTACCAACAGGCTTTGGTACCAATTTCCAGGTACCATTTTTCATGAGAGAGTTCATCTCTTCATCCATTGCAGCTTTCCAGTGTTTCCAGTCACTACTCAATCTGGCTTCTTCAAAGTTCAATGGATCACCTGTCTCTGTCACAGCAGCACACACAAAAGCAAAGGCAGTTAAATCCACATTTAAGACATTACAAGCATAATCATCAAACCTGGGAGGCCTTCTGATTTCCCTTCTTTGTCTATCTCTGGCTAACATATAGTCAGTTTGCTCTTGTGTTACTGGCTCATTATTAAGTACTCCACCTTCAGGTTGTACCTGTAACTCATTGTTCTCAACAGTAGGGGGTTCTGTTTGGGTGGCATTCTGATCAGTTTTGTAAAAACTATCAAGCGCCACCTCAAACACAGACAGGTCAGCTTGTGATCTTGTCAAAGGTACCTGCAGGTTAGTCTTATACAATTCCAATTCATTAAACACAACATCCCTACTAACAAGTATCTTATTATCAACAGGTGACCAAACCTTATATCCTTTAACACCAACAGGATAACCAACAAAATAGCATTTAACTGCTCTAGGTTCCAATTTATCCTGTTTCCTATGAATGTAAGCTATACAACCAAATGTCCTAAGGTGAGAATAGCCTACAGGTTTTCCATTCCATATCTCATTAGGACACTTATATTTTAAAGCAGAGCTAGGTGACCTGTTTATCAAATAACAAGCTGTTGATGCAGCTTCAGCCCAGAACTTATTACCAAAACCAGACTCAAACAATATACATCTGACCTTATTCAGGACTATCCTATTGTACCTTTCTGCTACACCATTCTGCTGTGGTGTATAGGTACAAGTTCTATGTCTCATTATACCATGTTTTAAGTAGAATTCATCAAATTGTTTATTGACAAACTCTAAACCATTTTCAGTTCTTAATACTTTAATTTTACAATTCTTTTGATTCTCTACAAGTGCTTTCCATTCACAAAATTTGTTAAAAACATCATTTTTATTCTTAAGGAAATAAATCCAGATTTTCCTAGAATAATCATCTATGAATGTGACAAAGTATTGAGAGGCTGACAGTGATTGTGGTACAAAAGAGGAACCCCACAAGTCACTGTGAATGTAATCTAGACAGTTTTGTGACTTGTGTTGTGACTGACTAAAACTTTTCCTATGTGCTTTACCCATTATACAAGTTTCACAGAGGCTAGATTTACTAAACTGATCTAAATCTAAAACCCCTTTCCTATACAGCTGTTCCAGACCAGTGTAGCCAATGTGACCTAACCTTTTGTGCCACAGAGTTGTAGAGTCACTGCTTGACTCAGTATTAGCAGCAGTACCTGTTATGACTGAACCTACAAGGTGGTAGAGTCTATTGACTCTATTACCCTTTAGAACACACCTGTCCTATTTATAAACCTCTAATATACCATTCCTAGCTGTATGACTTAGACCCTTTTCTTCTAGCCAACCTAAAGAAATAAGGTTTCTCCTAAGTTCAGGAATGTGTCTCACATCCTGTAACTCAACTATCCTGTCATCCCACATAGATAACCTAACTGTACCCACCCCTAAAACTTCACAGGATGAGTCATTACCCATCAGAACATTTGTACCACTTAGATCCTGATACTTACTGAACCAGTGTCTGTGAGGAGTCATGTGATATGAACATGCAGAATCTAGAATCCAAACCTCAGCATCTCTGCTGGAAGTAACAATTAAAGCCTCTATATCATCAACCTGAGTTGATGAATTAGCAGCTCCAGACTCATTGTTTCGTTCTAGTTTCTTAAGTCTTTCCCTACAAAACCTCCTAATGTGACCCTTTTTCTTACAGTAATAGCAAATTCTCTCAACTTTATTTGTGGCAGTAGTGTTCTGATTATAAGTTTTATCATTATGGGATGAACTATTTGACTGGTGCTGTTGATTACTCTCACTGTTTTTATTCTTATATCTTTTCTTTTTAATTTTACTTCTAGTTCCTTTAACAAACAGACCCTAAGCATTTGCAGTTTGCTTACTTACAGACTTAACTTCCATTTCTCTAAGTCTTAATGCATTTATAATATCATATGTTTCTAATCTATCCCTACCATATTTAAGAGCATCCTTAACATTCTGATAGCTTTCATGGATAGAATTGAGCAAAATAATTGACTGATTTTGATCACTCAGATTCTCACCAACATCAGCAAGTTCTAAAACTAACTTTTGAAAATCATCACAATTATCATCAACAAACTTTGTAGGATCCATTTTAAAACTGAACAACCTTTCTTTCAAGTAGGCAATTTTAGAGACAGACCTAACATTGTACAATGCATTCAGTTTATGCCAGAGTTTAGGAGCAGAATCATTACCCCTTACTTTTCGAAGAACAACATCAGAAAGATTCAGAATGATGGTGCTGTATGCAAGATCCATCAAATCTTGTTTCTCCAAGTCTGTCAATGTCGAAGGTAAAGCTTCTGGGCCATCAAGTGCTCTTCTGCACTTCTGTTGTACAAGTATTGCAGTCATCTTTTCTTTCCAGATTGTAAAATCACCTTTGCCGTCGAATTTTTCGACATTAATTTTGGCGATAGACATTTTGTTTCTCAGATCTAGGGTTTCTTAAGCAAATCTTATATATATATATATATTTGTTCTTCTGTCTATCCTGCAAAACACAGATACAGTCACAGTACCAGAAAGCAGATCTTATTCCTTTTTTTTTTCTTCTGTCAATCCTGCAAAACACAGATACAGTCACAGTACCAGATCGTGAGGAAAAACAAGAGAACAAACTAGAAAAATAAACAGATCTTGATAGATCTTTACAGAAGAAGAGCCGATCTGAACAGATCAAACAGAATGAGAACCGATCTGAACAGATCTTAGTGAGAAAAGAGACGATTTGAACAGACCAACCAAGATAAGACCTGATCTGAACAAATCAAACAAGAAAACCCAAAGAACGAAAAGAAAAGAAAACAGAGACAAGGAAGATTACAACCTGATTCATCGAGATCCTCACGTGCTCTGATACCAACTGTTGAAGATCCAGACAGTTTAAACAGAAAAGAAAAATTAACGAATCATACAAACAGATCAAACACCAGTATTTACTTGGTTCATCCTACACACAGTAGGACTACATCCAAGGAGGAAAGGTTCCTCAGCCTCTTTTACTATAACTCAAAATCGATCAGCACTGTTTTACAAACACCAAATAGAAACTCTCAACTCTCAACTCTCACAGAGATACAAGCTTTAGATTATCAAGAGATTACAGAAGAAGAACCCCTTATTTAGTAATTACAAAACCTAGCAGAGAGAGAAGAAGATGAGAAAAAGCGGCAGAGAGTGAAAAGTGAAGAGAACAGATAATAGATTGGTATTTATACCAAACCTAAAACTACCCTAATATAAAACGCACCGTTTAGCCATAAAACGCACCGTTTTTGGCTCTTAGTAATAGAGTCACACAGCTCACATGTACTTTCTTTTCTCTAATTTCTAATCGCATCAAGCTTGGTTAAAGTCTCAATTTAAGTTTTTGAAACCCCAAGTTATTCCAAATTGACGATTTTGAAAATTGTGTTTCAAATCATATATAAAAAGGATGAAAAGAGAAAAAGTTTAGCAAAAATAAAAAAAGGGAAAGAAATAACAAAGAAACGACAAAAGAAAGATGAATCGTCAAAAAAGCAATAGGGACAAGCACAAAGAACAAAAACACGAGGCGAAGTGGTGAAAGAATAATAATTCAGTGAGCTAACTTTCGTATTTAGTAATCCATTCCAACAACCCAGGTACGAGGTCCTTTATTGAAGAGCTCCTAGTGCATTAAAATATTTTGACAATAATTTATTAAATTTACTTAGGCTTGTCTTGTGAGCAAGGATGACATTAGAATGGAGTTTTTGTGCTTTTGTTCTATCTTAATAAACTTGGAGGCATGACTTATATTTAAAGGTGCATTTCTTCTTTCTTCATGATCAAAGGCATGAGTTAATTTCTTGCAAAAGTCTAGATTAGCTTGTCTTGTTAGTTTGTTTACATGTGTTAAGTTGATATAGTTAGTTATTGTTTATTTGAGGACAAGCAAATGTTTAGTTTGAAATAATCTGTTAATAGGTATTTTATATTATGTATTTTATTAAGTTTTGATTAGTTTTTAGTTAGATTTACAAATTTGGTTCTTTTGTCAAAATTGTGGCTTATTTGGTTAATTATTATGGTTTTAGATTTTGTTTTGAGATATGATAAATTGACAAAGTTTGGGATACCTGGAGGTGTGGAGAGTGGATTTCGTCACTTGAAGCTATGACTCTTTATCACTTGGAGGCTTTGGGAGAATAAAGTGTGCAAACAGTGGAATTCACTGCCTGAAGCTATGCTATTTTAGTACATAATATTACATAACTGCACACTAAATAGAATTCTTGGAGGAAAGAAAATCTAAAAGTCAAGTCTCATATACTTTAATACCCAAATCCATAAAATTTTAAAAGTATGAGTCTAAACTCTATAGAAATGAATCATATTACATTCAAGGATCTAAAAGAATGAAGTCACCGTATCAAAGTAGATAAAATCACAACAATTCTTAAATCTAGCTCTATTCATAATGAATATATGTTAAAAATGATGAAAATGCAAACTATAGATATAAAGAATTTCATTGGAGGTCTTCCAATCTCAAAGGACATAAACTAGCTAAAGCACATTCAAATACATAATTAATGTCATAAATATATGTGCATAACTAAAATTGAAGGGGATTCACACTGGGTCGAATCACACATCATAAACAAATACATGATTAGAGTGTAGGCTTAGAGCATATGGCCTTTTCTAGGTAGAGCCCTAATAACTTAGACCTTGTCAAGTAGGACACTAACGTGCACACAGTGTAATGTCTCATCTCTCATTAATAGGATATTTTATCCACATATCAAAGGCAGTTAGGGTTACAATCATAGCATAAAGAAAAAAAATTTTAATTATATATTCAATTGATTTTCCAATTCACATTTGGAATGAAATCAAACTTCCAAGAGTCATATTTAATTTCCAAATAGGCAAAACTATTCCATAGAATTCGCATTGCTTTAAAATGGCCCAAATAAATCAAAAGATTTATGTAACAAAGGTTGTCTAGGCTCAAAATTACAAATTTATATATGCATGTAAAAAGGGAATAAAGAAACTATCAAAATTAATATAATTCACATGTCACATTACAAATAAATCATTAATGTACTTATCGACCAATATGTTTTCCTCTAAGTATTAGACATCTAATAACTAAGAAGATGCCCCAAAAACCTATACTGGATAACATGTGAAGAATATATGAACAAAGACAACCTAAATTTCATACACTCAAAAGGCTCTAAAGATTCTACCAAATTTCACAAAGTTTTCCATATAGCTAGGATATTTCCCTCTTGAAACACAAAGAAATAAATACTTCCAATAGCCATCATATCAACAAACAAGCCCCTTTAAACCTCCAAATTTGTCAACCAACTTAAAGCTCCCAATTCTTAATCAACATAATTTATAATTAACGTCTCAATTTCTTAATTCAACCGGTATATGTTATACGCTTATGGCATTATATGTATATGTTCTACACTTGCAGCTTTAGTTGATCTGTGCTCAATCATGCATCTATCATTTTATAAATAGCCAACAAAGCATTCATCAACACATAAAATTTTTTAAAAATGAAATTTTGTTTAGTCATAGCATTTACAAATAACAAAACTTCTAAAATTGTACATTTTCATACCAAGAAGAAGGATTAAACTATTTAAATAGAAATAGGAAATCCTCTTTCTACTTATCATAAGTTTTATAGGTTAACAAGTTCTAGACTCTCTAAACAATCTTTAACTTCTGCATTATTGATTTAAGTATAATTTATACTCTTATCTTTTAGTCATGCACCCACCATTTACATATTTCCAACGAAGCACTAATCTTCCCTTCAGCTATACACCTATCATTTACAAATGAAGGTAATAACATAAGATTACAAACCATCCCTCCTAGGTATTCTACATCTAGTATGCCTTTCTCCACCTTATGGACTCAAGAGTTTTGAATGGTGATATATTATTTAACCAGTTGAATAATGAGCCCTATTGGTCAAATAGCAAAATAATAATTTAAATAAGCTACCGAGAGTATATAAAAATTGAAAATTAAAGAAGAAAAGAGATAAGTTGTTTAGGTCTTACAATCTTTGTGAATTGAACTTCAATTACCCTTCAACCAAATTAAAAATTAGTTGCTCATTCTTTTGAAAGAAGAAAATTAAAAATATTTAAAAGCAAAAAAAAAAAGTGAATAAGAGATACTCTAGGGCTGCCAACACTTAGCTCTTATATCTGCCTAAATATTTCCTATTTCCTTTTTAATAAAGAAAAATAAAAATAATTAAAAATAAATATTAATAACTCCAAACAACCTTTATCTAATAGGGAAAGATAAAAATCAATGATATCTTCTAGGAACTTTCAAAATTCATAGCTTTGTTATCCCAAAAAAGCTAGATAATTCCAATTGTCAAGTTTATCCTTTGCATTGGGTTTGATTCTAGTACCAGCCTTGCCGAAGTCTTGTGCTCAAGGCCTTTGTCAACAACTTTTCTAAACACTTTCAGTCAATCTGCTCGTTTACCTCTATTACTAAAACCTATGCAAGAATTCTCCAAAATAGGCAGAATCACAAAAATAGTGATTTCAGCTAAGTCAAAAAACATGTTAAAAAATACTCATTATCACAAGTCTTCTTAAATAATAGCAAATTTAAATCCAACTTCCAATAAAAAAAATCAACTTCCACAACAAGAGTGATTGGGAATATTTAACTTAATGGCATATTTTCCTTTTACAACATATATTTCTTAAATAATTCAAAGCCACCCGAATAAATCTCTATTTTGACTTTGAATTCTCTTGTACTAATATCAAAATTTTGCTCTACTCTCTCCAAACCAAGCTAGCATCTTAATTTTTAATGTCAATCAAGCTTAAACAATGCTTGAACTTATTTAATAAAAGAGATCTAACCACAAAAAATTATCAAAATTAAAACTTGGCATAGAATATGAACCTATAGCTAAACCCATACTAGCAGAGTTTTACAACTAGGGACAGCAAAAGATCGGGTATTTTCGGGTACTCGACTCATCCTGATCTATTTATATAGGGTATATATAGTTTATAAATGGGTTGGAACGAGTATGGATAGTGTTTTTACTACCCGTGGTGGGTTCTGGTTGGATTTTGATACATACCTCTAGGTACTTATTACCCGAACCCGGTTATATATATTAATTATATTTTATTAAATTTTAATTATATATTTATTAAATTTTATTTTAATTATAAAATTATTTGGTATAAAATTATTTTAATAAAATTGTATTAGTATTAAAATTTTATTTATATTTATTTAATTGAAAAAATTATAGTTTATATGATGGGTATCGAAGCCACCCAAAATAAAAACCTATTCCTAAACAAATTAAATTGTAGCAGTAGTGAATATGGTCGAATCCACAAGGAATTAACTACTTATTCAAATCTCTTTTTGAAAACTAGAATAAAAACAATAAAAACTAAAAAGATGAGTTTATAAATTAAGAGCTAAAATTAAAGTAGAACTGAAAATCAAACTAATAAATTAAAGGACAGTAAAACTAAATTGAGAAATTCAATAGAAAAAGATTACTTGAATGAGTAATTTTAGTTCAATTCTTAAATTGATCATAGATTCAAAGATCGTTCTTTTTATTCTTCAATAAATCAGTTATAGTATTAGACAAACTCTCGATACCAATCATTTCTTAGGTTTGAAATTAATTAGGAAACATTCTCTAGTTAACTCTTATTTGTAACCTATCCTATAGGAATGTCCTTAAAATTTAATTATTGACAGCCTTAAGAAATAGAAGGGCATGATTCTAACTAATAAGCCCAATTTTTAGATTTATTTAATTAGATTATATAATATCTTAGGATACTCCTAATTGCTACCTAAATCAAAGTGTCCAGAACAATTATGGATTCAAGTTCTTTGAATATCATTATGTTATTTAACTAATCAAGTAATGAGTCCTATCAATTAATTAATAAAACAACAACTAAATTAAGCCACAAAGAATTATATAAATACTGAAGATTAAAAAAGAAAAAAAATGATAAGTTGTTTAGATCTCACAGTTTCTGAATATGAATTTCAATTACTCTTCAATCAAGTGAAAATTATGTGCACTACTTGAAAGAAGAAAACTCATAATAAAATGAAAGAAAAACAATGGATAGAAGTTTGGACCAAATTCCTCAGCCAAAGTCCTCTAGGGTTGATGCCTAATGTTCTATTTATACTATCTTCTAAAAATAAACTTCCTATTTAAATTCTAATTTAGAAAAAATAATAAAAAGAAAAGAATTAATGTCCTAATTTAATATTTATCTAAATAGAAATAAAAATCTAAAATAAGTCTCATAAAATAACCCTAAAAATCATAATATATTTCTTCCAAAAAGGTGAGAAACTCAGCTGTAAATTCTATCCAATTTTTGTATCAGGTCTGTATGCCTCCTTGTCCAAATGTTGTGTCCAAGGCTCATGTCAGCAACTTCTAGCTTTTTTCCATGCTTCAGCTCATATTTCTCCACTTAACTCTCTACCCTCCTTTTAGCCACTTTATCTGTAAAAATACTTCAAAAAATCAATAGAATCATTTAATAACAATCCTAAATAATACATTAAATATGAATATATTTTACTTATTATCAAATTCCCCCACACTTAAACTGTGTTTGCCTCCAAGCACTTCACAATCCTTAAACCATCATACCCACATTCATCCAATCATAACTCAATCTATAATATTTCAAAACTTAAATTGAAAGGTAATCAAAAACTAACAATTCATAGCATAAGCTTGTCATAATTCTACAAGAATGAATGATAAATTTGATAAATATTATAAACATAAAATGAAAAAATAGTCTTCCAAAAATGATTAATGTGTATTTTAGTTTTCACTTGAAAATTAATCAATACATAGCAAAAAAACACCAATCCACCAATATATATATATATATATATTTCATGCATTAGATTTATGCCAATAACTAAGAAATTTCAGTTTAGTATACTTGAGCAATTTTAAGGCTTGGCTGAAATGTCAATAACCTTTTAACACGAGGGCAAATATTGGTGATGTTGGTACCTGATTACTCAATTGATCACAGTTTTAAGTGGCTATTAGCTCTACTCATAGTCTTTTGACTAGCAGAGTAAATTATTCATTTTTAAACTTTTTGTGCTTTTATTTATTTATTTATTTGTTTATTTAGTTCTCAACACAAGTCCTTTAAAATTTTAAGCACAAACCCAAGAAAATCAAGTGAGGTCTAACTATGCATTGATGGCTATTTAAGATTGATTAATTTGGCTAGTTAGAGTAAAACTCAAAATATTTCTCATAAATAATACTTATAAAAAATAATTATTCACAACAGATAAAAAAGTGAAAATCAATCTCGAAAAGCTAGTTAAGAGTTGCCATAACAATTGTTTTTCAAAACATCATAGTTTAAATTATTTCAAAAAAAAAATGGGACTTTTGATTAAAAATTATTAAGTGACAAAGAGGGCAGTAACAAAACTCAAGAAATTTTAAAAACAAATTTTAACCAAAAAGTATTAAAAAATAAAAAAAAATGTTTAAAATTTTTAAACCAGGCATTAAGTACCCCTCGCCCACACTTAAATCATGCATTGTCCTTAATGTAAGAGTACATATAAAAAAATATAAGAACAGAGGACTCCTTTGTTATTTCTTTGGAGGAATGGTGTATTTGAAAGCATGTCCGTGCTACTAGAGAAGTCAAATTCCTAAGCTTTATGCTATATTGATCAATATTTGCTCTATGTTAGTGAGTTGTTCTACCATTTAAACAATATTATCTTCCAATCTATTGATCCTTTCTTCTAGTTGTTGTAATTGCAATTGGAGCACAACAAAGGTCTGATATCATTGCAGGTGTAGTGGCAGGACTGACACTTCTTTTAGCATTTTAAACACTTTTCATTTTCTTAGTGCAATTGTACTTAGTGAATTTAAGAAAAAAACACCATTTTTCTTACATAACAAACCCATCTCATCCAAAATTTTCAATTTCAGAGGTACAAATGTTCAAGATAAATGCAAATCATGGTTAAAAAGTAATTAACTTGCTCATGAGAAATCAACTGATAACATAACCTAGGATTAATGGCCTTTTAAAAGAAATAACGTTATCTAATTGTTTCGCTAACCAAATCTTAGGTTAACTTTCTTTTTCTGACTCATGCATCATAAGAAAAACAATTTAGTTTAAACACAATGTCATACACATCTTTCCTACTTGAAAAAATAAGATAAAACCCATGAATATTTTTAAAACTTGACTCTTTAAAATACATGTCTTTAATTATCCTAGGGTTGTACTGATAAGATGTATTTTCACGAAGTTACTGTATATCTTAGCTGCTCTAATTTCTTCGCAAACATTACAATAATTAGTTTGAGTTAAAAAACACATGGCCTTATTAAAATTCATAATTGAGAGGCAAAATCTCTTACCCATCCAGTGAAATTTAAATCAGGAGTTTTCAAATTAAAATTTGCATATTTTATATATCGAAAAATTGAATAAAACTCCTTAGTTTCACATACATAGCACAATCCATCACAAAGTAAGACTCCCAACCTATTCCCTTAATCAATTCAATTACCTCAGTTATAATTTTCAAAGACCCAAGAGTGGAGAAATTGGCATACTTACCTGGAAAGATCAATAGCCCACAGATGATATCATACCAATTTTGAATTCAATGTTCCCAATTAGACCCACCTTTAATTATTGAGGCACAAATTTTCCATTTTGAATGTGAGACTCATTTCTTTTGGATTTGGTGCAGGTGTGCTAGGTTTCCCCTGTTGTGGGTTGTGATTCTTTGATATTTAGAGTGGTATGTGCTAGGTTTTTTAATTTTTACATTGAAGAACCTACACCTATGGCATTTTAGGTTGAATCTTCACTAGAAATTTTATCTAAAAGGTGGAGGGAGTGTTCTTCTTAAAATTTTGATAAGGAAGAGCTTCAAATTTTCAAAGCTTAGTGTTACGGCCATCCACTCATTAGATTTTTGCCTCCATTTAGAGAAGCTAATAGCCGATAATGAGTGATAATGGTGGATGCTTTCGATTTTCATGGTGGTTAAAAAATTTTGGGGATTGATTTTGGGAGAGAGATGGGTAGGTGGTAGGTAGGTGGCTACTAGAAAAGAAAAAGAAAAAGAAATGGCTTAGAGTTTTTATAATAGTAAGGGTATTTAATAATATTGAGCAGCCCTTATTCTAAGCAGTGTTTAGCACATGATCTCTTACTCTTCTAGCTCTAAGAAAAATTTCACTAAGTGTATGCTGAGTTACTTTCCCTATGATTGTATACTTTTAGACTTGCAAAAGATATTAACAATGATTTTCTTGAGTAGAAGATGAACAGTAAAAAGAAAAATGAAAATAAAAATTTAAAAATGAAGAATCTAAGATTTAAAAAAATGAAAACAAGGTAAATTATAATAAAACAAAAGGAATTAAATAAACTTAAAGAAAAAATAAGAAAGAAAACAAATTAAATTAAAACAAAATATGGAAGAGAATACTAAAAATATAAAAATTTTAGTTAGGTTGCACTCCCAATAAGCGTCTTGTTTAAAGTCTTTGGCTAGACATTGCCATCGTAGGAAGAGGATGGAATCACCAATGGTGTACGCTGATCAGATTTAAGCTTGACATATTCCATCTCCTCTTGTAAAATAATTTCAAATCCAAGGCTTATCCCTTGGTGTGAATTTTTCAGCAACTCTTCTTTATTCCTCAAGGTAATTTCACTTAAATTTTGCTCTAGATTAACCACCATTTGAGAGGAAATTTTTTCTTAAGATTTGAGCTTGCATATAGATGATGCTAGTTGGCTAATTTGATTTTTCAAATTTTGAATACATGCTCTGGTCTCCTATTGAAACATTTCATCAAGAGACATACCTAGTATGGGTGGTTATGGCTGCTGTTATTGAGGTACCCATGGCTGAAACTATTGAAAATATGATGAATTTGCATCATAGCTTAATCTTGGATGATCTTATAACACCTTTATACCATATATACATATAATACATATATCTGATATATGTAAAATACACATATGCAATACGAGAATGTCACAGTTTTCAGTTTTTTTTTTAAATTTTCATAATTTTAAAATAAATATTTAAAGGCTTAAAATGTATTTTAAATAATAAATAAAAATATTGTTCAATAATTTTAGATACCAAAAATATATATTTCATATAAAAATCTATAGAAAAAATTCGCTAGAGTTTTTTCTGTAATTTGGATGTTCTCGAAAATACCCAACTTAACCTGCAAAAAAAATTCCACACTCCCTATATAAATCAACATTCATCCAACTCCAATACTCCTCAAAATTTCTCTCAATTTTCAAACATATATTTCATATAACAAATGCATAAAGGTTTCCTAAAATGCATACATATAATCCAAAAATTTAATAATTTACATCATATATATATACACATAATGTACATAATTCCAAAATAAAATTACAAAATGAATTGTTTGCATGATTGCGTTTGGTCTTGGTCCATGGAGGCCTATCTAACACCTAAAATAAGTTGAGAATACTGCACCTGCTTAGGTCCTACAGGGCTCTCGGTATCAACCCTGTCACCTGCGCAATAAAAAAATCACGCTAAGCAAATTGCCTAATGGTACGTACTTTGATATAATGAAAAACTTAAAAATGAATGCAAAAATGCCATTCTTTCTAAAATTATAATAATGGCATGCAGTTTCCATGTAATAACTCACACACTTATCACATTCAATCCAACACATTGCACATTCACACGCATTGGGCCCAAATGATCCTATATAATATTCAAGTTCCAGAGATATTGCTTTGGACCAATTTTTGACATCCAGTGCCTGAAAGCAAATAATAGTGACGCCCAATGTCTGATCCCAAGGCAATCCTCAGCACTCCGTAACACCAAACACAATACTTTGAAAATTAATATGCATAAGGTTTCACACATTACTTAAACAATTTCAAACTTTTGTCATACTTTGGCAATTATGCCAATTTCCATTCTTTTTGCATTTTTACTATCATTTCTCATTATTTTCATATATTTTCATTAATTTCATTAATTTTCTTGCCACATCCTTAATGTGACCGAATTATGCATATGTTAGGCATAATTACATATTTTTCACAAACACATTATTCAATGCTTTTAGCTATTTTAAAATGGCTCATTTAATTATACATTATATATTTTATAGCTTAAACATATATCTATGCACTTTTCATGTGAATTCTCATATCAAAGTAGTATAGTCATCAAATCACACAGCAATATAGCATGCTAACAAATGCAATTTAATACATTTTATTCAAAGTATGTACTTACCTCTTATCAAGAGCACTTCCAAGCTAAAATACTCACTTTCCCACCAACTCTTCAAAAAGCCCTTCACTACTAAGTTGATGAAATTTCTATATACTCAACTCCTATTCCAAATGTGAATGTATATCATATATTATAATCACATTTTTAAGGTGTTTAAGCTATTAAACATCAATTAAAGCACAATTCTTCAATTTTTAGCCCTAACAGAATTTAACTTTGAAACTTAATTCTCATCATTTCCAAATTGAATTTAAAGCTTAAATATATCTCAAACATTATATTTTCACACATTTCAAGCATTAAAATACAATGTATCACACTTCCTTCAAAATTCTAAAATTTTGTCCTAAGCCATTTTAATTTTGGTTCTTCATTCTAACCAATTTCAAATGTCAATTTAAGTTCATTTCTATCATTAAAATCATTAAACAACACAATTTAAATCATAAAACCAAATACATAGTCAGTCTTTAACAAAACTCTTTCCAAAACCCTAAATCACTTACAGTCTCTTCCAAACTCTAACCAAACCTAACCTTTTCTTCAATCTAACCTTAAAATCATTCCCTACTCATCAAAATAACTTCATCCATACCCTTAGAACAAATTTGACAACACTCTTTCAAAATCTCAAATCATACATTCATATATATATATATCCATAAATCTTCAAAATAAGGTAAGAAAGCTTACCAATGAATGAAGATCCTTCAAATTCACCCCAAAAATCTTTAGAAACCTTGAAGAATTTGAATTAGGAAGGAGCAAAAATCTATCCATTCATCCATGGAGAAAATCGGCTAGGGAGAGGAGAAGAAAGAAGATGGTAAGTTTTGATATTTTCTTTAATTTCTTTCTTTAATTATAACCATATATATATTTTTTTATTATTTTAATTAATTAATTATTTATTTATTTATTTTAAAATTTGAATTTACATCTTCCATTAAAAAATATTTTTATTTTCAAATTTTTTTAACTTTAACTTTTTATCATTTTACAATTTTACCCTTTGACTTTACTATTCACTTTAACTTTTTTATATGTTACTTATATTTCACACACACACACACACACACACACATATATATATATATAACATATGCACTTCATTATTCGCACTTCCAAATCTTCATTTCTCCCTCAAAATATTTATTTTAATTTTATTTTATTTTATTTTAGCAATTATGGGGATGCTACTGATCTCCCCACTCTGAATTATAAGTTTTAAAGTATGGATCATAACTTCATTATGGTTGATCATATTTTTGAAGTATAGAATATCTCATATATGCACAACTTTCATATACTCTAGCTTGATTCCTATTATCTATAATTATTATTTGCACCCAAGCGGTAAGATAAGAAATCTTGGACTCAAGAGAAGACATATTCACTTCATTTGAAATTTTTATCTTGTATCCAAATTGATATGAATTGGTAGCCATAAAATTCATGGTAATAAAAAAAAAATGCAAGTTAATTTCAACTCCCCAACAATAGTGCCAAAATTTGATGGGTGTTGAAGCCATAAAAAATAAAAATCTATTCCTAAACAAATTAAATTATAGTAGTGGTGAATATGATTGAATCCATAGAGAATTAACTACTTATTCAAATCTCTTTTGAAAATCAAATTAAAAATAATAAAAATTAAAAAGAGGGAGTTTATAAGTTAAAAACTAAAATTAAATTAGAACTGAAAATTAAGCTAATAAATTAAAGAACAGTAAAACTAAATTGGAAAATTCAAAGGAAAAAGACTTAGTTGAAGGAGTAATTTTAGTTTAATTCTTAAATTGATCATAGATTCAAAGATATTTCTTTTTAATTCTTCAATAAATCAGTTATGATATTGGACAAGCTCTCAATACCAATTCTTTCTTAGGTTTTAAATTAATTCAAAAATATTCTCTAATTAACTCTTATCAATAACCTATCCTATAGGAGCGTTTTTAGAATCTAATTATTGATAGCCTTAAGAACTTGAAGGATCTAATTCTAACCAATAAACTCAACTAATAATAAGTAAAATATATTTATGTTTAAGATATTATTTAGGCTTATTATTAAATGATTCTACTGATTTTTAAAGTATTTTGCAGATAAAGTAGCTAAAAGTAGGGTAGAGAGTTAAGTAGAGAAATATGAGCTGAAGCATGGAAAGGAGCTAGAAGTTGCTGATAGGAGCCTTGAACACAACTCTTGGCAAGGGGGTGTACATACCTGATACAAAAATTTGATAGAATTTACAGCTGGGCTTTCTACCTTTTTGGAAGAGATATATTATGATCATTATAGTGATTTCAGGAGACTTATTTTAGATTTTTATTCCTATTTAGATAAATATTAAATTAGGATATTAACTATTTTCTTTTTATTATTTTTCCTAAATTAGATTTTAAATAGGAAGTTTATTTTTAGAAGATAGTACAAATAGAACATTAGGTATTAACCCTAGATGACTTTGGTGGGAGACATTAGTCCAACACTTTTGTCCATTATTTTTGTAGAATTTTTTTATTTTACTTCAAGTTCTTTCATCTAATCACGAGCAACTAATTTCATCCTGGTTGAAGGGTAATTGAAGTTCATATATCTAAACAATTTATCTTTTTTTTTTCTTCTTTAATGTTTAGTATTTATATAATTCTTTGTAGCTTAATTTAATTATTATTTTGCAAATTAATCAAGAGTAAATTACTTGATTAGTTAAATAACATAATGTTATTCAAAGCTCTTGAATCCATAATTGTTCTTGATATTTTGATTTAGGTAGCAATTAGGGGTATCCTAAGAGATTATATAATTTAATTAAATAAATCTTAAAGTTAGATTTATTGATTAGAATCAGGTCCTTCTAGTTCGTAAGGCCGTCAATAATTAGATTCTAAGGACATTCATATAGGATAGGTTATTGGCAAGAGTTAATCACAAAATATTTTCTAATTAAATTAAAATCTAAGGATGGATTGACATTGAGAACTTGTCCAATACTATAACTGGTTTATTGAAGAATTAAAAAGAGTAATCTCTAAATCAATGATCAATTCAATAATTGAATTAAAAGGCTCCTTCAACTAAGTCTTTTTCCATTGAATTTTCCAATTTAGTTTTACTATTCTTTAATTTATTAGTTTGATTTTCAGTTCTAATTTAATTTTAGTTCTTAATTTATAAACTCTCCTTTTTAATTTTTATTGTTTTTATTTTGGTTTTCATAAGAGATTTGAATAAGTAGTCAATTCAATATGGATTCGACTCTATTCACCACTACTACAATTTAATTTATTTAGGAATAGTTTTTTTTTGTGGCTTCGACAACCATCACCAACTTCAAGACTTATTTAATTAGATTATATAATCTCTTAGGATACTCTTAATTGCTGCCTAAGTCAAAGCATCAAGAATAATTATAGATTGAAGAGCTTTGAATAACATTATGTTATTTAACTAATCAAACAATGAGCCCTATTAATTAATTAGCAAAATAACAATTAAATTAAGCTACAAATAATTATATAAATATTGAAGATTAAAGAAGAAAAAAGATAGATTGTTTAGATCTCACAACTTGCGAATTTGAACTTCAATTACTCTTCAACCAAGTAAAAATTATTTGCACATATTTGAAAAAATGAAAACTCAAAATAAAATAAGAGAAAAAAATGGACAGAAGTCTGAACCAAAGTCCTCTAGGTTTGATACCTAATGTTCTATTTATACTATCTTCTAAAAATAAATTTTCTATTTAAAATCTAACTAGGAAAAATAATAAAAAGAAAATAATTAATATCCTAATTTAATATTTATCTAAATAGGAATAAAAATCTAAAATAAGTCTCCTGAAATCACCCTAAATATCATAATATATCTCTTCTAAAAAGGTAGGAAACCCGGCTGTAAATTCTATCCAATTTTTGTATCAAATATTTATGCCTCCTTGCCCAAGAGTTGTGCCTAAGGCTCATGTTAGCAACTCTAGCTCTTTTCCATGCTTTAGCTCATATTTCTTCACTTAACTCTTTGCCCTCTTTTCAGTTACTTTATCTACAAAAAACTTTAAAAATTAGTAGAATCATTTAATAATAAGCCTAAATAATACCTTAAAAATGAATATATTTTACTTGTTATCATTATATTTTAAATTTTTATAAGTTTTTAAGTTGTTATATTTAAAAGAGTAATTAGGTAATACACAGATAATGTTAAATGATTTTATGACAGGTACAAATAATAAAATTATAATTACAATAGGGTCGGGTTTAGGTTTAAGTAGTTTAAATCTAAATGGGTTTGGTAGGGCAATTTTTGTAGATACAGTACATGTTGCTACTCCTACTTACAACACATACAATCTACCAATTCGTTTAACCTTCAACATAATGTAGACACCTTTCAAAACCTTTAAAATTCTTTCTTCATTAATAATTCTGCAACCAATTATTTGTAAAGCAAACAATGGAATAATATTCTTCTTCACATCATGGACATGACAAACCTGGATAAGAATCCTAACTATGCCATCATGTATTTTAATTTTAAAAATACCAGTATTGACAATTTTGCATGGACAATTATTGCTATTAAAACAACTCTACCTTCAGTTGGTTTGTAAGAAGAAAACCATTTTCTATTGATACATATGTGGAATGAGCAACAAAATCCAAAAACCCACCCTCCATTAGTTTTACTACCTTCTTCAGTCAAGCATAGACATCACTATAAAATTCATTTTGTACAACACTGACCTCAATAGAATTTTCAATTTTATGAGACTTTTCTTTATATTTATTTTGCAACTTAGGACAATTTGCTTTAGTTTGTCATTTCCTCATACAATAATTATAGGTCAAAATATTGTATTTATGTCTAAATTTATCTTCTACATCTAAAATTTTGTTGAACTATTCTTATCACTACAAAACTTCTCAATAGCTAGGTCTTTAACAATCAAAACTTCCTTAACATCCTCAGTAGTTAAAGTTTTTCTACTATGAATTCGAGTTTTACTAATTTTTCTAAAAGATGTAGGTCATTACCTTAGCAACATAAGAGCTTTGTCTTCCTTCATGCTTAATATCTAAATTTTCTAATCCATAACAATATAATTGAATTCATCAATATAGAATTTCAAAGATATTCCTTATGCCATGCATTCAATGATTTATAACTAATTTGTTAGTGAAGTTTTTCTTCATATTCAAAGACTCTAATTTTCCCCATGTGTCGTTGGCAATTTTCTCATGAATGATTTCACATAGAATCTCATTAGACAAGCATAACTGATTGGCAACGAACACTTCCTCCTCCAAATCGTACTTTTACTCCTCAGTCAATCTTTCAAGAATTTATCTTTGCCTAATAATATTTGTATAACTCATTTTATATCAAAATCACCTTCATCTCAACTTGCCAAAGGGCACCATCCTACTTCTTAATTTCATATACTTGTTGTTGCCATTAATTAATCAAATTATATATTAAATCAATGAACCAAGCTCTAATACTACTTGTTAGGAATAAGTCTGCAAAAATATTTATATGGATTACTTGATGTGAATAAGAAAATAGATAACAAAATAGAAATTGAGAAAAATAAAACAACTAGTTTGTATTATATAGTAACAATGTTAAGTTAAGTAATACTCATGATAGAATCCTCTTTAACCATAATTGGCATGAATACAAAATGATATCAAAATTCAAATAGTATATTAAAATTATATGGATCTTATAATACTTTAAAAGTTATATATTTATTTATCATAAATTGATTTTCAAATAAAGTATGTGTATAGGTATGTTGTATATCCATAATTATATTTATTTATTTTAATTGAACAATATAGTTTTGATATATAATAATTATTTTATTATATTTATTTAATATTGTAAATATGTATAAATTAAACATATACTCAAGTTGTTAAAAAAAATACTTGGTGAAGTGTATTTGACCACTTAGACTAAATTATATGTGTTGCACTTTAATATTAAGTTGTATATATATCACATGGTAAATCATTCATATGTATATTAAGCGATATAGGATTTGATTCTCTATGATTATAATATTTTTTCTAAAAAAAAGTCATGTCATAAAATACTTTTTTTTTAAATTTGTTTATAAAAAATATAATATTTAACATTGTAGAAATAAACTTTATTAACACTTATATGTTATTTATATGTAATAGCTATAATATATAGTAGCTAGTGATATTTAATGTGTAACTAGTTAGTATTATATAGTAACTATGTTAAGCAATACTCATAATAGTAGACACTTTAATCATAGAAGGTATGAGTATAAAATTATATTAAGATTCAAATAGTATATTAAAAATATATGAAATTTATAATACTTTAAAAGTTAAATATTTGTTTATTATATATTATTTTTTATATAAAATATGAGTATAAGTATGTTGTATATCCATTATTATATTTATTTACTTTAATTGAATGATGTATTTTCAATATATAATAATTATTTTATTGTATTTATTTAATATACTAATTATATATTATTTATTAAAAAAAAATATATATATATATAAATTAAACATATATTCAAGTTGTTTTAAAAGAAGCATTAGGTGAAACAAATTTGATTATTTATGCTTAATTATATGTGATGCATTTTAATATCAAGTTTTTTTTTTAATAAGATACTTTTAATATCAAGCTGTACATAAATCAAATAGTAAAATACTCATATGCATATCAAGAGATACACGACATTACCTTAATTAAAGCTGCCATAATTAATTTATTTTTTTTCTCTTTAATACCCCTTTTGTTCTTAAATTATTTCTATGTTCTTTTTGAATTTTTAAATTAAATGTCTACATATATATTTTATCTCTCTTTTATAAATTTCATCATTATTATTATAATAATTTTTTATCATCTCATTAAAAAGAATAGTAAAAATTATAAAAGTTAATTTGACTTGAATATCTATACAATAACCAAAGCACGACCAATACTAGACTTTTATATATAAAAATAAAATATCACTGCAATGTTGGTATTATTAACATTATTTTTCTATTAGCAAAATCAGTTATAGTATTTGTTTCTTCAAAGCCTACATAAATACCTTTGACCTTTAATTGACTGTGGAACGGATGTGCTAGAGTTGTAAATATCTCAATTTGAATGGATTTGATACCTGACTTCAATCAAGCAATTGGATATTTTCTTAAAGGACCAAAAAAAAAAAGGATTCTCAAACTCTTGGCATGCAAATCACTTGAACTCTACAGCAATACCATATAGACTTCAACAAATTAATTGATTGTAACATATGAACTGAAGGAAAATATAATTTAACTTGAAGAAATAGTTTCAAATTACATCAAACTACTGGTAAATTATGAGATCTGTGGCTACAACTAGATGAAAACTCTTAAAAAAAACTAATTTTCATGGTTTGTTCTGGTCTTTTTCTTGGGAGAATGAGTTGGCCTCTTTCTCTTCTTACTTTCCTTTTTATTTTCAGCTTCCTGATTCCGTTGCTTCATTTCTGGATACTTGGAGATCATGGACAACAGTTATACTTGCTCATACCACAGCTACCAATTATCAATCCACCAACCTTCTTTTACACCTGCTTTTTTAAATTCTTGTTTGTGGGCCTCTTTCTCCTATGGATGGGCTTCATTGTTATTGGGCTTGAAAGTAAAATTTGGTGTCAACAAATGCACCCCCCGGTGTGCTTTTGGTTTTGAAGAAATCGAAGTGCATGCTAATTCTGATTTCCTTTCTTCTTTCTCGGGTTCTTATTGCTCTGTATTTAAATTTGAAAATACTTTAAATTTAAAGACTCCATCCCACCTGAAATCTCACCTAACACTTTGACCATTAGGGATTTATGTTACACTAATCTTTCATTTTCTAAGCTTCGTAATCCCGACATGGCTTCCACTATTGACTCTCTGAATGACCAACTGCTCCAACGCTTTCCAGGTGACGACCTACCTCCTTACTTGTCTTTTGAGTAAGTTTATTTCATTCTTTCCTTATTCTTTTTAATTCTTACCCTTGTATTGATAACTCTCTTTCTTTATATGCTTGTCCACAGGGATTCTACCCAAATCTTTAGGCTTGTTAGCTCTAAGCCTAACGACCTTTTATCCCTAGGTCATGTTCCTTCGAATTCAAAATCAGTTGTTTCACCCTTCAATTCTCTTCAAAAATCTAATACCCTCTTTAAAAGTGCTAGTTCCATTTCCAAATCTTGGCCTCGCACTAGTGAGGAATGGTATCAATGGGTGGAATGCCTTCGCCCTGATTACTAAAAGACCTGGTCTCGTATGGGGATTCTTCAGCTTATCGCTATGAGTTACAATAACCTCCATTTTAGTACTGAACTTGTAGGGACTGCTCTCCATTTCTGGTGTCCTTCACTTAATTCTTTTCTTTTCGCTAGTGGTCCGATTCCCATTACCCTAAAGGATATTTTTTGGCTTACGGGTCTCCAGTGCTTGGTGATGTTGCTATTTGTCTTCTGCCTTATGAATAACTAGACTACCCATAAGTTGATGCCACTTTAACCAGCCAATCTTCTTATGAAAACCTTATTAGTACCAGGTGTCATTTAAAAGATCCTCCTTTTGACTCAGAACATGTCAAATTCGTCTGGGTTCTTCTGTGTCAATATTTTTTTTATCCTACTGGTGGTAAACCAAGTATGGAGTATTTAACCTTAGCAAAAGCTTTAGCTTCTAGCCATCATTTGGCCTTAGGTACAATTTTTCATAGCTCTATATATTTCAATATTCGTAAATACTTTACTTTTGAAAAACTCACTGGTTGTATGCTGGTAGTTAAGTTGTGGTTGTACCTGTATTTTCCTCTCGTGCATTCTTCTCGTCCTGAGAGCCCTAACTATTGACTAGGAGAAAGGCTCATCAATTTTGAGGCTATAATGTCTTCCTTGAAATTTTATAGCTTTTTTTATCATCTAATACATAATCCCCAATACTTACCACGACATAGTGGACATGCCTTTGTGGCTCAAATCCTTTGTCTTTGATCGCCATGTTTTTTATTAAGTCAGAAAATGTTTGTTTTATGTTTTCACTACTCCTAGACTCTTGTTTGTTGGAGCAGCATATGCTTTTAAAGTCCATCCTACAACCTACCCTATTTCCAAAGAGACATATTCTCTAAACCTATGGAGTATTCAATTTGGCTTTTCCTTAGTTATCCCTGAGCATACCTTAGGACTTCCAAGATTCCATGAAGTGCTTTCTCAATAGGTTGTTGAACAACTTGTATCCCAAAAATTTCCTTTATCTTTTCGTGTTTCTTCCGTCTTCAGAGCATATCTCACAGCTTTTGATGACTGGTGGCATTTAAGTATTCAACCACTTCTTCCTTTCTTAGGTAATCAATCTTTGTCTTTTCCAACAGATTATACACTCTTTTAACTCAACTAAGTAAAAGGCTTACACCGATGTCTATATTTTTCACTCCAAAGGCAAATAGGCTAGAACTAAAAACTAAAAACCAAACCCGAAGCTCCTCCAGTTGAAAGATCCAAAAAATCAAACAAAATTTCGTTGAAGATAAAAGTCTCTAACACCGCTGACACTCTTTTTGAAATCCCAGTTGCTGAAGATACCCTTCCAGGTAATTCCAAGTTAAATTATTTTTATTAGCTCTTCATTCTGTTCTTACCTTTGTACTAATTTTCTATAGAAATATCTGTTGATCTATACTCTCCAAAGAAATAGGTTTCTCAACTTCTTCTTCTAATGGTATTGAAGAGAGTACTGCTTCTGATGAACTAGAAGATGCTGCTACTAGTCTAGTTCTCTTGTCTACTAAAACTAACCCTTTATTGCCAATGAGGACTCTTGTTCGTCCAATTACTAGTGCATCAACTTCCAAGGTATCAATTATCTCCCTGTTCATATCTCTTGCAACCTCTTGATGAAAAAATTGTCATTAATAAATTTTTCACAGGAATTGTCTTGGGAGAATACTATCGCTCCAATTCTTAACGAATAGGATGAAACAATGGACCTTACCCCATTGTTCAGAATGATTAGCCCTCTTCCTCCTGCTAGCCATCATGTTGCCCTTGTTGTAATTGAGATGACAAAAAATACCACCATTTTTTCTCTATCAAAAGACATTATTTCCATGACTACTCTAGAAAATGATGCTCTTATTGCTTCTCTTTCCAACTTACTATCTTATTTGACCAAAGAGGAATCCAAAAAAGTGATCTCCAACTTAATGAAAGAAGTCAAGTCAATGTTCACTGCCGTAGTTACTGCTACCAAGATTAGTGCTGACTATGCTGAGAAAATCACTCAAATGCAGCAAGACCAAGTCAAACATGGATATAGAGAAAACAAGCATGTGCTGGTCGTATCAACACTCTAGAAGCTCAATTTTACAGCCATAATGTTCAAATTCAAGAACATTTGGCCTCTATTTAAAAACTTAAAATTGAACAGAAAGAAATACTGGCTAAATGTTAAAAATTGAAAGCTCAATATCATTAACAAAAGCAAAATGTTGATGCTTTCAAATATTCTCCAAAATCCTAAAAGAAACGTGCCACTTCCTTGATAATCGAATTATCTAGTTCTCAAGAGGTCATTGCCAACTATCATGCCAAGTGGAGTGCTCTCCAGTCAACAGATGTTCACTCACTTTAGATGAAATATTTCTTTTTGGGCTTTTTATGGCCATAGTTTGGTCTGCTTGAACATTGTAGGAATTTTTTAAAAGCTTAGACTTTATTTGTCATTACTTTGGAAATGATTGCATTAGTTTGGTTTTTTGGTTCAATGCTCTAATTTCTAATGGCCATTTGGCCAACTTTAGTTTTGTTAAGCATTAGTTAATTACAAAAGAAACAAGCCATAATTTGGCCTTACATTCTCCACAACTTTAAAATGATGGTAACTGTGACTACTTTAATTCTATCAATTCCCACATTAAAGGATAATACTTTTTAAATACTTGCCATTGATTGTCCTTTGATGTGGTTCTCCTTCTAGACTTGCCAACCAATATGCATTCCCATCGAGCACTTTATGGATTTTAAAAGGACCTTCCCAATTGGGAGTCCATTTTTCAAATTCTGTCTTTAGTACCCACAAGTAGAATCACCTTCCAGACTAGATCCCAACCTTAAAATGTTTCTTCTTCACTCTCTTATCATGTGATCTTACTATTCTCCTTTTCTGCACCAGCATATGATTTAGTGCTTACACTCTTGCTTTCTCTAAATCTTCTAATTCCATGGCCATGCTTTTGTGTACTCATCTGGCACCAACCGATTCTGTAATGCCACCCTCAGTGAAGGAACTACAACTTCCATTTGTAGAACTGCATCATGCCCATAAAACAAAGAGAATGGGGAAACCCTTGTGACACTCCTTTTTGAGGTTTTTTAAGCCCATAATGTTTCTGATAAAATGTTGTGCCAATCTCTAGGATTATCCTCTAGCATTTTTTTATAAAATATTTATAAGAATTTTATTAGAAGCTTCAGCGTGCCCATTAGCCTGAGGATAATGAGGAGTAGAATTTATTAATTTGATACCATAATCTTCAGCAAAATCCTTCATTTATCCCCCCATAAACATTATTCCTTGATCAGTAGTTATGATCTAAGGAATACCAAATCTATGAATATTATGCTCCTTAATAAATTGTATAACATCCTAATGTTCGACTTTCTTCATTGGTATAGCCTCTACCTATTTTGTAAAATAATCCGTGGCCACTATTAAGAAACTGTGTCCTTTAAAAGAGGCTAGATATATTTTCCCAATTAGGTTAATAGCCCAACCACGGAAGGGCCAATGCTTGACTATTACATGCATATCTTATGTTGGAATTCTTTGAATACTTCCATCCCCCTGACACTGGTGACAACCTTTAGCATATGTGATATAATCTTTCAAAATGGATGGACAAAAATAGTCATGCCTTTGGATTAACCATCTTATCTTTACCCCGGCTTGGTGTGCTACACAAACTTCTTCATGCACTTGCTTCATCACTTCAAAAGCCTCAGACTGAGCCAAACATCTCAATAATGACCCATCTTGCCCTTTCTTGTACAATTCGCCATTTATCAAAACATAATTTAATGCTTGAATCTTGATTCAATGTGCGATTTTCTAACCAGGACAATCTAAATATCTCCTAATTTCTTGTCTTCGATCCCCGGCCACATTAACATCCAATGAAAAATATTCCACCTGTATGCTTCTTTTACTGATTGAAGGATGATTTTTCCTTTGTACTACAATCAACTTTTCTATTAACTCTTCAATCATTCCTTACCCTGATGCCGCTTGAGCTAGTTCATTTACTTCCCAATTTTCCTCCTGTGGAATATGCATGAAATTGACCTCTTCAAAGTTGTTTATCAACGAAACTGCTGTAGTGAAGTAGGAAGCTAGCAATATACTGTTACATTTGTATTCTCCAGCCACCTACTTTAACACTAGTTAAGAGTCTCCCATTATCATAACCTTTCTAGCTATTAAATCTTGTAGTATTTCCAACCCAATCACCAGTGCTTCATACTCAGCTTGATTATTAGTACATTCAAATCCTAAGTGAAATGACATCATTGTCTTAACCCCATCCGGTGATGTAATTATAATCCTGGCACCAGCTGCTGTACCGGTGCTAGATCCATCAAACTTTAAAAATCCACATATATGTTTCCACATAACAAATGGGTAGCTCATCATTAGTATTATACTGCATCAAAGAAGGATGATCAGCCAAGAAATTAGCTAATGCTTGGTCTTTCACTAATTTCTAAGGACAGTATACCAAGGAGAATTATGCTAAAACTATAACACATTTCCTAATCCTTCTAGTAATGAGAGGTCTATTTAACATATATTTAATAAGGTAGGTGTCTGACACTATATACACCCTATTCCTAATGACATAATGACAAAGCTTGGTGAATGCAAAAAATAAAGCCAAGCACAATTTTTCAGTAGTATAATTTTTTACTTTTGTATGAATTAAAAGGCGGCTAAGATAATAAATAGCCAGCTCTCTCCCCTAAAAATCATCTCGTGTTAATAAACATCCAATGGAATTATCAGCAGCTGAGATGTACATCTTCAAAGGATAACCTTCTCTTGGGGATACTAATACATGAGGATTCGTAAGATATTCCTTTATCTTATCAAAAGCTTCCTGGTGCTAAGGACACCAAATAAATTCTTCAGAAGCTTTCAATTTCAATAACTCAAAAAAAAATCTAGTTATGACGACCAAATTGAAAATAAATCTTCTTAAATAATTAATCTAACCCAAAAACCTTTGTGACTCTTTTTTATTATGTAGAGGATGAACCTTAATGATTGCCCTTGTTTTATTTTTATCCACCTCAACACCTCTATGGTGTACTAAGAATCCTAAGAAATTCCCAGCATTTACCTTAAATGCACTCTTCAAGGGGTTTAACTTCAAATTATGGACTATCATTTTTTCAAAACTTTCTCTCAAACGATGGATATGGTCTTTGGCTTTCTTAGATTTGATTACTATATCATCAATATAAACTTTCAAAAACTTTTCAATCATATCATGAAATATAGCATTCATAGCTCTTTGATATGTTACACTAGCATATTTTAACCCAAATGGCATTACAAGCCATTCAAAAGTTCTAATTGAATCGGGACATCTGAATATTATTTTAGAAATGTCATCTTTTGAAATTAAAATTTGATTATAACCAGAATAACTATCCATAAAAGATAACAATTCATTCTTAGTAACAGAATCTATCAACATATCTGCCACAGGTATAACATATACATCTTTTGGAGTAGCTGTATTTAAATCTCTAAAATCTACATAAGCTCTCAATTTTCTATTCTTTTTAACTGCTAATATAATATTAGAAATCCTAGTTACATACCCTATAGGCCTAATGAATTTGGCCCATAACAATTTCTCTATTTCTTCTTTTACCCTACTTTCTACCTCTTTGGACATCCTTCTCGGTGGTTGTTGAAACGGCTTAAAACCTGGTTTGATCGGGAGATGATGCTCTACCAGTCTTCTATCTAGCCCTGGCATATCTTCATAGCTCCAAGCACAATAGTCTTTATATTCATGCAACACGTTTACTAGCTCATGTTTTAAGTCCTCAACGAGTAATGAACTTACATATGTAACTTTATGATCCTCCAGTGTTCCCAAATTAACTTCTTCCAATGCATCATAAGTTTCAGGCTGGAAACCTTCAAACTTTCCAGGTGCTTGAACTAAATCTTCAAATTGTATTTCCTCAGCCTTAATTCCTTCTTGATCATCCTCAAAACAACTTCTGCTTCACAAGCTTATATTTCCTCTAACTTCTCATATATGCGCTGCAAGTAACATTTCCATATGGTAGCTGGAGCTGCTGCCTCTCTCTCTAAGGTTCTTTTAGTCATTCCACCTCCTAAATAATTTTCCTCAATAATTGGTGGACCTATTGGCCTGAAAGGCATTATTGCAGTAGGTTTAAGGAGAGCCTTGGATTGCTTTTGTATTTGCTATTTATCCATAGAAGACATATAAACCTTACTAGGACTACCATTCTTCTTTTTACCATTAAAACAAATAGGACCAAACCCCCACTCATAATATCTAGCCTCAATAAATTCTACAGATATGTTAAAAGGTTTTCCTTTAGCCCAAATAGTCTCTACTTCATTCCCTTTCCAACATAAAAGTACACGATGCAAAGTAGAAGGAACACATGCATTTGCATAAATCCAGTCTCTTCCTAGTAAAGCATTATAGCTGGCTAAAGAATTAACCATAAAAAATGCTGCCAATGAAGTTAGATTTCCCACTGAAAATTGTATTGGCAAAATTCCCACAACTGGTGTCACTTCAACAGTGAATGTTGATACAATCACATCTGTTATAATTTAATCTTTCTCATTTTTTTCCTAAAGTCTTCAGCATCCTATAAGGTAAAATGTTAACAGCTGACCGATTATCTACTAATACCTTTGCAATTCTACAACCATCAAAATATGCTTTAATATATAGGGGATGAATATGTTTTGTCATTTCCACAAAGGGTTTCTCAAACACTACTCTTTTGGAACTATTCAAATGGGTAGCCTGAATAGTTATGCCCACAAGTCCTTCATCTAATTCCTTCAACTTTAATGTTGCTCCCCTGGTCGAATCTATCTCCACTACTGCTTCTGTTACTTTGTTCTGTGCCATAAAATCTGAGGGAAGCACTAAATCTCTAATTGAACATTGGAAAGAAATATGAGTCTTTCCCACATAAAATCCTTTCCTGAAAACTTCCTTTTCATCTGCTGAATCATACTCTTCATCCTATATTGCTTTTCAATCGAACTTAGACTTTGATTTTTGTATTTCCATAACAACAAGCTTATGTTCATTGTCTGCATAATTTTCCTTATCTCTATCATTTTCTGTAATCACCTCATTTTTTGTGGTTTGCCTTTTTTCAGCAGCCCTTTGTCTTAACAATCTCCTTCTTTTTTTTTTTTTGTTCTTATGAGTGGCTGTGGAAACTTCTTATGCTCCACCCTACGCCACTTATTTTCTACTTTCATTAGTTGAGGGGTAAAAAATTGAGGTTTATATTTAGGCATATCCCCTTTGTCACTCTCTTTTGCATTTCAGTTTTCTGATGTGGTACATATCCCTTGGGTACCCAGATCTTCTACTTTCCTTTACTAGTTTCTATTTTCACATCCTTATATTCTTTTCTATTCTTTTTGCATCCAACAATGACCTTAAGTCAAAGTTGGCTACATTTATAGAAGGAAATGGATCTTCATCCACTAACATAGCTTCTTCCTTTTCAGGGAACTTGAGGATTCCCTTATTGATCCTATCCTGTAACACATTCTTGAATCCCTAACAAGAACTAGTGGAATAATTTTTAGAATTGTGGAACTTACAGTATTCTTGCCCTTTTAATCTCTCACTTTGAATGTGACGATTTGGAGGAAGTTTTATAAAATTTTCTTCAAGGAGAAAATAAAAAATAGCCTCTGTTTTTTAAACATCAAATGTATACTGTAGTTGCGTGCTTGAAGTGGGAGCTTTCTTCTAAACTTCTAGCATATTTTTCTTCAACAAAGGGCAAGTCATAACACTTTATGGTTGGCTAACCTCTTAGAAATAAGTTCCCATAATATTTTTCCGTCTCTGCATTTCCTCGTAAAACAGTTCTTCATATTCGGCCACTTTAGCGGCCAATTCAAGAAAATCCCTGGATTCTATCCCCTGAAATTTCATCATTAGCTCTAAATCCAAACCACTTTAAGCCTTCTTTATAAACTCTATCTCTGGCAAATACACTTTAGATCTATTCCTCATTTTCTTAAATTTGGCAATAAATTTATCTATGGTTTTACCAGCTCTCTGTGTAATCCTTGATAATTTAGCAATGCATACTTCAGGCTCCGTCCTAAAGAATTGAGTATGAAATTAGTGCTCCATTTCCTACCAGGTGAAAATTGAATTCCTAGGAAGAGTAGTATACCTGGTAAATGCATTTTCTGTTAGAGAATTAGGAAACGATCTTAATTTATAAAAGGCAAAGTTTTCATAATCTGCCAATTCACCACATTAAATGGTAAATCTAGCAATATGTTCGATAAAAGACTGGCCATCTTCTCCAGAAAATAAAAACAAATCTGGGATACGATATCCCATTAGATAATTATTATCCCGGTCTATCATTTTAGGGTAGGATATAACGAACTCTGGATGGCCAATTTGTCTCAGGTCAGGTCTTTAAAGCTCTTGAATAGCCTCCCTTATAGAATCAATGTCAGTATTACCTTTGTGCTAATTTTTCAATGGAATTAACTATGGTGGCCTCTAAACAGGGGGCAGTAGAAAATCAACATCGTAAACTTATGGCTGCATATGAGGATTAGTCATTCCAAACATCTGTTGTGTTTGATTTGGCTTGCCATTAATTCGACCATTACCATTAACTACCCTGTTGTTCCCATTTGATTCTTCTCTTCTAGGAGGAGGAACATACTTCTTCACAGCATGGCTTGAGGCCAATGCCAATCTCTTGACTCTATATTGATAGAATGCCCCCCAAGTTCTTCCATTGCTAGCCTTAAAGGTCGCATGCCTACATTTTTCATAAACAAACTTGCTTCCTGAGAGCGATTCTATTTTTCAAGTGCTAGGATTCCTTCAATCATGGTATGTAACACTAATTCCTATTGCTTCTGCATCTGTTCTTGTGCCTCTTAGAACTTCCTTTGGGATTCCATCTGAGACTCCTAAATTCTTTCCTATGATAACTGAAGTCCATTTTGTGACTCCAAAATTAATGTGAATATGTCTGCTAAGGTTTGTCAAACACCTTCTTCACCAGCAGTAAACCCTTCCTTGGTTTTATTTGCCCCTTGCTATGTTATGGAAATCTCTATCAAGGAAAGACTCCCTTTTTCAATCTGTTCCACCAATGATGGAATGTATCCTTCTTGCCCTGCTGTTGCAATAGCAACCTCTAGATATCTGGTTCTGGTCGTATCTTTTATATTTTTCATTAGTGGCATTGCTTTCGAACGGTCCCACTGGGCGTGCCAATTTTGTTTCCTCAAAGCTTGAAGAAATACTGTTGGCCTTTAACTGTATGTGGAGTGGGTTTGCCAAAGGTGTAAATACCTCAATTTGAATGGATTTGATATATGACTTCAATCAAAAAATTGAATATTTTCTTAAAGGACAAAAAGAAAAAGGATTCTCAAACTCTTTGTAAGCAAATCACTTGAATTCTACAGCAATACCATATAGACTTCAACAAGTTAATTGATTGTAACATATGAACTAAAGGAAAATCTAATTTAACTTGAAGAAATAGTTTCAAATTACATCAAACTACTTTGAAGTTATGACAACTATGGCTACAACTAGATGAAAACTCTAAAAAAACTAATTTTCATGGTTTGTTATGGTCTTTTTATGTGGAGAATGAGTTGACCTCTTTCTCTTCTTTATTTCCTTTTTATTCTCAGCTTCCTGATTTTGTGGCTTCATTTCTGGATAATTGGAGATTATGGAGAATGGTTATAACTGCCCAACCGCAACTACCAATTAGCAATGCACCAACCTTCTTTTATAACTGTCTTTTTCAAATTCTTGTTTTTTGGCCTCTTTCTCCTGTGGATGGGCTTTGTTGTTATTCGGCTTGAAAGTAAAATTTATTGTCAACAGTATTATAAGCATTGAGCCTTTTTTTTTTTTTTCCAATTACATGTATATTTTAAAATGCCATTAAATAATAATTATAAAATATTTTTTTAGACCATGTGAAATTTAATTTAAGAAATTAATATTTGATGATGTTTGTTAATATTTTTAAATAACTAATTAAATAATAAAATTAAAGTTGTTGTTGTTATTATTTATTTATTTTAATAAAATGAAAACTATGATACAACAATTAATATACAATATATATTCAGAGTTAAATTAACAATTGATTAACTGATATAATTTGATTGATCTTTTATTTTATTTAGGAATACAATAAATATAAAATATTTTAATATTTAAATTCCCTAATTAAAAATGTGACTTATTATAATTTTTTAAAAGATAATATATCATCCTCTATTTATTAATTTTTAAAATTATTAATGTTTTTTAAAAAATAATTATATAATTCTGTGATTTAAAAATAGTTAACTATTATTTTATTCATATTGGTTATGCATGTTTATTTTATATCATTCGTCTTATTTTTGCAATTTTGTAATGCATTAGAACACAATTAGTTGTTTAAGGATTTTTTTCAAATATTAATTTTTGTTTTAAATAATAATAATTAATTATATTTGTGAAAAATGGAGAATATTTTGAAAAAGATAAACTTATTTAATTACTTGTTTATTAAGAAATTAGAGCAATAATTAAGATAAAAAAAATAAAATTTTGAGATCTAAATTTAAAATCTGAAACGCTAAAAAAGCATATAGAAGTAAATTTAAGTGGCAAAAGATGAATTTTAACTATTTTGGCCAAAGTTTGTTTAGCCATTTTACAGTATCCAAATTCCAAACATCTCATTAATCTATCTAGTTACTACTTTGTCCCAATGCAATCATTGCCTTCAGCTAATATACACCTATTAATAAAATTATTGAATTCTCTAAATGTTATGAAATATTATTTTAAATAGACTAAAATATATCCTCTCTTAACTCATTAATATTAAAATTATTATATTCTCACTTAATTAATTAACTCATTAATAATAAGAGTATAGCTTAAAAAATTAATTAATTTTTCTTAATTATATAAAGTGACAATTTTAATAGATTTTTTTTTTGAAAAATAACAATTTCACTTGAACAGAGAGTATTTTCTTTTAGGATTCTTTACATGTTTATAGTTTGGAACCATGTGTATCTGGAACTACTAGTCATAAGTAAGGGACATAAATATATATATGTGTATGTGTGTGTCGCGCACGCCTTGAACTTCACATTTGGCCAAGTAAAAGTTTATTAAGAATGAAAGTTCATCAATAGATTTACTACAAAAAAAATTGTGATCCTACCAATAATTATTGGCTCAATACTCCTAAAGTGGTCCAAAATTTAGAAACTTTTTGGCTTAATAATACTAGAGTGGTCTAACCGTACTTGCACTATCTAAATATAAATATCTGTTAGAAAAATATTGACGAACAAAATGGAAGTGTAGGCTTGAATCACATTGAATAATGCTTTTCTAAAAGTGATATTTTCTCCCTCTCCTTCTTGAAATTACTATGGGATAAATTGCAAAAAGTTTTAGTGGATAAGACGTTTCTTAAAAATTTATATGCTATGCAAATAGCGAAGAAATTTAACTAGGAAAGCAAGAAAAATGAATTGATCTTTTATCAATAAATTTAAAAAGAAAGATAAGTTTTATAACATGAAAAATAGAATGAATTTGCTACTTGAATTTTTCAGATTTTATATACACAAAACTAACTTTGGTAGTTATATAAGAGTAGTTATTTTACAAGAAAGTTACTAATTTTAATGAAGAGACATATCCCTTCAATTTAGGATATAACTTCTCAATTATAAAATAACTAACAATAATTTCCATTTTTATTATATATTTAAACAATCTAATATTCCTTGCTTTGTTTTAATTTAAATAAAAGATCGAATAATGTTTATGCATAAAGTAATGTATCTTTCCATTTGAACATTACTTTAGTATAAATATCACAAGATGAAATCAAAATCCCATGTAGCATTAAATCTTTGAACATGTTATTTTTTGTGATAATATTGGTGACACTTATGCATATAAACACTGCTTTTTTCTTTCTTTCCACATTAACACTCGCTTAGCACATTTATAGCCATGTACTATTCAAATTTATGAACATTTATGAGAGCAACTCCAAATCCCCAATCGAAGTTGCACCACTTTTATGTTCATATAGGTGAAGTTCTTTTAGTGTCCTTGTCATATTCGAGCATTTGTTCTTAGAAATAGGGTTGAGTATGGTTATGTACAACACAAAGATATGAAAATCTCTAAAATTGAACTGAAGTTTGAATACTTCAATATGTCTAGAACCATAATCAAACCAAAATAAAAATTATCCATATTGATTATTATGAAAAAATCAAAATAATGCAGCTCGGATATTCGGTTTTAACAGAGTGATTTCAGTTCAATATGAATATGGAGATTTGGAGATTTGGATTTTTTAAAAAAATATTAAGCACTATAATGCTATTTAATTATTTTAAAAATTATTCTTATAAATATGTTAAATTATATTTAGTTACAAAACTACTTTGATTTGTTACAAATTAATAACTATATATTTTAGTTACAAATTCCTCATCATTAGGCAATACAGCATGGAAAAGTCCTGCTAGAGGTGTGTGGAAGTGCAATGTGAATGGGGCTATTTTTTCTAATCCTATTTCTGTAGGTTTTGCCGGTGTAGTCCATGATAGTGAGGCCAACTTTCTTGGTGCAGTTTTGGTTGGGAATTAGATAATTGTAATTTTAAGATGGCCGAGCCAGCTACTTTACGTAAGGTTCTTCAATGGTTGTGTGAAACTTTCCCTTCTTAAGAATTATGGAATTGAATGCTTTGTCAATTGTTCAGTCTATGAATTCTTTAGATGTTGATTTTTCAGAATTTGGAACTATTATTAATGATTGTAAGCTTTTAATTAGATAACATGGATATGTAGTTGTCAATTGGGTGAGGAGGCAATCAAACTTTATGGCTCATTCTTTGGCAAAAGCCTCAAAGCTATTTGATAGTCTTGTCTAATGGGACTCTCCTCCATTATGTATTCAAACTTCTTTGAATAATGATATTTAAGAATGATGTTTATTTCAAAAAAAAAAACTATACATTTTAATTGCTTTAATTATACATAATTTAATCATTAATTATATTATTTATTTATTTCTTATTTTGAAATTAAATTAGGAAAATAATTATTTAATTGTATTTTCTATTTACTTATTTTCAAGTTAATACTCAAAATTTATATTATTATAAATGGAAATAAACAAGTTTTTATAGTTTAAAAATGAGTATTACAAAAAATATTCTAATTACATCTATATATTCAATTAATAAACATAGAATAATGGAAATCAAGGTGTGTGTGTGTGTGTGTGTGTGTGTGTGTGTGTGTATATAAATTAAGCATATTATAGAAAATTAGAAATTATAATGCAAATATATAACATGATATAACATGAATTAGTATAATAATTCTAATACATTTAAAAAAAATTAAATATTACGTAATAAATCAATATAATAAAATACAATTTTATATTATTAATAATAATTGATTTTTATTTTTATTATTCGGTTCGGTACTGTTCTCAGTACGGATATAGACTAATATCCAAAACCGTTCCACATTATAAAAAAATAGTACAGTTCAGTTTGGAGAAAGTAAAAAGTTAACTATTTTTTTATTCTGAATATTTTGATTTGGTTATTCAAATCGGTTCAAATATTTTCAAGATCTGTACTCAGCCATACCCAAAACTGAACCTCATTAAGCGTATGAAAAGCTCAACCCTCTTATCTATGACTATAGTACTTACTCTATCACCTTATCATGCTTATTTAAGTACTGAAATATCCATTTATTAATAATATGTTGTTATTCTTTGAACCCAAAACTACTCATTTCATAGTGTTGGGTAGGGTTTCCATCATTGGTGGATCCAATTAAGGAATTTTAACCTCATTAAGCTTGACGTATCTCTCGAAAGAGGTTTAGTAAATGGCTCAACCAAATTTCTATTTGACTTCTCATATGTGAGAGAGATAATTCCACCTTTCATTAACTTTCTCACATAATCATGTCGAAAACTTATATGTCTTGACTTTTCATTATAGATATTACTATATACTAGAGCTAAAGTAGCTTGACATCATAATGAATTGAAATTGAACTCACAACTTTTGAAATCAATGAAATTTCTAAAAGAAAATCCCTCAACCACTTAACTTCTTTACTTGTTTCTGCTAATGCCACAAATTCCAACTACATAGTTGAGTGTGTTATGCAAGTTTGTTTCTTGGATTTCCAAGAAATAACACCTCCTCCTAAGATGAACACCCTGCCTATAGTGTATTTGATGTCTCCCAAACTTGTTATCTAGCTTGCATTGGTATATTCTTTTAGATTCTTAGTCTTCTTAAGAACCAATGATTAGCACTCGGATTACTAGTAAATATACTCAATTTACAAACTACAAATGCTATATTTAGTCTTATGCATTATGTAGCATACGTAAGACTCCTAATAACACTTGCATATTCAAGTTGAGCCACTGCTCTTTCATCATTCTTAATTAACTTGATGCTTGGATAAAATGGGGCACTTGCTTCTTTTATTTTTTAAGTGACTGAATTTATTCAACACTTTCTCAATGTAATGAGATTGACTCAATGTATATACCCACTATTTCTTTTAATCTTGATACCTAGTATGGTATCAACTTGTCCAAGATCCTTCATTTTGAATATGGAAGATAGAAAAATCTTTGTTTTTATTATGCCATTCATATAATTGCTTACAGTCAACATGTCATTAACATATAAACAAACTAACATAATATAATTACTACCTACTTTAGTATAAACACATTTATCAGCTACATTGTGTGTGAAATCAAATGACAAAATTGCTTTATCAAATTTTTCATACCATTGCTTAGGTGGTTGTTTTAGTCCATACAAAGATTTAACTAGCTTACAAATTTTATGTTTATTTCCTGGTAGAACAAAACCTTTATGTTGTTCCATATAAACTTCATCATCAAGATCTCCATTTAAGAAGGTCATTTTAACATCCATTTTGATGTATATGTAGGTCATAGATTAATACTAAAGCAAACATAAGTCAGATAGAAGTAATTCTTACTACCGGTACATATGTATCAAAATAGTCAATACCTTGTCTTTGTCGTAAGCTTTTAGCTACCAATCTAGCTTTGTGAGCATGTAAAGTTCCATCAGCATGGTACTTTTTTTGAAACACCTTCTTACAACCTATAGGTTTAGAAGGTGTAGGTAGTTGACAATCTCCCGAGTGTTATTTGACATTATTGAATCCATTTCATCTTGAACAGCCTCTTTCTAAAAAGGTGCATCTATAAAGCTATAGCTTCTTTATAAGTTTTAGGATCATCTTCACCTGAAGAATAATTGGAACTGTACTCGCAACTGTTTCTTTACTACCATCAACGAGATAAAAAGAAATATGTTGAGAGTCAATCTCATCTGACCACCCAAGAGTTTCAGCCTTTCAAGCTCTAGTGCTCCTTCTTAGTTCACTAGGTTGCTTATCAACCTCTTGTGAACTAGGCTGCTTAAAAACCTTTTGAGATGTCTCTTCTAGTGTTACATCACTAATTAATTATTGAACTCTTTTACCTGAAGTCAAAAGATGCTAAAAAATCTCCACATCTCTCTATTCAATAATGATATTGGATTCTAAATTTAAAAGTTGATAAGCTTTGCTATTTGCAGCATAGCCTAAAACGCACACTTGATTTTTCTAGGACCCAACTTGGTCCGACTTGGATCATTATTCTTGTAATATGCAAGACACCTCCACAATTTAAAGTATTGTATATTGGTTTTCCTTCCTTTCCATAATTCATATGGAGATATTTGATTTTTCTTCATGGGAATCCTATTTAATATATGACAAGTAGCAAGAAGAGCTTCATCCTACAATTTAAATGGCAATTCAGCATGTAACAAAAAAGCATTAACCATTTTCAAATAAGTCCTATTTTTTCTTTCTGCTAATTCATTTTGTTAAGGAGTTCGAGGAACTGAAAATTCATGAATGGTTCCATTTTCTTCACAAAAGACATTAAATTCTTTATGAAAGTCTTCTCCTCCTCTATCACTTCTTAAAATTTTAATTTTCTTTCCTAATTGATTCTCTACTTTAGCCTTATAATTCTTAAATGCATTAAAAGCCTTATTTTTATGTTTTAATAAATATACATAAGTATATCATGAACAATCATTTATAAATATTATAAAATATCTATTACCTCCCCTAGTTAACATGCCATTTAATTCATATATATTTGAATGTATTAAATCTAATAAATTAGAATTTCTTTCAATATTTTTAAATGGTTTCTTAGTCATTTTGGATTTAACACATAATTTACATCTTTTTAGTTCATTTATGTCATATAAAATCAAATCACTTTTAACTATTCTTTTCATTGTGCTTAGACCAACATGTGCCAATCTAAAATACCATAAGGAAATATAATCAAGTATATAAACTAAAGCATCACTCTTATTAATAGAATTATTAGTTACAATAGACAACTTAGCCATTCAATCAATAGAACAATCTTTTCTAACAAAGACACCATTTCAAAATAAAATCAATTTTCCTAATTCAAGTATAGATTTATTACCCGGTTTGCCACTAATAAGATTTCTATTCATATCAGGAACATATAAAATATTAGTGAGAGTCACCTTCTCGCCAGAAGTAAAAGCAAGTTCAACATTTCCCTTGCCAAGTATCTTGGACCTTCCTTCAGTTGCCATTTGAACTTCTTGTCCATCACTCACTTCTTTATAAGTCTTGAAGGGGACTTATCATAGCAAACATGAACAGTAGCACATGTGTCATACCACCGACCAAAAATTTTTCCTTAAACAGTATTGATCACTTATGGTAGCAATAGTCTCATCATTTTCCTTTAAGGAATTAACTTCCAATTTTTGGGTTTTCCTAAATTTGTGCTCTCTTGCATAATATCCAATTTTTCCATACACAAAGCAATCTTCTTTCTTTGAGTTTTTGAATTTCTTTTGATCCTTTTCAGGACCAAGCGAATATCCTTTGCTTTGTTTTCTTTTGTTGGAATTATTTAAGGGATTGCTCACCATATTGGCCTTAATGCTGTCATCATAAATATTTTCATTCTTATCTCTCACCCTCAATTCCTCTTTGATACAAAGGCTGTTTTGTAATTCTTCCGAAGTATATTCTTTGAAATCATGAATAAGTTTCTTCCTACATCCTTTTATAGATGATGACATTTTTTATATAATTGCATCAACTTAAAAAGGTTCAAAAAGTTCAATATTTGCTGCTCTTAATTAGTTAACTATAACATGTAATTCATCACTTGTGCCAAAATAGGCATGCTATCATTAAACTTATACTCAAAATTAGTAGAAATAAGAAACTTTTTCATGCCTTCCTTTTCGGATTTGACTTAAATTCTAGTGCTTTCCAAATTTTGATTACCGAAGGTTCAATGGTGTAGAGATCATAGAGACAATAAGAAAGAGCATTGAGAATGTGACCTCTACATATAATTTCATCTTCCTCTCTCTTCTTCCTTTGTGCCTTAAGTTCCTTAGAATCATCATCATTTGGCGAAGGAATTGGAGGAAGATTTGAATCAAGTACATAATAGATCTTTAATGCAGTAAGCATGAAAACCAACTTGGTTTATCATCTTCATTGTGTCAATTTCCATGGTAAATATCTCTTTTAGATTGTTTGAAAAATATTGAAAAACAAAATGAAAGTATAGGCTTGAATCCAGGGGCGAAGCCAGAACTTTAAAAGAAAAGAGGCAAAATTTGCTTAATGATATATTAAAAAAATGATATTTTTGAGAACTAATTTAATATTATCTTTGACTTAGACAATTTTACCTTTGGTAAAATTTACCTGATTATACATTCAAAAAATAATATTTTGACAATTGTGATTTCTATATTTGTTAATGATACATCAAAAATTAAAATAAATAGAAAAAAATAAATAAAGAACAACTAAAAAATATTTGAAGTAAAAATTATTATACAATATAAGAGGTATAAATAATAAATAAAATAAAAAATAAAAAATAAAAAATTGAAAAAATAAAAATAAATTTTTAAAAAATAAAGATTCAAATCTTGTGTTTTTTTTTTCTTAAATTTCCTTCTTTTTTATTTTGTTTTCAATTTCTTCTTAATCCCTTAATTCATATGGTGGGTTCAAATTAATTTAGTTAAAAAGTTTGTTTCTTCCCCTAATTTCTATGTTTTCCTATTTAGAAGTGATTTAAAGGATAAAAGGCAAGTTAAAATTTTTAAAGGGGCAAAAAAGAGATTTTAAAATTTTTAATATACATACACAAACCTACATATATATATATATATATATATATATATGTATGTATGTATATATAAAGACCCCTTTTCTACAACATAACTTCGCCCCGTGCTTGAATAATGTTGAATAATACTTTCTTAAAAGTGATACTTGCACTCTTCTTGAGATTGTTGTGGGATAAATTGCAAAAAGCTTTATTAAATAAGACAAGCCTTAAGAATTTACATACTAAGTAAATACTAGAGAAATGCAATGGGATAGCAAGAAAATGAATTGATCTTAATTTCATCAATAATTTTTACAAAGAAAGATAACTTTTACAACATGAAAAATGGAATGAATTTGCTGCTCGACTTTTTCAGATTTTATAGACACAAAACTAACTTTGGTAGTTATGTAAGAATTATTTATTTTACAAGGAGGCTACTAATTTAAATGAAGAGACATATTCCTTCAATTGAGGACATAACTTCTCAATTGTAAAATAACTAACAATAACTTTTCTTTTTTATTTTATATTTGAACAAATTCTAACAATATCCTGTAATATTTTAGTTGATGCTAACTTGGAACTTATGTAACTAATGCTAGACAATGAAGAAATTTTTCAAGATAAAAAATTTACCTAGTATATATTATTCTCATGAACATGATTAACTTAGTTTTTATATTTAATTTGCTTAATTATATAAGTACTTATTATTCAATTAACTACATTTGCAAAAAATTATTGTAGTAAGGTAAGCAAAATTCATAGTAAGAAACAGGAGCAAAGCTAGAGTTTCAAGCAAAGGGTAAAAAATAAAATGTCAGATTAAAATTAATATAAATAATAATTTTTTATATTTATAAACTAACATGATAATATTTTTTGTAGATAAAAAAGCTAAAATATATTTATATATAGTTATTCTCTACGAATCTTTATACCTTGATAGTAACATATGATGGTTTCATTATCGATTGTATCAAATAAGTCTTTCTCAGTGTATGTAATCAAGTAATTAGTCAATTAATCCGAGATGATGTATTTATTCATAAAATATTAGAAATATAAATAATAAAATTAAAATCAAAGAGAAGAAATTTAAAAAATAAAAACATATTAGAAAAAGAAAAATCTAACCTTGTATTCTTTCTCAATCAGTTTGTCTCTGTTTCTATTTTTTTTTCCTTCTTTTTTGCTTTTGGAAAGTGTAAATTATTTTTTTGTCAATTTTTTATAAGAGAGATATTTATTTAGGGAAGAATTATGTATAGGTATTCATTTTGTTTAGTTTCTTATAGAAGTTAAAGAATATGAGGTAATTTAAAATTTTGAAGAAGATGGGTAATTAAGTATTCTTAAAATTTTAATAATGTTACATAAATATATACATATATAAATTTTTAATAAACGATAGGGTGAAGTTGCTCTCCTCCTCTAAGGAATAGCTTTGCCCCTGGCAAGAAAGCATTAGATTGTCGAGGATAAATTGTTAATTTTGACATTACCTAAAATCTTAATTAAGGATAAAAAAATTTTCATTTAAAATTTTTGGAGTGGGCTATTGCATTTACTTACCCAGGTAATTTATTGCCAAAATCATTCATTGAAAGATATAATTTTCAGTTTCATAGATTGGATGGGTATTCAAGAGAAGTAAATTGTGTCAATTATTTCACTAGCACTGATAAACCATACCTGCTAAGTGGTTCTGATGATTAAACTATTAAGGTTAACCATCCTATATCAACTTCTTTTTTTCTTTTTTAACTATTCAGAGATATTTTACTTATTCAGTTATTATTAGAGTAAATTATACTCATAGTCCCTTAAGAATACAGTGCACATTGTCATCTTTTAACTTTTTTTTAATGGAATGCTTTAGTGGCTTAGAGGGTGTTTGGTTTAGCTGTTTGATGCAGCTGATAGAGGTTTGAACCCCAAACAACAGCTGTTTGGTAAAATTTGATGTTTGGTAAAATTTTAAAACAGCAGCTGATAGCTGTTAGGAACCCCAAACAGCTGCTGTTTCAATAAGCTCCTACTCGGAGCTTTTTCATATCAGCTGATAGCTGATTCATATTAAGACTATATTAACCCTATTAAAATAAAATAAAAATTAATATTTATTAGATAATGATATGCTTATTGGTAATTTTACATTCAAACTGCAACAGCTATTGTATTTTTACCAAACACTAACCCGAATCAGCTACCAGCTATCCGCCACCAACTATCAGCTATCAGCAACTGCTATCAGCTACCAGCTGCTATGAACAGCTAAACCAAATAGGCCCTTAAACAGAAGAGGCAGTGTTCAAGATTTCAAGAATTTAGTTACAACTTGCTAGCTGTTGGAAGTGGAGAAATCAGAATTTAATGGAGGGAGGGTCAAAATTTTAAAGTTAAAAAATTGAATTAAATATATAATTTCATTATGAACAAATTCAAAATAAAATTAAACAAAAAATAATTCTTTTAACATCACAGCAGTATAACAATTATTTTTTTTAATAAATATTAGTACTTCGAACCCACAAAAAGCATTAATTCATCTTTATTTTCACACTTTGCTCTAATTAATATCTCTATCTATATTTTTTTGTTGGTGTGTGTGAACTCGAGATAGGTAAAACCACTGCAAATCTTTTTTTAAGTGGTTTTACCTATCTCAACTTTCTCTTTTTCTCTTTCATTTTTTTTTTAATTCATGTGGAATGAAATTTAAAACTTCAAATATATTTAAATATATTTTTGAATAATTAAATATAATTTATTGATTGTATTAAAAAATATATTTAAAAATATAATATAATTTTTTAAATTAATGTTATTAAAATTATTTAAGTGTTAAAAACTTATAAATTTTTCATGTATAAAAGCAAAAAATAAAATTCTATTCTCAATTCCATAATATACCAAAAACACAATCTTTAATTGAATTAATAATAAAATATTTCCTGTCCTAAGATTTAAGTAACGCAACATATTCCTCGTACTAGTTTGTGAATATTATCATCTCTTTGTATGCTTCTTTCATGCCCACTAGAAAACTAGTATATAATATTCCACATCTGCCATCATTCTTAACATCACCAGTACACAACATTCATTACAAACTTGAACTGTTAAAAAAAGCCCACCAAGTCCATATTGTACATACACTATAGAGACTGGCTAATCGTTGTCACACAACATATATATATCAGTTAATTGTGAACCAGGAGGTCCATGGACTACCCAGGACACCCTTTGGTTACGCTCCTGTTGCTATATCGCTAAGGAATAAAATTATTCTTTACTGGGAGAAGAACAGAAGATACAAGACTAGAAGAAATAATGACAGCTAACATATTTAGATTGTAGTATGATTTGTGTCTGTCTCTTCTCTTCTTGTTAGATTATTTTATTATGTTGTTGTTCCTGTTCCAAGTTTCCTTGCAATAGGTGTTTGAGATTATTTACATTTATCGTTTTCAAACTTTACTCTCATCCCACTAAAATTCACACACTTTATTTCGTAAAAATAAAATCATTAAACTTTTGATGTCGTTTTAATAAAATTCAACTATATAAGAGTAATGTGACAACCACGTATTATCGTATGATAAAAATAATAAAAAAAATGTAATTTCTCTTACACGATAAATTAATAGACAATAAAATTTACTACAGCAATTTTAATAATTAAAATACTATAAATTTATTAGCCTATAAGTAGAAAAGCTCAATCCTATACCCCTTCAACCAATCTATTATTTTTTTTCAGACATTTTACTTTCACTTTCAATTTCATAGCTCATTTTAAAATTATAATAGTCTTATTAACATCTAATTTTTATATTATTAGTCTAAAATATATTGTTAATGAAAATTAAATTTTATTCTTTTGTATTTTTTTACCACATGATGAAATATTGTTGTGATATTAAATTTTGCCATATTAAATTTCAAATGGTTGGACGGTCAGAAAATAATTTTAAAGATTTTATTGGAATAAAACTGAAAGTTTAAAGATTTTATATTTATAAAATAAAATTTAAAAATTTTAACAGAGTAAAGGCAAAAATTTGAGGATGATGTATATAATTAATCCCAAGTGATTGTTGTATCTTGGGAGATATCCTCATAAGTTGTTATTTTAATATATTTAACTTATCATAAATCATAAAAAAAATTATAATTATATATATAAACTGTAAACAGAATTATAATTTAAACTCGATTTGTGATTGTGGTTTTCAACTCCAATTATGGATTCAAACAGAGCCAAAGATACAACTATAATTTATATTAGAAAACAATTTTTTTTTCTTCCCTATGATCCTACCAAAGAAGAAACGATCAATTTTCATTTCATCACTTTGAAAAAAAAAATCCATTTCATCACTTTATTTTCTTTCGTCACTAAAAATTTCGCCAAACTAGCCGGCAGGGCGGCCGATTGCTTTTAGAGTTGTGCCACGTGTAGGCAGGAGATATTGATCTGAGATTCCAAAGATACCATATCCGTCATTTTATTATGTTGGATGACTTTTGAGTTTTGATTTGCCAGAAATTTCGTAACTATGAGAATCTCCATTTGTCTTGTTCTGATTTTTAATCGGATGGAATTGGTAAGCCATATCCTACTACAATATTGTCAACATTATCACTTTTCATGATATAAAAATATAAAAATTTATAAATTTAAGTGTTAAAAACGACACCTTATTATTATTTTTTTTTAAATGGCAAAATTCCTAAAATTATCACTTTTAGAAAGTTAAAAGATCATAACGTCGACGATGAAATATATATAATTTACTTTTTATATCTCTTTTTTTTTTTGAAAGACTTTTTATATCTTTTAATCTAATAAATTTTAAAACTATTAAATTTATTAAAAATTTAAAAGTCTATAAAGATATTTTCATCATTTTATTAATAAAATATGACAATTTTTTAGTATTTTAATATTTTTAGTTGTTGTTTATGAAGATATATATTTTTGTCACTTTATTAATAAAATATGATGTAACATTCAAATGAATAATGAAACAATCAAAATAATTAAAATGATACTGAAAATTAAAATTCAGAAACTAAATTAGTAAAAAAAACATTATAGTACTAAAATAATAAAAAATTTGAAATACCAATAATATATTTTTTTTCTTTGTGAATTAATATTCGTAACTGAATCTACAAAGTAAATTCTGTCTAAATAAGCTTTTCATTTAAATTTCAATTGAAGTCAAACTAATAAATTTTATTTATGAATTGAACTAAAACCCTTAAAATTAATTGCCTAGCATCGATGTAGATATACATATTAAATGGTTTTGATTCTTGTTAATATAAATGCTTTGTAAACTAAATTGGACAGCAGATTCTATTATAGTGTATCCTTTATAATTCTATCCATAATAATTTGCCACCATAATACTTCTGAGAGTAAAGCATTAACATAATAATTCCAAATCACTGTTCAACTCTGTAACTTGAAAGCAATAGGAAAGCACAAGAGGAAGGTTTTAGAATGGTGCTTTCATTGGATTTGTATTTTATTAAAGAGATTTTAACTTTGTCCTAATTGCTCTTTGAACATGACAAAAAAGAACTATAATTTCCCAACTTAATTCAATTTATAAACCTTTTATTCAATTCACGTGATTAGATTGACAGTAAAATGGTTGAGTGCAACATGTTTTTTCCATTTCAATATTACGTGTTTTGATTTGAAATATATATATATATATATATATTAATTTGAAAGAAATTGAAAATTTGTAATTTTTTTTAAAAAAATTATTTATAAATGAATAAAAAAAGAATCAATATTTATTTTGTGACTCGAAATAAAATAAAATAATCTGTTAAATTAATGTGTTCAAATATCAATATAATACAAACTCATTAAACTCATTTAAATTTGTAGAAAGGAAGCACTTCAATTTATACTAAAAAAAAAAAAATCATCCATCTTTTAAAACATAGTCACACAATTAATTTAAATATATATAACACAAAAATAAAAATTCATTGAAAATAATTAAAATTTAGTTTACTTTACTCGCTTTATACATTTATTTATTTTAGTTAGCAATATATATTTTACAGTTAAAATTTATTAGTTCTTAATTTTTTAGAGTAATTATATCAAAATTAAATATAATAATATATAATAATAATTATTGTCTTAGGTACATAGTGATAAGGTAAAAATATTTTAAGAATAGACAATAAAATTTAGATTTTATCCATATGTAATATTTCTCCTTAATATTCAGAAAAAAAAATAAATTGTATTTGTAGGTCATATTGGGAAAATATTATCTTGATCTATATAGTTTGACAAGTCATGTAATGTAACTCTTATAATAAACATGTCAAATTAGAGTTTAACATTTTATAACATAATCAATAAATAGTTCTGGTTAAAGTTGACTATTTTTATGATATAAAAATATTTCTATATGCCATGGCACAAATTGTTAGCGACAAGTGCAAGTAAATTTTTATTGAGTTAAATTATCACAAATTTAATATAAGTTTTTACTAAACAAATTTAATGTAATTTAATACACAAAAATTGATATAAAATAATAAAAACAATTAGACAATTTTTTTAAATAAAAAAATAATTAGATAATTTCTTAGTGTAAAATTAGGTAAAAAAAAATCTCATGTTATTGCTTTTGTTATGATTTTCTAAGGGATTCATGTGAATTTGTGTATATAAAATATATATTAATTTCAGCATTCATTTCCAATAAAAAATCATGAAGTACTTATGTATATATATATATTATATATGATAGTAAATTTAAATACCTTTTCTTTCGATTTTTTTTAATCTATCCGAATCCCTATTGTTGACACAAAGGAATTTAACTGGAATAACCAAATAAGAGTTGGTAAACTTTTTTAGGCGGAAAATAAAATAGACTTTTAAGGGTAAACAAAGAAGAGACTTATTATGATATGAATGTGAAAGCGACGTAAGATCATAAAAATCTTTGATTGATATGGTTATCCTGTCGTATATATCTTTTTTTCTTTTTTTAATTTGATAATGTTGCTTTTAGATGAAAAAAAAAATCCTACATAAATATAAATTGTATAACTAATAAGTAAAATATAAAATCTTACCAATTATAACGAATCTAGCTTGAATAATAATAATCTAGCTTGAAAATTAATAATATCTGTAAATTTAATGAGGTTTTTTTTCCTGATAATTTAAATTTAATTCAGACTTTATTTTATTTAAACCTTAATATATACTATAAAAAACTAGTCATTTGAAACAATTAGTCAAAATTATTAGAATTGTTTGGTATCACTTTTGCTTTTTTAACTTCTTGTTTCTATTTGTTTATTACATTATAGAAGCCTATATCTTAGAACAACTTAAAAATTAAAAGGTTTTTCTAAAGATTCTCTCTAGGGTTCTCTCTCGTTTGTACAAGTCTTCCGCTCTGGCGTTGGAGGACAATCAATCAAGGGAAAAAAAGACTTGTAGATGAAGGGGTAATGAGTACTATGGTTGAAATTGTTTCCTTTAGGGATAAACTGATGATGGAGGATGATGGTGAGCAACTATTTGATTTCGAGTAACCTGATGATATTATCCTTGATGATGAGGAAGTACTAGAATTTTCAAAAGATGATGGCATCCTATCAGTTAAGATATCTGCAAGAGCTATGGAATTGTTGGCTAAACCTTAGAGTACCATAATCATCTATAAACTGTTGAGAAGAATAATAGGATATAAGGCTTATCACTCGAAACTTTCTATCTTGTGGAATAAAGTAGACTCTTTCAAACTGATAGATTTAGATAATAACTTTTATCTATTGCAATTTAGAACAACCGAAGATATTGAATATGTAATGACTAAGGGACCTTGGATGGTGATGGGACATTACTTAACCTTGCGTATATGGCACCCTGAGTTTAATTATTATGCTGATAAGATGTCGACGGTGGTGACATGGGTGAGATTACCAAGATTACCACGCCATCTATATCACAAGACAGTGTTGCGCACAATTGGAAGTACCATTGGGAAGATTGTAAGAATTGATTATAACACAAAAGCCCTAACAAGGGGATGTTTTGCTAGAATTGATGTAGAATTAGACCTTGACAAACAATTGGTATCTAAAATACTGGTGAGGGGCAACTACAGCTGGTGGAGTATGAAGATTTTCCCAACATATGTTTTAAGTGCAGTAAGTATGGGCATCAGGTAGCGGGCTATCCTTCTAGAGTGGAGGAGGAAGTCATCGTAGAAACTGACATATGTGAGCATACAGGAAAGGCCACTGGAGAATGAGCTAACAAGCAAAATTTTGGCGATAAAAATCTTAGTGCTACAAATAAATACCTAATTTATTCATATATTAGTGGAAGGGGATTATAATTTGTGCTCCATGTTTATAGACATTTACGATAGTCCAAGTCCGTCCCTGACGAAATACGTATGGATGGAAATAGATAAGTTAGCGGAGAGCTTTACGAGACCTTAGATGCTTTTAGGGGATTTTAACGTGATTCTATATAGCAGCGAGAGAAGGGGTGGCTATGGTAGGATGTCAGCTATTATCATATTGGTTCCTAAATAGCAACCCAATATACATGGGCATGCAAGGAAGGTAGTTCACTTAGACCAGAGGAAATTTGAAGCAAAGACTTGACCGTGCTTTATGCAATGACTAGTGGAACAAAGAGTTTTATCAATCTCCTTCGTATTAGCCCTGATCACTCTCCCCTAGTCACTAAATCTCAAGGGCGTGAAGGTTGACAAGGCAATAGATCTTTCAAGTTCTTAGCCTCTTGGATTATGAACCAAGGTTTTGAGCAAGTTGTAAAAGGGGCTTAGGATAATGGTTCTTCTTTGGCTGCTCTTGTAGACAATATAGAACGATGGAACCAACATGTGTTTGGGAACATTTTTAAACATAAACAGGAAATTATTCAAAGAATAGAAGTGGTATAGAAAGCGTAGGAATGGGTTAATTCAATCAATTTAAGAAGGGTGGAAACTGAGCTAAAGAATGAACCGGATTGAATAATTCTAGCACAAGAGGAGATACTTTGGTTCTAAAAAGCTAGTATAGAATGAATAACTGATGGGGATAGAAACATAGTCTTTTACCATAATTACACAATACAAAGGAGGAGAACAATAGAATAGACATGCTTAGAAAGGAGAATAGAACCTAGTGTTATGATAATGTAGAATTACATACCATAGCCCTTCATTACTTCAATCAGTTATACACTGAGGATGGAATACTGGATATACCTCAAAGTCAATTCCCTACCCTTTTTCTATCCCCTCCTAATGATTTGGCCAGTAGACTTAATGATCAGGTCATTAATGAGGAGATCTATAATGCTCTGATCGAGATGAAGCCTCTGGAGGCCCCTAGTCAAGATGGAATGGCAACTCTATTTTATTAGAAAGAGTGGATGGAAGTAGAGAAATCAATATGTGAGCTAGTTTGCAATATCTTTAGAATGGAAATGTTCCTGAGGAGATTAATCAAACTCTGCTTGTGTTGATTCCTAAAGGTCCAAACCAGATCACGCAATTCAGGCCTATTAACCTGTGCAATGTGATTCTAAAGATGGTGTCTAAAACTCTTGTGAACCAATTGAAGCCACTAACAGCTATTTGGATTAGCCCCAATCAATCTAGATTTTTGCTTGGTAGACATATTTCATAGTGATTGCATGTTCAGAAACACACTGGGTCAAGTTCAGAAAAATAATAGTATCATATTTGGTATTACATGTTGGATAATGTGGACAATAAGAAATGAGCATATTTTTACAGACACACATAGGAGCATATAGGAGGTGATTAATGCTATCCGCAGAAAATTAATAGATACAGTGGAAGCAAATAAATGGAAGAACATTATATCTGTTAACTAGAGGAGGAAGAATGTGATTCATATTGGTTAGACCTTATTCCTTACAGGTGGGCAAAGTTAAACAATGATGGGGCTTTCAAAGCTCATAGCAGAAGAGCTTATGCAAGTGGAGTCTTAAGGGATGATGGAGGTTCATGATCACTGGGTACGTGATGAATATAGGCTTTTGTAGCATAATATGAGCTGAATTGTGGGGCGTGTATCAAGGCTTGAGATTAGCTTCACAGGCTTGTATCAGACACATCAGTGGAGGTGGACAACAAGCGTGTGATTGATTTGATGCTTGGCGCTAAGAAGGCTGCTGGAACAAACTCTATGTTAGTTTAGAAAATACAAGAGTTCTTTCATTGCAGCTGGGAGGTAGACATATATAACATCTACATAGAGGCAAATCATGTTGGAAACTTCCTTGCTTCCTTTGCTATGAGATTTCTAGTTGGGCTGCATGAAGTAGTGGTTCCTTCTTCGGAATTTGTACGTTGGTTTTCTCATGATGTAGCAGGAGTGGCCTACCCAAGAATAGTTAGTGTTTAGTGTGGCTTGAGGCATTTGTGTCCTCCTTTCTCAATTAAAACTAAAGAAAATTTCTATTTATATTTTTTTATTATGGCAATTTATTTTTCTTCTTAAAATATCTAATAACAAAAATAAGTATATTTTAAAAATAATTTTTTTTCATGTATAAGAAAAATAGAAATAAAAATAAAAACGACCATCTCCAAATAAGTTAATTTTACATACCCTAGCATAATTTCATAATAATTACACACACACATATATATAGTTTAAAGATAAACTATAGTGCAAGTATTTTTTCTATTGGTAATTCAGTTTAATATTTTAGACACATAAATCTATATTTATACATATATAAGAGTTGTTTAGAAAATTGTTTATTATGATTTATTTTTTCTATATCGTTATGTTTCATAAGCTTTTATTAACTAAAATTCATAAGGAATAATATATTGATATTTTTATTATATTATAATTAATATATATTTTTTTTATATTTTTTTATATTAATACTTTTTTAACAGTAATTATATTAATACCTAAAAATATGAAAAGTATTAAAAAAATATACGGATGATTACTTAATTGGATTAACCTTATCCTATTAAGATTATGATTAACTTTATCCGATTCAAATTATGATTAAATTTCTTGATAGTTGTAATATTTTATTCTTATTCAAAGCCTATTTATACCATTATACATACTCATTATAGATGGTATTTGAGGACAAATAATAATAAAAAACATTTTATATTTATCTTTTTCTGCATTTTTTTTATATTTATAACACGTTATCATCATGAGTCTCTATCAATTTTTTATTTTATGTATTCAAATATAAAAAAAGAGATAGAACTCTTCTCTCAAAATTTACATGTATCAATTTGAAAGATAAAAATTACAAAATTTAAGATTTTTGTTGGCAATATGGATTCGGCTACATTTTCGTATATCTAATTAATATTTTTTATAATTTGATATAATTAATCTTGATTTAATTGAGATTTAGGTATTTCCCAATATCATTAAGAATTTTTTTATGAGATGATTATATAATTCATAATTTGGGCAATTTAAAAAAAAATTGCGATTCTAGGTTTTTTTTTCGTTTCCTTATCTCTTAAATCCATAATGCAAAAGTTTATGTTGGCTAACATATGTAGTGAAATCGGATATTTCAAAATGTTGTTTTTTTTATAAAACTATATTATTGGATTTGGTTGGATGCATGTTTGTTGATAATCAATTGACTTCTTCCATTGGAACAATTGATTGTTTGTACAGTATATTTTATTAACTTTTATATAGATTTGCGAAACCGAACACATAGTATCATCAAATTGAAGAGTACTGTTTATTCATATATACATAAATATAGGTTGCTTTTGTACTTTTTTTAAAAGTATAATGCATAGCATGAATATATACCTATTAAGTAATCATATTTCCATGATTTAAAACTTTGAAATTCGTGCATATATATATATATGCATAATGTGGTCTCTTGATTATATACGTATGTATGTGTGTTAATTTACTGTTTAAAGTACATACATATATAAAATTTACTGTCTAAAATATATAAATATTTTATGTGGTTCTTGATTCAATATATTTTTTTATTCAGTCAGTATATAAATATGCTATATATATATAATTTATGATTAAAGTATATAAATGTATATTTATGATAATATATTTTGGATTATTAATTATATATAAATACTGTTAAAATTAAGTGCAAATAATTTTTTTTATAATTTTATTTCTGGAATTTAGATATAAAAATAAAAGAGATATAAAATTATGAGTAAATATTTATGTGTTGAGTAAAGTTAGTAAATAAATTAATATTTACTATGATTTTATATAATTATTTGCAATTCTAGAATTATGTTATTTAAATTCTAATTATAATTTTTAATCCTTATTTATTTAGCTCTACAATTTATCTAATTTATTTTTTTAATTTATTATATTTACAATATTAAAAATCATAAAATTTGAATTTATTGCATTGATATTTTCTGAAAAAATTATCTTTTATGGATACCTTATAGTAATATTTACCTCGATATTGAGAATCTTAATGATATTATGAAAAGAAAATCAAATGTTTTTGTAGGATCGCTTAAAAGTAATTATTTTTCTTTTTGATTATTTATATGAGAAATTAAAAAGTAATTATCTCATTATTAATAATTTATTATAACTTTTTTTATCAATGTTAAATTTTTCATGCCTCGAATGTATTTCTGCAATAGCAATATTGAGAATATAGATTCATAAAATATTATAAATCAATTTTTTATTTACCTGTAGTTAAACAAAATTTTTTTTAGCTTTTAATAAAAGATCATCAAACTCGCCCAACTAACTTAACACCATTTTCTGAAGTGAATATGATATTTTCTCAAGACTAAGGACGAAATATTGATAAAAAGGGTTATAGTAAATTTTTGTATTTCCTACCAATTTTGAAAGTAAAAGTGTTACAAAGAAATATATTGACACAACTCTCATAATTCTTAATAATCAAAAAATATTTGATATAGTTAACATTTACAGAAATTAATATTAATATGATATCTAGTTCTGCAAATGTGGTTGAAGGCTCCAGAAGAATATACTTTATATTCTGAATTTGAACAAAGTTATAAATGAATGATTTATTGTGTTCAAGTAAATCTCAAAGAAATCTACTAAATTTAAAAGAATATGTTGCAATGGATATTCATTTGAAACAAATTGAGAAAAATTATTTTTTTATGTGTTAACTCTACGAATTTGAACTAGAAGTTTATATTTAAGAAATTCTAAATTTCTTAATTAGATTATACTTTATGAAAAATAAAGATAATTGAGTTATATTATATGCACTGAAAGTGCATAAAATCCTAAAATTTTTATATTTTGACATAATTGAGTTATATTATATGCACCGAAAGTGCATAAAATTCTAAAATTTTTATATTTTGACATGATCAACTTGGTCATTCAAGTTCAAACATAATGCGATGTATTGTTATGAATACAAATGGATATGCACTAAAAAATCAAAAAATTCTTTTATCTGATAATTATTTTTATATATCTTGTACTCAAGATAAATTAATTATAAAACATTTATCATTTAGAATCCCCTTAATTTCTTCAAAAATACATTGAGATATTTGTAGTCCTATTTATTAATCTTGTGGACCATTTAAATATTTTATAGTTTTAATTGATGCTTTAACTCGATGGTCATATATTTATCTGTTGTCAACTCGTAATATGATTTTTGCTAAATTTCTTACTCAAATTATAAAGTTAAGGTCAATGTTTATTGATTATCATATCAAGACAATTTAGTTGAATAATACATACGAGTTCAATTAAAAAAATATTTTATGGTTATATTACCATTGAATATTTATTGTATTTTATGGTTATATTACCATTGAATATTTGTATTGAATCATTATTTATTAAGATTTTATGAACAATTATTATTTTTATGCTTATGAAATCAAAACTTCCTATATTCATTTGGATACATGTTATTATTTATGTTGCACCTTTAATTTTTATTTGATTGTCTACACATCATAAGTTTTTCAACTTACAACTTGTGCTTATCTAACATAATATATCTTATTTAGAATTTGTGATATTAAAATTTCTTGTTGCATTTTATATGTTCTTATTACATCCCCTCAAAAAAATAAAATGGATTGTTAATATTATCTTGATATCTATGTATGTTTTGATTGTCTATACTAGATATTATAGACCTTTAATGATAACTTTTCTAGAGCAAGATGTTTAGTGAATTTATTTTCTCACTATTAGAGGAAGATAAAAGTAAAGACTAAAAGCACAAGAGATTAATTGGAATAAACTAACTTTGTCCAATCTTGATACATACACAAATCAAAGTGAACTAAAAGTTCAAAAATTAATTCGTTTACAGAATATTACAAATTAGTTATCAGATATTTTTATAGATACTCAGAAGGTGTCAAGATCATATATTTCAGCTGCTAATACTCCTGCTCAATTGATTGTCTCTGTAGGACATCTTATTAATATGGTAGCCAATGAATCTAATGCACGTCAGAAGTGTGTTGAATCACTAGATTCAAAATATTATTCTTTGAAAGAAGTGAAAATAAATAATTTCAAAACGACACACTCAAAGAGATCAAAAGCAAAATAAATCAATAACCGTATGTTTTTAGATAAGTAACCCCAGTAGTGGTTCCGATACCGAAAAATTTTGAGATATCATCACTATAAGAAAAACTGAATCAGACAACGGTTAAGGAAAAAACAATTGTCTGAAAAAACATACAATGGTTTTTTGTTTTTCCCAAAAAAGCGTTGTCTGATTAATTTTCAAACAACTGTTTTTGGTGTTTTTTTTAACCGTTGTCGATTAGGTGTCATTTTGGTCACACCAGACAACGGTTTTTTAGGGACCGTTGTGTAATATATGTTCAGACAACTGTTTTTCTGGTCATACAAAACCGTTGTCTAATAAGATGTTTCAGACAACGGTTTTTTTCGAAAATGTTGTATAATTCAGCGTTTCAAACAACGGTTAAAAAAAAAACCGTTGTCTGAAGCAAGCATAAAGACAACGGTTTTTTAGGGACCGTTGTGTAATATATGTTCAGACAAGTGTTTTTTTGGTCAAGTATATATTAGTATATATAAGTATATATTAGTATATACAAGTATATATATTAGTATATATACAAGTATATACAAGTATATATATAAGTATATATTAGTATATATACAAGTATATATAGTAGTATATACAAGTATATATTAGTATATATATTAGTATATACAAGTATATACAAGTATATATAAGTATATATTAGTATATATAAGTATATATTAGTATATATATAAGAATATACAAGTATATATTAGTATATATTAGTATATACAAGTATATATATTAGTATATACAAGTATATATAAAAGTATATATATTAGTATATACAAATATATATTAGTATATATATTAGTATATACAATTATATATTAGTATATATATTAGTATATACAAGTGTATATATATAAGTATATATTAGTATATATACAAGTATATATATTAGTACATACAAGTATATATTAGTATATATATTAGTATATACAAGTACATATTAGTATATACAAGAATATATTAGTATATATATTAGTATATACAAGTATATATTAGTATATATATATTAGTATATACAAGTATATATTACTGTATACAAGTATATATTAGTATATATACAAGTATATATATTAGTATATACAAGTATATATTAGTATATATACAAATATATATAAGTATATATATTAGTATATACAAATATATATATATAAGTATATACTACTATATACAAGTATATATAAGTATATATTAGTATGTACAAGTATATATATTAGTATATATAAGTATATATTAGTATATATACAAGTATATATATTAGTATATACAAGTATATACAAGTATATATATTAGTATATACAAGTAAATATATTAGTATATACAAGTATATATTAGTATATATATTAGTATATGCAAGTATATATATTAGTATATATACAAATATATATAAGTATATATATTAGTATATACAAGTATATACAAGTATATATTAGTATATATATTAGTATATACAAGTATATAATAGTATATACAAGTATATATATTAGTATATACAAGTATATATATTAGTATATATATTAGTATATACAAATATATATTAGTATATACAAGTATGTATTAGTATATACAAGTATATATATTAGTATATACAAGTATATATTAGTATATACAAATATATATATTAGTATATACAAGTAAATATATTAGTATATACAAGTATATATTAGTATATACAAGTATATATATTAGTATATACAAGTATATATTAGTATATATATAAGTATATACAAGTATATATATTAGTATATATTAGTATATACAAGTATATATATTAGTATATATACAAATATATACAAGTATATATTAGTATATACAAGTATAGTATATATATTAGTATATACAAGTATATATTAGTATATATATTAGTATATACAAGTATATATTAGTATATATATTAGTATATACAAGTATATATATTAGTATATATTAGTGTATATATACAAGTATATATAAGTATTTATTAGTATATATACAAGTATATATATTAGTATATATAAGTATATATTAGTATATATATTAGTATGTACAAGTATATATTAGTATATATACAAGTATATATTATTATATATATTAGTATATATTAGTATATACATTAGTATATATTAGTATATACATTAGTATATATTAGTATACATTACTAACTCTAGTGTTTCTCAAATCATAATCATAATCTTCACTTCCATTTGTTAAACTAAATTATATATATATATATTAGTATATATTAGTATATATATATATTAGTATATACAAGTATATACAAGTATATATATTAGTATATACAAGTATATACAAGTATATATATTAGTATATATTAGTATATATATTAGTATATATATTAGTATATATTAGTATATATATACAAGTATATACAAGTATATATATTAGTATATACAAGTATATATAAGTATATATTAGTATATACAAGTATATACAAATATATATATTAGTATATACAAGTATATATTAGTATATATATTAGTATATATAAGTATATATTAGTATATATATATTAGCATATACAAGTATATATTAGTATATACAAGTATATACAAATATATATATTAGTATATGTTAGTATATATATAAGTATATAAATTTATAAGTCAAGTATAAGCACTTATGGATGAATTATAAATTGAAATTTATAAGTAATCTATATAAGTGAATTTATAAAGTTAATTTAACAAAATTTTAAAAAATTCATTTTGTTTCAAAAGAGGGATGTCAAAACTTCAAAAATTTTGAACACTTAAATTCCCCCCTTTATTTGCAAAAAAAAAAAATTCATTTGCCCCCATTTTGCCAAAAACACTTAAATTCCCGCCCTTTGTATTCACAGATGTTAAGAGCCCGTGTCCAGAATCGTATAGCTATGCCTATGACAATTCAAACACTAATTTCACCTGTAGTGGTGCTAATTATACAATCACATTTTGCCCTAATTTACCCAGGTAACAACTTATTTCTAACTTTTCGAAAATTCCAAGACCCTTTTGTAAGCTTTATGGAACCAAATCAATGGCTGCAACTACACCCAACACTCGAACAAGCTTTGGGTTTAAGGACCCGATGGAAACTTTCACAGTAAATGTTGAGAGAGCAGAGAATAGGCCACTAAATGTGCCCTTGATAGCTCCTTTTACAATTGCCTCCTCCAGGCTTGATAAAGTAGAGAACGTCGCAATTAGGATTGAATTATGTAATGAGTGGGTTGGATGGGGTGAGGCTCTGATATTGCCGTTTGTTACTGCAGAGGATCAGCCTATGGCTAAGATGAAGACTGGGGAGGCTTGTGCGTTGCTGAGGAGCAGTCCGCCGATGACGTTAGGTTCACTTTTGGAGAAAATTGGCAGGATTCTTCCTGGGCATGAGTTTGCTTCGGTGAGTAGAATTGACATTTTTGTCTGGTTTTGGGTTTTTAGGATTAGATGTGGTTTTGGTTTTTTTTTAACTCTACTAGTATCTCTACTAATATACTTTCGCTAGTTTGGCGATTGCTTGTTTATTGAATGCAAGTGAGTAAACTGTTTGGTTTGTTAATTAGTTGTATGTGGATTAAGTAATCAATTTAACGTTATTGAGAAAATATAAATTGCATAACAGAAGTAAACATGAAATTTAAAATTTAGAGAACTCTCTCTCTCTCCTCTATTTATCCTGCTCAGCTGGGTGATATCAGTTGAAATGCACAACTTTTAGTTTCATTATAACTATGGTGAGAATAAAACAATATATGTGCATGTTCTGTGATGGGTGATGACACGGTGTGTTTGATTTTGTGATTCAACTGCATTTTGGCAAAAACTGTTTTTACAATATTTAGAGTAGGACAAGCTAGAATTTTTAACTTCTTTCAATCCATATTTACCAAAATCAATTTTTTTTTAAGTCTCATTGTAATTTAGAAAAACAAACACCAAAATCAATCCCTAACTGGACCCTAAAGTACCAAACTCAAAGCAAGTTTTCTGATTTTGCTGGTCTCTTTGATTTTGTTAGATCTTAAATGGTGAACTAATTTTGCAAGATAAGCATTGTGAAATCATAATTCATGAAATTATCCACTCATCTCAGCTTTTGGTGATATATTGTACAATTGAAGAACTTTTGTATGTAGGCGCTGATAACGATGAACTGTTGTTTGTTTTGACTACACATCCATTTACTTGTAAAGGCTGTATTATATCATTACAGGCAACAAAGTTCTAACAGAAACTAATCATCCTAATTATTTGTTGTTCATTTTCTTTTCATTTTTGTACCTAAAATAGAATTCTATTTTTATGTACTTATAATCTGTTTTTACTCTTAAAGGTTAGGGCTGGAGTTGAGATGGCGTTAATTGATGCTGTAGCAAATAGTGCTGACATACCTTTGTGGAGACTATTTGGTGGAGTTTCAGATAGCATAATTACTGATATAACAGTTCAGTGCCTTTGGTAGTGATTCTATAATTAAAAGATACTTTTTTCTTTTTGTTTGTGATACATTGCCTTTCGCAATTGGAGGCTTTTGCATTTTACTTCATTGATTAATAAATAAGAATTAAATAAAAGCTTTATCCTTGAAAAGAGGCTTATCTACTTTACCCATGCAGATTCCCATTGTATCACTTGTGGAAGCTGCTGAATTGGCTTCAAAGTATTGCAAACAAGGATTCAAAACTTTGAAGCTCAAGGTGGGAAAGAACCTCAAGGCGGACATTGAAGTTCTTCAGGCCATACGAATAGCCTATCCTAATTGCTTATTTATCTTGGATGCTAATGAGGGGTACAAAGGCAAGGAAGCTATTGAAGTTCTTGAAAAATTACATGGTAAAGGATGCATGTTTACTTCTGCTAGCACTATTTGGATTTGAGCCAGCCTCTTTAGTTTCTATGTATCTGGTCTCTCTTTCTTGATTTCATATCCACATGGTGCATCTTTGAATGCTCTTCTCTAGCAGATTTTGTCGGCTGCAGCTTTAGTTGCCAGTGCTGCTTTTCCTGCAATCTGTTTAGAATGGAACTGAATGCAATATCTGCCCATCACTGAACATCGGTACTACTGGTGCTTCCGCTCCAATTAATTTGCAACCTTGAACATTTGGCCTGCTTAAAACACTCTTTAAAATTTATCCATAGTGATCCTCCTCGTACTAGAGTACTAGCTTTGTATTTACCACATGTGGCTAACCAAAATTTGATTCATTTTTCAGTGGCTACGCAGAGGCAACTTGGAGTATAGTGATGCCGACATCAACGAGATTATGATTGACTTCGCCAAATATTTCATGAAGCGTCATTCAAGTTGAAGTTAATAGTATATTTCAGTGATATATGTATAGTGTTGATTTTTTTTAGTTTGTTAATATGTTGAATGGTTGAATTTGTGGAGATTTTTTTATTCCCAAATTTGCAATCCTCCATTGTTGAAGTGTTGTCTTATATGTATAATGTACAGTTTAACAGACAATGGTGGTGAAATGAAAATGAACATTGAAATTATTGTCTAATATTCAGTGTGCCACATTAATTAATCGTTGTATTTAGCGTCCTTCTACAACGGTTTTAGATTAATTGCAATTCTTCATCAGACAACGGTCAAAAAGCGTTGTCTAAACCTTCATCGGACAACGGTTAAAAACCGTTGTCTGATAAAACTAAAAATCGTTGTGGAAACCATCTTCAGACAACGGTTAAAAACCGTTGTCTGAAAAGCTATCAGACATCGCCTCAATAGACAACGGTTTTTGTCTTTATCAGACAACGGTTAAAAAGCGTTGTCTAAACCTTCATCAGACAACGGTTAAAAACCGTTGTCTGAAAATTTAGAAACCGTTGTCTGACAATTTAGAAACCGTTGTGGAAACCATCAGACAACGGTTAAAAACCGTTATCTGAAAAATTAGAAACCGTTGTCTGAACCATCATCAGACAACGGCCAAAAACCGTTGTCTGATAAAATTAAAAACCGTTGTGCAAACCTACATCAGACAACGGTTTTAAAACCGTTGTCTGAAATGCTATCAGTCATCGCTTCAATAGACAACGGTTTTGTCTTCATCAGACAACGGCCAGAAAGCGTTGTCTGATTCAGTTTTCCTTGTAGTGCATTAAAACCTAGAAATAAGTGAGAAATGGGTGAAAATATTATTGATGATATATTTACATATGTTTCCATTGAAATTATTGAAATATGTTTGAGCCAAAAATATTTAAAAATTTTCATATTGAAGTGATTGGTCAAAATAGAAAGAAGTGATCTAGGATGAGTTAGATTCATTTGCTAAACGTATAATATTTGGCTAGTTATCCAAACACCAAAAAATGTCAGACTTATGAGGTATTGCATGTAAAAGAAGTAAACCAAATGAGATTATGAAAATATCATATTTCATCTATTATGAATGCAATTACTCTTAGAGTTAGTTTGACAGCCTCTAAAGGGCTCGACACTATATTATGATAACTAACTCATGTGGCTCATAAGAGAAATGAGTTAAATAAAATTGTTAGATACAAAAGATGACTTGTGGCATAAGAATTCTCACAAAAATATGGTATAGATAATGATGAGACATGCTTCCATGTCATGGGTGTTATTACTTTTAAAATTTTGATTTGTTTGACAGCCTCTGAAAGGCTCAACATATATTTGATGGATATTGTGACAATTTACTTATGTGATGTTTTAGATAATGAAATATATATGAAAATTTCTGAAGGATTCAAAATGCATAAAGCATCAAGATGTTTGAAGCATGTAATATATTGAAAATATACTATATTGAGCTCCAAAGATTCTGATATAAGCTAAAACAATATAAATAGATATAATATAATCACCTATTTGAATACTTAAAAAAATAGATTATGTCTTTACATGTGATAATACTGCTATTTCATAGCAATTTGTGAAGCAAACAATCATTGCTACTTCATCAAATCATTCAGAGTTATTAGTTATTCATAAAGTTAGTCATAAATGTGTATGGTTGAGAAACATAATTGAACATATTAGAAAAGTATGTGGATGACCTATAAAAATCAATAAGCCAATAATATTGTATAAAAATAATGCAACATGTATTGCACAAATCAAGAGAGACTATGTAAAAGGTGATAGAACTAAACATATACCACCAAAGTTCTTCTACACTTGTGAACTCATAAAAGAAGGAAAAGTCAATATTTGTAAAGTACATTCAAAGAACAATCCAGCAAATTTATTCACAAAAACACTAACAACATTAATATTTAAAAGACATGTATATAATATTGAGATGAATTTACTTAAATATATTAGTTGGATGTATTCTTGAGGGGAAGTTACTTATGAGTATTGTATTTTTTTCACTAAATTTTTATCCCATTGAATTTTTTTAGCAAGATTTTAACGAGACATATTCATAAGAGTAATCATCCAAGAAAAAGTATTAGAAAATATGTGGATAACTATTTAATTAAATTAATCTTATCCTATAAAAATTATGATTAACTTTAACCTATTCAGATTATGATTAAATTTCTTAATAATTGTAATATTCTGTTTATATCTAAAGTCTATTTATACTATTATATATATACCAATTATAAATAGTATACGAGGACAATCAATAAAAAAAAATTTCATATTTATCTTTCTCTACATATTTCATTTACATTTATAACAAAAAGATAAAATTATTTTTTTTCCGATAATGATAAAGCTAAAGTTTAATAGAAGATGAATAATAATAATAATAATAATAATAATAATAATAATAATAATAATAATTGAGAGAGTTGTTGAATTAAATAATAATATAGCTACAAAAGAAATTAAGTGATTGAGCAAAGTACGATGTGTGAATATACTAAAAAAAATGAATAGAAGAGAGTAGGCCTGCAGATTCTAATATCATCCTGCACGCAAAGTCGCGTGCCAGTTGCAATATCCGCTTGATCTGGCCTGGTATTTTAATCCCCCAAATCTCTCTTAAATTTACACTCAACCAAACGCCGTGCTTTATTTCGCTTCATCTGTATCTTTTCATCTATCAGATCCCCAAATCCATTTATTAATGGGTTTTGAAGGAGAAGAAGAATCGGCAACTGAATTGCCTAAACAAGAATCGCCTATTAACTTGTCTAACAAATCCTTATTCAGATATAATTCACCATTAATTCAAGTCATCCTTATTGGTTTAGTATGTTTCTGTTGTCCTGGAATGTTCAATGCCCTCTCCGGAATGGGAGGTGGTGGCCAGGTTGATCCGACAGCGGCCAACAACGCCAATACCGCCCTCTACACCACCTTCGCCATCTTCGGTATATTGGGTGGTGGCATTTACAACATCTTGGGTCCTCGTCTCACTCTTGCCGCCGGTTGCAGCACTTACGTCCTATACGTTGGTTCTTTTCTCTACTACAATCACCACCAGCATCAAGCTTTTGCCATCGTCGCCGGTGCCATACTTGGCATCGGAGCTGGACTTCTATGGGCTGGCGAAGGTGCAATCATGACCTCTTACCCACCACCACATCGGAAGGGAACGTATATTTCCCTTTTCTGGAGTATTTTTAATATGGGTGGTGTCATTGGTGGCCTAATTCCGTTCATTCTCAATTACCACCGTAGTGAGGCCGACTCTGTGAATGACGGCACTTATATTGGTTTTATGTGCTTTATGGCCGCCGGAACTCTGCTTTCCTTGGCAATTTTGCCTCCTAGCCAGGTTGTTCGCGACAATGGCAGTAGATGCACCAATATTAAGTATTCCAAAGTCTCAACAGAGGCGATTGAGATTGTGAAATTGTTCCTCAACTGGAAGATGCTTCTAATTGTTCCAGCTGCTTGGGCCAGCAACTTCTTCTATAGCTACCAATTCAATAATGTGAATGCGACGCTCTTCAATTTGAGAACAAGGGGATTGAACAACGTATTCTACTGGGGAGCCCAGATGGTGGGTTCAGTTGGAATTGGACATATATTGGATTTCAGTTTCCAAAGCAGAAGGATGAGAGGTTTTGTTGGAATTGGGATTGTTGCAGTGCTTGGGAGTGCCATCTGGGGAGGTGGTCTCGCTAAACAGCTTCAATACTCTTATAACGATCTGCCTCCAAAGTTGGACTTTAAGGACAGTGGCTCTAATTTGCGGGCCCTTTTGTTCTGTATTTTAGTTATGGATTGCTTGATGCCATGTTCCAAAGCATGGTTTACTGGATTATAGGAGCCTTGGCTGATGATTCTGAGATCCTTAGCAGGTACCGTATGCATGGATGATGAATTCATGGATGGCTTTTGCATCCTATAGATTGGCAATACCATGCGAAATAGCAGCTTTTTGGATCAAAATAACCCAGGAAAAAGTAGATACTGATAATTACATTTTTTTTATTGTCCTAATATTGATTTTGACAAAAATTTTCAAACAAAAACTATGCTCAAAATGAATTTAAGTCCATAATAATCAAAGAACCTGGAACACTGGGTATTTTATATTTGTTTTTTCTTTTGTGGGGATTAAATTGCAGATATGTTGGATTCTACAAGGGAGTGCAAAGTGCAGGGGCTGCTGTTGCTTGGCAAGTTGATACCCGCAAAGTTCCATTACTGTCCCAACTGATTGTGAATTGGTCACTCACTACAGTGAGTTACCCATTGCTGATTGTTCTAGTCATGCTGGCAGTTAAGGATAATCACGAGGATAAAGAGACAGCAGCTACTGCTCTTCCAGCAGGAGAAGAAGACACGAGCAAGCCAGTTTAGTCAGTTATTCAACTTCTGCTATTTTGTGTAGTTAAGAAAGGTTTAAAAAATCAAATTTAATGTTTTGTGAAGTGTTATATTCTCTGTTCTCACATGTTGATTTTGCTTCTGGTTATGAAAATTAAATTAATGATTGATGTGTCTGCAATGTTTTGTAGCTGTAAATTGTTATAGGCTTCGATATTTATAATTCCTACAGTTTGAGGATCAGACTGGGGCTAAGAAGATCTAAATTTTTCCTTCGTTTTCAAATTTATGAGCATAAAAAATAATGTTTCCGAAAGAAAAATTTAAGAAAATTCATTTATCTGAACTTGATTACCATATTAGGCCTATAAATCATTACGAACAATTTACAATTTCATGCTTAATTCGTTGAGTTGTTTGATCAAGAAACTATCAATGTTGTTATAATATATAAAGAAAAAAATGAAGAAAATAAATGTTATTTAATTAATTAAAAATTGAAAGCAGGAAACAGTTCCAAACCAGCCTCAAAAGTACAAGAAATAAAAAATCAGATATTTAGTTTTTGGCGGAAATGAATAATTAATGTAATCTGTGGGATAAAATTTGGTTGATAAATGAATTAGCAAATATGATTATAGAGTCACGACAGGTGTATCTTTATCTTCTAATTTGGAAGGAACATCAGTCGATTGTATTGATTCAGGCTCCTTGGCAACAACAGCAGTAGCAATGTCAGCATTCTCAACCTTGTCTTGTGTTTTTGGCTGAGCCATTACAGCATCAGAATCAGTAGAAACATTAGTTTTTGGTTCAGAGGTTGCATTATCATTCTCCACTTGTTTTGGCTCAGACGACAGATCAACCAAAGGTGGTTCATTCTGTTTATTTTCATCACCTTTCTCTTGTTTCTCACCTTCCTCCTTGTTCTCCGGAGTAGCATCAGCCGCTGCCGGCGTCTTTTTGAGGCTGCTTGGACTATCTTCTATTGGGATAGGCGCTGGACGCTTATCATCGGAGTCCTTGGGTTTGCTTGCACAGCCGCCCATGATTTCTCCCTGTAACTGAAAAATGGGCGACCCTTTGGAGGAGGAAGTAATTGAAAAAGAAAAACGAAAAACAAAACAGACAATCAATTTGAGGAAAAACCCATAATTTATATATGAGATGAAAATTGTTATATTTAGTAAAAAATTGTTTCTTTTGCCAATTGATATGACCTTTTCCGATGGACAGGGAACTTTTGTTTGGTCCCTGCTGGAGTCAGTTTTCCAAGTTATGAAAGATTTGTTTTTTTTTTTTTTTCAGTTTTATAGTATACTTTTCTCTGCCAAACATTTGGAGCCTGCAACCTCTCCTGCTGTAGTTGGAGGTAAATCAATGACTTTCCAAAATTTTTAATAATTAACTTTTTAATATTTCTTATTTTTAAATGAACACTTTTAGTTTCTGAACTATTGTCAAAGAAAAATATTAAATTTTAAGAACCCAATCTGTTTTATATTATAATAAATAAAAAATTAAGATTTAAGGATGAAAAATATTATTGTCGGCGTTAGAATTCAGTCCTTAGGCTCAGTACCAGGGAAGCCCAGCTGAGGAAGAAAAGTACAAAAAGGCCCTGACGCCAATTGAAGTGATTGCTGAAGAATGAAACCGCTTTTTCGCACTAACATGAGCAGTTATGAAGAGAAAAACCGTTCTCCATTACATCCAACACTAAAGGAAAGTGCAGTAAAACCAGGAAACTGAGAATAAAAGGCAGAAATGAAAGAAGAGAATGGATCGACTTTTTTTCACAGAAAAATCTTATCAAGTTTAGCAAATTTTACTTCCTTTTAGAGCTTCACTTATCGTAGCTAATTTCTTGTAAATTTTCAGTATTTTTTAGTTAAAATAGATCTTTCCAGCAGTTGTTTTCTTCACTTTATAATTACTTTTCTTAGTTTATACTTTCAGTAAAAGCTTACTGTTAGAATTGAATGACATTGCTGTGGAACTCAAATAATTTATTTACAAAGAATTTGAGAACCTTCTTTTCTTTTTGGTCATTTAAGAAATACGAAGTTGCTTGATTGAAGTCATGTTTTAGTTCCATTTAATATGAGGTATTATACCCTCTTGTACGCCTGCACCACAATCAATTAGAGGTTCACAATGTTTTCTTTAGGCCATGAGAAAATAATTTTAGCACACTCAGTGGGACCGTTCGAGAGCAATGCCACCAAGAAAGAATGTGAAAGATTCCCCAGTGATTCAAATGTTGCTACTGCAACAACATGGTAGGAAGAGGTACGTACCATCATTGGTGGAACAGATTGAAAAAGGGCTTTCCATGTCAGAGATTCCCATAACGCAACAAGGTGTAGTTAATACCAACAAAGGATCTGTTACGATCGAGGAAGGAGACAGGTGGACTTCAATAGAGATGTTTCAATTAATATTAGAATCTCAGAGGAAGTTACAAGAGAGACAAGTGGAAATGAATAAGCAGATGCAGGAATCCCAGTCATAAGCCATGTACTCTTAGATTGCTTATTAGAGAAAGGTCCAAGAATCATAAATGCAGATGCAGCAACAATAGGAGTTAGTATTATAGACTATCAGTTAAGGAATCCTGACACTTAAAAAATAAAATGTGTCTCAGGTTACTAGCCCATCTATTTAGAATGCTGGTGCATGGTCTTTTAAGCTGACAAGAGAAGAGCTCGGGGGCATTCTGTCAACATGGAGTCGAGAGAATGGCATAGGCCTCAAGGCCACGTTGAGGAAAAATATGTTCCTCCCCCTCAAAGAGAGGAGGTGAATGGGAATAATAAAGCTGCTAATAGGAATAGTTGCATTATTGGAAGGCCGACTCAGACGCAACAGCTTTTTGGGATTACCAATCCTCATATACAGCCACAGGTCTATGATGTAGATTTTTCACAACCTCAAGTTTGGAGGCTACCACAGGTATCTCCACAAAAAAATAGGTATAGAGGGCACATTGACATGGATGCAGTGAGGGAGGCTATTCAAGAACTCTATGGACCATACCTAAGACAAATTGATCGTCCAAAGTTTGTAAATCCCTATCCTAAAATAATAAAATGAGAGAAGCTACCAAAGGGGATACCATACCCTAGATTTTTCTTTATTCTCTGGAGAAGTTGGTCAGTCTTCTATAGAACATATTGCAAGGTTCACCATTCATTGTGGTGAATTGGAAAATTATGATAACTTTTCTTTTTACAAGTTAAGACTATTTCCTAATTTTTTAACAGGAAATACATTTACTTGGTACACTATTCTTCCTAGGAATTCAATTCTCACTTGGTAGTAGATGAAGTGCCAATTTTATACTCAGTTCTTTAGGGCTGAGCTTGAAGTATATATCACTGAACTGTCTGAAATTACACAAAGAGCTGGTGAAACCACTGATAAATTTATTTTCAGGTTCAAGAAAATTAGGAATAAGTGCAAAGTGTATTTGTCTGAGACAGAGTTTGTGAAAATGGCTTAAAGAGGTTTAGATCTGGAGCTAAGAAAAAAATTCCAAGGGATGGAATTCATAGATTTTCATGATTTGGGTTCTAAAGTGGCCTAGTATTAAAAATTATTATAAAAGGAAAAACAGATAAGGAAGAATGTTGTGGGGGCCTATTTCTAAGAAATTAGTCAACAAATGGCTGCAGTAGCTGACTTGCACATTACTCGTATTGTAACTTGTCCTTTCCTGGAGAAAAGAGTGCCTGAAGCATGGAAGAAGGCCCCTGCTTCAAATACACAACCGCAATATACCTTTGATGTTTCAAAAACAGAGGTAATTTTTAACTTTCTCCTCAAGGAAAATTTCATAAAACTTTCACTAGATCATCATATTTCTAGTGCTGAGAACTAAAAGGTCAATAATATTGTAAGTTCCATAAATTAAAAAAATACATTCTACTAGTGTTTTCCAGGGTTTCAAGAATGTTTTGCAGGATAAAATTAATAAAGGAATTCTCAAGTTCTCTGAAAAGAAAGAGGTTATGCTAGTGGATGATGACCTTTCTCTTTTGTAAAAGTGGTCAGCTTTGACTCAAGGTTATTGCTAGATGCTAAAAGGGGAAAAAGGGAACATAAAGATTTAAGAGCAGAAACCAAGGAGGGAAAACAAAAAATTTGGGTACCCAAAGACTATGCACTGCAACGAAAGTTTGAGGGAAAGAAGTGGAGATGGAAAGGAGATACCAAAGCAGGTGTTTTGGGTGAAAGCCTAGATTTGTTATGCCCCCTCCAGTAAAGAAAGTAGCTAGGTGGCATAGGGTAGAGCATAAAAAAATTTCACAGCCACTTACTAGGACACAAAGAGGAGACTATTGCGATAAAGAGTTGTTGAAAGAAGACAAAGTTTGGAAGAAGAAGTACATAGAAAAAAAGACTTGGATAAGGAGAGTTCTGAAGATAATGAACATGAACTCATGGTCATGGAGATACAAAAATCAAAGTCTAAGTTTGGTCAAAAAGCGACAGAGGATGAGGAGTATGATTCTGCAGATGAAAAAGAAATTGTTAGGGGTGGATTTTCCATAGAGAAAATTCATATTTCTTTCTATTGTTCAGTGTAACATCCATAATTTAAATATACCTAAAAAAATATTTAGAATTAGAGAATAATTAGATGTGTTGGAAGAAGAATATGAATAGTATATACCTAATGCATATATAAGATATATAAGATATATATATATTAGATACATAATGTATATATGGTATATACCTAATATATACATTTGCACTAAAAAATAACGTTACGCAAAAAGTTAAAAGTTGAAATATATATTAATAATAATTAAAAAAAGTAAAATAATGTTAAAATTAATTATGGATCGGAAGAAGAGTAAAAGTATCTTAATATTTTATTAATTAATTACTTAGTAATTATATAAATGTATAAGGGTTAAAGTTGAAAATCTTAAAATTTAAAAGCTCTTCTTCTTCTTCTTCCTATGGTGGCCAAAAATTTAAAGTAAGAGTGGGAGAGCTCTACTTCATCATATACTCCAAATTTTACAAGGATTTCAAAGGTTTCAAGGTGATTTTGAAGATTAATTAAAAATTAGTTAAGTATTCTTAAAACTTAAGTTTTTCTTTAAAATTAAGATTATGTGAAATTTGAGTTATTGATGGAGGTGATTATAATTGTTCAAATGGATTAATTTGAAGTTTTTTTTATGTGTATGAGTTGATTTTATGGTTGGATAATGGAAATGAGTTTTTGTTTTGGTGAAATTTGAGAAAGATAGTAGAGAAATTAGGGTTCTGATAAAAGTTTGGTTTGAATTTGTGTAATGAGTGGTTTTTTTTGTATAAAGTGAGTCGAAGTATGATTCTAATGAAATAATTTTACTTATTGTTTAGATTAGGAGTGTGTAGATCAAAGTTACCCAAGTGGAGAAATTTAGGGTTTGGTGGAAGTAAGGATTGGAGAGTGAATTGGGTTGGTTTTGGAACTAAATAAGGTTAGTACATACTTTGTTAATATTTAAATTGAACATTCATATTTGGCATAATCCACATTGGCATACTTTGAAAGATATTGCTTTTCCTTTAAAGTGACATTATGTACAAATGTGTGCATTCTTATCAAAGTTGTGATTGGTCCATTGGTTTAAAACTAATAAAAACCATTATTTTATGATAAACGATAATGTTTTATATAATGTATTAAAAATTTTGAAAAGAGTCTCATTGTGAATGTGACTCAAGGTTATGCTTAATGTGATTGAAAAAAAATATGAAAAATGGTTATGGAATGTGTAAATTGTTAAAAATGATAAATGTGAGGAAAGTGTGATTTAATGTGTGATGTTTATTTGCCTTGTAAAATTACTTATTCTAGAGAATTGTATTTGGTACTTTTGAATTGGTATGCTAATGATATGTCATGACATTTTATTATGCCTTCGAATAAAATGTAAACCAAGTACATTATATATATGTTTGTGAAATATTTGATAATGATGGGAGAAATGATGGATTTTGGAAAATATTTTTGGGAGTGTGATTTCTTTTTACAAGTTGTGTTTATTGATGTGGACTTTCTTGAAATTACAAATAAAACTCTAACGAATATTTTTTCATATATTTTCTTATATATATATTAATTTGATTACTAAACATATATGCATTTATCTATTTAGAGTTATAATTATTTTGGGTATTTAGTATAAGAATTTCCTACATATAACTATTGTAGTATTCTTGTATTATATATATGTATTTTACTTATATGGGGTGTATATATTATACGTATATAGGGTATAAGAATATTACATTCAGTTGTAGAGTTAGTGCTTCCATTAGACTTTATGGCACAAAGTAAACCAATAGAAGCTATGGTGGAAGTAGATCCAACTCGGAGAACAAAGCTGAGACTAGAAGTTACAAATGATTCATATGGAGGAATTACTATTTAGGCCACTAAGCCAAATAGTTCCAAAAGGATAGTATTTGAAAAGCCTTCTGTTGAAATGACGGAACATATTCATCCTCTATATATCAAAGCATATTTTAATGGTCGTAAAATTCTAAAGATACTGGTGAACAATGGGCCAGCTATTAACATTCTTCCATATAGAATGTTGAGGATGCTTAGGAAAAATGAGAAAGATTTGACTGCTAGGGTTGTAACTGTGTCAGCATGAAATAACACGTGCTGTTGGAATCTTGCCAGTGCAATTATCAGTAGGAAGTTTAACCTTAATGGCAACATTTTTTGTAGTAAATTCCTTGCTAGAAAATATTGCTCTACTAGGTAGAGACTAGAATCATACAAATTCATGTGTTCTATCCACTTTGCATTAGAGGCCAGATATTATGAACATGTTTGGTCCTATCTAGTTCAAAGGCAAAAAAAAAAAAAGAAAAAAGAATGACAATCCTAGAGAGGTTTACATGTCTTATATGGATAAACAATAAATACAAGATCAATCCAAGGCTCTCCTCAAACTTATTGCAATAATGTCTTTTAGGCTAGTCGGTCTGCTAATCATTGAGGAGGTGGAATGATTAAAAGGACCATAGAAGGAGAGGCAGTAGTTGTAGCTGCCATATGGAAATGTTATCTGCAATGTTATGTGTGTAATTAGAAGAAATGGAAGCTTGTAGAGCAGAGGTTATTTTTAAGGGCAATCAAGCAGAAACTGATGCTGAGGAAATAAAATTTGAAGATCTGGACCAAGCACCTAACAAGTTCGAGGATGTTCAACCTGAAACTTCTAATGCTTTGGAAGAGGTGAACCTGGGGACATTAGAAGATCCTAAAGTAACCTTTGTTAGTTCTTTGCTTGTTGAAGATGTGAAGGAGTTAATAAATCTACTGCATGAGTTTAAAAATTGTTCTACTTTGGAGCTATGAAGATATGTCGAGATTAGATAGAAGACTTTTAGAACATTGTCTTCCATATAAGTCAAGTTTCAAGCCTTTTCAATAGCCTCCTTAAAGAATATCCAAGGATGTGGAGGCTATGGTGAAAGAAGAAATAATGAAATTATTACAGGCCAAATTCATTAGGCTTGTATGGTATGCCACTTGGCTTTCTAATATTTTACCTATAATAAAAAAGAATGGAAAATTAAGAATTTATATAGATTTTAGGAATTTAAATGCTGCCACTCCAAAATATGTATATGCCGTGTCTGTGGCAGATATGTTGATAGATTCTACAGCTAAGAATTAATTGTTATTCTTATGGATGGTTACTCAAGTCATAATCAAATTTTAATTTCAAAAGATGATATTTCTAGAACAGCATCCAGATGCCCTGGTTCAACCGGAACTTTATGGCCAGTAATACCATTTGGGTTAAGAAATGCTTGTGCAACATATCAAAGGGCTACAGATGCTATTTTTCATGATATGCTTGGAAATGTTTTGGAAGTATAGATTGATGACATAGTAGTAAAATCTAAAAATGCCAAAGATCACATCTGTCATTTAAGAAAAAGTTTTGAAAAACTGAGAATCCATAAATTGAAGTTAAATTCATTGAAATGTACATTTGAGGTAAAGCTGAAAATTTTTTAGAGTACTGTGAGCGGAGATTTTTACCCCTAAAATTTTTTAGAAGACTATGGCTAAGGTCAATAAAAATGTTAGTAGATTCTCCCCTAAAATTTGACACTGCCAATATCTTCATCAATCAAAATACAACTTGCAAAATAATAGACTTTCAATATTTCATACATTCAAGCTCAACTTCAATCTTATCAATTCACTAATCATCATCCACAATTTAATTCACATTCCCTTATTTATTATCAATTAGTTTGTATATTAAACATACGCCATATTTTCATAGTACACTATGAAGTTATATCTCAAAATAAACTTATAAAATATAACTCATAGCTACTATATAAAATCTCTAATAATCCATAATTATACAACTGTCATTTAAAACTTTAAATAATGCTATGCGAATTGAATAAAACACATTATACAAAGTTTATCATGTAACACCTTCTTTGATGTAGTTGATTAGAGCTTTAAAATCTCACTCTACTGGATATAATTTGCCCGTCTGATCTGCGCATCAGAAATAAATCTAACACGCTAAGCGATTGCTTAGTGGTGTTTGCATGCTCAAAATTTGCCAAAATTATAACATAAGGAAAATATTTATAATACCAAATAAAAATAAAATCTTCACTTTGATCATAAAGTGAGTTAATAATTAATTTAATTAATTGAATTCAAATTACTTACCTAATTCACAATAAGCTCAAAATTTTAAATTAAAATTTGAAAAATAATCACTTTATAGTTAGTTGTTAAAATATTATTAACTAAGATAGAAAATATTCTTTATAGCTAGTGATTAAAACATTATTAAATATTCTTTATAGCTAGTGATTAAAATATTATTAACAAAAATAAAAGTTCTATAATACATTCACATTTTTCATACAATTTTGTAAACACTTACATCACATTTTCTCATTTTTATTAAATTTCATTTAATTTTTTGCCTTCATATATTGATTTTAAAATCCTAGATTTGGATAATAGGTCACTAATAGCAAGTAAATGCCCACTGTAATGAATATGACCAATGACTCACTGATGACATGAAATGGCCACTATCACATATGGCATAAAGCGTCCACTAATAGTATAAATGTCCATTATCAGTTGTGACATGGCATAAAGTGCAAACTAACACTATAGACATCCACCCCCTTGGGCTAGCCATTTAATATGATAACTAGGTTTTTCATCAGTACATTGAGCATTTAAATTACTTTTCTCATTCCAATTAATTTTCTCAATTGTGTAAATTTTTTATTAAAACATCACTCTTAGGTAAACACTTCTTTATTTTCTTAATAATCAATTACATAATTAGAATATCCATTTTAACTAAAACTATTCCTTTAACTTAACTATTCCATTCTTTATTATTCAATAATCTTTACTTTAACCATACTTGTAAAGAAATACTTACTAAATTAAACTTAAACATATTGTATTTAAAATATATTCACCAAACATATGTTAAACAATCATTCTAATTCTAAAACCTTAAACTTTCTCAGTCCTATATCTCTATTAAAAAATTATACAGATTTACACATAAGTCTTAGGAACATACATAAACTTATGTTTAAAGTTTTATAAGTTCCTTTATTATGTTTAAAAATTATGTTTTTCAAACATATATATTATGTTTTTACAATAACTTTACTGGCAATACTCATTTTTCAATTTTATTTAGGTAAAAAACCTTTATAAAAATTCATAAAATTTTAATCATGCAACACAAACATATATATGAGCTTTTACCTAGATGTTTAGAATTTTATACTCTCATTTACCTTGTTTTTAAATTAAGTTTACTCAACCTCATAGATTCTAATTTTACAGTTACTATTCTGACAATTTTACTATTTGATTTTATTTTCATAATAAAATATTTATAAAAACTTATGAAATTTTAACCATATGTCTTAAACATATATGATCTTATATGTAAAATTCTGGATTTTCTGGGTTATTTTACTATAGTTTCCAATTGAGTTTTACAAAACTTAAAATTTTGGCTTTAATGATACAGTCGTTATAGCTTATGTTCTTTTATTTTTCTTTTATATTAAATCATCTTTAAAAATTATCAAATTTTAGACACTATCTACTAACACATAGATAAACCCCCAAATAAAATTTTATGCACATTGAACCACTCTAGTTTAGTATAAATATTTGGGCAAAAAAAACTTCATAATTAATTCAATTAATATGGTTCAATTAGCTTCTATAAGCATTAAAAATTAAAAGAAAATTAAATAATAGCAAACTATTAATATAGAAACACAAACCTCTTTTCAAAGTAGTTCTTCCTCTCTCTTCCTTGAATTTATGGCGATGATTTTAGAGTTTTTTTACGTATTCTAATGAATTCTACTAAATATTTTGGGCTATATGTGAATTTTTCTTGTTTTATTTGATATCATGGAAGAAGAAGAAGAAATGAAATTTTTGTTTATGGAATGGCGCTAGGTCAGTTTTGGGATGGGTAAGAAGAAGAAAATAGATTTTTTATTTATTTATACAAATTAATAAGGTTTTGATCATATAATATGCGTCCATCGTAACTTTAGTGCACCCACTTTTTTAATTTATTTCTAATTCGACTTTTAATTTTGTAAATTAGAAAAAATAATTTCTTTAGTTATCTTAAAGATCTATTATTCATATTTCACATTCCAATTTAAATAAAAACCCAATTCTAGGGTCAAAAGGATATTTCTGTAAGATTTCATCGCTTAAAGATTCTTTTGTAGAAATACCTATTAAGTCCATATCAGAATTTAATTTTTAACTTTTTAAAATTTAACTAACTCTATTTTAATCTATTTTAAATATCCGAGTCACTCTCTATATTAGTATGCAGTAGATGTATTGTAGATGTGTTATAGATATTATGTGTATATTATATTTTATCATTTAAGTTGTGTGTATTTTATATAAAAATTCTTGAATATTGTGTGAATGATATGTGGATATTATGATAATAAATAATTTTAAAAATAAAATTAAATAATTATTAAAAATATTATGCATACGTATTATAAATGTCTCGTAAATGTATTATAAATATTGTTTGTATTGTTGAGTATGTATTTTGCATATGTTATGTATATATATATATATTAAAAATGTGACATTAAAAAATTTTTAAATAAAAAAACAAATAAAATAAAATAAAAAATGAAAATAAAAAATTTAGAAAAATAGAAAAAATTAATGTCAAAATAGTAATTTTGAAAAACAAAAAGAATGTCCCATATTGTTGAAAAATTAAAGTTTAAGAGAGGCAGATGATGTAATTTCTCTAGTAAAAATTTGAATTTTTTTTTTTTCTGTAGTGGATCAACAAGGCTGGAGGCGATAATGATGTTGGGCAGGCCATGGTTTTCTTTGGTTTATTTTTTTATTTAAATTAATTTTTTAATTATTATTTGAAATGCAAATTTATAAATAAAAGTATATTTTAAAATTTTTAATTGAATTTTCACTTGTTTAATAATTTTTAATATGAGCTAGAAAAATTTAAATTAAAAATAATTAAATTAAATTCACAAATAATTTAATATAGTATTATAAATAAATTTTAAAATAATTAATTTTTAATAAATAGTATACAAATAATTTTAGAATTTGAGACAATAATATAATAAATACGCAATGAAAAATTTAAAGGCAATATTTTAACTAATTGAAGGACATTTTTAATATTTTACCATGTATATCAACATATTTAATTGTATTCACACATAGCTAGAAAGTAAACTATACACATTCTATCACATCAACGAATAAGGTGAAATTGTTAAGAAATTAGCCAATAAAAGGGGCTAAATGGTTAAATGCAAAATATATAGGACAAAATGACTGAACGTGCCAAGTACCATGGCAACAGATGTATTAAACTGTCACAAAAAAGAAAAGTAATGAGTGTGCCCAACTAACATGCATTTTTAGCATACTTAGGCATTTCAAACAATTTAGACAAAGACAATTGTAATGCCTATTCATATTAATGAATGATATATCCTTGGAAGAGTTTGAATTTATATCAAGGCATTTCTCAGATAGAAATAAGAGTGACATTTGTTTATGTTTACACTTTGATGAGCTTGAAAATTGAATTTTGGAGGAAGCATTGAAATTCGCACCTCAAAAGATTAGCCCTTAAGAAATTATTACATAGAAGCTATTGGAATGTCCATTTCATCTCAAATGAAGGAAAATGAAATCCTAGTGAAAGGAAAAGCATGCTTCTTCATATTATTGAATGCATTTTCATCTATAATGAAGATAAAAGGGAATTTGGTTGAGCATTTGTTCAATTACACTGAAGCTAAAAGGGAATTTGTTGGGAAAGAAATATAACACCAATTCATTTGGCTGAACACTCATTTCAAAGACAAGCATTACAAAAAGTGAAAGATATCTAAGAAAGTCATGCATGTTACCTGGGGAAAATGATAGGCAGTGATGGCAACGACAAATCTTAAGAATATCTTTTAGCTATTAAAGTTCTATGTTAGAAAAGCAAATCTTTGAAAAGGCCACGACTATAAAAGGGGAGACATTTAAATAGAAAGAAGACTTTTTTGGCTATTGAGATTTTGAAGATTTTCAAAAAAAGCTTATATTCACGAAATCACAAAGATTTTATGTATTTAATTCCCAAGATCATTCTCATGCACACTCAAAATTGCAATCAAATCATATAAAAACATAATGAATACAATTAAAAAGCCATGATATAAATACAGAATTGACACGAAGAGTTATGTTTTTCAATTGAGAGAATTTTTCTTTTTTACATTAATCTAGAGAATCCTTTTTTCTCTGAATTTTTTACATTTCATACAGGCAGTTACGACTTCTTGATAACTATTTGTATAGTGGGATTGTGCTTTGGCAGTTACCACTTCTTGCTTATCCCTTTTTTATATTTTAATTTTAATTAAATTATTTAATCATTAAATAAATTAATTGGATAGCCCATTATGGGTGGCCCACCATTTATATCTCCCACTCACAAATGATGGGACCATCTCTTTTTAATTTCTATAAGATTTATACTTTAGTAAATATATCATATTACCATACGTACTTCAAGAGAACTATAGTTATATATCTGTTAGGAGTATATAGCTTCTCGGATAGCGAAACTTAGGTTAAATATAGTATATAATGCCCTAGATCATTTACCAAATTTCATCTCTATCGATCTCATTTATGTGAATAAACATTACTGCATTTATACTTATATTTTTCTTTACATAAAAGAAAAAATTAATATAATTGGTCGAGCAACGAATACATAATAATAATGTGCTAATTAAAAAGAATGATCTTCCTCTTTTCTCTATTCTTGCAATTTCATTTTGCTCACTTTTCTAGAAATATCCCATTTGATTGAATCATTTATATTCTTTTGGTAACATTCTAAGATAGCAATCATTATATAAAATTTTGAAAAACAAATCAGAGCAGTGAGTGCATTGTTTAAGATCAGGGTCTCACATAATGTTAAAGTTCAGATCAAAACTTTCATTATGCTTGTGGTCAAGAAGTTTTGCACATATAGTATGAATCACATGTTATGACATTATCCTCATTTCCTATGAAGAGTATGTCTTTTACTTATTATAAATGTCGTATAGATTTCAATAGACATACATAATGTCTAATATAAGTTTACTTTCATACTTGCAATCCATAAGAACTCTAATATGGCATAAAGACAGATAATTTCATGAATTTTAACAATTCATTACTTATGATCATAAATATATATCATACATATTATGAACTTCTTTTTTTACTAAATGGCAACTTAAAGTATGTCAAGCTTGGATTTCTATTATCATCTAGATAATAAGTTCATCTCTATTCCTATAAAGTAATGAAGGTGATTACTTGTGTGAGAAGGCCAATCTTACATCTGTTAGACATACTTTTCAAACAAGAAAATATATATGTACAATATATATATATATATATATATATACACACACACATTTAGTCATGTATGTTGCATAATAAATGGAAATTTAGCATTCAAAAAGTATCATTAATTAATAATGATTAAACATATGTTAATATCATTCATTGAATTTATTTACAAGTACAATCAATATTTGTGCAAGCCTAGTGCTTAAAATGCCTATAATATGCATCTCTTGGTATGGGTTTTGTAAATGGATTTGCAACCAGATCATGCATAGATATGTACTTTATGTTCACTTAATTTTTTGAAGCCATGTCTCATACAAAATTATATTTGATATCTATGTGTTTCATTTTTTTCATGATATTTGGGATCTTTGATATATGCTATTGTTGTTTGATTATCGATCTTTGGTATATGCTATTTCTGTTTGACTATCATAGTATATATTTACTGGTTCAATTGCACTATTCATCACTACCAAATGATTCATGAATCATTTCAACCAACAAACTTCTTGCATTGTAGCTGAAAATGCTACAAACTCGGCCTCCATTATTTTTTACTACTCCAAGATATAGGTCCACCATTTAGTAAGAGAGTATATCGAGATGTAAGCTTTCCTTCATCTAAATCTCCTGCCTAATCAGTATCAATGTAGCCTCATAAATGTAACTCACTTCGTTAATAACATTGTTGCATAGATGTTACGTATATCTTTAATAAAAGTCAAGAAACTATTGAAATTATTAGTAGATAATAAATATATACATTGAACATATGTTATGTATAGATTGAATAAAAGTAAATAATAATGAAATTTTTAATAGATAACAAACATAAATGTTGTGTCGATGTTGTGTACATATTGAACAAAACATAAAAATTAATGAAATTTTTAAATAATAATAAATGTAGATGTTGCATAGATGTATTGTTTATCTAGAATAAACGTTAAAAAAAACTAATATATTTAAGTAGATATTGAACATGGATGGTGCATATATACTTTACAAAATTTTAAAACTAATGAAATTTTAAGTAGATAACAAATATAGATGCTGCATATATATGATGTCTTTAAGTTGTTCCTATATCAAATTGAAATATAACAATTAAAAATATATATATAATGAATCAAATAAAACAATTTATAAACATACTAACATATTTACAATAATTCAAAAAAATTAACCAACTACATTTCAAAATATACAAAATATGTCACCCAACCATCTTCCTCCCTTTGCAAACATTAACTTCTTTCTCTTCACATCTTCTTTTTCCTCTACTATCTTTCAACTTTTTAATCCTAATAGGATTATCTTCACTAGTCTCACCTAAACCTCAAATTGATTCATAACATAGCTATATAATAAAACAACAAGTCTATTACAATAAAATTCTACATTAAACTCTCAATGAAATTCTATATAACCATGTACAAAAAATTTAGGAAATACAAATGTAAAAATACTATAGTCACTTCAAGAAAAATTAAATAAATAAGAAAATAAAAATAAAATATAATGTATAAAAAATAGTATATACATTTTAGACTGTGTATCAAGATCATCCACCATGACAATGTCTGCAAGATCCAAAGCTAAACTATAATCAATATCAACCATTCTAGCTAAAACCCCAAGCTTAGCAAAATAGTGAGGAAGAATGACGACAAATGCTTTAGCATAAGACTTCACAACCTTGTCATTACATAGATATCTTAGAGAATTGTATACGAAAATACACCTATCCTTAAAAGACAATCTTCTAAGAACCCAATGCTTCTGTAAAGTGATATGCATGGGAATAAATACAATAACAATTGCACAAGTAATATTACACTTTATACCAAATCCAAGAATATAATCTCCAATAATGTGGTAAAAAATATAGAAAAATCAAAATTCTTCTTAGTAAACTTAGAAAAACAAAGCTGCATAGTTTAATAAAAAAAATATCAGTAGAAGTAAATTTCAAATTCAACTTCTTATCATATTTTCCTTTCTTCTACAAATAATAAAACGTAACATCCAGATCAATAAAAAAACAACAAATATAAAACTAAAAAAAATTAAAAAAAGAACAAAAAACTTACAAAACAATAAAGCTCCTCCCCAAAATAAACCAATTTAAGAAACCATTTCTTCTGATTAGTGTCAACAACTCCAAAATCAAAAGAAGGAGAAAACTCATTATCCTTCATATTATAATTTTTTGCACAAAATATGAAAAAAAAAAGGATACAAAACAAACATTTAAAATAAAAAATAAAAATAGGACATAAAAATATTAACTTATTTTTAGCCTTCATCCCTTTGCCAAGCCAAATGTCAAAAGGTCCTTGCAAATCATACTCGGTAGGTTTCAATAAATCATCAATGAGAACAAATATAGTTGACACCTCTTGCTAATTGTTCTTCTCCTTCATAGCACCAGAAGATCTAAATTCATTTAAATAGGAAAATTTTAAAACAACATATGGTTTTAAATCTTTCTTGACAAGAATATGTGTTTCTATTGAAACAACATTTATAACACCAGAATCAAAAGAAATATGAGCAAAAACAACAATACTTTTAACATTCTTAACACCAACTCTTTTAACATCCTAGAAAGTTTAACACTGCCACTAGAAACACCACTTGCAATAGCAACAACATAATCAATATCACATTTTCCTTCAACACCTTTGTTATTAGATTCAACAATACAATCTTCAACTTTTCTCTCCTTGATCCTAAAAAAAAGAAAAAATAATATAAAAAATGAAAATTAAATAAATAAAAGAAAAAAAATACCTCAAAATCATCTTCATCATTTTCAGATTCAATACTACCATCTTTTTTCATCAATTTTATCATATCCAAAATCACCCTTATAAAAAAATAAACAAATACAAATATAAAGTTAAAAAAACACTAAAAAACTAAACAACATAAAACAATACAAACCTTTTTATCAATAACTAAACCAGAACCAAAAAATATATTCCAAATATCATAGAAAACTTTAAACACATCATTAAACTTCTTCTCTAAATATATTGTCATAATATCAAAATATTTACATAGTTTGTTCTGCTTAGCAAAAACTGGCTTCACCTCTTTAAAAAGCTTATCAATCATAGCAAAGTTATGACTGTTGGACCTCTTTATTTCAGAACCAACTTTAGACTTTCCCTTATCAATCTAAGCAGAAGAACCAACATTTTTCAAATGTGCATATTCAAAGTCATCAAGACTGTCAACATCCTAAATATTTTTTCATCAACATTAACAAAACAACCAATAGAAAACACTTCCCCATCTTTACTAATAACTTTACCAACATATCCCTTAGCAAAATCTAATATAGTTGAATATCTTCAAGCTTGGCATCATTAGAATATACGTTCTTTAAACCTGGTTACAAAATAGAAAAAAAAGATAAATAAATAAAAACCAACAAATAATAAATGCAAAAAAAGTAAAATACCTTAGTAAATTTTGAAAAGAACAAAATGTTAAAAGACTTAAACATAGGAGTGCTAAAATAACCCAAGTTAATAATCCTAAGGAATCCATCACTTTTACGTACACACAACTTCTCAGAAACAAAAGAACAACATTCATAAAACCAAAACTGAAGCACAAGAGGAAACTCAATCAATCGATAATTATTTTTAAAATCCAAAGAAAGCTTCTGCTTCAAGCTACTCATTATAACTTCACAAATATCTAAACCATAAGGGTAATCATCATAAGATAAACTATCAATAATATTGAAACCTTCCCTAGAAACTAACTTACCCTTAGGTGATGACAAAAAAAAAATGATGCAAAACATATAAATAAGCAATATCAACAACATCTTCATCAGATTCCCACCCTTTAATCAACAAATCATCCATAGCATTTTTATCAATTTTCCTCCGACCATCAAAATACCTCGACATCAAATAATTATCACTCTTATTACATGATAGCCTATTATGCTCCTAATACATTTCAACCCATAAATCAAAGCAGTCTCCTAAATACTGAAACACTATCATACACCATTCACATTAAACCAAAACTCCATATCATTAGGTTGATTAACCTGTCTCAACAGCAAGGAATGAACCTATTGAGGTTGAAACTTAAATTCAGATAGATCCAATATAAAATCAAAAGGCGTTTATCAAAAAATTGAAGCTATATGATATACAACTTCTTATGCAAATTTTTAATACCTTCATAGCTAATATGAGAAGCAATCCTAGCACTGCTACCATAATTAGGATAAAATTTTTGCAAGAAAAAAAATAATTATAATTCAAAAGAAAAAAATATAGAAATACAAAATAATAAATATAAAACATCTATACAATATCTACAATACATATACAACATAATAAAATAATATAAAAATACAAACTAATGACAATTCAAAAGAAAAAAAGGAAACATAAAAAACATACAAATAACATTAAAACATTATATAAAAAATAAATTAAAAAATCAAAACAAATAAAGAAAAATAAAACATCAATACAATATAAATAGAACATATATAAAATACTACAACATGATTGAACTTCTTACTAATAAAAATAAACAAATATAAACGCAAAACAAATACATAATATAAAAATTATTAAATGGTTCAAAATTTTAAAAAACAACATAAAAAAAATAGAATATCATCATAGTATATGAAAACTATATACATAAAAAGGAAAAACACAACACATTTTAGTAATCAACAATCAACATATACAATATATATATATATATATCAAATTTACTAAAAATATTAGCTTTATATAATCTTCGTAATAGATATTTTTTATTTGGAATAGGGTACCTAATCCATTTTAAAGCTTTATTTAATGATTTATAATTTATTACTAATTGATTCTTTACTTTAAAACTTATATTATCATCCTTCACATAATAAGGTGAAATTAAATTCATAAATAGTGTTCCTACAATTACCATATGATGAATATTAGTTAAAATAAATATATTCTTTATTTTCAAAATTTTTATCAATTACTGAAACTTTAGCTCTACCAAGAATATTTAATTTAGATTTGTTTGCAACTGACAAGCTTTCATTTGTTTGCTGCTAAAAGATTTAATAGGCAATAAGGCATAAACCTCACTCTTAGATCTAAACAGATATTTAAATAAATATAAAGAATATTAAAGACTATATTAAAAATAAAATAAATACTTTATTAATATTTAAAAATATACAGAACATAAATATAGAAATATTGGTACGTGGAATTATTACACCCAAGTGGAGAAAGGAATACTGTCCATTCAGATTCAACTTCTAAATTAATATCTGAATTTTCATCCGATATACCAATAGATCCAATATACAAAATAAACTTTAAATTTAACAAACAAATAAAAACTTTAAATATACAATCTTTAAAAATAACTTGTAAAAGAGTTATACAACAATAGGGATTACAGAGATGGAAGAAGGTTTTTAAGTGAAAGAAATGAGATAAATTAAGTTTTGAAGTTCTTCAGAGCTCCTGGGAGTGAGAGTGTTCTAAAGATTACTTCAGTCTTCAGAAATGGCTCATTAAATAGACAGAGGGCTTTAACTTTACACTGTTCTTTCACATGCTGATACTATGGATAAATAGTAACTTATCATTACTATTTGCTTTTACTATATCTTCACGCGTTCGGAATTGTAGATGAATAGTACCTTATCGAGAGTACTATTTACTTTACTGTGGAGAACTGTGGATGAATAATTTTTTTGACTTTACTTTTAATTTTATCTGGTAAATACTATAGATAAATAATATCTTATCAGTGGGAATTGATTTTATTGACTTTAGAGTGAAGGAATATTGGGTCAAAGTCACCATGGCTCATCAATAAGATGATTATCTCATCAACCTTTTAATTAGCCTGTGAAGCCAACTATAATTAATTCTTCAGCTATAATTCTATCTGATATATCTATTTGGGTTCTATAAGCATTGACAGCCATTGTCATCTACTATAGAAGACTCAAAATATTATATTATGACAGGCTATCAGTGTTTTATTCATAGACTGAGGAGACATTATATTTATATTGTGATAATGTATTAGGTCTATCTATAATTTTTAAGTCTGGAGCAGACATTCTAGAAACTATGGATTGATGATGTGTTATACGATTTATTTGGAGAGCTATATGTTTACTAAAAGATTCATGATCTTCAGTTTCAGGTAAAGAATCCTCAACTGATTTTGAAAGGAATTTACTCTTTATTTATTAAACTAATATTATTAGTTTCTTCTTTATCTTCTAAGAAGTATAATTTAATAAAGACTTTATTATTTGAGAATCATTTTCTTGTTTAATTTTTAATTCTTTTAAATCTATTTTTATTTCTTTAATTTTCTTTTGTAAATCATTTATAGTTGGTTTATTTTTTATTATTTTATTTTTATTCAAAATTATAGTTAAATCATATGTTTGTTTACTAGTATTAGGTAATACTGAATGTTTAGGTTTATCACTAGAGTCTTTTAATATTTTATTTAAGAATTTTTCTTGAATTTTTGGGTCATTTATATGTTTTATTGCATCTAAAATAGATTTATGTTCTTTAGTTAAAATATTTACTGATTTACTATTATCTTCAAAACTAGTTTCTGATCATATATCATCTATCTGATTTATTTCTTCAGAATCTGAATAGCTCTCAGAATCTGAATAATCTAAATATAATTGATGAATTTTATTTAATACAAATTTTTCTAAGTTTAATTCATGTAATTTTTTATTTATTAAATTTACAGAATTTAGATGTATGCCCTTTTATACCACAATTATAACATGCTAAATCTTTATATGATTTAAATTGTTTATCTTTTCTTTTAAAGGGCTTATTACTAGGTTTTCTAGATTTATAAGATTTATAAAGTTGTGTTGTTTTTTGAACAACCTGTTTTGATCCAGATATAGAATCAATTTTACTTAATTGGTTTCTAATTACTTTTATAAAATCATAATCTTTAGATTTAACTTATTTTTGTCCTATTTTTAAAATCTCAAAAGGTTTAAAAACATGATTTTTAGTTTTTTATCTGGAATAGTTTTTTCAATTGATGTTATTATTTCTTTATCTTTAATAGAATTTTCTATCCTATTTAACTTTTGTCCTATACTTATTAAGTGTTCATTACTAAAATTATTTTGTTCTAATATTTTCTTTTGCGGGTCATTTTCTGCAACAGTTTTAAATGATGCAACTTGAATTTTTCTATCATCGTACATAAATATACTTGAGGCTTTAGGTGGATGTTCACTTTATACTATTTTATCATTTACTTTCCATTATGTTTCTTTTTTTTTTCTAACTATTATAAGATTTATTAATTTTTCTGCTTTAAGTTTTTCTGTATAAATTCTTTTAAATCAATAAAAAAAATTTCATATTAACTTCATATTGTTTTACAAAATTAATATAATAATTCTTTACAGATTCAAAATCATTTACCTTACTAATTACCTCTTTTAATTTACCTGAATTTTTTACTGATATTAATTCTTTATCTAATTTATCTTTACTAAATATAAATTCTTTAGCTATTACATTTAGTTCTCTATCTATACTTACTATATTATCAGTTATAAAGGAAATTGTAGGTGATTCAGGTGGAGAAGGAGATTGTTATCTATCCTGATATTGATTATAATTAGGGTTTAGTTTCAAAGGGTTCATGGTTTCTATTGGGTTATAAAAGAGATGTGGTAAAGTTGTACTGTAATCTATACCTTTTAATTTACTACTAGTTTCAGGTATATCCGATGTGGAATACCTAGACTTTACTACCATTTGTAAAATAGGTTTAGATTCATTTTCTTTATATGAGGCATATATTATAGAAGGTAATTGTGAAGCTCTTTCTATATCTGCTATTGAAGCAGAGGAGGAAGAGTCAAAATTCCTACTCTTAATACTATGTCTATTAAATTTTAATTTAACTTTACCATCTTCATACTGTTTAATTTTACTAAGTTCTATATTAGGTTTTACTATTTTCTTTGGTTTTGGAGGAGGAACAACATCTTCTAAGATCCATTCATCAGGAAGGCTAATATCTTCCCACTGAATAGTTCTAGGAATTACTTTATTGGCTTTACTTAGATCAGTTTGAAGAAATTTAATTTCTCTTAATTTAAGTTTTATTATATATTTTGTTGCAAAGGCAGATGCCAAAGCTTTATATTTTATTTTATATATTAATGCCACTGGGATAGATTCTTCAAGCATTTTATAATTATGAGTTTTAATTTCTAATACTACATTCTTTAAAATGTTTGGATCAATTAACTATATAGTAATATTACAAAAATAGTTATGAGATAGGTTCACTACTCAGACAGATTTTTATAATTCCTAATAGTGAGTCATTAAAATTTACAAATCTAGCATCCCTAACAACTACTAAGATACTAGTATTTAAACCTTCTCTGGTTAAAGGTTTTATTACTATCTGTATAAGTCCTATATGTATATATTTATATTTTTTACTTTTATGGTGCTTTATAGATTTTGCAGATAATAATGTAATTTTTTCAAAGGGTTTACTTAATTGTACATCCCTTTTTTCAGCTTTAATTATATAATTATTTTTAAATATATATAAATCTATTCTTTATCTATATTTGGTATTACCCAATTGTCAATTACTTTATTAAAATCTTCTAATATTACTTCATTTCTGTTTATAATTCTTTTACTTTCTGAAAATTTAGAGTTATCAGATCTAGTTGTACTAGTAGATTTACATAAAAATAGCTCCATCTTTAAATATTTAAAAAATATATTTTAAAGTGTATTTTCATTGATTTTGGACGTGACCACTAATTAACTGCCCTAAATGTCTAACCATCGGCTAAAAAGGGTCTTACTGCATATCTCCTCTAGGGGTTCCAGGTAAGAATGCTCTAATCCCTTATTTAAAACAACAAATTGAGATAGGAGAATCTTCAACTCCTAAAACCATATCTCAAAATATTTCTAAAGCTGAGTTGAATGTTTCAAACCCTTCAACTCAAAATTGTTTCTTCAAATTTTTCAGTAAAATATTCTAAATCAGAATGGTTTACTAAAACTTATTTTAGTGCTTAATTAATTATTGAATATGGATATGCTCAGTAGAACCCATGAAAAATAGTTGAATCTGTATTTTTTAAAGGAAATAATTTATCTAAATCTTAGGAGTGTAAATTTGATATGAAATCAAGATTTTGGCAAATCAGAATACACCCTCTGAATTTCAGAGAGTAATGAATGATATATTTAATCCATATACTAAATTTTGTATAGTTTATATAGATGATGTATTGATTTACTCTACAACTATATATGAACATTTTAAAGATTTAAAAATATTTTTTATGGTAATAAAACAAAATGGATTAGTTTTAAGTAAAACTAAAATATCTCTATTTTAAACTAAGATCAGATTCTTAAGACATTATATAAAACATGAAATTTTAGAACCTATAGAAAGGAACTTAGCCTTTGGTGATAAGTTTTCAAATCAAATCCTTAATAAAGCCCAATTATAAATATTTTTAGGCTGTTTAAATTATGTTATAGAATGTTATCTCAACCTAAATAGGACTATAAACCATTGCATTATAGGCTAAAGAAAAATTCAGACCCATGGACTGAAGTCCACACTAGTATAGTAAAACAGATAAAAGTCTTAGTTAAAACTATTTCTTGTCTCCATATAGCTGACCTATTAGCTCCTAGTTGAGACTGATGTTTTAGTTATAGGATTGGTAGAATATTAAAGCAGATTAAAGAGGGTCAAAAAACCATAGTCCAATTCTATTCAGGATGTTGGAGTCCAACCCAATTAAGTTATTCTACTATTAAAAAGAAAATTTTGAATATTATTTTATATATTTCGAAGTTTCAATCTGATTTACTAAATCAAAAATTTTTACTTCGTATTGATTATAAAAGTGCTAAAGAAATTTTACAAAAAGATGTTAAAAACCTTGCTTCAAAATAAATATTTGCTAGATGGCAAGCTATATTAAGTATTTTTAATTTTGATATTGAATTTATAAAGGGAGTAAATAATAGTTTACCAGACTTTTTAACCAATGAATTTCTTTCTAGACAAAATGGGAAAGAAAAATAAGAAAAACAAAAAGAAAGAATCCCTAAAGTCAGACTCTCTTAAAGTCTTATCTAAACAAATACTAGACAAAACAAATACTAAACATATACTAGGCAATCACGCATAAGCCTCACTCTTAGATCTAAATAGATATTTAAATAAATATAAAGAATGTGAAAGACTATATTAAAAACAAAATAAATACTTTATTAATATTTAAAAATATACAGAACATAAATACAGAAATATTGGTACGTGAAATTGTTACACCTAAGTGCAGATAGGAATACTGCCATTCGGATTCAGCTCCTAAATTTATTGTCAGAAAATCACTCTTTATTTATTGAACTAATATTATTAGTTTCTTCTTTATATTCTTCTTCTTCCTCATCAGAAGAAGTAGAATTTAATAAAGATTTTATTATTTGATAATCATTTTCTTATTTAATTTTTAATTCTTTTAATTTTAATTTTATTTCTTTAATTTTCTTTTGTAAATCATTTATAGTTGGTTTATTTTTTATTATTTTATTTTTATTCAAAATTGCAGTTAAATTATATGTCTGTTTACCAGAATTAAGTAATACTGAATGTTTAGATTTATCACTAGAGTCCTTTAATATTTTATTTAAGAATTTTTCTTTAATTTTTAGGTCATTTATATGTTTTATTGCATCTATTATAGATTCATATTCTTTAGTCAAAACATTTATTGATTTACTACTATCTTCAGAACTAGTTTCTGATCCTATATCATCTATTTGATTTATTTTTTCAGAATCTGAGTAGCTCTCAGAATTTGAATAATCTAAATATAATTGATGAATTTTATTTAATACAGATTCTTCTAAGTTTAATTCCTATAATTTTTTTTTATCAAATTTACAAAATTTAGATGTATGTCTTTTTCTATCACAATTATAACATGTTAAATATTTATATAATCTAAATTGTTTATCTTTTATTTTAAAGGGCTTATTACTAGGTTTTCTAGATTTATAAAACTTATAAGGCTTTTATTTTTTATAATAATCTTCTTTATTATATTTTTTTCTATATTTTTATATGATTTTTTATACTTTGTATAACACTGACCATTACAGTATTTATAATTCTGAGTTATATTATAATCAAATTTATAATCAAATTGTTTACAAAATGAGTCTAATTTTTGTTTAGTTTTTCTCATTTCATATTTTAATAATTTTTAAAGTTTTATATCTTGACAGAGTTTTAATCATTCTTTTTGAACTATACTAACCGACTGACCATAAGTTAAATTGTCATAAGGGATAGGATTTCCATATTCCTACTTTATATGGTTTCTAACTTTTTCACCTAGGAAAAAAGGTAAGCCTGCTAAGAATTTTTTTCTTTCAGAAAGCCTAGTTGGAATCTTCTCTAACCATAATCCTAGTTAGAAAAGTTGTTTTATAAAACTAAAAATCACTAAGTTTTTTACACCTAAGGTTATTTAGCAATTCAACATTTTTATCCTTTAATGATTAGGATCTCCTATAAAGTAAAGTGATATAGTCAGAATTAGTGTTGTCACTGCATCCTGAATAGTATCATCATATTCATTTAATACAGGAGTTCCATTTTCATAGGTTTTTATAGCATTTAATATTTCTAAATGTTGTTCATCAGTGAGATGATTATCCCACCAAACTTTTAATTTGCCTGTGAAGCCAGTTATAATTAATTATGCTATAGTTTTATTTGATGCATATGTTTGAGTTATATAAGCATTAGCAGTCATTATCATCTGCTTTAAAAGACTCTAAATATTATATTCTGATAGGCTATTAATATTTCATTCATAGACTAAGGAGGTATTATATTTATACTGTGATAATATATTAGATATATCTATAATTTCTAAGTCTGGGGCAAGCATTTTAGGGACTATGGGTTGATGATGTGTTATACAATTTATTTGGGGAGCTATATCTTTACTAAAAGATTCAAGATCTTTAGTTTCAGGTTGAGAATCCTCAACTAATTCTGAATCCTGATCTTGGGTTACTATAATCATAGTTTTAGATGTTTTAGACTGTGGTGTTTCTTAAACAACCTTTTTTTGATCAAGATGTAGAATCAATTTTACTTAATGAGTCTCTAATTGCTTTTATAAAATCAGAATTTTTATATTTAACTTCTTTTTGTCCTATTTTTGAAACCTCAAAAGGTTTAAAAAATATGATTTTTTAGTTTTTTTATCTGGAACAGTTTTTTCAATTAATGTTCTTATTTCTTTATCTTTAATAGAATTTTCTATCTTATTTAACTGTTGTCCTATATTTATTAAGTGTGCATTACTAAAATTATTTTGTTTTAATATTTTCTTTTGCTGGTCATTTTCTGCAATAGTTTTAAATGGTGCAACTTGATTTTTTCTATCACCGTCCATAAATATACTTGAGGCTTTAGGTGGATGTTCACTCTATACTATTTTATCATTTACATTCCATTCTGTTTCTATTTTTCTAACTGTTATAGGATTTATTAATTTTTATGCTTTAAGTTTTCCTCTATAAATTCATTTAAACCAATCAAAGAATTTCATATTAACTTCATATTGTTTTACAAAATTAATATATTCATTCTTTACAGATTCAAAATCATTTACCTTACCAATTACCTCTTTTAATTTACCTGAATTTTTTTACTGATGTTAATTCTTTATCTAATTTATCTTTATTAAATATAAATTCTTTACCTATTACATTTGGTTCTCTATCTATACTTGCTATATTATCAGTTATAAAGAAAGTTGTAGGTGATTCAGGTGGAGAAGAAGATTGTTCTCTATCCTGATGTTGATTATAATTAGGGTTTGGCTCTAAAGGGTTCATGGTTCCTGTTAGGTTATAAAAGAGATGTGGTACAATTGTACTGTAATTTACACCTTTTAATTTACTACTGGTTTCAATTATATCCGATGTGAAATACATAGGCTTTACTATTGTTTGTAAAACATGTTTAGATTCATTTTCTTTATATGAGGTATATATTACAGAAGGTAATTGCGAAGCTCTACCTATATCTACTGTTGAAACAAAGGAGGAAGAGTCAGAATACCTACTGCTAATACTATGTCTATTAAATTTTAATTTAACTTTACCATCTTCATGCTGTTCAATTTTACTAAGTTCTATATTGGGTTTTACTATTTTCTTTGGTTCTGGAGGAGGAACAACATATTCTAAGATCCATTCATCAGGAAGGCTAATATCTTTGCATTTAATAGTTCTAGGAATTACTGTATTGGTTTTACTTAGGTTTGTTTAAAGAAATTTAATTTCTCATAATTTATGTTTCATTATATATTTTGTTGCAAAGACAGATACCATAGCTTTATATTTTATTTTATACATTAATGCAACTATAATAGATCCTTTAAGCATTTTATAATTATGAGTTTTAATTTTTAATACTACATTCTTTAATATATTTGGATCATTTAACAATATAGTAATATCATAAAAACAGTCAAATGACATAGTTCTACTACTCAGACTGTTTCTATAGTTCCTAACATTGAGTCGTTAAAATTTACAAATCTAGCATCCCTAACAATTGCTAAGATACTAGTCTTTAAGCATTCTCTGGCTAAAGGTTTTATTCCTATTTGTACAAGTTATATATGTATATATTTATATTTTTTTTACTTTTATGGTGCTTTATAGATTCTGCAGATAATAATGTAATTTTTTCAAAGGGTTTACTTAATTGTACATCCCTTTCTTAAACTTTAATTATGTAATCATTTTTAAATATATTTAATTTAGAAATTTTATAAATCTATTCTTTATCTATATTTGGTATTACTCAATTATCAATTACTTTATTAAAATCTTCTAATATTACTTCATTTCTATTTATAATTCTTTTACTTTCTGAAGATTCAGAGTTATCAGATCCAGTTGTACTAGCAGATTTACATAAAAATGGTTTCATATTTAAATATTGAAAAATAGATTTTAAAGTATTTTTTCATTGATTTTGAATGCGACCACTGATTAACTGTCCTAAATGCCTAACCATCGGCTAAAACGGGTCTTACTGCATATCCAAATCTTAGTCAACAATATTCACCTCTAAATCTATAAGTCAAAGATTTAATTATGGAAATAATTTTATATCTATCTACTACCACCACTAAAAATTGAAGGGCTTTGATACCAACAAAAACTAAGAAGGATCGCAAAGGAAAACAACTAATTTTAAAAACTTTATCCTAAGCAATAGGCAATCAAATACCAACAAAAATTACAATATGATATATATATATATATATCACAGCAAAAACTACAATATTTCTTACAAGTTAAAATACACCATATAACATAAAAAAATCTACACATATACAGAACAAATATAAAAAAAAATTAAAATATCAATATAAATTCTATTAATTAAAAATTAACATAAATTAAAAATTAAAAATATATCCCAAAATAAAATAAAACTAATATTTATAACTTAAAACAACATGAAGCAAAACAAAATCAACACAATATCTATTACAAATACACAAAATATACATAATAATAAAATACAACAAAAAAATAATAATAAAGTACTATACCTTCTTATCAACAACTTCAATAATTTTAGTAGAACCTTCATCTAAAAGAACATATTCTTCAATAACAACAATAATCTTCTTCCTGGTTTTCTTAACATTCAAAGGTCATTTAATAGACCTAAGAATTTGAATGTTTGTTTTAGGCAAAGTACTAGAAGACATATGAGTATTCATCGTTTTCAAATCCTAAAAATTATAAATCAATAGAAAACCTAATAAATGAAATAAAAATTAAACAAGAAAAATATGAATTGAAACAGCTAAAGAAGAGAAAAAAAAAACTTAAATCAAAAACTTCAAAAACAAAATTAAATCAAAAGAAGAGTGAACTAAACAACAATAAAAGAAAAAAGGGACATTCACATAACTACCTAAAAAATAACTTTTATTTAAAAAAATACTATAAAAAGCTAAAAATATTTGCACTTTTATAAAAAGATGGTGCAAAATTTTAAAAATACCTCATTCTTTAATAAAACAAAAGTTTTTTTTTAAATACCTCTTTCCTCAATACAATCAATATTTTACTTTAAATTTTTATTTTTTCTTCAAACTTCACTATTAAATAAAAATTATAACAAAATAATAAAATTAATATTTTAAATTATTTTTCATCATACAAAAATAACATTTTTTTATAAAAAGAAAAAAATTCAATTTTAATTGTAAAAAAATAAATAATACTTAAAAAACAAATAAAATACACAAAAATACATTAATAAAAATTATTAAATTTATTTTTAAATAAATTTTACATATTATAAGTGAAAAAAAATAAATTTCATTATGTAGATGTATTGTAGATATATTATAGATGTTGTGTGTATGTTATGTTTTTATTGTTTAAGTTGTGTATATTTTATAATAAAATTATTGAATGTTGTGTAAATATTGTATAAATATTATGCAGATATGTTGAGAATAAAAATTAAAAAATAAAATTAAATAAATATTAAAAGTATTATGCAGATGTGTTTTAGATTTGTTATAGATATAATGTTGATATGTTGTAGATATATTATAGATGTTATAGATATATTTTACATTGTTGAGTGTATATTTTGTATATATTGTGTATATATTTATTTTTATGTGCATATTAAAAATATGACATAAAAAAATTTAAATAAAAAATATAAATAAAATGGTAAAATTATGTAAAAAAAAGAAGAATTAATGTTTTAAAGCTAATTTTGAAAAAAAAAATGAAAAACGTATAACTGAAAAAGAAAACCTTTGGCATAGTATTCTTGAAAATTGTAAACGTGTGTGGGGTACATACTGTTATATTTCCAAAGAAAAACAAATAATGAAAGTAAGGACCAAAACCTTAAAAATGAGAAGAAACAACTTAATATAAAGTGGAAGAAATTAAATGTGTATAATCACAATGAAAAACATGTAGATATGCATACAAATAAAAAAACAAAAGGAAAAACAAAGGAATAATCATTTTTTTTTCTATTTCCAATTTTATAGTTACATGGGTTGGGCTTTTAGGTAAGGCCCATTTTCTCTAGTGAAAACTCTTTGAATGTTTAATAGCACATGAAACTTAGGCCAAAGGTTTAAATAAATACCTAAACTATGACATGTGTAGCAAATAGACACCTTAAGTTTTTTTTTTTATCATTTAAAACAAAATTTTAATCAAAATAAGGCAAATAAACACAAATGTAACAACAACTTGTTCTGTTGGCAAATTGTAGGACCCACTTTTTTGCCACATTAGCACCCACATGTATCTCATATCATAGTTAGCTTCTCACTTTAACTTCTTCAATTTTGATCGACCCTAACATATGAGTTTAGGGTTCTATTTTCTCCCAAATCAAAACTAATCTTAATTAGCTTCCATCCAAAAATTCATGAAAACACCTTGTGAAATCTCCATCCCAATCGCAACGTTAACTAATTGTTGTCTTCAATCATTCTAAGGTCAGATTTGATTCTTCAATCCATATAGAAGCCAAGATTCTCTCAATGCATTTTTTGAAGCTTCGATTCTTCACCGCCTTTGTCTGTGTTATGAATAAAATATGCTATCTTTTGTGGTCCCTTTGTATATGCTTATTTTGTAGGTTATGTATGTTTTTTAATATAATGGTCCCTTGGCATATGTTTAATTGTAATCTATGTGCATTTTTTTTTTAAAATTATAGTGGTCCCTTTGTTTATTATTTTCTGTTAATATTGCTTGAATATGCTTTAAAGTTTAGAATAATTGAAGTATCAACCACGTGAAATCCAACTAAAAGATATGAAATAAGTTGTTTTTCTGTTTGCTTTAGCTAGCTAATGAGGAACTCAGAAACTATAGTGGTTTTTTAAATTTACTTTGGTTCTTAACAATAAATGAATCTTTTTCTTACTTTCCGTAAGACACTTGTTAATGGCAAATTTCATCAACTGCCACTATCTACCAAGTGTAATGTTGGATTATTTTAACCAAATTGAATTTCATTTTTGTTTCCCCACTACCTATTAGAAGCAACAATTATATGAGGTGATGTAACAATGCATTGTAAAGTGTCTTCCTTTGCTTTTCATAGTCCAGATTTTTCCATAGAAAGCAATTCTAAATGTTTTCTATAAGTTGACTCATTTTTTTTATGCTAAGTTGCTAAATTATATATGGAATTATAGGTATAGCATATGCTTGTACATTATTGTTATTTTTGTTTTAATGTAACTTGCTACTTGTAACTTATGGACATGTTGGCAATGAGAATGGTGGACCTAGTGTTCCATCATGGTGGAAAATGGAAGTTTACTCCTATGATGAGATATGTAGAAGGAGGAAGTAAGAAAGTACACAACTTTGATGTGAATTGCCTATTTTATTTTGACATTAGTGATAGGTATCATCAAGATTTAGGGTATCCAAATGTCTCAACAGTTTACTTTCTCTAAACTTTGAGAAACACTAGAGAATGGATTATCTGTGATGCAAGGTGTTGAGGATGTGAGGAAGATTATTAAATATGTAATGGCTTTGGTGGGTGTGAAAGAAGTGCATTTTTATGTTGATCACGAAATTGATGTGCTAGTATTTACTCAAAATATAAAATTATTTGTGTGGTGGAGACAATAAGCATGAATCGATAACTCAATGTAGTTATGCACAACTTCAACATGTTGAACCAACAAAACATGCAGAGAATGTTTCAAATGTGGTTAGTGGAGGTATAACCTTTAGCTTTAGTGGGTGGTTTAAGGATCTATTTGCGGATAGCGGTGAGGCCAATTTGAGAGACTTGTTTGGGGAAAATGATAATGGGAATGAAGATGTAACTGCAACTATACATGAAGCTGGGCATACAACTGTATATGAAGTTGCACTAGTAACTGAACCTGCACTTGAACCTTTAACTTCACCTACATATGAAGCTTTACCATTGCATGAACCTAATGATGAAAATAATGCAGAAGGGATATAATTTGATATCTTAACTAAAGCATTACCACAAGTTGTTCATGATCATCAAACACTTTTACATAAAAAGTTGCTTCAGTCTCACTTCTTTTAAAACCATGATTGGTCAAGTGAGAATCGATTCTTGTATACCAAGCTCGAGGTGCCTGTTTTAGGCCATATAATGCTTTCTTGCGTTTGTACACCATATCTTCATCCCCAGAAACTTCAAAACCTTGGGGTTGCTCTACATAAATCTCTTCATGTAGAAATCCATTCAAGAAGGCTAATTTCACATCTAGATGATACAACTTCCACTTCATTTTTGCTGTAAGTGCCACTAATAATCTAATTGTATCATGCCTAGCAACATGTGCAAATCTGTCACCATAATTAACCCCAGGTAGTTGAGCAAATCCCTTGACCACAAGTCTAGCTTTGAACTTAAACACTGAGTTCTGAACACCCACTTGACTCCAAAGACATTTTTATCTATAGGTCTTGATATGAGCTCCCAAGTATCATTTATGGTTATAACATCAAACTCCTCCTGCATAGCATGCTGCCACTCTTTATACTTTGATGGTTCCTCATAATTTGAGGGTTCAATAATGGCCATGTTGCATCTTTCATAAACCTCAGTAAGAGGTCTAGTCTTTTTAGTTGGTGCATCAGTTGTTGGATCATCATCTACTGCAGATTCATTCTCATTTTCATAACCAGTAGCCATGGATGTTGAACCTCCATCAATGGAGCCTTCATCTTCTTTCTTATCTCTAACTTGCTTCTTTTCAAAGTCCAAACAAGCAAGTTCATCAACCTTAACATCCCTACTAACAAATACCTTTCCTGTGTGCACATTGAAAATTCTATACCGCCTGAGCTGTATAACCCAGAAAAATCCCCACATCAGCCTTGTAATCAAGCTTTCCTCCTTTTGCATTTGGCACATGTAAGTAACAAAATGAGCTAAATATTTTCAAATGCTCTGCAGACGGCTTGGAATCACTCCATGCCTGAATAGGAGTCATTCAATTAATAGATCTAGTAGGAAGTTTGTTTAGCAAATACACAGCTGTGTAAACTGCTTCAGCCCAAAAACTTTTAGGCAAATTTTTTTTTCTGACATCATGCACTGGCCATCTTCATTACAGTCCTATTTTCCTCCCAGAAACACCATTATGTTCAAGGGTGTAATTGACTGTAAATTGATGTTGAATGCCACAATTATCACATAATTTCTTGAACTCAACTGAGGCATACTCGCTTCCATTGTCAGATCTCAAGCACACTATAGCACAATCACTTTGCTTCTCCACCAGTACTTTGAAATTTTTAAAAATCGACAACACTTGTGCTTTGCTTGTTAAGAAATGCACCCATGTCATTCTAGTGAAATCATCTATAAATAAGATGAAATATTTATTACCACTCAAAGAAGCAACACTCATAGGGCCACACACATCTGTGTGTATGAGCTCTAATTTCTTTGTGGCTCTCTTCAACTATGGCACTAGAAAAACTACTCCTATACATTTTACCAAACTGACAAGCAGCACACACATCAATACCACCATCAACAACAGGCATATCAGTTACCATACTATTCTTTTATGATAATGGCCAAATCGTTTATGCCATAACCAAGTTTCATCACTTTTTAAAGACAAGGCTAACTGATTTGCACGTTTCAAGTATAGCACATAACTATTATCAACTTTCTTAACCTTAACAACTTCAACATTGGCAGCACTATAAATATAACAATAGCCATCTTTGAATAGGATTGAATAACCTTTACTTTCCAATTGTGCAACACTAAGCAGATTCTGATCTAACTCAAGGATAAATAATACATCAGTTATGTATTTTGTACCTTGCTTAGTGAAAATTGGAATTGACCTCTGCCTTGTGCCTCCACAAACATTCCATTCCCAAGCTTCACTTTTGTTCTATAATTGGTGTCAATGCTAGAAAACAAACTTTGATACTTAGTCATGTGGCTAGTACAACCACTATCGATGTACCACATGTCTTGGTCATATTTTTGAAGAGCTTGAATCATCATAAACAAATGACTTTCCTGCTGACCCTGATTCTCAACAAAGTTTGCCTGCGGTTGCTGCATAGTTTGTTGTTGATTTTGAGTGGCACCTAACTGTGGAGAAGCTTAATTTTCTTCTTTTCCAACAAACCTTTTCAATGTGGCCAGATTTTTTGCAGAACTTGAACTGTACATTTTTCCAGCACTTGCTTTCTTGATGGTTAGACTTACCACAATTTCCACAAGGAGGGAACTTGTTCTTCTTTGATGAATCTTTTGAGTTCTGATGTTGCTTTCCCTTGCTGCCATAAGACTGACTTCCTTCTCTTGAAGTAGAAATTATTGCTTACTTACTTTTTTGGTTTGCTTGAAAAGCATTCTCAACAACTCCTTCATTTCTCAAGGAAGCATGTTGTTCTTGAGCCTGCAACTTACTGATAAGCTCAGCCATTGAAAGCTTTTCAAGGTCACAAGTCTCTTCAATAACAGAGAGCTTAGACTCAAACTTTTCAGGCAAGCTTATCATCATCTTCTCCACAATCCTTTGATCTTTGAAATCTCCACCCAACAACCTTATCTGGTTTACAAGGTTCATCACCCTAGTGGAGTAATCTTTAATACTTTCCCCATCTTGCATCTTTAACAACTCAAATTCTCTTTTGAGTGTCAACAACTTAACCCCTCTAATCTTTTCACTTCCAGCATACTCCTCCTTCAGGTAATCCCAGGCCCTTTTAGCAGTTTTGAAAGCCACAAGCCTTGGGAATATATCTTCAGATACAATCGAGTGATGGAAGAATAATGCTTTGAAATTCTTCATTGAAGCTTCATATTCTTTCTTTAATTGTTGTACAGCTGGATCCTCTGGAAGTGGAGTTTCTTATACTCCACTTCAATGGCAGACTAGAGGTCATATGCAAGAAGATAGGCTTCCATTCTTGCTGCCCAATAATCATAGTTATCTCCTTTAAAAATTGAAGGAGTAGGTAGCGTCGCATGAGAAGCCATTCTTCACTGGTTTGAGATGGTTACATGAAGCAGAAGCTGCAAACCACTTGCTCATAGGCCCTTTAAGATAGGAGCTCTGATACCACTATTGCAAACTGAAGCTTCTTTATAAATTTAACAAGATGCAAGGAGAAAATGGGGAGGAAAATACAAAGGAAAGAAGAAGAAAAAATTGCTACAAAAAAATTCAGAACAAATTCATTTGATAATCTATATTTTTTTTATACAAAATTGCAGCATACATGGTAACCATACTCTGTCAGTTACCAACTACAACTAACAAACACTTGAAATACAACTTTGGCTACAAATACATTTCTTACACGTAAAACAAGCCACAAAATCAGATTTTTCATTTCATTTAACTAACTTTCTAACTAATACAAAAGAAGTACAATAAAATATAATCACTAATCTTGAAATTTCAAGAATCTGCTGCTATGTTCAAAGCAAAACACATAGGTCAACAGTATTCAGGAGGATGTTCTTTTGTTTTGATGCATTAAAAAAGGGGTTGGAAGGCAGGTTGTAAACCAATACTTGGTCTAGATGGATGTTTCCTAAGGGTGCTGTTGGAAAAGATGCACAAGAATAGTTTTTTGTGGTTGCATGGGCAGTTACCATCAAGGAAAATAACATTAATTGGACATGGTTTTTAGAGTGGTTAAGTAAAGAGCTTGAATTGGGAGATGGTAGCTCATTTACAATTATATCAGACATGCAAAAAGTAATTAAATATTAAAACTAATACTATTTTATTGTAAGAATCCCATGCTCTCAAGCAATTTGTGCTTTAACTCATAAGAAGATAGACCCAATGACTCAAATTTCACATTGCTACAACAAGTCAAGCTACATTGCATCATACCAATATGCAATGCACCCTGTACCAGGAAAAAAATTCATGAATTGCAATGAGTTTGAGCCAATTGAGCCACCGCTACAGGCCAAGAAGCTTGGAAGACCAAAGAAGAAAAGGGTGAGAGAATCAAATGAGTCCAACAAAAGCAAAGTGGGTATGAAGCTACCAAGGAAAGGCAGCCAAATAAAATGTAGTTTATGTAAGCAAATAGGCCATAATACAACTAGTTGTACTGCTAATCCGAAGGTATATCTATAAATTTCAATTTAACTGTATTACTTTTATTTAGTTCTTTAGTTGCAATTTGATAGAGAACCTAAGTCTTATCTTATATTTGTGTAGAATAACCAGCCAGCAAGCCAAAATTAGAATATCCCTAACACTAGCAGCAGACCCGACGCTAGCATTTCCAAAGCGAAAGGAAAAAGAAAGATGAATGATGCTACATCCGAAGGGAAAGAGAAACTACCACAAAATAGAAACAATAACAATTGATACAGAGTTCTATTTGATGAATCTATTGGCAGCATGACCTACAATGTGAATTATTAGTTTTTTTTTTAAATGTGTTATTGTTGTGACATTATTGGTGTTATCATGTTTTTAAGGTTTATTCATGTTGTAAATTTGATAATGTTAATTAATGTAACGTTGTTTGTTATTTCAGCCCAGCATGGTTGTTGAAAGACTAATTGATGGCGGTGATGGTGAGATTAATAGTAATGACAACCCTGCAATTGAGACAAGGTTCCTCATTTCAAATGAAGGAGAAACTCGGCTTTCTAACAGGCAACGATCAAGCTCACATGGAAGAAGGAAAATTGCATTCATTAGAGATGGGGCTGATGTGACTTCAACAATTGACCTCCCAATCAAGCCACTTAGGATTGCAATGGCAAGGCCAACCATGCTTAGCAAATGGACAATTGCAAGAGAAACGAGAACAGTTGGTTGGCAAGCTGTAACAGAGAATATGAAATATATTTTTTCAGTTTACAATAAATTGCTTGTTAATTAAATATTGTGCTGAGTCAGCTTAATTAGTTATAACCTACTCTATAAATAACCACATGTATATACTTTGTATCTAGTTTTTCAGTTTCAATATATCCAGATTTTGTTATGTATCAGAGCATTCATTTACTCTTTGTTTCGTTTCTGATTAATTCTCATTCTTGATTCAGTCTCTCTTGGTTATTCTTAATTATTGAATAGAGATTCAATATTCTTGATTTACCCTTAGTTTTCTTCATATTCTGATTTCTTGAGTTTTCTTCATATTCAGATTTCTAGATCTTTCTTTAATCAGTGGATGATACAAGATCAAACCAAAATCAAAATCAGAATCTCAGACCTGAAGATCTTCCTTCAAGTCCATATTATCTCCATCCTAACGAAAACCCATCTCTGGTTCTTACAAGTTCTTTGTTAAATGGTAACAATTACCATTCTTGGTTGCGTTCAATGAAAATGGCATTGATTTCTAAAAACAAATTGAAGTTTATTGATGGTTCTATTCCAATTCCAAAAACAGAAGATCCAACTTATAGTCCATGGGAGAGATGCAATACGATTGTTCTTTCTTGGTTAATAAGATCTCTATCTCCTACAATAGCAGAAAGCATCATTTGGGTTAATAGTGTGAGAGATCTTTGGAAGGAATTACAAGATCATTTTTCATAGAGTGATTTGATTCGAATTTTTTATCTTTAAGAATAACTATTTTCTATAAGGCAGGGAATTGACAGTAACAGAATACTTTACCAAATTCAAGATAATTTGGGATGAGCTAATCAATTTGAGGCTTATCATTTCTTGTTCGTGTAATCCGGGATGTTCTTGCAAAGCTATTGACAAAATAAAAGAATATCAGCAGCAAGATTATGTTATACGTTTTATCAAAGGTTTAAATGAAAATTTTTCTGTGATTAACTCACATATATTGTTGATTGTATAGAATAAAATAAAATATTGGCATTAGTTATTTTGTTATTATTTGTACTTATCTAGTTGTTACTGTAAAGTAAATCTTGTATATCCTTTGTATGAATATCAATTCAATACACTGCTCTCATAAGTTGAGAGAATATCTTTTCATAAAACTGTTCATGGTAGCTCAAGGAGTCTAGGAGTTTTCTTCTATTATCAGAATTTCCCTTTTAGTATACGTTGTTCTTTTCCTTATGCTTACCGAAGAAATTCAGACTTTATTTGGATGGATGACAGTATATGATTTATTAATATATAATATAATATAGTATTATATAGTATAATGCTGTAAGCAATATTTATCTGGATAGATGGTATGATTTATTAAGTTATTTTTATTTGGTTTGATGGTATGGTTGTAAAAGTAATAAAATAATCAGAATACCCTTAAATTGTTAGTCTTAATTAAATTCATAAGTAATTTTAATTTTAATTTTTTTTATAATTATTAATTTATTTTATTTTATTTTTTATAGTCAATAATTAATTTTATTTTCTATAATCAATAACTAATTTATAATTATTACTAATTTCTTTTTTTATAAGAATAATTGTTATTAAATTCAATTGAAAATAAATGTAAAAATATTATTAGTTACATATAAATTTTATAGTGAATTCATTTGTACAAAAGACAAAATCAAACCATAAATTTCCTTAAAAAAAATTTAAGCAACAAATCCTAAATTTGTTAAAAAAAAGGGCAGTCCGATGCACGAATGCTCCCGCAATGAGCGGGGTTCGGAGAAAGGTTGGACCCATTGGATCTTTGTACGCGGCCTTCCCTTGCAATTAATTGCAAGAGGCCATTTCAACGACTCGAACCCGTGACATCAGGTCACACGGCGACAGCACTTACCGCTGCGCCAAGACTCCCTTCAAATCCTAAATTTGTTAAAAAATAAAAATCAAATCAAACCCAGTAATTCATGGTTCAAAAAACAAAAAATAAAAATAAAACCCAGTAATTAGAAAATTTTTCAATAAGAAACACCCAAAGAACCATCCCAATATCATCGCTATAGATCCAATAAAACAATAAAAATCATCTCCTCCGAAGGAGTGGTCGACGAATTTGGAGCTGGAACCATAGAAACGGCCAAAAAAAAATCCATGAAGCAGAGCGAGTTGAAGCTGGAGCCTTTACATTAGCCAATTTCGTCGAAGACTAGTGATGATTCGTCTTGACCTTGACTCAGTTGTGTTTGATTTTGCTGGATATGGAGAGGTAGCAGGTGCAGTGGTTATGGTTGAACGAGAACGAGAAGGAGATGGAGATGTTAAAAACGACATTTATTATATGTATTGAGGATATTTTTGGAATAAAAAGTCTATAAACCATGGCAACCCACCATTTCTGTGGTTTTAAAAACTGCGGAAAAACCATGAATTTTAAACCATGGATTTACAATGCACAACCATACCATGTGTATGGATGTCAAAACAAACAATAAACTAAAACATATCATACCTCATAAAACTATGGCTTACCATCATCCAAACAAGGGGTCAGTCGCACAGAAGTTTAATGATTTTGCCTCTCAAAATGGTATGAAGATGCAATTTAGTTGTCCTTACACCCCTCAACAGAATGGGGCCGCTGAACGTTTGAATCATACATTGCTAAATATGGTGCGCTCCATGTTATTTCAAGCTCACATGCTGCCTGTTTTCTGGGTTGAAGCATTAAAGGTTGCTGTACATGTACACAATTTGTTGCCATCTCAGACTCTTTCAAATCTTTGTCCATGTGAGATTTTATTATGCCAACCACCTGAATATTCTCATCTTAGAGCTTTCGGATGTGCTTGCTATCCGCATTTGACAAGCCATGTGCCCCACAAATTGAGTGCAAGATCAATTTCTTGTATTTTCCTTGGATATCCCGATAGGGTTTTCGCTGCTATGATCCAATCTCCAAGTCCGTTTTTATCTCTAGACATGTGGTATTTGATGAGTTTTCTTTTCCTTTTAAAATTATGCAGTCCCATTCACAACAGAGTCCTACCCAAAGTGATTTTCTTTCTTCTATCTCTGATAAACTTCTTCACTTAATCCTAAACTCCTTGCCGTTATCTACCACACCTTCTATTTCAAATAATTTGCCGTTACTTCATACTTCCTCTCCTTCTCAAACACTATCATCATCTACTTCATCTCCTATTGTCACTGAATTTATTCCACAAAATTCAAATTCAAATCCTTCCTCTCCTATATCTTTTACAGATAATACCTTGCCTTTATCTCATCCAGATACAATGTCGTTCCCTATCACTACTTTTTCTTCTTCACCTGAAACAATTACTTGTCCCACTACAACTACTTAACCCATTAATACACATACTATGCACACAAATTCTAAGACTGGTCGTAGTAAACCAAAAATACCCTTCTCATATTCGGTTAGAGAATTATCCAACTATGAAAATTCAAACAACACCAATCAGATTTTGCCGCATGCACTGGGTTTTCAAAGTTAAACAAAAATCTGATGGCACTTTGGAACGTTGCAAAGCACGTTTGGTAGCCCAAGGTTTTTCACGGAAGGAGGGGGTGGATTATGATGAAACGTATAACCCAATGGTGAGACCAACAACAATTCGAATTGTTCTTTTAATTGCAACTTCTAATGCATGGCCCATTCATCAATTATATGTGAAGAATGCATTTCTTCGTGGGAATTTAATTGAAGATGTTTACATAAAGCAACCACGTGGGTTATGTTAGTGTTTTAGAATACAAGGAGTAATAGAAAGCAATGAATAAGGATAGGAAAAAAAATATGTGCTGAAGAAATCTGTATATATTATTATTTTTATTGAACTGAACATTCTTATATGAAGAAAAATCTGTAGTACTTTTCATGTCATTAAGAGAACCAACATGCTCACTGTCAGAATATCCCTGTAAAATACAATTCTGACTTGCACAGAATTTAACTCCAAAATCCATTGTTTCTTTCACATACCTCAATACTCTTTTAGCAGCCTTGAAATGAGTTTCAATTGCACAATTAGTAAACCTGGATAGTAAGCTTACTGCATGTAAAATATCAGGCTTTGTAGTTGTAAGATACATCAGACATCCTACCAGGCTTCTGTAAAGAGTTTCATCTACTCTTTCAGCTTCATCATTCTTGAATATTTTCTCTTTCTGACATATAGGAGTAACTATGGCTTTGCACTCATCCATTCTGAATTTTTTCAGAATTACTTTTGAAAATTTCTTCTGAATTATAAAGATTTCTCAATTTTTCTGCTTGATTTCCATTCCAAGAAAATATGCCATTTCTCCCAAATAAGTCATTTCAAAGATGTGCATAATATCTTCCTTGAACTTCTGAACTAAATCAGAATTGCTTCCAGTAACCAGCAAATCATCAACATACTAAGACTTTTCTTGAAACCCAGCTTCATTAAATGTTCATCAATTCTGTTGTACCAGGCTCTTGGGGCCTGCTTCAAACCATACAGGGCTTTCTTGAGTAGATACACATCATCTTCATGCCCCTTTACTGCAAATCCTTCAGGCTGCTCAACATATATCTTGTCCTCAAGAAGACCATTCAAAAAGGCAGATTTAACATCTAGCTGGTACATTTTTCAGCCCTTTTGTGCAGCCATTGCCAACAACAATCTGATGGTCTCTAGTCTAGCAACAGGAGCAAACGTATCAGAAAAATCAACACCAGAGATTTGAGCATACCCTTTTACAACAAGTCTGCCTTTATGTTTGTTGATAGAGTCATATACATTTAGCTTGGTTGTGAACACCCATTTCACTCCTATCACCTTTCTGCCTTCAGGCCTTTTTATTAGTTTCCAAGTTTGGTTTTTCTCGATCATGCTCAGCTCCTCCTTCATTGCAGCTATCCATTTTGGATATTTTTTTGCTTCCCAAAAATCTGTTGGTTCAAGAATAGCAACATTACATTGATAGATATCAGAAAGTGATCTTGTGCCTCTAACGGGTATATCATCAATCAATTCATCTTTCTTTAACTGGAACATAGAATCTTGCTCAGGAATTGATTGCTCTTCTTTCCAATTCCATTTTGCACTTTCCACAAAGTGAACATCCCTGCTTATCTGAATTTTCCTTGAATGTGGTTGAAAAACTCTGTAAGCTTTTGAAACCAAGTTGTACCCCAAAAAGATCCCAGCTTCAGCTCATTTGTCCAGCCTATCCCTTTTGATTTGTGGCACATAAGTGAAACACAAACAACCAAACACTTTAAGGTTTTTCAAGGAAGGTTTGTATCCATACTATGCTTCAAAAGGAGTCTTCCCCTCCACTGCTTTAGTGGGTAGTCTGTTGAGCAGAAACACTGATGTGTTTGCAGCCTCTACCCAATACTCTTTTGGTAAGTCTTTTTCTTAGAGCAAACATCTGGCCATCTCCATTACAGTATGGTTCTTCCTTTCACTTACTCTATTTTGGTGAGGAGAATATGGAGTAGTGAATTGATGTTCAATTCCAGCTTCTTCACAGAACTGGATGAATGTTTCTAAAGTATATTCTTTCCCATTGTCAGATCTTAAAGCTTGTATTTTGCAGCCACTTTGTGTTTCAATCCATTGCTTAAACTTCCAGAACGCACCAGCCACTTCTGACTTGAACCTGAGAAAGTAAATCCAACACATTCTGTTGTAATCATCAATGAAGAGTAGATAATACTTACTCCCATTTAGAGACGAAATTTCGTAAGGTCTAGCCGAGTCTGTGTGAATCAATTGCAGCTTCTCAATTGCTCTCTAGTTTGATTATTTGAAGGGATGTCTAGTTTGTTTTCCATACTGACAATCTTTACAATATGGTAGATCAGCTTCAAGGTCAGGCAAGCCTTAAACTAACTCTTTCTTCTGCATACTCAACACAACTTTATGATGGAAGTGACCCAGCCTCTTGTGCCAAATTTCTGCATTGATTTTGGCTGCAGAGAAGGCTTTTTGCTCCTCCTCCAAAGGATCTAGTGCAAAGCTCTTTTCCTTCATCTTCACTCTGAACACATCTTCGTCTTTTGTGTGTTTAATCAAGCATTGGTTACCCTCTCTCTCCCTATAAAAGAGAAGATTTTTTGTTGCAATTGAAAGTGTAAGAAAAGAGTAAAAGAGAGTGAGAAAGTGTAAGAAAGTAAAAAAATAAAGAAAATGAAAATCTCTGTTTAGTTGTTTGTTCATACTCTTTGCTGTGTTTGTTTAGATGTGTCTTGTTTGTGAGGGAGCTGCTACCTCATGTATTTAGAATGATAAAAACTATTTTGAATACTAAAATATTCTGCTCTATTTCACATTGTAGTTTCTTGTTTTAGTTCCTCATCAAATATAATATTTTGATTTTGGAGGTGCTCAAGAAAATGAAGAAGAAAAGAAGCGCTGGACAAAAAAGAACATATCCATGCTTAAAGCAGAAAATGAGCTGAGCCTATTTGCTGGAACTTGAAGATCGGCAAGCTTAGCATGTTTAATTCTAGAGCTTCGACTTGCCAAGCCTAGCAAATTGAAGGTTCAAGTTGTTTAAAGATTTAGAATTAATTTGTTAAGGGAATTCTATTGATTTCTGTGTTATTACATTGATATTTATGCTAACATTTACATAGACAAGAGAATAATTTAGAATAGTAATTCCTTAAATCTTGGCTACTGTTTACTGTAATTATATTGTTTCTTCTTTAATAATAGCTTTTGTCTTCTAACACTCCCCCTCAAGTTGAGCAGTGGGATTTCCAATGTTTAACTTGCTGAGAATCTTTCGGAATGCTTGAACAGTCACTCCCTTGGTTAGAATATCAGCCAATTGATCTTCTGATCTCACAAAAGGAATTTCAATGATGCCTTGTTCAAGTTTCTCTTTGATAAAGTGTCTATCTACCTCCACATGTTTTGTCCTGTCACATTGAACGGGATTTTCTGAAATACTGATTGCTGCTTTGTTATCACATCTCAATCTAGCTGGACACTGTGAGAAAAAACCCAGTTCATCTAAAAGTTTCTTCAACCATAGCACTTCTGTCACTCCTTTTGCTATTCCCCTAAATTCAGCTTCTGCACTAGACAGGGCCACTACCTTTTGTTTTTTACTTCGCCATGTTACTAGATTACCACCAATCAAAGTAAAGTAACCAGAGGTAGATTTTCTATCGTTAGGATTTCCTGCCCAGTCAGCATCAGTGTAGGCTTCAATGCTAAGATGTCCATTTTTCTTGAATAAAATTCCATCTCCAGGAGTTCCTTTAAGATATCTTACAATCCTTATAGCTGCTTCCATATGTTCTTTCTGAGGTGAGTGCATGAACTGGCTAACAATTCCAACAGCATATGCTATGTCTGGCCTAGTATGAGATAAGTAGATCAATTTTCCCACCAGCTTTTGATATAATTTCTTGTCAGCAGGTTCTCCTTCTTCCTTCATTACCAAGCCATGGTTTGCTTGTATAGGAGTACTAATTGGTTTACACTCTATCATCCCCATCTCAGCTAGAAAATCAAGAACATATTTCTTCTGAGAAATGAAGATTCCTTTATTAGATCTCAGAACCTCAACTCCCAAAAAATATTTTAGCCCTCCTAAGTCTTTCATTTCAAATTCATCAAATAGTCTTTCCCGAAGTTTGGTGATTTCCTGTGTATCACTCCCAGTGATGATCATATCATCTACATAGATGATTAAGCAGGTAATTAAGTTTTCTCTTCTCTTCAAGAACAATGTATGGTCTGCATTGCTTTGTTTAAAGCCATATCTTTTCATAGCCTCTGTGAATCTTCCAAACCAAGCCCGTGGAGATTGTTTTAGACCATATAGTGCTTTCTTTAGTTGACAAACTTCATTTTGTTTACATCCTTCTGAAAAACCTGGAGGGATTTCCATATAGACTTCTTCTTTCAGCTCCCCATGTAGAAAGGCATTTTTAACATCAAATTGTTGCAACGGCCAATCTTCATTAGCTGCAATTGAGAATAACACTCGGATTGTATCTATCTTTGCCACTGGTGAAAAAGTTTCCGAATAGTCAATTCCATAAGTCTGGGTGTAACCTTTTGCAACCAGTCGAGCTTTGTATCTTTCAATGGTTCCATCATCTTTGTGCTTGATTGTGAATACCCATCTGCACCCAACAGGTTTTTTTCCTTCTGGTAAGTTACATTTCTCCCATGTTCCATTTTTACCCAGCGCTTTCATTTCTTCTTTCATGGCTTGCCACCACTCCTTTTTTTGTTTTGCTTCTTCAACAGATCTTGGAATTTCTTCATGAATTGTTAAGGAAAAAACCTTGACAGCTTCACTTGTCTTCCCCTTGATCATATTCTCTAGTGGGTACCTAGAGTTTCTGGGAGCATGTTCCGGAGAATATCTTCTAGGTGGAATTCCTCTGTTGCTTCTTGGAGGTAAGTAGTATCTTTCTACTGGATTTTCCTGTTCACTGTCAGTGTAAAAATCATTATTACTAGAATTAGAAGAGTGTGATTCTTCTCTTACCTCATTTTGGACATCTTCAGAAGGAGAGACATTGGGCGGTACTTCTTGTGGTACTGTTATTTCTTGTGGTGCTGTTTGTACTTCTTGTGGTACTATTTGTACTTCTTTTTCTGAAGTTTGTTCTGAAACCTTTTCCTTCCTAGCTGTCACTTCCACTGATATAGACTCAGGTGTAATATTGTTTAGCCAGTCTAATGAGTCATCACTATTCTCCCCCTGACTAGTAGACTGGTAAAAATACTCTGTTTCTATGAAATTACAATCCATCGTAACATAGGTTCTTCTTGTAGTTGGGCAATAACATCTATATCCCTTTTGTTGTAGGGCATACCCCATGAAAACACATTTCACTGCACATGGATCTAATTTTGTTCGATCATGTTTTTGGATATGAACAAACACAGTACACCCAAAGATTCTAGGAGGTAAAGAGAAGGCTTGTGGGATTTCAACTTGGCTACCAAGAACTGTTAATGGAGTTTTGTGGTCAAGGATTTTGGTAGGTAAACGATTTAGAAGATATGCTGAGGTTGCAAGAGCTTCTGTCCAGAAATGCTTTGGAACTTTTGACTCAATAAGCATTGCTCGAGTCATCTCAAGGAGTGTTCGGTTACGGCGTTCAGCAACTCCATTTTGTTGAGGTGTATAAGGACAAGTAGTTTGGTGGATAAGGCCATTTTCTTGGAAGAATGTTTTCATAGCCCCATTAACAAATTCAGTCCCATTATCAGAATGTAGAATTTGAATTTTGCACTTAAATTGGGTATGGATCATGTGATAAAAATTAACGAATTTTTCAAATACCTCAGACTTGTGCTTCATAAAATACACCCATGTCATACGAGAAAAATCATCTACAAAGATCACAAAATATTGAAAACTAGTATGGCAAGGAGCAGGACCCCACACATCAGAATGAATCAAACCAAATGCATTGTTAACTCTAGTATTGTTCAAATGAAACGAAGCACGATGTTTTTTTTGTTAAAATGCATGTCTCACAGTTCAAACAAACATCTTTATTTTTAAATAAGGTAGGAAATAAAAACCGAAGATAGCTAGTTGAAGGGTGTCCCAGTCTTCGATGCCACAACCACACTTGCCTTTCTTCAGATCCATGGGTTAACAAAACCGTTCCTTTTTTAACATCGTCCACATAGTAGAGGCCATCAAATTCAATACCACGCCCAATGATCTCCTTCGTAAGAATGTCCTGTAAAAGGCAAAAAAATGGATATATTAGAACCACACAATTTAATTCTTTCGTAACATGACTTATTGACAATAATTTATGTGAAATGGTAGGAACATATAAACAATGATTTAATTCCATTTTGGAATTAAATTTAATTTTTCCTCCGCTCTCTACTTTTGAAAGACCACCATTTGCACTTTGTATAAATTGCTTGCTCGGGCTTCCTGGACTGACAATATCTGAAATATCATGTGTGACAGTGTTAGATGCTCCCGAATCAAGGACCCATTTGTAATTTTTTACGGATTGGTACTTGTTAGGTCTTTTTTATTTTTGGCTCCTCCTTCTACACATGAAAAAATTTTGGGCTGGGCTAGGTAATTTTTTGGCCCACTTTCTTGTCTTTCTTCTTTTTTTTTAACCGAACCCTCCACTGCCCATATCATATTTGGGCTTTCTTAAATTTTGTTTTCTGCTTCATTTGCACTCTCCACTGCCCGTTCATTTCTCTCCTTCTTTGCATTAAAATTAGGGTTCTTACCCTTGTTTCCGTCGCCACCGCTTGCCATGGCAACAAATCCATGTTGATTTGTTCTGCCTCCATTACTCTCATCATCATGGTGATCGTCGGTTTTGCTGGTAGCCTCTTGGTTGCCCAAAAACACATTTGCGTTGCCTGTTTCCCTCTGTTTCGTTCGATTGCTCTCCTTCCACCAGTCTGGGTAGCCAATTAATTTAAAGCAACCCTCTCTGGTGTATTTTTTCATCCCACAATGTGAACATCGCAATTTTGAACGGTCCTCTCGCGATGAAGAAACTCTCCTCTCTGAGTTGTCTGAGCGACCCTGCTTCTGTTCTGATTTCCCTCGATCTGATGCTTTGGCTATCATACCCGAACCCAACCCTTCTGATGATGTGTCAAGGTTGCTGGAGGTAGAAGTCTTCAAAATTTGAAGTCTTGCGGCCTCCCTTCTGACAGAGGCGTATGCAGCCTCAACTGATGGAATCGGTTCCATTTTTAACAGATCTTTACGAGCAGATTCATACCTATCATCAATCGCCGTTAAAAACTGGTATAATCTTTGCTCATTCTTCAGTTTGTTATATGTTGCTATGTCTGTTGAGCAAACCATAGGGTTGGGTTGCCTTCTGTCAATATTCAACCAAAGATTTTTGATTGTTGTCTAGAGACTCTCTAACGATCCATTTCCTTGTCTGATTGTGCTTGCTTTTTTATGGAGATCGTATGTTTGAAAGGGATCCACCCCACTGCCATAGGTTGTGGATAAGCCCTCCCAAAGATCCTTCATAGTGGGGTATTGGACCACTGTATTCTGTATTTGTTCTTCTATATTTTGAATGATCCAGTTGAAAACAGTTTGATCGATCTGTTCCCATTGCTGGAATGATGGATCAGTGGTGTCTGGTGGCTGGTTGAATAAATGGTGTGTTTTTCCTCTTCCCCCAAGAGCAACTCGCATCATCCGAGCCCAAACAGGGTAGTTGTTTTCATTCAGTTTTACTCCAATGGTAAGAGTATTATTTAAATTTTGGTTTAACAAATTTGCCAAACGAACAGTGAGTTCATCTGGATTAGTCTGGTTTGTATAATTGGTATTTGTTTGGTTTGGGTTTGGGTTTGTTTCTCCAAACATGGAAGAATTGGTTTCTGACATGGTTATTTGTTTTTCTGCAGGTTAAGATCAAAGGAAGAACAGGTAGATGATGAATGCTGGTTCTCTTTGTAAGGATTGTAGAACCTGCTCTGATACCATGTTTAAAGATTTAGAATTAATTTGTTAAGGGAATTCTATTGATTTCTGTGTTATTACATTGATATTTATGCTAACATTTACATAGACAAGAGAATAATTTAGAATAGTAATTCCTTAAATCTTGGCTACTGTTTACTGTAATTATATTGTTTCTTCTTTAATAATAGCTTCTGTCTTCTAACACAAGTTACTAGTTGCCAACATATGCTGTAAATTTGAAGAAACTGTCCAAAAACTGCAATGATGTGAAATCTAAAAAAGAAACCTAACCAAGCCTTTGAATAGCAGAAATTCGTTCAAGACCATGAATTTTTAAAGGACATTTTTCATGTCCATAAACTGAAAATATTGCGAGAAGAGACCTATGCATGTTTTATAAACTGCTAAAAAAAATTAATGAAGGAAATTAAACAAAATTTTGAACTGCCGAATATTCGAAGATATTGAAGAGAAACATAAATCTCGAAAGTAAATAAATATATAGTAATAAAGTACAATAGTGTGTTTGGTAAATTACGAGAAAAATTAATTACTGAGAATATATTTTACAGATGTATACTGCTGTGATTATATTTTATTAGGAAATATTTTATTACTGCATTTGAAAGATATAACAAAATACTGAAAAATTTGATTGGAAAAAATATTAATTTGTTTGATTATAACCCAACATTACTGAAAAGTTTGAACAATATCTAAATTATGCTTACTAATTTATATAATGTGTGAGATTGGATAATTAATTCAGGGATAAAATTATTTTTTGATATGGAATCCATTAATTCCTTTCTCCCAGTAAAATTTTTTTTCCTTACTCCTCTCATATAAAATATTTTACCAACTGATTGGTAAAGTTTAATGGACTCAACATTTTATTTTACCATTATTATTTGCAAATAAACATAGTATTATTAGTCAATATAAATTATTTAGTCAAAATTTTCATAAAAATAGTGCAACCAAATGCACTATAATTTTCTTGGGCAAGAAAAACAAAAAATGAAAAATAATATTAGTAATACAAGACAGATCTAAAGTAATTTATATGTTTTTTCAATCACTTAATTTTATTTTTTTAATATAGATAACAATGATTTTAAAATATATATATATATATATGATTTTTATTAAAAATTGATTGACTTCTATTGATTAAAAAAAAGCTTTTTACACTTCTTTATTATTATTTATTAAGACTTTAATTAACAATTTATCTTGTTTTTAGAAATTCTAGATCAGTGCCAACGACGAATTGAATTTCTTAAAATATTTAAAATTTTCAAGAAATACATTTTTTGTTTAACAAAAATTGACGAATTACGAGGAGCTGTCCTAAACTAGGACTTGACAGTTGTAACACTAAAGAATACTACAACATGGGCCTTGGCGTATGGTCTTTACAACTCCAAAAATGGGTGGCTTAATAGATGAGATGCGGTCGGACAAAGTATTGGATCAACTTGCAGGCATAGGAGTGTAAAGTCTCTTGAATTTGAAGTGAGAGAATCAGGAATGGGAGGCAATTCACCCTGACTAATCTTATACATTGCCTGTACTTTCTCCAAATCAGGGCATGGACGTCTACGTATTAACATCTCCAAAACTGTGCAACCAATAAGACTCCATATATCAGCTTTAACCTTATATCATGTACTTGAATTCACAACCTTAGGAGCCATCCACCATGGAATCCCATACATAGATTGACTTGATGGTAAACTCAATTACTTTAGCCAATCCAAAGTCTGCAAGTTTCACAGTATCATTTACATCTAATAATATGTTTGCACATTTAATATCTCTTTGAATCATATTCTGGCCATGGAAATACTTCAAACCATGCAAAATCTGCCTAGTTTAGGCAGAGACTTGAGAATCTTGAAGTGGATACTTCTTATAAAGCTTGTCGAAGGAGCCTTTGCTTACAAGCTCAAGAAAAATATAAAGAGTAGAATCACCCTTTTCTTTACCATAATATTGGATAATGTTTTCATGATTGAATTAACTTAGGAAATCAATCTCCTTCGGAGCTGTAATAAGAGGATCTTCACTTAGACACTTATTAGTTGCCATGACAGTAAAAAAGAATCCTTGAGCAGCAAATCCTTCATATACTAATCCATATGATCCTTGTCCTAGCTAGAAGGTCACCCTTTTTCCAATCTTTAATTTCTAGTCTCTGTATATTGTTGATATGCTATGTAACAGTAGTTAAATACAATTAATTAATACAAGTTTGTGCCTGATAAGCAGATAATGTCACAAAATCTCGGCCAATGCTAGTGACGAACTGAATTTCTAAAATTTTAAAGGATAAAGTAAGTTGGCTAGAATTCGGTCATACCAAGTAAAATGACAGTGATACCCCTTTTGAGAATTTTGGCTCCAAAATTAGTTGTTTATTTTCCTCCAAATAAACGCATTAAATGTTATTCATTAGAAATATATAATTTGCATTAATATTATCAAAATACTAATAGTTAGTGAGTTTGTATGCCCAAAATATTTTGAAAATACTACTAATCGATTACTTTATCTATCATTAATTAGAAAACTTAATGAAAATACTGTTGATTGATTGCTTTGTCTATCATTAATTAGAAAACTCAAGAAATACAATATGAAAAAAAAAATTCTATAGCAAGGAAAATCTAAAGCCATGAATTGATATAGAATTGAAGATCAAAATATCTACTACAATTTCAATGGAGAGGGCAACAAGAGGAAGATTGAATGATATTTTTGGATTTTCAGAAGATGATAGCATATACAGTGATAGAAATTATGCTTTATCGATGAAATCTTTTGTAGGGCCAACAATAGAGATGCATATGCTAATCATTTATCAAACGACAAGGAAAATGGAGATGAATATACTTATGATTTATAAGACGATGGTGAAAATACACTAACGGTGAATATGATAATGGATTGCAAGGTCCAATGACAGGTGAGTTTGTGCTCTGTTTTCCTTCACATATATATGAGCATCTATATTTAAATGTTTAAGAATATACAACATGGTTAAACGAAATAATATGGAAATAATTATAAACATTTAATCACCTTTTCAGAATAACAAGATTTTCCATGTAATATTCATGAGCAAATGAAATTGACGACTGGCGAAATGTGCTATGTTATGCAAAGGTGTTGTATTATATCTTATAACAAAGGAGTTATCCAAAGTTACCTTCATATAATGAAAGAATGTGTTGAGAAAGTGAAAAGAAATTCAATAAATAAGTTATTGAAACTGTTGTTCACAAAAGATAAACAAGTGAAGTAAAGTAAAATGTAGCTTATGTTTTTAAAATAGTATCCTTTAGTGGCTAGTGTTTGAATGTTCCAATCATTACTATATAAGTAGGCTAATACGTATGTATATATATAGGAATGTGATTCCCCAACATTGATACATTGTTTAATTTTTATAAAAATCATGCTAAAATTAAAGGATTTTACATTACAAGATGATCGGTAGTTAAAAAGTGTGGTGATTTTTCAAAGTATACGCTACTTGCTTGTGGCAAGGGGAGGAAAGCTTCATGTGCCAAGTTTAGCAAAAGGACAAATTTTGCCCCTAGAGTGAATGTTGCTATAGAAGATGATGGAATTTGGCATGTCATGAAAGTAGTGCATGAGTATACTCATTCTCTATATCCCAATGTGTCAAGACTTATGGCTAGGCATAGGAAAATGAGTAATGGTTTGAAATGAACTTTAGAGGCAAATGATAGAGCTTGCTTAATAATTTATAAGAGTATCAAATTGATTGAAGTTTAATATGGTGGGCTAGAAAACATTAGTTGTTTAACAGAGGACTGAAAAAACTTTATTCATGTTAATAGCATATTCAAGCTTGAAAATGTTGATGCTGAGTCAATTTGTAGGTTTTTTGTGATATGCAAACGAATGATAGGGATTTTTTTCACTTTATGGATGTTGATAGTGCTGATAGGTTGAAAAGCAACTTATCAGGAGTCCTATGATGTTGTATGTTTCGACACAACTTATCTTGTAAACAAGTATATGATGTCATTTGCTATCTTTATTGGCATGAATCACCACTGCCAATCAATTCTTCTAGGTTGTTGTTTAGTTTCACAGGAGAATACTGAGTCTTTTAAGTGGTTGTTTTCTACTTGGTTGTTTGCGATAGGAGATGTGATGCCAAATGGTATATTGACCGATCAATGTAAAAGCATTAAAGCCACTATTCGTGAAGTGATGTCGAATATACCTTATAGATATTGCTTATGGCATATACTGACAAAGTTGCCTATGAAGTTGAGGGGTGTTGAGGATTGTAATGATGCTAAGAAAGAATTTAAAGTATTAATTTTTGATAGCTTAACTATAGAGGAGATTGAGAGAAGATGGGTTGCTTTTCTTATAAAGCATCATTTAGAAAGAAATGATTGGTTGATGAAATTGTATGCTGAAAGGGAAAAATGGATTTCTATGTACCTTAGACATTTCTTTTGGGCTGGCATGCTATCTACATAGATGAGTGAGGGAATGCATGCCTTTTTCGATGGATTTATAAATAGTAGAAACATATTGAAGTATTTTGTGGAGCAATATGAATTAGCAATAAGAGATAAGTAAGAGAAAGAGATTGAAGCTGAATTTAAGTCGAAGTACATAGATACAAAGCGTGAGTTCATATTCTCATGTGAAGAAAAAATGTAATATTCTCTAACCCGACCAATATTCAAGTTATTTCGTAAAGAGATGATACGATTGTATCATTGTGAATTAAGTATTCCTGTTGACGATCAAGGAAACGCTATAGAAACATAACCAGGAGCTGAGATTTTCAACATTAAAGATAAGTCGATATAAAATGATTTCTTTGGAAATGAGTTTGTTTTCAATGTTGACTATAGGATAATTGGCCAATACTTGCAATGAAATTGTAAGTTGTTTAAATCCATAGGTTTCTTATTCTGACACATTTTAAAAGTAATGGCCTACAAAAGAATTAATCAAGTTCATCAAAGGTACATCATAAGGGGGTGGAGAAAGGATGTTTATCATCCTCACTTGAAGAAATTTTTTTCAGGAGGTTACCCTAACATGACATATGAGTACAAAAGATACAAGCAGCTGTTGAAATATTTCGAGCAAGTTACTGACATTAGAATGGACAATATGAGAAAATTGGATTATATTAAGGCAAAGCTTCTTGAGTTAAAGAAGAATGTGTGGAATTGGGATGATAATATTAGTATTCCAAGCATCACAGATAATGATGAAGTTAATGAAGAAGGTGAACAAACAATATTGGATCCAATAATTGTTCGCTCTCAAGGCATGCCACAAACTAATTGTTATACTTCTGAAATTAAATCAAGCACCAGAGGAAAAAGAGCTAGAGGTAGGGAAAGGGGAAGGGGAAGGGGAAGTAATGGCCATCGAGTTAGCGGTCGAGCAAGGAACAGCGATGTAAATCCATGTAACTTAAATAGCATTGATCATGAACCTATAAGTAATTGATATAATGAATAAAACTTATATTTTCTGTCTGAATTTTTTTGTATTATTACCAATTAACTAACTAACATTCCGAGTTCTTTGATATTGATATTGAGACTGATATTTGATATTGAGCAAGACTATATTCAGGAAAAGTATTGAAAGATTTTCCCTTGACTGCTACATACAAGATTTTTATGGAAATTGTTAAGGACGCTAATGATGTCACTCAAAAAAATATCTCTGTGATAGATGATACTTCAACATCTGCTGAAAAATGAAAAGAAGAAAGAAAAATCTATGTAGCGGTGATTAACTAATGTTCCAATGAAAAATTTAGCAACTTTTTAAGTATTAAAGAAATAAATTTATTTTGATTAACTAATGCTCCATTTCATATGATTTATTATTTTGTCTTCTGCTATTGCAATTCATATACTAATATATGTTGCTAATCTGTGTAAAAATTATGTTGCTAGTAAAATCTAATTACCAATTACATACCAGTATACAATAACTAATACCATATATTATACATTAAACATATATTATATATTAAATAAGATATAACATGTGCAATATGATATATGTACACATTATTACATTAATCCAAACATATTATATAGTTTATATAATATATAGTGAACTACATTAAATCTATACTTATTATGTAGTGAATTACATAATATATGGTGAACTGTATAAATATATGGTGAATTACATTAATTCTATACTTATTATATAGTGAATCGCATAATATGTGATGAATTACATTACATCTATACTTATTAAATAGTTAATTAAATAATATGTGGTGAATTACATTAATTGTATACTTATTATATAGTGAATTACAAAATATATTGTGAATTGTATAAATATATATGGTGAATTATATTAATTCATATATAATATATAGTGAACTACATTAAATCTATACTTATTATGTAGTGAATTACATAATATATAGTGAATTATATAAATATATGGTGAATTTCACTAATTCTATACTTATTATATAGTGAATTAAATAATATGTGGTGAATTACATTAATTATATACTTAATATATAGTGAATTACATAATATGTGGTGAATTGATTAAATCTATACTTATTATATAGTGAATTGCACAATATGTGGTGAATTAATTAAATTTATACTTATTATATATTGAATTACATAATATGTGGTGAATTACATTACATCTATTCTTATTATATAGTGAATTACATAAATATGTTGTGAATTAGATTAATTATATTAAATCTATACTTATTATGCAGTGAATTATATAAATATATGGTGAATTACATTAATTCTATACTTATTATATAATTAATTACATAATATATGATGCATTACATTGCATCTATACTTATTATATAGCGAATTACAAAATATGTGGTGAATTACGTTAATTCTATACTTATTATATAATGAATTACATAATATGTGGTGAATTACATTAGTTCATATATAATATATAGTGAACTAAACTAAATCTATACTTATTATGTAGTGAAATACATAATATATGGTGAATTATATAAATATATGGTTTATTACATTTATTCTATACTTATTATATAGTGAACCACATAATATACTGTGAATTGGTTAAATTTATATTTATTATGCATTGAATTACATAATATATGGTGAATTATATAAATATATGGTAAATTGATTAAATCTATACTTATTATGTAGTGAATTACATCAATTATATACTTATTATATAATGAATTACATAAAATGTGGTGAATTGATAAATTTATACTTATTATACTACATTACATCTATACTTATTATATAATGAATTACATAAATATGTGGTGAATTACATTAATTCATATAAAATATATAGTGAACTACATTAAATCTATAGTTATTATGTAGTGAATTATATAAATATATGTTGAATTACATTAATTCTATACTTATTATATGGTGAATTACATAATATACGGTGAATTGATTAAATCTATACTTATTATGTAGTGAATTACATACTATACGGTGAATTACCTAAAATGTGGTAAATTACATTAAATCTATACTTATTATATAGTAAATTATATAATATATGGTGCGAGGCACTCAATATATATTACTGTAATTTATTAATATCTAAAAACAAATAAATAAATGAACACCCTTGCATATGCATTAGTTAAAAGATATATATATCCCTATTAAAGACCACATGTTCAGCTTCACATTCAACCCTCACAAAGCGTTTACAGAGAGAGAAAAAAGAAAATGATAGATTTCCTCCGCTTTCATGGAACCTCCAAAAGGGTTTGTCACTCGAATCAAATACATCAAGAAACTTTTTCTGGTGAATTCTAACACTATACTTTTACATTTTGTAATGTAACAACTTAAAAAATATAGAATAAATAAATAATGTGCTATTAGTAGGTATAACAACTTAAAGAAAATAATATATATAGTAAAAGTGGGTACAACTATATATAAAAAAACGTGTTGGAATATAAAATTATTAAGTGGGTGCATTAAATTTAAAAGAGAAGAAAAGAAAAGAAAAAGAAGAAGAGAAGTTTATTTTGTTTCTGGACAAAGAGAGAGAGAGAGAGAGAGAGAGAGAGAGAGAGAGAGAGAGAGAGAGAGAGAGAGAGAGAGAGAGAGAGAGAGAGAGAATCAGAGACAGAGGCAGAGAAAGAAGTGGTGATATAGTGTGTGTTACCTCCGATCTACCGCATTTCGGCAGCCGACCGATAACACGTGCCAGACCACTAAGATTGCCGCTCAGAGACTCATTCACCACCACAGGAATCGCCTCAATCGGTCACCATTTGGTGACTCACGCGTCATCCGATTGTAACGCCGGCGTGACTTTCTGATCACTTTTCTGCCTTTTTTTCGACAACTCGAGTATTTTTGAGACCCTCTCATTATAAGCATCAATTTGATATATAATTTGCAAATTATGAAAGAGTTTTCTAAAATTCATATATATATTAAATATTAAAATTTGATAATTATAATATAACAAAGTTTAATTAATTAAATATTAAGAATTAAAATAAGAAATAGTTAATCTAAAAGAAATTAGTTATAATTTATGAAATTGATAAATTAGAATTTATAATTCTAACTAATTGATTAATTAATGATATTTAAAGGAAAATTTAGAATAAAAAGATAATTCAATAGTGAAAGTAAATAGATAGTAAATATATGAATAATTTAAATAACATAAAGTATAATTAAAAGAAATGAAATATTTGAGTTATAAATATTTATTACTACATTGTATAATAAATTAATTACGATAAATATATATAAGAAATTAATGAATTTATTTTAGTAGTTAGTTATTGGTTAGAAAAATTTAAATTTATTAACACCATTAAATTATATTAGTGTAAGAATTACTAATTATTAATTAGATAGAGTTAACAATATTATAATTTAAATTATTTAATTCGAATGATTTATAATTTAAGGTCTAATTAGGGTTATTTATAGAATTAATCAGTTATATTTGAATATAAATATATGTATAAAATTGTTAATTTGAAGAAAATAAATAAATAGTTTATTTATTCAAATTATACTTATTATTATTGTCATTAAATCATTATTTGTATAAAGATTTTAATTATTAAATTAGATTAGATTAATTAATTTAATTAATTATTAAATGATTAAATTAAGTTGAAATTGTATTTTTGAAATTTATAAAATTAGAAGAACCAGTAATATCACAACTATAAAGTTATTATTATTATTGCTATTATTACTATTATTACTGTTATTATTATTATTGTTATATTATGAATACTTTTAAGATGACTTTAGATTTATTCCAATAATTATTATTGTTATTATCATTATTATAATCATTTAGAATTTAACTTAATATAAATTATTAAAATTTGAAATAATAAAAATTTAATAGTTATCTTATAATAAGAATTAATGAAATAATATTAAATCTAAGCACATAATAATATTATTTATTTATTAATACCATTAATTTATCATAAATGATCATTGAAAAATTGAAATAAAGTATTGTAGATGTTATTATTAATATCATAAAATATAACAAATAAGAAATTAAGGTAAATTATATTAATGACATTTTAATGTATTCTTCATTTTAGTATATTATTACTGTTATTGTTATTAAAGTATTATTTTTGGAAATTAAGCTAAATAAATTTTAAATATATATTAGTTTGTTTTAAATTGAATATAATAAAGAAAATATATTTTCTTAATGCCAAGAATTTAAATAATATTATTTAATACACTTGAATGAATTAGTCAATAATATAAAAAAATTCATTATTATTATTATTATTAAACTATTATAATTTAATTGTATATGAAAATATTATAAATACTTGGTAAATTTTTATATCTAAAATTATATTAAGCCGTTAAAAATATTATTGGAGAATTAAATAGATAATTGACTTGAAAATTTGATAATACTCATTGGAGTATTATTTTAGAAAAAATTTAAGAAATATCAATCTGCACGAAATATTGTTAGAATTTAAAGACCGGACCTAGACGTTATTTTAATAGCATATATTTATAGTAGGTATAATATAATTTAAATTAAGTAATATTCTTATATTATTTTAGGAACTAACCCAGGTGTAATTATAGAATACTGAAGGAATCCTATTGATTAAGTGAGTTCAATCTTTGGTCAAGCTGAGTGAATAAATATATAACATTATATTTCTAAAGTAATATATATGACTTTAAATGAAGAATTTACTAAAGTCAAAATGATATTTTATTTTTTAGTGATATTTATTTTCTGATAAACTGAGAACAAATAATAGTAGTTTAATTTTTATATATGTGACTGGTTGATTATATTGTGCTAGATAAATAATTTATATACACTCTTATTATAATTTTGCATAATCGCATAATTTAATCATACTATGAATTACCTTTGGAAGTTATTACTCTACACATGTATATTGAAGTTATTCCTCCTTTAGCTTGCGAGATAAGTCATCATGCGCCTTTGGATTGAAGAGAGATCTGTGGAGAATTATATTTGAGTATATGTAAAAAGTGTCTGGATTGAATTATTCTTGATATTTTTAAGAATTATGGTATTGATTGAGAATTATATTATATTTATCCATCAAAATCATAGATGTTGATTATATATATATATAATGTATTATTAAACCTTATTTGTTCTCACATGTTATATATTTATCTATTTACTGAGTAGTTTGACTCGCCCCTTTAATATATAAACATTTTATATCTTGAAGGATAAGCCAGTAGAATTTCTATATTATATTTTTCTCAACAGCGAATAGAAAATATTGGGCCAACATATTAGTACTTGTCATTTGGTTTTATTTAAAGATTATTTATATTGTTGTGTTTGACAATAATATATATGTATTTAAAAATATTAGTGTTTATTGGATGATATAGATATGTGTATTTGAAGTATATCAAATAATTAAATTATGAGTGATGATCTTCTAGTAATTAATATTATGTTATAATTACATAAGAGTTTGTAAAAGATTCAGTTAAATTACAAGTTAAGTCCACTTTAGGATTAAGAGAATGAAATATGACATTTTATATTATCAGAGCAAAAGTTATAGATTCTGTAGGCTTTTATGAAAAGACTTCTAAGAAATTAAATTTAGGTGATTAGGAGTAAGAAAAAAAATTATTTTAAGTTGTTAGTGTAACTGGTAAATTTCTAGGATTCAAGGGCAAAATTATTTTAAGAGTTGCATATTGGGGGGATTATGCATGAGTAAAAAAAAATTTAAATTCAAATTGCATTTACATATCATTTTATTTAAAATAGCATTCCAGTCATACATAATCAAAAGCACTAAAATTTTTTGTAAACATTTGCCCAAGAATTAGAAGAATTGTCTGGATACACTAATATTTAAATATATTTATACTGTGGTACATGAGTTATATATAAAAGAATATCATGTAGATAACTTACGTCATATGATTTATTTTTGAAGGAAAATGCCGAAACAAATACGAGGTGGTAGAGGCACTGATAGAAACTCTAGCCGAAGAAATTAAATAGTTAGACTAGAAAATGTTGGATGATCTCATAGGGATCCTACCCTACCTCCTTTCGACGAGTCAACTAGTTATGATGCATCTGAGAATAGTTAACAGAATAATGTTACCACTTCACAAAAAGACTCGTCTGGAGTGAATCCACCTGCTCCACCTCATGTACCTCCTATTCCACATGTTGCACCGCCAATTCAGATTGATATTTATCCTTCTTTTGCTCAAGCTATTACATCAACTATAGCTGCAAGAGAACAGTAACCACAACCTTGGGCTATAATTTCTCATTGTTGTAACTATGAAGCAGAAAATTTTGATGGTACATTAGATTCTAAAAAGGTGGATTAGTGGCTTAGGAAATTAAAGGAAACTTATTCTCTAATGGGGATTACTGTATTCTGGCTTTCTTAACGAGTGTAGCAATTGGTTGGTATACTCGATTATGCAGTGATGAGTTGACATGGAATATATTTGAGGTTGAATTCTATAAACAATATATTACTAGTAATTATAGAAGAGAGAAGGCGAGTATGTTTTTCAACTAAAAAGATGGGATGACAATCCTTCAATATGTTGATAAATTTGAAGAATTGTACATATATGTGGATTATATGGTATCTAAGGAAGAACACAAGTGCAAAAGGTTCTATGAAGGATTACATATCAATATTCACAAGATATTGTCTAAGGAATAGTGTAATATCCCAAAGTGTGCCTAGAAGTTTTGATACAATTGTTGTTTTGATTTGAATTAAATGTATATATGTTTTTGCAAATGAAATGAGTGTGTTAAGAGAATGTATATGTTGTGTATATTGTAATATATATAACATATAAGTTGGTCAATTGGGGAGTCAAGGTAAGAAGATATTTTAACTTGTGATATGTGAAATTACTTCAATAGGCATATAAGTGACAAAGGTTAAGTTAAATGGTTGAGGGCATTTAGGTAATTGCTTGGCTAGAATTGCTTGGTGGAGATTTAAAAAAGAAAAGAAGTTGACTTGTGTTTATTTTATTTTCTTCTCATTTGTGTGCCGGCTATCCAAGAAAAGAGAGAGCAAGAGAGGTGATCTAAATGCTAGAATCAAATTGAAGGAAGAATCAAAGGATTAAGTTTGAGATTTGTGAAATTTCTTCATTTAAGGTAAGTACTCTCTTATTTTCCTTTGTTATTTTGAAGTGGTGTTTGAGGTGATTTATGAATTGTTGATTGTATGAATAGGTGTGTTTGAGATGTGTTTATAAGTATTAAAATTGATTGTAAGTAAAAAGGTTGAATTGGTGTTGGTTTTGGTTTGAAGATGGTAAGTTAAGGGTGATGTTTGGTTTTAGGGTTTTGAAGTGGTAAGTGATTGATTGTATGGTTAATATAGTGTTAATGTGAATATTGTGATGAATATGTAAAATATGTGTTAATAACATTGATTATATCCATTTGAATGAGGTTAAGTTGTGTATAATGTGTTCTTGATTCAATTAGAAGAGTTTTGGCTATGTTTAGGGTTTATTCATGAGAGACACGGCCAAACCTAAGAAGAGACACGGCCAAAACTAAATATTTTTGGGAGACACGGCCAAGTCTATGGAAATTTGGCCGTGTTGGATGATTTTTGGAGAAGACACGGCCGTGTCCCTTGCCCATGTTTGCTTCTGTTGCTTTTGGTTGAGAGACACGGCCACAAGCTTGGCCGTGTCCCTTGAGTGTGTTTGCTACTGTGATTTGTTCCTTGCCTTTCTCACATTGTTGAATCCTTCCAAGGTCTTTTTGTATTTACACTTTGAATATACTTAAAACAAAGATGACCTAAACAAATGTATATTGAGGATTCTAAATCTAAGAATAAGGTAAATTATATATGTGTATATCAATGATGATCATTCTTAATGGATGTTTAATGTGTTTGATTATGTATACTTGAGTGATGAAGTATTATAATGTGACTAGTATTATGACTTGTATAGTGTGGAAGAGATGAGGATCATTCAAAAAGGTATGTGCAATGCAATTTATTAATGTAAATACTTTTATGATGAATTACCTTAATGTAAATTGAGACATAAAGAGTTGTGTAACTAATGTTTTGAGTTATAATGAGGTGAATGATATGATTGAAGCATGCCTAGATGATTGAATAATGATATGTTGGTTTAGTTAATGTAATTGATGTTGTATATTAATATGATGATTCAAATGATATATGAAGCCATTGTGATTGGCTATGATGATTCAAATGATATATGAAGCCATTGTGATTGGCTATGATGATTCAACTGAGAATGAAATTGATAAATGAATTGTGTGGCTAATGTGTTATTCCATTTTCAGAGTTTGTTGTTGGTGGCATGCCTAATATTAGTAACAATCTCTTGAAGTTAGGTTGGAATTGATCCTTGAAGCCAAGTTGGGTTGAAGTTTAACATGTTTTACTCCCCTTGAAGCTTGGTTGGGTTAAATCCTTGAAGCCTAATTGAGATGTTACAACCCTTGAAGCTAGGTTGGATTGGTTCTTGAAGCCAAGTTGGGTTGATACTTAACATGCTTTGTTCCCCTTGAAGCTTGGTTGAACCTAAATCCTTGAAACCTAGTTGGGATAATGATAAATGTGAGAATTAAAACAAAACATTAACTCTGAAAGTTGAATGGCATATTAGTGTTTTTGGGCCCGAGTCTGTCTTTGTTTTCGATGTGATATACAAATGTTGAAATAAATGAGTAATGAGATCTATGGTGGCCTTTGTTGGTAATGTGATTCATGGTTGGTGAATGGTGAATAAAATAATGACATGAAATGTTATGAAATATGATACAAAATGTGTGTATTGATATATTGATTGTGAGTATTAGTGATGGATCTGTGGTTGGTGATAATGATATGTATATATGTAGATAACATACGAAATTAGACGAGATATATGAATGGTGCAGTTAAGAAGGCAAACAAAAACATGATAAGAATTTAATGGTACATGGAAGTGATATTTCATTATATGTTAGAATTTCTATAATGTATGTTTATATTTTATATTTGTACTACTAAGCTCTCGGGCTTAGCGCGGATGTGTAATCGCGCAGGTGACTAGGTGGATGATATGAAGTCTTTTGTTGCCATGAGAAGAATAAGAGTTTGTCGAGACCAACTAGAGGGTGATGCATACATGTATAATTATTAACTATGATGTATTTCTGACAAGAGTATATTTACATGTATAAATGAAGTTTTGATAAAGATAAGATTATGATATATTTGTAAGATCATTAAAAGTATAATGATTTTGTAAATGTTCTTTAAATTTATGTATTGTGGTTTGAACTCTGTTAAAGGTTTTAAAAATGTAACGAAAAGTGATATCCTTATACTTTATATACTTACTGTATGTATACCAGGTATATGTATAGTACTTATATGGAGTATCGGGGTGTTACAAATAGGGCAGTACTTTCCGTGCTATGGTTGATGGTGCATTAGAAAAAGAAAAGCTATTAAAAGAAGAAACATAGTTTGAGAATAAAAAAAAGAGAACAAACTCACAGTTCTTTTTAAGGATTTGCTGATAGACAAATTAAGAGAGGAGGCAGTTAATATACTAAACCTTACCCTAGGAGCAGTAGTGGTCAGTCTGTAAGATTAGGCCAACAGGTTAACCGACCTTAGATCAGTCAAAGTTCAGTGAGGCAATATATGGGTAATTATGCTAGTACATTAAAATTTGGACAAGGTAGTAGTTTAGGAGCTAATCAAAGACCACAACCCTTATGTCTTATGTGTGATAGATATCACAATGGAGAATGTAGGGCAAATATTAGAGGGTGATATCAGTATGGTGATACAAGTCACATCAAGAGAGACTATCTAATGTTAATGAGACTAAGTGAGTTTGTTCAAGCATTATCAGTAATTGTGCCTCGGAGAGGGGGCAAGATCCAATCACAGAGAAAAGGAGCTATTAGAGGAAATAATAATGGGGGGTCACATCATCTGGCCAGATAGGTAGACCTCATGTAGAAGCTTGAATTTTTGTTGTTACTCAATAAGAAGCTCTGGCCTTACCTATAGTAGTCACTGGTACGTTGGTTATTTTTGAAAGAGATGCTCATGTTCTTATTGATCATCGCTTCACTCATTCATTCATATCACATGCATTTGCTACATATGCGAGTGGAAAATTAAGTTCTTTAGATAATAAGGTAGTAGTGAGTTTTCCAATAGGGACTTCCACGGTGTGTAAGCATGTGTATAAAGATTCAACAGTCAAGTTAGGTGATTTTGAGTTGTTAGCATATCTTATTCCATTGCCTATACAAGAGTTTGATATTAGTTTTTAGATGGATTGGGTATCTCACCACCATGCCACAATTGATTATTATAAGAAGAAAATGACTTTTAACCTACCTAAAAATTCTAACCTTATATTCTGTGGTGAGCGAAAGTTTCTTCCATCTTCTGTTATTTTTGCTATGGTAGCTAGAAAATTACTTAAGAAGAGTTGTCAAGTATACCTAGCAAATGTGATTGATACAATATTAGAAGGGACTAAATGGGAAGATTTCGCTCTAGTGTGTGAATTTCCAGAAGTATTTCTAGAAGAGCTTCTAGGTTTACCTCTTGATAAAGAAGTTGAATTCTCTATTGATATTCAGTCGGGCATAGCTCCTATTTCTCAAGCTCCTTACAGAATGGCTCCTGCGGAGTTGAAGGAACTAAAGGTGCAATTGCAGAAATTATTGGACAAGGGATTTATTAGGCCTAGTATTTCACCCTGGGGAGCTCCTGTGTTAATTGTGAAGAAAAAGGATGGATCCATGCAGTTATGCATTATTATAGGCATCTAAATCAAGTCACTATTCAAAATAAATCTCTCTTGCCACAAATTGATGATCTCTTAGATCAACTTCAAGGTGCTGAAGTTTTTTCCAAAATTGACTTGCGATCGAGGTATCATCGGTTGAAAATTAAAGAGTCAGATATGCCAAAGACAACTTCTAGGACTTGATATGAGCATTATGAATTTTTAGTAATGCCATTCAGGTTATCTAATGCCCCAACTACTTTTATGGATATTATGAACATGGTGTTTCATCCTTATCTAGATAGTTTTATAATTGTATTTATTGATGTTATTCTGGTGTATTCTCGAAATAGAGAGGAGCATGAAGTATACTTGAGAATTTTATTATAAACCTTGAAAAATAAATAGTTGTATGTCAAGCTTAGTAAATGTGAGTTTTGGCTAAATAGAGTGGTATTATTGGGTCATATTATATCGGTAGAGAGAGTTTATGTTGACCCTAAAAAAATAGAGGCAATGATGAATTGGGAACTGCCAACAAATCTTATAGAGGTGAGAAGTTTCTTAGGCTTGGTAGGGTATTGTCATCCTTTTATTGAGGACTTTTCTATTATTGCATTACCATTGACCAAATTGCTAAGAAAGAATGCGAAGTTTAATTGGACTGAGGAGTGTCACCAAAGCTTTGAAAAACTAAAAGTGGTTTTGACATCCACTCATGTTCTTTCTCTTCTTGAAGGCAATAGTGGCTTTATAGTGTACAGTAATGCTTCACAAAAGGGTTTGGGATTTGTCTTAATGTAGATGGAAAGGTGATAGCCTATGCATCTAGACAGCTTTGACCTCATGAAATAAACTATCCTACTCATGATTTAGAACTGGATATAGTGGTTTTTGCTTTAAAATTTTGGAGGCATTATCTTTACAGAGAAAAATATCGAATATTCACAGACCATAAGAGTTTGGAGTATCTTCTTTCTCAAAAGGAGTTGAATTTGAGATAGAAGAGATGGGTTAAATTTCTAAAAGATTATAATTATACTATTGAGTATCATCATGGGAAAGCTAATGTGGTAGCTGATGCTCTAAGTTAAAAGTCACATGGTAGTCTTTTCCATGTCAAAACTATATGGCTTCCATTACTACTGGATCTTCGATCTTTAGGAGTAGATTTGATGATGAATTACTCTGGAGCATTATTAGCATCTTTCAAAATCAGACTGATCTTAATGGAAAAAATTAGAGAAGCTCAAGTTTTAGATGAAGAAATGAAGGAGATCTTTGATGGTGTAAAAGTAGACACTTATATAGACTATATTACTTAATAGCATATTATGTGTACCTAACGTTGATGGAAATTTAGTACTTAATAGCATATTATGTGTACCTAACGTTGATACTTTAAAAAGAAAGATAATGGAAGAAGCCCATTATTTTTCCTATTCTATGCATCTAGGTAGTACTAAAATGTATAGAATACTTAAGAAGGGTTATTGGTGGAAGGATATGGAGAAGGATGTAATAGATTTTGTAGCAAAATGTTTGGTATGCCAACAAGTTAAAGCAGAACATCAGCATCCTTTAGGACTTCTGCAACCTCTTTCGATTCCTGAATGAAAATGGGAGCACATTACCATGGACTTTGTCTTTGGCTTGCTTCGAACTTAACAAGGTCATGATGTTGTTTGGGTAATTGTACATAATTGATAAAGTCAACTCACTTTTTGCCTATCAGGATGGATTTCTCCTTATATAAACTTGTAGATATTCATATGAAGAAAATCATGAGATTGCATGGTGCTCCAGTGCCTAGTATATCAGACAGAGATCCATGATTCACCTCCAGATTTTGGCCTAGTTTGCAGAATGCCTTGGGTACAAAAATAAAGTTTAGCACTTCATTTTTTCCTCAAACTGACCGTCAATTAGAGCGCACTATTCAGACATTGGAGGATATGCTCATAGCTTATGTCATGGCATTCAAAGAAAGTTAGGATAAGTATTTGCCATTAATGGAGTTTGCATATAATAATAGTTTTCATTCAAGTATTGGCATGACACCTTATGAAGTATCTTATTACTACTATTATTGTTATTAATATTATTGTTATATTATGAATAATATTTTTAAGATTACTTAGATTTATTCCAATAATTATTATTGTTGCTATCATTATTATTATTATTTAGAATTTAACTTAATATAAATTATTAAAATTTGAAAAATAAAAATTTAATAGTTATCTTATAATAGGAATTAATGAAATAATATTAAATCTAAGTGCATAATAATATAATTTATTTATTAATACCATCGATTTATTATAAATGATTATTGAAAAAATTGAAAAAAAGTATTGTAGATGTTATTAGTAATATCATACAATATAACAAAAAAGAAATTAAGGTAAATTACATTAATGACATTTTAATGTATTCTTCATTTTAGTATATTATTACTGTTATTATTATTATAAATATATTTTTGGAAATTAAGCTAAATAAAATTTAAATATATTACTAGTTTGTTTTAAATTGAATATAATAAAGAAAATTTATTTTCCTAATGCCAATAATTTAAATAATTTTATTTAATACACTACCGAATGAATTAGTCAATAACATAAAAAAATGTCATTATTATTATTATTAAACTATTATAATTTAATTATATATTGAAATATTATAAATACTTAGTAAATTTTTACTTCCAAATTAATATTAAGCCATTAAAAATATTGTTGGAAAATTAGATAGATAATTGACTTAAAAATTTGATAATACTCATTGTAATATTATTTTAGAAATTTTAGAAAATACCGATCTACCAAAAATATTGTTAGAATCTAAGGACCGAACCCACATATTTTTTTCACAACATACACTTATAGTAGCTAGAATATATTTAAATTAAATAATATTCTTATATTATTTTAGGAACGAATCCTGCTACAATTGTAGAGTACCAAAGGGATTCTATTGATTAAGCGAGTATAACCTTTGTTCCGGGCGAGTGAATAAATATATAATATTATATTTCTAAAGTATTATGTATATATGACTTTAAATGAAGAATTTACTAAAGTCAAAATGATATTTTATTTTTCAGTGACATTTATTTTATGATAAGTTGAGAATAAATAATGGTTGTTTAGTTTTTTTATATATGTGACTGGTTGATTATACTGTACTGGATAAATAATTTATATATACTTTTATAATAATCATGCATTCTTACATCTTGATGATGAGTGTTTATATAATTTAATGATACTATGAATTACCCTTTGGAGTTATTGCTCTAAAGTTATTTCTCCTTGGGCTTGCAAGGTAAGTCATCATACGCCCTTGGATTGAAGAGAGAATTGTAGAGAATTATATTTGAGTGTATGTAAAAAGTATTTGGATTGAATTATTCTTGATATTTCTAAGAATTATGGCATTGATTGAGAATTAAATTATATTTATCCAGCAAAATTATAGATGTTAATTATATATACATGTTATGTATTATTAAACCTTATTTATTCTCCCTTGTTACATATTTATCTATTCACTGAGTAGTTTGACTCACCACTTTAATATATAAACATTTTAGATCTTGAAGGATAAGCTGGCAGAATATCTATGTTACATTTTTCTCACCAGCGAATAGAAGAGGTTGGAACAACATAATAATACTTATTAGGATTATTTATATTATTGTGTTAAAGAATAATAAAGATGTATTTAAAAATATTAGTATTTGTTGGATGATATAGATATGTGTATTTGAAGAATATTAGATAATTAAATTATGAGTGATGATCTTCTAGTAAATTAATATTATGCTATAACCATATAAGAGTTCGTAGAAGATTCAGTTAAATTACAAAATAAGTCCACCCTTAGGATTAAGAGAATGGGATGTGACATGTAATGTATGCAATAATTGTTTTGAGCATGGCTTATGTTTTGCTTTTAATTTACATGGATTTTTTATGCAACTAATATCCGTGTATATTATTTCATGTAATTCCTAAGTGTGTATTTGAAGTTTTTCATCTGGGGGTGAAAATAAATGGCATGTGAGATGTAAGCAAAATTATGAAGGTAATTACATAAGCCTATACTGTTTTGAGCAAAATTATGAAGGTAAATACATAAGCAAATTCTTGGATATGTTCATGGATAATGATATTGGGAAAATTGAATTTTTAGTTTGTGGAATTGATATCTTTGATGTCACAGTTCATAACAAAACAACGATATCATTCACAGGAATTACTTATTGCTTCCTTTTCACAAGTTAGAAGCCACTCCTCCTCCATCATCTTCGTAATCACTTTCTTTTGAAATTTTAAATGATCCTCCTCGGCTTGATACAAATTGACTGTTAGATTGACTGTATGTGACTGGAAGTACAAATTGGTAAGTACTTTTAGCATTCCTATCAGTTTGCTTATTTGATTTCATTTTAATATTTACGCTTGAATGCAGAAAATCCCTATTGATTACTTTAGGAAGCACCTTGACTTCACTGAGATACACAACATTGTTAAGCGAGAATTCTTAATTGTGGTCGAAGATGGATATGAGTTTTAGGTAATACTTGTGAAGAGAATGAACAAAAATGGAACCTTCAAAATTGAGAGAGAATGGTAAGAACTATGCAAAACGCTTTAGCTGAAACAAGATGATGAGGTTGTTTTAGAAATCATAGATGTCATAAGTGGTGTTCTAAGACTTCAAGTGATTAGGATAATCTAATGAGCAAGAAAGTTTAGGATATAATTTAAAGTTTTTCTTGACTTTGGTTGTATTTATTTTAAATTTCTTTTGAACAATATTTTTAGCATAATATATATTTTGCTGTGGAAAAAATACATTGGCTGTAATATCACAAATTTTTAAAAATTTCTAATTTCTAAAAATTAAATTAAATAAATTAAAATTAAATTGGATAAATTAAATAAATAATTTTAAATGAAAAATGAAGGAATTTTAAGTGAAAAAGTGAAATGTATATGTGATATATATGCAAAATATACATAATATATATACAAGTCAACAAAAGTCAAATTTTAAAAAAGTCAAAGTCCAATGGCATTTTTATAAATAAACTTTAGAAATTTAAAATTATTAAAATTATTCAAAATAATTTATTTTAATTGGAAGATAATTTTTTGGATTTTTAATTAAGTAAATAAATAATTATTAATTAATTGAATAATATATATGTATATAAATGAGTGGAAGGAAAGAGAAATTAATATATTTATTCATCTTCTTCTTTTTCCTTCTTCAAGGTCGAATTCCATGGAGGTTTAGAGACCAGATTTTGCTTCATCCAATCTTCCAAAATTGATAGATTCTCAAGGTTTTAATTGAAGATTTGGTGTTTTCCACCAAAATTAGTAAGCATTCTAACTTTTTCTTTGATTTTTCATGAAATTAAGAATATGTGAAGTTTGGGTTGTTGAAGTAGCATGTTATAATTGTCTATTTGGATATGAATGAAGTTATTTTGGGTAGTTAGTAATGATTTTAAGGTTGGATTGAAAAAATGGTTGAGTTTGGGTAAAGATTAGTGAAGAGAGTGAATTTAGGGTTTTGTAACTTTTGGACTTTTGAATTCATGGATTTTAATTGTGTAATTTGATTCTAAATGAGTTTTTTTTAATGCATAAACAAGTATTTTAAAGTCAAATATTGAATTTGGTTGAGTTTGATTAGAGTTTGAGAATGGAAGTGTTGATTTAGTGTTTTGGATAAGTGATTTTCCAAAGTTGTTGAATTGTTTGATTTTATTGGTTAAAACATGTTTTATAATGATAAAAGTGATGAATAGAAGCTTGAAATGATAAATGGATTGAGTCGAAATGGAAAACCTTCAATGGGGGAAGGTTATGCCATTTTAGGATTTTGGTTATAAGTGTGTGTTTTTGTAATGTAATTATTTTAAACATGTTAAAGTGAGGTTAGTATGGTATTCCAAAGTTAAAGTGAGGTTAGTCTTACCTTTGAGATTTTTGTTTGAATAGTGTTTAATTATGATTTAAGATTGAAAATGCCTTAGAATGTGATACTAAATGATTATTTATGATCATATTTGGTTTAGGCATTGAGGAGAGTTGATTTGCCCCATCCAAGTGTTGAAGAGCAAGTGGAAAGAGAAGGATTGGAGGGTGTTTGAGCTTGTTTTTAGTTGCTCTTAGAGGTAAGTACAAACTTTGGATGAATTGGACATATTTGCATTACATTGGGCTTAACACATTTTGGATTGGAAAATGTGTTAAGTTACTTGATACATGTAACATGTATGAATAATGTGCTATGACATGTGTAATATCATATATGTATTAAATGCATTGTGAAAAGCCATTGTTAATGACTAAATTGTATAAAATGTGAAATATGTGTATTATGTGAAATTGACCCAAAGTGTTTGGGTAATGCCATTTATTTTGTATGCATTAAGGGCATTGTTAAAAAGCCATTGGTAATGGCTAAACTGCATAAAATGTGAATCATATGTGAATTATGTAAAATTACCCCACATATTTGGGTGATGAGTTTTAAGGTAAAATGTAATGAAATGTGATGAATTGATATTGCTATAAATGAGAAAAATGAGAGAAGTGAGAAAAAAAATGAGAAAATAAGGCAATGTGCCTAATAGATAATGAAAAATGAGGCAATGTGCTTAGCTTGATTATGAGAAAATGAGAAAGAGATTGATAAAGAGAAATGTGAATTAATCATGTGCCTAGTATGTTCTTCAATTTTCAAATTTTTGTGTTTGGCGGCATGCCTATGAGGTTATCATCATTATTTGTCTTCAGGGCTAGCTTTTGAGCAATTATTGGTTTGCCATCGAGCTAGACGTTGGATATCACTTGCCATCGGGCTAGATGCTGGGCATCACTATGATTTGCCTTCAGGCTAGACACTGAGCGTCACTTGCCTTTCGGGCTAGACACTGGGTGTCAATATGAACCAAAGTAGTAACTATGAAATTTGAATAGTATATTAGATCTTTTGGGCCCATGCTTGTGTTTGCTTTATATGAATTGTGAATTGTGAAACAATTGAGAAATATGTTAAAATGAAATGATATGAGATATGATATCCATATGCATTATGCATTGGCATTGCATTTGAGTTTTATTGTTATCAAAGTTTGTACCGCTAGGCTTTTGGCTTAGCGCGATTGAAATTCATCACGTAGATGACAAGGTAGATCCAATAGAGCCGGAGAGTTCATCTAGACTAGGTCGGGTCTAGCTTTGAGATTGCATGGGTTGATTTTACTGCTTCTTTGAGATCAGTGTTGATTGTCAGCATGTATATATTTTATATTATCGTATATGCTGATATTATGTATATTATATTATGTTTTGAGGTATATATATTGTAAATTATAAAGATTGTGTTAAAAAAAACTTATAGTGTGGGTTGATATGTGTTTTGAAATATATATACATATCTATATGTATAAATATTTTATGAAACTTGGAGAAATTAAGGAGTATTTGGGAAATGTATGAATTGATTTATTGGGAGTGCTTTTGTGTGCAGATTGTAGTTTTATTGAATTTGGGAATGGTCAGATTACAGATAAAACTCTGATGAACTTTTTCTAGAGATTTTTATGAATAATGCTTATTTTAGTACTTATAATTTATGATAATATTTTATTTGTTATTTAAATATACATTTTAAAGTATTTAAGATTTTAAATTTGAAAAGTGAAAAATTTTTATTAAATCGAACTATGACATTTTTGTACCTTACATGCGTATTTATATATATTGGGTGTTTGCATTGTACGTATATAGGGTATAAGTGTGTTACATTTATTTTTGTATCAGAGCCTAGGTTTGAGGTTCTCAACCTAGGTGGATTGTTAGAGAGAAAATAGGGATTTTAAATATAGTTTTTAATTATAATACATGTATTAGCACTGATAGTTTCCGATCTCTGATGTGGTAATTTCTGTTGTGTTTGCAAATATATGTAGTTATGACGTCTCGGATGCATCAGTCTGTTGAGGGTAGTGTTGAGTGTGTAGCTCATGATGAGGGCAGAGATAGAGCTAGAGCTGAGACTGTTGGTGAGGCATTTGCTTATGTGCCTGTGAGACCAGCAGCTGATAACATTTCACCAGGCTGGGTATGGCATATGGTGGAGCAAGCTTCAGTTCAGTAGCGGCCGCCGCCGCCACAGCCACAGCCGCAATTGCCAACGAGAAAGTATGATAAGTTGAGAAAGTTTGGATCCAAGGATTTTGTTGGTACTACAGACCTTGCTGTAGCAGAGCAGTGGCTAGACAGGGTCTAGAGAGTATTTATCCAGTTGTAGGTGAGTCCAGAGGAGAAGTTTGATTATGCCAGATCTCTTCTGCAGAGGGATGCTTATGAGTGGTGGAAGACGGTTCCACGTGCTATGGCTGATCCACCAGTCCTGACCTATGATGATTTTCTGCGGGAATTCAAAAAGAAGTATACTTCGAGGGAGTATAAGGATGCAAAGAAGATGGAGTTTCTAAGTTTGAGGCAGGATACCAGGACGGCGACAGAATATGAGATATAGTTTATTCGGCTAAGTCAATATGTTGGTGGGATCATTTCTGATGAGATTGACTGGTGCCGGAGGTTTGAGGAGGGGCTGAGACCCACTATTGTGTTTATTATGGCAAGCTCTCAGTATCAGGATTTTTTTGAGTTGGTTGCAACTGCCAAGAGTGTTGAGAGAGTATAGGGTCTTGCAGCAGCTACTAGGGTTGAGGAGACCAGAGCTAGGAGACCCCAGATTCATGTAAGGTCTTTATTAGTGAAGAGAGGCAGAGGGGGATATTTTCAAAGGTTCAGTAGTAGCTAAGGGTGGTCTGGCAGGTCAGTACATCATTAGAGACAAAGGTAAAGCCTATAGTTTCAATGGCTAGTGCTCCGACCCCAGTGGCTAAGAGGCCTACTCTACCTACCTGTATTCATTGTGGTAGGGTACATAGAGGTGTCTAGTGGAGGAGAGGTGTATTATCAGTGTGTTTTAAATGTGGATCACCAAACCATTTTATCAGAGATTATCCAAAGCCACCTGAGGATAGACAAAAAGATACTATAGCTTCTCGACATAGTGTCAGAGGGGGTCGTGGTGGCAAAGATTTTGGTACAGGTGGTCAATCTGGGACTGGTCAGAGAGGAGGTTCTATAGCCAGGGGTAGACCAGAGGAGGCAGGGCCATCACAGCGGGTCTATGTAATGCAGAGGTAGCCAGATGCTTCAGCTGTTATTGCTGTTACTTTTTCTTTATTCAGTACTTAAGTTCTTGCATTGATACTCATTCATACATCAATGCATCCATCCTGCCTATGAGTGATTTGCATTTTGAGTCCCTAGGATTGGATGTTTTGGTGACAAATTCTTCAGGGCACAGTGTTGTGGTTAGCAAAGTGCACCGAGATAGCCCAGTTGTTGTTCAGGATGAGGAGTTTTTCGGTGACCTAATTGAGATTCCTTTCAGGGAGTATGATCTGATTCTGGGCATGGATTAATTATCCAGATATGGGGCTATGGTAGACTGTCAATGAAAATGTGTTACTTTGAGAACAGGTGATGGTAGAGATGTGATGATATCTGTAGACCCTTAATTTTTGACCCGGTCCAGTTCGATATCTTTAAACAGTCTAAAATAATTTTTGTGGTATTTTAATTAAATAATAATTATTTTAACAATATTTAATTACTTATAATATTTAATAGTTATTTTTAATAAAAATAAAAAATAGGACAAATCAGCGAGCGAGGCGCGGCAGCACTGCCGCTCAGTAAGGGACTTCACCGCATGAGCTACCTAGCTGCAAGGACCAGCAGCTCACGCGCTGTCGATTTTTGACCAAATCTTGTTTTACCCGATTTTGTAATTTTTCCTAAACAGTTAGTATTTTCTTATTAAAATAGGATTAGGTCTTTTTGTTTTCCTATAAATAATAGTATTAAACACACGGACTGGGGTTGACAATTATTAAAAAAAACTTTGAACCTTTAATTTTTTTTTGAGAGAGCTGGGAGACTTTTTAACTTTGGTTGACTGTTGAGACTTGTGAGAAACTCAGCAACCAAACTTCATCGACAAACAAACCCTATCAAGTTTCATCAATAAAGGAAATAGAGAGGACGATAGACAAAGAAGATCAAAGACACACAAACATTACAAAGGCAGTGCACTCACCGTCTTGCAAAAGCTCACCTAGAATTTTCATCCAACAATTTTGGTGGAGCCAACAAATAATGGTACACTCTAAATTAAATAAATACAATATGTTTTGATTGTTTTAAATATGAAATATATTTGTTCTTCATCTAATTGAGGTTACAGTAGTCAATTTCTTTTAAAATCAATTCATGCTAGTTTACATGAAGTGCAGAATACTGTTATTGTTTTGCTAACTCATATAAACTAGATCCAGTAAACTTGTTGGCTCGGGAAATTTTTTTATGTGTTATTTGTTTTCTATTGCATGATTATTTAACCAAAATACTACAACAGCCTCACTTAAGGTTTTTCCATAAAAACTCACAGTGGCTTCATTTAAGCTCTTTAAAAAGTATTGTCACAGTGACTTAAATTGTATAAACCTTAAAACTATAATTAGTTTTCCTAAATACCAAACCCTAATTTATTTCTTCCCAAACCCTAATTGCATGGTATAAACCCTACACTATTTTCTTAAAACCATAAAACCCTAATTAATTATATTTTTCAAAAATCTTTACAGTAGTCTAATATATTAAATAATAATAATAATTCAAAAAACCCCAAAATCTTATGTTTTCGAATCTAAATCCCAAAAACCCTAGTTTGATTCCAGATACCTATAAAATCATATTTCATGTTTGAAACCCTCATTTCCTATCTAAAAACCCTAAAAAAAAATCCTAGAATCCCTAATTCAAGATGTAAACCTAAATATGTATCTTTATTTACTTTATTTAAGTTTTAGATTTGATTATGTATTTTATTATATGTTTTGATGATTGATTTATTTAATTTTGGTATTTGAATTGTTTATCATGGATGAATGATTTCTTTATTATTATTATTATTATTATTATTATTATTATTATTATTATTATTATTATTTATTAAAATTGTAAGAGGTATGTTTCTATTTTTTTGGGTACCTCATATTGTGAGCATCATGTAATTTAATTTATTTTAAAGTTTTTGAATCAATGTAAAGGTCATGTTTCCACCTTTCGGTGGGTGTCCTATCTAGTTTTAGATATTAGAGAATGTAAGGACATGTTTTCATCCTCGGATGGGTGTCCATTTATTTATTTTGTGTGGACATTGCTTTGATTTTAATATAATGATGATTTATTTTAATTATTGCATGTAGTATGGATAATATCATTATATTTAAGAATTTTATAATATTAAGACCTGCAAAGGAGACCGGTTCCAATGAACCGGGCGTTATGGGGGTACTGGGCCATTTCTCACCTTCACCACATGTACCCAACTTTCTGAACCCATTAGGGGGTTGGAAACTTCTTAGGAATCGAGTCATCCATCACTTTCTTTTTCCCAGCCTGTCCAGGTGTCGACTCTATTTTTTTCGGGCTTAGGCTCGTGTTCTCTAAGATCCTGAGCCTAAACAGTGCCGAAGTCGCTAGAACCATTCTACTGGGAGTAGAGGGAAAAATCTTCGCTCACAGTGGCGACTCCATTGGGGATAAGAGAAGTTGATTCCATTGGTCTTTATATTATTCTATTCTTTCTTATCATGATATTATCCATTGCATCATATTAGATTGCATCGTGTGCGTGAGTTAGGATGCCCGTGTTACCCGTGTTGTGTTATGTAAGGGATACCATACTTTCACTCAAGATATGGAGATTGAGCATGGCATAACTACTCATAGCCTTGTACCTTTTGGTATATACTTGCTATGAGAACCTAAGCCTTTTAACCTAAAGACTAAAACTCATGTAATTGGCCTAGTTACTTTCCTTAGGTTTTTACCCCAAATGCTTGTTGTTTGACTATGGTTAATTTATCTTTGCTTAAATCATGGCTTATTTGGTTTGTTCTTTTTCTAATATGACCTAATTACATTGTGAGCTCAAATAAATTTTTTCCTCTAAATCCAAAAGACCAAAGCTATTTTCAAAACTTTTCAAGATAGTCATTGGATATAAAACTTTTCTAAAAATGAATCAAAACTTCTTTTCTCATGACTCAAAAACAAAGTCAAAAATCCATTTTTTTTATCTAAAATCTTTTTACAAAACCATGTTTACATTTCATCCAACCTTCAAAAGAGATTACAAATTATTTAGGTCAATTATGGAATACCAGAAATTAATTGTGAGCCTAGTTTATACTAAAAATTATTAATCATGGGCTTGTTTATGACATGAATCATTAGTTACTTTTTCAAGTGAGAAATCTATTTATAATAAACCTCTTAATTTAGTTTTAATCCAATATAGCATAAAAGCTACTTTAGTTGGTTGAATGGATTAAAACCTAATTAATGGGAATTAACTGATTTCCATTTTTGAAAATATAACTATTGGTTGAAACGTCCGAGGGAATTATTCAAAAATGAGATACCCCACGTTAGTATTTTGTTAACCATATTACCTAGAAAAAGAGACATGCCATTTGTGTGTGAAAGTTATAATATGGGAAGGAATGTCCTATTTATCCTTGTTTGTTTATTATTTGTGCATACATGCATACATACATCACATCATATATCATTAATTCTTTCTGGCTCACAGCCTTGGATTACGACAGTTCAAAAGCTTACGACAATCTGACCTACGCTGAAGACGAAGAATCTAGCAGAGACTCAATCACTTTTTAACTAAATGCAATGGAGTTTGAACAAATTCAAAGAATGGTGTACGACGCCTTCAATGCTAAAATGAAAGAACTAAAGGGGGCCCTAGCTGAGATCATGAAGAATCAAATGACTACAATATTTGGGAACAATGCTGAAGCATTCACAAGCACCAAGAAAGATACAAGAAAGGCTAAAGTTGGTGAAGTGGCTTTTGATGATGACAAGGTGGTCAATGATGATGATGACAAGTAGGCTCAATACTTTCAAGATCCTCAAGATAAAAAGAAGGAGTCAAAGGTTGTTGAAAAGACAACTATTGAAAAGACCGAGATGTCTGATGTTGAGAAGATGATTATTGATTTAGAAAAGAAGTTTGAAAAGAAGCTAAAAATCGAAGAGATGTCTGAGATTGACAAACTGTTTGAATAAGATGAGGAGGTCCCTTATAATTTCAAGATGCCTTACTTCGCTAGGTACAATGGTACTGGAAACCCTCATCTCCATGTGAAGCAGTACATCACTACTATGCAGTCTGCCCGAGCTACTAAAGCTCAAACTCTGAGGTATTTCATACTCTCATTGGACCACGTTGTCCAAAATTGGTTCAACACCTTAGAGGAAAGTACTCAAAAAGATTGGGACATGTTGTACAAGGCTTTCATTCAGCAATATGGGTATAATGTCAAGCTGGAAGTAACCTTGATGGAGGTGGAAACCATTAGGCAAAGACCAAATGAGAATTTTGTGGACTATATGAAAAGATGGAGAAATAAGGTTGCACTTCTCAAAAGGAGGCCTGATGAGTTGAACCAAATCAGGATGATAGTCAGAGGCGTCCTGCCCAACCTCTGTGAAAGGCTATCTCACACCCTTATAAGGGACTTCAAAAACCTTTTGCAAGCTGGCTTGGAAATTGAAGAGTGGGAAAGGGAGAAGAACTACTTTTTGGCAAGAAGGAATGAGAAAGGGAATTATCAGCCTAGCAATCAAAGTATACAAAAGGAAGCTGATGTTAATGCCACTAGTCAAGGAGGAATGAGGCAGTTTTCAAAATTAGGGAAGCCGCTGTCTTGGGTCTTGGGTTCTCAATAAGCTACAAAAGAAGGAATTGTTACAACCCTTGACTCCTCATCTTGTGCCTAATCCTCTTCCACCTAACTTTGATACTAAGGTATTTTTCCAATTCCATCAAAGGCCTGGACACGAAATGGACAACTGTATGAAGTTGAGGCATGAGATCCAGAATTTAATTGATGATGAAAAGTTGCATGAGTCAGATAAGCCTAATACTAAAAATAATCCTCTGCCTAGGTTCAACAGAGTGCCACCACCAGTAGCTTTCATGGTAGAAGGAGGATTGGAGGAAGATCTTGTCTTATCCTCCTTTCAAGATTGGATTATTGAAGATGTGGAATAAGGAGAAATTTTATTCAACAAGCTTACCTTAGCTTGGAGTGTTGCTCTATTTATTTTCTTTAATATTTAATTGGAATAATTATATTTTTCAAATTATGTTTGTTTGAATAAATTATTTTCATCAAATTTTTCCTGGTCTCTGTTCATTAAGGTGCTCAACCAATGACGAATTTAACTTGACATTTATAAATTAGCTTATCTATGCATCATGATTCGAATAACTTTACTAGGTGAGGGAATTGTTCTATAGCATTGAGTTGTGTATGCTTACTTAGAGAGGGCTCCTACATAATAACTTTTATCTAGGTCCTAGTCAGTCTTAGAATATGCTTTGACAAACTTTCGAGGTGATATTGAACTCTGCTTATTTAAGGGAGAGATGATAGAGGCATTATTTGGTTAGCCAACAACTAGTATTCACCCTATTAAATATCAATCCCTAGTTGTCCCTTTGAGCCTTTATAAATTTTTAGCTTTCTTTTCATTGGCTTACAAACTCCAACAACCTACCCTGAGCTGTTGTTACACTTTTAACAAGTCTTATGATCACTAAGGTGAAGAGGCAATAAGATAAAAAAAGAAAGGAATGCATAGCCAAGACCGTAAGGATAGTTGATGTTCCCAAAACCATAAGGGTAGTTAAAATTCACCTGAATTAGACCAAATATCATAGATAAAGTTAGGACTGAAGTAGATTAATACCACTCTACTCATCCATTACCAGAAATACAAGTTGGTACAAATAAGACAACTCTTTTGAAGCTAGGACAAAAAAAAGAAGAAAAAAAGCACAAAAAAAAGGAGAAAAAAAAAGAAAGAAAAGAAAAAAAAGAATAAAAAGAAAAGAAAATAAAACCCAAAATGGTTCAAAAAGCCAACCGAGTTCTCTTTATCAAAATCTGAGAAAAAAGAGAAAGTCCATCTAGTTTTTAAAAGTCCTATACTTGATAATCCTACAGTGGAAAAAGACGAAATTATGAAATGTGGGTACCAAACTTTTTGCAAAGGCAAAGACTATCCTAATCAAGATCTAGATTAAGGCTAAGAAGATGGGAGAACATCTAAAGCTCTATCTTTTCATGCTCCCAACTGTCTAAAGTCCCAACAAATAGTTTGTAGTGTGAAGGTTTGTCCATTGTGTCACATCAGCTCCAATCTCAAAATGGCTTTCATTTAACCCATGTCCCTTATAGACCCCATTTCATGCATATTAAAGACCTTTTGATCTCTCTTGGTAGGTAAAGTCTATTAGTGGAGATAGTTTGAATAAGCATGCATATGAGATAGACAATATTCAAACTGAATGAGACCTCTGGCTAAGTAATGTGTATGTGCCTATCTGAAGTGCAATAGTTCTTGCTCAAAAAGAAATTAATCCCGAGTTTAGTACAGTAACTAGCGTTGTCATGTTATAGATATGTTAAATTTAAAAATTGAGTCCTGAAGTATAATGACACTGATTTGACAAAGCCAACATATGATTTTAAAGTTTTAAAAAAAGGTTTTTGTCATACAAATCCTTTAAGTTAAGAGAAGTTTGATGAATCGTCAAAACTTAAAGAACACATTGGGCAAAAGAAATGATTATTGGTAAGGTCATGAAGAAGCTACCAACTGACATGCTGAAACATAGTTTGAAATGGATGTATCTCTGACTCTGCAGCTTGGGGTCTCCACCACTCATGTTCTCAACATCTTGAAGATAAAAGCCATAAATGCAAAGCTTGTTGTCATTCCAATGCAAGACTTGAACGAGCATCTGAAAGGAACCAATGAGAACACTTCTGCCGATTACCTCAGTCTGTAAGTTAATGGAACCACTGTAAGTATTACTTATGCATATCAGGCATACATGAGCATATCACACGGCATTTTTATCTTGTGTTATTGTTCTTTGTCAAAGTAAACAACAGATGCTCTATGAAGCAAACATGAAGTGAATATGGAATCAGGGGGGGTAAGGAAGGCCCATTGCTTGAGGAAGCTCTAGTAATTTTGTGAAAAGAAGAAATGCTTGCTTGTGCGAAGATCTTGACAATAAAAACATCAATCAAAACTTGCATAAAAAAATCTTTAGTTTAAGCCTATACAGTGGGCAAGAGTATATAGGTACCTCGGGTTCATAACTCAAATCATTTTTTATTCCAGAACTTGCTCAGATCCAGAACCCAAATTATTTTTGAGTCCAAAACTTGCTTGGGTCTAAGTACCCAAATAAATTTAAGCCTCGGGTCCAAGTACCCAAATAAAATTTAGTCTCGAGTCCAAGTACCTAAATCAAATCCAGTCTCGGATCCAAGTACCCAAATTATATTCAATCACGATTCCAAGTACCTAAACCCAATTCAGTCACGGGTCTAAGAATCTAATCTCGAGTTCAAGTATCCAGTCTCGGGTCCAAGTACCCAATTAAGTCATGGGTCCAAGTACCCAATCATGGGTCTAAGTACCCAATCCAATCACGGGTCTAAGTACCCAAATTAGATTCAATATCGGGTCCAAGTATCCAATCTCAGGTCCAAGTACCCAATCTCGGGTCCAAGTACCCAAATCTAATTCAGTCACGGGTCCAAGTATCTAATCACGGGTTCAAGTATCCAATCCAATCATTGGTCTAAGTACCCAAATCAAATTCAATCTCAGGTCTAAGTACCCAATCTCGGATCCAAGTATTCAAATTCAATTCAATCACGGGTCTAAGAATCCAATTACGGGTCCAAGTACCCAATCCAATCATGGGTCCAATTACCCAAATCAGATTCAATCTCGGATCCAAGTACCCAATCTCGGGTCCAAGTATCCAAATTAAATCCAAGAACCCATCTTCATCCAAAATCTGCTCAAAGTCATGTTGCTTTTTACTCTCTTCTACAAAAAGTCTTAGATCGTTCAAGCAGGGGGCAAACTGTAGACCCTTAATTTTTAACCCTGTCCAGTCCGATATTTTTAAACATTCCAAAATAATTTTTGTGGTATTTTAATTAAATAATAATTATTTTAATAATATTTAATTACTTATAATATTTATTTTTAATAAAACTATAAAATATAAAAAACAAAAAATCGAACCAATCGGCGAGTGAGGAGTGGCAGCACTGCCGTGCAACAAGGGAGTTCACAGCAGGAGCTGCCTGCGGAGAACCCAGTTCGCCCAGCCCACAGGCCCAGCAGCCCGCGCTGCCGATTTTTGACCAAATCTTGTTTTATCCGATTTTGTAATTTTTCCTAAACAGTTGGTATTTCCTTAATAAAATAGGATTATGTCATTTTGTTTTCCTATAAATAATAGTATTTAACACACAGACTGGGGGTTGCAATTATTAAAAAAAAACTTTGAACCTTTAATTTTTTTCGGAGAGAGCTGGGAGACTTTTTGACTTTGGCTGACTGTTGAGACTCTTGAGAAACTCAGTAACCAAACTTCATAAACAAACAAACCCTAGCAAGTTTCATCATTAAAGGAAATAGAGAGGATGATAGACAAAGAAAATCAAAGATCCACAAACCTTACAAAGGTAGTGCACTCACTGTCTTGGAAAAGCTCACCAAGAATTTTCATCCAACAATTTTGGTGGAGCCAACAAGTAATGATACACTCTAAATTAAATAAATACAATATGTTTTGATTGTTTTAAATATGGAATATGTTCATTCTTCATCTAATTGAGGTTACAATAGGTTATTTATTTTAAAATCAATTCATGTTAATTTACATAGTGTGCAGAATACTGTTATTGTTTTGCTAACTCATACAAACTAGATCCAGTAAACATGTTTGCTTGGGATATTTGCGATGTGTTATTTATTTTATATTGCATGATTATTTAACCAAAATACTACTAGAGCCTCACTTAAGGTTTTTCCATAAAAACTGACAGTAGCTTCATTTAAGCTCTTTAAAAAGTATTGTCAAAGTGACTTAAATCATGTAAACCTTAAAACTTTGATAAGTTTTCCTAAATACCAAACCCTAATTTATTCCTTGCCAAATCCTAATTGCGTGGCATAAACCCTACATTATTTTTTTAACACCATAAAACCCTAATTAATTATATTTTTCAAAAACCTTTACAGTAGCGTAATACTTTAAATAATAAAAATAATAATATTAATTCAAACAATCCTAAAATCTTATTTTTTCGAATCTAAACCCCAAAAATCCTATTTTGATTCCAAATACCTATAAAATCATATTTCATGTTTGAAGCCCTGATTTCCTATCTAAAATCCCTAAAAAAACCCTAGAATCCCTAATTCAATATGTAAATCTAAATATGTATCTTTATTTACTTAATTTAAGTTTTAGATTTGATTATGTAGTTTATTATATGTTTTGATGATTGATTTATTTAATTTCGGTATTTGATTTATTTATCATGAATGGATGATTTTTTTTATTATTATTATTTGGTAAAATTATAAGAGGTATGTTTTCATTTTTTTGGTACCTCATATTGTGAGCGTCATGTAATTTAATTTATTTTAAAATTTTTGGATCAATATAAAGGACACATTTTCACCTTTTGGTGGGTGTCCTATCTAGTTTTAGATATTAGACAATATATTTTCATCCTCGGATGGATGTCCATTTATTTATTTTTTTCTGGACAATGCTTTGATTTTAATATAATGATGCTTTATTTTAATTATTGCATGTAGTATGGATAATATCATTATATTTAAGAATTTTATAATATTAAGACCTGCAAAGGAGGCCGGTTCCAATGAACCGGCATTGTGGGGTGTTGGGCCATTTCTTCCCTTCCATTCACATATCCAACTTTTTGAACCCATTCGGGAGTTGGAGATTTCTTAGGAATCAAGTCATTTACTCCTTTCTTTTTTCTGGCCTGTCTGGGTGGCGACTCCATTTTCTCTGGGCTTAGGCCCATGTTCTCTAAGGCCTTGAGCCTAAATAGTGCCGAAGTCGCAAGAACCATTCCACCGGGAGTGGGGGCGAAAATCTCCGCTCACAGTATCTAGTGAGCAGAGGCATCTTTCATCCATATTTATTTCAGCTGTTTTAGCTAAGAGGATGATTCAGAAGGGATGTGAGGCTTATTTTGCTCATGTTGTAGATACCAGAGTAGCGGGGTCCTAGCTTGACAGTATACCCACAGTTGTCGAGTTTTCAGATATTTTCGCTCATGAGTTGCCAGGAGTACCTCCTGAGAGAGAGCTGGAGTTTAGTATTGATTTGTTGCCTGGTACCACTCCCATCTCTATTACCCCTTATCGGATGGCACCTGCTGAGTTGAGAGAGTTGAAGGTATACTTGCAGGAGTTGCTGAATAAAGGGTTCATTTGCCCTAGTGTGTCCCCATGGGGAGCTCCTGTATTGTTTGTGAAGAAGAAGGATGACACCTTGAGATTGTGCATTGATTACAGGAAGATGAATAAGGTGACCATCAAGAACAAGTATCCATTGCCTCGGATAGATGATCTCTTTGATCAATTAAAGGGAGCAGCAATATTCTCTAAGATTGATCTGAGATCAGGGTACCATCAGTTGAGAGTCAGATATGTGGATGTACCCAAGGTAGTTTTTTGTATGAAGCATGGACATTATGAGTTTCTGGCGATGCCATTTGGATTAATGAATGCACCAGCAGTATTTATGGTTTTGATGAATAGGGTGTTTAGTCCCTACTTAGACCAGTTTGTGGTGTTCTTCATTGATGACATTCTGGTGTATTCGCGTAATGAGGAGGATCATGACAGGCATTTGTAGATTGTATTGTAAACTTTAAGAGAGAAGCAGTTGTATGCTATGCTATCTAAGTGTGAGTTCTAGCTCGATTAGGTGACTTTTTTTGGTCATGTGGTTTTAGTAGAGGGTATTAGAGTTGATCCGAGTAAAGTCGAGGCTATCTTGAATTGGAGTCCACCGAAGACTGTGACAGAGGTTAGAAGTTTTTCGGGTTTGGCATGCTATTATCGTCGTTTTATGAAGAGTTTTTCTATGATAGCTACAACACTCACTAGATTACTTCAGAAGGGAGTTAGATTTATATGGACAGATCGGTGCCAGGCGAATTTTGAGAAGCTGAGGGAGATGTTGATTTAGGCTTCTGTCCTTACCCTGCCTGTGCAAGGTAAACCTTATATGATATATAGTGATGCTTCATATAGTAGTTTAGGTTATGTTCTGATGTAGGAGGATAGAGTTATTGCTTATGCCTCTCGACAGCTGAAGCCACATGATCTGAATTAACCGACTCGTGATTTGGAGCTAGCAGCCATAGTTTTTGCATTGAAGATTTGACGGCATTACTTGTATGGGGAGAAGTGTTTCATTTATACTGATCACAAGAGTTTGAAGTACCTGGGTGTTCAGAGAGAGCTGAATCTTATACAGAGACAGTTGTTAGAGTTGATTAAAGACTACAACTATTTGATTGATTATCATCCTGGCAAGGCAAATGTTGTTGTTGATGCCTTGAGTCGAAAGTCTTTGGTAGTTTTGACTACTTATTCACTCTTTTTTCTTGTTGAGTTGAGAGCGTTGCATGCCAGATTTGAGTCTTGTGATGATGGTGTATTGATTTTACTAGGAGTTGGGACAGATTCTTACCACTGGTTGAGTTTGCTTTTATAACAACAGTCATAAGTATAATATTGGGATGGCACCTAATGAGGCATTGTATGGCAGGAAGTGTAGGACACCTTTGTGTTGGGATGAGGTTGGAGAAGAAAAATTAGTCAGTCCTGATTTGATTAAGGAAATAGAAGAGAAAGTGAAGGTGATTTGGGATCGTTTGAAAGTAGCTTCAGACTGACAGAAATCCTATACAGATTTGAAGAGCAGATATATAGAGTTCGGTGTGGGAGATAAAGTATTCTTGAAAGTGTCTCTATGGAAGAGGATTTTGAGATTTGGGCACAAAGGAAATTTGAGTCCTCATTTCATAGGACCATATGAGATGCTGGAGAGAGTTGGTCCAGTGGCTTATAGACTGGCTTTGCCACCAGAGTTAGATCATATTCATAATGTCTTTCATGTTTCTATGCTTCTGAAATATAGGTCAAACCCATCTCATATATTGTTAGTGGAGTCCATTGAGGTGAGTCCAGATCTGACTTATTAGGAAGAACCAGTGGCGATCTTGGCACGAGAAGTGAAAGAGTTGAGGAATAAGAAGGTGCCACTTATGAAAGTCCTTCGGAGGAATCATGCCACTGAGGAGGCGACATAGAAAAGTGAGCAGGTGATGCGAAAGCCAATATCCTCAGTTGTTCTAGACTTGAGAGTAGGTAATTTTGAGGACGAAATTTATTTTTAAGGGGGGAGGATATTAATATCCTAAATTTTTAATTTTTGAAAATTAAATAAAATAAAATTAGAAGAGTTAAATAAATAATTTAAAATAAAAATAAAGTGATTTTAAGTGAAAAAGTGAAATGTATATGATACATATACAAAATATACATAATATATATACAAGTCAACAAAAGTCAAATTTTAAAAAAGTCAAAATCAAAGTCCAATGGTATTTTTGTAAATAAAATTTAAAAATTTAAAATTATTCAAAAATAATTTATTTTAAATGGAAGATGGATTTTTGGATTTTTAATTAATTAAATAATTAGTAATATATATATATATGGATATAAATGAGTGGAAGGAAAGAGAAATTAATATCTTTGTTCATCTTTTTCTTCTTCCTTCTTCAAGGCCGAATTCTATGGAGGTTTAGAGACAAGATTTTGCGTCATCCAATCTTCCAAAATTGATAGATTCGCAAGGTTTTAATTGAAGATTTGGTGTTTTCCACCAAAATTAGTAAGCTTTCTAACTTTTTCTTTGATTTTCCATGAAATTAAGAATATGTGAAGTTTGGGTTGTTGAAGTAGTATGTTATAATTGTCTATTTGGATATGAATGAAGTTATTTTGGTTAGTTAGTAATGATTTTAAGGTTGGATTAAAGAAATGGTTGAGTTTGGGTAAATATTGGTGAAGAGAGAGAATTTAGGGTTATGTAACTTTTGGACTTTTGAATTCATAGATTTTAATTGTGCAATTTGATTTTAAATGAGTTGTTTTAATGCATAAACAGATATTTTAAAGTCAAATATTGGATTTGGTTGAGTTTGATTGGAGTTTGAGAATGGAAGTGCGGATTTAGGATTTTGGAAAAGTGATTTTCCAAAGTTGTTAAATTGTTTGATTTTATTAGTTAAAGCAAGTTCTATAATGATAAAAGTGATGAATATAAGCTTGAAATGATAAATGGATTGAGTTGGAATGGAAAACCTTCAATGGGGGAAGGATATGCCATTTTAGGGTTTTGGTTATAAGTGTGTGTTTTTATAATATAATTGATTTAAACATGTTAAAATATATTTGTGAGTAGAAATTTTTGCCCTTACTCCCGGTGGAATGGTTCTTGTGACTTCAGCACTGTTTAGGCTCAGGTCCTTAGAGAACACAAGCCTAAACCCAAGGACCCGAGCCTAAACCCAGAGAAAATGGAGTCGCCATCTGGATAGGCTGCGAAAAAGAAAGGGGTGGATGACTTGATTCCTAAGGAATCCCCAACCCCTTAATGGGTTCAAAAAGTTGGGTACATGTGGGGAATGTGAGATATGGCCTAGCACCCCCACAATGCCCGATTCATTGGAACTGGCCTCCTTTGCAGGTCTTAATATTATAAAATTCTTAAATATAACAATATTATCCATACTACATGCAACAATTAAAATAAAGCATCATTATATTAACATCAAAACAATGTCTAAACAAAACAAATAAATGGACACCCATCCAAGAATGGAAACATGTCTTTACATCGTTCAAGGTCTAAAACTAAATAGGACACCCACCAAAAGGTAGACAGGTGTTCTTTACATTAATCCCAAAATATAAGAATAATTTAAATTACATGAAAATTAATTAATGAGGTATCCAATAATGGAAACATACCTCTTACAATGTTTTGAAACCAAAGAAAATCAATAAAAGTAAACAACCATTCATCATAAATAAATCATTCATCTAATTTAAACAAAACAGTAAGTATATAACTTTAGGGTTCACGTATCAATTAGTGTTTCTTGGGTTTTATGTTTAACAATTAGGGTTTAAGTAAATAAGATTGAATCTTATGAAAATAAAATAAAATCTTTAGATATTTGAAAGGAACAAGCTACTGTGATGATTTGGAAAATACAATTAATTAAGATTTATGGCTTGAATAAATTAGGTTTTAGGTTTGTATTTTGAATAAAGCTATTGTATTTTGAATAATCATAATAAAAGAAGTTAAACATAAAGACTTACAATACACAAATAAATATTGACCCCTTCGATGAGCCCATACGGTGGACCTGCTAGCCGGTTAGCTGGCGGGGGTCAAGGGGGCAGCGCCCCTTGTGGGATCGGGGGCTGTGTCTCGGAAGATTTTAAAAATTGGCTTTTAGGGTTGTAGGTTTTGGTGTTGAAAATTAAGATTTTAGGGTTTAAAATTTAAAAAATATGGTTTCGGAATTGGAAGAAACAAGCTACTGTAAATCTTAGAAAAATAGATTTGGTTAGGGTTTTAAGAAAATAGATTATTGTTTTATGGTTTTAGAAAAGTGTAATTAGGGTTTTAAATTTCAAAAGTTAGTTTTACGGGTATTAAGGTTTTAAGGTTTTTTCTTAAAAAATACTTTTTAGGGTTTTAAATAAAGTTTAGATTGTAAACAGAATAATTGATCAAATAACAAAAATATGTATGTTTAAATAATTGATCGAATTATATGATGAAGCTACTGTGAACATAAACAAAGAAATAGAGATTCAAACTTCCGTTGTTGGTTCCAACACAATCTTGAATCCTGGTTGAATAATAACAAAGACAGTGTGGGCTGCCTTTGATGGGTTATATATTGTTTGCTACCTCTTGATTCTTCAAGCTTGAGATTATGAATAGACTGCCAAAAATAATTTCAAGCTCCAAAGATCCAGATCCTCTTTTAAGATCAAAAGTTAAAAGTCCCCTTCTGTGTGTTTTAATGTGGTATTTATAGGAAAAAATAAAATCCTAATGCTAATTTGGCAAAACCGCGTGCGGACTTGGCGTGCGAAAGTGCATTGGCAAAAAAAATGCTGCGGGCTCTGGACGCGGGCCAACCAATTCGCCGTAGGATTTTCCTACGGCAAATTGGCTTTTGGCCAATTCGTCGCCAGGGATGAAAAATTTTCATCGTCGATTCTTCCGTTGTCGATTTTTATTTATTTATTTATTTATTTCCTTTTTTATTATTATTTTTTATTTTTATTAAAAAAATATTATAAGTAATAAATATTATTAAATAAATATTATTTAATTAAAGCACCACAAAAATTATTTTGGACTATTTAAAAATATCGGACTAGACTAGGTCAAAAATTAAGGGTTTACAGTTTGCCCTCTGCTTGAGCGATCTGAGACTACAACAAAAGAGAGCAAAAAACAATGTGATTTTTGACTGGGTTTAGATGAGGATGGGTTCTCGACCAAAGGTTGAAGTTGGTTTGGATTTTGGACCCTAAATGAGTTCTGGACTCGAAAAAGATTTGGGTACTTGGACCTGAGACCGAATTGGGTACTTGGACTCGAGATTAGATACTTGGACCTATGACTGAATTGGGTACTTGGACCCAAGACATGATACTTAGACCCAAGACTGAATTGGATTTAGGTTCTTGGATCCGAGATTGGGTTGGGTACTTGGACCCGAGACTGGGTACTTGGACCTGAGACTGAATTGGGTACTTGGACCCAAGACAGAAGTTGGGTGCTCGACTCAAAATTGGATTTGGATACTCGATCTTAAATTGGATGTGCATGCTCGATCCTAAATTAGATCTGGATGCTCGACTTGAAACTAGATTTGGATGCTCGATCCTAAATTGGATTTGGGTTTGGGTTCTCGACTAGAAACTGGATTTTGGGTGCTCGACCAGAAACTGGATTTTGGTTGGGTTCTCGACCCAATACTGAATTTTAGATCAACCTGAGACTGATTTGGATTTGGGTTCTCGATCCGAGGCTAATTTGGATGCTCGATCCAAGACTATATTATGGGTGTTCGACCCAAAACTGAATTTTGTGTACTCAAGGCGATACTAGATTTGGATTTGAGTTCTCGACCCAAAATTAGATTTTGGGTGCACGGCCCGAAACTGATTTTGGATTTGGGTTTTCGACCCGAAATTGGATTTTAGGTGCTCGACCCAAAATTGAATTTGGATTTGGGTTCTCAACCCGAAACTAGATTCTCAATTCTAAACTAGATTTGGGTTTGGATTCTCGATCCAAAACTGGATTTTGGGTGCTCGACCCAAGATGAGTTCGGAAATCAAAAGTGATTTGGGTTCTAGACCGGTGGTAAGTTCTGAACTCAAAAGTGATTTGGGTTCTGGACCCGATGGTGAGTTTTAGACTCAAAAGTGATTTGGGTTCTGGACTAAAATATTTGAATGTGAGTTTGAAAATAATTTGTATACACATAAACTCAAAAATTAAAATGGAGAAACATTGCCCCATGTTTAGGCTCAAACCAATGATTTTTCTCATGCAAGCTCTGATTGATGTTTGTATTTTGTCTGGCTCCTTACATAAGCATGCATCTCTTCTTTCTTTTGCAAAATGACTAAAGCTGCCTCAAGCAATGGGCCCTCCATGCCCCCTGATTCTATACCCGCTTCATCTTTGCTTCATAGAGTATTTGTTGTTCACTTTGACAAATAATATACCATACAATACAAGAAAATGCAATGTAATATGCTCATGTATGCATGATATGCATGAATAACACTTACAGTGGTTCTATCGACTCACAGACCGAGATTATCAACTTAAGTGTTCTCATTGATCCCTTCCAGATGCTTGTTCAAGTCTTGCTTCGGAAATCAAAAGTGATTTGGGTTCTAGACCGGTGGTAAGTTCTGAACTCAAAAGTGATTTGGGTTCTGGACCCGATGGTGAGTTTTAGACTCAAAAGTGATTTGGGTTCTGGACTAAAATATTTGAATGTGAGTTTGAAAATATTTTGTATACACATAAACTCAAAAATTAAAATGGAGAAACATTGCCCCCTGTTTAGGCTCAAACCAATGATTTTTCTCATGCAAGCTCTGATTGATGTTTGTATTTTGTCTGGCTCCTTACATAAGCATGCATCTCTTCTTTCTTTTGCAAAATGACTAAAGCTGCCTCAAGCAATGGGCCCTCCATGCCCCCTGATTCTATACCCGCTTCATCTTTGCTTCATAGAGTATTTGTTGTTCACTTTGACAAATAATATACCATACAATACAAGAAAATGCAATGTAATATGCTCATGTATGCATGATATGCATGAATAACACTTACAGTGGTTCTATCGACTCACAGACCGAGATTATCAACTTAAGTGTTTTCATTGATCCCTTCCAGATGCTTGTTCAAGTCTTGCATTGGAATGATAAAAGGCTTCGCTTTTATGGATTTTCTCTTCGAGATATTGAAAACATGAATAATGGAGGTCCCAAGTAGCAGAGATACATCCATTTCAAATTATGATTCATTATGTCAATTGGTAGCTTCTTCATAACCTCACCAACAATCATTTACCTTGCCCAATGTGTCCTTCATGGTTCAGTGATTCGACATACTTCACTTAACTTGAAGGCTTTGTAATTTTTTTTTTGAATTTTCAATTTTGAATTTTAATTTTAAAATCAAATGTTGGCTTTGCGAAATTAATGTCATGTCTTGATTTTCCAAATTAACATATCTATAACATGACAACCCTTATTACCATACTAAACTCGGGAATTATTTTCATTGAAACAAGAATTGTTGCACTTCATATAGGCACATACACATTACTTGGTCAAAGGTCTTATTGAGTTTGAATATTGTCTATCTCATATGCATGCTTATTCAAACTATCTCCAATAATAGACTCTACCTACCAAGATAGATCAAAAGGTCTTTAATAGGCTTGAAATGGGGTCTATAAGGGGCATGGGTTAAATGAAAGCCATTTTAAAATTGGATCTGATGTGATACTATGGACAAGCCTTCGGACTATAAACTTTTCTTGGAACTTTAGATAGTTGGGACCATGAAAAGATAGAGCTTTGAACATTCTTCTTTCTTTTTGACATGAATCTGGATCTTGATTGGGACTGTCTTTTCCCTTCTAAAAAGGTTGATACCCATATTCCTTTTCTTTCTTCTTTTCCCTTTTCTTTCTCTTTCTTTTTCTTACTCCTTTTCTTTGAGCATTTTATCATTTTATCATTCTCCCATGTAGGACTGTTAAGTACATGACTTTTAAGAACTGGATGAATTTTCTCCTTTTTCTCTAATTTTGATTGAATCTTTGGTTGGGCTAGACCAATTCAAGTCAAACTGTCCTTATAAACCAAATGGAAGCCTTTTGCTACTTTAGGTAAAAGAGAACTCAGTTGGCTTTCTGAACCATTTTGGGTTTTATTTTTTTTTTCTCTTTTGTTTCTTTTGTCTCTTCTTTCTTTTCTTTTCTTTTTTTTTTTCTTTTTTTTTTGGTTCTAGCTCTAAAAGAGTTGTCTTGTTTGTACCAACTTAAGTTTCTAACAATGGATGAGTGGAGTGACATAAATCTTCTTTAACTGGGGTAAATCGTTTGTTACTCTGATGTTATCTTAATAGATTGGAGATATTAGGTGAACTTCAACTACCCTTATGGTTTTGAGAACATCAACTATCCTTACGGTTTTGGCTATGCATTCCATTCTTTGATCTTCTTGCCTCTTCACCTTAGCAATCATAAGACTTGTCAAAAGCATCACAACTGCTCAGTGTAGGTTATTGGGGTTTGTAAGCCAATGAAAAGAAAGTTAAAATTTTATGAAGGCTCAAAGGGACAACTAGGAATTGATATTTAATTGGGTGGATACTAGTTGTTGGCTAACCAAACAATGCCTAGATCATCTCTTCCTTAAATAAGCAGAGTTCAATTTCGTCTTGAAAATTTATCAAAGTATGTTCTAAGACTGACTAGGACCTAGACAAATGTACTTATGCAGGAGCCCTCTCTAAGTAAGCATACACAACTCAATGCTATAGAACAATTCCCTCACCTAGTAAAGTCATTCAAGTCATAATGCATAAATATATTAATTCATGAATCATCAAGCTAGATTCCTCATTGGTTGAGCACCAAAATGAACAAAGACCAATAAAAATTTTGATGAAAGTAATTTATTCAAACAATCTTAATTTTAAAAAAATATAATTGTTCAATAAAACACCAAATGAAGAAAATAAAACAAAAAAACAAACAAGCCAAGGGAAGTTTGTTGAGTTAAGCTTCTTCTCCTTTCACATCTTCAATATTCCCATCTTGAAAGGAGGATAAGACAATATCTTCTTCCAATCCTCCTCCTGCCATGAAAGTTGCTTGCGGTGGCACTCTGTTGAACTTAGGCAGAGGATTGCTTTTGGTATTGGGCTTATCCAGCTCGGGTAGCTTACCACTGTCAATCAAATCTTGGATCTCGTATCTTAGACAAGCACATTTATTCATCTCAAGCCCTTGCATTTGATGAAATTGAAAGAAGGCCTCGTCATTGAAGTTTGGAGGCAGAGGATTATGTAGCGGCCGAGGAGCCAATGATTGTAACAATTCTTTCTTTTGTAGCTTATGAAAAACCCAAGATAGAGGTTTTTTCAACTCTGAGAACTGTCTTTTATTTCCTTGACCAGTTGCATTAACATCAACTTCTTTTCGTGTGCTTTGATTGCTAGGCTGATAATTCCCTTTCTCATTCCTTCTTGCCGAAAAGCGGTTCTTCTCCCTTTTCCACTCTTCAATTTGCAAGCCAGCTTGCAAAAGGTCTTTGAAGTCCCTTATAAGGGTGTGAGACAACCTTTCAGGGAGGTGGGGCAGGACACCTCTGACTATCATCCTGATTTGGTCTGAGTCATCAGGCCTTCTTTTGAGAAGTGCAGCCTTATTTCTCCATCTTTTCACATAGTCCACAAAATTCTCATTTGGTCTTTGCCTAATGGTTTCCACCTCCATCAAGGTTACTTCTAGCTCGATATTATACCCATATTGCTAAATGAAAGCCTTGTACAACATGTCCCAATCTCTTTGAGTACTTTCCTCTAAGGTGTCGAACCAATTTTGGACAACAGGGTCTAATGAGAGCATGAAATACCTCAGAGTTTGAGCTTTAGTAGCTTAGGCAGAATGCATAGCAGTGATGTACTGTTTCACATGGAGATGAGGGTTTCCATTACCATTATACCTAGCGAAGGAAGGCATCTTGAACTTATAAGGGACCTCCTCATCTTGCTCAAACAGTTTGTCGATCTCAGACATCTCTTTGGTTTTTAGCTTCTTTTCAAACTTCTTTTCTAAGTCAGCAATCATCTTTTCAACATCTGAAGTTTCAGTTTTCTCCATAGCTGATCTTTCAACAACCTTTGACTCTTTCTTCTTGTCTTGAGGATCTTAAAAGTATTGAGCCCAATCATCATCATCATTAATGATCCTCTTATCATCATCAAAAGCCACTTCACCAACTTTAACATTCCCCTTATCTTTCTTGGTGCTTGCAGATGCTTCAGCATTGTTCCCAAACATTATAGTCATTTGATTCTTCGCAATCTTATCTAGGGCCCCCTTTAGTTCGTCCATTTTAGCATTGAGGGCATCATCCACCATTCTTTGAATTTTTTCAGGCTCCATTGCTTTTGGAGAAAAAGTGATTGAGTCGTTGCTAGATTCTTCGTCTCCGGTGTAGGTTGGATTGTCGTAAGCTTTTGAACTGTCGTAATCCAGGGCTGTGAGCCAAAAAGGATTAATGATATGTGATGTGATGCATGTATGCATAAACAATAAACAAACAAGGATAAATAGGATATTCCTTCCCACTATATAACTTCCACACACGGATGGCGAGTCACTTTTCCTAGGTATATCGTTAACAAAGTACCAACATGGGGTATCTTATTTTCGATAAATTCTCTCGAATGTTTCAACCAATAGTTATATTTTAAAAATGAAAATTAGTTCATGATAATTCCCATTAATTAGGTTTTAATCCATTCAACCAGCTAAAGTAGCTTTTATGCCATATTGGATTAAAACTAAATTAAGAGGTTTAATATAAATAGATTTCTCACTTGAAAAAGTAACTAATGATTCATGCCAAAAACAAGCCCATGGTTAATAATTCTTAGTAAAAACTAGGCTCACAATTGTTTTTTGGTATTTTCATAATTGACCTAAATATTCATAAGCTCTTTTAAAAGATTATGAAAATAATTTTGTTTCTAAGCCCATTGTAAAAAGATTTTAGAAAAAATAGATTTTGGTCTTTGTATTTGGGTCATGAGAAAAGAATTTTTGATTTATTTTTTAGAAAAGTTTTATGTCCAAAACCATCTTAAAAAGTCTTGAAAATAGCTTTGGTCTTTTGGATATAAAGAGAAATTTATTTTGAGCTTACAATGTACTTAGGTCATATTAGAAAAGGAACAAACCAAATAAGCCATGATTTAAGCCAAGATAAATTAATCATAGTCAAACAACAAGCATTTGGGGTAAAAATCTAAGGAAAGTAACTAGGCCGATTATATGAGCTTTAGTCTTTGGGTTGAAAGGTTTAGGTTCCTATAGTAAGTATATACCAAATGGTACAAGGCTATGAGTGGTTATACCATGCTCGATCTCCATACCTTGAGTGAAAGTATGATATCTCTTACATAACACAACAAGGGTAATACTGACGTCCTAATTCACGCACACGATGCAAACTAAATGATGCAATGGATAATATCATGATAAGAAAGAATAGAATAATATAAAGACCAATGGAATCAACTTCTCTTATCCCTAGTGGAGTCGCCACTATGAGCGGGGATTTTTGCCCCCACTCCCAGTAGAATGGTTCTTACGACTTCTGCAATGTTTAGGCTTGGGGCCTTAAAAAACACAGGCCTAAGCCTAGAGAAAATTGACTCACCATCCGGACGGGCCAAAAAAAGAAAGGGGTGGATGACTTGATTCCTAAGGAATCCCCAACCCCTTAATGGGCTTGAAAAGTTGGGCACGTGTGGGGAATGTGAAAAATGGCCCAGCACTCCCATAACTCCCGGTTCATTGGAACCGGCCTCCTTTGAAAATAAAATAAAATCTTTAGATATTTGAAAGGAACAAGCTACTATGATGATTTGGAAAATAGAATTAATTAAGAGTTATGGTTTGAATAAATTAGGTTTTAGGTTTGTATTTTGAATAAAGCTACTGTATTTTGAATAATCATAATAAAGGAAGTTAAACATAAAGACTTACAATGCATAAATAAACATTAACCACTTCGACGAGCCCATATGGCAGTCTCACTAGCCGGTTAGCTGGCGGGAGTCAAGGGAGCAGCACCCGTTGCGAGGTCGAGGGCCGCTCCCCAAAAGATTTCAAAAATTGGCTTTTAAGGTTGTAGGTTTTGGTGTTGAAAATTAAGATTTTAGGGTTTAAGATTTAGAAAATAGGATTTCAAAATTGAAAGAAATAAGCTACTACAAATCTTAGAAAAATAGATTTGGCTAGGGTTTTAAGAAAATAGATTATTGTTTTGTGGTTTTAGAAAAGTGTAATTAGGGTTTTAAATTTCAAAAGTTAGTTTTACGGGTATTAAGGTTTTAGGGTTTTGAAAAAAATATTTTTTAGGGTTTTAAATAAAGTTTAGAGGGTAAATAGAATAATTGATCAAATAACAAAAACATGGATGTTTAAATAATTGATCAAATTGTATGATGAAGCTACTGCGAACATAAACAAAGAAATAGAGATTCAAACCTCCGTTGTTGGTTCCACCACAATCTTGAATCCTGGTTGAACAATAACAAAGATAGTGTGGGCTGCCTTTAATGGGTTGTATATTGTTTGCTGCCTCTTGATTCTTCAAGCTTGAGATTATGAATAAACTACCAAAAATAATTCTGAGCTCCAAAGGTCCAGATCTTCTTTTAAGATCAAAAGTCCCCTTCTATGTGTTTTAATGTAGTATTTATAGGAAAAAAAATAAAATCCTAATTCTAATAGGCTAAGGAAATAAAAACTTTTTAGGAAATAAAATTAAAAACTAAGTAGAATAGGATTTTGGCAAAACCGCGCACGTGTTTGCGAAAGTGCGCTGGCAAAAAAATGCTGCTGGTGCTGGGCGCAGGCCAGCCAATTCGTCGCCAATTTTTATTTATTTATTTATTTATTCCCTTTTTTATTATTATTTTTTATTTTTATTAAAAAATAAATATTATAAGTAATAAATATTATTAAATAAATATTATTTAATTAAAACACCACAAAAATTATTTTGAACTATTTAAAAATATCGAATTGGACTGGGTAAAAATTAAGGGTCTACAATATTTTTAATAATATAAATAAACTTAAAACATCAAATTGAATGGCTTAGTATGGTATTTCACAGTTAAAGTGAGGTTAGCATTAAATTTGAAATTTTTATTTGAATGGTATTTAATTATGATTTAAGATTGGAAATGCCTTAGAATGTGATACTAAATAATTATTTATGATCACATTTGGTTATTGGAAATGCCTTAGAATGTGATACTAAATAATTATTTATGATCACATTTGGTTTAGGCATTAAGGAGAGTTGATTTGCCCCATCCAAGTGTTGAAGGGCAAGTGGAAAGAGAAGGATTGGAGGGTGTTTGGGCTTGTTTTTTATTGCTCTTAGAGGTAAGTACAAACTTTGGATGAATTGGACATATTTGCATTACATTAGGCTTAACATATTTTGGATTGGAAAATGTATTAAGTTACTTGATACATGGAACATGTATGAATAATATGCTATGACATGTGTAATGTCATATATGTATTAAATGCATTGTGAAAAGCCATTGTTAATGGCTAAATTATGTAAAATGTGAAATATGTGTATTATGTGAAAATGATCCAAAGTGTTTGGATAATGCCATTTGTTGTATATGCATTAAGGGCATTGTTAAAAAGCCATTTGTAATTGCTAAAGTGCATAAAATATGAGTCATATGTGAATTATGTGAAATTACCCAAAATATTTAGGTGATGAGTTTTAACGTAAAATGTGATGAAATGTGATAAATTGATATTGGTATAAATGAAAAAAATGAGAAAAGTGAGAAAAATATGAGAAAAGAAGCAATGTGACTAATAGATAATGAAAAATGAGACAATGTACCTAGCTTGATTATGAGAAAATGAGAAAGAGATTGATAATGAAAAATGTGAATTAATTGTGTGCCTAGAATATTCTTCAATTTTTAGAGTTTTATGTTTGGCGGTATGCCTATAAGGTTATCCTTATTATTTGTCTTCAGGGCTAGCTTTTGAGCAATTATTGATTTACCTTCGGGCTAGACGTTGGACGTCACTTGCAATTGGGTTAGTTGCTGGGCATCACTATGATTTGCATTAGGGCTAGACGCTGGGTGTCACTTGCCTTCGGGCTAGACACTGGGTGTCAATATGGACCAAAATGGTAACTCTGAAATTTGAATAGCATATTAGATCCTTTGGGCCCATGCTTGTGTTTGCTTTATATGAATTGTGAAATATGAAACAATTAAGAAATATGTTAAAATGAAATGATATGAGATATTATATCCATATGCATTGCGCATTGGCATTATATTTGAGTTTTATTATTATTATCAAAGTTTATGCCGTTAGGCTTTTGGCTTAACGCGATTGAAATTTATTGCGCAGATGACAAGGTAGATCCTGTAGAGCTGGAAAGTTCATCTAGACCAGGTCGGGTCTAGCTTTGAGATTGTGTGAGTTGATTTTGCTGCTTCTTCGAGATCAGTGCCAATTACCAGCATGTATATATTTTATATTATCGTATATGTTGATATTATATATATTATATTATGTTTTGAGGTATATATATATTGTAAATTATAAAGATTGTGTTAAAAAAAACTTATAGGGTGGGTTGATATGTGTTTTGAAAAATATATATATGTATATGCATAAATGTTTTGTGAAACTTGGAGAAATTGAGGAGTATTTAGGAAATGTATGAATTGATTTATTGGGAGTGCTTTTGTGTGCAGGTTGTGGCTTTGTTGAATTTAAAAATGTCCAAATTACAGATAAAACTCTGAAAAAGTTTTTCAGATATTTTTATGAATAATGCTTATTTTAGTACCTATAATTTATGATATATTTTATTTGTTATTTAAATATATATTTTAAATTTGAAAAGTAAAATTTTTTTATTAAACCAGACTGTGATATTTTATACCATACATGCATATTTAACATATACTGGGTATATATTGTACGTATATAGAGTATAAGAGTGTTACATTGGCATTTATAATTTTTACATTTTCATTGTGTTTGTATGTTTTGTGATAATACTTGTCATGAATCTTTATTGATATGCATGTTAGAGATCTACTATGTACATGCTTTAATACCATATATTTGTTAACTTATCATTAAAATACAAGTGTAGGAGAAATATAATGTGAACGATAATAATGAAAGAAGATAATAGCATATTTATATCTGTTGTTGCAGTTCTTAACTTATTTGTATATGTTATGATTCTATTTGATAATCATGTATCTGGTAACATCTAATTATATTAGAACCAATATATATAAGAGGTGGAAATTGATTGGGGTGGGTTCGGTAAGCCTTAATTTTCCTTCGGGCTGTTTGACGATTCAAATTTCATATTTTCCAATTTAACTATTTTCTTAAAAAATTGATTTGAATTTGAAAATAAATACTATGGTTTTTAATTCAAAGGGTCATAATTGATGATTACATTAATCATGACTATAATATTTATCTTATATTATATATTTATTATTATTTAATTAAGATAAATATAATATATATAGAGTTATTTCAATACATGCATTTGTCTTGATTTTATTTTTCTCATACATATAAATAATCATTTCTACCAATTTAATTATTTTCTTTAAATTTAATTTGAATTTGAAAATCAATACTAGATTTAATTACTATTATTATTATATATTTATCTTATATATAATGATGGTTATCTTATATTATATATTTATTTTTTGATTAAGATAAATATATTATATGGAATTATTTCAATACATGCAGTTATCTTCTATTATTTTATTTTTATTGCAAGCTAGTCAACATATTTATTATTTAATTAATAAAGGTGCACTGGTTAATAAACGTAATAAAACACTTTCCTATGCATTGGTTAATGAAGTTTATAGGCCTAATAAATACCAGTCTATATATAGCCCTATTAAACATTAAGCACTTATTCAACTTCATATCCAAACAAAACAAAGAATTTACAGAGAGAGGAAAATAATACGGGAAATATATTCCGATTTCATGGAAAATCCAAGAGCGTTTATCGCAGCTATTAAATACATCAAGAAACAACACCCTTTCCCGATGAGTTCTAATACTATATTTTTGCATTTTACTATTTTCCTAGTGAGTTCTAACACTTTTTTTTTCATTTTGTCATTTTTCTAGTAAGTTCCAATGCTATAATTTTCCATTTTGCCTTTTTTTAATATAAAGTTCATATTTGTATTTTTGATTTATTTTTTCCAATTTAAAAAAAAATTGGTTACATAGATGTGTATAGTCGAGAAAATTAATTTTGTTGTTTGTTATCAGAAAATTGTACACCCCTTCATCCATTTTATTCTTATAGATTAGAAGTTTTGATGATTTAATATAATAAAATTTAATTTGTTTAATATTTCTTGATTAAAAAGTTCAGATTTTTAATGAAGGATTCCTATTAATGAATATTTTTTTTTTGCTATTTATCCATAATGCAACAAGCTTATGAATTGATGGTTATTTCTTGATGAAATCAATAAGCATGAATAAATCCAGTTTTGATTGCATGTCTTATGTTATTTACTATATACAATATTTGTTTATTTGAGCTCATTCCAAAGAAGGTATTTGAATTCATTCGTGTGGAAAGATTGGATCGTGTAATTACACTAAGGTGTGAGCATGAAAACGAGTGGCTAATAAGATGTAAACAAAATGATGACGTCCTATACTATTTTGAAAAGGACTGGCATGAGTTTGTGGATATGTTCATGGAAGATGGAATTGGAAAATTTGACTTTCGAGTTCCTAGGATTGATATGTTTGATCTCATTGTTTACTACAAAAACAACCAGGTCCTTGTAAGAATTTAATGAAGGTTCCTATTCATATGTTTAAAGTCACTCCTCCTTCTTCACCATCTTCATAATCACTTTCTTTAGAGATTTCAGGTGATCCTCCTCAGATTGATACTAAGTTAACTTTCAAATTGACTGCATGTGATTGGATGTACAGATTGGTGAGTATCAAAACTTTATATATATTTACAGCCTATTATGCTCTCTATAATGCTTTATGATGTACTTTCAAAATTGGTTGTATTATTATTCTATCCTTTTTCATGATTGGATCTTAAACCTTCTAAAATGCCAAATCTTATACCCCCTGTTATGCCTTGTCTTATGCTCTATAGTTATGTTGTCTTATTTACACAATATTTATCACTTTGCTTGCTTGATTTCGAGTATCCTTATTTCATTTCATTTTAATTTTTACAATTTGAAAGCAGAATATTCCTGTTGATTATTTTAAGGAGAACCTTGACTTCATTGAGGTGCATAACATTGATTGACAAAGATTCCTAATAAAGGCTGAAAATGGATTTGAGTTCCAGGTGTCATTGGTGAAGAGGATGAAGGAACCTTCAAAACTAGGATTAAGAAAGGATGGATAGATCTTTTCAAAACTAGGATGAAACATGATGATTAGGTTGTTTTAGATATCATAAATGTCTTAAGTGGTGTTTTGACCCTTAATATGATTAGAATCCAGTGAGGAAGTCTATGATATAATTTAAACTTTTGATTGATGTTGGATGTATTTATTTTTATATTTGTTTTGCTTCAGACTGAACATAATATGTACATTATTGTGGAAAAAAATAAATTGGCATTTAGTCTTTTATTTGCCATAGTTTATTATAATACTCTATTTATTAATAAATATATATATATATGTATTTTTAAAAATTTTCACTTTATGTTTGGATGTTTTGTGAAAGTACTTATAATGTCTGTTATTGATATGCTCCATGCTATTGATGTCATTATCCATCTATATAAAATCATCAAATAAATGTAACTCACAGGGGTGCTGGGTTTGGATTGAAATAACAACGAGGTGAAAAATCAACATAATACCATATATTTCTTGGATTAGGATTGAAATACAAGTGAAAGAGAAATAGAAAGTAAACAAGAATAATGAAAAACGATAAGATTATATTCATATCCTATTCCTCATATCAGCAATGCATATTCTTATCACTTAACAACCTAATATCAATTACTTCCTACCTTACATCAAATTTAATAACAACCTTCTTTAATTCTCAAATTTGATACTAAACCTTACAGACACATATTCGTTGACAACTTTATTTCTACCTACATTCAACCTTGACTTCTATATGTAAAATTTTAGCAGTGAATTGTAAAAATAACTCCTCAACTAGAAAATATATAAACAATAAAAAATAACATGGCTAACAATTGAAATATAAAACATTACATAGAGCATTGTCATGCTTTTTCTAATTCATTTTTTAGAACAAATATGAGGCATTTTGCATTTTTGTTCAAAACATACAACTAAACATTTAATGAGATTTATGTTTCATAAAAAATAAAGAGGTTTCTTTTTAAAAAAACAAATATGAGTCATTTTGCATTACTGTTCAAAACATACACTGAAAATTTTCTCTATGATAATGAGGTTGCATTACAAAAAAAAAAAAAGAAATTAACAATTCCTAAAATCAAATAACATTTTCCAAAACAGAAAAAGGAAATAAATCTTCCATTATCAATTTTTTACCATTTTCAAACCAATAAATATTCTAGCCAAAAACACTGATATAAGAGAGCCAATATCAAACTTCATCTTTCCTCATCAGAACTAACTATAAATTGTTCTTCTTCTTCATTAGTAGGACATTTGCCATCCATTAATCCATATCCTGATCTCTAAAAGCACTTGATGAATAATTATCGGCTGAAAATCGATTCTAGAAAGTTTTCAATGCATCCACTACCTCTTCCATTGAATCATAAGATTGATATACACTCCCTTTCACTCCAACAACAAAAGGTGCATAAGCAGGCCATGAATCATATATGCCAGTCATCTTACGGTGAAAACAACATAAAACTTTAATTTATTTCTTTTTCAGCGTAGATCTATTGTCTCTGCCCTTCAATTTGAAAGAAAAAGTTGATTGTTTCAAGTTGTAATTTTCTTTTGCAGACTTCTTTTTAGTTTATTTTATATTCTTTGTTTTTAATATATATTTTTTTATTTTGAGTGGTTGTTATAATTAATCTTTACTAGGGAATGGATAATAAAGAGTTGGAAATTGAAAGAATATTTTAAAAAAGTTACCTTATTAAATTGTGTCTGATAGGAAATTGGAGTAATAAATATGAGAGATAATGTTATTTTGAAATTCAAATTTGAAGATTGAAACCCTAAGAAAAGGATATAAAAGTAAATTTAGATATCAAAAAGTTGATTCTGGGCATATAATGTATGGCCATTTAATAGCACCCAAATTTAAATATTTTCAAAACTATATGTGAAAATTGACTTATTACAAGGAGTTATCTTAAAGTGTAGGATTTGACTATTGTAAAACTGCTACAATTTGGAGTTTGACAAATGGTCTTTACACTTCCAAAAATGTATGGCTAAATAACTAAGATTGTTAGGATTCATGCAATAATTGTATGAATTAATAAAGCTAAAATCACACAAAAATATCAATCACAAGTAGGAAATAATCAATCACAATAGCAAATAAAGAATATAAGAATTTAATATGAAAAACTCTCCATTATAGAGGGAAAAAACCAAGGGTCAGACTCTGAAATAACATTTACTATCAAGAAAAAATTACTATAATCAACCCCGAGTTTAATCACACTTGAGATCTCCAAATCAAGAAATACACAAATTACTTCTCTAGTCAATATCCCCTACAAATTATCCTTGTTTGTAGAGTAAACTAGAAAAATAACCCTTCAAAAATATTTGACTTTTAAAATATTAATTCAATCTTAATAAAACTCAAGAACTAAGAAAAAGAATCAAGAAGATAAAAAAAACAAAGGAAAACTCACAATCTTTTTCCTTTTTTTTTTACATCTCCTTTAGTCGCTACATTACACATACTTTCACTTTCTTTTTCTTATCTTTCTTTCTTTCATTCGGTGGTTATTAAAAACTCCACATAAAACCTTTTTTTTTCTTTTTATATGTGTTGCTTAGGGTAGTGGACTTGGGCCTTTGGGCCAATAATCTTCCCCTCCAACCTACAGGTGAGAATGTCTACTCCTCAACATCAATTGGAGCTCAAACCCGCCTCTTTGGCACAAAACTGATGTTTGTCTTGAGTCACCACTTTGATCAACATGTCAACCGTATTCTTATCAGTGTGAATTTTCTTTAATAAAATTTCTTTTTTAATCACCGTATCTCGAAGCAATGGCACCTCATATAAATATGTTTTATGCAATAATGGTATGTAGCATTCTTGCTTAAATCCAAAGCACTCTAACTAACATAGTTAACTATATACTCATCTTTCTTCAAACCTAACTCTTGGAGAAATATTTTTGACCAAAATAATTCTTTACAAGCTTCTATTGCTATAATATACTCTGATTCAGTTATAGATAAGATAACACACTTCTGCATTTTGGATTGCCATGACACAGTTTCCTTTGCAAAAGTAAACACATACCCTATAGTACACTTTCTACAATCAAGATCACCTGTCATATCTGCATCGATATAGCCCTCTAGAATTTGTCTTGAACAACAAAAATACAAACACATTTTAGAGCTACTTCTTAAGTATTTTAAAATCCATTTTATAGCTTCTCAATGTTCTTTCCCTGTATTGGAAACAAATCTATTAACTAAAACAATTGCATGTGCAATATCAGGTTGAGTACAAATCATAGCATATATTAAACTCCCAACTATAGAGGAATCAAGAATAGCTCCCATTTCTTCCTTTTCTTTTAGAGTAGGAGGATAATTCTTCTTAATAAGCTTGAAGTGATTAGCAAAGTGTGTGCCAATAGACTTAGCATTCTTCATATTAAACCTATCTAAGACTCGCTCAATATATTTTTCTTATAATAACCATAACTTCCTAGCATTTCTATCACGAACAATCTTCATACTCAAAATATATTATGCTTGGCCTAGATCTTTCATGTAAAAAAAAACTAAATAGTTCCTTTTTCAAACCATATGATTACCTGAGCATCATGTTCTACTATCGGCAAATTATCCACATAAAGCAGAAGGATAACAAACTTACCATCAGGAAATAATCTAATATACATACATTGATCTGCATCTATACTAGTATAACCATGAATAACCATGAAAGAATTAAACTTTTTATTCCACTACCTTAGAGCTTGTTTTAGTCAATACAAGCTCTTCTTTAATTTGCAAAATGATGTGTTCCTTTCCCTTCACTTTAAATCTTTCTGGTTGAACATGTAGATTTCTTCCTCTAGATCACCATGTAAGAATGTAGCTTTCACATCTAACTATACAAACTCACGATCCATACTAACTATCAATCCAAGAATCATTGTAATATAATTCATCTTGATATCTGGAGAGAAGATCTTATCAAAATCAATTCCCTTCTTCTAATTAAAACCCTTATCCACTGGGCGAGCTTTATATTTGAGTAGCTTATCTGCATCTTTCTTCAACTTGAACACCCACTTGTTCTTCAGTTGCTTCTTACCTTCTGAAATTTAACCAACTCATAAGTATTATTCTTCTTTAAGGAATTCATCTCTTCTTGCATTGATTTCATCTAATGAACCCTTTCCTTATGGGTTTGAACTTCTTGGAAGTTTTCTACTCCCTCTCTTTAGTAAGAACAACATAATTTGAACTGGGATATCTAGTAGATGGATGGTGCTCTCTAGATGATCTTCTAGGTTGTGGCTCTTCAACTTTAAGTGGAGGGGGCTGCTCCCTCTACTTAACACACTTTATTTATGAATCATCAACATCAAATAGAATTGGCTCATTGTCTATCCAATGTTTTTTATTTAATTCTCCTCCTGTGGCATGTGTAGTTGAAGGAAATTCTGGTAAAGTATCAAATGCTACACTCGTGCTTGACTTCTTAGTTGCCCTCAACTCTGATAGAATTTCATGTTCATGAAATACTACATCTTTAGGTCTGACAATCTTTTTCTTCTCTTGATCCCATATTCTGCATCTTTACAACCTAGAAAAATACAACGAGTGAACTTATCATAAGGGTTATGTCTCTACTATGTTGAGATTGTTGGACAATCAAACTCTATTTTGATCATTGACATCAAATTGATGAAGTACTAATGATTTCAAAAAAGTCTATATTGCAGGGATGAAAACCAAGCCTTTGTTCGACCGCCTGAGATACTAAGAAACTGTACAAAACCAGCCCAAGCACATAACTGAACGATACATATAGAATTATCAAGCTAAGCAAGCAGTGAAGTTGAATACCGAGCTGGATGCATGGCCGGCCAAGAAAAATGAGTGAACGCATAGCCATACTAAGCTAAATCCATAAATCTCACAGGAGTTCGCATTGTTAATGAGCAGTGAAGTCAAATCACAAGACAGGCATGCGACTGCACTCTAGCACCAAGTGACAGTGCCAAAACCGAGCCAAAATTCATAAACTCATAAAAAGGATCACAGTATCAATGTGCAGTGAAGTCAAGACACCCAAACTTTATATGACCATATAAGAAGCCCAAGCAACTACACAAAGCAATGACTGAAAACCTAAAAGTTGTAGAAGAGATGGCGGTCAACTTTCACGGTACTTTCTCAATGCTCAAATCCTCATGCGACCAACCAAATGAACTGAGTGACAGCTCAAGTCCAACAGATTTGAATCTTAGCACCCAAATACTTTGGATAAATGAAATTTTGACATGTGGATGAAGAAATTCTAAATTAATGGTAACCATGTGCAGAGCGATCGCATACCGATCTGTGCCACCGTATGACACAAAGGTATAGGTGAGCTAGATTCTGTCAGACAATAAAATTTAACCATTGGAATTAGCCATTATAGAGAATTTTTAAATTATACTACCGCACCCCGAGCCGAGCATCCGTACACTGAGGTTCAACCACCAAATTAATGGAAGACAAGCACTAAACATGTGGGAACCACCTCAAATGGCTAGTTTAAGACTAAATGGCTATAAATACCCCCCAAGAAACCTCTTATTTAAGAGTAATTATGATTGTAATAGCCTAAGAAATATATTTTCATTTTCATTTACTACAGTTAACATCTAAATTGTGTGAGTATTAGGTGTGAGCATTGAAAACACCATTAAAAATTTGAGTGCGAGCTTGGAAACACTTAGGTTTTAGAGCGAGCCTTAGGAAAACTCTTGTAAGGGTTGAGAGGATTGATCTCAAACCATTGTATAGTTTAGTGTGAGCTTGTGAAAATACCAAGTTAGAGTTAAGCTTATAAAAACTCAAGATTAGTGCAACTTTAATAAGTTTGTAAGGAAGTGGATGTAGGATTGAAGTAAATTCGAACCACTATAAATCTCTTGTGTTCATTCTTCTCCACACTACTTCATCTCCATCTTGATTCTCTTCATTTAACTTTTAAAAGTTTTAATTTATCATCACTACTTGAATCAGCCAATTCACCCCCCCCCCTCTTGGTTGCTAATTTGGGACAATAATTGGTATCATAGCCTCTAAATTTTAAGAAGCTTAAGTGTGAAATTTAATCCAAAATGGCAGTCATTCCACCAACAAACACCTCTACGTCAACTTCTTCTTCCAACTCCATATATAAAAACCTAAATCCATGCCTTAGACCTTACTTCGATGGAACTGATTACTCTTATTGGAAACATAAGATGTATTTATTCCTTGATGGTGAAGGAATTGAGCTTTGGGATTATATTAAGAATGAGTGGAAACCTCCTACTCATGAAGTTAATGGTGTCCAAGTTCCTCTTCTAAAAGCATAATGGTCAAGTGAAAATGTGAAAGCTCATTTCAAGAATAATAGGGCAGCCTCTATCTTGATGAATCCAATATCAAGAGAAGAAGGTGGAAGAGTCCAAAATCTTACTTATCCACATAGCATTTGAAAAACTCTTGAAAACTATCATGAAGGCACCACCCAAATGAGGTTTACCAAGAAGCAAAAGTTTATGCATGAGTATGAACTTTTCAAGATGAAGCCCAATGAGAACGTCACTGATATGACAAACCGTTTGCTTGCCATAGTCAACCAACTAAAGAAATATGGCATGGTTTATGATCAAGGTGAAGTTAATAGTAAAATATTGAGAGCACTAAGAGGAAAGAAGAGTTTTGAGTCTAAAGTTTCTTCAATTGACCTTAGCTCTTTGAGAACTACTGAACTATTGGGAAAACTTCTCACCTTCAAATTGCATACCGAAAGGAAAGATGAGCAAGGTGAAAAGGATAAGAGGAAAGCAATAGCTCTCAAAGCCAAGGAATTTGAGAGCTCAAGTGATGAAGATAGTGATGATAAAGAAGAAATCGCTATGCTATCCAAAAGGATAAGTAATTGGAAGAGAAAGATAAGACTACAAGCTAACAAAGGTACATTTCTTACATCCTCCTTTAAAGATAAAGAGAAAAAAAAATGAAGTAAAATATTATGAATGTGGCAAAACTAGTCACATCAAATCATATTGCTTCAAATTGAAGAACAAAAAAAGTGCTATAAGGAAAAGAAGAAATCACTCAATGCCACATGAGATGATGATTCCTCAAGTGAAAAAGAAGAGGAAGAAGAGCAAGGAATTGCCAATCTATGTCTCATGGCTATTGGGGATGATGATGATCACACCAATGAGGTAGGTACTCAATCCTTGAACTTAATTACATATGAGATAATGTTGACGATGCCTTAAATGATAGTGATTTGATTGAGCACATGAACCTTAGAGTAGAAAAGTATTTCTCTAAAATAAAATTTTATAAAAATAAATGTTCTAAGCTAGAAAAAGATTTTGTATCCCTAAAGAATACCACATTAGAATTAAAGACATCAAATGAATAATTGTTGGAATCCATTGATACAATGTCTAAGAACTCACATAGCTTAGAAAATATGATCAAGGAAAATAAAAATTTTGAGGGATCAAATAAATGAATTAAGAGAATCTATTTCAAATTTTCACAAGGGAAAAGAGGCCTTTAGATACATTAATCAACAATCAAAGATCACCCTTTTTGAAACATGGTTTAGGGTTTAATGGCTCATCCATCACTATATCTAATGCATCAACATTTGTAAAATCATCTATAACTCAAACCTCTAATGTCGAAGTTGTAAAGAACACTAATGCACACACCAAACCAAAAAATCTTAAAAGGATTACATTGGGTTCATAAGGCTCTAGAACTTTCATAAGGCTCTAGAACTAAAGTTCCAAGAACAAACCATGCATTCATGTATACAAGGCATGTACATAAACACAAAAGTGCACAAAAGCAATCTCATTCATCACACACTTGCAATCGTTTGCATGATTCATTAAATTTAAATAGAAAATTGTACAAGCATAAAACCTTGTGTTAATATATATATATATATATATTGTATGAAATTTGGACATAAGAGCACGTTTTCCAGTATTAGGAAGGCTCATCTCAAATTAGAGGATCATTCTAGTACTAACCCTCTAGGACCCAAATATATTTGGGTACCTAAAATAAGATGAACATTGTTGTTTTTTAGGTATACCTAAAATCCACTATTAATGAAAATATTTGGCTTGCGGATAATGGATGTTCAAGGCACATGACGGGCAATGCAAAAATTTTCACAACTCTTACCTACAAGCAAGGAGGTAATGTAAATTTTGGAAATAATGCTAAATGTAAAATCATTGGCATTGGTTCCATTGGCATGCTTGGTAAAAATATGATTGATAATGTATGGTTTGTTGATGGATTAAAACATAACTTGCTTAGTATAAGTCCATTGTGCAAAACCCTTGGTTTTTGAATGATTTTAAGTCTAGGGGCAAAATGGTAATTTTGCACTTTAGGGGCAAAATGGTAATTTTGCACCTTAGGGGCAAAATAGTCATTTTGTGCCCTCATGTGTTGTTTGAACATAATTTGATGGTTTGAATGTCTTTTTGATACTCAGGACGACGAGACGGTCATTTTGAGTATAATATTGTATTTTTGGGTGCCGAGGGTATTTTCGTCATTTTTAGATTTTTGTTGTTTTCGGTATTTTCGGGTATTATTATGCGTAAAACATATTTATAAATTATTTTGGGTTAAAGTTTGAAGTTAAAAATAAATTTGAGTTGATTTTGTGAATTTTATGGTTTTGGGTAAATTTTTATGAAAATAAATAGTTTTGGGGTGTTTTTAATTAAAATAAATTAGATTGGGGTAAAAGTATAATTTTAAAGAGTTGTTTTCCTATAAATAGGCCTAAAGTCAGATGGGGTAAGGTTTTTGGTCTTCTATTTTCGGGTGTTTTGAAAAAAGGGGGAGAAATTAGGTTTTGGGGGCAGAAAATCGGAGGCTGGTCGTTTTGAGCCGTGCGCATGCCAGAGGGAGTGTCGTTCGGCGTGAGAGGCTTGTCGTTCGGCGGAGAGACACGGGCCAAGGCTCCTGTCGTTCAGCGTGAGGAGGCCGTCGTTTGGCGTGCTGCGGGCTGGTTCGTCCCTGTCGTTTTGGGTTCTGTCTAGCAGCCATAATTTTCTAGTTTTGGGGTGTTTTGAGGTTTTTCTCGATCCCTTTTTCTTTGATTTGACTCCCATCTAACTAGAATATGTTCATATCATATTGGGTTGGTATTTTTCTTAATTAAGTTGGCTAAATTCGAATTATTATTTAATTAAATTGATTTTTACAAAATAGGTTAGGTTTTGAGGTTTTTATTATTTTGAGGGATTTTGGTTATTGAATTAATTGATTGGGCTAGTGTGTTGGGTTCTGAAATTTGATGAATGTATTGAATTAGGGTTTGATTGAATTGATTTGGGTATTAGGGTTTTCGAATTAATTGTTTTCTTTGAGTTTTTGGATGATTTAATTCTCTGCTGAAGTTTGATGTTAGTGCTATATGTTGCTCGATTTTTAATTAAATATTGGAACATGATAAAAAATCTAAACTTTGGATATGTGGCTCGAAATTGAGTCTAGTTTATGAGAAAAATAATTGTTGGGATTTTGGAGCATCGTATATAAAATTCAAGTTTGCTGCTGTTGTCTGAAGAACTATACTGTAGATGCGATTGCATCATCTGTAACTTTTGAAATTCATATTAAATGTGTAAAAATGTTTTAGATTTGATTTTACAAGAAAAATATGTTGGGTTATGTTTCTGTTATTATATTTTTGAAATAATTAGATCTTTCTACTGCTGTCAGTATACCTTGTGAGCTGTATACTGTTATGAATAAAAATTGGTTGAGAGACTTCTAAGTCTCGAAAAATTTATGAAATTTTGGTAGGATGCTTTTCAGATATCAAATTAACTTCTGGTTGAGAATTATAAATTTTGCATATACTGGTTAATTGTTTTGATTTTTACAAGTTGACACTCGTTATTCAGGTTTATCAGTAAAATTGTATTTGGTGAATATTGATTATTTAAGTAAGGTATTTGATAAATTTAAATTGTAAGGACTTTTTAATGATGTTTTATATTCTGGAAAGCAAGTTTAAAGGTGTGGTATTATGATGGTTAAGTTACGATTGGTTGACAAAAGGTTTAACCTTGTTGTGAAACTATTGAATTGCGTGCATTCACGTCATGCATTCCCATTTGCACTTGCATACATTTGTAAGGGTGGTTGTTAATTGATGGTTAATGGTTAGGCGGTGGTCCAGCAGCACCTCAGACTTAGGGTGGCAGATTGCTTAGCTGACTGTTAGACCAGGTAAGTTCTATGGGTGTATTTGAACTGTTTGTATTGTGCTACTTGCTAACAACTTATATATATATAAACCCTTCTTATAATATATTATCCTTTCTATATATTCACTAGACTATTCTTTCGAACTCAGCCTCGCATGCTTTAGGAGATAGAGAAACTTGCACGTGATTGTATTTATGTGAGAATATTGAATTTGATATTACTTGTGCTATGTGATGGTGTGTCATGAAGGGGAAGGAGGTTACTGAGGCTTAATGCCTATACTGCTACTGAGGCTTAATGCCTATACTGTTTACTGAGGCTACATGCCTAATTACTGATTACTGTACTGTACTGAGGAGTTATAAGGGCGGATGTGATTGATATTATACTGTACTGTTTACTGATTGGTGACCCCGATACACCATCTTGATTGCTTAATTTGTGAATGTATTATATAACTGTTAGATGTTTCTCTGCCTCTCATAGGCTTACTGGGCGTCTATATAAAGCGCTCACACCCTTACAGATTGTCTTGCAGGTTTATAGTGATTGCCTTCGTCTATCTTCTTTCTCTTCTTGGCGAAGTCGATCAGGTTTTTCGTTTGTGTTTATCGGTCTTTCTACTTAGAGCTTTCCGGATATTGAACTTTTGGGCGGATTGAATCCGAATCCCTTTTTGTGTAATAATTAGAACTTGTCTGCATTATATTTCCTGAATGATTTTATTAGGATTTGATTATATTGATGGTTTGCATTTGAACTAGGATTGAGGATTATATAAGTATTGAACTATTTTGCACTTAGACTGTTATGAATGTTTCTAAGGCTTATGTGGTCGGACTTTGGTTTGGCTGCATGCCGGTCGTGGCCCCTGGTTGGGTCGTGACAAAAGTGGTATCAGAGCCATAAGATTCAGTTACACTTATAATTTGTCTAGTTGTGTCCGGAAATCATTAGGAAAAATTCTTTCTGTGTTTCTTTTGCTTCCGCGTTAACCGATATGTTTATACTAATATCAGGAGTTATGTCTCAAAGAAGTACTGGAATTTGGATAGGGGGAGGTTCCTCTGGTGCTGGAACTTCTGGAACTGCAGATGGTGCTAATCTGCCTCCATGTGGACGGGGGAGACCTCCTAGAGCTGCAGCAGGGAATGTTAATACTGTAGGAGTTGTGCCTGATCCTCAGCCACCTACTCCTGGGAATAATCCTGTACCGGAGGCTACACTGGCTGCTGCAGTGGGTCAGGAGCAGTTTATGACTACTATGATGACCATGGGTAAATCTATGGAGACTCTTGCTAATGGAATTGCTTAGTTGGTGCAGAATATGAATCAAAATGCTGGGCAAGCCAATGAACAGCCACCTACTGTTGAACCCCAGTATGTGAGGTTAAATGAGTTTATCAGAGTGAACCCACCTACATTCTCCAACTCTGCTACTGAGGATCCGGTATACTTTATCAATGAGGTACGTCGGATTTGTTTAGCTCTCAACTGTACTGATGATAGATCTATAGAGTTGGCAGGCCATCAGTTAAAGAAGTCAGCTCAGGTGTGGTTCGATGATGAGATCAGAGATAGGGTTCGTGTCTGTGATGAGTTTAAGGACTTGTTCATGCAGAATTTCATACCTGAGAATGTTATGTGGCAAAAAGGCCAAGAGTTTGAGAGGTTGAAGCAAGGGGATAGATCCATAGCTGAGTACTATAAGAAGTTTCAGGATCTGCGACAGTATGCTACACACTTGATTCAGGATGAGGCTCGGATGACTCGCAGATTCGTGGAGGGACTGAACAATAAGTATTATGGTTTTGTTGCTAGCCATAACTACACTGAGTTGCATTTGGCTAGGAACACATCTCTGGGTTTGGAAAACAGAGGTAAGACTGACAAGACTGAGGATACCACTGATGTCAGTAGGAAGAGAAGTAGACCTAATGATTCGCATGGTTACCAAGGATAGAACAGAGATCAGAGAGGTAATAATAGAGGTGGTCAACAACAGACTTACCGATCGCAGAATCAAAATAAGGGGAATCCTGTTTGTGGGTTTTGTGGCAACCGTCATCCAGGAGATTGCTGGAGATAGATGGGAGCATGTTTAGGTTGTGGACAGATGGATCACTAGGTGAAGGATTGTCCTAATTCTCGGCGTGGTCAGAATCAAGGAGGGCAGCAGAATTATGTGAGACCAGCAGGGAATCAGGGTAACAACAACCGTGGCAACGGTAATGGTAATGGCAATGGTTATGGCAGAGGTAATGGTGGTCGAGGTTATAATGGAGGCCGAGGTAATCAGAATGGTAGACGACAGAATGGAGGTTATCGAGGCTACCAATGTAATATCCTCATTTGTGGTCTAGAAGTTTTGATTATGTTATTGTTATTGTTGTTGTTGTTGTTGGTTTAAATTGAGAAAAGGAAAGTATATGTATATATGTTTTGGGAAGAAATAGGGTTTAGAGACAAGTTTATATGTTGTGTATATGGTGATATATATAACATATAAAATGGTCAAAGGGAGAGAGTCAATGCAAGAGGAGATTTTTATATGGCATGTGAAATTACTTAATTGGGTTTATAAGAGACAAAATCTAAGCTAAGTGATGAGGGGTATATGAGTAATTGCTTGAAATGAAATGCATGGTGGAGATTAAAAGAAGAAAAGGTGTTTGACTTGTGCATTTTCTTCTTTCTTTCTTGAAGTGGCCGGCTCTCCAAATAGCAAAGAGAAAGGGAGGTGTTCTTGAGGCAAGAAGTAATTTGAAGAGGCAATCAAAGGGTGTTGGTTAGAAATTTGTGGAAATTCTTCATTTAAGGTAAGTAATTTCTTGTTTTCTTTTATTAATTTTGAAGTTGTGGCTAAGGTGTATTGTGAATTGTTGAGTTGATGATTTGGTGTGTTTGATATGTGTTTACAAGTGTTAAAGTTGATTGTTAGTTAAAAGATTGAATTGAGGTTGGTTTGGTTGTGAAGGTTGTAAGTTTAAATGGATTTTGATAGTGGAAGTTCAAGTGTAAAGTTGGTTTTAGGGTTTGAGATGGTATGTGTTTAAATGTTTTGGTTGATGTGTTTTAATAAGGAATATTGTGTTAAACATGTAGAATTTGTGTTTAGAACATTGATTCCATTCATTTGAAACATGTTATATGGTGTTTGATGAGTTTGAGTGCAATTGGAGGAGAGTTGTGCATATTAGGGTTTGTGTTTTGGGAGACACGGCCAAAAGCAATGTGAGACACAGCCAAGCCAAGGAAATTTGGGCGTGTTGGTTGAGTTTTTGAGAGACACGGCCGTGTCCCTTAGCCGTGTTCACTACTGGATTTTGGTTTTGGGAGACACGGTCACAAGCTTGGCCGTGTCCCTTGCCCGTGTTGCTTACTGTCCAAGTGGGTTGAGTGACACGGCCACAAGCTTGGCCGTGTCCCTCAAGTGTGATAGTTAGGGTTTTCATTCTTTGATTTTATTGCATTGCTTTGGTTCTCCAAAGGTAGGTTGGTCCTTAAACCTAACCCTAAACACTTTAAACACACTTGAATCAATGAATGGTATAATCAAATGCATGTGTAAGGTCCTAAAGCTATGAATCATATCAATTGTTCTTTGCCCTAATTGCATTGTTGAGATTGAACAATGTTATGTTATGCATTGTGAATGGTAATGTGTTTCATAAGTAATATACATTGAAATGTATATCAAAGATGCAATGATAATTCAAATAAGATATGATATGAGACAATGCCATTGTGCTTGGCTATGATGATGTGATTGAAAGAAATAAGGCATGTTTGCCTAAATGTTGTTGAGAATTGAGAATGAAAATGATAATTGAATAATAAATGAATTGTGTGGCTAATGTGTTATTCCATTTTCAGAGTTGGTTGTTGGTGGCATGCCTAATAAGTGTAACAATCTCTTGAAGTTAGGTTGGATTGAATCCTTGAAGCCTAATTGAGATGTTACCACCCTTGAAGCTAGGTTGGGTTAGTTCTTGAAGCCAAGTTGGGTAGAAGCTTAGCATGCTTTGCTCCCCTTGAAGCTTGGTTGAACTTAATCCTTTAAGCCTAGTTGGGTATATGATATTGATAAATGTGATAACAAAACCAAAGCATTAACTCTGAAAATTGAATGGCATATTAGTGTGTCTTGGGCCCATGCTTGTCTTTGTTTAGTGTTGATTATGAATGGTTAAATGAATACTAATAAGGTATATGAAAAGATATTGAAATGTGAAAGTATGTTGTTAGTTTTGCATATATAATGTTACATGTATAATATGGATTGAGAAATGACATTGCATTGCACTAAGTCATATCATTTGCATGATTATCTTACTAAGCCGTTGGCTTAGCGCGATAGTGATTAATCGCGCAGGTAATAGAGTTGATAGGGGTGAACCCGAGAGTTCATCAAGACCAAGTGAGAGTAGACCTTGAAGAGTTGATTTTGGGAACTTAAAGATCAGAGGATATTTGCCAATCATGTATAACTCTTTTATATTTTGTAAAGATTTTGTTTATATTGTAAATATATATGTAATGATAAATATGTACTCAAATGTTTTCATATGTGTAAATATTTTATAACTTCTGCTGTGTACTACTTAAATGTATTTATATATCTATAATGTATATTGAGAAAGATGATGGTATTATATTAAAATGTTTTGAATATTGATGAAAAGCCGTAGCACTCCTATGTTCGGTGCACATATGCTATATTGTGGTGTTGTAGTGTGTGTGTACTGAATGTGGGGGTGTTACAATTGTTTTGGTATCAGAGCCTAGGTTTGAGATTCTCAACCTAGGTAAAATGTAATAAAAAGACTATTTTGACTTTAAAAAGTGGTTTTTGAATAATATACATGTTTGGGATTGGCAACCTCTGATCTTTAATAAGATGTAGTATGTAGTATGTTGTGTTTGCAGTGTTAGGTGTTGATGGATCCTCATTTGAGACAGTCGGTTGAGGGTAGTGAGGAGAGCGTTGCTCCTGATGAGGGAGCTAGAGTTGATAGTGTTGAGGAGGCACCTTCTTCGGTGTCGGGTAGACCAGCTGGAGAGGAGGTTCCGCCAGCCTGGTTTAGACATATGATGGAAGTTATGAGGCAAGCACCAGTGCAACCAGTGCCACCACCCCCTCAGCCTGTGGTACCAGTGAGGCACTATGACAAACTAAGGAAGTATGGAGCGGAGGATTTCCTTGGTACTACTGACCCAGCTGTAGCAGAGCAGTGGCTTGACAAAGTACAGAGGATCTTTATTCAGTTGCAAGCCACCCCTGAGGAAAAATTTGACTATGCAAGATCTTTGCTGCAGAAGGATGCCTACGATTGGTGGAAGACGGTGCCCCATTCTATGGATGATCCTCCAACACTGTCTTACACTGATTTTCTGAGGGAATTTGAGTTGAAGTATACTCCTAGGGAGTATAAAGACATGAAGAAGATGGAGTTCTTGAGCTTGAAGCAAGACAGCAAGACTGTTACTGAGTATGAAGTTGAGTTTATTCGACTGAGTCAGTATGCTGGGGGTATCATTGCTGATGAGATTGATAGATGTCGGCGATTTGAGGAGGGATTGAGGCCCTCGATCATGTGCTTAGTGGCTGGATCCAGATATCAGGATTTCTCCCAGCTAGTGGCAGCAGCTCGAAGTGTAGAGCAAGCTCAGGGTATTGCGGTTGCTTCAGAAGAAGAGGTTAGGGTTAGAAGGCCCCAGTTCGAGGCAGGGTCTTCTTCTGCGAAGAGGGGTAGAGGAAGTTTTGTTCCTCAGAGTAGTAGGAGCCAGAGACCAGCGGGTAGGTCAGTGCAGTTACAGAGGCAGAGATTTAGACCTGCAGCTTCAGTGGCGAGTGCTCCGACCCCTATGGTTCAGAGATCCACCTTACCCATCTGCATCCATTGTGGTAGGCCGCATGGTGGTCCTTGTTGGAAGGCTGGTGTTGCAGGGGTATGTTTCAGGTGTGGGTCACCTGATCACTTTGTGAGAGATTGCCTTGAGAGGCAAGAGCAGATGTCAGTTGATACAGCAGCTTCTCGACCTAGTGCGAGGGGAGGCCGAGGAGGCAGAGGTGTCAGCCGAGGAGGTAGACCGGGGTACAGTTCTAGAGGAGGTGCTACCTCCAGGGAGAGTAGGCCAGAGGAGGTTGGATCTTTCCAGAGGATGTATGTTATGCAGAGGCAGCCAGATGCATCGGCAGTCATAGCTGGTACTTTTTCTTTATTTAATACTCCAGTACTTGCTTTGATTAATCCGGGTTCCACGCATTCATATATTAGTGCATCTGTTTTGCCTGTATTTGATGTGCATGCTGAGTCCCTAGGATTTGATGTGTTGGTGACAAATCCGTTAGGGCATAGTGTGGTTGTGAGTAAAGTGCACCGGGATAGTGCAGTGAGGGTGCAGGGTGAGGAGTTCCTTGGAGATTTGATTGAGATGCCATTTAAGGAATATGATGTGATCTTAGGTATGGATTGGCTATCTCGACATGGAGCTGTGGTGGATTGTAAAAAGAAAATTGTTTCTTTGAGAACGGGTGATGGTAGAGAGGTGATAGTATCTAATGAGCAGGAACAGCTAGCCTCCTTATTTGTTTCAGCTGTTGCAGCTAGGAGATTAATTAAAAAGGGGTGTAAAGCCTATCTTGCTCATGTGGTGGATACTAGAGTGAGAGGTTCTCCTATTGATGATATACCCACAGTTGCAGATTTTCCAGATGTGTTTCCAGAGGAGTTGCCAGGATTGCCTCCTGAGAGAGAGGTGGAGTTCGGTATTGAATTGTTGCCTGGTACCACTCCTATCTCTATTACTCCTTATAGAATGGCACCAGCAGAATTGAGGGAGTTGAAAGTGCAATTACAGGAGTTGTTGGATAAAGGATTTATTCGCCCCAGTGTTTCTCCTTGGGGAGCTCCTGTATTATTTGTGAAGAAGAAAGATGGTACTATGAGATTATGTATCAATTATAGGCAATTGAACAAAGTGACCATTAAGAATAAATATCCTTTGCCTAGAATCGATGATCTCTTTGATCAATTGAAGGGTGCAGCTGTGTTTTCTAAAATTGATATGAGATCAGGGTACCATCAGCTGAGAGTCAGAGCTGAAGATGTTCCTAAGACCGCTTTTCGGACCAGGTATGGGCATTATGAATTTTTAGTTATGCCTTTTGGTCTGACAAATGCACCTGCAGCTTTCATGGATTTGATGAATAGGGTGTTTAGACCCTATCTGGATCAGTTTGTAGTGGTCTTCATCGATGATATTCTAGTGTATTCAAGGAATGAAGAGGAACATGATATGCATATGCGGATTGTGTTGCAGATTTTGAGAGAAAAGCAGTTATTTGCCAAATTGTCGAAGTGTGAGTTCTGGTTGGATCAAGTAGCTTTTCTCGGACATATTGTTTCTGCAGAAGGCATCAGAGTTGATCCGAGCAAAGTTGAAGCAATTTTGAATTGGAGTCCACCCAAGTCTGTGACAGAGATTAGAAGTTTTCTAGGTTTGGCAGGCTATTACCGGCGGTTTGTGAAAGGGTTTTCTTTGATAGCTACTCCACTCACCAGATTGCTTCGTAAGGGAGTGAGGTTTTTGTGGACAGATCAGTGTCAGGCGAGCTTTGAACAGTTGAGAGAAATGTTAACTCAGGCACCTGTTCTTACTTTACCTGTTGAAGGCAAACCATATGTGATCTACAGTGATGCTTCACATAGAGGTTTGGGGTGTGTATTGATGCAGGAAGGGAAAGTTATAGCTTATACATCTCGACAGTTGAAATCGCATGAGCTTAACTATCCGACCCATGATTTGGAATTGGCTGCCATTGTGTTTGCATTGAAGATTTGGCGCCACTATCTGTTTGGGGAGAAATGTTTCATCTACACTGATCACAAGAGTTTGAAGTATTTGGGTGTCCAGAAAGAACTCAATCTTCGTCAGAGGAGATGGTTAGAATTGATTAAAGACTACGACTGCTTGATTGACTATCATCCAGGTAAAGCAAATGTTGTTGCTGATGCCTTGAGTCAGAAGTCTTTAGCTAGTTTAACAGTTTACTCGCTCTCGTTGCTTGTTGAATTGAGAGCATTGCATGCCAGTTTTGTACCTTGTGATGATGGTGCATTATTGGCACAGTTGCAATTGAAGCCGATTTTGTTAGATCAGATCAAAGAAGCTCAGTTGGCCGATAAGAAGATACAGAAGATTGTTTCGGATTGTCAGAGAGGAAAGGGTAGAGATTTTATTGTGAAGAGTGATGGAAGTCTCTGGTTCAAGAGCAGATTGTGTGTACCCGATGATGCTGATTTGAAAAGGGTCATTTTGGAAGAAGCTCATCAGTCGATGTTTGCTATGCATCCGGGTAATACGAAGATGTATCATGATTTGAGACAGCATTATTGGTGGATTGGGTTGAAGAGAGACATTGCTGAGTTTGTATCGAAATGTCTCACTTGTCAAAAGGTTAAAGCAGAGCATCAAGTTCCAACCGGGTTGCTTCAACCATTGTCAGTGCCAGAATGGAAGTGGGAAAGAGTGACAATGGACTTTGTGTCTGGGTTGCCATTGACACAAAGGAAACATGATGCCATATGGGTGATTGTGGATAGATTGACTAAGACAGCTCATTTCCTTCCGGTGCGGATGGATTACTCTTTGGAGAGGTTGGCTGAGTTGTATATCCATGAGATTGTGAAACTGCATGGTGTTCCAACTTCTTTAGTGTCTGATCGAGATCCCAGGTTTACTTCAAGATTTTGGAAGAGTTTGCATAGTGCTTTGGGTTCTCGATTACACTTCAGTACTGCTTTTCATCCACAGACAGATGGACAGTCAGAGAGGGTGATACAGATTCTTGAGGATATGTTGAGAAGCTGTGTCATTGATTTCTCTGGAGGTTGGGATAGATTCTTACCACTTGTGGAGTTTGCTTACAACAACAGTCACCAATCCAGCATTGGTATGGCACCGTTTGAAGCATTGTATGGTAGACGGTGTAGGACACCTCTTTGTTGGAGTGAACTTGGTGAAGGTAAAATAATTGGGCCTGATTTGATTCAAGAAACTGAAGAAAAAGTAAAGTTGATTCGAGGTAGGTTAAAAGCAGCTTCAGACCGACAGAAATCTTATGCAGATCTAAAAAGGAGAGACATTCAGTTTGATGTTGGAGATAAGGTGTTTTTGAAAGTATCTCCTTGGAAGAAGATTTTGAGGTTCGGTCGGAAAGGAAAATTGAGTCCTCGTTTCATTGGGCCGTATGAAGTGTTAGAAAGAGTTGGGCCAGTGGCGTATCGACTTGCTTTGCCATCTGAGTTGGATCGTATTCATAATGTATTTCATGTTTCTATGTTGAGGAGGTACAGGTCGGATCCATCTCATGTGTTGCCAATTGAATCTATCGAAGTGAGCCCATATTTGACTTTTGAAGAGGAACCAGTTGCTATCCTGGCACGGGAAGTGAAAGAGTTGAGGAACAAGAGTGTGCCATTGGTGAAAGTTCTATGGAAGAACCATGCAAAAGAAGAAGCGACTTGGGAAAGTGAACAATCCATGCGAGAGCAATATCCGCAGTTGTTTCAGCTTTGATATCAGGTAATTTCGAGGACGAAATTTCTTTTTAGAGGGGGAGAATTGTAATATCCTCATTTGTGGTCTAGAAGTTTTGATTATGTTATTGTTATTGTTGTTGTTGTTGTTGGTTTAAATTGAGAAAAGGAAAGTATATGTATATATGTTTTGGGAAGAAATAGGGTTTAGAGACAAGTTTATATGTTGTGTATATGGTGATATATATAACATATAAAATGGTCAAAGGGAGAGAGTCAATGCAAGAGGAGATTTTTATATGGCATGTGAAATTACTTAATTGGGTTTATAAGAGACAAAATCTAAGTTAAGTGATGAGGGGTATATGAGTAATTGCTTGAAATGAAATGCATGGTGGAGATTAAAAGAAGAAAAGGTGTTTGACTTGTGAATTTTCTTCTTTCTTTCTTGAAGTGGCCGACTCTCCAAATAGCAAAGAGAAAGGGAGGTGTTCTTGAGGCAAGAAGTAATTTGAAGAGGCAATCAAAGGGTGTTGGTTAGAAATTTGTGGAAATTCTTCATTTAAGGTAAGTAATTTCTTGTTTTCTTTTATTAATTTTGAAGTTGTGGCTAAGGTGTATTGTGAATTGTTGAGTTGATGATTTGGTGTGTTTGATATGTGTTTACAAGTGTTAAAGTTGATTGTTAGTTAAAAGATTGAATTGAGGTTGGTTTGGTTGTGAAGGTTGTAAGTTTAAATGGATTTTGATAGTGGAAGTTCAAGTGTAAAGTTGGTTTTAGGGTTTGAGATGGTATGTGTTTAAATGTTTTGGTTGATGTGTTTTAATAAGGAATATTGTGTTAAACATGTAGAATTTGTGTTTAGAACATTGATTCCATTCATTTGAAACATGTTATATGGTGTTTGATGAGTTTGAGTGCAATTGGAGGAGAGTTGTGCATATTAGGGTTTGTGTTTTGGGAGACACAGCCAAAAGCAATGTGAGACACGGCCAAGCCAAGGAAATTTGGGCGTGTTGGTTGAGTTTTTGAGAGACACGGCCGTGTCCCTTAGCCGTGTTCACTACTGGATTTTGGTTTTGGGAGACACGGTCACAAGCTTGGCCGTGTCCCTTGCCCGTGTTGCTTACTGTCCAAGTGGGTTGAGTGACACGGCCACAAGCTTGGCTGTGTCCCTCAAGTGTGATAGTTAGGGTTTTCATTCTTTGATTTTATTGCATTGCTTTGGTTCTCCAAAGGTAGGTTAGTCCTTAAACCTAACCCTAAACACTTTAAACACACTTGAATCAATGAATGGTATAATCAAATGCATGTGTAAGGTCCTAAAGCTATGAATCATATCAATTGTTCTTTGCCCTAATTGCATTGTTGAGATTGAACAATGTTATGTTATGCATTGTGAATGGTAATGTGTTTCATAAGTAATATACATTGAAATGTATATCAAAGATGCAATGATAATTCAAATAAGATATGATATGAGACAATGCCATTGTGCTTGGCTATGATGATGTGATTGAAAGAAATAAGGCATGTTTGCCTAAATGTTGTTGAGAATTGAGAATGAAAATGATAATTGAATAATAAATGAATTGTGTGGCTAATGTGTTATTCCATTTTCTGAGTTGGTTGTTGGTGGCATGCCTAATAAGTGTAACAATCTCTTGAAGTTAGGTTGGATTGAATCCTTGAAGCCTAATTGAGATGTTACCACCCTTGAAGCTAGGTTGGGTTAGTTCTTGAAGCCAAGTTGGGTAGAAGCTTAGCATGCTTTGCTCCCCTTGAAGCTTGGTTGAACTTAATCCTTTAAGCCTAGTTGGGTATATGATATTGATAAATGTGATAACAAAACCAAAGCATTAACTCTGAAAATTGAATGGCATATTAGTGTGTCTTGGGCCCATGCTTGTCATTGTTTAGTGTTGATTATGAATGGTTAAATGAATACTAATAAGGTATATGAAAAGATATTGAAATGTGAAAGTATGTTGTTAGTTTTGCATATATGATGTTACATGTATAATATGGATTGAGAAATGACATTGCATTGCACTAAGTCATATCATTTGCATGATTATCTTACTAAGCCGTTGGCTTAGCGCGATAGTGTTTAATCGCGCAGGTAATAGAGTTGATAGGGGTGAACCCGAGAGTTCATCAAGACCAAGTGAGAGTAGACCTTGAAGAGTTGATTTTGGGAACTTAAAGATCAGAGGAGATTTGCCAATCATGTATAACTCTTTTATATTTTGTAAAGATTTTGTTTATATTGTAAATATATATGTAATGATAAATATGTACTCAAATGTTTTCATATGTGTAAATATTTTATAACTTCCGCTGTGTACTACTTAAATGTATTTATATATCTATAATGTATATTGAGAAAGATGATGGTATTATATAAAAATGTTTTGAATATTGATGAAAAGCCGTAGCACTCCTATGTTCGGTGCACATATGCTATATTGTGGTGTTGTAGTGTGTGTGTACTGAATGTGGGGGTGTTACAACCAAGGTCAGCAGAATCAGGGTTATCACCTGAATAATCAGCAGCAGAATGTTGTACCCGCTTTGCCAGCAGGTCAGAACAATGCTCAAAATCAGAACCAAGGCCTGAATCAGAATTAGAATTATGCTCGGGTGTTTAATCTTAATGCTCAGCAAGCTCGGGCTGATAATAATGTGGTGCAAGGTACACTCTCTATATGTTCATTTGATGCACATGTTCTTATTTACCCTGGAGCTACTCATTCATTCATATCACCTAACTTTGCATCTAGATTATCTAGATCACATGAACTTTTAGCTGAGCCTTTGTTTATTCATACACCACTGGGGGATGAGATAGAGACGGTGGATGTTTATAGTAACTGTATGATTAGAGTTGAGGATGCAGATTTAGCTGCAAATTTGATTGTCCTATCTGTGTTGGAATTTGATGTGATCTTGGGAATGGATTGGTTAGCTTGTCATGGAGCTAATGTTGATTGTAGGGCTAAAATAGTCCGATTTGATTATGAAGAAGGTAAGTCGGTGACATTCCATGGTTCCAAGACCATTGGTCCTTGTCAAATGATTTCTGCTTTGGGAGCTAGAAGGTTATTACGTAAAGGTTGTGACGCCTATCTTGTATCTATTCGGGATGTGAAGAAAGAAGAAGTTAAACCAGAAGACGTCCCTATAGTGCAAGATTTTGTGGATGTTTTTCCTAAGGATTTGCCTGGGTTACCTCCTGAAAGGGAGATTGAGTTTTTTATTGATCATGTACCCGGCACAAATCCTATCTCTATGCCGCCTTATAGAATGGCACCGGCAGAGCTTAAAGATTTGAGGTAGCAGCTGAATGATTTGTTACAGAAGGGGTACATCCGATCGAGTACTTCACCTTGCGGAGCTCTGGTTCTTTTCGTGAGAAAGAAGGATGGTTCCATGAGGTTGTGTATTGATTATCGGCAGCTAAACAAGGTGACGGTCAAGAACAGATATCCATTACCAAGGATTGATGATTTGTTTGATCAGTTGCAAGGGGCGAAGTTTTTCTCAAAGGTTGATCTTCGGTCTGGTTATCATCAGTTAAGGGTACGAGAGAGTGACATACTTAAAACTGCTTTTCGCTAAAGGTATGGTCATTATGAATTTCTGGTAATGTCTTTTGGACTTACCAACGCCCCTGCTGCTTTTATGGACTTAATGAATAGGGTGTTTAGTCCATATCTTGATCGGTTTGTTGTGGTGTTCATTGATGATATTTTGGTGTATTCCAAGACTAAAGAAGAGCATGAGGAACATTTGAAGCTGGTTTTGCAAACTCTGAGGGAACATAAACTTTATGCCAAGTTCTTGAAATGTGAATTCTGGTTGGATAAAGTTGTGTTCTTGGGTCATGTTATATCTTCTGAGGGTGTTCATGTTGATCCAAAGAAGATTGAGGCAGTCATGGATTGGCCAAGACCAAAGACAGTTACAGAGATACGAAGTTTCTTGGGTTTGGCTGGTTATTATAGAAGATTTGTTAGAGATTTTTCTCGACTTGCAGCACCTTTGACTAAACTCACTCGCAAGGGTGTTAAGTTTGTTTGGGATGATGCTTGTGAGGAGAGTTTTAACTTTCTGAAAGAAAGGTTGACATCTGCACCTGTACTTGTTTTGCCGGAGGGCAATGAAGGCTATGCTGTTTACTGTGATACATCTGGTATTGGTTTGGGATGTGTGTTGATGCAACATGGTAGGGTGGTTGCTTATGCTTCAAGACAGTCGAAAAAGCATGAAGTTAATTATCCTACGCATGATCTGGAGATGGCTGCTATTGTGTTTGCACTAAAGATCTGGAGGCATTATCTGTATGGTGTTACATGTGAGATTTTTACTGACCATAAGAATCTTAAATATGTTTACTCACAGAGGGATCTGAACTTGAGGCAGAGGAGGTGGATAGAGTTTTTGGAAGATTATGATTATAATATTCAGTACCATCCTGGGAAAGCAAATGTTGTGGCAGACGCTTTGAGTCGCAAGTCTAAGGGGAGTTTGTCACATATTTGTTTGACGAGGAGGTCCTGATTTCTGAGATTCACCAATTGCTTGATGCGGGTTGGACATTTAATATGTCTGAAAAGAAGTTGTGAATAGTAGAGGGGTGTTTCTTGCTAGTTTGGCTGTGAAGCCAAATTTTCTTAACAGGATTATTTCTGAGCAAAGTAAGGATGCGAATTTGGAAATTTTACGACAGAAAGTCTTAGCCGGTGAGAACAAGGAGTTTGTTATAGATGATAAAGGTGTTTTGAAGTTTGGTACTAGGGTGTGTGTTCCTAAGGTAGATGATTTGAAGACTGATATCCTTAAGGATGCACATTTCTCTAAGTACACAGTTCACCCAGGTTCCACCAAGATGTATCGGGATTTGAAGCAGTTGTACTGGTGGAAAGGGATGAAGAATGATGTTGCACAGTTTGTTTCTCAATGCTTATCTTGTCAGCAAGTTAAGTATGAGCATCATAAGCCTGCGGGATTGCTTAAGGAGTTACCACTACCTGAGTGGAAATGGGAGAGAATCAATATGGATTTTGTTGTTGGTTTGCCTAAAGCTCCTGGTGGGCATGATTCGATCTGGGATATTATTGATAGATTGACTAAGTCCGCTCATTTTCTTCCAGTAAATACTAAGTACACAGTGTCGCAGTATGCCAAACTGTACCTCAATAGGATTGTGAGTCTTCATGGGGTCCCAGTTTCTATAGTTTCTGATAGAGGACCACAATTTACTTCTAGATTTTGGCAGAAGCTTCAGGAAGGTTTGGGAACTAATCTTCATTTCAGTACTGCTTTTCATCCTCAGACAGATGGTTTGTCCGAGAGGACTATTCAGACTTTGAAAGATATGCTGCGATTGTGTGTTCTTGATTATGGTGGTAGTTGGGCAGATCATCTTCTTTTGGTAGAGTTTGCCTACAATAACAGTTATCAGGCTAGTATTGGTATGGCTCCATTTGAGGCTATGTATGGCAGAAGGTGTAGGACTCCATTATATTGGGAGGAGGTTGGTGAGCGTCGAATTGAGGGTCCTAAACTTTTGCAATACAGTGCTGAGGTTGTACCAGTGATTCAAGATCGTATTCAGACTGCTTTTAGTAGACAAAAGAGCTATGCTGATTTGAAAAGAAGAAATCTGGAATTTGCTGTCGGGGATAGAGTGTTTTTGAAGGTTTCACCTTTCAAGGGTGTTATGAGGTTTGGTAAGAAGGGAAAATTAGCTCCACGGTATGTTGGTCCATTTGAAATTCTGGAGAGGATTGGTGATGTTGCTTATAAGCTTGATTTACCACCTCAGATGGCTTCTGTGCATCCGACATTTCATATCTCGATGTTGAGAAAGTATGTACCTAGTCCTGATCATGTGCTAGCTCCGGACACTGTAGAGATTAGTGATGATTGTTCTTATGAGGAGCAGCCAATGGCTATTCTGGACCGTCAGGTCAAGCGGTTGCGTTCTAAGGATGTAGCTTCTGTGAAAGTCCTTTGGCGCAATCATTCTGTTGAAGAATGCACCTGGGAAGCCAAAGAGCTTATGAAAGCTAAATATCCCCATCTGTTTGAGTCTTCAGGTATGTTTTAGATTTCGAGGTCAAAATCGTTTTAAGGGGGTTAGACTGTAATATTCTTCAGTTTTAGTGTTAGAGCACTTGCATACTAGCATAACATCATACTCATACATCGCATGATATTGTTTGTGACTGATGATTGACAATTGTATGCAATGGATCTTATTGAAAAGGTGTATGTGTAATGATGTTGAGTTACAAAATATTTTTGTTATTGGTTACAGAGGTACAGTATATTAATATTGTTATGGATTGGAAAAATGAACATAGATAATGTTATACTCGATTGATTGGCACTGATATTGACTGGGTTGAGCGCTAAGCACTATTCATTGATTTTGTTTTGGTTATCTGATAATTGGTTTTTATTTAATGAACTCTAAATGGATCGAACCTGGAATGGTCATTAGTGCTTGGTATCTTGTGGTTATGGCCTGATCAACCATAACGACACATACTAAGTAGACGATACCATCCGGATTTGTGTATAACTATTGTAATGACAGTTTTTGATGGATAATGATTATGTTGGATTCAATTGCGTGAACGCAATTACTTTAAGGGGGTTAGATTGTAAAACCCTTGGTTTTTAAATGATTTTAAGTCTAGGGGCAAAATGGTAATTTTGCACTTTAGGAGCAAAATGGTAATTTTGCACCTTAGGGGCAAAATAGTCATTTTGTACCCTCATGTGTTGTTTGAACATAATTTGATGGTTTGAATGTCTTTTTGATACTCAGGACGACGAGACGGTCGTTTTGAGTATAATATTGTATTTTTAGGTGCCGAGGGTATTTTCGTCATTTTTGGATTTTTGTCGTTTTCGATATTTTCGGGTATTATTATGCATAAAACATATTTATAAATTATTTTGGGTTAAAGTTTGAAGTTAAAAATAAATTTGAGTTGATTTTGTGAATTTTATGGTTTTGGGTAAATTTTTATGAAAATAAATAGTTTTGGGGTGTTTTTAATTAAAATAAATTAGATTGGGGTAAAAGTATAATTTTGAAGAGTTGTTTTCCTATAAATAGGCCTAAAGTCAGATGGGGTAAGGTTTTTGGTCTTCTATTTTCGGGTGTTTTGAAAAAAGGGGGAGAAATTAGGTTTTGGGGGCAGAAAATCGGAGGCTGGTCGTTTTGAGAGAGTGTCGTTCGGCGTGAGAGGCTTGTCGTTCGGTGGAGAGACGCGGGCCAAGGCTCCTATCGTTTGGCGTGAGGAGGCCGTCGTTTGGCGTGCTGCGGGCTGGCTCGTCCCTGTCGTTTTGGGTCCTGTCCAGCAGCCATAATTTTTGAGTTTTTGGGTGTTTTGTGGTTTTTCTCGATCCCTTTTGCTTTGATTTGACTCCGATCTAACTAGAACATGTTCATATCATATTGGGTTGGTAATTTTCTTAATTAAGTTGGCTAAATTCGAATTATTATTTAATTAAATTGATTTTTACAAAATAGGTTAGGTTTTGAGGTTTTTATTATTTTGAGGGATTTTGGTTATTGAATTAATTGATTGGGCTAGTGTGTTGGGTTCAGAAATTTGATGAATGTATTGAATTAGGGTTTGATTGAATTGATTTGGGTATTAGGGTTTTCAAATTAATTATTTTCTTTGAGTTTTTGAATGATTTAATTCTCTGCTGAAGTTTGATGTTAGTGTTGTATGTTGCTCGATTTTTAATTAAATATTGGAACATGATAAAAATCTAAAATTTGGATATGTGGCTCGAAATTGGGTCTAGTTTATGAGAAAAATAATTTTTGGGATTTTGGAGCATCGTATATTTCTGGAAAATTCAAGTTTGCTGCTGTTGTCTGAAGAACTGTACTGTAGATGCGATTGCATCATCTGTAACTTTCGAAATTCATATTAAAATGTGTAAAAATGTTTTAGATTTGATTTTCATATATGTTGAAGTTCTGGAAGTCTAATTTACAAGAAAAATATGTTGGGTTATGTTTCTTTTGTTATATTTTTGAAATAATTATATCTTTCTACTGCTGTTAGTATACCTTGTGAGCTGTATACTGTTATGAATAAAAATTGGTTGAGAGACTTCTAAGTCTCGAAAAATTATGAAATTTTGGTAGGATACTTTTCAGATATCAAATTAACTTCTGGTTGAGAATTATGAATTTTTCTTATACTGATTAATTGTTTTGAATTTTACAAGTTGACACTCGTTATTCAGGTTTATCGGTAAAATTGTATTTGGTGAATATTGATTATTTAAGTAAGGTATTTGATAAATTTAAATTGTAAGGACTTTTTAATGATGTTTTATATTCTGGAAAGCAAGTTTAAAGGTGTGGTATTATGATGGTTAAGTTATGATTGGTTGACAATAGGTTTAACCTTGTTGTGGAAACTATTGAATTTGAGCTGACTGTTAGACCAGGTAAGTTCTATGTGTGTATTTGAACTGTTTGTATTGTGCTACTTGCTAACAACTTATATATATATAAACCCTTCTTATAATATATTATCCTTTCTATATATTCACTAGACTATTCTTTCGAACTCAGCCTCGAATGCTTTAGGAGACAGAGAAACTTGCACGTGATTGTATTTATGTGAGAATATTGAATTTGATATTACTTGTGCTGTGTGATGGTGTGTCATGAAGGGAAGGAGGTTACTGAGGCTTAATGCCTATACTGCTACTGAGGCTTAATGCCTATACTGTTTACTGAGGCTACATGCCTAATTACTGATTACTGTACTGTACTGAGGAGTTATAAGGGCGGATGTGACTGATATTATACTGTATTGTTTACTGATTAGTGACCCCAACACACCATCTTGATTGCTTAATTTGTGAATGTATTATATGTTCTGCTTATATAACTATTAGATGTTTCTCTGCCTCTCATAGGCTTACTGGGCGTCTATATAAAGCGCTCACACCCTTACAGATTGTCTTGCAGGTTTATAGTGATTGCCTTCGTCTATCTTCTTTCTCTTCTTGGTGAAGTCAATCAGGTTTTCCGTTTGTGTTTATCGGTCTTTCTGCTTAGAGATTTCCGGATATTGAACTTTTGGGCGGATTAAATCCAAATCCCTTTTTGTGTAATAAGCAGAACTTGTCTGCATTAGATTTCCCGAATGATTTTATTGGGATTTGATTATATTGATGGTTTGCATTTGAACTAGGATTGAGGATTATATAAGTATTGAACTGTTTTGCACTTAGACTGTTATGAATGTTTCTAAGGCTTATGTGGTCGGACTTTGGTTTGGCTGCATGCCGGTCATGGCCCCTGGGTTGGGTCGTGACACATTGTGTGATAAATGATATAATGTAAATTTTGATTCTAAAGGATGCAAAGTTACTTCTTCCAATGATGAACTTGTATTAAAAGGAGCTAGAATTAGCAACACCTATAAAATTGACTTATATTCGAATATTGATTTTGAATGATTGATTACCATTAACAATGATGCATGGATTTGTAGAGAAGATTAGGACATGCTAGCATGGATCATTTACAATGCATAAGTAAAGAAGAACTTGTTGATGGTCTCCCTCAAATAAAATTCAATAAGGATAAAATTTGTGAACCATGTCAATTTGGTAAACAACATAATAGTTCATTTAAATCCAAGAACATTGTGAGCACTTCTAAACCATTAGAACTAATTCATTTAGATTTGTTTGATAGAGTTGCTAGATTAGGTAGCAAGTTATATGCATTTGTACTTGTTGATGATTACTCAAGGTTTACATGGGTTAATTTTCTAGCTCAAAAGAATGAAGTTTTCAATCATTTTAAAATTTTTGCAAAAAGAGTTCAAAATGAAAAAGACTATGTAATCACATCTATCAGAAGTGATCTTGGTAAAGAATTTGAAAATGAGAACTTTGAAAATTTTTACAATGAGTTTGGGATTTCACATAACTTTTCGGCCCCTAGAACACCACAACAAAATGGTGTGGTTGAAAGAAAAAATAGAACATTGGTAGAAATGGCTAGAACAATGCTTAATGAGTATGATTTAACATATTACTTTTGGGCGAAAGCCTTTAATACCGCATATTATGTTTCAAATCATGTTTACAAAAAGCCCTTGTTAAACAAAACTTCTAATGAGCTTTGGAATGGAAGAAAATCTAAAATTTTATACCTTAGAGTCTTTGGATACAAATTCTTCATATTGAATACCAAGGATAATCTTAGAAAATTCTCATTCAAATCGGATGATGGCATATTTTTAAGGTATTCACATTCTAGAAAGGCATATAGAGTATTTAATAAGAGAACACTAGTAGTTGAAGAATCAATGCATGTTATCTTTGATGAATCCTTTAAACTTGATCAAAGGAAAGGTAATGCACTTGATAATTTTATAGGTACATTTGAAGAATATGAGATAAATATTATTCCAAGAGACAATAATGAAATTGAGATAAGGATTAAACAAGAAGAAGAACCTCAAGAACTACCCAAAGATTGGCAATACAAGAAGAATCATCCAAAAAAACTAATCATTGGTGACACCTTAAAGGGAGTAACTACTAGATCTCAATCTAAATACTTGGATGCTAACATTGCTTTTCTTTCTCAAATTGAGTCAATGACCATAGAGGAGGCTCTTAGTGATGATTGTTGGGTGATTGATATACAAGATGAACTCAACCAATTCGAGAGAAACAAAGTATGGGAACTTGTTCCTAAACTAAAAATCATCCAAATATAGGATATAAATGGGTATATAGGAATAAGCTTGATTGGTCTCATTACTAGAAATAAGGCCAAATTGATAGCCAAAAGCTATAAACAAGAGGAAGGCATTGACTATGATAAGACATTTGCTCTTGTTGCTATATTAGAAGCGATTAGAATATTGCAGACATTTGCTTTTGTTGCTAGATTAGAAGCCATTAGAATATTGCTTGAATTTGCATGTCTTATGAATTTTAAACTTTTTCAAATGGATGTTAAAAGTGCATTTTTAAATGGGTTTATAAATGAGGAAGTTTATGTTGAACAACCTCTCAGTTTTGAAGATTATAAATTTCCAAATCATGTTTTTAAATTTACTAAAGCACTATATAGATTGAAACAAACTCTAAGAGCTTGGTATGATAGACTTAGTGCCTACTTACTAGAAAATAATTTTTCAAAAGGCAAAGTTGACACAACTCTTTTTGTTAAAAAGAAAATATATAACATCATGATTGTGTAAATTTATGTTGATAACATTATATTGGGTGCTACTAATGAATCTTTGTGCAAGAAATTTGCTTCATGTATGACTAGGGAATTTGAAATGAGTATAATGAACGAACTCAAATTCTTCCATAGACTACAAATCAAGCAATGCAAGGATGGGATATTCATCAACCAATCCAAATACATAAAGGAACTCCTCAAGAAGATTGGAATGGATGGTTGCAAAGTTAGCAAGACTCCAATGAGCACATCCTTGAAACTTGACAAAGATGAGAGTGGTAAGGTAGTATATGAGAAGAAATATCAAGATATTATCGAATCACTATTTTACTTAACTGCTTCTAGACCGGATATAATGTATAGGGTTTGTCTATGTGCTATATTTTAATATTATGCTAGGGAACCACATTTGAATACCACTAAGAGAATTTTAAAATACTTGAATTTTACATTGCATTTAGGTGTATGGTATCCTAGAAACATATCATTTGATATATTAGGTTTTTTGGATGTGAATTTTGTCGCTAGCCTACTGTGAGCATGAATTTTTGCCCCCACTCCTGGTGGAATGGTTCTTGTGACTTTGGCATTATTTAGGCTCGAGACCTTAGAGAACACGGGCCTAAACTAGGAGAAGATAGAGTCTCCACCCGGATGGGCTGGGAAAAAAAAGGGTGGATGACTCAATTCCTAAGGAATCCTCAACCCCCTAATGGGTTCAAAAAGTTCGGTACGTGTGTGGAAGGTAAGAATGGCCTAGCACCCCCACAACGCCCGATTTCTTGGAACCGACCTCCTTTTTAGATCCTAATATTAAAAATTTCTTAAATATAATGATATTATCCATACTACATGCAATAATTAAAATAAAACATCATTATATTAAAAATAAAACAATGTCCAAACAAAGCAAATAAATGGACACACATCCGAGGATGGAAACATGTCCTTACATGTTCCATGTCTAAAACTAAATAGGACACCCACCGAACGGTGGAAACGTGCCCATTACGTTGGTCCAAAAAAACTTTAAAATAAAATAAATTACATAATGTTTAACTAATGAGGTACCCACAAAATGGAAACATACCTCTTACAATTTTAAAACTAATACAAATAAAAGAATATTCAATCATTTAAATATAAATAAAAGCAAACCATTCATAAAATAAAATAAACCATTCATCATTAACATTTAACAAATTAAATAATCAAATAAATAAATAAAATTAGAATTCAATCCATTAAATAAACAAGGTTAAGGTTTAAGATTTAGGATTTAAGAAATTAGGGTTTTGGGATTTAAAGTTTGAGGAAATAGGGTTTTGGTTATGGCTTTAGGCTACTGGGAGTACTGGGTGTTGGTTTAATAAATTATGATTTCTAAATTTTGGCTTTGAGGAATTAAGGTTTTGGCATTTAGAATTAGGGTTTTGAAGAATTTTGGATTCGGGAAAAATGATTTAAGGTTTTGGAATCTTAAAGAACTAGTATTATTGTTAGGTTTATTATTTAAAAAAGATTATGCTACTGTGTGATTAAATTTATAATTTGGGATTGAAGTGAATAAGGTACAAGCCTATGAAAATAAGATTAAACTTAAATATTTAAAAAGAAATAGCTACTGTGATAATAAAATAAACAAAATTGATTAAGGTTTTAAAAAAATAAATTAGGGTTTAATTTAAATTAGGGTTTGGAATTCTTATGGAAAAGGATTAGGGTTTTAAACATACAATATGGTTTTTTAAGGTTTTAGATGGGAAATTAGAGTTTCTAGGGTTTTTGATCTTTAGAAATACAGATTAGGGTTTTATCAAAATATGATTATTATAAAAACACTAAGACCACTTTAACATGAATTTTTGATAAATACTCATATGTAATATGGCTACTGGACGTTTAAAACATTATTTGAATGATTTAATGCTATGGTGATTTAATGGAACAAGCTACTGGTCATGCAAACAGCAAAAAGAAACTACTATGCTTACTGTATATTGGTATATAAATTAAAAGTTAAAAGAATGAACTTTAAACGAAGAAAATTTGATAGATGAAATAATAATAAGTTATCTCAATATAAATTTAAATGAATTAAGTTAGAAAGACACACCTCCGTTTGTTGGCTCCACCAAAATTGTTTGAATGAAATTTTGGATGAGCTTTGGCAAAGACAATGATAACACTGCCTTTGTATTTTTTGGTTGAATTGAGAACAAGATAGTGAGATAAGCTACTATCTTGTTGATTATTTTTTCTGCTTAATTTTTTTTCAGATTCATTGCTCCCTGCTTGATATTTGAGTTTCCTTGCTAATTTCTTTTCTGTGTTGCTGGTTCTCAAAGTCCCAAAAAATCTTCCTACTCTCTCTTGGCTGAAATCCAATTCCAATCCTTGTTCTCCTTTTTTTTTCCACTTTAATGTGTTAAATACTATTATTTATAGGAAAACAAAAAGTCCTAATCCTATTTTAATAAGAAAATACCAACTGTTTAGAAAAAATTAAAAAATTATATGAAACAAGGTTTGGTTGAAAAAATCGGCAGTGCGCGGGCTGCTGGGCCTACTAGGTTGCGCTAGTGAAAATTGTTGTTAGGATCAGGCTGGGTGAAAGTTGATTATGTGCGGAAAATTGGGAAGTGCCAATTCACCGCAGATGCTTGCTGCGGTGAATTGGGCAGTGCCCAATTCGCCGCAGACAATTGCTGTGGCGAAATTGCTATGTTGCGCAGCAGCGCTGCCGTACGTCGCTCACCGGTCCTTCTGATTTTTTAATTTTTTATTTTTATTAAAAATAACTATTCAATATTATAAGTAATTAAAATAATTAAAATACCATAAAAATTATGTTGGACTATCGGATTGGACTGGATAAAAAAATAAGGGTCTACAGTTTGCCCCTGCTTGAATGATCTGAGACTTTCAGTAGAAGAGAGTGAAAAGCAAAATGACTTTGAACATTTTGGATGAGGATGGGTACTTAGATTCGATTTGGGTACTTGGACCCGAGATAGTAGTTGGGTACTTCACCCAAAACTGGATTTAGATACTCGATCTTAAATTGGATGTGGATGCTCGACCTAAAACTGGATTTGGATGCTCGATCCTATACTGGATTTGGATACTCGATCCTAAACTGAATTTGGATGCTTGATCCTAAACTAGATTTGGATGCTTGATGCTAAACTAGATTTAGATACTCGATCCTAGACTGGATTTGGATACGTGATCCTAAACTGGATTTAGATACTCGATCCTAAACTGGGTTTGGATACTCGATCCTAAACTGGATTTGGATACTCGATCCTAAACTGGGTTTGGATACTCAATCCTAAACTGGATTTGGATTGTCGATCCTAAATTGGATTTGGATACTTGATCCTAAACTGGATTTGGATACTCAACTTAAACTGGATTTGGATACTCGATCTGAAACTAGATTATGATACTCGATCCTAAATTGGATTTGGATACTCGATCCTAAATTGGATTTGGATACTCGATCCTAAACTGGATTGAGATACTCGATCCTAAACTGGATTTGGATACTTGATCCTAAACTGGATTTGGATACTCGATCCTAAACTGAATTTGGATTTGGGTTCTCGACCTAAAACTGAATTTTGGGTGCTCAACCCGAAACTGATTTTGGGTGCTCGATTAGAGATTGAATTTGATTGGGTTCTCGACCCAGTGGTGAGTTCTGGACTTAAAAGTGATTTGGGTTCTAGACCTGGTGGTGAGTTTTGGACTCAAAAGTGATTTGGATTCTAGACCAAAATATTTGAAAGTGAGTTTAAAAATATTTTGTATACGCAAAAACTCAAAAGTTAAAATGCAGAAACTTTGCCCCTTATGTAGGCTCAAACCAATGATTTTTCTCATGCAAGCTCTGATTGATGTTTGCATTTTGTATGGTTCCTTTCATAAACATGCACCTCTTCCTTCTTTTACAAAATGACTAGAGCTTCCTCAAGCAAGGGACCCTCCATGCCCCCTGATTCAATATTTTCTTTTGATTCTTTATTTCATAGGGTGTTTACTGTTCACTTTGACAAAGAATAGACAATACAATACAAGAAAATGCAATGTGCTATACTCATGTATGCATGATATGCATGAATAACACTTACAATAGTTCTATCGACTCATAGACCAAGATAATCAACTGAAGTGTTCTCATTGACTCCTTCCAAACGTTTGTTCAGATCTTTCATTGGAATGCCAGAGGGCTCTGCATTTATGGCTTTTATCTTTAAGATGTCGAGGATATGAGTGGTGAGACCCAAGCAGAGGAGTTAGGGATACATCCATTTCAAACTATGTTTTGGCATGTTAGTTGGTAGCTTCTTCATGACCTTGCAAATAATCATTTGCTTTGCCCAATGTGTCCTTTGAGGTTTAATAGTTCGACAAACTTCTCTTAACTTAAAGGCTTTGTGTGATAAAAAAAGTTTTTTTATATTTTTTTGAATTTTTATTTTGAAATCAAATGTTGGTTTTGCCAAATCAATGTCAATGTACCTCAGGACTTGATTTTTCAAATTAACATATCTATAACATGACAACCCTAGTTACGATACTAAGCTCGGGAATCATTTCTATTTAAGCAAGAATTGTTGCACTTCAAATAGGAACATACACATTACTTGGTCAAAGGTCTCATTGAGTTTGAATATTGTGAGTTCGAATATTGTTTATCTCATATGCATGCTTATTCAAACTATCTCCACTAATAGACTCTACCTACCAAGAGAGATCAATAGGTCTTTAATAGGCTTGAAATGGGGTGTATAAGGGACACAGGTTAAATGAAAGTCATTTTGAGATTAAAGCTAATGTGACACAATGGTCAAACCTTTACACTACAAACTTTTTATTGGAACCTTAGATAGTTGGGAGCATGAAAAGATAGAGCTTTGAGTGTTTTCCCATCTTTTTGGCATTAATCTAGATCTTGATGGGGATAGTCTTTGCCCTTGCAAAAAGTTTGGTGCCCATAGTCATTTCTTTTCTTATTTTCCCTTTTCTTTCTCTTCCTTTTTCTTACTCTTCCCTTTTCTTTTTCTTCATTTTGTCCTTCATCTCTGTAGGATTATTAAGTACAAGACTTTCAAAAACTAGATGGTATTTCCCCTTTTCTCTGATTTTGGTTGGGTTGGACCAATTTAAGTCAAATTGTCCTTACAAACCAAATGGAAGCCTTTTGCTGCCTTAGGTAAAAGAGAACTCGGTTGGCTTTCTGAACATCCTTTTTAGGTTTTATCTTTTACCTTTTTTTCTTCTTCTTCTTCTTTTTTTTTTCTTTTGTCTCTCTTTTTTTTTCTATTTTTTCTTTTCTTTTTTTCTTTTCTTTTCTTCTTCTTTAATTTTCTTTTTCTTTTTTCTTTAGTTCTAGCTCTAAAAGAGTTGTCTTATTTATACCAACTTGGGTTTCTAATAATGGATGAGTGGAGTGGTATTAATTTTCTTCAGTCCTAGCTTTATCAGTTATATTTGGTCTAATTCAGGTGAATTTCAACTACCCTTATGGTTTTGAGAACATCAACTATCCTTATGGTCTTGACTATTCATTCCTTTCTTTGATCTTCTTGCCTCTTCATCTTAGTGATCATAAGACTTGTCAAAAGTGTAACAACAGCTTAAAGTAGGTTATTAGGCTTATAAGTCAATGAAAAGAAAGCTAAAATTTCATGAAGGCTCAAAGGGACAACTAGGGATTGATATTTAATAGGGTGGATACTAGTTGTTGGCTAACCAAACAATGCCTAGATCATATCTCCCTTAAATAGCAGAGTTCAATTTCGCCTCGAAAATTTATCAAAGTATGTTCTAAGACTGACTAAGACCTAGACAAAGGTAATTATATGGGAGCCCTCTCTAAGTAAGCTTACACAACTCAATGCTATAGAATAATTCCCTCATCTAGTAAAGTCATTCAAATCATGCTAGATTCCTCATTGGTTGAGCACCAAAATGATAAAGACCAACAAAAATTTTGATGAAAGTAATTTAATCAAACAATCTTAATTTTAAAAAATATAATTGTTCCATAAAACACCAAATAAAGAAAATAAAACAAAAAAACAAACAAGCTAAGGGAAGTTTGTTGAGCTAAGCTTCTTCTCCTTTCACATCTTCAATATTCTCATCTTGAAAGGAAGATAAGACAAGATCTTCCTCCAATCCTCCTCTTATCATGAAAGTTGCCGGTGGTGCCACTCTATTAAACTTAGGCAAATGATTGCTTTTGGTATTGGGCTTATCCGGCTCGGAAAGCTTACCAATATCAATCAAATCTTGGATCTCGTGTCTTAGATGAGCACATTTATCCATCTCATGCCCTTGCATTTGATGAAATTGACAGAAGACCTCGGCATTGAAGTTTGGTGGCAGAGGATTATGTAGCTGTCGAGGAGCCAATGGTTGTAACAATCCTTTCTTTTGTAGCTTGTGGAAAACCCAAGATAGAGGTTTTCCCAACTCCGAGAACCATCTTTTATTTCCTTGACCAGTTCCATTAACATCAACTTCTTTTTGCGTGCTTTGATTACCAAACTGGTAGTTCCTTTTCTCATTCCTTCTTACCGAAAAGCAGTTCTTCTCCCTTTCCCACTCTTCAATTTGTAGACCAGCTTGGAGAAGATCTTTGAAATCCAGGATGAGTGTATGAGACATCTTTTCACAAAGACTAAGCAACACACCTCTCACAATCATCCTAATCTGATCTAACTCATCAGTCCTCTTCTTGAGCAAAGCAGCCTTATTTCTCCATCTCTTCATATAGTCCACAAAATTCTCATTTGGTCTTTGCCTAATGGTTTCCACCTCTATCAAGGTTACTTCCAGCTCAACATTATACCCATATTGCTGAGTGAAAGCCTTATACAACATGTCCCAATCTTTTTGAGTACTTTCCTCTAAGGTGTTGAACATATTTTGGATAACAAGGCCCAATGAGAGTATGAAATACCTCAGATTTTGAGCTTTAGTAGCGCTAGCAGATTGCATGGTAGTGATGTAATGCTTCATATGAAGATGAGGATTTTCAGTACCATTGTACCTAGCGAAGGAAGGCATCTTGAACTTATAAGGGACCTCCTCATTTTGTTCAAATAGTTTGTCAATCTCAGACATCTCTTCAGTTTTCAGTTTCTTCTCAAATTTCTTTTCCAAGTCCGCAATCATCTTTTCAACATCTGAAGTTTCAGTTTTCTCCACAGCTGGTCTTTCAACAATCTTCGGCTCTTTTTTCTTATCTTGAGGATCTTGAAAGTATTGAGTCCAATCGTCATCATCATCAATGATCACCTTATCATCATCAAAAACCACTTCACCAACTTTAGCCTTCCCCTTGTCCTTTGGCTCCTTGGTGCTAGCAGATGCTTCGGCATTGTTTTCTTAAATTGCAGCCAATTGGTTCTTCATGGCCTCAGCCAGGGTCTCCTTTAATTCTTCCATTTTAGCATTGCGTCGTCCACGATTTTTTGAATTTTCTTGGGCTCCAATTTTTTTGGTGAGAAAGTAATTGAGTTGCTGCTAGATTCTTCATCTCCGGCGTAGGTCGGATTATCGTAAGCTTTTAAATTGTCATAATCTAGGGCTGTGAGCCAAAAGGGATTAATGATATGTCATGTAATGCATGTATGTATGCATTTATTCACAAACAATAAACAAACAAGGATAAATAAGACATTCCTTCAAACCTTTTAACATCCACACACGAATGGCGAGTCTCTTTTCCTAGGTAATATGGTTAACAAAATACCAACATGGGGTATCTTGTTTTCGAATAATTCCCTTAGATGTTTCAACCAATAGTTATATTTTCAAAAATAGAAATTATTCCATGATAATTCCCATTAATTAGGTTTTAATCCATTCCAGCAACTAAAATAGCTTTTATGCTATATTGGATTAAAACTAAATTAAGTGGTTTATTACAAATAGATTTCTCACTTGAAAAAGTAACTAATGATTCATGCTAAAAAAGCTCATAATTAATAATTCTTAGTATAAACTAGGGCCACAATTGATTTTTGGTATTTCTATAATTGACGTAAATAATTTGTAAGCTCTTTGTAAGAAAATGTTGGATGAAATGCAAAAATAATATTGTTTGAAAAACCCATTGTCAAAAGATTTTAAGAAAAGATGGATTTTTGACTTTCTATTTAAGTCATAAGAAAAGAATTTTTGATTTGTTTTTAAAAAAATTTTATGTCCAAAGACCATCTTGAAAAGTTTTGAAAATAGCTTTGGCCTTTTGGATTTAAAGAAAAATTTATTTGAGCTCACAATGTATTTAGGTCATATTAGAAAAAGAACAAACCAAATAAACCATGATTTAAGCCAAGATAAATTAACCATAGTCAAAAAATAAGCATTTGGGATAAAAACCTAAGGAAAGTAACTAGGCCAATTACATGAGCTTTAGTCTTTAGGTTGAAAAGGCTTAGGTTCCCATAGCAAGTATATACCAAAAGGTACAAGGTTATAAGTTGTTATGCCATGCTTGATCTCCATACCTTGAGCGAAAGTATGATATCCCTTAACTCACGTATACGATACAATCTAATATGATGCAATGGATAATATCATGATAAGAAAGAATAGAATAATATAAAGACCAACGGAATCAACTTCTCTTATCCCTTGTGGAGTCGCCACTGTGAGCAAAGATTTTTGCCCCCACTCCTGATGGAATGGTTCTTACGACTTCGGTACTATTTAGGCTCAGGGACTTAGAGAATACGGGCTAAACCCAGAGAAAATGGAGTCGTCACCCAGATGGGTCGGAAAAAAAAAGGGGTAGATAACTCAATTTCTAAGGAATCCCCAACCCCCTAATGGGTTTGAAAAGTTGGGTACGTGTGGGGAAAGTGAAAAATAGCCTAGCACCCCCCACAATGCCCAGTTCATTGGAACCGGCCTCCTTTTCATGTCTTAATATTATAAAATTCTTAGATATAATAATATTATCCATACTACATGCAACAATTAAAATAAAGCATCATTAAATTAAAAATAAAACAATATCCAAACAAAGCAAATAAATGGACACCCATCTGAGGATGGAAACATGTCTTTACATTATTCATGTCTAAAACTAAATAGGACTCCCACCGAAAGGTGGTGCCCTTTACATTGGTCCAAAAAAACTTTAAAATAAAATAAATTACATAATGTTTAACTAATGAGATACTCACAAAGTGGAAACATACCTCTTACAAATTTAAAACTAAGACAAATAAAAGAATATTCAATCATTTAATTATAAATAAAAGCAAACCATTCATAAAATAAAATAAATCATTCATCATTAACATATAACAAATCAAATAATCAAATATATAAATAAAATTAGAATTCAATCCATTAAATAAACAATGTTAAGGTTTAAGATTTAGGATTTAAGAAATTAGGGTTCTGGGATTTAAAGTTTGAGGAAATAGGGTTTTGGTTATGGCTTTAGACTACTGGAAGTACAGGGTGTTGGTTTAATAAATTATGATTTCTAAATTTTGGCTTTGAGGAATTAAGGTTTTGGCATTTAGAATTAGGATTTTAAAGAATTTTAGATTCGGGAAAAATGATTTAGGGTTTTGGAATCTTAAAGAACTAGTATTATTGTTAGGTTTATTATTTTAGAAAGATTATGCTACTGTGTGATTAAATTTATAATTTGGGATTGAAGTGAATAAGGTACAAGCCTATGAAAATAAGATTAAAACTTAAATATTTAAAAAGAAATAGCTTCTGTGATAATAAAATAAATAAAATTGATTAAGATTTTAACAAAATAAATTAGGGTTTAATTTAAAATTAGGGTTTGGAATTCTTATGAAAAAAGGATTAGGGTTTTAAACATGCTATATGGTTTTTTAGGGTTTTAGATGGGAAATTAGAGTTTCTAGGATTTTTGATCTTTGGAAATACAGATTAGGATTTTATCAAAATATGATTATTATAAAAACACTAAGACCACTTTAACATGGATTTTTTATAAATACTTATATGTAATATGGCTACTAGACATTTAAAACATTATTTGAATGATCTAATGTTATGGTGATTTAATGGAACAAGCTACTGGTCATGCAAACAACAGAAAAAACTACCATTCTTACTGTATATTGGTATATAAATTAAAAGTTAAAAAAATAAACTTTAAATGAAGAAAATTTGATAGATGAAATAATAATAAGTTATCTCAACGTAAATTTAAATAAATTAAGTTAGAAAGACACACATTCATTTGTTGGTTCCACCAAAATTGTTTGAACGAAATTCTGGATGAGCTTTGGCAAAGATAATGATTACACTGCCTTTGCATTTTTTGGTTGAATTGAGAATAAGACGGTGAGCTAAGCTACTGCCTTGTTGATTACTTTTTCTGGTTTTTTTTTTCAGATTCATTGCTTTCTGTTTGATATTTGAGTTTCCTTGCTAATTTTTTTTCTGTGTTGCTGTTTCTCAAAGTTCCAAAAAATCTTCCTACTTGCTCCTGGCCGAAATCCAATTCCAACCCTTTTTCTTCTTTTTTTCCATCCTCTTTAATGTGTTAAATGCTATTATTTATAGGGAAAAAAAAGACATAATCCTATTTTAATAAGGAAATATCAACTATTTAGGAAAAAATAAAAAAACCGTGTAAAACAAGGTTTGGTCGAAAAAATCGGTAGCGTGGGCTGCTGGGCCTGCGAGGCTAGGCTGGCAAAAATTGCTGCGAGGATCGGGCTGGGTGAAAGTTTATGTGCGGTGAATTGGACAGTGCCTAATTCACCGCAAATGCTTACTACGGCAAATTGGGCAATGCCCAATTCGCCTAATTCGCTACAGACAATTGTTGCAGCGAAATTTCCATGCCGTGCGTCGCTCGCCAATCCGTCTGATTTTTTATTTTTTTATTTTTATTAAAGATAACTATTCAATATTATAAGTAATTAAAATAATTAAAATACCACAAAAATTATTTTGGATTATCGGATTAGACTAAGTTAAAAATTAAGGGTCTACACCTATTAGATAGGAAAAGTAGCACTGGAGTATGTCATTTTCTTAGTGAATGCTTAGTTTCTTGGTTTAAAAAGAAATAAGTTTTGGCTTGCTTTATCTACCGCCGAAGTCGAATATGTTGATGCATGTTTTTGTTGTACACATGTTCTTTGGATGAAACAATAATTGCTTAATTATGGAAAAATATTTGATCATATTTCTAATAAATGTGATAACACAAGTGCAATTAATTTATCCAAGAATCCCATTCAGCATTCTAGGTCAAAGCATATAGACATCAAACATCATTTTTTTTAAGAGATAATGTTCAAAATCATAAAGTAATTTTAGAATTTTTTGATACTAAAAACCAACTTTCTGATATGTTTAGAAAACCTTTAAATGAAGAAAGATTAAATTTCATCAAACAACACATTGGCATGATTGATGGAAAATCCCTTGTATGATCAATCTTTGACACTTCCACATCTATTTTGGTCATTTTCTCTTGAAAAATCATCAAAACTCCTATTTGTTGCCTTTGTGCAGTCGCCCAAACATTTTGAGCAGTCACACATCATTTGTGTCCTGAGCCTAAACTTCAACAATTGGTGTCTCCTGAGCGCGAGCTTCAAAAATGAATTTCTCTCGATACCTTGAGATTATGTATTGATTATAGGTAGTTGAATAAGGTGACCATCAAGAACAAGTATCCATTACCTCGGATAGATGATCTCTTTGATCAGTGAAAGGAGTAGCAGTATTTCTCTAAGCTTGATCTGAGATCAAGGTACCATCAATTGAGAGTTAGAGATGTGGATGTACCCAAGACAGATTTTCGCACGAGGTTTGGGCATTATGAGTTTCTGGTGATGCCTTTTGGATTGATGAATGCACCAACAACATTCATGTATTTGATGAATAGGGTGTTTAGACCATACCTAGATCAGTTTGTAGTGGTCTTCATTGATGATATTCTGGTGTATTTGTGTAATGAGGAAGATCATGACATACATCTACAGATTGTACTGTAGTCTTTAAGAGAGAAGCAATATGAGCGAGGATTTTTGCCTCCACTTCCAGTGGAATGGTTCTTATGACTTTGGCACTGTTAGGCTCGGGGCCTTAGAAAACATAGGCCTAAGCTTGGAGAAAATGGAGTTGCCATCCAGATGGGCCGGGAAAAAGAAATAGGTGGATGACTCGATTTCTAAGGAATCTCCAACCCCTTATTGGGTTTGGAAAGTCGACTGTATGTGGGGAAGGTGAGAAATGCCCAGCACCCCCACAGCGCCCAATGCCATGCAGCTGTAGCTCGTTGCTTGCTGATTGGTCCGATTTTTATTTTTTATTATTGTTTATTTTTATTTTTTTAAAAAAAATAAACATTATATTTTAAATAATAAATATTATATTATTAAAATAAATAATAAATATAATAAAATTATTTTGGACTTGTTTTAAAATATTGGACTGGACTTGGTCGAAAAACAAGGGTTTACAACCAGTTATATGCTAAGCTATCTAAGTGTGATTTCTTGCTTGATCAGGTGACTTTTCTCTGTCATGTGGTATTAGCAGAGGGTATTAGAGTTGATCAAAGTAAAGTCAAGGCTATCTTGAATTGGAGTCCACCAAAGAATGTGACGGAGGTTAGAAGTTTTCTGGGATTGGTAGGTTATTATCGTCGATTGTGAAGGGTTTTTCTATGATAGCTACACCACTCACCATATTACTTCGGAAAGGGGTTAGATTTATGTGGACAAATCGATGTCAGGCGACTTTTGAGCAGTTGAGGGCTATGTTGACTCAGGCTCATGTCCTTACCCTACCTATGGACATATAATGGTTTAGGTTGTATTCTGATGCAGGAGGGTAGAGTCATTGCTTATGCATCTCGATAGTTGAAGCCTCATGAGCTGAGTTATCTGACTCGTGATTTGGAGATAGCGACCATAGTTTTTGCATTAAAGATTTGGCGGCATTACTTGTATGGGGAGAAATGTTTTATTTATACAGAACACAAGAGTTTAAAGTACATGGGTATTCAGAGAGAGTTAAATTTGAGACAGAGACGGTAGTTGGAGTTTATTAAAGACTATGACTATTTGATTGATTATCATCATGGCAAGGAAAATGTAGTTACGGATGCCTTGAGTTGGAAGTCCGTGACAGGTTTGACTGCTTATTCGCTCCTATTGCTTATTGAGTTGAGAGCTTTGCATGCTAGATTTCAATTATGTAATGATGGTACATTGATGGCTTAGTTGCAGTTGAGGCCAATGTTGTTGGATCAAATTAAGGAAGCCCAGGTGGAAGATGAGAAAACCTAGAATATTGTGATGGATTGCCAAAAAGGAGAGATTTGAGACTTTCATATGAGAGATGATGGTAGTTTGTGGTACAAAGATAGACTATGCATTCTTGATGATGCAGGATTGAAGAGGAAGATATTAGAAGAAGCACATTAGTCATTCTATGCTATGCACCTTGAAAGTACTAAGATGTATCAAAATTTGAAACAGCACTACTGGTGGTTAGGTATGAAGAGGGACATAGAAAAATTTGTATCCAGATGTCTTACTTGCTAGAGAGTGAAGGCTGAGCACCAAGTTCTCTCAGGGTTACTTCAACCACTATCAGTGCCTGAGTGGAATGGGAGCGAGTGACGATGGATTTTGTGACTGGTCTGTCTTTGACCCAGAAGAAGCATGATGTAATCTGGGTGATAGTTGATCGGATGACTAAGACAGCTCATTTTCTTCTAGTTTGGATGGACTATTCACTTAAGAGGTTAGTTGAGCTGTATATTAATGAGATAGTGAGGTTGCATATAGTCCTAGTTTCTTTGGTGTCAGACTGAGATTCCCATTTTACATTAAAATTTTGGAGGAGTTTACAGAATGTACTAGGTTTTCAATTGTTTTTTAGTACTGCTTTCCATTCTCATATGGATGGGTAGTCAGAGAGAGTGATATAGATTGTAGAGGATATGTTGAGGAGTTGTATCATTGATTTAATTGGGTGTTGGGATAGATATGTGCCACTAATTGAGTTTGCCTATAACAATAGTTATCAGTCTAGTGTTCGAATGACACCTTATGAGGCCTTATATGGTAGGAAGTGCAGGACACCTTTATGTTGGGATGAGGTTAGAGAAGGTAAACTGGTTGGTCCTGATTTGATTAAGGAAAACAAAGAGAAAGTGAAGGTGATTCTGGATTGTCTGAAAGCAGCTTCAAACCGACAGAAATCCTATACAGATTTGAAGAAAAAAGATATAGAGTTCAATTGGGGAATAAAGTGCTCATGAAGGTGTCGCCGTGGAAGAGGATTTTGAGATTTGGTCCGAAAGAAAAATTGAGCCCTCGCTTCATAGGACCATATGAGGTACTTGAGAGAGTTGGTCCAGTGGCTTATGGATTGGCACTGCCACTCGAGTTAGATTGGATATATAATGTTTTCCATGTCTCTATGCTTCGGAGATATAGGTCAGACCCATCTCATATCTTGTCAGTAGAGTCCATTGAGGTGAGTCCGGATCTGAATTACGAACAAGAACCAGTGATGATCTTGGCATAAGAGGTGAAAGAGTTGAGAAACAAGAAGGTGCCACTTGTTAAGGATCTTTGGAGGAACCATGCCACTGAGGAGGTGACATGGTAGAGTGAGCAGACAATGCGGAGCCAGTATCCTTAGTTATTCCAAAGTTGATAGCAGGTAATTTAGCAAATGAAATTTTTTTTAGGGGGAGAGAATTGTAAAATTCATAATTTTCAAAAATTAAATTAAATAAATTAAAATTAAATTAAATTAAATGAATTAAATAAATAATTTAAATAGGAAATGAAAAGATTTTAAGTAAAAAAGTAAAGTGTATATGTGAAATATATATAGAATATACAAAACATACACAAAAGTCAACATTTTAAAGAAGAAAATCAAAAGTCAAGTGGCAAAATTATAAATATACATTGTAAAATTAAATAATTTAAATAATTTAAAAATAAATTATTTTTGAATGGAAGAGATAAATTATGTTTTTTATAAATAAATAAATAATTAATTAATTATTAAAAATATAATAAAATAATATATATATATATATATGTGGTCTTATTTTAAAGTGGAAGGAACAAGAAAATCAAATTAATCTTCATCATCTTCTTCTTCAAGAGGAGGCCGAACCTCTATGTGAGGCCAAACCAAGTTTTTTCTTCTTCCATACATAAAATATTCAAGGAATTTTCAAGTAGAGTTTTGGTGATTTTCTCCATAAATAGTAAGTTTTCCATCTTATTATTTGAAATTTCATGAAGTTTTGAATATGTTGAATTTGGGTTTTTATATTAGCATGATTTAATTGCTTGATTGGGTATGTATGAAGCAAATTTGATTAGCTATTAATGATTCTTAAGTTGGATTGAAGAAAGGATTAAGTTTGAGTGGGGTTTGGAGGAAGAACTTGATTTAGAGTTATGTAAAATTTAGACTTTTAAAATCATGTGTTTTAGTTGTGCAAATGGATTCCAAATGTATTGTTTTGATGCATAAATAAGGATTTTAAAGTCACATGATGGATTTAACCAAGTTTGGTTAGAGATTGGATAAGGTAGTGTTGAATTTAGGGTTTTGGAAGGGAATTTTGAAAGTATGATTGGTTGTTTGATTTTAATGTTTAAATCATGTTATTTAATGATATAAGTGATGGAAATAAGCTTGGATTAATAACTGGAATGAGTTGGAATGAAGAACCTTAATTGATAAAGGTTATGGCATTTTAGAGTTTTAGTAAAGAGCATGTGTTTATTTAATTTGATTGATTAAAACATATTATAATGTGTTTTTAATGATATAAATAAACTTGTAACACCAATTTAAATGGATTAACATGGAATTTCAATTTTAAAGTAAGGTTAGGCATAATTTAGGGATATTGGCTGAAGTGAGGTTTAATTAGGGTTTTATGCTTATAATCCTTAAAATGTGATTTAAAATGATTGTATTTGTTCACAGAATATGGATTAAGAGGAAGTGAATTGCCCAACATTAGTCTTGAAGGGAAAGTTGGAAGTGAAGGTTGGAGGGTGACTTTTTACTTGTGTTTAAGTACTAATTGAGGTAAATACAAACTTTTGATAAATTAGATGTATTTGCATTAAATTTGGCCTAACATATTTTAGAAAGAAAATGTGTTAAGCTACTTGGCAACATGAATATTCATGAACATTGTGTTATAACAAGTTAATTGTTGCTTGTGCATTATATGCATTATGAAAAGCCATTATTAATGGCTAAAATGAATAAAATGTGATTTATATGCATTATGTGATAATGACCCAAAAATATTTGGGTAATGTGATTTAATGTGAAATGACATACATTATGATGAAATGATAAGATATGATGAATTAAAATGAGTTGACATTGATATGAATAAAAAAAATGAGAAAATGAGGCAATATGATGAGAAAAATGAGAAATTGAGGCAAGGTAATAAGAAAAGTTGATCATGGAAAATATGTATTGTTTGTGTGCCTAGTATGTTATTTAATTTTTAGAGTTCTATGTTTGGCGACATGCCTATGAGGTTATCCTCATTATTTTCCTTCAGAAATAGACACTAGGTGTCAATGATATATGATTTGCCTTCGGGCTAGATGTTGGGCATCACTATGATTTGCTTTCGGGGCTAGATGCTAGGCGTCACTTGCCTTCAGGCTAGACACTAGGTGTCAATATGGACTAAAATAGTAACTCTGGGATTTGAATAATATATTAGTTTGTTTAGGCCCATGCTTGTATATGTGTTTATATGAATTATAAAAAGATGAAAGATTATGTTTTAAAAGTAAAATTATATGCCACATTGTGACATAACAAACAAAAGCATTATGCATTAGCATTATATTAAAGTTTTATTACTATCAAAGTTTGTACCCTAGGCTTTTAGCTTAGCGCGATTGTAATTCATCACACAGGTGACATGGGTGATCCAGTAGATCTGGAGAGTTCTACTAAACCTAGTCGGGTCTAGACTTGAGGTTGATTGAGTTGATTTTGCTGCTTCCAAATCAGTGCCGGTTGCAATCATGTATATATTTTATGTTATAGTACATTTTGTTATTATGTATATTATGTTTATGTTTGGAGTATATATTGTAAATCATAAAGGCTTTTTGGATAAATTCTACAATGTGGGAATGTATATGTATGTGTTTGATATTTATCTATTTATGTACATATATGAATGTTTTGAGAAATTGGGAGGAGATTGAGAAGTATTGGTGAAATGTTGATTTGTTTTTATTGAGAGTGCATTTTTATGCAGATTGAGTTTTATTGAATTTTGGGATGTCCAATTTACAAACAAAACTCTAGCAATATGAAAATGATAGAATGAGATGAGAATTTGAAAAATGTGATATAATATGATATGACATGATGTATGTGTATCGTGTTGGCCTTACATAATTACTTGTTCTAGAAAGTTGATGTTGGGATGATCGAGTTGGCATATCAACGATACATCATGATGTTTATATTTATTATGCCATTGGGTGAGACATGCTGGTGTCATTAGGAGACTCACCTTCGGGGATATTTGGCATTTAGATCCCCAGTGCCAATAGGGGACTCACTTTTGGGTTGTATGTGGCACTTAGATCCCCGATGCCAGACCTTCAGCTCGCGACAAGCCAAATCAATTGTTCTGGAATATGAATATTGTGTAGAGACTTGTTGGTCTCAATGTGCATGTGTTTGTGACATGGTTATGTATATGATGAGTTGATGGATGTAAAAAATGAATATTATAATGTAATGGTATTTAATTTATTTACAAGATAATGGTTATATATATGTATTATTTTGTGATGGTGGTATGATGAGTTGTGTGTCATGAGCAAATGCATTGATTTTGAAATATTTAATGTTACCAAAGTATGTACCATTAAGCTTCCGGGCTTAGTGTGGATAGTTGTATCACACAAGTGATAGGAGCACATGTTAGAGCAGTCCAGATTGTGTATGAAATTTGGGGATCTAATGTGTCACAAGACCAACCGTACCTGGAATTGCATACATGTATAATTATTGTTTTTATATAGTTTGATTTTTTTATATATTTAATCATAACATATGTAAATAAAATGAAGATTTGGGATTATTATATATATAATTAAATTAAATAATGTTTTAAATATGAACTATTAGATGCAAATATTTATTATGAGGATTTTGGAGAATTGATGGATTTTATTAAAATGGGAATATTGGGAGTGTATTTTCTAATGTAGGTTGTGTAATTTGTTGATTGGGATTATATGAAATTATGGGCAAATTTTCGGTATATTTTTCCTAGAGGCTTTTCCTATATAAATTTATAATTATATTTAATATTAAAATGAGGGTTTCTATAGGTATATATTGTGGCACTTTTATATTCTATATGCATATTCTATGTATACGGTGTATATGTATTATACATATATAGGGCATAAGGGTATTATATTTATTTTTGTATCAGAGCCTAAGTTTGAGATTCTCAATCTTGGGGCATTTTAAAAAAAAAAGAAAATGAATTTTAAAATTTTAATTTGAGTTATAATATATGCATATTGACATCTAAGTTGGTCACTAATGTGGCAACATTTATTTATTATTATAGATACAGGTTGGGATGGCATCTGGGACGCATAGACCATAAGAGGATAGTGTTGAGGGTAATGCTCAAGGTGATGGTAAAGCTGGAGATAAAGTAGGAGATGCTAGAGAGGCTTCAGAGGTAGTTAGGCAAGGGGTACAAAGTCTTCCAGCTTGGATGCAGTAGATGGTGAAGTTTTTTCATCAATTTTTATTACCTCAACAGAGTGGAAGGTATGACAAAATCAGGAAGTATGGGGTCATTGATTTTATGGGTACTAGTGATCCAGCTGAGGCGAAGTAGTGGTTGGATAGAGTGGAGATAGTTTTTAAGCAGTTGGAGGCTACAACAGAAGAAAAATTTGATTATGTGGTATCTTTACTACAAGCTGATGCCTATGACTGATAGAAAATGGATTCACATAGGCTAGATAGACCACCAGTACTGAATTATGATGACTTTACAGTAGAGTTTGAGAAAAAAAATACATACTTAGGGATAACAAAGATGAGAAGAAGAGGAAGTTCCTGAATTTTAGGCAAGGGGGTGAGGATTGTGACTGTAATATCCTGATTTTTGATGTACTTTGAAATAGAAAATATGGAAGAATATATTGGTATAATAGGTACGGAGAAATATAAGATGCACTATAGTAGATAAAAGATATATATACATATAGTATACATGATATATATAACATATATAAGACATATACATATACATATATATAAAATATACAGAAGATATATATAATGTATAAATGTACTAAATGATAATGTTAGGGAAAAGATAAAATTTAAAAAAAAAAGAAGGGATGATTATGGAAAGTTCTAGAGAACTTTGGTGGATAGCTATTTAAATTAATTAAGTGATTAATAATATATATATATATATTATATGATAGGAAGAAAGAGGAGAAAAGAAAGTTTAAGTTTCTTCTTTCTTCTTCTTTTTCTTTGACTGTGGGTTAGAGAGAGAGGTGAGAAGGAGTTAGTTTTTCATATATACACATCAAATTCACAAGGGATTTCCAGAGGATTTAAGTGGATATTGAAGGTTTAGCAAGGAATTTAAGTAATGTTTATCTCTAAGCTTTTTTTATGGATTTTAAATATAGATATGTGTGATATGGCTAGTGAGAGAAAGTGATGATTATTTGAATAAAATGATAGCTATAATATGTTAGAGTTGTATGTGTGTTGATATATAGATGATGAAAATATGATTAGTTGTGAGAGATGATGATGGATAGTGAAATTGGGGAAAAAGAGTGATAAGAAAAAAAGAGAGGGTTTTGTAGAATTAAATTGGAAAATGAGTAAATTGATATATGAATGAATTATATGATGATTGTTGTTATGATTTTGCATTTAAGTTAAGTGGGATCAAGTGGAGAAGAGTGAGTTTGAAAGTGGCCAAGGTTTGTACATATAATCAATTTGGTTTGCATATATGATCTTTGGTTTGTACATATTTGATTTAATATGATTTGTGTTGCTCATGTGATGTGTGTGTATTGTATTGATGAAAAATTGATTAAATTATGAAAGAAAATTCCAATAGTAATTCATATGATCATCTGCATGGTCATGCATCTACCTATGCAAATATCTATTCTTCAAAACTTTTAAACAAATATTCTTTCAGTAATGTGCATGATTACTTGCATGATCATACATCTACTTACGTATATTTTTACTTACAAAATATTGAACAGAAATACTACTAGTGATGCGCATGACCATTCGCATGATCATGCATTTACCTATGAACATTTTTATCCTCCACAATATTGATAAATAAATTATAGTAGTGAAGTACATGATCATTTGCATAGTCATGCATTTGCCTGTGCAAAAGTGTGATTTTAGGATACCATATGATCTTGAGTTTGCACATACTAGATATGATAGTTGTATAGAGGTATTGGGATGTAATTTCCAATAGTGTGATTGTGTATAAGTATTTGATATGAAATCAATGTATGTATATATTGTTTATATATACCACTAAGCTTTCAAGCTTAGCGCGGTTGTGTGAATCTCGCGGGTGAGTATATTATTGATCTGAAAGTCAGATGGTAATGCCACAAGCAAAGTAAAAGTGCTTTGAGACCAACTAGAAGGTGGTGCATGCATGTATATTTCATTATTTTGTAGCTTGATCATATGTATATATATATATAAGTGGATGTTGAAAAGGACAATATATATGTATATGTATATATGTAATCAAATGAAAAGTTTAATGGTTTTGGAAAAGTTACTTTTAAAATAATGAGATTTATAATGGGAAATGTTCTTTTATTAAATATATAATTGATGTGGAACTAACATAAGAGTTTAAATGGCACTGTAATGTGACATCCTTATATTTTATATACTTATTGTATATATCTGAGATACATGTACAGTGCGTATATAGAATGTAAGGGTGTTACAAGTTTGGTATCAGAGCTTAGGCTTGAGATTCTCAACCTAAGTTAGTTTTTGAAAATAAAATGAAAATTTTAAAATGAGAAACGAGTAAAGAATGTGAAAGGCATGACAAGAATGTGATGCGAGAAATGAGATTGAATAAATAATAAATTATTATTGATTTAAAATTGATTGAAAAACAAGTTAAAAGAAGTTAAGAAGAGATTGATGTGATTAATTTAGCAATAAAAATAAGTGTGGTACAGGTATAAATATTTTATACCTTATATAAAATTAATAACAGTATCATTTGAAAATTTGAGACAACTCAATGATTGTATATAAAAGTGTTTAAAGAGTTGAATTTATACAGATTGGTGATAACAGAACGAAAGAAAAAATATAATTAAAACTAAAATTAGTATAGTATTTCATTATTAAAGTTGAGTGAAGTGACTCTTTGAGGATCAAGTTATGTGTATATGTTATACATAGTGAACATATCATATATTCATATATATACTTTTAAAGTGAAATGATAGTTTATGGGTTTATAGTATTTTAAGAAAGGAACTAAATAAGTACGAGTGAAAATCTATTTAGATTTCATTATTACAATAAAAATGTGAAAGTGATTTGTAAAGATAAATATTGATAAATAAATATAATAAAGAGATACATATGTTCTTATGATAAATGTATTTGGAATAATTACTTGTATCATATAAATTCACAATAATAAACAAACAATTTAAAAATGAATTTTTCTATACCAGAAGATATTATGATTAAAAATAATTTAAAATAGTGAAATAAATATATTGCTCGATTATACTGATATTAAATCTTGTTTCTGGATTAGCTAAAGGGTGAATATCCAAAGTGACAGTGGACATTTTATACCATAGTGACAGTGGGCATTTTATGCCATAGTGATAATAGGCATTTTATGCTATAGTAATAGTGGGCACTTTGTGTCATAGAGGACATATTTTTATGTCCCAGTGATATTGGCTTTTATGCCAATAGTGGATGCTTTGCGTCATAGAGGGCCTTTGGTCCCTTTTTCTATAGTGGGCCTTTGGTCATATCATTACAGTGGGCATTCGTGCCATAATGGGCCTTTGGCCATATTTATACAATGGGCATTTACTTGCTATCAGTGACCCGTTATCCGAAACTAAGATTTAAAGTTTAGTATATGAGGAAAAGAAAGAGATATATATATATATAACAGTGGAATGAAATGATATAAATTGTATTGAACAGAAGAATCATTAAAGTGTTCTTTTAATTGATTATACAAATACTGAAAGAGTATTAAATAAAGTAATTGGTAATAAATTGAAATTAGGTTTACAATACTTCAATATAGGACTAATCACGAATGTTATATAAATTTAAGACATCAAAGTGATAAATTAAAATTCCTTAAAAATTTCTAAAGAGAATTAAAGGCAATTACTAAATTGAGCTTGAACAGTATAAGTGTGTATATGTAATATCCCAAAGTATACCCTAAAAGTTTTGGGAATTTTTTTGTTTTTGGATTTAATGTATATGTTTAATGGGAAGAGAAAAGAAGTAAAGAGAGAGTGTATATGTTGTATATATAGATATATATATATATAACATATACAAGTCATAGAAATGGAAGTCAAAAGAAGATAAGTTAATTAAAAGGAAATATTATAAGAGATAGATGTATATGAAGGATGATATGTATATATGGTATTTGAAAAATATAGAAAATATAAATACAATATATAAGAGATATACATATATCAACATATACATCACATATAAATGATGTATATATTGGTGTATGAAAAGTAAGTGTATATAATTAATTAATTAATAATAATAATAATGATAATAATAATGACAAGAGAAAAAGAAGAAAAAGAAAGTCAAAGGGAAGGATAAATTGTGGTGGAGGATTTTTGGGATATTTTATTATATTATTATTATTATTATATATATATATATAAGATAAGTTTGAATAAAGAAAGAAGATTTTCTTTCTTTCTTCTTCTTCTTGTTCCTGTTCTTGAACGTGGAGAGAGAGAGAGAGAGAGAGAGAGAGAGAGAGAGAGAGAGATGTGATTTTATTTACATACACATCAAATTCTTAAGGGCTTTAAGAGAATTGAAGGTGGATATTGAAGATTTGGCAAAGAATTCAAGTAAGTGTTCATTTCTTTGTGTTGATTTCTATTGATTGTGTTTATATTTGAATTGGTTAGTGTGTGAAGATGATGATAATGAAAGATTGAAGTATATATGTTGAATTGGTATTTAGATGATGATAATATGGTTATTTGTGAGGATGATGATGGATTGTAGAAATTGTTTAGTAAGGGTTTAATATAAATGAGTTGGGGAATTGAATAATTGATATATGGATGATGTACATAATGATTATTATTATGATATGTTGAAGTTATATAAGTGTTAAGTTAATTGGTAATTGATGTATGTTATGAGTTTGATCAATTATTATCTTGGATTTTCTATATGTTTGTGTTTATTGAAGTTAAAAACACAGAATACATGAGTTTGGTCCGAAACAAAGGCAAAATGGTTGCCACGGTCGTGGCAAATGAGTGCCACGGTCGTGGCAAGTGACGGACACGACCGTGGGGGTTTAGAGAAAAGTGGGCAGATTCGTTTACTAACCCACGACCGTGGGGTTGTGAGGCCACAACCGTGGGGACTTAGATAATGGTTTTGGTTTGTAATTTGTGATCTATGGGTCTAGTATGAGACTAATAGGTGAATAAGTGTATTGGAATTCATGTGTATTTGTAAGTAAGTGTGTATTCTTCCTTTTGGATTAGGTTGTGAAGAGGTTGAGTTGCCTTAACCTAGGTGTGAAGAATTCTTGGAAGAGGAAGTGTATAGATTGATGTGAGTCGCTCTTGAGGTAAGTACAAACCCTACATTATTGCATACATTTACATGACATTGGGACTTAACACATTTGGTTGTAAATGTGTTAAGTAATCTATTATATTGTTGATACATTTGATTAATGCTATGATTTGCATAATGTGAAAGATATGATGATCATTCAAATGTATGTTCAATGCATTTGGTTATGAATACTTTAATGATGAATTGCTTTAATGTGAATTGAGATATGATGAGATGTGAAGCCATTGTTGTTGGCTATGATAGTGCAAATGAAATAATTGGGGCATGGTTGCCTATTTGATTATGGAATATGAAATGAGAAATGAATTGAGAAATGAATTGAGAAAGAGATTGATAAAGAGATAAATGAAATAATTGTGTGCTTAATATGTTATTCAATTTTCAGAGTTCTGGGTTTGGCGGCATGCCTATGAATCGCTGGATAGGTGAAAAGACCGGGTCGTAAGCCGAGTCCAGCTGAAAAATGTGAAATATGATGTTTTTGGGGTGAAAAGCCTGGGTCGTAAGCCTCAAAAACAGTAACAGTCTAGCCGGGTTGAGGACCAAGATACTGGGGCCCTTGGGTCTAGCCGGGTTGAGGTCCAAGGGACTGGGTCTGTTACACTATCCATGGATAGATATATGTATCGCCTACGGTCTTGATGATTGTGATTATGGACCAAAGCAGTAACTCTGAACTTTGAATAGCATATTAGATTCTTTTTGGGCCCATGCTTGTCTTTGCTTTAATGTGAATTATGGAATAAGATATAATGTTATGAGATATATGATGATAATTATGGAATGAGAAGAATACAATATATAAGCAAAACACTGAAAATGAATGTGGCTTGAGAAACTATGCTGAATGATGAGATTATGAAAATACAATATGATGTATAATATGTATATGGATGTGGAAATTGTGAGTATTATTTCATGAAAGTTCTGATCAGCCATTGAATTGTTGTTTGTTGAAATGATATATGTGTATGTGTATATAAATTATGAGATTAGTAGAAACATATAAAAAGAGTAATTGAAATGGGAAAACATGATAAGAAAATAATGATACATGAAGTTAATATATGAGTATGATTTTCTGTAATGTATGTTTATAATATTTATTTGTACTACTAAGCTTTCGAGCTTAGCGCAGTTGTGTAAATCGCGCAGGTGAGTAGGTGGTTGATCTGAAGTCAAATCGTTAGGCCACGAGAAGGGTAAGAGTATTTCGAGACCAACTAGAAGGTGGTGCATACATGTACAATCTAATTATATTGTATTTTGATAAAAATGTATTCATATGTATAAATGAAATTTTGGTAAAGACAAAATCATTATATATATGTAAGATCATCGGAAGTACAAAGATTTTGTAAATGTTCTTTAAATAAAATGCATTATTGTTTGGAACTAGAGTAAAGATTTTTTTTTATCTGAAATGAAAAGTGACATTCTTATACTTTATATACGTACTGCATGTATACTAGGTATATGTATAGTACTTATATAGAATATGGGGGTGTTACAGTATAGCTGCATCTTCTGTAGTTTTATAATAAGATTTTTCTGGAAATGTTACATTAAGTGATATCAGACATAAGGGGAAAAAATAAAAGTTATGTAAATTGATAAAATAATTGATTTTATATGAGATTTAAGATTATTCATGAATTAAATGGTTCATTGCCATAATAGATAATATCGAGGATGAAATTATTTAAGGGGAGAGAATTGTAATATTTCGATTTTTTATGTACTTTGGAATAGAAAATATGGGAGAATATATTGGTATAATAGGTAGAGAGAAATATAAGATGCACTATAGTAGATAAAAGATATGTATACATATAGTATACATGACATATATATCACATATATAAGATATATACATATACATAAGATATATATAATGTATAAATGTACTAAATGATAAAGTTAGGTAAAAAGATAAAAAAAAATTTTAAAAAAAAGAAGGGATTATTATGGAAAGGTTTAGACAGCTTTGGTGGATGACTATTTAAATTAATTAAGTGATTAATAATAATATATATTTTTTATATGATAGGAAGAAAGAAGAGAAAAGAAAGTTTATGTTTCTTCTTTCTTCTTCTTTTTCTTTGAATGTGGGGTAGAGAGAGAGGTGAGAAGGAGTGAGTTTTTCATATATACACATCAAATTCACAAGGAATTTCCAGAGGATTTAAGCGGATATTGAAGGTTTAGCAAGGAATTTAAGTAATTTTTATATCTAAGCTTTTTTTTATGGATTTTAAATATAGATATGTGTGATATGGTTAGTGATAGAAAGTGATGATTATTTGAATAAGATGATAGCTATAATATGTTAGAGTTGTATGTGTGTTGATATATAGATGATGAAAATGTGCTTAGTTGTGAGAGATGATGATGGATAGTGAAATTAGGGAAAAAGAGTGATAAGGAAAAAAGTAAGGGTTTTGTAGAATTAAGTTGGAAAATGAGTAAATTGATATATGAATGAATTATATGATGATTGTTGTTATGATTTTGTATTTAAGTTAAGTGGGATCAAGTGAAGAATAGTGAGTTTGAAAGTGGCCAAGGTTTGTACATATAATCTCTTTGGTTTGTACATATTTGATTTAATATGATTTGAGTTGCTCATGTGATGTGTGTGTATTATATTGACGAAAAATTGATTAAATTATGAAAGGAAATTCTAGTAGTAATTCACATGATCATCTGCATTTTCATGCATCTACCTAAGCAAATATCTGCTTTCAAAATATTGAAAAGAAATACTACCAGTGATACGCATGACCATAATCATGATCATGCATTTACCTATACACATTTCTATCCTCCAAAATATTGAAAATAAATTATAGCAGTGAAGTGCATGATCATTTTCATGGTCATGCATTTGCCTGTGTAAAAGTGTGATTTTAGGATACCATATTATATTGAGTTTGTACATACTGGATATGATAGTTGTATAGAGGTATTGGGATGTAATTCCCACTAGTTTGATTGTGTATAAGTATGTGATATGAAATCATTGTATGTATATATTGTTTATATGTACCACTAAGCTTTCAAGCTTAGCGCGGTTGTGTGAATCGCATAGGTAAGTATATTATTGATCTGAAAGTCAGATGTTTATGCCACAAGCAGAGTAAGAGTGCTTCGAGGCCAACTAGAAGGTAGTGCATGATGTACATTTCATTATTTTGTAGCTTGATCATATGTGTATATATAGAAGTGGATGTTGAAAAGGACAATATATATATATATATATATGTATATATGTAATCAAATGAAAAGTTTATTGGTTTTGGAAATGTTACTTTTAAAGAATGAGATTTATAATGGGAAATGTTCTTTTATTAAATATATAATTGATTTGGAACTAAGATAAGGGTTTAAATGGCACTGTAATGTGGCATCCTTATATTTTATACACGTATTGTATATATACGAGGTACATGTAAAGTACGTATATAGAATATAAGGGTGTTACAGTGATGAAGTATGAGAAAGTGTTCTTAAGGTTGAGTAAGTATGCTAGTGGTATTATAACTGATGTGAGGGGTAGATGCAGGAGATTTGAGGAAGGATTGAGGTCTGCTATCAAATGTCAGGTAGCAACAGTATAGTATAAGGTTTTTTCAAGATTAGTAGCAATTACTAGGAGTGTCAAAAAGGCTCGGGAGGCTATAGCTATAGTAGAGTTGGAAGAGAGTAAGGGTAGGAGATCTCAGACTGAGGTAGAGTCATCATCTCTCAAAAGGGGGCAAGAGAATCTTTCACATAATTTTAGTGAGAGTCAAGAGCAAACTATTAAACCTATTCAGCAGAGGTAGGGGTTTACAACATCGGTAGTTAGTACCCCTACCCTACCCCTTCCTTTCAGAGATCTATTCCACCCATTTGCACCCATGTGGTAAAGCATATAGGAGTATTTATTGGGAAGTGACTCAAGATGTTGTTAAGGTATTGATCCCAAGACCATTATTTGAGGGATTGCCCAAGGCCACTAGAGGCTAGGCAGATAGAGGCTAGTGCATCCAAGCAAAATAAATAAATGAGCACATGGGTTTCCATAGATATCATACAAAACTAAGATAGAAAAATAAAAAAGTATAATCTATGAAAACCTATCGGGATCAATGTTTTTTAATTAAATCAAAGAACGGATTAATTTGCCTTACCTCTCATAGTGAAATTTATTTTTTTAGCAAAAAAAATGGATCAAGCGTTATTAGACATGAAAACACTCTATGATATCCACACAAATGAATTGAACTCTAAAATAGGCGGGTGTCTATGATAGCACTCTTTTTCTGAAGACTCTCTTCAGAAAACCATATAAATCCCTCTGATGTTTTTCTCTAAAAAATGTAGTTAGTGGCTAATGGCAATACAATATATATACTACTGTTAAGGTTTTCATTTGATTTTGAATTTTATTTTATTTTATCAATTAGCCTTTATAATTAATAAAATAATATATTTATAAATGTCTGATATATATATCAAAATTCTCCAAAATCCTTTTAAAAATTAGAATATTTATATTATTACAAAAATAAAATATTTTATTTTCATCATGTTTTCAAGATTGCATGAAAGGACTTTGATTAATTATGCATATTTTAATTCGTTATATGTTTACAACTTGTGAGAGGGTATTTTTGCCCCCACTCCCACGTGGAATGGCTCTTACGATTTCAGTACTGTTAGGCTTAGGGCCTTAAAGAATACGGGCCTAAATCCTAAGAAAATGGAGTCGCCACCCGGACGAGCCAGGAAAAGAAAGAGGTAGATGACTCGATTCCTAATGAATCCCCAACCCGCTAATTGGTTCGAAAAGTTGGATACGTGTGGGGAAGGTGAGAAATGACCCAACACCACCCACAATGCCCGATTCATTGGAACCAGCCTCCTTTTCAGGTCTTAATATTATAAAATTCTTAAATATAATGACATTATCCATACTACATGCAATCATAAAAATAAACAAATACTTTATTAAAAATCATAGCAATGTCCAAACAAAACAAATAAATAGGCATTCATCCATGGATGAAAACATGCCTTTACAAATGTCCAATGTCTAAAAGAAAATAAATAAAATAGGATGCCCACCAATTGGTGGAAACGTATCCTTTACATTTATCTGAAACTTAAAAATAAATTGAATTACATGATATTTAGCAATTGAGGTACTCATAAAGTGAAAACATACCTCTTACAATTTTTTGAAACCAAAACAAATCAATAAAAATAATCAACCAATAATCATAAATATATTATCCATCAAAGATATAAATCAAAGATATAAATAAACCATTAATCAAAACATATAAATAACAATCAAATAAATAGCTAAAAGATATAGTTTAAATCAATAAATAAACCAAATTGGGTTCTCAAGGTTATAGGGTTTGAAATTAGGAGATACTGGATAAAATTTAGGTTTTAGGAAATCTGAGATCTTGGGTTTGGCTATTGGATTAAATTTTTTGGATCTATTGGATTGGGAGTTGGATTTTGGTAGTTACTGGGAACTAGGGTTTAGGTCATGGTTTTGGAATTTAGGTTTTATAATTTAGGGTTTTAGAATGTTAAACAATTAGGGTTTAATTAAATAAATTGAAGTTTATGGAAAAAGGATTAAAAATTAGGTATTTAGAAAGGATAGGTTACTGTGATGATTAAGTAAAAAAAATTGATTAGGGTTTTAACAAAATGGATTAGGGTTTGAATTAAACTAAGCTTTGGATTAAATCAAACAGAATACTTAAATTAACTACTATGAATTCAAAACTTAAAAAAAACACTATCCATTAATTTTATGGGATTATTGTAAAGGTTCTTTAGAATTACTATTATCAATTTTAATGGATTAATTGCTACTAGATGACTTTGACAAACAAAATTAAATAAACATACCTGTGTTTGAAGGCTCTACTAAAATTGTTGATGAAAAGTATTTGCTTCCACCAAATACGTTCTTCTTGGTTGGAAGGAAATCAAGATAGTGAGAGTTTGCTACTGTCTTGATGGTGATTGATGATTGTTGTCCTTTGTTTGATAATGATTGAGAATTAATTTGTTGCTCTATTGCTCTCTGCCTAAATTGAAAGTTTGATGTTCTTCCAAAAAGTTTCATAGAAAAAGTCCAAAGTCCCTGAAAATCCTCCCCTTGTCCGTGTGTTTAATACTATTATTTATAGGAAAATAAAAAGACCTAATAGTATTTTGTTAAGGAAATACCAATTGTTTAGAAAAAATTACAAAATCGGGTAAAACAAGATTTGGTCGAAAATCGTCAGCGCGCGCGGGCTGCTGGGCTTGCGAGGATTCTTCGGGCTGGCACGCAGGCTGTGCTGGCGAGGCAGCGGGTTGCTGCAGGGCGAGCTGGGTGTGCCACTGCGTGATGAACTGGGCAGTTTGCTGCAGGCAGCACTTGCGGTGAAGTGGGCAGTCCAATTCACTGCAAGCAGTACCTGCAGCGAAGCTACTTGCCGCGTGGCAACGCTTCACCGATCCATTCGATTTTTATTATTTTTTTACTTTTTATTTTATTTTTTATTAAAAATAAATATTTATATTATTAAAAATAAATAATAAATATTATAAATATTATAAATAATAAATACCACAAAAATAATTTCAAAATATTTTAAAATATCGAACTGGAACTGATCGAAAATTAAGGGCCTACAGTTTGCCCCCTGCTTGAACGATCTGAGACTTTCAGTTGAAGAGAGTGAAAAGCAATATGACTTTGAGCAGATTTTGGATGAGGATGGATTTTCGACCTGAGATTGAAAATGGTTTGGGTTATTGATCAGATGTTGGGTTCTGGACTTGAAAATAATTGGATTCTCAATCCAAGACTAGATTTGTTTGGATTCTCGATTCGAGACTAGATTTGATTGGGTTCTCAACCCGAGACTGAATTTTGAGTTTGAGTTTTTGACCCGATACTGTATTCTTGATTCTAAACTGGATTTAGGTGCTTGTCCAGAAACTAGATTTGATTTGGTTACTTGAATCGAAGACTGAATTTTGGGTACTCGACCCGAAACTAGATTTGGATGCTCGACCCGAAATTGGATTTGGGTTCTCGACCCAAAATTGGATTCTCTATCATATACTACATTTGGGTGCTTGACCCAAAACTGAATTTGGATGCTCGACCTGAAACTGAATTTTGGGTGCTCGACCCGAAATTGGATTCTCGATCCTAGACTAGATTTGGAACTGAATTTGGGTGCTCTATCCAAAATTGAATTTTGGGTGCTCGATCCGAAACTAGATTGGGTACTTGGACCCGAGATAGGAGTTAGGTGCTCAATTCGAAATTGGATTTTGGGTGGTCGACCCGAAATTGGATTTTGACTAACCTTTTATCAGTTGAGAATTTTGGTTGAACCAGCTATTCCATTCTTTTTTGTTCTTCCTTTTGTAAAAAAAATTAGTTATTTTTTAGCTGGCCCTCATATCTTTTCCTTGCCCCCTGCGTTGCAAAATATTTAAAAGTGAGTTTAAAAATATTTTGTACACGCATAAACTCAAAAATTAAAAAGGAGAAACTTTGCCTCCTGTGTAGGCTCAAACCAATGATATTTTTCATGCAGACTCTGATTGATATTTGTATTTTGTCTAGTTCCTTGTATAAGCATGCATCTCTTCTTTCTTTTGTAAAATGACTGGAGCTTCCTCGAGCAACGGGCCTTCCATGCCCGCTGATTTCATATCCGCTTCACGGTTACTTCATAGAGTATTGATGTTTACTTGTGACAAAGAAAAATGCAGTGTGATATGCTCATGTATGCATGATATGCATGAGTAATACTTATAGTGGTTCCATCGACTCACAGACTGGGGTGATCAGCTGAAGTGTTCTTATTGACTCCTTCCATATGCATGTTCAGGTCTTGCATTGGAATGACAGAAGGCTTTGCATTTATGACTTGTATCTTCAAGATGTTGAAAATATAAGTGGTGAGGCCCAAGTAGCATAATTAGGGATACATCTGTTTCAAACTATGATGCAACATGCCAATTGGTAGCTTCTTCATAACCTTGCCAATAATCATTACTTTGCCCAATGTGTCCTTCGAGGTTCAATGGTTCAACAAACTTCCCTTAACTTGAAGGCATTGTACGGATTTTTTTTTGGATTTTAAATTTTGGTTTTAAAATCAAATGTTGGCTTTGCCAAATCAATATCAATTTACCTCAGGACTTGATTTTCTAAATTAACATATCTATAACATAACAACCCTAGTTATCATACTAAACTTGGGAATCATTTATATTTGAGCAAGAATTGTTGCACTTCAGATAGGCACATACACATTACTTGGCCAAAGGTCTCATTGATTTTGAATATTGTCTATCTCATATGCATGCTTATCTGAACTATCTCCACTAATAGACGCTACCTACCAAGTGAGATCAACAAGTCTTTAATAGGTTTAAAATGGAGTCTATAAGGGACATGATTTAAATGAAGGTCATTTTGAGATTGGAGCTGATATGATACTATGGACAAGCCTTCACACTATAAACTTCTTGTTGGAACTTTAAGTAGTTGGAAATATGAAAAGATAGAGCTTTGAATATTCTCCCATCTTCTTAGTGTTAATCTAGATCTTGATTGGGATAGTCTTTTCCCTTATAAAAAGGTTGATACCCACATTCCTTTCTCTTTTTTCCCTTTTCTTTCTCTTTCTTTTTCTTACTCCTTTTCTTTGAGCATTTATCGTTTTGTCCTTCTTTCCTGTAGGACTATTAAGTACAGGACTTTTAAGAATTGGATGGTCTTTCTCCTATCTCTCTAATTTTGATTGAATCTCTAGTTGGGTTGGACCAATTCAAGTCAAACTGTCCTTCTAAACCAAATGGAAGTTTTTTGCTGCTTTAGGTAAAAGAGAACTCGGTTGGCTTTCTGAACTATTTTGGGTTTTATTTTCTTTCATTTTTCTATTTCTTTTTTCTTTTTTCTTTCTTTTTCTTCCTATTTTTCTTTCTTTTTTTTATCCTTATGGTCTTAACTAGGCATTCCTTTTTTTTTTTTTTATCTTTTTGCCTCTACCCCTTAGTGATCATCAGATTTGTCATAAGTATCACAATGACTCAGGATAGGTTGTTGGGGTTTGCAAGGCAATGAAAAGAAAGCTAAAATTTCATGAAGGCTCAAAGGGACAGCTAGGGATTGATATTTAATTGGGTGGATATTAATTATTGGCTAGCCAAACAATGCCTAGATCATCTCTTCCTTAAACAAGCAAAGTTCAATTTCACCTTGAAAGTTTGTCAAAGCATGTTCTAAGACTGACTAGGACTTAGACAAAGGTAATTATGTAGGAGCCCTCTCTAAGTAAGCATTCACAGCTCAATGCAATAGAAAATTTTTCTCACCTAGTAAAGTTATTCGAATCATGATGCATAGATATATTAATTTATAAATATCAAGCTAGATTCATCATTGGTTGAGCATCAAAATGAACAAAGACCAATAGAAATTTTGATGAAAATAATTTATTTCAAGTAACTTTAAATTTGAAAAACATGATTGTTTCATAAAACACCAAATAAAGAAAAGAAAAAAAAACAAACAAGACAAGGGAAGTTTGTTGAGTTAAGCTTCTTCTCTCTTCACATCTTTAATATTCCCATCTTGAAAAGAGGATAAGATAAGATCTTTCTCCAATCCTCATCCTACCATGAAAGTTACTGGTGGTGGCACTCTGTTGAACCTAGGCAGAGGATTGCTTTTGGTATTGGACTTATCCGGCTTGGGTAGCTTACCACTGTCAATCAAATCTTGGATCTCATGCGTTAGACAAGCATATTTATCCATCTCATGCCCTTGCATTTGATGAAATTGATAGAAGGCCTCGGCATTAAAATTTGGTGGCAAAGGATTATGTAACAATCGAGGAGCCAATGGTTGTAACAACCCCTTCTTTTATAGCTTGTTGAAAACCCAAGATAGAGGTTTCCCCAACTCTGAGATCTATCTTCTATTTTCTTGACCAGTTGCATTAACATCAACTTCCTTTTGCGTGCTTTAATTACCCGAATGGTAGTTTCCTTTCTCATTCCTTCTTATCGAAAAGCGGTTTTTCTCCCTTTTCCACTCTTCAATTTGCAAGCCAGCTTGCAAAAAGTCTTTGACGTCCCTTATAAGGGTGTGAGACAGCCTCTTACGGAGATTAGGTAGGATGCCTTTGACTATCATTCTTATCTGATCCGACTCATTAGGCCTCTTCTTGAGCAAAGCAGCCTTATTCCTCCATCTCTTCATATAGTCCACAAAATTCTCATTTGGCCTTTGCCTAATGGTCTCCACCTCCATTAAGGTAACTTTCAATTCAACATTATGCCCATACTGTTGCATGAAAGCCTTATATCACAAATTCCAACTCTTTTGAGTACTATCTTCTAAGGTGTTGAACCAATTTTGGACAATAGGATCTAATGAAAGTATAAAGTAGCTTAGAGTTTGAGCCTTAGTAGCTCTAGCAGACTGCATGGCAGTGATATACTGCTTAACATGCAAATGAGGATTTTCTGTACCATCAAACTTTGCAAGTGATGGCATCTTAAGCCTGTATGGAACTTCTTCATCTAGCTCAAACAATTTGTCAACCTCGGACTTTTTTTCAATTTTTAGCTTCTTTTCAAACTTCTTTTCCATGTCAGCAATCAACTTCTCAACATCTAAAGTTTCAGTTTTCTCCACAACTGATCTTTCAACAACCTTCGGCTCCTTCTTCTTGTCTTGAGAATCTTGGAAGTATTGAGCCCAATCATCATCATCATCAACGACTACCTTGTCATCATCAAAAACCACTTCACTAACCTTAGCCTTTCCTCTGTCCTTTAGCTTCTTGGTGCTAGCAGATGCTTCGGCATTGAGGGTGTCGTCCACCATTCTTTGAATTTGTTCGGGCTCTATTACTTTTGATGAGAAAGTAATTGAGTCGCTGCTGGATTCAATGTCATTAGCGTAGGTGGGGTTGTCGTACACTTTTGAGCTACTGTACTCCAGGTCTGTGAGCAAAAAAGGATTAATAATATATCATGTAATGCATATATGTATGTATGCACAAACAATAAACAAACAAGGATAAATAGGACGTTTCTTCCAACCTTATAACATCCACACACAAATGGCAAGTCTCGTTTCCTAGGTTTATGGTCAACAAAATACTAACATGGGAAATTTTATTTTTGAAAAGTTCCCTCGGATGGTTTAATCAATTGTTGCATTTTCTAATATAGAAGTTAGTCCATGATAATTCCCATTAATTAAGCTTTAATCGATTGAATCTCAACTAAAATAGCTTTTATGCTATATTGGATTAAAATAAAATTAAGATGTTCATCATAAATAGATTTCTTTATTTGAAAAAGTAACTAGTGATTCATGTCAAAAATAAGCCCATGGTTAATAATTCTTGGTATAAGCTAGGCTCACAATTGATTTTTGGTATTTTGTAATTGACCTAAATATTTGTAAGCTCTTTTTAAGAAAAAAGTTGTATTTTTCGATGAAGTGAAAAATAATTTGGTTTGTTTGGGCCATAAGGTGTAAAAAGATTTTTGACTCTTACTTGAAAGTTTTTAATGTCCAAAGGCCTTCTTGAAAATTTTAAAAATAGCTTTGGTCTTTGGATCTTAGAGGAAAAGCATCATTTTTTAGCTTACAATATAAGTAGGTCATATTAGAAAAAGAACAAACCAAATAAGTCATGGTTTAAACCAAGATAAATCAATCATAGTCAAACAACAAGGATTTGGGGTAGAAACCTAAGAAAAGTAACTAGGCCAATTACATGAGTTTTAGTCTTTGAGTTGAAAGGCTTAGATTTTCATAGCAAGTATACACCAAATGGTACAAGTATATGAGTGGTTATGCCATGCTCGATCTCCATACCTTGAGTGAAAGTATGGTATCCCTTACATAACACAGCACGTGTAACACGAGCATGCTAACTCACGCATACGATGCAATCTAAATGATGCAATGGATAATATCATGATAAGAAAGAATATAATAATATAAAGACCAATAGAATCAACTTCTCTTATCCCTAGTGGAGTCGTCACTGTGAGCGGGGATTTTCGTCCCCACTCCCACGTGGAATGGTTCTTGGACTTCTACACTGTTAGGCTCAGGGCCTTAGAGAACACGGGTCTAAATCCGAAGAAAATGGAGTCGTCACCCGGACAGGCCAAAAAAAAGGGTGGATGACTCGATTCTTAAGGAATCTCCAACTCCCTAATGGGTTCAGAAAATTAGATACGTGTGGAGAAGGAGCGAAATGAGCCAGCACTCCCACAACGCCCGGTTCATTGGAACTGGCCTCCTTTTTAGGTCTTAATATTATAAAATTCTTAAATATAATGATATTATCCATACTACATGTAATCATAAAAATAAATAAATACTTTATTAAAAATCATAGCAATGTCCAAACAAAACAAACAAATAGGCATCCATCCATGGATGGAAACATGTCTTAACAATTGTCCAATGTCCAAAAGAAAATAAATAAAGTAGGATACCCACTAATTGATGGAAATGTATCCTTTACATTGATTAGAAACTTAAAAATAAATTGAATTACATGATATTTAGCAATTGAGATACCCATAAAGTGAAAACATACCTCTTACAATTTCTTGAAACCAAAACAAATCAATAAAAATAACCAACCAATCATCGTAAATACATTATTCATCAAAGATATAAATAAACCATTAATCAAAACATATAAATAACAATTAAATAAATAGCTAAAAGATATAGTTTAAATCAATAAATAAACCAAATTGGGGTCTCAAGGTTCTAGGGTTAGAAATTAGGAGATACTGGATAAAATTTAGATTTTAGGAAATCTGAGATCTTGGGTTTAGCTATTGGATTAAACTTTTTGGATCTATTAGATTAGAAGTTAGATTTTGGCAGTTACTGGGAACTAGGGTTTAGGCCATGGTTTTAGGATTTAGGTTTTATAAGTTAGGGTTTTAGAATGTTAAACAATTAGGGTTTAATTAAATAAATTGAAGCTTATGAAAATAGGATTAAAAATTAGGTATTTGAAAAGGATAGGTTACTGTGATGATTAAGTAAAAGAGAATTGATTAGGATTTTTAACAAAATGGATTAGGGTTTGAATTAAACTAAGGTTTGGATTAAATCAAATAGAATACTTAAATTAACTACTATGAATTCAAAACTTAAAAAAAACACTATCCGTTGATTTTATGGGATTATTGTAAAGGTTCTTTAGAATTACTATTATCAATTTTAATGGATTAATTGCTACTAGATGACTTTTGACAAATAAAATTAAATAACATACCTGCGTTTGAAGGCTTTACCAAAATTATTGATGAAAAGTATTTGCTTGTACCAAATACGCTCATTTTGGTTGGAAGGAAATCAAGACAGTGAGAGTTTGCTATTGCCTTGATGGTGTTTGATGATTGTTGCCTTTGTTTGATAATGATTGAGAATTAATTTGTTGCTCCATTACTCTCTGCCTAAATTGAAAGTTTGATGTTCTTCCAAAAAGTCCTAAAGAAAAAGTCCAAAGTCTCTGAAAATCCTCCCCTTGTCCGTGTGTTTAATACTATTATTTATAGAAAAACAAAAAAACCTAATACTATTTTGATAAGGAAATACCAACTGCTTAGAAAAAAATTATAAAATAGAGTAAAAAAAGGTTTAGTCAAAAATCGTCAGCGCGCGTGTGCTGCTAAGCCTGCAATGATTGCTGCGGACTGGCACATAGGCTGCTCTGGCGAGGCAGTGGGCTACTGTGGGGCTAGCTGGGCATGCCACTGCTTGGCAAACTGGGCAGTTTGCTGCAGGCAGCACCTACAACAAACTGGGCAGTGCCCAGTTCGTCGCTTGCGGCAAAGCTGCATGCCGCGCTGCAGCACTTCGCCGATCCATCCGATTTTTATTTTTTTTTACTTTTTATTTTATTTTTTATTAAAAATAAATATTTATATTATTAAAAATTAAATAAATAAAATAAAATAAATATTATAAATAATAAATACTATAAAAATTATTTCGGACTGTTTTAAGATATCAAAATGGACCTGGTAAAAAATTAAGGGTCTACACAATCCTATAAGTTCAGTTAATATTGACAATATGCTTAAACAATTATTTTAAAGCCATAAATCATAAGCGACATCTAATAAGACATTATGACTAACCAAATTAAGTGAAGATTGAAGATCCAACTAACCTTAATCCACAATCAAATATTTAGTCTTTTTGCCATATGATATCTTATATCAATCACAAAGCATGTAATACGTCATCCTTATATTAATTTATCAATATTTCTTGATTCTTAACAAATAACATTAATAATTCTTATCAATTTATTTGAGAATAGCCATGCATATTTCTCAGCCTTACTTGTCAAAATGCCTAGAGATATCTCTCTCAAGATATGAGAGAAACAAATCTCATCTAGATCATCTATACTCATCTCCATAAATTATTAAATGCCCAACAATAATTCTTATTAAATCTTTTTAAAGAAAATATGGAATTATGTTAAAATGCAAAACTCATCATATAGGAAAATATAGTGATTTCAGGTCAAAGGACTGCATGATACTGTTATGATGAGAATTACTTATGACATTAATATATATAGTATTCTTATTCTAGGTCTATCCAATATAATATTCTCTAACATGTACTTATATTTTGACTTAATATGAGATATTCTTGATCAGTAAAGCTTGATCATCAATCAAACTATTTACTAGTCTTTATTCATTATCGTTCCATCAATAATAATTGACTAGAGATAATTTATAATACAATTCATATTACTTTCAAATTTTACTATTAATTCACATACTTAATGACATAAAGTTGAATTATCTATAGTCGAACTTTAATCATATCAAAATAATATGCATATATATGATAATAAAATTTCTTATTTATTTTATTTAATGTAATAATAAGCATACAACTCATTGGCCTAGGACAATAAAACACTCTCTCAGTGCTCAGTCTAGTTTTTGGTAATCTTTAGATCGTGTTCATAATAATTAAGCCTGTTTTCATTCTAATGAGATTATTTTACCAATTTTATGGGTTTACTAAAAAAAAATTAACCCAAACCCAAAAGCCCAACTTGATTTCATCGTTGAGTTATGAGTTGTGAAAATCCTTTAGTCAAAATTAGGTGCTAACACTATCATTTTTATTCTATATTTCTATTTTGGCTCTATTTTTCTCTCATTCAATATAATCTTCAAAGAATCTTTTCATCTTGAAACTTGATTCTAATTTTCATCATCGGGTATTTTATGTTGTAAGTGAGTGTTATATTTCAGGAGAATAAGCTATCCATATCAAAAAAAATACAAGTTTCTGTTAAAATTATATGGAATATTAATTCTATGTGTGGGCTAAATATGTAAATATTATTATGTACGGTAATCAAATTAAATAGTCAATTTAATGTAATGATCAAATTAGGATTATTGACTATTAAGGTATCAAATTATTATAAGAAATATAGTGTAGAGACCAATTAGAAATTTCTATTTTGTTCAATGACCAAAACAGAAATTAACCTTTAAAATAAAGTTATAAAATGGTCGTGGTCTCTGGGGAAACAGGGTGAGAAAGAACTCTACGTTCCTTAAGTATTGCTTCTGCTATTCTCGTTGGGTTATCTCTGGAAGGTCACAAACCACTAATTCTTCGTTTAAGGAATCAACAATCAATGATGCCAGGTACACATATTCTATTCTTGCAATTTTAATTTGAATAATCTAGTGATCTAAGCATGATCTAGGGTTTATGAAATTAATTTTGATTCGCTTTCAATTGGTATCGGAGCAGTCTGCTAGATTGCTAGATTTTTGAATAAAATTGTTGTGATTGTTGGATGATTTTAGAATTAATAATCAGACTTTGGATTTTCTGAGTGCTGTATTTTTTCTGAAATCAAACATTTTTTTAATTAATTTTTCGAAATAATTAAAAAAAAATCAAAAATCGAAATTGTTCTTCGTGTTCTTGAAGAACAGTTTCGAAATTTTTTTTTGGGCTAAATGATTTTGGATAGTTTTTTATCAGATTTGACCGACGGTGGCATAATGGAGGGTTAACACCCTCATACGGTGGTCGCCGGCGGTGGAGAACAGTGGAAACCGATGGGCCGGTGTTGCGATTTGCAAAATCGTTTTGTGATTTTACGATTTTGCATTTTTCAGTTGATCCGTGGCCGTTCGTCTCTGATAAAGGATGGCCAGAGGTTGCTTGGTGGTCGAGCAACCGTTTGGAGGCTGTCACCGGCGGTGGACGGCACTGGATCAAAAACTGGAGGTCGGGCAATGACGAGGCAAATTGTTGCGTTTGGAGACGATGACCCAGCTCTAAACAAAAGAGACTAGCTGCCAATAGATCATCAAACACCTTAGAATTGATACATACGGACATCTGCGGTCCATTCCCTACAGCAACAAGGAATGGCCAAAGATACTTCATATCATTCATAGACGATTACTCACGTTATGAGTACCTATATCTCATTCATGAGAAATCAGAGTCTATAGAAATTTTCAAATCTTATAAGGCCGAAGTTGAAAACCAACTTGGAAAGAAGATTAAATGCGTTAGATCTGACCGTGGTGGTGAGTACTACGGTAGATATGACAGTTCAGGTGAACAACGTCCAGGACCATTTGCTATTTTTCTACAGGACTGTGGTATAGTCCCTTAATACACCATGCCTGGTACACACCAGTATGAATGGTGTATCTGAGAAGCGTAACGGGACTCTTATGGATATGGTAAGGAGTATGATTAGTCATTCTTCCTTGCCCGAGTCTCTGTGGGGAGAAGCATTGAAAATAGCAGCTTATCTTCTTAACAGAGTACCAACTAAAGCAGCTGCAAAAATGCCTTATGAGCTTTGGACTGGACGCAAGCCCAATCTAAAGCACCTTCATGTTTGGGGATGTCCTGCTGAGGCTAGGCCTTATAGGCCCAATGAAACTAAATTAGTTTCAAAACTGTTAGAAGCTACTTTATTGGATATTCTGAGCGATCACGGGGTTATAAGTTTTATAATCCTACTACCAGGACTATTTTGAGACGGGAATTGCAAAATTCTTTGAGGATGTTGAGTTTGGGGGGAGAAATAAGGTTAGAAACATTGTCTTTGAGGAGGGATCGAGTCAGGAACACTCAGTGTCGATTCCCATCATTGCTCCTAGCAGTGTTATGGTCACTGTTCCAGAAGCACATCAAGTTCCAATATAAGACAATGTTGAACAACTTCCTCATCAGGATGAAGAAGTCATTCTTCCTCAAGAACAAGCTCAACAACCTCAAGAATTTGAGCCAGAACTTGTGCCTTTAAGAAGGTCCATTAGAGAGAGAAGAAATGCTATTCCAGATGATTATGTAGTATATCTTTAGGAACATGAGGACACAGTAGACATGGTAGAAGATGATCCAATCAGCTTTCATCATGTCATGCAGGATTCCAACTCTCATAAGTGGATTGAGGCAATGAGTGAAGAATATAAATCTATGCAAGACAATCAAGTTTGGGATCTTATCCCATTACCTGAAGGAAAGAAACCTATTGGTTGCAAATGGATATTTAAGACCAAGAGGGATTCTAATGGTAATGTGGAAAGATATAAGGCTCATCTTGTAGCTAAAGGCTTCACTCAGAAAGAAGGAATTGACTATAAAGAGACCTTCTCTCCGGTATCATCGAAGGACTCTTTTAGGACAATCATGGCTCTAGTTGCACATTTTGATCTTGAGTTACATCAAATGGATGTGAAGACTATGTTTCTCAATGGAGACATTAATGAAACCATCTATATTGTGTAGCCAGAAAACTTTGTGTCTGGAGACCGAAAGCGACTGGTATGCAGATTAAAGAAATCCATTTATGGACTCAAGCAAGCTTCTCGTCAGTGGTACTTCAAGTTGCATGAAGTAGTTGTCTCTTTCGGTTTTGAGACAAATGTTGTGGAAGATTGTGTGTATCACAAGTTCAGTGGGAGTAGGTTTATCTTTTTGGTCTTATATGTGGATGACATATTTCTTGCTACTAACTGTAAGGACTTGCTGCATAAGACCAAAGTCTTTCTTTCAAAACACTTTGAGATGAAAGATTTAGGTGAAGCTTCTTTTGTATTAGGGATTCAAATACATCGAGACTGTACTCGAGGTATTCTTGGATTATCACAAAAGGGCTATATTGAGAAAGTGCTCAAAAGATTTAGTATGCACAATAGTAGACCAATTGATACCCCAGTTGCTAAAGGAGATAAATTCAGTCTTTATCAGTGTCCAAAGGGTGAACTTGAGATTCAGGAGATGCAGAAGATTCCTTATGCGTCAGCAGTTGGGAGTCTGATGTATGCTCAAGTTTACACTCGTCCAGATATTTCATTCATAGTTGGCATGTTAGGGCAATATCTCAGCAATCCAAGAATGGATAATTGGAAAGCAACCAAAAGAGTCTTGAGATATCTTCAGAGAACAAAGAGACATATGCTCACATACAAGAGATCAAATCAACTTGAGATCATTGGGTATACTGATTCTGATTTTGCTGGATTCCAAGACAGTAGAAAATCCACATCAGGCTACATATATCTATTGGCTGGTGGTGCTATTTCTTGGAACAGTGCGAAACAAACTCTTATAGCTACCTCCACCATGGAAGCAGAATTTATAGCAAGCTATGAGACATCCAATCAGGCAATCTGGTTGAGGAACTTTGTCGCAGGGCTGCGTATTGTGAGTGGCATTGAAAGGCCATTAAAGTTATACTGTGACAATAACTCAGCAGTTTTATTCTCCAACAACAACAGAAGCTCTTCTCGATCGAAACATATCGGAATTAAGTTTCTGGCTGTGAGGGAGAGGGTACAGAGTGGACAGATATCTATAGAGCATATTGGAACGAACTCCATGATTGCATATCCACTCACTAAAGTTGTGATACCGAAAGTTTTTCATAAGCACACTGCTTATATGGGTGTCACATTATTTGAGACTATTTAGTATCAGTAGGAGTTTGTTCATTAAGTTTGCATTATATTTTATGTATGCTATGTTTGGCATTGGATATATTTTGTAAAGTACATTCAGTTTCTGCAGAAAAATGAGTTTTTCTTTCACTTTATTATGTGTTTTACACTCTCTATTATATTTATGTTTGATCTCACTTAAGATTGACCAGTTGGAAATAGACATGGTTGGATCAAATTGCATGTAGTTTCCATGCTACACTCTTATAATTGATCTATGTCATTTGAGAGTGTTGGTAATGTGATTGATGGTGGCTTGAGTCACGCCGAATGTGACGACTGACCCTTCAGTCCTTTATCAATATGATCAATGGACGAGATTGTTTGGGACACCTTGTGCGTGACTGCATTATTTTGAGCTCATTAAGGTGTGTGCATTTTATTTTACATATGTTAGCCCAAGTGGGAGATTGTTAAAATTATATGGAATATTAATTCTATGTGTGGGCTAAATATGTAAATATTATTATGTACGGTAGTCAAATTAAATAGTCAATTTAATGGAATGATCAAATTATGATTATTGATTATTAAGGTGTCAAATTATTATAAGAAATATAGTGTAGAGACCAATTAGAAATTTCTATTTTGTTTAAGGACCAAAATAGAAATTAACTTTTAAAATAAAGTTATAAAATGGTCGTGGTCTCTAGGGAAACAGAGCGAGAAAGAACTTTACGTTCCTTGAGTATTGCTTTTGCTATTCTCGTTGGGTTATCTCTTGAAGGTCGCAAACCACTAATTCTTTGTTTAAGGAATCAACAATCAATGATGCCAGGTACACATATTCTGTTCTTGCAATTTTAATTTGAATAATCTAGTGATCTAAGCATGATCTAGGGTTTATGAAATTAATTTTGATCTGCTTTTAGTTTCACCTTTAGTTTATAGTGATTCTTCCTTTTTTTGGCCTATAAAATATGAATACTATTATTAAACAAGCAAAGGATTACAAATTGGTGAAAGAAACCAATGGATTACAACTGCTATAAATGAAAAAATAGGAAGCATAAACCATTCAACATTCATCTTACTACCAAGAACAAAGGAGATACGATCATAAGAGCTGCCAAAGAACAAAACCACAAACTTTGGCCAATCAAGAATAGATATGATGCCAACAACTCTTGCAATGAATAGAGCCTTTGAACTACTCGCAAACAGATGCAAATTAACAATAAAAAGGATAAATCCTTAACAAACCAAACTCCCTAAACATCCTCAGATAGAAAGTGAATTGAGGAAATAGAAGGACCAAATAGACTATAAAGAGGCAAAGGAGGCAATAGCTCAGATAAAACATGATAAATGAGCTATATAAGAGTGACTATATAAAACATATATAAACCTTCTTCCTCAAACATACAGAGCAGAGCAACATAACAATGGAAGACAGCTCTTACATAATCCGTATATAAATCAAAAGTTGAATGATATGCTTCCACAAATAAAATGATAACCTTAAGCTGCTAAAATAAATTGATAAAGCTAAACACAAGAAATAAAAGGCCCAAAATTATAGCAGTGAGAAATAGAAGTATCCCTTGCTGCCACTGCCTCTTTTTATGATGAAGCCATACATATCCATGAAGGCCAGGGCTAAAATCATAGAGCCATAAAATCTAGATAAAGACTCATGCCACAAACAGATGAGCCTTTAAACTGATGATCTTAAAACCTGTTTTTTTTTTTTTGGAGGCCTGATTGAAGTCCTGGTAAGACCAATAAAGAGTACACAGATCTAGAGTCTTAGAGGGATTCATCAAGGGCACCAATATTAAGGAGTTTCAGTATGGCTAGACTAATCAATGTTTGAGACTGTGCTACTGTTAGCCAAGACTGGGGTTAGAGATCAAAAGTTAGAGTTGGGTGACTTTGATAGGGTTGTGGGTCTCGAGGGTAAAATAGTCTTTTAGTGTTTATGGTATGTAGATTTCAATAGGAAAAGAAAGTGAACCCGATGGGATTTGAAGGGGAGAGGTTGAGAACGATGAAAGATGGAAGGGGAAGGGGAAGGTACTGATGGCCTTAATTAGTGAAAATCCGATGGAGAAACCAACTACTGGGCAGTTTGCTCTGCTTTGAGAGAGAGTTTCCACCAAGCATGGCCATTTTAAAGTATATTGATTCCTCATTTGGGCTAGTAAAGAGATAGTAAGTGAAGTGCGCCCTACACGGGTAGTAAATGTGAGGGCCTAAATAAACCTGGCCTTTTGCTCCTGAAAAATAATTTTGATTAGAAAATTAATTTGAGTCAGAAGCCTATCAGAGAATACTAAATATTTTATCTTCAGATACAAAAATATTTCCATTATCTATCTATTAGTTGAAATATCTCCACCCTGTAACTTCAGTTGCAAATATATTTCTCTATCCTATCTGTTAATGTCACTCCACATTCTTTTAACGTTAATTTTTTATCGGCCTAAGAATTAACCCATTGTCTATAACCATTTTTATTTTAACACATTAATATTTTATTTTTATGCTACAGATATAAAAATTCTTTTATGAGATAGATGTAGCTTAAAAATAGTTTCCTTTTATCATCTACAATTACTTTAAAAAAAATTAGATCCCTTTTCTTTCCATAAATGATTATCTCCTCTCTTCTCTTCTTCTTCTATTGATGGGTTACTAAATAAAATATTTGATGCTGCTTTTCTACACCTGTATTTTTCTCCAAAAATACATAAAAGCTTATTGAATCCTGGAGGATGCGCCTTATTTCACTATTCTTACTTGCTATGGGTGAATTATCCTTAAGTACAATGTCCATATACACCACAAGCTATTATTTTTTATAATTTTGGCTAACATTTTAAAATTGAGTGTTGAAACTAGTTTCAACAATAATTATGGAAATGAATATAATCAAAATTAAGTTTTGTAACAAGATTGAAGATGTATGTTGTTTTTTACTGCTCTATATTGAAACAAAAATTATTGAAAACTTTTCTATAGATTCACTTATAGAAAATTTTTATAACTTAAAAGAACAACGTGTTCTTCTTTTATATATTAAAACTAGTAAAAAATTTTTGGTATATTAGAATTTTTATATTTTGAGATTATTTTTCAATAGACATTTATTATCATTTGATAGATTTTTATTATTTCTTAATTTTACTAATTATGTAACTATTTATATTTTAACCCTCCCAATATCTAGTTCCAAGTTGGCCTCTTATTTCTTGTCGTTTTCCCTTTCTATAATACACAGTATAGTTTCATTGTTACTCCTCTTAAAGCCTTGCTTTAATTTATAAGAGTTAATTATGCTATACTAGGCCTTAGGTGCTTGTTTGAGGTCATAGAGAGCCTTATTTAACCTATAAACCATTTCACTACTTCTATGATCTTGAAACCCTAAAGATCATTCAACATATTTGTCTTCTTAAAGAAAATCATTCATTCAATAAGGTTGAATTGACATCCATTTGACCATTCCCCATTCCTTTTGAGCTACAAAGACCACTAATAGCTACCATGTTTAGCTATTGTGTCACCATAATTTATGTTAAATATATGTGTAATTTTCTGAACTTATAGTGTTTAATCACTTTATCACTTAAATATTCAATTTAATCATATAATCCTCTGAATTTATTTTTTTCTTAACTTATAAATACAAATTCACTGAGTTACACCTAGTCACAATGAGTTAATATATTATCTATTTGATACAAAATATATAAATAAAATGAGCAAAGTAACCAGTATTCGTTAATATAGATATCTGTTGGTTAAAAATAGACGTGCACATAAGATAAAGTGGTTGAAATGAAAATTTATAAAGCAAAGTGATTAGACTTTATAAGTTCAGAGAGCTACATATATAATTAGTTGTATAATTTACTCTTAATTTTTGTGTACAACTTTTAATGAACAGTCTAACCTTATACTTGAAAACTAACCCATTGGGATTGAAATTGGTCTAAAAACTCACTTTACACCAATTACATTATTGTCCTTTGGCTTAGGAACAGGCTCTATCCAAATTTCTTTTTTATCTATTTACTCTTAGTTTTATTCATAACTTTTAATGAACAATCTAGCCTTATACTTGAAAAACTAACCCATTAGGATTAAATTTGGTCTTAAAAACCCACTTCACACCAATTACATTATTGACTTTGGCTTAGAAACTAGCTTCCAAGTTTAATTCTTTTAATCCTCTCTATTCTTCATCCAAAGCTTGATTCCAAACTTCAAATTAAATTTTTTTGCCCCTCTATATTTTGAAGGTTCACCTGCTAGTTTCACTTGTTAGGTTGCACCTCTGATACACATATGCTAATGATTTTACTTTTGGCACAAGAATTTTTTTTTTCTCAACATTTGAATCAACTTTAACATCTTCGAAGTTACTAATTAAACTTTCTACCATAATAATTTCAACTTTATTGCCTTGTTGAAATATTATATAACCTTTCAAAACTTGCTTCTTTTCCAATCTTAATATGCTTCTTCATCAACCTTTACTCCTTGCTCACCGTAACTCTTTTGGTCTCTAAATTATGGACTCTATACCTATTTGCTTGAGTTGCACAACCCAAAAAGACGCCAACTCCTGCTTTCTTATACAATTTGCTTCTTTCCACACTTGGAACTAGGACATAACAAACTCAACCAAAGATCTTTAGGTGTTGTGCTAAAGGTTTTCTACCATTCTGAGCTTTACTTGGAGTTTTACTCGTTGTAGACCTTGTTGGGAGTATGTTAAGCAAGTATAAAATAATATATATATCAACGTGCATTTTGCCTAACTGTGCCTCCTTAAAGGAGCCTTGCCTTAATTAGTAGTGTAAGGGAATAAGGTCTCGCCTCGCTTCATTGTCTAGGTAATAGTGCTTTAAAAAAAATTATCCAATGCTTTTAACAATAATGCCTAAAAGAAAAGTAAAACATTTTAAAATTAATAAACTATAAGAAAAGAAAAGGAAAATTTTAAATGTTATCAAAAAATGTTATGGGGAAAAAAAAAGATCTAGAGGAGTTTGTCTTCTAAAAAACTACTAAAACTTGAGTGAAAAAAAAAAGAACGTGAAATAATATGTTTTAATTAATTTATAATTAAAATGTGTTTGTTATTGCAGTTACGTTGATTAAGCATTCTTTCAAATTTTTAATATAAAGCCAATCTTTAGTTTTTTCATTCTTCATTTATATAAAGAGAGAGATCAATCCCTGTACGTGATATTAAAGAAAAATTAATAAGTTTTATTACACTTGGTGTATGGTTTTGGGAATATGTTAATGTAGTATTTGGTTTGAATTTTGAAATTGAGATCGGAATGAAATAGAATTGAAATTGAAATAATCATTTATTCATTTTATTTAGTTTACTTCAAAATCGAAATATAATTCTCTTTAAAATTGTCATAAAAATAAAAAATATTTATATTTTTTAATTATATAAAAAATAAATTATTTTATTTAAAAATTTAGAAATATTATAATTAGAAAAATAAAAAAAATAAATTTATTATATTTTTTAAATTTAAAAATAATTTAATTTTTCTAAGACAAAATAAATTTATTTATTTATAAATTCAGAGATATTATAATTAAAAAATAAAAAAATTAAATTGATTACATTTTATTTTAAAAATCTAATTTAATTTTATTAAGAAAAATTAAATTTATTTTATATAAACATTTTAGAGATATTTATAATTAGAAAAATAAATAAATAATATTTATTTTATTCTAAAAATAAAAAAATAGATTATTATTTTATTCTCTTGTAAATAGGTCTTTTTTAATTTTTATTCCAACAAAAATTAAAAATGATTAATAGAAAAATGGTAGAAAATTACTCATTTCTTTTCTAGGGTAATATGAATCTCATTAATATATTTATTTTATTCCACCAAATAATATCAATGGTTAGAGGTGGCAATAGATAGGATACCCGCTAAAATTGTTCTATCTGAATCTGTACCTGTTTAATTTTTAAAATATCCGAACTCATTTAAATCTGATTATAATTATACTTGTATTTGTCTAAAACTCATTTAATATTATTTATTTACTATCCAAACTCATTTAATTATTTGTTTAAATATAAAAATATAAAAATATTATAAAATTTAAAATATAAATTATAAATTATAATTTTTTTAATTAAATAATTATAAATAAATATTTAATATTAACAAAAATTTATTAAAAATAATTTAATACTATATAATTTTATAATTAAAATAAAATAGAATATATATATATATAATTAAAATTTTAGTAAAATATAATTAATATATAATAGAATTCGGATAACGGATACCCAACGACTCATACCAGAACCCGAATCAAAGTAGTAAAAATATTACTCGTATATGTCTAAAAATATTTAAAAATTACTCATACCCTATATAAACGGATCGAATACCTAAAAATACATAACCTGTTATTATTTCTAACAATGAAAATAGTTCATTCTCATTTCTATCTTCAACTGAACGCTATAAATAATTAAAATAATTTAAAAATAAATAAAATAAATAAATAAATAAATTAAATTAAGTATAATCATTATTATAGGAGTAATAAGTTAAAATTATCAATTTTCTTTTGCCTATTTTATTTTATTTATTTATTTAATTTTATTTGATTTATCAATTTCTTAACATCCTATATGTAATTATTAGAAGAATTTAATTTAATAAATTCTGATTTAAAAGACAAGAAAAGGATAAAAAAAAGTCGACGGCACGAAAAGGATCCATTTTTTGAAGGAAAATGAAATTATAAATAGAAAAAAAAAAAAGGAGCAAGTAGGTGAACTATATGGAAAGAAAGGCAAAGACAGGCCAACGGTGACAACTTGACACCAATATACAGAATAAAAAGTTAAAAAATAAATAAATAAATGCAACTTCTTTACTTTTCTCCTGTTTCTCCTTTTATAGCTATTTTTCCTTGATTCTTCAAACTAAATCAAATCAAATTCATTTCCTACAAAATTTGGATTTTTATTATAGAAAGAAGAAGGCAATAGGAATCATGATTATGATTCCTTTGCCTTTCTCCAATTCTAAATTGCTTATGCCTATCCTCTTCTTCTTCGTTCTCAGCCTGTGCTTCATCTCCGGCGTCCGTTCAGAATCAAAACCCATCATCCAATTACCTACTGACCCCGACAGTGATGCTTTAGATCCGTGCAGAGGATCTGATCGCAGACCTATAAATTGCCCCATCAAATGCTTTCGAACTGATCCGGTATGTGGGGTTGATGGCGTCACGTACTGGTGCGGTTGCGAGGATGCACGATGCGCCGGAACCAAAGTGGCGAAAAAAGGGTTCTGTGAAGTTGGAAACAATGGGGCTGCCGCTCAGGCCTTGCTCCTTCTCCACATTGTTTGGCTAATTGTTCTTGGCTTCTCAGTCTTGTTTGGCCTTTTCTGAATTTCTTTATATGATACTCTTCTTTCTTTCCATTTTTTTTAAGTTTTGAATTCAGAGTCAGAGGTGGAATTGAACGGCTACTTTTGTTAATTGGCTTTCATTCTTTTCTTGATTATGTATGTATACATTGTTAATGGATTCTTGTTAATTCTTGTTTCCGTAATTAATTATTTGTTAATTATTTTAGTTCTTACATCCATGTGCAGAGCTATTTTTATTTTTTTATTGAATGGAATGTGCAGAGGGGTTGTAATAATTTGCCAATATTTATGAATATTATTAGGGAGGACAGTTCATAACATTAATAAGTTTCAGATTCCTGTTGAGAATTTCGATTGAGGGAACATGCACAGATTTTTATCAACTTGGAAATAGTTGAATTTAGCCTATGTTTGGTTGGAAGTAAATGGAGGTAAAGGGGAGAAAGTAAATTTAATTTTTCTTACTTTCTCTTATTAGGTATAAGAAATAATAAGGTAAAGAGGAGAAAAGGAGATTAAATTCAATATAAATTTAATTTTTTCTCTCATTTACCCTCTTTTTCTTCATTGAAGTAAATTCAATTTCCTCCCAAATTTACTCCCATGCAAACATAGGCTTAGGGAATTCCGACGCAAAGAATATTATCTTTACAAGAGCTTAGAATTGGGGAAGACAAGAAAGTTGCATTCTGTTCCAATAATCAGACACGACAATTGGTTCGATTTTAACCAAAAATTAAATTTAAAATTTAAAATTGAATTGCAAAAAATCAGAATCAAACTGAAGCCATTTTTTGGTTCTTACTAAAAATGAGAATATTAATGCTCGATTAACATTAGTTAAATCAGAACTGTTTAGACCCAGAATTGATCTGGTTTTATAAATATAATAGTTTTAGGAAAAATTAATATTTAAGGGAGGCCTATTAGGTTAGAATTTTGGTAGATTTTAATTGATTTTAAAAAATTAATAGTATTCAATTCAGATTTATTTGAAATTTAATCAAAATAGTAATTCAATAATGACTTTTAGAAAGTTTATTAAAATCTAATAGTATTAAAAAAACTATTGATTTTAATGGTTTTTATAAATTTTTAGATTTCGTTAGATCTTAGGATAGGATATTATATATGAATAAAAAAATTTCTAACAAATTCAACCTTCAATCCAAATTTTTCTCATGCTTAAAATTTAATATATACTACGCAGTATGTCATAATATTAATATTAGAATAAATTTTATCCTATAAAACAACACTCTTATGCTAAACTTTTATTAATAAATATTTATTTCATTACATGAAATACAGATTTGGATAAATTCTATGGCCTTAATTATAAAAATATTTTTAAATAATCTTTTATAAGTTGGATTTTTAAAATTTGTATGAAATTATAACATTATAAAAAATTATTATTATCTTTTTGAAAATTTTACTCATTTATTTTTTATAATGTATTAAATAGAAATTTAATAAAACTATTTGTTACAATGAAAATAGTTTTTTTTTTAAATTAGTTTATGTTTATAGATTTTTTTATTGAATTAATTAATAATTATTAGTTCACGTTACTTATTACATAAAAGTAGTTATTCATTTATGAAATTAGTTTATATTTATTTATTAGTTAATATATAGCATTAGCTAAACAATGGTAAGAAATTTTATGGAAAATCACCAAAAATAGACTCTCAATGAAATCTTTAATATTTTTTAAACTCCCTTTACCTTAAATAACCTAAAAATTAAAAAAAAAACCCTTAAATCTAATAAACAATCCTTTCTTTTTCATTTTAAAATGTCGCAGCCACTGTGTCTTTATTTTCTTAAATTTTCATTTTCTTCCACCAATATTCTATAATTTTTATCTTCATTTTTCATCAAAAATTTGTATTTATTGTTTATTATTTATAATAAGATATTCACTGATACATTAAATCGATAAGTTAGAGTTTTTTTTTTAAATTAAGCTATAAAAAAATAAATATTGTATTTTTAATTATGTATGCATATTTGAGTTATTATAATTGTGATATTTTATAAAATAAAAAAAACATGTTGATTTTATTGTGTTTAATCATAATATCTATCTCATTTCTATTTTTTTCCTTTTTTTTTCTTTCATTTTAATTTTTGGAATGTTTAACAAATTTGCTCTAACTCCCTTAACTCAGATTAAATTTTTTTTTTCTGCTATAAAAAAATTCTTCATTTTACTTCATAAGAAAAATGAAATATCTAATTGATGTTGATTTTTCAAGGAAAAAAATTAATAGAATTGTCCTAACTCCTTTTAATTTGCCCTAACTCATATTAAAATATTTCTTTCTGCAATAAAAAAATTATATGTTATATATTTTAAGATAATCTACACACTTAAATTTTAAAATAAAATCTGACTGATTTATGTTGATTTTTTAAGAAAAGAAAAAATATACAGTACTGCCCTAACTGTCCATAAATTACCCTAACTCATATCAAAATATTTTTTCTGCTATAAAAAATTCTTTAGTATATATTTTAAGATAGTTTGCACATTTAAATTTTAAAATAAAATCTGTCTGATTTATATTGATTTTTAAAGAAAAGAAAAAATATACAGTACTGTCTTAACTCATCATAATATGCCCTAACTCATATCAAAATGCTTCTTTCTGCTATAGAAAATTCTTCATTATATATTTTAAGATAGTCTGTATGCTTAAAATTTTTTAAAAAATTTATCTGATTTATGTTGATTTTCAAAGAAAAAAAGTGTATAATACTGCCTTAACTCCCCATAATATGTCTTAACTCATATCAAAATACTTCTTTATGCTATAAAAATTCTTAATTATACATTTTAAAATAATTTTCATACTTAAATTTTAAGATAAAATCTGTCTGATTTATATTCATTTTTAAAGAAAAAAGTGTATAGTACTGCCATAACTTACCATAACTTGCCTTAACTTATATCAAAATACTTTTTTCTATTATAGAAAATTCTTCATTATACGTTTTAAGATAGTCTATAAATTTAAATTTTAAAATAAAATTTGTTTGATTTATGTTGATTTTTATTCCATTTAAAAATTAACATAAATCAGATATATTTTATTTTAAAATTCAAGTGTGCAAAGTATATTAAAATGTATAATGAATAATTTTTTATAGCAGAAAAAAATATTTTGATATGAGTTAGGACGAGTTAGGGAAAAGCTAAGACAATTATGTAAATTTTTTTCTTTAAAAATCAACATCAATCAGACTTTTTATTTTAAGATTCTAGTATGTGGATTGTCTTAAAAAGTAAAATGAAAAATTTTTTATAGCAGAAAAAAATATTTTTATGTGAGTTAAGACAAGTTATGAAAAGTTAGGGCAGATTTGTAAGACAGTCCAAAAATTAAAATGAAAAAAGAAAATAAAAAAATTGAAAAGAGATAGAGATTATGATTAAACACAATAAAATTAATAAGTTTCTTATAAAATTTCACAATTATAACAATTCGAATATACATACATAGTTAAAAACATAATCTTTATTTTTTTATAACTTGATTTTAAAAATAAAACTCTAACTTACTGATTTAATACATTAACAGATGTCGTATTATAAATAATAAAAAAGAAATACAAAATTTTGATAAAAAAAAAATAGAGATGATGATTGTAAAATGTTAATGAAAGAGAAAAAATTTGAGAAAATGAAGACATAGTGGCTGCGACGCTTCAAAATAAAAAAGAAAGGGTTGATTGTTTAGTAGGTTTAAGGGTCTTTTTATAATTTTTAGATCACTTAAGGTGAAAAGGGAGTATAAAAAAATTAAGACTTTTAATGAGGGTCTAGTTTTGATATTTTTCAAATTTTTTTATTTGAAGTGTTTATAATTACGTGTGATGTATTAATATTTAGGTGATATAAGTTGAACAGATTTGAAGTGTTTTTTAGTTATAAATTTTTTTTGCCTTATTTTGATATGTGCTACGGGCAGGATTGCACAACAAAATTTAAATAATAACCCTTACCCAATATAGTGGTTAAGCAAGGGGTCGAACACTAGGAACGATTTTCTTGAATATTATTCAATTAATTACTAAAGATGTCTAGGCTTACCGATAGTTAAGATGTTTATTATTAATTAATTTAACTAAGAAAAGGATAAAATAAAACAGAAATTAAAAAAAACAAAGTTAACAACAAGATGGCAAATAAAAAAAATCAATGAATTAAATTGTATAATCAGTATACAGTCATGTTTATAAAAATAATAATCACTTCTAAAGAAGGGTGATTAATTAACTGGAGGAAGAACCTAAGTCTTTTGATCCTTATCTCTAAGCAATAAAAAATGTTCATAGACGGAGGCTATACCCGATCTCTCGCAATACAGTGACGAAAATGAATGTTCAAGTTATATATTCTACCTTTTTAACCCCAAAGACATAAGAGCAGTACCAATTAGAATGTCACGTACCACTCTTATGAACTAGGTGAATTTGATTAGTTTTCCGTTAAAGTAACGCAGCTCTCGCATTTAATTACCTAACTTAGATTATTATAAATGGTGATCAAGCACTTATAATTTTAAGTCATAATCAAACTCAAATTAATTAAACATCTAATTAAGTACTTTGATCATTTTATTATTTTTATTAACATGATTGTAATACCAATTATACCATAGGAATTTAGCCTAAGTTAGAAAATATAACAACAAAAGAAAACATTTTAAATAATATTATAAAGCAGATTTACTAAGTAAATGAAATGAAATAAAATAGATGAAAGTAAAAATATATATGTAAAAAAAAACAAAAGAATAAGGGAAGAGAATTTGTCACTCTTCTAAATAACTTGCAATTCTTCTTCTGTTGACTTAGAATAATTACAGAATATTTATTTAAGTGCTAAAGAACAGAAAGAAAATTCATCCTCTTTCTAAGGAAAATGGCCCCTTCTATTTATAGAAGTAGAAAAGATGCCAACCAAAGTTATATCTTTTGACCAACCAATACAATTGTTGAAAAAGAGTGTAATGAAAAGTTGTAGTCTTTGGTCAAAAATCATAACTCAAATTGGGTTATGATTTTTGGCACTGGTCATAAACGGTAGCGCCCAAGTCATGGTGTAGCGCGCCCGCGCTTGGAATGCTTCTACCGAAACGCGCCCGCGCTTGCATGCAAGCTGAACCTGCGTTTGCACCTCAACTTTTGCCCTTTCTTTATTTATTTCTACTTCAAATATTAATTATCTGTAAATAATACTCAAACATAACACAAAATATAATAAAATAATAAAATATCAAACAAAATTATATAAATTAAATAAGTATTTTGCACGCAAATGCGACGCTATCAATATGTATTACATTTTAATAGTGTCAAATGAATTGAATTTTTAAAATATGAATGAAAACATATTAATTTAAAAAAATAGTTGTATATATATACATATTAGGTGATATATTTAGTAAATACTAAATTATCATATTCGATAGTTTGAAAATACATAATTTATTTAAATTTTAATTGCATATGGATATGTATTAATTATGGATTAAAAAAGCTCAATAGTATTTTTTAATATTTCTTCATTATAAGAAACACATGGGTTTTTCTTTTTCTTTTTATATTTTATTTTATATATGATAATAAATATTAGAGATGATGTGATACTTTGATACAATTACCTAAGGTTATTTAATATTTTAATTTATCTTTATATTTTTCATTTTATAATTTTTTAGCTAAATAATTATATAGTCCATGAGATTTTATATATCATATTAATCAGTCTCTATATTTTTAGCATCTATTTTTTTATCCATATATTTTTAAAAATTAAACTACTTAATTTATGTGTTTTCAAAAACTAAACTATTTAGCCTCCGTGTTTTCAAAAACTGAACCATTTGGTTCTTTTGTTCGTCCTAAAATCATTAGTTAATGATTTTGTCATTATAAAATGAATTTTTTATTCCTTTATATATATGTCTTTGTTGTTTATTAAATCATATTCATTTTTAATTTTATTTATATTTTTTACATTATTTATTTTAATTTTATAAATATTAAAAAAATAATTTAAAATAATACAAATAATATATTTTATTTTTTTAAAGATGATATATACACATCATTTATTTTAACTTTTTATGAATATTATTAAAAAATAATTTCAAATAAAATAAATAATATTTTTTATTATTTTATAAATGATTTATATATAAAGTAAAATAAAAAATAAAAATAAAATAAACCAAGAAGTGATAAAGACAAACATATATATATATATATATATATAAACAGAAAAAAAATCATTTTATGATGCCTAATGATTTTGGAAATCAATACTAACGATTTTGGAAATTAAATATTAATAGAAGAACTAAATAATTTACATTTTAGAAATATAATAGATATTAAAAATATATAAACTAATTAGTATAATATATAAAATCTCAAAAACTTTAATTATTTAACCTAATTTTTTTATTTTATAATTATAATATATATTTTTTTTTGGAAAAACTTGATATCTATATATTTATTTCTTTACTATAAAATCTTATAACATTTATTCATTTGTCTAACATCATAAAAGTTATATTTATGGTATAATGTTTCTAATAAAATATATTATACTTTTATCAAAATATTAATTATATTAAAAAAAATTAAAATTTCATTAAAATTCATCAAAGTCTATAATAAAAATATAATAAACTCCGTTAAATTTCATATAAAATTATAACATAATCTATAAAATTTCATTAAAATATTTGAATTCCATTAAAATCACTAATTCTTTTAAAATCCATTGAAATCCTAATTCAATACACCCTTCTAAATTAATTACAAACATACTATAATTTATAAGAAAAAATATTAATTAATTTTTTTATAATATATAATGTTACCTAAACAATATTAGTTGTCATTTACTATTACTACAGGTGAGCCTTTCTTTTTTGCAGCTGAAAAGGCAAGCCAGTTCGCAGCTGGGCACAGAGGTAATGCTAGACCCAACTTGAAATGTTTATTAACTGAACTAAGTGGCCAACATGATTCATGTCGAATTGACCCAATACGGCTGATCTTGGCCGCATTTTCTCTTCCTATAAGAACTGAAGTGAAAAAATTAAATGGAGGGAATAAATTATAATTTTTCATCCAATGGTCAAAATTTTCGATCATATGAATCAATGAAAATTGAATTCAACATGAGAATTGAATTCTTGAACGTTTTTGGAGCACAGAAAAATCAAGCAGCAATTCCACCAAGCAGTCTTTTCGAACCATTGCATTTGGGAACTCAGGTCCGAAGAATAGCATAATAAAACCATAGATAACAAGGGATTGAAGAAAAAAAAAATAGAAATTATGCATAGTTCATGAACATAATCAGATGCACTTTGTTGCTGCTTTGTGTAGCCTAATATGAAGTTACGATGATAGCCATTCTTCTTTCCATCTGACGACAGTGGAATATATGCATAAAATAAAATACTGAGTACGGGAAGTGCACAAATTAACCCACACAATTTCTAGTTGAATTCAGACTGGCTAATAGGTAAACCTTTTTCCTTGGATTCTAGTTAATTTTTGCCAGTGTTACCAAAAAGGACAATCTACTTACCCATATGCCGCAGGAAACTCCCAAGGTTTGCCAAAAAGAACAAATGAAATGCATAGCCATCAATGTCAATGTCTACTATATTCTATCAGCGTTCCTTCTCTTTGAAGGAGTTAGAAATTTAAATCCAAACTAATGTAATAACTGGACAACCGACAAAGCCTAATTGCAAAAATGTTCTCAAGTTTCTGGAGAAATGAGCAAGGTGAAATCAACTTTGTATTTGTCTTCGAAAAATAATAGAGTTCTAATCCCTTTTCTTGGGGTACTGAAGTGAGAATTGTGTGTTATTTTCTGCACCTGTGGATATTTCACCACCATTTTCCTTAAGAGCTTGAGAAATCTTGAAAAGTCCTTTAGCTGTTGCTTCAGCTTTAGCAAGAATGGCTTCTGCCTCACCTGATAAAAAAAAAATAAATAAAATAATAATTAAAAAGATGAAAACAAGATAAACCAAAAATTGCAAGCTCTAGTGAACTGGGGTATTCCAAAATAACTGATGTGTCTACCACCAGAGAGTTGAAAATAAACTAAAATACTGGATTATCTACTCTGCAGCTGGGTTTTCTTGATAGCTAACGTGCTGAAAAAATGAAATTTGTAAATGCCATCAACTAAAATGCAATCTAATGTGGATAGTGACATGGCACAAAGGAGAAGTGAAGAGCCTGTCCAACCCACATGCATTATGCTCTATTGAATGCTTCAACCATAAGAAACATTCAAAGAAAATTCAGAATGCATTTTATTTCCAAATTGATAATGAATGAAGTGACATATCATCTGTAAAGGATCTTAGTAATAGTTGATGAATTCATATGAAGTACTTAATCAACATCAAAAGCATAACTAACCTTCTGCGGCCAATATCAAAGCAGTCTTCTTACCATCAGCAATATTAATGTTGGCCTGTCTCTCTCCTGTCAAATGTGAAATTTCCATATGATAATGGATTGATGAAGAGTACAGACAAGTAAAGCTATTCCAATGAGATATTGCAACACCATGTAACATTAAGTGAATAAGTACCAATCACAACAATAACAGATAAATCAAATCAGCTTTACTACCTTCAGACTCGAGAACTTGAGCTCTCTTTTTCCGTTCTGCTTCTGCCTGCATTTCCATAGCAGCCCTCACTCCACGAGGTGGTGAAATATCCCCTAGAAAAAGAGAGTGCACTGAAGCATATAGAATATTTCTGCAAAGAACCTAAGATAGTGAGTCAAATTAGATGCATTCAGCTCACTAATTTCATAACGAAGGCACTCAAGGCCCCAGTCCTTCGCAGCCACATTGATGGATTCCTGCAAAAATGGTTAAATTTCAACACAGTTCCCAAATGCTCAACTATTGAATAGCAAATTCTTACAGCAAGAACTGAAATCAGAACCATGTAAAAAATACCAACTATTACTTGAATCCGAAAACAATAGCATTGCATCATAGAATGAGTGAACATTTATAACTCAAAGACCAAACAGACCAAACATACCACAATCTTATCATCAGGGCGTCCCGTTCTTCAAAGGTTTTGTCAAGAGTAATCTTTCCTAGCTCACTACGCATGGTAGTCTGGGCAAGTTGAATCACAGCATAGATGGGGCTCTCCTCACCATAAGAGGCAAGTTTAGGGTCAACAATCTATTCAAGAAACAAGTCATTGTAAGTTAATCTATCAATTTATCGAGAAAATTTTGAAGGGGAAAGAAAATTTTGTCAAGGCTGTGCTATGGACTATGCATGAGACATGTCTGAATAACTCTTTATATTTCTTAATTTAGACGGAATACTTCATCTGTGTTCGTAGACAAGTATGCTCTATTTTTATAACTGATCATGTACATATACTCATATGTACCTGCAATCTTTGTTACACGTCTATGGAGAAAATGTCCTAAGTTGTATCAGACCCATAATATTGTTTAATCATATGTATGAATAGTAATGAAGGAAGAAAATCCCACCATAACCATGTCTAACCTTCAACAAGAAATAATTGCCCATACTTTTTCTCTTTTAACACCACATTTCTATAAACAATCTATTACTAATAAAATATCACTTAGTATCAATTACCCATATTTCTGAAAATTCCAAAGTTGATACCTCTCAACTTTCAGTACTAAACACTTATGTAATATTTAAGAAGAGTAATTATTATATTAAAAAGATAACCAACCTTATCTCTCCCATAACCCTTCAAATAAAAGAATATGTACAGTCTACCAAACTGAATCAATGTTCTTTGATTTCAACCTCTGCAGAATAATATGTTACTTTAGAAATCTCTTCAGTATTCATTTCTCACTAGAAAACACGGGGATACTCCCATCTTCATTTGGGAGTTATCAGAGTTGTTCTCTCCAATCATGGAAGAAAATGTTTACCTGTTACAACATGATTGTCTTTATTAGACACACGATTTGTGCACTTTGAAGATGTTGTTATTTTGGAATAACTTTGACAACACTAAATGCTGGAAGTATTGTGTTAATCTTTTTTCCCAATTACAATATGTTATTGGAAAATCAACATCTGTCTATCAATTTGAAAGTATAGATTCAAATAACAAGAGTTGAACATATTAAAGGATCTTATTAGGTATCCTTCATCATTAGATAGTCTACATATTGCAAGACCAGTCGAAGACGAACCGGGTTAACAAAGCCACGATCAGGAAGACTGAAATCCAAATCCAGATAAAAAAGTATATGGAGCACGCTGGTTATATATTGCAAGACCATGCAATCAATTTATCTGCTCCAAGAGTTTATACTAATGCTCTCTCCATTTATGCAGATACATATTCAACCCCCTATAATTGTTCAGACACCAAGACAACTACCCAAAGAAGAACTTATTAAACTCATTCCTTTGGAATGGGTTACTACTTATGAGGAGTTGAAGCAAGACACTAAACTTGTTTAGACTATAGGTAGACCCCTAATTTTAGCCCTAAGCTAGTCTGATCTCAATTAAAGAACGCCAAGTCAAATTCAGTCCGATTTTAAAAAGTTTAAATCTAGTTTATAGCTTTGATTTAGGTCGTTCCAATTTTAAATGGCCTAAAATAAGCTGGTTCAACCTTTAAAGCTGTAAAATGGTTCGATCCAATCTTAAAATCCCAAAGCAATCTGGTCCGACCCAAAATTGGCTTAGCCAATCAACTACCAGGCTCCCAGACCATGCATGCCAATTTGTCCTAGACCATACCTAGGGAGAATTGGCCTTGCCAATTCATCCCAGACCATGCTTGGGTGAATTGGCATGGCCAATTCTCCACACCCCAATAATCCGGCCCTTAGTTTATTAATTTCCTAATTTAGATTGGATTTTGTCTTAACCATTGGATGAAGTGTATTAGGGTTTTATTTTAAACTCGATTTTCCTATAAATAACAAAGTTTTAATGTTGAAACAGACATCAACAAATATCAAGAATTAACAAGTAGCAGACATGGCAATTAACAAAGCAAAAACTATCAACACAATACACTAAAAGCAGTAACCACTGTCTTTATTTTGCTTTAGCCAGAACTCTAAATTGGTATAGGTAGGCAGTCGCTTGGATCAACGGATAATTTGGTGGAGCCATTAATGCATGTTTTGTTTTCTAAACTCTTTAAAATCATAGTAAATCTAGTTTATTAAATCATGAAGTTCATACTTGTGGTTTTGTTTAAGTAATGTTCAGTGAGCTTTATATGATCATGCCACCAACATATGCCTATTGTGTCTTCATTTAGGTATGACTATAATATCCCATATAATACCCTAAAATTTTTGGAAATATTAATTGTTGAAATAAATTAAATGATTTAAAGTATATGTTTAATTAAGTGAAAAGATAAGAGGAAGGAGTGTGTATATGTTGTATATATAGAGATATATACAACATATACAAGTCAATATCTTATTTGGTCTAAAGATATTTTTATTATTTAAATAGTAATTAATTAAGGATAGTGGAAGATGATATATTTGAGATTATTATTATATTAATTAATTGCTTGGTGGAGATTAAATTAGGGACATGTGTTTGGTTAAAAGAGTAGTGTGTGGTTTGAGTTGTCTTCTTCATCTTCTTCTTTCTTCTTTGGGCAGGCCACCATTATTAGCAAAGGAAAGAGAGAAATTGTTGCTTGCTAACTCAAGAAATTGAAGGATTTCAAGAGATCAAGTTGGAGTTTTAAGGATTTTTCTTCACATTATTTAAGTTTTCAACTTGTTTCTTTCATTTCTTTTGAGTTTGTGTATATGAGTTTGGTGGATGGTTGATTTTGGTATGTTTGAGGTTATTTTTGTCTAGTTAACTTTGATATTTGGGGTTGGATTAAAGAAAAGGGTTAAGTTTGGTGAAGAAAATAAGAGTTATTGATTGTGTAAGTTTTGAGTTGTAAAATATGGTTGTGTTTGTGTTTGATGCTTGTAATTGAGTTGTTTTGATGTTTATGCAAGTTTATGGTGGTATTATGATGGTTTTGGTTGAGTTTGTTTGGAGTTGAAAAGGGTAAAGAAAGATGATAGTTGGATGTGGCATTTTTGGTGTCGATTTTAGGTTTTGGCCTAACATGCCCAGTAGCACGTCCATGTCTTTGGGCGTGTCGTTAGTTTTGTTTCTAGGGCTGGTGACACATGCAGTGACACGCCCATGTCACTGAGCGTGTCATAGATACTGTGTTGGAGGAGAATTGACACGTGCAGTGACACGCCCATGTCGCTGAGTGTGTAAAAGCTTCTGTGTTGTGGGTTTAGGGCACGTCCATGGACACGCCCGTGTTGTTGAGCGTGTCAAGTGTAAAGTTTGCCCTAGATAGTTCTTATTCATATTTTCTTATGTGTATCACTAAGTGAGTATTTATAATCACCTTTGGTTTAGGCTTTAAAGAGAATTGAGTTACCTAATCGAAGGATTGAGGGATATCTTGGAAGAGGAGGTTGAAGTGGTGTTGTTGCTTTTTGAGGTAAGTACAAACTTTGAATGATTGCATACATTTACATGACATTGGGACTTAACACATTTGGTTGGAAAAAATATGTTAAGTTACTTAATATATTGTTGATGAATGAGAAATATGTTATGATATGCATAATGTGAATTACGTTGATTTATCAAAGCAATTGAGTAATGTGTTGTAAATGGAAAGAAATGTGGAATAATGTGATAAGATATGTGAAAACATAATATAACAAATTGATATTGATATAAAAGAGAAAAATGAGAAAAAGATGATATGATAAGGCAATGTGCCTAGTTTGATCATGAGAAATGATTTGAGAATGGAATTATGAAAGAATTTGATAATGGGAAATATGAATAAATTGTGTGCCTAGTATATTATTCAATTTTTAAAGTTCTGAGTTTGGCGGCATGCCTATGAATTGCTGGGCAGGTGAAAAGACTGGGTTGTAAGCCGGGCTCAGCTGATAAATGTGATGTTTTGGGGTGAAAAGACCGGGTTGTAAGCCTTAAAAATAAATTCTTGAAGCTAAACTGAGTGAAAAGACCGGGTCGTAAGCTTAGATCTAGTTGGATTTATCCATGGATATATATTGCCTCTGGGGCTAAACACAAGGTATCATTATGGACTAAAGCAGTAACTCTGAAATTTGAATAGCATATTAGATCCTTTTTGGGCCCATGCTTGTCTTTGCTTTAATGTAAATTATGAATTTGTGATACAAATGAGTAATAAAACATGATATAATGTCATGAGTTGTGACATATATATATATGTGTGTGTGTGTGTGTGTGTGTGTGTGTGTGTGTGTGTTGTGCATTGACATTTCATTTGGACTATATTATTATCAAAGTTTGTACCACTAGGCCTTTGGCTTAGCGCGATTGTGGTTCATCGCACAAGTGACAGGGTAGATCCGGTTGTGCCGGAGAGCTCATTTAGGCTTGAGACTTTGAGATCAGAGTTGTTAGTGGACATCAAGATCAGAGACAGACTGCCAGCATGTATAAATTCTATATTTTTGTACCTATTAATTTTGATGTATATATATAAGTATATTTTGCTGCTTATTAAAAATGTTTTGGATAAACATTGGGTAATGAAGCAAGATACATATGTGTTTTAACAAGAAATGTTTCCTCTACTATTTATATAATATAAGTTAAATGTTTTAAGTTTTTACAGATTTTACAAATGAAGAATTGTTTTGTTTCTAAATGGATTGTGACATTCTTGTATTCGGGATACGTATATTACATATGTAGGTGTATGTGGTATACGTATATGGGGTACAAGGGTGTTACAATGTCCAATAGCTATGTCCCATGCAATTACTTATCAAGAATCAATGTTAAAATGGCCTTAAAGCTTTTTCTGTAATTATGTTTTTATAAAATCCTAAATCAGTTTTCCAAATAATCAAAACCATGAAATACCAAACCCTAAGTTTGTTTTGGTATCAGAGCCTAGGTTTGAGGTTCTCAACCTAGGTAAATTGTAAGAAAAAGAAAATTTTGATTTTAAAATATGGTTTTTAAATAAGATACATGCATTGGTACTGGCAGTTTCTGATCTTTGATGAGATAATTTCTGCTGTGTTTGCAGATATAGGTAGTGATGGCGTCTCAGACACGTCAGTTTGTAGAGGGTAGTGCTGAGAGTGTAGCTCCTGTGGATGGTAGAGATGGAGCTAGAGTTGAGATAGCTGAAGGGGCACCTGCTCCTGTGTTAGAGAGACCAGCAGTTGATGAGATTCCATCGGTTTGGTTACGGTATATGGTAGAGTTATTGAGGCAGGCTCCAGTGCAGCAGCCGCCACAGCAACAACAGCCGCAAGTACCGATGAGGCAATATGATAAATTGAGAAAGTTCAAAGCTGAGGACTTCATTGGTACTACAGATCCTGCTGTAGCAGAGCAAAAGTTAGATAGAGTTCAGAGGGTATTCATCCAGCTGCAAGCTACTCATGAGAAAAAGTTTGATTATGCTAGGTCCCTTCTGCAGAGAGATGCATATGACTGGTGGAAGACGGTTCCACATGCTATGGATGATCCACCCACCATGACTTATGATGATTTTTAGTGAGAGTTTGAGCAGAAGTATACTCTGAGGGAGTATAAAGATGTGAAGAAAATGGAGTTTCTGAGTCTGAGACAGGATAACCGGACAGTGACAGAGTATAAGATTGAGTTTATCCGGTTGAGTCATTATGCCGATGGGATTATTTCCAACGAGATTGATCGGTGTAGGAGATTTGAGGACCTCTATCATGTGTATTATTGCAGGCTCCCAGTATCAGAATTTTTCCCAGCTGGTTGCAACAGCCAAGAGTGTTGAGGGAGCACAAGGTCTTACAGCAGCTGCTAGGGATGAGGAGACCAGAGTTAGGAGACCTTAGAGTGAGGCAGGATCTTCATCTATGAAGAGAGGTCAGGGAGGATATTTTTCAAAGTTCAGTAGGAACCAGAGGCATTCTGGTAGGTCGGTACAGCAGCAGAGGCAGAGATTGAGACCTACAGTTTCTGTGGCTAGTGCACCGACCCCAGTAGTTCAGAGGTTTACTCCACCTACATGTGTCCATTGTGGTAGAGCACACGCAGGTGATTGTTGGTGGAGAGGTACTTCAGGAATATATTTTAGATGTGGGTCACCAGATCATTTCGTCAGAGATTGTCCAAAGCCACCAGAGAATAGACAAGCAAATTCTGTAGCTTCTCGACCTAGTGTCAGGAGAGGTTAAGGGGGCAGAGATTTTAGTAGAGGTGGTCGACCTGGGTTTAGTCATAGAGGAGGTTCTACAGCCGGAGGTAGTAGACTAGATGAGGCAGGGCCATCACAGCGAGTGTATGTGATGCAGAGGTAGCCGGATGCTTCAGCCGTCATTACGGGTACATTTTCTTTATTTGGTATTTCAGTTCTTGCTCTAATAGATCCTGGATCTACTCATTCATACATAAGTGCATCTATCTTGCCTATGACTGAATTGCATTCTGAGTCCTTAGGATTTGATGTCTTGGTGACAAATCCTTTAGGGCATAGTATTATGGTGAGTAAGGTGCACCGAGATAGTCCAGTTATTATTCAGGATGAGGAGTTTCTCGGTGACCTGATTGAGATGCCTTTCAAGGAGTATGATCTGATTTTAGGCATGGGTTGGTTATCTAAGCATAGGGCTGTGGTAGATTATCAGAAGAAGTGTGTTACCCTGAGAATCGGTGATGGTAGAAGTGTGATGGTATCTAGTGAGCAGAGACATCTTTCATCCAAGTTTGTTTCAGCTGTTTCAGCTAGAAGGATGATTTGGAAAGGATGTGAGGCTTATCTTGCTCAAGTTGTGGATACCATAGTAGTGGCTTCCCAGCTTGATAGTATACCCACAGTTGCTGAATTTCCAGATGTTTTTCCTGAGGAGTTGCCAGGGATACCCCCTGAGAGAGAGGTTGAGTTTGGTATCGATTTGTTGCCTGGTACCACTCCCATCTCTATTACCCCCTATCGAATGGCACCTGCTGAGTTGAGAGTGTTGAAGGTGCAGTTACAGGAGTTGTTAGATAAAGGGTTCGTTCGCCCTAGTATGTCATCGTGGGGAGCGCCAGTTTTATTTATGAAGAAGAAAGATGGTACCTTAAGATTTTGCATTGATTATAGGCATTTGAATAAAGTGACCATCAATAACAAGTATCCTTTGCCTAGGATAGATGATCTCTTTGATCAGTTGAAGGGGGCAGCAATATTCTCTAAGATTGATTTGAGATCATGGTACTATCAGTTGAGAGTCAGAGAGGAAGATGTACCTAAGACAGCTTTTCACACGAGGTATGGGCATTATGAGTTTTTGGTGATGCCTTTTGGGTTGACGAATGCACCAGCAACATTCATGGATTTGATGATCAGGGTGTTTAGACCCTATCTAGATCAATTTGTAGTGGTTTTTATTGATGATATTTTGGTGTATTTGCATAATGAGGAGGACCATGATAAGCACTTACGGATTGTATTGCAGACTCAGAGAGAAGCAATTCTATGCTAAGCTGTCTATATGTGAGTTTTGGCTTGATCAAGTGACTTTTCTTGGTCATGTGGTTTTAGCGGATTGTATTATGGTTGATTCGAGTAAAGTTGAGGCTATTTTGAATTGGAGTTCACCGAAGACTGTGACAGAGGTTAGAAGTTTTCTAGGTTTGGTAGGCTATTATCGATGGTTTGTGAAAGGTTTTTCTTTGATAGCTACTCCACTCACCAGATTACTTTGAAAGGGAGTTACATTTATGTGGACAGATTGGTGTCAAGCAAGCTTTGAGCAGTTGAAGGAGATGTTGACTCAAGCTCCTATTCTTACTTTGCCTGTGGAAGATAAACCATATGTGATTTACAGTGATGCTTCATATAGTGGTTTAGGTTGTGTTTTGATGCAGTAGGGTAGAGTCATAGCTTATGCTTCTCGGCAGTTGAAGCCACATGAGTTTAATTACCCGACGCATGATTTGGAATTGGCAGCCATAGTTTTTGCTTTGAAGATTTGGCGATATTATTTGTATAGGGAGAAGTGTTTCATTTATACGGATCATAAGAGTTTGAAATATCTGGATGTCCAGAGAGAGCTGAATCTTCAGCAGAGACGGTGATTGGAGTTGATTAAACACTACGACTGTTTGATTGACTATCATCCTGGTAAGGCAAATGTTGTTGTTGATGCCTTGAGTCGGAAGTCCTTGACAGGTTTGACTGCTGTAACGCTCCCGTTGCTTGTTGAATTGAGAGCGTTACATGCTAGTTTTGAATCATGTGATGATGGTGCTTTGATGGCTCAATTGCAGTTGAGGCCAATCTTGTTGGATCATATTAGAGAGGCTTAGTTGGCAGATGAGAAAATCCAGAAAGTTGTTTTGGATTGTCAAAAGGGTGAGAGCCGAGATTTTCTTATGAGAAGTGATGGCAGTTTATGGTACAAAGATAGATTGTGTTTTCCTGATGATGTGGAACTAAAAAGGGTAATTTTGGAGGAAGCACATCAGTCAGCTTTTACTATGCACCCTGGAAATACTAAGATTTATCATGATTTGAAGAAATATTATTGGTCGTCAGGTATGAAGAGGGACATAGCGGAGTTTGTATCCAAATGTCTCACTTGTTAGAAAGTGAAGGCTGAGCACCAAGTTCCTTCGGGTTACTTCAGCCATTATCAGTGCCAGAGTGGAAATGGAAATGAGTAACGATGAATTTTTTGACTGGTTTACCTTTGACTCAGAAGAAGTATGATCCAATCTGGGTGATTGTTGATCGGTTGACAAAGACAGCTCATTTTCTTCCAGTTCGGATGGATTTTTCTCTTGAGAATTTGGCTGAGCTATATATCAGTGAGATAGTGAGATTGCATGGAGTCCCAATTTCGTTGGTATCTGATCGAGATCCCCGGTTTACTTCTAGGTTTTGAAAAAGTTTGCATAATGTTTTGGGTTCTTGATTGCATTTTAGCATTGCTTTTCATCCTCAGATAGATGGGTAGTCAGAGAGGGTGATACAGATTTTAGAGGATATGTTGAGAAGTTGTATCATTGATTTCTCTGGGAGTTGGGACAGATTTTTACCATTGATTGAATTTGTTTATAACAATAGTCATCAATCCAGTATTAAAATGGCACCTTATGAGGCATTGTATGGTAGAAGATGTAGGACGCCTCTATGTTGGGATGAGGTTGGAGAAGGAAAGTTGGTTGGTCCCGATTTGATTAAAGAAACAGAAGAGAAAGTGAAGATAATTCGGGATTGTTTGAAAGCAGCTTCAGATTGACAGAAATCATATTCAGCTTCTTCAGCTTCTTCTTTCTTCTTTGGACCGGCCACCACCATTAGCAAAGGAAAGCGAGAAATTGTTGCTTGCTAACTCAAGAAATTGAAGGATTTCAAGAGATAAAGTTGGAGCTGATTTTTCTTCACATTTGGTAAGTTTCCAACTTGTTTCTTTGATTTCTTTTGAGTTTGTGTATATGAGTTTGGTGGATGGTTGATTTTGGTATGTTTGAGGTTATTTTTGTCTAGTTAACTTTGATATTTGGGTTGGATTGAAGAAAAGGGTTAAGTTTGGTGAAGAAAACAAGAGCTGTGGATTGTGTAAGTTTTGAGTTGTGAAATATGGTTGTGTTTGTGTTTGATGCTTGTAATTGAGTTGTTTTGATGTTTATGCAAGTTTATGGTGGTATTATGATGGTTTTGGTTGAGTTTGTTTGGAGTTGAAAAGGGTAAAGAAAGATGATAGTTGGATGTGGCATTTTTGGTGTCGATTTCAGGTTTTGGCCTAACACGCCCAGTAGCACGGCCATGTCTTTGGGCATGTCATTGGTTCTGTTTCTAGAGCTGGTGACACGTATCATAGATACTGTGTTGGAGGATAATTGACATGTGCAGTGACACGCCCATGTCACTGAGCATGTCAAAGCTTCCGTGTTGTGGGTTTAGGGCACGTCCATAGACACGCCCGTGTTGTTGAGCGTGTCAAGTGTAGAGTTTTTCCTAGATAGTTCTTATTCTTATTTTCTTATGTGTATCACTAAGCGAGTATTTATAATCACCTTTGGTTTAGGCTTTAAAGAGAATTGAGTTACTCAATCGAAGGATTGAGGGATATCTTGGAAGAGGAGGTTGAAGTGGTGTTGTTTCTTTTTGAGGTAAGTACAAACTTTGAATGATTGCATACATTTACATGACATTGGGACTTAACACATTTGGTTGGACTTAACACATTTGGTTGGAAAAAATGTGTTAAGTTACTTAATATATTGTTGATGAATGAGAAATATGTTATGATATGCATAATGTGAATTACGTTGATGTATCAAAGCAATTGAGTAATGTGTTATAAATGAAAAGAAATGTGAAATAATGTGATAAGATACGTGAAAACATAATGTAACAAATTGATATTGATATAAAAGAGAAAAATGAGAAAAAGATGATATAATAAGGCAATATGCCTAGTTTGATTATGAGAAATGATTTGAGAATGGAATTATGAAAGAATTTGATAATGAGAAATATGATTAAATTGTGTGCCTAGTATGTTATTCAATTTTCAGAGTTCTGGGTTTGACGACATGCCTATGAATTGCTGAGCAGGTAAAAAGACCGGGTTGTAAGCCGGGCCTAGTTAATAAATGTGATGTTTTTGGGGGTGAAAAGACTAGGTTGTAAGACGCAAAAACAAATTCTTGAAGCTAGACTAAGTGAAAAGATCGGGTCGTAAGCTCAAATCTAGTTGGATTATCCATGTATATATATTGCCTATGGGGCTAAACATAAGGTGTCATTATGGACCAAAGCAGTAACTCTGAAATTTGAATAGCATATTAGATCCTTTTTGGGCCAATGCTTATTTTTGCTTTAATGTGAATTATGAATTTGTGATACAAATGAGTAATATAATGTGATATAATGTCATGAGTTTATATATATATATATGTGTGTGTGTGTGTTATACATTGACATTTCATTTGGACTATATTATTATCAAAGTTTGTACTACTAGGCTTTTGGCTTAGCACGATTGTGGTTCATTGCGCAGGTGGCAAGGTAGATCTGGTTGTGCCAGAGAGCTCGTCTAGACCAAGTCGAGTCTAGGCTTGAGACTTTGAGATCAAAGTTGTTAGTGGACATCAAGATCAGAGACAGACTGCCAACATGTATAAATTATATATTTTTGTACATATTAATTTTGGTGTATATATATAAGTATATATCGCTGCTTATTAAAAATGTTTTGGATAAACTTTTGGGTAATGAAGCAAGATACATATGTGTTTTAACAAGAAATGTTTCCTCTATTATTTATATAATATAAGTTAAATGTTTTAAGTCTATACATATTTTACAAGTGAAGAATTGTTTTATTTCTAAATGGATTGTGACATTCTTGTATCCGATATATGTATATTACATATGTGGGTGTATGTGGTATACGTATATGGGGTACAAGGGTGTTACAATGTCCAATATCTATGTCCCATGCAATTACTTATCAAGAATCAATGTTAAAATGGCCTTACAGCCTTTTCAGTAATTATGTTTTTATAAAATCCAAAATCAGTTTTCCAAATAATCAAAACCATGAAATCCTAATACCAAATCCTAATTCCTTAAACCCTAAACACCAAACCCTAGCTCCAGAACCTTTAATTCCCTAAAACCCTAATATCTAAAATCTGAACCTTAATCCCTAATATATAAAACTAATTTCTAAAATCTAACCAATAAAACCAATACCCAAACCCTAGTTCCCTAAACCTCATCCAGTAACCAAAACTAATATCTCCAAGTTAAAACCCTTAAACCTCCAATTTTCATACCCCGAAGCCTAAAACCTCCAAACTAAAACCCCAATTTTGTTTCCAAAACCCTAAAACCATATTTTTAACCTTACAAAACCTAATATTAACATGTAAACACTAAATTTGTATTCTTAATGCTTTAAACCCTAGTTTTGATTATTCAATTTGTTATACGCTTTTATGATGGATGACTTATTTTACTTGGGCTATAATGGATGTTTTGTTTTTAATTATTATTTTTGAATAGTTTAATTTATTTGGTTAATTGTTTATTTGGATTCTAAATTTGTAAAAGGCATGTTTTCACTTTGTGGGTACCTCGGTTTTTATTATGCAATTTATTTCTTAAGAATTTTTTGGACTATTATAAGGGATATGTTTCCACCTATGGTGGGTGTCCCATTTTATCTATGCTATTTCTTTGTGGACATTTGTACATGGTTTTAAAGGCATGTTTTCATCCTTGGATAGGTGCCCATTTATTATTTTTTTTGAACTTGTTTTGGTTTTAATACAATGGTTATTTATTTTGATAATCATATGTAGTATGGATGATCTTATAATATTTAAGAATTTAATAATACATGGACCTGAAAAGGAGGCCGGTTCCAATGAACCAGGCATTATGGGAGTTCTGGGTCATTCTCACCTTTCCCATACGTACCTAACTTTCCAAACCCATTAGGGGGTAGGGATTCCTTAGGAATCGAGTCATCTATCCCTTTCTTTTTTCAGCCCATTCTGGTGGCAACTCCATTTTCTCTAGATTTAGGCCCGTGTTCTCTAAGGCCCTGAGCCTAATAGTGCCGAAGTCGCAAGAAATATTTCATATAGGAGTAGGGGCAAATATTTTTGGCTCACAGTGGCGACTCCACTGGGGACAAGAGAAGTTGATTTCGTTGGTCTTTATATTATTTTATTCTTTCTTATTATAATATTATCCATTGTATTATTTAGATTGCATTGTATGTGTGAGTCAGAATGCTCGTGTAACCCGTGTTGTGTTATGTAAGGGATACCATACTTTCATTCAAGGTATAGAGATCGAGCATGACATAACCATTCATAGCCTCATACCTTTTGGTATATACTTGCTATGTGAGCCTAAATCTTTTCAACCCAAAGACTAAAACTAATGTAATTGGACTAGTTATTTTCCTTAGATTTTTACCCAAATACTTGTTATTTGACTATGATTGATGCATCTTGGTTTAAACCATGACTTATTTGGTTTGGTCTTTTCCTAATAGGACCTAACTATATTATAAGCCCAAAATAATTTTATTCTTTTAAGCCCAAAAGACCAAAATTATTTTTAAAACTTTTTAAGATGGTCTTTAGACAAAAAACCTTTTAAAGATGGGTAAAAAATTCTTTTTCACCATATGACCCATGTACAAAGTCCGAGATTTATTTTTTAACAAACCTTTTTATAATGGGCTTTGAAATAAAATCATTTTTTCACGTCATTTACAAACCTTTTTCTTAAATGGGCTTACAACTAGTTAGGTCAATTATGGAATACTAAAAATCAATTGTGGGCCTAATTTATATCAAGACTTATTAATTATGAGCTTGTCTGTGGCATGAACCATTAGTTACTTTTTCAAATGGGGAAGTCTATTCATGATAAACCGAGTAATTTAGTTTTAATCCAATATAGTATCAAAGTTATCTTTTTGTTGGCCCAAGGGATTAAGGCTTAATTAATGGGAATTATTATGGATTGACTTCTAAGTTTGAAAATACAACTATTGATTAAACCGTTCGAGTGAATTATTTAAAAAATAAGATATCACTTGTTGACATTTTGTTAACCATATACCTAGAAAAAGAGACTCGCTATTCGTGTGTGGAAGATATAAGGTTGGAAGGTTCGTTTTTACTCTTTTGGTTCATTTGTTTGTTTATTACGTGTGCATCCATGCATATATCCATACATACATTGCATCATGTCACTTATCCTTTCTGACTCACAGTCCTAGAGTATAGTAGCTCATGAGCTTATGACAATCCAATCTACGCCAACGACAAAGAATCCAACAATGATTCGGTCAGCTTCTCACCAAAAGCAATGGATCCTGAGCAAGTTTAGAAGATGGTAGACGATGCACTCAACTCCAAGATGGAAGAACTCAAGGGAGTCCTAGCTGAGACCATGAAGAGCCAGCTGGTTGTACTAATGAGGAACAGTGTTGAAGCATCTACTAGCACTAAGAAGCAGAAAGACAAGGGAAAGGCCAAGGTTGGTGAAATGGCTATGGGTGATTACAAGGTGATGATGGATGATAATGACTGGACTCAATACTTCTAAGATCCTCAAGATAAGAAGAAGGATCCAAAGGTTGCAGAGAAATCAACTATGGAAAAGACTGAAACTTCAGATGTGGAGAAGATGATTGCTGATCTGGAGAAGAAGTTTGAAAAGAAACTAAAGACTGAAGAGATGTCGGAGGTGGACAAGCTGTTTGAACAAGATGAGGAAGTCCCTTATAATTTTAAAATGCCTTCTTTTGCTAAGTTTGATGGAACTGGCAACCCTCATCTTCATGTCAAGCAATACATCACTGCTATGTAGTCTACTCGAGCTACCAAGGTTTAAACTCTAAGGTACTTTATACTCTCGTTGGACCCTGTTATGCAGAATAAGTTCAACACCTTAGAGGATGGTACTGAAAAGAACTAGGGTTCATTGTACAAAGATTTCATCCAATAATATGGGCACAATGCTGAATTAAAAGTTACTTTGTTGGAGGTTGAATCAATAAGGCAAAAATAGAATAAAAACTTTGTTGACTACGTGAAAAGATGGAGAAATAAGGCCTCATTGCTTAAGAAGAGGCTAAAAGAGTCAGATCATATCAGGATGATTGTGAGAGGGGTGCAGCCTAATCTTCATGAAAGGATGTCCCACACCCTTATCAAAGATTTCAAAGATCTTCTTCAAGTTGGCTTGCAAATAGAAGAATGAAAAAGAGAGAAGAATCATTTTTCTGAAAAGAAGAAATGATAGGAGAAGTTATCAGTCTGGTGGTTAGGGTACATAAAAGTCAATGGATGTCAATGCAATAACTGGTTAAGCAAATAGAAGATAGTTCTCAGAGTTAGGGAAACCTCTGTCTTGGGTTTTTAATAAGTTGCAGAATGGGCTATTACAACCATTGGCTCCTCGACCACTACACGACCCTTTGCTACCAAACTTTGATGCCAAGGCTTTCTGTCAATTCCATAAAATGCAAGGGCATGATATAGATAAATGTGCTTGATTAAGGCATGAGATTCAAGATTTAATCTACAGTGGCAAGCTTCCCTAGCCCAATAAACCCAATACTAAAAGTAATCCATTGCCTAAATTTGGAAGAGTGCCACCGCCAGTAACCTTCATGATAGAAGGAGGATTGATGGAAAGTTCTATCTTGTCATCCTTTCAAGATGTAGATGAAGAAATTATGGATGAGGATGTGATGACCATTGCCCCTAAAATGTCCAAATAGATGAAGCACCATCAATTATAATTCAACAAACTTCCTTAGGCTTGAGTGCTACTTACTTTATTTTTGCTTTCTTTAATATTTTTGGAATAATTATATTTTTAAATTAAAATTGTTTGAATAAATTACTCTCACTAAATTTTTATTGGTCTTTATTTATTTCAATGCTCAACCAATGATGAGTCTAGCTTGATATTCATAAATTAGTATATCTATGCATCATGATCCGAATGACTTTACTAGGTGAGGGAGTTATTCTGTTGCATTAAGCTGTGTATGATTACTTAGAGAGGGCTTCTGCATAATTACCTTTGTCTAGGTCCTAGTCTATCTTAGAACATGCATTGATGAACTTTCGAGGCAAAATTGAACTCTATTTATTTAAGGAAGAAGTGATCTAGGCATTCTTTGGTTAGCCAACAACTAGTATCCACCATGTTAACATCAATCCTTATTTTATTGCCTTGAGCCTTCATAAGATTTTAGCTTACTTTTTATTGGCTTGTAAGCTGGATAACTTATCCTATGTTGTTGTGACACTTATGGCAAGTCTGATGATCACTAAGGCACTAAGGACTAAAGAAGATCAAGGAAGAGGATGTATAGTCAAGACCACAAAGGTAGTTGAAGTTTACCTAAATTGGACTTAATATCTCATATCTATCAAGGCACTGAAGGGTTTGTCCTCATCGAAGCAAACTGACTCTACTCCACTCATCTATAGTAAGAAGCATAAAATGGTGCAAACAAGACAATTCTCTTAGAGCTAGGACCCAAATACAAACAAAAGAGAGAGAAAAGAAAAAGAAAAGAAAAAGAAAGAAAAGAAAGAAAGAAAAAAGAAAAAAGAAGGAAAGAAAAGAAAAGAAAAACCCCGAAAAAGGAGGCTAACCCAAAAGGTCGGTTCAGAAAGTCAACAGAGTTCTTCTTACCTGAATCATCAAAAGACTTTCACTTAGTTTATGGGGATAGATTGACTTGAATTGGTCCAGTCCAACCAAAGATTCAAATAAAATCAAAAAATTAAGGGAAAGACCATCTTTCATTTTATTCAAACATAGCTCCAAGTCAGTAATATTTCAAAAGGAAAAAGGACATAAAGAAAGAGGAAGAAAAAGGGTAAAGATCAAAATAGTACTGATTGGATCTAGATTTCTACCAAGAAGATGGAAGGACATTCAAGCTTTGTATTTTCATAGAGTCAGAAGATAAAAGTTATGCCCAAAAGGTGAAAATGAAACCTCCAATAGCATATGGTTCTTATAGAAAGTTTGTAGTGTGAAGGTTTGTCCATAGTGTTACATCAGCTCCAATATAAAAATGACATTCATTTAACCTATGTCCCTTATAGATCCCGTTTCAAGCCTATTAAAGACCTGTTGATCTCTCTTACTAGGTAGAGTCTATTATTAGAGATTGTTTGAATAAGCATGCATATGAGGTAGACAATATTCAAACTCAATGAGACCTTTGGCCAATTAATGTGTATATGCCTATCTGAAGTGTAGCGGTTCTTGCTTAAATAGAATTGATTCTCGAGTTTACTATAATAACTAGGGTTGTCATGTTATAGATATATTAATTTAAAAAATTGAGTCTTGAGGTATATTGACACTAATTTGATGAAGCAAAAATGTCATTTGAAAGTTTAAAAATTAAAAAAAAGTGTTTTTATCATATGACCCTTCGAGTTTAGGAAAGTTTATTGAACTGTTGCACCTCAAAGGACATATTGGGAAAAAGAGGGCTAATGAAAGGATCACTTGTAAGGTCATGAAGAAGTTACCAATCAAATATGTTGAAATTGATGTTTCTTATGTTTCTAACTATGCTGCTTAGGCCCCCGTTACTCATACTTTGTACACCTTGAAGATCAAATCCATAAATGTGCAGTCTTCTGCTATTCCAATACAAGACCTGCATGAGCATCTGGAAGGAATCTATGGGAACACTTTAGCTGATCACCTCAGTCTGTGAGTCTATAAAACTACTATAAGTATTATTCATGCATACCATGCATGCATAAGCATATCACACTGTAATTTTTGTCTTGTATTGCCTATTGTTTGTTAAAGTCAACAACAGATGCAGTGAAATAAACAATCATAAGCAAATATATACTCAGGGGGCATAAAAAGGCCATTGCAAAAAGAAAGAGAAGATGTATGCTTGTGCAAAGAACCAAACAAAATGCAAACATCAATCAAAGCTTATATCAGAATAAAATCATTAGTTTGAGCCTACATAGGGGGCAAAGTTTCTCATTTCAATTTTTAAGTTTATGCATATATAAAATATTTTCAGACTCACTTTCAACATTTTTTCATGCAGGTTGCGAAGAGGAAATAGCAAAAAGAATGGAACAAAAAGAAATTACAAATCCCAAAAGAAAAAATATGCAAAAGATAAAAGACCAATCCAGCTAGAAGAGCTGAAGTCAATGTAGGAAAATCTCCAAAGGATAAATATCCATCTTGAAGGGTAAAGACCCAATCTCCAAAGGATAAAGATCCATCTCAAAGGGTAAAGACCCAATCTCCAAAGGATAAAGATCCATTTCGGAAGGGTAAAGCTCAATCTCCAAAGGATAAAGATCCATCTTGAAGGGTAAAGACCCCATCTCCAAAGGATAAAGATCCATCTTTGAAGGGTAAAGACCCAATCTTCAAAGGATAAAGATCCATCTTGAAGGGTCAAGGTACACAATCTATTAAAAAATGGAACAAATGGCTAGAAGAAAGCCAGAACTCTCAGATGACAAAAGGTCAGCACAAACAATTAAAGAATGGAATAGATGGCTAGAAGAAAGCTAAAACTCTCAGATGATAAAAGGTCAGCATAATCCATTAAAGAATAAAATAGATGGCTAAAAGAAGGCTCAAACTCTCAGATGACAGAAGATCAACATAATCCATTGAAGAATGGGACCAATTGGCTAGAAGAAAGCCAAAATTCCCAAATGACAAAGGGACGGTCAAGCTAGAAGTGCTAGAATCCAATCTTGGGTCGATAACCTAAATCCAATATCAGGTCGAGAACCCAAATCAAGTCTTAGGTCAAGAACCCAAATCCAGTCTCAGGTCAAGAACCCAAATCCAATCTCGGATTTAGAATCCAAATTCAGTCTCGGGTCCAGACCCCAAATCCAGTCATCGGGTCGAGAACACAAATCTAGTCATTAAGTCAAGAAAAATCTAGTCATCGAGTCGAGAATCCAAATTTAGTCTTGGGTCGAGAATCTAAGTCTAGTCATCAAGTTAAGAACCCAAATCCAACCTTGGGTCGAGTACCTAAATCCAGACATCAAGTGGAGAACTCAAATCCAGTCATCGGGTCAAGAACCCAAACCCAAATTCAATCTCGGGTCAGGTTAAGAATCTAAATTCAGTCTCGGTTTTAAAATCCAAATCTAGTCTTGGGTCAAGAACTCAAATCAATCTTAGGTCTATAACCCATCCTTATCCAAAATTAGCCCAAAGTCATATTGCTTTTCGCTCTTTTTTACCGAAGTCTCATATCGCTTAAGCAGAGGGCAAACTGTAGACCTCTAATTTTGGCCCTAAGCTAGTCCGATCCTAATTAAAGAAGGCCAAGCCAAATTCTGTCTGATTTTAAAAGCTTAAATCTAGTTTATAGCTTTGATTTAGGTCGGTCCAATTTTAAAAGGCCTAAAATAAGCTGGTTCAACCTTTAAAGCCCTAACATGGTTCGATCCAATCTTAAAATCCCAAAGCAATTTGGTCTGGCCCAAAATTAGCTTAGCCAATTCACTACCAAGCTCTCAGACCATGCCTGGGGTGAATTGGCATGGCCAATTTGTCCTAAGCCCTTGCATGGGGCAAATTGTCCTTGCCAATTTGTTCCATACCATGATGGTGGCGAATTGGCATGGCCAATTCATCCTAGGCCCTTGCCTGAGGTGAATTAGCCTGGCCAATTCGTCCTAGACAATGCCTGTGGCAAATTGGCTTTGCTAATTCACCATAACCCACAAACCTGGCCCTCAGTTTATTAATTTCCTAATTGAGATTGGATATTGTCTTAACCATTGGATGAAGTGTATTAGGGTTTTGTTTTAAACTTGATTTGCCAATAAATAACAAGTTTTTAATGTTGAAACAGGCATCAACAAATATCAAGAATTAACAAGTAGTAGACAGGGCAATTAACAAAGCAAAAACTATCAACACAATACACTAAAGGCAGTAACCACTATCTTTATTTTGCTTCAACTAGAACTCTAAATTGGTATAGGTAGGCAGTCGCTTGGATCAACGAATAATTTGATGGAGCCATCAATGTAGGTTTTGTTTTCTAAACTCTTTAAAATCATAGTAAATCCAATTTATTAAATCATGAAGTTCATACTTGTGGTTTTGTTTAACTAATTTTCAGTGAGCTTTATATGATCATGCTACAAACATATGCCTATTGTGTCTTCATTTACGTATGTCCAGTAGCTATATCCCCTGCAATTACTTATCAAGAATCAATGTTAAAATGGCCTTAAAGCTTTTACAAAATCAATTTTTCTAATAATCAAAACCACAAAACCCTAATACCTAACCCTAATTCCTTAAACCCTAAACACCAAACCCTAGCTCAAGAACCCTTAATTCCCTAAAACCCTAATATCTAAAATTCAAACCTTAATCCCTTATCTATAAAACCAATTTCTAAAATCTAGAACCCTAACCAATAAAACCAATTCCCAAACCCTAGTTCCCCAAACCTCATCCAGTAACCAAAACTAATATCTCCAAGTTAAAATCCTAAAACCTCCAATTTTCATACCCAGAAGCCTAAAACCCTAATTTCCAAACTTAAACCTCAATTTTGTTTCCAAAACCCTAAAACCATATTTTTAACCTTACAAACCCTAAGATTAATATGTAAACACTAAATTTATATACTTAATGCTTTAAACCCTAGTTTTGATTATTCAATTTGTTATACGCTTTTATGATAGATGACTTACTTTACTTGGGTTATAATGGATGTTTTGTTTTCAATTATTATTTTTGAATGGTTTAATTTATTTGGTTAATTGTTTATTTGGATTCTAAAGTTGTAAAAGACATGTTTTCACTTTATGGGCGCCTCAATTTTTATTATGTAATTTATCTTTTAAGGATTGTTTGGACTATTTTAAGGGGCATGTTTTCACCTATGGTGGGTGTCCTATTTTATCTATGTTGTTTTCTTTGTGGACATTTGGACATGGTTGTAAGCGCATATTTCCATCCTCGGATGGGTGCCCATTTATTATTTTATTTGAACTTGTTTTGATTTTAATACAATGATTTTTTATTTTGATAATCGTATATAGTATGAATGATCTTATAATATTTAAGAATCTAATAATATATGGACCTGAAAAGGAGGTCGATTCCAATGAACCGGGCATTATGGGAATTGTTGGGTCATTCTCACTTTCTCCATATGTACCCAACTTTTTGAACACATTAGAGAATTGGAAATTCTTTAGAAATCGAGTCATCAACCTTTTTATTTTCCCGGCTCATTTTCTCTAAGGCCCTGAGCCTAATAGTGCCGAAGTCGCAAGAACCATTTCACGTAGGAGTGGGGGAATTTGATAAGTGTATAGTTAATGATATTTTTGTCCCTATTTCTTAGTATATTTATTGTTAAATTGAGTTTAATTTTTTTATTCAAGTGTTTCTCATAAACTATCATTTTCTCTCTCAAGCCATATCAAACATATACTTAAAATCACATAAAACAAGCTCAAAGATGAATACTTACTTGAGTTCTTTGCTAAACCTTCATAATCCACCTTAAATCCTCTTGAAATCTCTTATAAATTTGATGTATAACAGAAACCCAAAATCAAGCTCTCTCCCTCTCAAGCTCACGTTGAAGAAGAAGAACAAGAAAATATATCTTCTTCCCATCTTTATCCATATATATAATAATAATTAATTAAATGATTCCCACCAATCATATATCTCCATTGTTTGATTTTCACTTCTCTTTATTATTATTATTAGCATTAGCTTTTATAACACCAAATTATATCTTATATATATGTAGTGTATATTTTGGGTATATATATACATCTTATATATTCAATTTATATTTCACACATATTTCAAGTATATATATAATATAATTTCAAAAAAAGTATATAATATATATATATTAAATCTATTATAAAAATTGAAAGACAAGAAAAAGAGCTATTTTGGGAAAATTCTTCAATTGACACGCCCAGTGACATGGGCGTGTCAATGGCCGTGTCATTCAACTACATTACAGAAGCCTTGACACGCCCAGTGACATGGGCGTGTCACTAAAAGTGCCATTGATCTTGCCTTAAGAAGCTGTGACACGCCCAGAAACATAGGCATGTCACTGACCATGTTCCTAACTCAACATTGTAGTAACAATGACATGCCCAAGGACATGGGTGTGTCACTGCCCATGTCATTAAAGTTAGAAACAACACCGTTGACATGCCCACAGACACGCCCGTGTCAATGGACGTGTCAGGCAAAATTTTTAGGCTATAAATTATGAGCTAAAGTGCGAATTAGGGATCCAATTTTTATTATTAGAGCCGACTTCCTGAGAAAAAGAGAGTTTTGGCAACTGAGAGTGAAGGTAAAGATCCAATTCATATGAGAATTAAATCAAGATTCAAGGATTGAAATGAAGAAACATAAATCATTCATTATGGATTGTTTGAATTCTTTTACATATTTCTTTTGTTTTGGTTTTCTTGTTATGAACATGAGCTAAAATGTTTCTATCTAGATATTGATGAACCCTAGCCTTGTTATATGGATTGAATAGTTCTTATTAAATTAAATCATTTGATTGAGTTATTTTATCCTTTTGATTCTTAATTTCTTATTTTGAATTGATAATAGCATGCTTATTGATTGGTTGTAATTTTCATATTATTAACTTGAGAAAGCTTGATATGAAAAGAATTTTCATTAGGATTGAGGGTTGATTGGAGTGCTAGAGATAGACTTACAAGACCCTTTGGTACAAATTTCCTTGTTCTTATTGTAAGATCTATTGAATTATACTTGAGAAGAGTTTCTGTAACACCCCTACATCCAATACATGCATACCATAATCACCACAATGTAGCATACATGCATTGAACATAGGGATGCTACGGATTTTATTAACATTCAAAAACATTTTATATAATATCATCATCTTTCTCAATATACATTATAGATAATAAGTAATCAAGTTGTAATACAAAACCAAATAGATATATATATATACATTTAGTTAATACGCAGCGGAATTTTATAAAATATTTACATATAAAAACCCTTCCAAATCCATGTTTATAGTTATACATATATTTACATTAAAATCAATACTTTACAAAATATAAAAGAAATATACATGATTGGCAAGTCTTCTTTGATCTTTAAGTTCCAAAGCAACACTTCAATGTCTACTCTCACTTGGTCTCGAAGAGCTCTCAGGTTCAATTCTATTACCTGCGCGATTAAACACTATCGCGCTAAGCCAACGGCTTAGTAAGACAAAATGTGCTAGTGTTATGCTTTAGTGCAATGCAATGCAAATTCTCAATCCATATTATACATGTAACATCATATATGCAAGGCTAACAATATACCTTTACATTTCATATGCCTCATTAGTTATTCAATTAACCATTCATGAACAACATTAAACAAATCATGACTCACATTAAACAAAGACAAGCATTGGGCCCAAGACACACTAATATGCCATTCAATTTTCAGAGTTAATGTTTTGGTTTTGTTATCACATTTATCAATATCATATACCCAACTAGGCTTCAAGGATTAGGTTCAACCAAGCTTCAAGGGGAGCAAAGCATGCTAAGCATCAACCCAACTTGGCTTCAAGAACCAACCCAACCTAGCTTCAAGGGTGGTAACATCTCAATTAGGCTTCAAGGATTCAATCCAACCTAACTTCAAGAGATTGTTACACTTATTAGGCATGCCACCAACAACAAACTCTGAAAATGGAATAACACATTAGCCACACAATTCATTTATTATTCAATTATCGTTTCCATTTCCAATTCTCATCAACATTTAGGCAAACATGCCTTCTTTCTTTCAATTGCATCATCATAGCCAATCACAATGGCTTTGCATCATATCATTTCTTATTTGAATCATCATAACATCTTTGATATAACATTTCAATATACATTACACATGAAACACATTACCATTTACATTGCATAACATAATATTGTTCAATCTCAACAATGCAATTAGGGCAAAGAACAATTTATATCATTTATAGCTTTATGATCTTCCACATCCATTTGATTAGGGCTTTCCATGCTTTAAGTATATTTAAAGTGTTTATGTTTAGGTTTAGGGACCAACCCACCTTTGAAGAACCAAAACAATACAATTTGAACAAAGAAAGAAAACCCTAACCAACACATTTGAGGGACACGGGCAGCACCCTTGAGGGACACGGCCAAGCTTATGGCCGTGTCACTCAAACCAATTGGACAGTAAGCAACACGGGCAAGGGACATGGCCAAGCTTGTGGCCGTGTCTCTCAACCAACAAATCACAGTAGCAGACACGGGCATAGGACACGGCCAAGCTAGTGGCCATGTCTCCCAACACCAAAATCCAGTAGTGAACACGGGCACTAGACACGGCCGTGTCTCTCTCAAAGCAATCCAACACGCCCAAATTCACTTGGCTTGGCCGTGTCTCTCCTTTGTTTTGGCCGTGTCACTCAAATACACAACCCTAAAAAATGGCCAACACCCTTCTAAAAGCATTTACACCCTTTTTACACAACAATCATCTCATTCAAATGGATACAATTCATGTTATAAACACATATCTTACATATTCACCCTAGTAATCACAATACCATACATTAAGTTCATACCAAACCAAAACCCTAAAAAAAATACAACATCACTCCTATTTTCTCAAAATCAATCTCCACCTACTTACCATCTTCAATCCAAAACCATTAATAATTAACTCTTTGGCTTATAATCAAATTCAACACATTACAACCACATCAAATCATCATATCAACAAATCACAATTTCTTTTAGACCCAACTTCAAAATTAACAAAGGAAAAACAAGAGATTTCTTACCTTAAATTATAACACTTCTTGAATCAACACTTGATCACTTCAATCTTCCTACAATTGGAGCTTACTCTTCAAAGTCTTCTCTTTGTCTCTTTGCTTTCCCTTTGTCTACGAGAAATCAGCCAAAATGGAAAAGAAGAAGAAAATACATGGAGGAAAATAAAGTCAACTCCACTTTAAATCTCCACCAAGAGATTTTATCCAAGCAATTACCAAAATGCCCTCAATCAAATAACTAACCTTTTGTCTCATCTAAGCCCTTATATGTAATTGCACATTCCACATAAAATATCTTCTTGCATTGACTCTATATTTGACCAATTTATATGTTATATATATCATCATATACACAACATATACATTTGTCTCTAAACCCTATTTCTTTCCCCAAAACACACATATACACAAACATTCACTTTCCAATATATACCAACAACAACAATAACAACAACATCAACAACATAATCAAAACTTCTAGGGCATATATGAGGATATTACAGTTTCCTAGCATTCTACTTAGTAATTAGGGATTAATTCACTAGAGAGAAGTTTTGATCTAATTCAGAGGAATACCAATTCAGCTCTATTATTTGATTTAAATGAATTGATATTCATAAATATTTTTATGGCTAGGGGAATTCAATATCTGGATAGTATTTTCATCATTAAATCTTTTTGCACAATATTCAATTTTTCTTTACTTTAACTTATTAAGTAATTCATCTTTTATTTTAATCTTCACAAAACTATTTGCTAAACAACAGTTGAAATTTGCACTAGTACTTGAAATTGTCCCTAGTGGAATGATATCTTACTTACTATTTTATTACTTGCGCAACCCGTGCACTTGCAGTAACACTGCAATAACACAGATTCACCATCAAATTTTTGGCACCATTTCCGGGGACAACAATTTTCAATATTAGTAATATAATCAAGACTATTGATTTAGTTTCTATTTTTATTTGTTTTAACATTTGTTCTTGCTTGTTGATTGTCATTTTAGGTACTTCTTCCCGTTTATGACCCGAGCTAGATCTTTCCAATTACTTGAATTAGTTCCAGAGCTAGAGAGAACACTGAGGAGAAAGCAAAATGAAGAAAGAGAAGCAGTTCTGGCAAAAATGGAACCAAACTTGGAAGATTCAAGCTCAGAAGAAGAACTTGAAGTGATGGCAGGAAATGAGCCAAGGATAATGCAGAAATTTGCTAAGCCCACTCTTAATAGGGATAATTCAAGTATATAGAGGCCAACAGTTGCTACAAATGAATTTGAGATAAAAGAAAATGTTATTCAAATGGTGCATCAGACTTGCCAGTTTGATGAGTTCTTAGATGAAGATCCTAATGCACATATTGAGAATTTTTTGGAAATATGTGACACGTTCAAGATACAAAATGTCTCAAAAGATGCAATTAGGCTGAGGTTGTTCCCACTTTCACTGAGAGACCGACCGAAGAAATGGCTGAAATCTTTTCCCCCAAACACTTTCACCACATGGGGTCAGTTGGCAGAAAAATTCCTAAAGAAATACTTCTCATCGTCCAAGACTACCAAGTTGAGGAATGATATTTCATCTTTTCTTCGGCAAGATGGTGAGACCCTTTATGATGCTTGGGAGAGGTTTAAAGATGTATTAAGAAGTTGTCCTCATCATGGGCTTCCACTATGGCTTCAGATTCAAACTTTCTACAATGGATTGAATTATACAAGCAAACAATTCATTAATACAGCAACCAGGGGTACCATAAATAACAAGACACCTGAACAAGCAAGGAATTTGATTGAAGATATGGCCCTTGCCAATTATCAGTGGCAAACTCTAAGGGAATAAGGAAAACTGAGGGCCACTGGTTCACATCAATTGGATCCTATGGTGGCTTTGACAGCACAGTTGGAAGTAATGAATAAAAAGATTGATTCTTTAGCTTCATCTTTGGGGAAATCAATGCAAGTGATGTCTTGTGAATGGTGTGGGGGTGGACATCAAAGTCAAGATTGCCAAAGTGGCAATATGTTTGTTAGACAAGAGCAAGTAGATTTTGTGAGGAATATGCCAAGGCAAAAGTAGAACAACTCCTACAGCAACATATATAATCTGGGGGGGGGGGGTGGAGAAATCATCCTAATTTCTCCTGGAGTAATCAGAATAATCCAAGGCCTCCCCCTAGATTTTAGCAGCCTCAACATCAATAAGCTGCCCCTCCAAGAAAGAGCAATTTGTAGGACATGATGGAGAAGTTTATAGCAGCTTCAAAAAACATATTTCAATCAACTGAAATTGCCCTTAGAAATCAGCAAGCTTCTATTCATAACTTGGAAAACCAAATGGGGAAAATTACCAAGTTACTCAGTGAAAGACCACAAGGGAGTTTGCCTAGCAATACTGAGTCAAACCTGAAGGAGCAGCTGAAGGCAATTACTCTAAGGAGTGGAAAGGAAATTAAAGGTGCTGAGGTTGAGAAAAGAGAAGAAGTGGTTGAGAAAGAGGCGGAGACATAAGAAAAAGAAGTTAACCCTGCTGTCGCTTTGGGTGAGAAGGCTACAATGAAAAATGAGAAAGGGAATCAACCATAAGAACCCAGTCCAATAGTGAAGGAATACCGACCTCGAGTGCCATATCCAGCAAGGTTGAACAAGGACAAGATGGATACTAAGCTCGGTAAGTTTCTTAAACTCTTTAAATAACTGTATATTAATATTCGATTTGCTAAAGCTTTATCGCAGATGCCCAAATATGCTAAATTTTTGAAAGATCTCATTTCTAACAAAAGGGAACTTGAGGAAATATCTTTGGTGCAATTGTCGAAAAAGAGTTCAACAATTTTGCAAGAGAGGTTGCCTAAGAAATTAAAAGATCATGATAGTTTTACTATTTTATGTTTGATAGCTAATCTTGAAATTAAAAGTGTATTGGCCAATTTGGGGGCTAGCATAAGTGTTATGCCCTACAAAATGTTCAAAGAGTTAGGTGTCGGAGAACCTAAACCAACATTCATGACCATTCAACTTGTTGATAAGTCAGTAATTCACACTCATGGTATTATAGAGGATGTGTTGGTAAAGGTCGAGGATTTCATTTTTCCTAATGATTTTGTTGTCATTGATATAGATGAGGACACAGATGTTTCGCTTATCCTTGGTAGGCCATTTTTTAATATAGCCCATGCCTTTATTGATGTCCATGATGGCATATTGACCTTAAGGGTGGGAAGCGAGAAAGTTGTTTTTAATATACACTATGCTATGAAGCACCCACTTACACTAAATGAGGTGGATTCATGCAATGATATCATTGAGCATGAAACCTTAAATTTTGTTACTAACATTGTTTCCAAGGATCCCCTTGAGTTATGTTTATTGCAGGATAATATTGAGGACCAGGAAGCACTGGAGTGCTAAAAGGATAGAAGCCGCAACCATCTATGATTGATCCACCCAATTTGGAACTTAAGACCCTTTTGGATCATCTTAAGTATGGATTCCTGGGAGAGGAGAATAAATTGCTAGTTATTTTGAGTTCCCACCTATCTTCTGAGCAGAAGGTAAAACTCATTGAGTTATTACAAAAGCATAAGCAAGTTTTAGCTTGGAAGATAGCAGACATCAAGGGTATTAGTCCATCCTATTACACTCACAAAATACTGATCGAGGATGAATTTAAACCAGTGGTGCAACCACAACGGAGACTAAACCCTAAGATGAAAGAACCAGTTAAAGATGAAGTAATCAAACTACTTGATGCGGGAATTATATAACTAATTTTGGATAGCTCTTGGGTGAGCCTGGTTTAGGTAGTACCAAAGGAAGGGGGGATGATGGTGGTTCCCAGTGCAAATAATGAGCTAATTCCAACAAGAATAGTTACCGGTTGGAGGGTTTGTATAGAATACCGAAAGTTGAATGATGCAACTAGGAAGGACCATTTTCCTTTGCCCTTCATTGATCAGATGTTAGAGATATTATCCGAGCATGAATACTACTACTTTTTGGATGGCGTTTTAGGATACTTCCAAATTCATATTGCCCCAAAAGATCAAGAGAAAACTATATTCACCTGTCCATATGGGACATTTGCATATTGAAGGATGCCATTTGGATTATTCAACGCACCTGTAACTTTTCAACGGTGCATGGTGGCAATCTTTGATGAGCTTATTGAGGATATTATGGAGGTTTTAATGGATGATTTCTCGGTTTATGGCAGCTCATTTGAAGGATGTTTGGAAAACCTTGAGAGGGTCTTGATATGATGTGAGGAAACAAACCTGGTGCTTAATTGGGAGAAATGTCATTTCATGGTTCAAGAAGGAATCGTGTTGGGACATAAGATTTCAAGAAAGGGTATTGAGATGGACAGGGTAAGGTGGAAACCATTGAGAAACTACCACCCCCCACATTAGTTAAGGCCATCAGAAGCTTTTTAGGACATGTAGGCTTCTATCGAAGGTTTATACGAGATTTTTCTAAGATAGCTAGCCCTCTAACAAGACTATTTGAGAAAGATGTTGATTTTGTGTTTGACGAGGAATGTTTAAGAGCCTTCACAACTCTTAAGGAGAAATTAACCCATGCTCCAATCATAATGGCTCCCGATTGGGAACTAATGTGTGATGCAAGTGATTTTGCAGTGGGGGAAGTTTTGGGTCAACGCAAGGAGAAGCATTTTTAGTCCATCTATTATGCAAGCAAGACTCTGAATGCAGCCCAGGCCAATTACACAACTACAGAGAAAGAATTTCTAGCTGTGGTTTTTGCTTTTGACAAGTTTAGATCATATCTGATATTGTCCAAAATGATTGCTTATACAGACCACTCAACTTTGAGGTATTTATTTGCAAAACTGATGTAAAGCCTAGGCTAATTTGTTTGGTTTTATTATTGTAGGAATTTGATTTGAAGATTCAAGATAAAAAGGGAGCTGAAAATCTAGTAGCAGATCACATTTCTCGCTTGGAGAACCCAACCTTGGAGAAGTTCAAAGAAGGGGACATTGATGATTATTTCCCCGATGAGCAGCTTTATGCCATGGTAAGTAAGGTAAGTGGTTCAACTTTTGAAATGCCTTGGTTTGCAAATTTTGCTAATTACTTGGCTGCTAGGAAACTCCCTAAAGATATGACTTATCAAGAAAAGAAGAAATTCTTTTTTGACTTGAAATATTACTTTTGGGAGGATCCTTTCTTGTTTAGGCTATGCAAAGATCACATGATCCAGCGGTTATGTGGCATGGACCAAAACAATGAATATTTTCCATCATTGTCATGCTGGACTAGCTAGTGGTCATATGGGAGCCAATAGGACTGCTCAAATGGTGCTAGAATCAGGATTTTATTGGCCCACTCTGTTTAGGGATAGCTATGACTTTGTGAAATGTTATGATCATTGTCAAAGAACTGGAAACATCTCATCTCATGATGAGATGCCCCAAAATGGAATTCTAGTGTGTTAAGTCTTTGATGTATAGGGGATCGACTTTATGGGACTGTTTCCTAGTTCTTTTGGTAACAAATATATTCTCGTAGCTATAGACTATGTCTCTAAATGGCATGAAGCCCAATCTTTAGCAATAAATGATGCTAGGGTAGTGATGAAGTTTTAAAAAAGTTTATTTTCTCGATTTGGTACACCAAAAGTGATTATAAGTGATAGGGGTACTCACTTTTGTAACGCTCAGCTTGAGAAAGTTTTCAAAAGGCTAAGTGTTACACATATATTTTCTACTCCATACCATCCCCAAACTAGTGACCAAGTTGAGAACACAAATAGGGAAATAAAAAGAATTCTTAAGAAAACTGTAGAGCGATCCTAAAGGATTGGTATGAGAAATTGGAATATGCTCTATTGGCCTTTAGGACTGCATTCAAAACTCCTTTGGGTACTATACCATTTAGGCTAGTATATGGAAAGGCTTGTCATTTACATGTAGAAATTGAACATGATGCTTATTGGGATATAAAATAGATTAACCTTGATATAGCTAGTGCAAGTGAAAGAAGGAAATTATATATCAATGAGCTAGATGAATGGAGATTACAAGCTTATGATAATGCAAGGATGTATAAGGAGTGGACTAAGAGATGGCATGATGCTCACATTGAGGAATGGAAAGAGATTTAAGTTGGAGATTAGGTATTATTGTACAATTTGAGGCTTCGACTTTTTCCAGGTAAGTTAAAATCAAGATGGTCTGATCCGTTTAAAGTCCAAGAAGTTTTTCCCTATGGGACTATCGAAATTACTCATCCAGAAAGAGGAGATTTTAAGGTTAATGGGCAAAAGCTTAAACTATATTTAGGGGGAGACTTGAATGAGCAGAAGGAAATTTTATACCTCTAAAACTAGGGATGAAATACTTATGAACATCCAACTAATATGACGTTAAAGAAGTGCTGCGGCAACACCATTTCATTTGTTTTTGATATTTGTTTCTTTAATTTTCATTTTTTTGTTTGTTTTGTTGATTTTTAATTCTTTTATCATTGGTTAGTTGTGTGTTGTTTTAAGTTCACTTGAATATGTAAAGGGAATTTCTCTTTTGAGGGGCAACTTGAGCTTGATTGAGAGACACACCCATATCCCTAGGCGTGTCATTCATTTTCAAACACAGTAGCTGTAACACGTCGTGTCACTGGATGTGTCATTTAAATGGCACCATAGTAGTTGTAACACGTCCGTATCACTAGTCATGTCATTTTGGTTAAATTTGTAATTTATAGTAGCAACCACATGCCAAGTGAGACGCCCATATCACTAGATGTGTTGATTTTATTTGAATCACGGTTGCAATAATACGCCCACTAATATGCCCGTGTCAGTGAGTGTGTCGTACTCACTCAGATTCAATAGCTATGCCACACCCATCGAGATGCCCGTGTCAATGGGCGTTTTGACGTATTTTAAAGGCGAGCCTGAGTTCATTTTAAATGGTTTTTCTCTCTTCTCTTGCCCTCTTTGTTGATTCTCTCTCAAAATTCTCACACTCTCACACTCAAAATCATACACCTAATCAGTCTAGAGGGGATTTTGATTTCCATTTCAAGATTTAGAGAGGATTTCATTATATTTTGTTCAATTTTCTCACGTCCTTCGCTCCCACTTTTAGGTATGTCCCCAACTTTTGCAATTTTTGTCTTATTTTCTTGCAATTACTTCGGGATTTCTTGCAAAATCTAAGGAATTTTTAGGGATTTTGAGTTTTGACCCTAGTTTTGTGGATGTGTTGTGATTTACTCATTATGCTTTTGAGGATTCTATGGCTAGAATTGAGTTGAACATATTTGCGCACTGTTTATTAATTGTTTATGCATAATGAGTTGAAATTTCTTTGTTTTAATGTGTTGGGCTATGGAGATATAGAATTGGAGTGATGCATGTTATGGAGACACTATTTATTGTGTGGATTTAAATAATTATTCTTGTTGGGAATTGGTTCATTGCTCTTATTTGTTTAGTTTCATTGCTTTTATTATTTGAATGCATTGCTATTGTTGGTTTAATTGTGTTGGTGTACTTATTATTATTATCTTGGATTATTTAGTGTGCGCTACTATTATAATGTTGGTGTTTTGGTAACCCTATCCAATGTTGGTGTTTTGGTAACCCTATCCAATGTTGGTGTTTTGGTAACCCTATCCAATGTTGGTGTTTTGGCATTAATTTAATTTTTGAGGATGTTCTTGTTTATTTTGAGGATAATGGGTTCTCGAAAATAAGTGCCGTCCAAATTACCAACCAAACGGGTTAGAGGTGAAGGAAGCTCAAGCCAACCCGCTAAGGTGTCTAAGGCATCCAATTTTGACTCTTTTCCTTGCCGGGTGGTGTATAATCTTTTGGTTCACACTCTTATAGCTCGACAAAGTAGTACGAGGGTAGTTAGCTTATGGGATTTATTCTTCTTAAACTGCATGGTTCAAAAGATTTGATACAATGTAGCTCATGCCATCACACATTTCTTTTATGAGCAGTCCAAGAAAGGAGTACCAGGTAATTTACATGGTGGCATGTATGCCACAAGGATGGCTCGTAGCTTGGGTGTGTTGGATGGGTGCCTACCGATGATGGTGGATGGGTTCCCCAAGCTTTTGGGTATGGACACCTTAAAGAGATTAGACCGGGAGAAGGTAATGGCTTGCAGGCACAACCTACAGATTCTGAGCTAATTCTTCCTACTCATTCTGAGCCACTTCCTCCTGCTCCCACTTCTGACATACCTCTGCCTCCACCGTACCAGCCCCCAGTACCCCGTGTTGATTTTTTGGATGACAGTGCTAGTGGTGATGCCAGTGCCAGCAGTGATGATACCGGTGCTAGTGATGATTCTAGTGCTCAGCCCATGACTAACTAGCTCACTTTTTCTTTACTTCATTATTTTCTTTTTGTTTTCTTTTGGATGACTGTATGTTTAATTCTATATTCTATCTTTCTTATTCTTATTCTTATTATTATATATATATATATCTTTGAATCTTTATGTAGACCCTTAATTTTTGACCCAGTCTGGTCCAATATTTTTTATAGTCCAAAATAATTTTTGTGGTATTTTAATTAAATAATATTTATTTTAATATTTATTATAATTTTTAATAAAAATAAAAAGATAATATTAGTAAAGTTAAAATAAATAAATAAATAAATAAAAATCGCTGGCGGAAGAATCGACGACGAAAATTTTTTGTCGCCGAAAGTGAATTGGCTTGGGCTAATTCGCCGCAGGAAATTGGCTTGGCGAATTAGGCACAAGCCAATTTGCTGCAGGAAATTCCTGTAGCGAAATGGCCTTGGGCCAATTCCTGCGGCGAATTGGCTGGCCCACACCCCAGTTCACTCTCAATCTTCGTGCTAGCCCGCAGTAATTTTTTTACCAGCGCAATTTTTTCCAGTGCAATTTTTTCGAAATCGAATTCTATTTGATTTTGATTTCTTTTCCTAAATGGTTTTAATTTCCTTAGACAATTAGAATTAGGTTTGGATTTTTTTTCCTATAAATACCACATTAAAACACTTCAGAAAGGGATCTAGACTTTGGAGACGAAACTTAGATCTTTAAAAAAAAAAAAGAAATTAGGAACCAAACTTGGGACTCTCAAAAATTCTTTCTGCCAAAAGAAAACCCTAGCAAGCAATGAGAAATTCAAGAGATAGCAACCAAAGGAAGCAATCATCTCCAGATTGCTTTGCTCAACCAAAATCAAATCTGAAGCAGGCAACAACTTGGTTTAATCTCTTCAAATTTGGTGGAGCCTTCAAACATAGGTAAATTGCTCTAACTTTAGTTTATTGAATCATTAATCTTCTTCACCTCTTAAGCCATCATCATACTGCCTTAGTTATTTAATTCTTCCTTCAATTTAGTTTAGGCAATAGCATAAATTAATTCGTACAATACTTAAGTTCTTAATTAAAGTAAATAATATAATCATTCAACACAAATCTAATTTCATAAAACCTAAGTTATTCAAACCCTATTCTTAATTAACTTTGTTTTCAAACCTTCATAGTAGCTATTTTGTTATAATTTCATTCAGTGAGCTATTTTAATCTTTCAATAATAAATTTGGCTTTCTATATTTGTTTTCACCTAAAAATACATAAGTAGTTGATATAGTTAATATTAAAAGCACACTCAACTTTGATCAATGAAAAGCATCAAATTCAAAATTCAAAATCATCATCTACAGAATTGAGATTTCAACTATAAAACCCTAATATCCTAACCGTAAAACCCTAAAACTTTAATAACCTTAAAACATGTTTTTCAAATCTAAAATCCTAATTACACCTTTTTAAAAACCAAAACAACAATCTGTTTACTTGAAACCCTAACTAAACCTATTTTTTTAAAATCACAGTACCATTATTTTCATAAAAACATCCAAAAGCCTAAACCTTTTAAACATCCAGTAGCTATGTTATTTCTTTAAAATATTTCTCAACTAGTATATGCAAAACCCTAGATATTAAACATAAAACCCTAGAAACCCTAATTAATGCATGAACCCCTAAGGTTAATATATTTACTGTTTTATTTTTGGATGAATATTTATTTTATATTTTGATTGATGTTTGGTGTCTTTGATGAATGATTTATTTATGATAAATGGTTGTTTACTTTTATTAATTTATTTTGATTTCAAAATATTGTAAGAGGTATGTTTTCATGTTTTTGGGTACCTCATGTCTTGAACATCATGTAATTTATTTTATTTTAAAGCTTTTTGACCAATGTAAAGGACATATTTCCACCTTTCGGTAGTTGTCCTATTTAGTTTAGACATGGACGATGTAAGGACATGTTTCCATCCTCGGATGGGTGTCCATTTATTTGCTTTGTTTGGGCATTACTTTGATTTTAATATAATGATGCTTTATTTTAATTGTTGCGTATAGTATGGATAATATTGTTATATTTAAAAATTTTATTGTTATATCCAATGAGCCGGGCATTATGGGGGTGCTAGGCCATTTCTCACATTCCCCACATGTACCCAACTTTCCGAACCCATTAGGGGATTGGGGATTCATTAGGAATCGAGTCATCCACTCCTTTCTTTTTCTCGGCCCGTCTGGGTGGCGACTTCATTTTTTTCGGGCTAAGGCCCCGAGCCTAAACAGTGCTGAAGTCTCAAAAACCATTCCATCGAAAGTAGGAGGCGAAAATCTCCGCTCACAGTGGCGACTCCACTGGGGATAAGAGAAGTTGATTCCGTTGGTCTTTATATTATTCTATTCTTTCTTATCATAGTATTATCCATTGCAACATATTAGATTGCATCGTGTGCATGAGTTAGGACGCCCGTGTTACCCGTGTTGTGTTATGTAAGGGATACCATACTTTCACTCAAGGTATGGAGATTGAACATGGCATAACCACTCATAGCCTTGTACCATTTGGTATATACTTGCTATGGGAACCTAATCCTTTTAACCCAAAGACTAAATCTCATGTAATTGGCCTAGTAACTTTCCTTAGGTTTTTACCCCAAATGCTTGTTGTTTGAATATGGTTAATTTATCTTGGCTTAAATCATGGCTTATTTGGTTTGTTCTTTTTCTAATATGACCTAAATACATTGTGAGCTCAAAATAAATTTTTCTTTAAAATAAAAAAGAACAAAGCAATTTTCAAAACTTTTCAAGATGATCTTTGGACATAAAACTTTTTTAAAAAATAAATCAAAAATTCTTTTCTCATGACTCAAATAAAAAGCCCAAAATTCATTTTTTCTAAAATCTTTTTACAATGGGCTTAGAAACAAAATTACTTTTATCCAGCCTTTACTTACAAAGAGCTTGCAAATTATTTAGGTCAATTATGAAATACTAAAAATCAATTGTGAGCCTAGTTTATATTAAGAATAATTAATCATGGGCTTATTTTTGGCATGAATCATTTTTAAGTGAGAAATCTATTTATAATAAACCTCTTAATTTAGTTTTAATCCAATATAGCATAAAAGCTACTTTAGTTGGTTGAATGGAATAAAACCTAATTAATGAGAATTATCATGAACTGATTTCCAATTTTGAAAATATAACTATTGGTTGAAATGTCCAAGGAAAATATTTGAAAACAAGATACCCCATGCTGGTATTTTGTTAACCATATACCTAGGATAAGAGACTCGCCATTTGTGTGTGAAAGTTATAAGGTTGGAAGGAACGTCTGATTTATCCTTGTTTGTTTGTTGTTTGTGCATACATGCATTTGCATCTCATATCATTAATCCCTTCTAGCTCACAACCCCTGGATTATGATAGTCCAAAAGCTTACGACAATCCAACCTACGCCAAAGATGAAGAATCTAGCAGTGACTCAATCAATTTCTCACCAAAAGCAATAGAGCCCGAACAAATTCAAAGAATGGTGAATGATGCCTTCAATGCCAAGGTGGAAGAAATAAAAGAGGTCCTGGTTGGGACCATGAAGAATCAATTGGCTGCAATTTTAGGGAACAATGATGAAGTATCTGCTAGCACCAAGAAGCCAAAGGACAAATAGAAGGCTAAAGTGGATGAAGTGGCTTTTGATGATGATAATGTAACATCTGTGATTTTGGAGAAATTAAATAAGTATTTAGAGATATAAATTGTATATACTCAATATATATATCTAGAGTATATATAACATATACATATGGTATATTAATTGTATATGTTGGATTAATATATTACATACTTAATATTTAATACGCATATAAGGTACATTTGATGTGTATATAAGATACACATTACTTGTGCATATGTGTAATATCCTAAATTTTTGAAAAGTTCTAATTTTTGGAAATTTGATAAAATAAATTATAATTTAAATGGATAAATTAATTTAATGGTTTTAAATGAAAAATGAAGGGGTTTTAAATGAAAAAGTGGATAATATATGTGATATATATGTAAAATATACATAACATATAAAAGTCAACACTTTTTAAAAGAAAAGTCAAAGTAAAATGGTATTTTGGTAATTAAATCTTAGAAATTTAAAATTAATAAAATAATTCAAAAATAAATTATTTTTGAATGGAAGAGGGAATTTAGGACTTTTAATTTATTAAATAAATAATTAAATAATTAATTATTAAATTATTTTAATATATATATATATATATATATGGTTTAAAATTTAAGGGTGAAAGGAAAGGGAAATAAAAAAAAAAAGTCTTCTTCTTCTTCTTTCCTTCAAGGCCAAATTTCATGGCTTCAAGAGAGGGATTTGCTTCTTCCATACTCCAAAAATTGAAGAGATTTTAAGGATTCAAGTGGAGTTTTAGAAGTTTCTTCATCAATTGGTAAGCTTTCTTAACAAATTTTCAAATTCTATGGAAAAGTGTGTTATGTAAATTTTGGAATTCTATAGTAGCATGATTTAATTGCTTAATTGGATATGAATGAAGTTTTTTTGATTGGTTATTAATGATTTTAAGGTTGGATTAAAGAAATGGTTGAGTTTGGGTAAGATTAGTAAAGAGAGAGAATTTAGGGTTATGTAATTTTTGGGGTTTTGAAATCATGGTTTTTAATTGTGTAAATTAATTACAAATGAGTTGTTTTGATACATAAACAAGTATTTTAAAGTCAAATATTGGATTTGGTTGTGTTTGGTTGGAGTTTGAGAATGGAAGTGGAGATTTAGGGTTTTGGAAAAGTGATTTTCCAAAGTGGTTGAATTGTGTGATTTTATTTGTTTAAGCATATTGTTTAGTGTTAAAAGTGATGAATATAATCTTGAAATGAGTAATGGATTGTGTTGGAATGGAAAACCTTTAATGGGGGAAGGTTATGCCATTTTTGAGATTTTGTGTATAAGAGTGTATTGTTATAATGTAAATGATTTAAATGTATTAAAATATGTTTTTAATGATATTAATAAACTTAAAACACTAATTTAAATGGCTTGATATGGTTTTTCAAAGTTAGAGTGAGGTGAAGCTTAATTTTGGGATTTGGTTTAGAGTGATGTTTAATTATGGTTTAATGTTGAGAATACCTTAGAATATGATATTAAATGATTATGTATGATCACATTTGGTATAGGCTTTGGAGGGAGATTGATTTGCTTCATCCAAGTGATGAAGGGCAAGTTGAAAGGATAGGATTGGAGGTTGTATTAAGTTTGCTTTGGGTTGCTAGTAGAGGTATGTACAAACTTTGAGTATAATGTTTATATTTGCTTGATATTTGGACTTAACACATTTTGGTTGAAAAATGTGTTAAGCTACTTGGTTCATTGATTGAGTATGAATAATGTGCTATGACATTTGTAATGTCATATATGTGTTAAATGCATTGTGAAAAGTTATTGATAATGGCTAAATTGTGTAAAGTGTGAAATATGCATATTATGTGAAAATACCCAAAGTAATTGGATAATGTGTTGTGAATGCAAAAATGAGATATGGAGAATAATGAAATGAAATGATATTGATAAAAATGAGAAAAAATGAGAAAAGTGAGAAAAATGAGAAAGATGTGAAAAATGAGAAAAAATGAGAAAAGTGAGAAAAATGAGAAAGATGTGAAAAATGAGAAAAAAGAGAAAAAAAAAATGTAAAAATAAGGCAATGAGCCTAGTTTGATTATGAGAAATAAAATGAGAAATGAATTGTAAAAGTATTTGATAATGAGATAAATGAATTAATTGTGTGCCTAGTATGTTATTCAATTTTCAGAGTTTTAGGTTTGGCGGCATGCCTATGAATTGCTGGGCAGGTGAAAAGACCCGTTCGTAAGCCGAGCCTAGCTGATAAATGATAAATATGATGTTTTTGGGGTGAAAAGACTGGGTCGTAAGCCTAAAAAACTGTAGTAGTCTAGCCGGGGTTGAGGACTAAGATACTGGGGCCTAAGGGTCTAGCCGGGTTGAGGTCCAAGAGACTGGGGCTGTTACATTATCCGTGGATATATATATTGTCTACAGGCTAGACACATGGTGTCATTATGGACCAAAGCAGTAACTCTGAAATTTGAATAGCATATTAGATCCTTTTTGGGCCCATGCTTGTCTTTGCATTAATGTGAATTATGAATTGTGATACAATTGAGCAATATAATGTTATAAGTTGTGAGTATGAAATATTTGAAAAATATAATAAAGTGAAATGATGTGACCTCTATATGCATCGTGCATTGGCATTACTTTACATTTTTATTATTATCAAAGTTTATACCACTAGGCTTCGGTTTAACACGATTGTAATTTGTCGCGCAGGTGTCATGGACGTTTTGGTAGAGCCGGAGAGTTTTACTAGACCTGGTCGGGTCTAGGTTTGTATTTATTGAGCTTGAAGAGTTGTTTTGGGTACACCAAGATCAGAGCCAGCTGCCAGCATGTACATTTTTGATATTATGTATGTTATGATATATTTTTGAAGCATATATTGTAAATTGTAAAGAATGATTTGAATAATTTTGTTTAAGATGAGATTTTATATATAATATTGATATATATACCTATATATAAGTATTTTGAGAAAATATGGAGAAATTGAGAAGTATTGGTGAATTGATTTTATTTGGAGTGTTTGTTTTATGTAGGTTGTGTTTTGTTGAATTTTGGAAACATTCAAATTACAAACAAAATTCTGGCGAATTTTTTCCAGAGATTTTCATATAAAATATTTATTTTGGATTTCTATAACAAGCAAAGAATATTTATATACTATTTATTTTATATATTAGTATTTGAAATCTTAAAATAGAAATGTAAAATTTTTTATTAAATTGGTCTGTGACATTTTTATACCGTATTGTGTACTTTACATATAATGAAAATATGTATTGTACGTGTATAGGGTATAAGGGTGTTATATTTATTTTGGTATCAGAGCCTAGGTTTGAGGTTCTCGACCTAGGTGGGATGATAAAGAGAGAAAATTGAAATAAAAAAATAATTTTTCAATTGTAATGCATGCATTGGCACTGATAATTTATCTGATCCCTGATGTGGCAATGTCCATTTGATATAATGGATATGAGTTGAGATGTTGTCTGGGTTGCATAGATCAGAGTGGCGCAGTGGAAACGTCATTCTAGAGATTATGGATTAAGAATTTTTGAAACTTTTATTTGAAATTTAAAATTTATAGCTGATTCAATTGATGAATAAGTGAAATTAGAAAAACAATCTAGGAAATAATTTAAGATATAAAAATAAAAAGTTTGAGAAATGAGCATGATAGTTACAGAAAATTTTATAGATGTACTGCAACGTGATATTGTCTGAATTGTTGGACAAATCTAGAAATGTTGGATGAGTTTGAACATTTAATAGAAAGTTTTTCTATATTTTAGAATCCAAATGTATAAAATTTTATAAATTTTAAAGATGGATCTCTAATTAAGAAAAATAGAAGAGCACAGATTGTTAGAGAAATTTCAGCAACTCAGAATCTGTAGAAATTAAAAATAAATAAATCTAGAAACTATGGTAAACCAACCCATAAAAATCTAAAAATTTACACACAATATCATATCTATTCCTATAAAATATGGTTAAAATTTCATGAATTTTTATTAAGGTTTGATACCTGAAAAAAATGGACAACCAGGTGCTGTCAGAGAAATTATTAAAGAGATAGATTCTCTAATTTTGGAAGATTTAATTTTTAAATATATTAAATCAACTTGGAAAAATCTAAAACTTTAAATATAAGTCCATATATGTGTCAAGTGCACATGGATAAAAGTTTACAAGCTTTTATAAAGAATTCGTAAGGAATATAAAAATTAAAAGTGAGATTGACATGAAACTGAGGAAGTCATGCAGTTTTGTGTAAGTAAGTAATAAATTAATTTTATGAGACAAATGAATGAAGAAAATTATAAAAATTTATATGCATATGGGTATAAGTATAGAAGGAATATGGAATTTTTAATAATTTTCAACAAAGAGTTCATAATTAAAATCAAAGAGTGAAATCATATATGATAGCGAATTATTTATTATGGAACAATGATGTATAATTTAGGGTTGAGTGTGTAAAATTAAAGTATCTAAATGGATGATGTTAATTAGTGTAAGGAAATGAATTAGTGTTTTTTAAAAGTAAATGTTATGATCTTAAGAATGAGAATGTGATATGGGTGAGATTTGGTGAGGTTCATGTTGTTGGTTGCATTATATGAAATTTGAATGTTTGAAATGGGTTTCCATAATTGTGAAAATGATATGTTTTGATGTTATATTAATATAAAAATAATGTTTATAAAGTTAGCTCTTGAAAGTGAGATTAATAGAATGAAGTTTAAGTAATATAGTAAATTGGAAATTTAGAGTTGTAAGGGAATTTCGATGAGGATTGTTTAGATATTGATAGTTTAATGTTTAATAAGCATGTGAGTAATTTTGAATGAGTAATATTACTTATAAAAGTACTAACTAAGGTGTAATGTGGTTGATAATATAGAAATTTATTATGAAATAAAGGGAAATGATTAAGCAAGTGAAAATGAGTTACTTTAGTTAATTGAATTGGAAATGATAAAAATGGATATGAAAGGTGTGATCAATGCAAAAAAAAAATGTGAGAGAGATGTCACATTGGAAACGTGACTAAGATTTATGTGAAGTGTTAGAAAAATATATATATAATAAGAAACTTATTTAAGAGATGGGCGATTGAATAAGGAAGATGTTAATTATGTTGTGGTCATAGTGTGTATATATGTTGAATTGATGAATAACCTAAGTAATGTCAAAAGAATGAGAAATGATAATGTTCTCTGAAAGGTGATAAATGTTAACTTTGTATAGGTTGTATGTAAAAGAGGAATTGAGTATAATGTTAGTGTATATGCCCTAGGCCATTGCTTTGGACCTTAATGTTATTCATTTTGTTATTAATAAAGAAGTTTTTATTATCATTGTTATGTTTGCATGTTATATATAATAATGATTATATCCCTGGTTTATTATTGTTATGGAGATAATAATAAATATAACTAGTGTAATATTGATTTGATAATCATAAGATGATTATAGGTATGAAGATACAAATCAATATTATGGATACATGTTAGAGAATAGTGTATTGGATAGACCCACATAGATATCACTTCATGGTTTAATGTCATAAGTGTATCTCATAATAGTTTTCATTTAATCCTTTGACTTGAGATTGTCATAGTTTCCAACATAAGGAATATTATGTTTTGACATGATCAAACGTTATCTGTAACTAGATAATTATAAAGGTTATGCTTGAACATGGTATAAATTATGTAGAAGAAAATGAACAATCAAGATGGAATTTGTCCCTCTCTATGAGAGAGATATCTTCTGGGCCCCTCGATAAGTGTAACTGAGAAATGCATGGTCGTGCTCAAATAAGTTGATATAAGATCAATCTTATTTGTTTATCAGTTAACTTGGAGATCGAGTAATCATAAGTTTGGACAATATAAGTATGACATTTACTATGACTTATGTTCAAACTAGATATCGTGTGACAAAGGGATTAATGCATGTACTATTTCAGGTTTTCATTTATAATGATTCTCATGATTAATTGGGTAGTCGTAATGTCTTGCTAGAGGCCAATTATGATTTGTGCATTTCAATAGAGATTGAAATACACTACCAGTTAATATGAGCCTATCGGGTCACACACATAGAACGTAGGCTGTACTTAAATAATAATAATTATATTTTTATTATTGTTGTTAGTATTATTATTATTATTAGATATTAATAATAATATTGTTATAATAATTATTATTAGATAATAATTATTAAAAACGTGGGTCCATATAGGATATGGACAGTTAGGGTTTTGACAAGGAAAGTCTTTTAAACAGTTTTAAAAGGGCTAGAGGGATGATGATCTGATCATTATTCGTTTTGAAAGAAAACGGAAGAAGAGAAAAACCTAAAAACCCTAGTTTCGTTTTGAAAAGGTTCAGCCACTGCCGTTGGTGAGCTAGCACTCAGACCGGCGTATGTTCGTGTGGACTTCGCTAGAGGGTGTTCGTCTTCAGAAGGCAGCATCTGTTAATCGATTTGAAGCTACACAAAAGGTTAGTTTCGAATCTCTTTTATCGAACTGAATGGATCACATGGATCCTGGGAATAAATCGAAAGATAATTTTTTGTTTTCCGCTGCGGCAAAAGGGTTGCAGATTTTTCTCGATTTACTAACAGTGGTATCAGAGCCAGGTTGTTGATTCCATTTAATTCGAAATATGCCATGTTGATGTGTTGATGTGATCTATTATTTTTCGAATGGCATGATTGGATTCATTTTATCATTTGATGATGATTCGAATCTGTTATATGAGATATAACCTAAATCGTTGTTGATATATGATGTCAAAGATGACCAATTGTATAAGATACAATTCTGTGAAGTCGAATTAGGGTTGGTATACAATCTGTTATGGTTTCGAATTAGGGTTAATATGATTAATTCAATTCATTTATTCATATTGAATGTATACATAGATTTCAATTTTGATTAATATGATTATTGAGTAAATCGTTTTCTAAGGTTTCTTGTAATAGTTCTCTGTTAATATGATTAATAGATTGCTATTATATTCTGTTTAATATGATTAACAGAATAAGGGTTTTGACAGAAAATAATTAATTGGATTAATGATTCTGTTTAGCTTCGAGGGGCGCTGCCCCTCGACCCCGCCCAGGGGCGCTGCCCCTTCGGAACCCCGCCCGCTGACCGGCCAGCGGGACCGCCGTGTGCGTAGCGCCTTATAGTTCGTTCCGGTGACATTATGAATGTCAACTTATTTGGTTATTTTAAGATGTTTATATGAAATATGCTATGATTATTTGATGTCTTGGCATGGTGCATAGTACGGCTTTATGATCTATGTGATTGTTTATTCATATCTATGGATTATAAATATGGCCTGCGTGTCGTTTATTTTTGTAACTTTATTATTACTAGTTTAGTATTTAGTTTTTATTATTAATGTAATAATGAAGACTCAAGCCTGGAGAAGAAGATGAAAAATTCCATGGAGATGAAGTTGCCTTTCAAGATATGAAGAAATGTACTATTGCAAATGTTGTAATAGATAGGTTTTCTTTTCACCTAGGGTTGCCTATATGATCTTCATTTGGTCTCATGAAGATCATATCTAGTTTGGCCATACTATGTCACGTTTATTTTTATCGAATATGTATGAGTTGTCATGTTTGATAGTTTATATATGCATATAGGATGTGATATATAAATGTTAATTTTAACATGTTTTCAAAATTAAATGGAATGAACCCTCACTATTAATTTAAGTTTTAATGCCATCCATATCTTAAACACTTATCAAGGCTAAGATCACCTAAATGTAGATTTTGCCAAAGCAAAGTACTTTAGGTTATCCTAGTAAGATATGATGAGTAATGGTGCTGCTCATGCGTTTAAAATTGGTTAGACATTAGGCTATCAAAATGGTTTTGGGCCTAAGGCATTAGATGGGGTATAACATGCTATGACATATGATGTCATGATCCCATATCATCTAAGAGTTACATGTGATGTAATTGGTAAGGGGTTACCTACCATAATAACTTGATTTTAAGTGTCATGCCAAAGCTGACTTAATATTAAGTAAAAATTGGATCTTAGCCCACTAAAATGTCATTGTGATGATTGAGGGTTATATTTTAGTGGGATTTTAATTACTTATCACCTTTTATTAATTAAAATTTGCATATTTTGTAGATTGAAATGGCTACCAACAATAACTCCACTTTATCACTGCGATCCATCCTTGAGAAGGAAAAACTGAAAGAGAATGGGACTAATTTTGTTGATTGGTTTAGGAACCTGAGAATTGTTCTCAAACAAGAAAAGAAGTCATATGTGCTTGATGAAGCTGTCCCTGAGCCACCTCCTGCTAATGCTTCTAATGCTGATAAGAACAAGCATAAGAAGCATATGGATGATTCCAATGACATTGGATGTCTTATGCTTGCTACTATGTGTCCAGAACTTCAGAAGGATCTGGAACACTTGGAGGCTTATGAGATGAGTGTCCATCTCAAACAAGCTTTCCAACAGCAAGCTAGGCAGGATAGATTCGACACTGCTGTTGCATTATTTGACTGTAAGATGTCAGAGGGCGAATCGGTTAGCGCTCATGTTTTGAAAATGAAGGGCTACATTGATCACCTTGCCCGACTTGGATATCCCTTGAGTTTAGAACTCTCCACGGATTTGATCCTTCATTCTTTGCCTAGCAGTTTTTCACATTTTGTTATGAACTATAATATGAACAACATGGAAAAGTCCATTCCTGAGCTACATGGTATGCTCAAAACTGCTGAAGGGAATATCAAAAAGCCCACTAAGGCTACCCATGTATTGAATGTCAATAAGGGTAAGCCTATGAAGAAGAAAGGCAAGGCAAAGGGTAAAGCAACAGTTGCTACAAAGCCTAAGGGACAGCCCAAGCCAAAAGAACCCAAGGCACCTGTTCCTAAGGAAGGAACTTGTCACCATTGCAAGGAGCCTGGGCATTGGAAAAGAAATTGCCCACTTTATTTGGCTGAATTGAAGAAATCGAAGAGTAGTGCGACTACATCTTCAGGTATATATGTTATAGAAATTAACTTATCTGCTTCTACTTCATGGGTATTGGATACTGCATGTGGTTCTCACATTTGTACAAATGTGCAGGGACTCAAAAGGAGTAGATCACTGAAAAAGGGCGAAGTTGACCTACGAGTTGGGAATAAAGCAAGAGTTGCTGCACTAGCTGTAGGATCTTATGAACTTCATATGCCTAATGGTTTTTTGTTAAATTTGAACAATTGCTATTATGTTCCTACTCTGAGTAGGAATCTTATTTCAGTTTCAGTTTTGGATGATGAAGGTTTTTCATTTTTAATTAAAAATAAGACCTGTTCTATTTTTGATAAAGATGATTTGCTTTATGGTATTGCAAGATCTTTTAATGGCCTTTATGTCCTTGACTTAGATAATTCTAGGGAGAATCATATTTATAACATAAACTCTAAGAGAATTAAGCCAAATGACCTAAACCCTACATTTTTATGGCATTGTCGTCTTAGCCATATAAATGAGAAACGCATTTCTAAACTCCATCAAGATGGATTATTAGATTCATTTGATTTTGAATCATTTGATAAATGTGAATCTTGTTTACTTTGCAAAATGACAAAGAATCCTTTCATCGGACAAGGTGAAAGGGCTAATGACTTGCTAGGACTAGTACATACAGATGTATGTGGCCCGTTAAGCATTAGTGCCAGAGGAGGATATAATTACTTCATTACTTTTACTGATGATTTCAGTAGGTATGGCTATGTCTACCTAATGAAACATAAGCATGAGGCTTTTGAAATGTTCAAAACTTTTCAAAATGAAGTACAAAATCAACTTGGTAAAACTATTAAGGCACTTCGATCTGATCGAGGTGGTGAATTTTTGAGCCAAGAGTTTGACGAACATCTAAGAAATTATGGAATTGTTTCACAATTAACTCCTCCAGGAACTCCACAGTGGAATGGTGTTTCTGAAAGAAGAAATCGAACTTTATTAGATATGGTTCGATCTATGATGAGTCAAGCAGATCTTCCATTATCGTTTTGGGGTTATGCCTTGGAGACAGCTGCTTTTGTTTTAAACCGTGTACCATCTAAAGCGGTTGAAAAGACGCCATATGAGATATGGACTGGCAAAACACCTAGTTTGTCTGTTCTTAAGATTTGGGGTTGTGAAGCTTATGTGAAAAGACCAGTTTCAGATAAGTTAGCTCCAAAATCTGCTAAATGTATCTTTGTGGGATATCCTAAGGAAACTAAAGGATATTATTTCTATATTCCATCTGAGAATAAAGTGTTTGTTGCTCGAAATGGAACCTTTTTGGAAAAGGAATTCATTTTTAAAAGAACTAGTGGGAGTACAGTTCAATTAGATGAATTTATAGAACCACAAGAAGATATTGAACCGCCTGTAGAAACAGTTTCAGAACCACAAGCCATTGTGGAAACTGAAAATGTTACACAAGTTCTGTGCAGATCTGATAGACCACGTAATCAGCCTGAGAGATATGGATTTCTCATGACTAAAAGTCATGAAGTTTTGCTCATAGATCAAGATCAGTCAACTACCTATCTTGAAGCTGTGTCAGGTCCAGATTCAGAGAAATGGCTTGGAGCCATGAACTCTGAGATGCAGTCCATGTTTGACAACCAAGTTTGGGCCTTAATTGATCCTCCCGAAGGTATTAAGACTATTGGTTGCAAATGGGTTTTCAAGAAGAAAATTGACATGGATGGAAATGTACAAACCTATAAAGCAAGGTTGGTTGCTAAAGGTTTCAAACAAACTCATGGTATAGACTATGATGAAACCTTTTCTCCAGTTGCTATGATTAAATCTATTAGGATTCTCCTTGCCATTGCTGCATACTATGATTATGTGATATGGCAAATGGATGTCAAAACCGCTTTCCTTAATGGAAATTTACTCGAGGATGTGTACATGACACAACCTGAGGGTTTTGTAAATCCTGAGAATTCTGGGAAGGTTTGCAAGCTTCAAAGGTCCATTTATGGATTGAAGCAAGCATCTCGAAGCTGGAATCTTTGTTTTGATGAAACAATTAAGAACTTTGGTTTCATTCAAAATGAAGATGAACCATGTGTTTACAAGATGGTTAGTGGGAGTGCTATCGTGTTCTTAGTCCTATATGTAGACGACATATTGATCATTGGAAATGATGTCCCCACTTTACAAAAGGTTAAAGATTGGTTAGGGAATTCTTTTTCAATGAAGGACTTGGGTGAGGCTGCATATATCCTTGGTATAAGGATCTATAGAGATAGATCTAGAAGGATAATTGGCTTAAGTCAAAGTACATACATTGACAAAGTGTTGAAGAGGTTCAGCATGCAAGATTCCAAGAAGGGATTTTTGCCTATGTCACATGGTATTCATCTTAGCAAGAATCAATGTCCTAAGACATCTGATGAGCGAGATAGAATGAATAAGATCCCTTATGCTTCTGCTATTGGATCTATTATGTATGCCATGCTATGTACTAGACCTGATGTCTCATATTCTTTGAGCACAACAAGTAGATATCAAGCTGATCCTAGTGAGGGTCACTGGACAGCTGTTAAGAACATTCTTAAGTATCTAAGAAGAACTAAGGATGCTTTCTTGGTTTATGGAGGTTTGGAAGATGAGCTAGTTGTAAATGGTTACACAGATGCTAGTTTCCAAACTAATATAGATGATTACAAATCGCAGTCAGGTTTTGTATTCACATTGAATGGTGGAGCCATTACTTGGAAAAGTTCCAAGCAGAACACAGTAGCAGATTCTACAACAGAAGCTGAGTATATAGCAGCATCAGATGCAGCTAAGGAAGCAGTTTGGCTGAAGAAATTCATCACTGAGCTTGGAGTGGTGCCTAGCATTGCTAATCCTATGACTATCTATTGTGACAACAATGGTGCCATAGCGCAAGCAAAAGAGCCAAGGTCCCATCAGAAATCTAAGCACATACTCAAGCGATTTCACCTCATTCGAGACATCATTGATAGAGGTGATATCAAGATATGCAAAGTTGACACAAATGACAACATAGCAGATCCATTGACAAAGCCTCTCTCGCGGGTCAAGCATGATCAACACACTAGGTCTATGGGCATGAGATATTTGTTAGACTAGGCCTAGTGCAAGTGGGAGACTGTTAGTGTATATGCCCTAGGCCATTTATTTGGACCTTAATGTTATTCATTTTGTTATTAATAAAAAAGTTTTTATTATCATTGTTATGTTTGCATGTTATATATAATAATGATTATATCCCTGGTTTATTATTGTTATGGAGATAATAATAAATATAACTAGTGTAATATTGATTTGATAATCATAAGATGATTATAGGTATGAAGATACAAATCAATATTATGGATACATGTTAGAGAACAGTGTATTGGATAGACCCACATAGATATCACTTCATGGTTTAATGTCATAAGTGTATCTCATAATAGTTTTCATTTAATCCTTTGACTTGAGATTGTCATAGTTTCCAACATAAGGAATATTATGTTTTGACATGATCAAACGTTATCTGTAACTAGATAATTATAAAGGTTATGCTTGAACATGGTATAAATTATGTAGAGGAAAATGAACAATCAAGATGGAATTTGTCCCTCTCTATGAGAGAGATATCTTCTGGGCCTCTCGATAAGTGTAACTGAGAAATGCATGGCCGTGCTCAAATAAGTTGATATAAGATCAATCTTATTTGTTTATCAGTTAACTTGGAGATCGAGTAATCATAAGTTTGGACAATATAAGTATGACATTTACTATGACTTATGTTCAAACTAGATATCGTGTGACAAAGGGATTAATGCATGTACTATTTCAGGTTTTCATTTATAATGATTCTCATGATTAATTGGGTAGTCGTAATGTCTTGCTAGAGGCCAATTATGATTTGTGCATTTCAATAGAGATTGAAATACACTACCAGTTAATATGAGCCTATCGGGTCACACACATAGAACGTAGGCTGTACTTAAATAATAATAATTATATTTTTATTATTGTTGTTAGTATTATTATTATTATTAGATATTAATAATAATATTGTATAATAATAATTATTAGATAATAATTATTAAAAACGTGGGTCCATATAGGATATGGATAGTTAGGGTTTTGACAAGGAAAGTCTTTTAAACGGTTTTAAAAGGGCTAGAGGGATGATGATCTGATCATTATTCGTTTTGAAAGAAAACAGAAGAAGAGAAAAACCTAAAAACCCTAGTTTCATTTTGAAAAGGTTCAGCCACTGCCGTTGGTGAGCTAGCACTCAGACTGGCGTACGTTCGTGTGGACTTCGCTAGAGGGTGTTCATCTTCAGAAGGCAGCATCTGTTAATCGATTTGAAGCTACACAAAAGGTTAGTTTCGAATCTCTTTTATCTAACTGAATGGATCACATGGATCCTGGGAATAAATCGAAAGATAATTTTTTGTTTTCCGCTGCGGCAAAAGGGTTGCAGATTTTTCTCGATTTACTAACATATAATTGTATGATTTGTGTGATGAGATTTTTTTTTCTATATGAACACAAATATGATATGTAAGAAAATGTGGAAAGTAAGTCACATTGTGATTATGACTTACGAAGGTGTATGTGGATGATTAAAAAAATGTTATCGAGTATTTACTACCTTATACAAATACGTGTCTGGTGATATTGAGAATGATATTGCATGTATTAATAGACCTAACAGAGATTAGGTCTTGACCTGCTTAGAGTCAGGCCATGTGATGAATTGAGATTGAGAATGGACCCGAACAGAGATGGACGGTGAAATTGTTATTTTAACAACTGAACTTCATGATTGTATAGTGTTTTGGGCCTAAAGTATATGCGTATAAATAAGAGATTGTAAGGAAAAAGGAAAGTATAATGAAGAAAATATGGAAGTGAAAAAAAAGAAATGAATGAAAATTTTTATAAGAGATAGATTAGAAATGGAGTAATAAATGGAAATTGTGTAAATTAACATATGAACGAATGTGTATATGTAAGAGATGTTAATGATAATATTGTTGAAACATGAGTTAGGCTAATGATGATCAAGTTATCAAGAGTAAATTGCTTTGAAACAGAGCTGAAACATATTAACTTTTTGTGTATCCAAAGATTAGAAAATGAATATGTGATTTTTGTGATACGAACTTAACATTGTGATTGGAAATGTTTGAAGAAGAATGATAGAAGGGCAGTATTTATTTATAAGCCACAGATGTGACCATTATTACGTTGGATAGTTTTGGTGAGATTGATAGTTATGCTTCAAGAAACATGGTCAAGACTTATGGTTTGCATAGTTGTATCTTATAATTTTATACTAGAAATTTATTTATAACAGAAGAGAATTGTAAAAATATGATGAGCTTTAAATGATGTATAAGAAAAGTGATTTGTGTAAATAGGATAACTATAAGAAATGTGAGAAAATAGTAAATGAAAGGAATTATGAAATGTGAGTAAGAGTTATAATAAATGTGTTTGAAAGTGGTATAAAATGAATAAGCTGATGAAAATGATGTGTAAAGTAAACGAGACTAGGGGAAGTGAATATTATCTGTAATGATGAATTCGAAGAGAATTAAAATTTGAGAATAAATTTAACCTAATAGAATTAGGTCATGAATTGAAAACAGATTGATGAATTTAAAATAGACATAAGGTTGGTCAGAATAGAATAAGGTTGTGATGGTCATATTGTGATAGTTAGATCAATTGATCTGAAATGTAATAAGTTTACAAGTATTTATTGAACTTCAATGTGTATAGTTGTATTAAGAGTATGCAAGCTATATGATAATGTGCATAATACAGCGTTTTGATATGTATATACATGTGAAAGGAGCTAAGTTATATTAGTTTTAAATAATTATAAGAGAAAAGTGTTAGTTATAATATAATTGGAATGAATTTTAATAAGGAAATAAGATTTGTTGTTGTATAATGGTGATATTAAATTAATATGTGGTAATTGTATAAAGAGTAGGATCAAAGTGAAGATGTGTAACATTTGAATTTAAGGTGATGAGAGTATATTTTTAAGATAATGAAGTGATCAGATATCTTGAGTGCAATAGGTATGTGGTGTATATATATTAAGGAGATGAACTAATTTTGTCTAATGACAATTCGATTGAAGATATAATAATCTGTTGTGACTGTTTGAATAAATAGACAATATAATGATGTGTTAGGGAATGGTAAAAAGGAAATTAAGAATGAACCTAAGGGGGAGAAAAAAAATTATGTAATTTGGTAAAATAATGATTTGGATGATTTATTACTATGCTGGATAATTTCGAGGACAAATCATTTAAGGGGGAGAAAATTGTAACATCCGTGATTTTGGAGAAATTAAATAAGTATTTGGAGATATAAATTGTATATACTCAATATATATATCTAGAGTATATATAACATATACATATAGTATATTAATTGTATATATTGGATTAATACATTACATACTTAATATTTAATATGCATATAAGGTACATTTGATGTGTATATAAGATACACATTACTTGTGCATATGTTTAATATCCTAAATTTTTGAAAAGTTCTAATTTTTGAAAATTTGATAAAATAAATTATAATTTAAATGGATAAATTAAATTAATAGTTTTAAAAGAAAAATGAAGGTGTTTTAAATGAAAAAGTGGATAATACATGTGATATATTTGTAAAATATACATAACATATAAAAGTCAACACTTTTTAAGAGAAAAGTCAAAGTAAAAGGGTATTTTGGTAATTAAATCTTAGAAATTTAAAATTAATAAAATAATTTAAAAATAAATTATTTTTGAATGGAAGAGGGAATTTAGGACTTTTAATTTATTAAATAAATAATTAAATAAATAATTATTAAATTATTTTAATATATATATATATGGTTTAAAATTAAAGGGTGAAAGGAAAGAGAAATAAAAAAAATAAAGTCTTCTTCTTCTTCTTTACTTCAAGGCCGAATTGCTTGGCTTCAAGAGAGGGATTTGCTTCTTCCATACTCCAAAAATTGAAGAGATTTTAAGGATTCAAGTGGAGTTTTAGAAGTTTTTTCATCAATTTGTAAGCTTTCTTACCAAATTTTCAAATTTTATGGAAAAGTGTGTTATGTAAATTTTGGAATTCTATAGTAGCATGATTTAATTGCTTAATTGGATATGAATGAAGTTTTTTTGATTGGTTATTAATGATTTTAAGGTTGCATTAAAGAAATGGTTGAGTTTAGGTAAGATTGGTGAAGAGAGAGAATTTAGGGTTTTGTAATTTTTGGAGTTTTGAAATCATGGTTTTTAATTGTGTAAATTGATTCCAAATGAGTTGTTTTGATACATAAACAAGTATTTTAAAGTCAAATATTGGATTTGGTTGTGTTTGGTTGGAGTTTGAGAATGGAAGTGGAGATTTAGGGTTTTAGAAAAGTGATTTTCCAAAGTGGTTGAATCGTGTGATTTTATTTGTTTAAGCATGTTGTTTAGTGTTCAAAGTGATGAATATAAGCTTGAAATGAGTAATGGATTGTGTTGGAATGGAAAACCTTCAATGGGGGGAAGATTATGCCATTTTTGAGATTTTGTGTATAAGAGTGTATTGTTATAATGTAAATGATTTAAATGTATTAAAATATGTTTTAAATGATTTAAATGTATTAAAATATGTTTTTAATGATATTAATAAACTTAAAACACTAATTTAAATGGCTTGATATGGTTTTTCAAAGTTAAAGTGAGGTAAAGCTTAATTTTGGGATTTGGTTTAGAGTGATGTTTAATTATGGTTTGATGTTGAGAATACCTTAGAATATGATATTAAATGATTATGTATGATCACATTTGGTATAGGCATTGAGGGAGGTTGATTTGCTTCATCCAAGTGGTGAAGAGCAAGTTGGAATGATAGGATTGGAGGTTGTATTAAGTTTGCTTTGGGTTGCTAGTAGAGGTATGTACAAACTTTGAGTATAATGTTTATATTTGCTTGACATTTGGACTTAACACGTTTTGGTTGAAAAATGTATTAAGCTACTTGGTTCATTGATTGAGTATGAATAATGTGCTATGACATTTGTAATGTCATATATGTGTTAAATGCATTGTGAAAAGTTATTGATAATGGCTAAATTGTGTAAAGTGTGAAATATGCATATTATGTGAAAATACCCAAAGTAATTGGTTAATGTGTTGTGAAATGAATTGATATTGATAAAAATGAGAAAAAAATGAGAAAAGTGAGAAAATGAGAAAGATGTGAAAAATGAGAAAAAAATGTGAAAATAAAGCAATGAGCCTAGTTTGATTATGAGAAATAAAATGAGAAATGAACTGTAAAAGTATTTGATAATGAGATAAATGAATTAATTGTGTGCCTAGTATGTTATTCAATTTTTAGAGTTCTGGGTTTGGCGGCATGCCTTTAATTGCTGGGCAGGTGAAAAGACTGGGTCGTAAGCTGAGCTCAGCTGATAAATGATAAATATGATGTTTTTGGGGGTGAAAAGACTGGGTCATAAGCCTCAAAAATCGTAGCAGTCTAGCCGGGTTGAGGACCAAGATACTGAGGCCTAAGGGTCTAGCCGGGTTGAGGTCCAAGAGACTGGGGCTGTTACATTATCCATGGATATATATATTGCCTGCAGGCTAGACACATGGTGTCATTATGGACCAAAGCAGTAACTCTAAAATTTTAATAGCATATTAGATCCTTTTTGGGTACATGCTTGTCTTTGCATTAATGTGAATTATGAATTGTGATACAATTGAGCAATATAATGTTATGAGGTGTGAGTATGAAATATTTGAAAAATATAATAAAGTGAAATGATGTGACCTCTATATTCATTGTGCATTGGCCTTACTTTACATTTTTATTATTATCAAAGTTTGTACCACTAGGCTTCGGCTTAGCGGGATTGTAATTCGTCGCGTAGGTGTCAAGGACATTTTGGTAGAGCCAGAAAGTTTTACTAGACCTGGTCGGGTCTAGGTTTGTATTTATTGAGCTTGAAGAGTTATTTTGGGTACATCAAGATCAGAGCCAGCTGCCAGCATGTACATTTTTTATATTATGTATGTTATGATATGTTTTTGAAGCATATATTGTAAATTGTAAAGAATGATTTGAATAATTTTGTTTAAGATGGGATTTCATATATAATGTTGATATATATACCTCTATATAAGTATTTTGAGAAAATATGGAAAAATTGAGAAGTATTGGTGAATTGGTGAATTAATTTTATTTGGAGTGTTTATTTTATGTAGGTTGTGTTTTGTTGAATTTTAGAAACATTCAAATTACAAACAAAACTCTGGTGAATTTTTTCCAGAGATTTTCATATAAAATATTTATTTTGGATTTCTATAACAAGCAAAGAATATTTATATACTATTTATTTTATATATTAGTATTTGAAATCTTAAAACAGAAATGTAAATTTTTTTATTAAATCGGTCTGTGATATTTTTATACCGTATATGCATATTTTACAGATGATGAAAATATGTATTGTACGTGTATAGGGTATAAGGGTGTTACAGATAAGGTGATCATTGATGATGATGACGATTGCGCTCAATACTTCCAAGATCCTCAAGATAAAAAGAAGGTGCCAAAGGTTATTGAAATGTCAATTGTTGAAAAGACTGAAATATCGGATGTTGAGAAGATGATTGCTAACCTAGAAAAGAAGTTTGAGAAGAAACTGAAAACCGAAGAGATATCCGAGATTGATAAACTATTTGAACAATATGAGGAGGTCCCTTATAAGTTCAAGATGCCTTCCATTGCTAGATACAATGGTACTGGAAACCCTTACCTCCATGTGAAGCAGTATATCACTGCTATGCAGTCTGCCCGAGCTACTAAGGGTCAAACTCTAAGGTACTTTATGCTCTCATTGGATCCTGTTATCCAAAACTAGTTCAATACCTTAGATGACGGCACGCAAAAGAGTTGGGATCTGCTATATAAGGCCTTCATCGAACAATATGGATACAATGTCGAGATGGAAGTTACCTTAATGGAAGTGGAGTCCATTAGACAAAGGCTAAATGAGAATTTTGTGGACTATGTGAAGAGATGGAGGAACAAGGCTACTTTGCTCAAGAAGAGGCCCGATGAATCTAATCAAATAAGGATGATTGTGAGAAGGGTGTTGCCTAGTCTTCATGAAAGGAAGTCTCATACACTCATCCGTGATTTCAAAGATCTTCTCCAAGCTGGTCTGCAAATCAAAGAATGGGAAAGAGAGAAGAACCATTTTTCAACAAGAAGGAACGAGAAAGGAAACTACCAGTCTGGAAACCAAGGCATGCAAAAGGCAGTTGGTGTTAATGCTACTAGCCAAGGAACAAGAAGGCAGTTTTCAGAATTGGGGAAACCGCTGTCTTGGGTTCTCAATAATCTATAAAAGAAGAGATTGTTACAACCCTTAAATCCTCGTCCTTTGCCTAACCCTCTCCCACCTAATTTTGACACTAAGGCATTTTATCAATTTCATCAAATGCAAGGGCATGATTTGGATAGATGTGTGAGGTTGAGGTATGAGATCCAAAATTTGATTGATAGTGGAAAGCTACTCGAGCCCAACAAGCCGAACACCAAAGACAATCCATTACCAAGGTTCAATAGAGTACCACCACCAGCAACCTTCATGATTGGAGGAGGTTTGCATGAAAGTTTTGTCATGTCTTCTTTCTAAGATGTGGGTGGAGAAGCAACCAAAGAAGAAGATGTATTTAGCAAAATCGAACAAGCTATGGTAGGTAAAGAAATAGCAATTTGTGTTGTGAATGGGTTTTGGGATTCAAGCGATAGTGATGATGATCTTGTACTCAAGAAGGAGGAATGGACATGGTCCGAGCTCGAAGAAGATGAAGTAATGAATACTAGATCCGGTAAGCCTTATGCAAGGCCACTGCCTAAGGAGGTAGAAGTTAATAAAGGAAAAGAAGCTGAAGTAGGGAACAAAGAAGAGGAAGATGATACTGTGCTCAATCAATTGAAAAGAACCCAAGCAAGTGTTAGCATTTGGGACTTATTGGCTACTTCTAAAATGCACCGAGAAACTATGGCCAAGGCCTTGGCCAGCATGCCAATTTCCACCTCCATAACATTGGAGGAGCTGATCAACTTCATAAAAATTGAAAGAGTAATGAAATGTGAAGATATTCAAGAGAAGAACAAAGTTAATATGGGAGCGGTATCTTTCTCAGATGCGGATTTACCGAAAGAGGGGAGAGATCACATCCGCCCTCTCTTTATCAAAATAGAAATCAAAGGGAAAAGGACTCCATGTGTAATGGTTGATGATGGGTCCACCATAAATGTTTGCCCACTTAAAATATTGCCAAAACTAGCCATGTCAACAAGGGATCTAAACTCAACCGAAGTAACCATTCGGGCTTATGACAACACCAAGAGACATGCCTAAGGAACTTTCAAAGCTGATGTCAAGGTTGGTCCAATTAAATCTATTATTGAATTTGTTGTTTTGGACATACCTATTACCTTTGCCTTACTCTTGGGATGACCATGGTTTCATCCTCTTGGTGGAGTTCCTTCCACATTTCATCAAAAGATCAAGTTCCCTAACGGAGATGAGACAGTGGTCATCAAGGCCGAAGATAATGAGGTTGTTAATGCTCTAATGATTGAGAGGCCTCTCAATGGTTTCTAAGTAGTTGTAATTTCTGATGATGAAGTAGTGGACTCTAAGGTCTTGAACATGATGAAGAACATGAGCTACCTTCCCGGAGCTGGTCTTGGAAAAGGCAAGGCCGATTTAACAAAGCTTCTAGATTTCAAAACTCAAACTTCCAAGAAAGGGTTGGGGTATGAAGAGGCCAAAAAAGATGTCCAGCCAAAGAAGAATGAGAAGATGAGCTACCCGCCAATCGAAAAAATCTTTGTCAAAGCTCTAGACATGGGACCGCTCCAAGGAAAGCCCGAGCCAATCATGTTCATGGGAAAGTTGATCCCGGATTTTAAAATTTTTGCTGATGTTGCCGAGCTAGTAGAGCAAGTGAAGAAAGAGCTCACTTTGCCAGTTGACAAGGAGCCCAATCCAGAAGAAAAGAAGGAAGCTATCTTGAAAGTCGAGAAGACTTCGGAGGAGATTACTGCCCTGGTTGAAGAGAAGTTTGAAGCTATTATGCTTTATGATTTTGATTTTGATTTTAATTTGTCTGCTTTGTATGAGGATGGTGATGTTTTCTTTTCCAAAATGAATGTAATAAAGTTTGATTTTGCTTACTTGTGTGATGTGTCTCCTGATGGTTGCATACCTTCAAATAGCGGTTACATGAGCATCTTTAATATTAACTCTGTTGATACACAATCATTAAATTTGGGAACAACCGAAAATCCTAAAAAATGAGAGAGAGAGAGATTTGAAACAATATTCAAAAATATGAAGAAGTATTTGCTTGTTCTTATGAGGATATGCCTAGAATAGATTGAGACATAGCCGGACATCTTATTCCTACTTACACTCACATGAAACCTGTCAAGCAAAAGCTTAGGCGATTAAGACCTGAGTGGCCTGAATTGGTTAAAGAAGAGGTCACTAAACAAATACAAGTTAAGTTCCTTGAAGTGATAGAATATCCAGATTGGCTAGCCAATATAGTACCCGTGTCAGAGAAAGATGGAAGAATTAGGGTCTGTGTGGACTATAGAGATTTAAACAAGGCTTCCCCTAAAGATGATTTTCCTTTACCCCATATAGATGTTCTCATTGATAGTGCAGCCTCTAGTGTGCTACACTCGTTTGTAGATGGATTTTTTGGATACAACCAAGTATTAATGGCCCAAGAGGATAAAGCCAACACTGCTTTCATTACTACATGGGGTATATTTTGTTATAGGGTGATGCCATTCGGATTAAAGAATGCTGGAGCAACCTACCAAAGGATGGCCACCGCATTATTTCATGACATGATGCACAAAAAAGTCGAAGTATATGTTGATGATATGATGGTGAAATCAGATACAAGGGAACAACACTTCCAAAACTTAGAATTATTCTTCGATAGAGCATTGAAATATAAGCTCAGATTAAACCCAAAAAAGTGTGTGTTTGGGGTTACCTCAGGCAAATTGTTAGGATATGTGATTAGTCCAAATGGCATTGAGATTGACCATGACAAAGTTAAAGTAATCAGGGATATGCCAGCCCCTAAGATGGAGAGAGAAGTTTGGAGATTTATTTGTAAATTACAGTACATTAGCAGGTTTATAGTAAAGCTCACCACAATCTGTGAACCTATCATCAAATTACTTAAAAAGAATTAGCCAGTCCTGTGGAATGAAGAGTGTCAAAAGGCCTTTGAGCGAATAAAGGAGTATCTACTAAATCCACCTATTTTAAAACCACCTAAACCTGGTAAACCCTTGTTACTATACTTAGCAGTAGAAGAAGAATCAATAGGAGCCATGCTAGCGCAAGCAGATGAGTCAGGGATTGAGCATGCAGTTTACTATTTGAGTAGAAAGCTTCTACCTTATGAAATTAAGTATAGTATCATTAAAAAGACCTGTATAGTTGTGGTTTCGTCTTCTAAGAAGTTGCGGCATTACTTTCAATCTTATAGTGTGCAAGCAATTTTCAGGTTTGATCCAATGAAGTACTTAAGGGAGACACCCTCTTTGATTGGGAAGTATGGGCGATAGTTGATTATTGGAAGAATTTGAGATCGAGTATGTAACCAAGAAAATAATCAAAGGTAGAGCAGTGGCAGAATTCCTGGCCCAACAACCATTACTAGATAGCGAAGAGGTAGCCTTGGAATTTTCAGATAAACATTTAAGGGCCATTGAAGTACAAGGATGGAAAATGTATTTTGATGGAGCAGTGAATAGGAAAGGAGTAGGTTTGGGAGTCATACTAGAATCGCCATAAGGGGAACTTATCCCTTTAGCCAAAAAATTAAAATTTAGGGCAACCAATAATATGGTGGAATATGAAGCATGTATCTTTGGCTTGGAAACCCTACTGATTATGAAGGTGGATAAGGTGGAAGTTTTTGGCGATTCATTGCTAGTAGTATCTCAAGTAAATGGAGAGTGCGAGTTGAAAGAAGAGAAATTAAAACCATATGAAGAAGAACTTTAAGGAGTGCAGGTTTATACACCTACTAAGAGAAGAAAACCATCTGGCTGATGCCTAGCCACATTGGCTTTGTATGGGAAAATCCTGTCAACTTACTCCTCAAGCCTCTAATTTTGACCAGTTCATCAACTCCTTACTTTGAATATGAGACAATCGTGGAAACTGATTGTTGTGCTCGGATTAAGTACTACTACAAAGCGTCACTCGCAAGTATACGAGGTAGTTGTAGCTAAGGTGATCGCCCCAAGGTCGTTTCCCCAAGAAGGTGTGGTTCGTAATAGCTTGATTGACAAATTATTTAAATGTGAGAGTTTGTTGTTTGGGATGGTGCGAGAATAATTTAAACCTAAAATTAACGCGCGTAGGGATTAATGTGTGTGATGGGTGTACAAGATCAAATCGATTCTTGGGAAGGTGCCTAAGGTCATAGGTCCATTCAATCAAAGCTCAATTCTCAATTATCCATTAATGTAACATTGTGAATTAATTTGTTCCTTAAGGTTAATTAGTCCATTACCAATCCATTAGTTCTCACATTCATGAATTAGCAATAACTAATTATTTCACATTATCAAATTAATGAAACCCTAGAACTTATATTTCTAATTCATTCTTAGGCTGGTCGATTATATAGTTCCGATATCGGATTTCACCTCTCAGTCCGTCATCCAATATTCAAAGATCAATAGGTAGCTAATCTATCAACCTAGCATTTAATGCAATACAATCAACCAATCAACAAGGAACATCAATGTAAATATCAAATCAAGACATTCAACCAAATATACTACAAACCCTAGGCATTGGTATTTAGCTCAACATCATCAATTTATAACATTCATTCAACTCAATATAAAACAAATACAAATTGGTCATTGCTATATCAATCTCTTAATACAACAACAATAATAGAAATGAATTAAAAGAGAGAATAGAAAAACCCCTTGTGAAGATGCCAAGAGCAGGATTGCTAGTCTTCCTCCTAGCTCCACTTGATGTATGATGAAGAACTCAAGCCCTCTTCAATGGTTGATTTCCCCTTGCAATGTGGAATGGAGCTTTCTCAAGTCACCAAACCTTTGGATGGAGCTTTCTCAAGTCACCAACCCTTCAATTGATTGTGTCTTTGGAAGATGGAATGGAGCTTTCTCAAGTTACCAATCCCTTCAATGAAGCTTCTTCAACCTTCAAGAGCTTGCTAACCCAACTTATCCCAAAAAACCTCAAAGATCTTATCAATGGAAGATGGAGAAGGTGGAGAGGATGGAAATGGAGATGAAGATGAAGGGACAAGGGAGAGTGTCACTCTCTCCCTCTCCCACATTTTTGCAGAAATTGTTCAAGAACAAAGAAGAACTCCCTCCAATTCCCTCTTCCTCTCATTTTAATTCATTCAAAAATACACACCCATGCCTTCCAACTCACACCATTTCACTTTGTTCCCCACTTTTTATTTGTTTAATATTTCTTTTGGCAAGCACAAGGCCTTGTTCTCCACTTTGTCCCCCACTTCGTGTGAAAGAATTCAAAGTTTTTTAGTGTGACACGGCCAAGCAAAGAGTGGTTTGGCCGTGTCTCTCAATTTTCCTTGGGACAGGGCCAAGCTTGCTGGCCGTGTCCCTCACTGCATCTTTCTTTCTTTCTTTCTTTATTTCTTTTCTTTCTTTTCTTTGCTCATAAGGGGTGACACGGCCAAGCCAAGAGTAGCTTGGCTGTGTCTCATGTGACACTGCCACAAGCTTGGCCGTGTCATGTGAGTGTGTTTGCTTCTGCATCTTTTCTTTCCTTCTTTTCTTTGGCTCAAGATGGGACACGGCCAAGCTTGTTCTTGGCTTGGCAATGTCATGTGACACGGCCACAAGCTTGGCCGTGTCACTGAGTGTGTCCACTTCTGTTTCTTCATTTTTTCTCTTTCTTTGCTTTGTTCTTTGTTTTGCTCTTTGAATGAGACACGGCTAGAGGCTTGGCTGTGTCTCTTGGCCATGTCAAGCTCTGCCAACTTCATTCTTTGAGGGACACGGCCAAGCTTGATTTGGCTTGGCCATGTCTTGCTTGGTTCATGCTTTTCCTGCACTGTTTTGATCTTCCAAGGGTGTTTTTGCACCTAAACCTAAAAACAACACTTTAAACACACTTAAAACAAAAATGAATCAAAATATTAACTAAAACACACATAAAATCATACTAAAAACAAGTACAAAAATGATCTAAACAAATACCCCACACTTAACTCCTTACTTGTCCCCAAGCAAGGCTAAAATCAAAACACACTAACAAGATAAATTTTGTTAAGTTCAAAAGTTATAAAGATGCATCAAGACCTTCCTATCCCTAAATCCGCAATCAATATCGAATCAAACAAAATCGACACACATGCAATTAAGTGGTTTTCCATACATAACCTATGTTGTCGCTCCCTCACCAACTCTTACAAGTGTTTGATCATGGTGGTGTTTACACTCATAACAATCAATGAAAGATTATTGCCATAGGCTTGCTTATCAATCAAATCTCCACCACAAAATAACAATCAAGCATCAATCAAAAGGTCTTTATTGAGTTGTAATGGGGCTAAGGTAAAGGCATGGCATTTAGGAAATGTGAGCTTAATCATTAAGTTCAAGAGCACTTTAAGAATGAAGTACCCGATCATATACATAACCCATCAATCCCAAAACACCTTCCTCTCATCTACCCCTTGACGTTAAAGAGCTTTTCAAGGGAACTCACTTATTAAATCTTGTAATGATATATTCCAACCCTTTCAACAAGAATAACAATTATTCTTATTATTATATATTTATTTTTTTTATTTTCTCTTGTTTTTTTATTTATATATATATATTTTTTATTTTTTATTATTTTACTTTGCAATCTTAAACCTACTAAATTTAACCCCACACTTAATTCAAGACAACACTCGATCATAAACGCTTTTAAAATGCTCTTAACCTAATGAAAGGGTAAGAGTTAACACAACAAGGTTCAAGCTAATGGTGTTGTGAAAAAGAAAGAAAAGGAAAACTAAAATTGGCTTAAAATTGGCTAACTAAGGTTGAATATAGGGTTGGTCTTTTTAAGCCAAAGTGGGTTCACCTAATTGCCTTAATCATCTTGATGCCAAATTGAAATTTTTATGCAATCTTAAAATGCATGTCAAAGCAAGTTCTAGCAATTCGTCAATAAAAAATGTTCACCCACAACAATAATGATAAGTTGATGGCTCAATTCCTTACTAGGTTAAAGGGCAATGCTAGGAAAAACCAATAAAATTGACAATAAGCACCAATTCTACTCAATTCTCAAATTCATGCTTCAAAAATTCAAAGGTCATCTATCAACAATTTTTATAACAATTGAACTTTCTAAAACTCATTTATTCAAAGAAAAACAAGAAAAACATTAACTAAAACTTAAACAAAAACAAGTTAAAAGTAAAAACACAAAACAAAAGTAAAAACACAAAACACATAATGCACCCCACACTTAAAGATTCACAATGTCCTCAATGTGAGAATGCATACTACAGGGAGAGTTTAGATGATACTTGATTTCCATCATTCCCATATACGATGTGTAGGGCTTCTTCCACCCATAATGCAATTGGAGTCCATGACTGAGAGGATGAACAACATGTAACTTTGAAATGTACCCGATGTACGGCAACCCCCAAATATTATTCTTTGAAGAGAACATGTCTCAAAGGGACATGTGAAGGTTGCCTCGGGGTGATCCTCCCGTGCTATAGGAACGTGGTAATAATCTCTGTCTTAGTGCAACATGGGCATATCAGATTTCTGCTCTTCCTTACCACCAAGAGTAGAGGAGATGATTTTTGGGAACTCTTTAAGTTCAACCAAGTTTGGTTGAATCACTTCTTCATCCACTTTAACAATGTCAAGTCCCCTCTCAACAACCTCAGCATCTAAAACTAGCTTACACTCCTCAAGTTCTAAATTGGGCATTTCATGTTCTGCTTCTAAAGACATACCCATCTCAAGCTTATTTCCATTTTCTCCTTGGGAGTGCATAATATAGATGTTAGAAAGTTGCTTACCTTGCTCCTCTTCTTTTAGCCTACTTGGGAATGGAATTGGTTGCAAAGGATTCGGAGGTTCATACAAATGTGATGAAGTTGATGAGTCCAAATTCTCCTCCTCCTTTGATTGACTTTGTTTCTCCATGTTGGGTAGCATCTCCTCACCATTGTCTTCTTAATTAGTCCCTGCATCAAAGGAATCACAAAAATTGTTATATATCACCTGTTCACTCGTCAAATTTGTGATTACCTTGACTTGCTCCAATTGGCAAGAAAATTCCTCCTTTTGCTGTGCTTGGAGTTGATGTGCCAGTTGCCCAACCTACATTTCCACCCTCTTCAATGAATCCTCCAAAGAATCAAACCTCTCATTGCTCCCTTCCTGATTTTGTGTGCTAATTTGAAGGTAAGCATTCAAATCATCGTCCACTGTGGATTTCTCAAATTGATCATGGTTTTGTGAGCTAGTTTGAATGAAGGCATTCAAACTATCTTCCAAAGTGGGTTCCCTAAGGTGATTTTGATTTTGCGCGCTAGTTTGAATGAAGGCATTCAAACTATCTTCTAAGGTGGGTTCCTTAAGGTGATCTTGGTTTCGCGTGCTAGATTGAATGAAGGCATTCAAACTATCTTCTAAAGTGGGTGGCTTAAGGTACTCTTGATTTGAATATTGTTCTTGAGAGTAAGGGTTTCTTTGGTAAGGTTGAAAAAAATTTTGAGGTGGAATTTGCTGTTGATTTTCCCAAGAAAAATTTGGTTGGCTTCCCCAGCTGGGATTATAAGGATTGGAATATGTGTCATTTCTATCCATTTGCTGGAAACCTTGGTAGTCATATTCTTTCTCTTGCCATTCTTGGTATCATCCAAAACCCATTGAACACGTGTTTGCACTATGGCCTACATTGCCACATTCTGCACATATCTCTTGGCATGGCATAAGTGCTCTTCCTCTTGCATTTAGCACCTTAAGTTGATTCGTCAATTCTGCTAATTGCCATGCCATTTCAGAATCATCGTTCCTATCATAAACTCCTCCGTGCCTGGAAAACTGCATCTTTACACAAGGCACTTAGCAACTTAAAGAAAACAAACAAATAATTAAATTGAAAGAAAATCAAACAAAACAAACAAACAATTCAAAGAAAACAAACAAACAATTAAATAAAAAAATATATCAAACTATAACTACTACGGCAACCCTTCCCGGTAGAAATAAAAAGAACAACCCTTAATAATTTAAAGAAAACATACAACCGAGTAATTAAATAAAAAAAATCAAACTATTACTACTTCGACAGCCCTCCCCAGCAACGGCGCCAAAAACTTGTTGCGCTTGGATTAAGTACTACTATAAAGCGTCACTCGCAAGTATACGAGGTAGCTGTAGCTAAGGTGATCGCCCCAAGGTCGTTTCCCTAAGAAGGTGTGGCTCGTAATAGCTTGATTGATAAATTATTTAAATGCGAGAGTTTGTTGTTTGGGATGGTGCGAGAATAATTTAAACCTAAAATTAACGTGCGTAGGGATTAGTGTGTGTGATGGGTGTACAAGATCAAATCGATTCTTGGGAAGGTGCCTAGGGTCATAGGTCCATTCAATCAAAGCTCAATTCTTAATTATCCATTAATGTAACCTTGTGAATTAATTTGTTCCTTAAGGTTAATTAGTCCATTACCAATCCATTAGTTCTCACATTCATGAATTAGCAATAACCAATTATTTCACATTATCAAATTAATGAAACCCTAGAACTTATATTTCTAATTCATTCTTAGGCTGGTCGATTATATAGTTCCGATATCGGATTTCACCTCTCGGTCCGTCATCCAATATTCAAAGATCAATAGGTAGCTAATCTATCAACCTAGCATTTAATGCAATATGATCAACCAATCAAAAGGAACATTAATGCAAATATCAAATCAAGACATTCAACCAAATATACTACAAACCCTAGGCATGGGTATTTAGCTCAACATCATCAATTTATAACATTCATTCAACTCAATATAAAACAAATACAAATTGTTCATTGCAATATCAATCTCTTAATACAACAACAATAATAGAAATGAATTAAAAGAGAGAATACAAAACCCCTTGTGAAGATGCCAAGAGTAGGATTGCTAGTCTTCCTCTTAGCTCCACTTGATGTATGATGAAGAACTCAAGCCCTCTTTAATGGTTGATTTCCCCTTGCAATGTGGAATGGAGCTTTCTCAAGTCACCAAACCTTTGGATGGAGCTTTCTCAAGTCACCAAACCTTTGGATGGAGCTTTCTCAAGTCACCAAACCTTTGGATGGAGCTTTCTCAAGTCACCAACCCTTCAATTGATTGTGTCTTTGAAAGATGGAATTGAGCTTTCTCAAGTCACCAATCCCTTCAATGAAGCTTCTTCAACCTTCAAGAGCTTGTTAACCCAACTTATCCCAAAGAACCTCAAAGATCTTATCAATGGAAGATAGAGAAGGTGGAGTGGATGGAAATGGAGATGAAGATGAAGGGACAAGGGAGAGTGTCACTCTCTCCCTCTTCCACGTTTTTGCAGAAATTGTTCAAGATTAAAGAAGAACTCCCTCCAATTCCCTCTTCCTCTCATTTTAATTCATTCAAAAATACACACCCATGCCTTCCAACTCACACCATTTCACTTTGTTCCCCACTTTTTATTTGTTTAATATTTCTTTTGGCAAGCACAAGGCCTTGTTCTCCACTTTGTCCCCCACTTCGTGTGAAAGAATTCAAAGTTTTTTAGTGTGGCATGGCCAAGCCAAGAGTGGCTTGGCCGTGTCTCTCAATTTTCCTTGGGACACGGCCAAGCTTACTGGCCGTGTCCTTTACTGCCACTTTCTTTCTTTCTTTTCTTTCTTTTCTTTGGTCATAAGGGGTGACACGGCCAAGCCAAGAGTAGCTTGGCTGTGTCTCATGTGACACAGCCACAAGCTTGGACGTGTCATATGAGTGTGTTTGCTTCTACTTCTTTTCTTTCCTTCTTTTCTTTGGCTCAAGATGGGACACGACCAAGCTTGTTCTTGGCTTGGCTGTGTCATGTGACACGACCATAAGCTTGGCCGTGTCACTGAGTGTGTCCACTTCTATTTCTTCATTTTTGCTCTTTCATTGCTTTGTTCTTTGTTTTGCTCTTTGAATGAGACACGGCCAAAGGCTTGGTTGTGTCTCTTGGCCGTGTTAAGCTCTGCCAACTTCATTCTTTGAGGGACATGGCCAAGCTTGATTTGGCTTGGCCATGTCTTGCTTGGTTCATGCTTTTTCTGCACTGTTTTGATCTTCCAAGGGTGTTTTTGCACCTAAACCTAAAAATAACACTTTAAACACACTTAAAACAAAAATTAATCAAAACATTAACTAAAACACACATAAAATCATACTAAAAACTAGTACAAAAATGATCTAAACAATGATACAGACCATGATGCATAGTACGATACTATAAGACTATTTTTAGAGGAAAGGGAATGCCCGTTGGGGGCAACAAAGAAAGAAAGAAGAGCCATAAGGTGGTGGTCTTTGCAATACATCTCCTTTCATGGAGAGTTATATCGATGATGCTTGAGGAAGCCTGAAGTGGATCATATCATGTCAGAAATACACGCGAGAAGTTGAGGTCCACACATGATTGGTTTAGCCCTAGTTAAAAAGATAACTCGATAAGGTTACAACTGGTTGACCATGGAGAGAGATTGTATTGAGTTTGTAAAGAACTGCCAACAATGTTAGATGTATGGTAATTTGAATCACTTGCCTCCTGAAGAATTGCATTCTATGTCTTCACCCTGAACCTTTGCCACTTGGGGATCAACATTATAGGAGAGATACATCCGACAGCCTCAAACGGTCACCGTTTTATTATAATAGTGGTAGATTATTTTTAAAAACGGGTCGAACCTGAATCCTTCAACAAAATGGGGGCAAGTCAAATGGCTAGATTTATTGAAAAGAACCTCATCTACAGGTATGGGGTCCCGCATATTGTGATATCAGACAATTGGATACAGTTTCAAGGAGCAGTTAAGGACTTATTCTTGAAAGTACCAAATCCATCATCACCGATCCTCTCCTTATAGACCAAAGGCTAATGGTGCAGTAGAAGAGACAAACAAGGCAATTAAGCAGATCATGTCCATGATGACCAAGACATACAGGGATTGGTCAGAGATGCTTCCTTTTGCTTTATGGGGATATAGAACAAGTGTGCGAACACCGACTAGAATGACACCGTTCTCTTTGGTTTACGGGATGGAAGCAGTGTTGCCAATTGAAATTGAGATCAAGTCGTTAAGAGTGGTCTTAGAAGCTGAAATGCCTAAAATGGAATGGATAGTGGGCAGATACACACAGTTAGCTTTACTAGAGGAGAGAAGGTTAAAAGTACTATATCATCATCAGTTGTATCAAAGAAGGATAACTCGGGCTTATAATAGAAGGGTTAAGATCAGAAAACTCAAAACCGGTGATTTAGTGTTGAAATAATGTAAGCCTAATATATCTAATCCAAGAGGAAAATTTAGACCTAGCTGGGAAGGGCCATATGTTGTGAAACAAGTCATGAACAAGGGTGCAGTGAAGTTATCAGACATAGACAGGAATGAGTTTAGTGAGCCAGTGAACATTGACAGGTTGAAGAGGTTTTATGTATAAAAAAAATCAAAAAAAAAAAGAAAAAGAAAAAAGAGCTCGCTAGGTTGAAAACCCAAAAAGGGTAACCTAGGCAAAAGTTAGAGCAGTCCGCTATTTTTGAAAATCCGAAAGGGCAGGCTAGGCAACAATTATGGCTAAATGAGAGAAAATCGTCAATTAGAAAACCCGGAAGGGCCAATTGGCAACAGGAGTGATCTTGTGTATGCTGGCTTTATGTTTGGTTGTTCCCTAATTTAATAAAATAGAATTAATATTAAAATTATTCTATGTGCTCTGTTATAAGAATTTGACCATATATGGATGAAATAAATAAACACAATTGAAAAAGGTGATGACAAATTATAAAAGGAAAAGAAGCATCTCTTACTACTTTTATTATTTTTTCATCCTAACAATACACTTTCTAAATAAATTGACAAATGTAAAATCTATGGCAGACGATAAGTGTAACGTGCAGGCCAGCTTTACTTCGGCCGATCTAAGTAGGCTTCAGTCAGACAAGGCATGTCTAAATCGAGAATGAATTCAGAACCTCGAGGCTCAGCTCTATAATGACGGTCAAGCCGGCGAGGATCATAGCAAGTACCTCGATGAAGAGCAGCAAGAGGAACATATATCAAGTATGTCCGCATGGTGATATGAGAAATCTTCCACCAAGGTACTAACCAACGGATGTTGACTTCAGTACGTGAGTGGATCCAGTCAACCCAGTCAACATACGAAGAAGCAGGATGGAGTAGTTTCCTAGCAAAATGATGTCATGGTAGATATATGGAAAAATCCATCGATGAAGTATCAAGCAAGTAAAGATGCTCATGAAGCCAAATCTGTGAAGAAAAATTTAAAAAAAAAGGTTCTGCTAAGTTGAAAACCTGCAAGGGCAGCTTAGGCAAAAATTAGGACAGCTTACTAGTTCCGAAAACCTACATGGGCGGACTAGGTAAAAATTAGAGCAATATAAAATATAAAAAAGGGGTCCTCTAAGTTGAAAACCTATAAGGGCAACTTAGGTAAAAATTAGGACAGCTCGCTAGTTCGGAAAACCCGCATGGGCGGACTAGGCAAAAATTAAAGCAATAAAAAAAATCCTAAATTGAAAACCCAAAAGGGTACTTTAGAAAATTACCTGAAGTAACAAGGGACTCCCGGTCAGTCTCTTTGACAATCCTGATTTAAGTTGGTCTAATTCAACTAAAATCTCAGCTAAGATCACGGGTATAGGGGACAAGCCTCCTTCCATTTGGTCCATGATATCGAATACTCGTGGATCAATATCGCCATAAGAAGAAACAAGCAAGAATTGGCCAAGCAAGCGTAGACAAAGCATACGTCCCCATGCCTTAGTAGGAGCCAAATGAGAAAGGCAAAAGCCAATTAAGGGACTGAGCAGAATTTTGTCACCTCTCATCAACTGTAGAACTTCAGGCTTTGAAAGTTGAAATAACATCTGCATCTTTTATTGAGTCTTGGAAATAAATATAGGTAACACCATTTGTTGATTGCTTGGATATCCAAGGATGGCCTCAAATTCTTCAATCAAGGGACATATTTCAAAGCCATTAATCTTAAATGTCCTAGAATTCACATTCCAAAAAGAAGCCATGGCATGTAAAAAAGAATGGTCCAATTTAATATTTTGAAAACACTTCAAAGTATCAATTTTCAACCAAGATATTTTTTTCCAATGAATGACATTCATATTTTTAAATAGAACTTTTGTTTTCTTTAAATTAAGTTCGGTCATTGTTAACAATTGAAGGAAAATTGGAATTATTAGAAGGAATTTTTACATTGAGGTAGGAAATCTCTTGGCTTCTGTATGAAATCATGGCGTGAAAAGAAATTTATATTGAATGATTGGCTATTCCAAAATTGACAAAGAAAAGTGTGAGGCCGAGATGCGTGAGGATAGGGAATTGGCAACGAAAGGATCTTGAATTGCCGTGTTGCCTTTGGTTTTGAAGGTTAGTGATACTATGGAAATATTAAATGTGAAGAGGAAAGGCCAATATTTGTATCATAGTAATAATGATGATAGAAAAAAAAAGAGGAAAAAAAAGTTGCAGTAAAAAATAAAAATTATATATCATCATTATTATTTTTATCATTATTCTTATTATACAATATTTCCTCAATTCATACAATACTAATAGATCACTAAGAATGGGGTGGTGGATCATGATCAAACAAAGCTTTAACAAAGTTACCGCCTATTGAAGAAGGAGGCATATCACCCATCCCGAGTCCACCAGAAGTAGGAGCACCTGAATCTCTATCACCTTGGAATTCGAATATTTAACGGTCCTCATCTGAAGTAGACGAAAGTATCTCATGGTCATCAGCTTGGGGGCCTCTAGATGACAAAGCACCAGGATCTCTCATCCCCTGAAATCAAAAGTCTCGAAAATCTTGCTCTGATTGGTAATATAATTTTTCAAAATGGGCAACCTATTGACGACTAGCAGCCAACTCTTCTTAAAGTTTCTTGTTTTGTTCCTCAAGCATCTGCTATGAGCCAGAAAGGAAAAGAGTAAGAGCATACACAATCATGCATACATATAGCATAAATTATCACAGAATAAGAAAACCTACCTGGTAATTCATATCAACGCCCTGAGGATGAGATGGCATCTCTGGCATCTCAAAATGAGCAAATGGAGGAGCAGTAAAGGAAGGTCCATCCTCATGACCAAATGAGCCAGCAGCCTGCAACAATCATTAAAAAAGTCAAAACAAGTTAAGAAAGAAGCAATTGCAACGGAAAAATGATAAAAGTTTACCTGAGAAGTGCTAGCCTCGAGATGCGAGACAGACTCTCTTCCCTCTCCGTGATACTCCTCTTCATCTCTATTTTCCTCGAGAATCTCCCGTACACCAACAGGAGATACATCAAAGTTCAAGAGTCCTACTTGAATAAACTGGATATAAGATGCACCCGATGGATAGAGAAATGTTTCAACATCATAACCGCACCGAGCCAACCACCATTCATTCTCTGGCATTGATGTGATATTTAAAGTATACTTCGAGCAACTCATTGGGATCCTCCGCTGCTCGGGACCAAGAAACCACTCATACACTCTCTCCCTGAGAAACCAGCCACTAGACACAGGGCCGGCAATGACTCGACGGGTATGTTGAAAAGACAATGCGGCATTCATGGAGGAAGTTCAGTTTGTCTGCTCTTCTATGTTCCACCAGGCCAAATTGACCTACAAAATGACATAAGGTAAGTGGACTTTTATAGAAATTTTAAAGTATACTAATGCTATTTTACCTGGCCCCAGGTTAAGCAACTCAAGAGATAGCATTGGGTGTGCACATGGTGAGAGCCAGAAACTTCTACACGATCTGACAACCAAAAATTCAATCTCAGATACCTGACTCTCTCTCGGGAAATGCCAGGCACCTCACAAGATCATGCTTATATGCCCATGCCTACAACAATAATAAAAATCAAATTCATGCAAGAATAAGAATGAGATTGACATTGATAGAAGAAGAATACCTCGACAACCACCATAAAAACAATAAAAGACTTCTTATTCCTGCAAATCTTATCAAGTCCATGGTAAAGAAAGGTAAGGCCAGCTTCACCCCCCCATAAACTGGTACCATACTCATATCTGTAAGAGCCCTCAACACTGTCAAATGGATGGCAGATTCGGTGCTGCCTAAAATGGTCAACCTGAGCAAATACAGTAAAAATCCTTGAGCATATTGTTTGGATGTTTCCATACAAACCCGTCCTTCATAGTTCATCCAATAACTTTGAATCGGCTCAATTTTTATCTTGAAAGGCCCTTTAAATGATGATTCCATATCGATTAACTGTTGGACTTCTTCAAATGTTAGAATATCATTGGTAAGTGCAGCCGGAAGGCCATAGTATCGGATAACAGTTATGGCTATATAATCGACTGGGCCAATGGTCATTTCTCCTATAGGTAGGTGAAAAGTATGGGTCGTATCCATCCACCGCTCTGACAATGCTTGAACTACACTCCTGTCTATCAGACACTCCTCGGATTTTAATTGCAAGATAAAGCTTTCAAAATTGCAATCTCAGATAATCCATTTTACCCGAGAAGGTGCTACTTCATACCATTGTCGGGCTTTATAGACATACCTTCTGCCCTGGATAAAGCAACGATCACGCTAATACGGAGCCAGGTAAGTTAACACAAGGTAAGTATATCATCATATCAATACCACTGATTTTTAGGGTAAATTTATTTATGTTCTATTTTTAGTCTATCTATTTACTTGTTTGTTAAATTCTTAAATATATTCATCTAATTAATTTATTTTTCCTAAATCTTAAAAAAAAACAACAAAAAAAGAAAAGAAAAAAAAGAAAAAAAAAGAAAAAAGGAAAAAACAAAAACACAAAAATGATTTGTTGTTAAAATAAATCATTGAATTATTACCTTGGTTTTTTTATTTGAACTGCGATGAAGCTGCATCCCGGCTATTAAACTTATATTTTCATTTTCATACTGCCGAATAAACTCCAATAACTCAGCATTAGAACGAGTTCCTGATATTGAAGAATGTATTTTCTCCTCAACTTGCTAAACTCTCTGATATCAAAAGTGTATAAGTATGGATGAAATGAAGAAATGAGCCAAGGTTTATATAGATAAATTGCAAAGGAAAAAGACAAAAATAAAAAAGAAAAACAGTATTCTCGTGAAAGAAAAAAAGTAAATGTTACTATTGATAAATAGTAAATGAATAGTTAGTGAATAGTGCATAAATAGTAACTACACAGTGAATAAATAGAAAACTCAATTATTCAATTCAATCATTCAGATATTTGCGTGTATATAAATATTTTTATACTTTTAAAATATTTTTACAAGTAGGGGGCAAGAAGATATGGGCATGATAAAAATTAGCTAAATTTTTTGCAAATTTCATTGGTATCCTACTGACTATAATTTTTTTTGCAGATAATCAAATTTCTCTTAGCTTAAGTTTAGAACATAAAGTCCAGAACTTAGCTCGGGTCCAGAACCAAAATTAATTTTAAGTCCAGAACTTATCTTAGGTTCAGAACCTAAATTCTCTCTGAAGTCCAGAACTTACCTCGAGTCCAAAACCCAAATTATTTTTAAGTCTAGAACTTAGCTTAGGTCCAGAACCTAAATTCTGTCTCAAGTCCAGAACTTACCTCGGGTCCAGAACTCAAATTATTTTTAAGTCCAGAACATAGCTTAGGTCCAGAACCTAAATTCTCTCTTAAGTCCAGAACTTACCTTGGGTCCAGAACCCAAATTATTTTTAAGTCCAAAACTTAGCTTAGGTCCAGAACCTAAATTCTCTCTTAAGTCCAGAACTTAGCTCAGGTCCAAAACCCAAATTATTTTTTAAGTTCAGAACTTAACTTAGGTCTAGAACCTAAATTATTTTTAAGTTCAAAACTTAGCTCGGGTCCAGAACCCAAATCTCTCTTAAGTCTAGAACTTAGCTCGGGTCCAGAACCCAAATTATCGTTAAGTACAGAACTTAACTCGGGTCTAGAACTCAAATTACCCCGGGTCCAGAATCCAAATTATTTTCGAGTTCAGAGCTCAAACCAACCTTGGGAGTCCAGTATGGCTCCAAACCCAGTCAAAAATCACATTGCTTTTCACTCTCTTTTGCCGTACTCTTAGATCGCTCAAGTAGGGGGGCAAACTATAGACCCCTAATTATTTGTGACCTAGTCTGGTCCAATATTTTTTATAGTCCAAAAATTTTTTATGGTATTTTAATTAAATAATATTTATTTTAATATTTATTATTTATAATTTTTAATAAAAATAAAAAGGTAATATTAGTAAAGTTAAAATAAATAAATAAGAAAAATTGGCGGCGGAAGAATCTGTGATAAAAAAATTTTGTTGCCGAAAGTGAATTGGCTTGGGCCCGCGCCCCAGTTCACTCGCAATCTTCGTGCTGGCCTGTAGTAATTTTTTCGCCAGTGTAATTTTTTCCAGCGCAGTTTTTTCGAAACCGAATTCTATTTGATTTTGATTTCTTTTCCTAAATGGTTTTAATTTCCTTAGAAAATTAGAATTAGGTTTGGATTTTTTCCTATAAATACCACATTAAAACACTTCAAAAAGGGTGGGCTCTAGAGACGAAACTTAGATCTTTCAAAAAAAGAAATTAGGAACCAAACTTGGGACTCTTAAAAATTCTTTCGGCCAAAAGAAAACCCTAGCAAGCAAGGAGAAATTCAAGAGACAGCAACCAAAGGAAGCAATCATCTCCAGATTGCTTTGCTCAACCAAAATCAAATTTGAAGTAGGCAACAGCTTGGTTCAATCTCTTCAAATTTTGTGGAGCCTTCAAACGTAGGTAAATTGCTATAACTTTAGTTTATTGAATCATTAATCATCTTCACCTCTTAAGCCATCATCATACTACCTTAGTTATTTAATTCTTCCTTCAATTTAGTTTAGGCAGTAGCATAAATTAATTCATACAATACTTAAGGTCTTAATTAAAGTAAATAATATAATCATTCAACACAAATCTAATTTCATAAACCCTAAGTTATTAAAATCCTATTTCTTAATTAACTTTGTTTTCAAACCTTCACAGTAGCTATTTTGTTATAATTTCATTCAATGAGCTATTTTAATCTTTCAATAATAAACTTGGCTTTTTGTAGTTGTTTTCACCTAAAAATACATTAGTAGTTGATATAGTCAATATTAAAAGCACACTCAACTTTGATCAAGGAAAATCATCAAATTCTAGATTCAAAATCATCATCTACAGAATTGAGATTTCAAACTATAAAACCCTAATATCCTAACCGTAAAACCCTAAAACTTTAATAACCTTAAAACATATTTTTCAAATCTCAAATCCTAATTACACCTTTTTAAAAACCAAAACAACAATTTGTTTGCTTAAAACCCTAACTAAACCTATTTTTTTAAATCACAGTAGCATTATTTTTATAAAAGCATCCAAAACCCTAAACCTTTTAAACATCCAGTAGCTATTTTATTTCTTTAAAATGTTTCTCAACTAGTATATGCAAAATCCTAGTTATTAAAAATAAAACCCTAGAAACCCTAATTAATGCATGAACCCCTAAAGTTAATATATTTACTGTTTTATTTTTGGATGAATGTTTATTATATATTTTGATTGATGTTTGGTCTCTTTGATGAATGATTTAATTATGATGAATGGTTGTTTACTTTTATTGATTTATTTTGATTTCAAAATATTGTAAGAGGTATGTTTCCATGTTTTTGTGTACCTCATGTCGTGAGCATCGTGTAATTTATTTTATTTTAAAGCTTTTTGGACCAATGTAAAGGATATGTTTCCACCTTTCGGTGGGTGTCCTATTTAGTTTAGACATGGACGATGTAAGGACATGTTTCCATCCTCGGATGGGTGTCCATTTATTTGCTTTGTTTGGACATTGCTTTGATTTTAATATAATGATGATTTATTTTAATTTTTGCATGTAGTATGTATAATATTGTTATATTTAAGAATTTTATAATATTGAGACCTACAAAGGAGGTCGGTTCCAATGAACCGGGCGTTGTGGGGTTGCTGGGCCATTTCTCACCTTCCATACACGTACCCAACTTTTCGAACCCATTAGGGGGTTGGGAATTCCTTAAGAATCGAGTCATCCACCCCTTTCTTTTTCCCGGCCAATCCGGATGATGACTCCATTTTCTCCGGGCTTAGGCCCGTGTTTTCTAAAGCCCCAAGCCTAAACAGTATCGAAGTCGCAAGAACCATTCCACCGGGAGTGGGGGCGAAAATCCCCGCTCACACTTCACAATTTTGCATGTCCATTTTTGTCTTGTAGCTAATTCAACTTCGCAATGATTTTGGAACCATATTCATATATATATCGATTCATGGACCTGTCAGGGCAGTTCTGTCTCTCTTTTGTTCTTTTTATTCTTTTACACGCATTGGGGACAATGTGCGTCTTAAGCGTGGGGGAGAGGTATATTTTTTATATTGAGCTTTTTATTTTCATTCTTGCCATTTGATGCATTTGTCTCATTTAGTTTCTTTGACTTTATTTTTGGGTTCAAGTAAACTAGATTGCTATAATAATATGAAGTGAAATGGTTCCTCTTTTTATTAAATTAATGGTTGATTGAATGAGCAACAGTATCTTATTGAGACTGACTCAATTTTCTTAATTGATTGCTAAAGACTAAATGTGATAGTTTGAATTAGGTAGTTGATTGATGAGAGTTATACATTTGATATTTAAAACCTTAGTTATATTTTTTAGCATGTCCCAATTTCTTAGATACTTGAGTCGAACTTTGTAACACCCCCATACTCTATATAAGTACTATACATATACTTTGTATACATGCAGTACGTATATAAAGTATAAGAATGACACTTTTCATTGAATATTAAAAACCTTTACTTTAGTTCCAAACAATAATACATTTTATTTAAATTTCATTTACAAATTTTTTATACTTTTGATGATATTACATATATATAATTATCTTGTCTTTACAAAAATTCATTTATGCATATGAATACATTTTTATCAAAATACAACATAATAAATTGTACATGTATGCACCACCTTCTAGTTGGTCTCAAAATACTCTTACCCTTCTCGTGGCATAACGATTTGACTTCCAGATCAACCACCTACTCACCTGCGCGATTTACACAACCGTGCTAAGCTCGAAAGCTTAGTAGTACAAATAAATATTATAAACATACATTACAGAAATTCATACTCATATATTAACTTCATGTATCATTATTTTCTTATCATGTTTTCCATTTTCAATTACACTTTTCATATATTTCTACTAATCTCATAATTATATACATATACACATATATCATTAACACAAACCACAATTCCATGACTTATTAGAACATTCATAAAATAATACTCACAATATCCACATCCATATACATATTACACGTCATATTGTATTTTCATAATCTCATCTTTCAGCATAGCTTCTCAGGCCACATTTTTTAAAATAATTTACTTATGTATTGTAATCATATCATACTTCATAACATTACATGTCATTATATTATTCAATTAATTCATTATTCATAATTCACCATTAATCAAAGACAAGCATGGGCCCAAAATAAACTAATATGTCATTCAACTTTCAGAGTTACTGTTTTGGTTTTATTATCACATTCATCATTATCCCAACTAGGCTTCAAGGATTAGGCTCAACCAAGCTTCAAGGGGAGCGAAGCATGTTAAGCATCAACCCAACTTGGCTTCAAGAACCAAACCCAACCTAGCTTCAAGGGTTGTAACATCTCAACTAGGCTTCAAGGACTAGACCCAACCAAGCTTCAAAGGGAGTTAAGCATGCTAAACTTCAACCCAACTTGGCTTCAAGGATCAAGCCCAACCAAGCTTCAAGAGATTGTTGCTATTAGGCATGCCACCAACAACAAAACTTTAAAAATTGACTAACATATTAGACATACAAATTTTTCATTATTTCATTATCAATTCCATTCTCATTTCTTCATAATCATCTAGGCAAACATGCCCCAATTATTTCATTTGCATCATTATAGCCAACAACAATGGCTTCACATCTCATCATTAGGGTATACACAACCAATTACATTATACATATAATTTGAATGATCATCATATCTTTCACATTTCACCTTTATATCCATTTATAATAGTTTCATATTTCATCATTGAGATATACATAGCAAATTACATTATTCATATATTTAGAATCTTCAACATACATTCCACATAGTACACATAATACACATCATAGCACATTTCTCACACATCAACAATATAATAAATAACTTAACACATTTTCCAATCAAATGTGTTAAGTCCCATAGTCATGCAAATATATACAATCATATAGGGTTTGTACTTAACTCAAGAGAAACTCACACCAATCTAAACTCCTCTTCTAAGAATCCTCCAACACTTGGATTAGGGCAACCCAATCTCTTCAAAACCTAATCAAAAAGTGATCATATACACTCACTCAGAGATACACATGAGATAATATAGATACGAACCAACTAGGGCAAACTCTATACATGACACGCTCAACAACATGAGCGTGTCCCTGATCGTGCCCCAAAATCAACAACACAGAAGCATTGACACGCTCAGTAACATGGGCATGTCACTGGACGTGTCACTCATTTTGCCTTACAGAAACATTGACACGCTCAACAACATGGACGTGTTCATGGCCGTGTCAATTACTTTATCTCTCAGTAGCTATGACACGCTCAGTAACATGGCTGTGTTAATGGTCGTGTCATAAACGTCAAACTCAGTACCGTTGACACGCCTAATGACATGGCCATGTCACTGGCTGTGTCAGGCAAGAATTATACATTCCAAACTCTCATCCATGAAAACACAAACACTCCAAAATCCATACTACAACACCCTTGATCAACATCTTGGTTTATATACACATAAATCACCTATTAAGTTAACACTTATATAACTTCAACATATCATAATAATAATCATTATATACATTATCCATATATCAATTACTCAATTTCTCCAACTCATTTATATTAAACCCTTACTAAACAATTTCAACAATCCATCATCATCCTCACAAATAACCATATTATCATCATCTAAATACCAATTCAACATATATATATACTTCAATCTTTCATTATCATCATCTTCACACACTAACCATATCAAATATAAACACAATCAATAGAAATCAACAGAAAGAAATGAACATTTACTTGAATTCTTTGCCAAATCTTCAATATCCACCTTCAATTCTCTTAAAGCCCTTAAGAATTTGATGTGTATGCCAACAAAATCACATCTCTCTCTCTCTCTCTCTCTCTCTCTCTCTCTCTCGTTCAAGAAGAAGAAGAAGAAAGAAAGAAAGAAAGAAAGAAGATAGTTTCTTCCTTTTTCAATCTTATCTTATATATATATATATAATAACATAATTAAATCCCTTAAAAATTCTCCACCACACACTTGTCATTCCCTTTGACTTCCTTTTCTTCTTTTTCTCTTGTTATTATTATTATTATTATTATTATTATTATTATTATTATTATTATTATTATTATTTACAACTTACTTGTCCTACACCAATATATACATCATGTATATGTGATGTATATGTTGCTATATGTATATCTCTTATATATTGTATTTATATTTCCCATATTTTTCAAATACCACATATAGATATCATCCTTCATATACATCTATCTCTTATAATATTTTCCTTACATATTTTACCAACATATCTTCTCACAACTACTATTCCAATGCACACCAAAATCGGGGTATTACAATTCTCTCCCCCTTAAATAGTTTCGTCCTTGAAATTATCTGGTACAGTAACAATCCATTATTAGCAAAATACTATCTTAATTTTCATATGAATTTAATCATATTCTTAAGCTATTATTTCATCAAATCACATAACTTCTACTCTTCCCCTTAGAGTAAACCATTTTCTCCCGATTTCATAACTCATCATTATATATATATATATATATATCTTTATATCTTATTACTTTCTCAACAAAGCAATCAAGATAACTCATTACATTCCCCATTAATTTATCTGTATACAAGAATCAGCTCATCTTATAATATACATATACCTCACCCATCTATCATATTCAGGATATTTTATCACTTCATCAGAAGTTATTGATTTATATCTTAATATTGATTATGCCATCACTACAGTCACTTTTAAAATAGACACTTATCAAACCTTAATTGATAACAATATCCTTATTTTTCATACACTTAATTCCTTCTTTAGCATGCTTCTCACTTAACATAAATATTAATACAATGCCTCTAAACTTACTTTATAGGTAATCAACCTTTTCCCTTTTATCATCATTTACAACTGATATAACTCAATTCATTCATGTCCATTCATTTATCAGAATATTACATCATATACATTATCACTTAAATCTTATACTCTTAGTACAACTATACATATTAAATCTCAATAATGATTTGCAACCTTAGCAAAATCTAGATCAATTGATCTATCTGTCACAATATACTAACGTCTCAATCTTATTCGATTCAAACCAACAATTAACTTATTTAAATTGATCATTAGATTTCACAATATATATGACCTAATTCCATTAGGTCAAACTTATATTCAAATTTTAATCTCTTCGAATCCATTTTTCAGCTTTTTGAAATTATGATTATTAATAACAAATCACTTCAAATTATCTTAGTACAATTTCCACAAAATTCTCATGATTATCTCATACCATATTTATTACCCATAGTTCACTCACTTAAATCTTATGTTCATCCACTTATTCATTTTATACCATAAACATATTCAGTATAACTTTAAATCACGTTTTGTAATTTCTCCCATTTAACATCTCCTCACATTTCATACCATTACTATTTTTACAATAATTACCTTTCTATCACATTATCCATAACTCAAAACATTTTCACAGTTCTCTTTTCTTCCATACTTTCTATAATTATAAACAAATTTCTAACATAAAATGATAAGGTACAACTTTACCAATCATAACTCTTGACCATGTTTCTAGAAACATAATTATCAATCTCACCAAATGTATACTACAGTCATGTTATCTCAGACCCAAATCTATGGATAACAAAACTAACCTGCCAAATATACTAAACAAATCATATGGCCATAGGAGATTAATGGTCACGCCTGTGGCTTATAAATCAATATTGTCCCTCTATTATTCTGCTTCCAACATTTCCAATTACAATGCTAAGTTTGTATCGCAAGGATTACATATTCATTCTCTAAACTTTTGCTACACCAAGACTTAACACATTTCAACTCCGTTTCAAAACAATTTGCACTCGATTATATGATCATCATTAGCCTAACTCATGTTTCAACAATATTACCATTAACATCTCTTACGTATACATATTTGATCATATGCAAATTTTACACAATTTCCATTTGTTACTCCATTTCTAATCTATCTCTTCTAAAAATTTTCATACATTATATTTCCCCTTTTCCTTTACAATCTCTTATTATACACATATACATAGAACCTTTCCACATGTAGATACTTTGGGACTCAAAACATTATATGATCATCAAGTTCAGTGATTACAATAAAAAATTTCACGGTCCAGTATTACTCGAGTCCATTCTCACTCTCAATTTCGTCACATAGTCTAGCTCTGCGCAGGTCAAGACCTAATCTCTCTTAGGTCCGCTAATACATACAATATCATTCTCAATACTACTAGACATGTAATTGTATAAAATAATATACATACAATAACATTTTTTTTTCTACCACATACACATTCATAGGTCACATTCATAATGTGACTTACTTTCCACATTTCTTACATAATACAATTACATTCATATCGAAAAACTCATCTCACATATTATATACATGTATACACATAATCATGCAATTTTATTTAATTTCTCTTTTGCATATAATCTATACAAATTTAATGTTTATTACTTTTCATTGAATATTATCATTCTCATTCTTTTAACATGACTTAAGTTATTCATCAACTCAACAAATATATACACTCTAACCATAATAACACTTCACATAAGTCGTAGTCACATTTCTAATGTGACATCCCTCTCACATTTGTTTTTAAAAGCATTTAGTATACCCTTCATATCCATTTTCATCATTTCTAGTCAAATTACTTAAAGTAACTCATTTTCTTTTTATTTCAAAACAAATTTCCGTATTATCAATCACATTACCCACTTCATAATACTTTCATGTGCAATAATAGTCATTCCACATAGCTCATATGTTTAATATACATTAAACTATCAATATCTAAATAATCCTCATCAAAATTCTATTAAAACTCTAAACTTCAAATTACTAATCTCGTTTTCTTAATATCAACTTTAAAACAATATATATATATATATATATACCATCATGTAAATCAAAACATCTCATTTTCACAATTATTAAAGCTCATTTCAAAAATCCAAATTTAACATATTACTACCATTAACATGAGCTTTGACAACACTTAAGCATATCACATTTCTAACATTAAAAATCATAGTGTTTGCATTAAAACAACAATACAAACAACACCATTATATCTCCTTATGTTAACCAACACCATCCCTTGTTTTATAAACCTTAACTTTGCATACCCAAACCTTAAATTGTCACACTTTGTCTATACCGATCAACTCACTTAATAGTCCACCATACTTTCTTCAATTTAATATTATATCTATCCTTTTTAACAATCGAACAATATGTTCTCTTTCTAGCAATCCAAATAATAAAGAGATCCAAATTTTAGAGAAAATAGTACTTAATTAAATCTTAATTAAATTTTTTTTAACTCATTTCCAACATTATTCTCCTATTCATTTCTTTATAATCTATTTCACAAGCACACTTTACTAACCAAAAATTTCGAAATTTGCTTTACTTAAGTAAACTCCCATTCTTTAGTTTATCAATTAAACTTATACAAATTTCCCCATATCATTTGTTTTTCTAATTTTATTTTCATGCAAAACCTCATTCACACACTATCATCCATCTCATATAATTCAGATATACTACAAATCACATAATGCCACATCCGAGACCAACCTAGGTGTTAATGCATATGCATGTATCACAAATTTCACTTTTCAAAAATTTTCTTTTTTTTTTAAATCTACTTAGGCTGAGAATCTCAAACTTAAGCTCTGATACCAAAATAATTGTAACACCCCCATACTCTATATAAGTACTATACATATACTTTGTATACATGCAGTACGTATATAAAGTATAAGAATGTCACTTTTCATTGAATATTAAAAACCTTTACTTTAGTTCCAAACAATAATAAATTTTATTTAAATTTCATTTACAAATTTTTTATACTTTTGATGATATTACATATATATAATTATCTTGTCTTTACAAAAATTCATTTATGCATATGAATACATTTTTATCAAAATACAACATAATAAATTGTACATGTATGCACCACCTTCTAGTTGGTCTCAAAATACTCTTACCCTTCTCGTGGCATAACGATTTGACTTCCAGATCAACCACCTACTCACCTGCGCGATTTACACAACTGTGCTAAGCTCGAAAGCTTAGTAGTACAAATAAATATTATAAACATACATTACAGAAATTCATACTCATATATTAACTTCATGTATCATTATTTTCTTATCATGTTTTCCATTTTCAATTACACTTTTCATATATTTCTACTAATCTCATAATTATATACATATACACATATATCATTAACACAAACCACAATTCCATGACTTATTAGAACATTCATAAAATAATACTCACAATATCCACATCCATATACATATTACACGTCATATTGTATTTTCATAATCTCATCTTTCAGCATAGCTTCTCAGGCCACATTTCTTTTCAATAATTTACTTATGTATTGTAATCATATCATACTTCATAACATTACATGTCATTATATTATTCAATTAATTCATTATTCATAATTCACTGTTAAGCAAAGACAAGCATGGGCCCAAAAGAAACTAATATGTCATTCAACTTTCAGAGTTAATGTTTTGGTTTTATTATCACATTTATCATTATCCCAACTAGGCTTCAAGGATTAGGCTCAACCAAGCTTCAAGAGGAGCGAAGCATGTTAAGCATCAACCCAACTTGGCTTTAAGAACCAAACCCAACCTAGCTTCAAGGGTTGTAACATCTCAACTAGGCTTCAAGGACTAGACCCAACTAAGCTTCAAGGGGGAGTTAAGCATGCTAAACTTCAACCCAACTTGGCTTCAAGGATCAAGCCCAACCCAGCTTCAAGAGATTGTTACTATTAGGCATGCCACCAACAACAAAACTCTGAAAATTGACTAACATATTAGACACACAATTTTTTCATTATTTCATTATCAATTCCATTCTCATTTCTTCATAATCATCTAGGCAAACATGCCCCAATTATTTCATTTGCTTCATTATAGCCAACAACAATGGCTTCACATCTCATCATTAGGGTATACATAACCAATTACATTGTACATATAATTTGAATGATCATCATATCTTTCACATTTCACCTTTATATCCATTTATAATAGTTTCATATTTCATCATTGAGATATACATAGAAAATTACATTATTCATATATTTAGAATCTTCAACATACATTCCACATAGTACACATAATACACATCATAGCACATTTCTCACACATCAACAATATAATAAATAACTTAACACATTTTCCAATCAAATGTGTTAAGTCCCATAGTCATGCAAATACATACAATCATATAGGGTTTGTACTTACCTCAAGAGAAACTCACTCCAATCTAAACTCCTCTTCTAAGAATCCTCCAACACGTGGATTAGGGAAACCCAATCTCTTCAAAACCTAATCAAATAGTGATCATATACACTCACTCAGAGATACACATGAGATAATATAGATACGAACCAACTAGGGAAAACTCTACACATGACACGCTCAACAACACGAGCGTGTCCCTGATCGTGCCCCAAAACCAACAACACAGAAGCTTTGACACGCTCAGTAACACGGGCGTGTCACTAGACGTGTCACTCATTCTGCCTTACAGAAATATTGACACGCCCAACAACATGGGCGTGTTCATGGCCGTGTCAATTACTTTATCTCTCAGTAGCTATGACACGCTCAGTAACATGGCCGTGTTAATGGTCGTGTCACAAACGTCAAACTCAGTACCGTTGACACGCCCAATGACATGGCCATGTCACTGGCCATGTCAGGCAAGAATTATACATTCCGAACTCTCATCCATGAAAAGACAAACACTCCAAAATCCATACTACAACACCCTTAATCAACATCTTGGTTTATATACACATAAATCACCTATTAAGTTAACACTTATATAGCTTCAACATATCATAATAATAATCATTATATACATCATCCATATATCAATTACTCAATTTCTCCAACTCATTTATATTAAACCCTTACTAAACAATTTCAACAATCCATCATCATCCTCACAAATAACCATATTATCATCATCTAAATACCAATTCAACATATATATATACTTCAATCTTTCATTATCATCATCTTCACACACTAACCATATCAAATATAAACACAATCAATAGAAATCAACACAAAGAAATGAACACTTACTTGAATTCTTTGCCAAATCTTCAATATCCACCTTCAATTCTCTTAAAGCCCTTAAGAATTTGATGTGTATGCCAACAAAATCACATCTCTCTCTCTCTCTCTCTCTCTCTCTCTCTCGCGTTCAAGAAGAAGAAGAAGAAGAAAGAAAGAAGATAGTTTCTTCCTTTTTCAATCTTATCTTATTTTTATATATATAATAATATAATTAAATCCCTTAAAAATTCTCCACCACACACTTGTCATTCCCTTTGACTTCCTTTTCTTCTTTTTCTCTTGTTATTATTATTATTATTATTATTATTATTATTATTATTTACAACTTACTTTTCCTACACCAATATATACATAATGTATATGTGATGTATATGTTGCTATATGTATATCTCTTATATATTGTATTTATATTTCCCATATTTTTCAAATACCATATATACATATCATCCTTCATATACATCTATCTCTTATAATATTTTCCTTACATATTTTACCAATATATCTTCTCACAACTACTATTCCAATGCACACCAAAATCAGGGTATTACAAACTTAATATGACATCTTTATTATCTTAGGCTCCTGACCACTTTTCTTGAAAAAAAAAATATAATAAATTAAAATAATTTTTCAGGAGCTTTGAAAATTTATTCTTGTTCTGCTGATTTTAACTCTTGAATTGAAACAAATGAGTTAGAATCATGAATAGTGCTAGTAGCCATTTGAATGGTGATTCTAACTGAGTAACCGGGGGTCGACATCACAAATGTTTACCTTCGCGTCAAAAAGTTAGTATCAGTTCAAACAAGTCGGGCTCTTTTAAAAAAATATTTCATGTAATGCATTTCACTAAAGGGTCAAAGAACTTAAGAGAAAATTTACACTCTTACTTTGTTCATGACTTTTGAGTTCTTGGAATTTTATGCTTAATCTTTTAACTCTGAATTTTAAAATTTTAGATCTGTGAGATTTTTGTTTTGAAACTTCTTAATTCGGCTATCATGTTTGAGATTTAGTTTTTTATTGAGAATGCTGGATTTTTTTATTCGAGTATTGAAAAACTTTTATTTTCTTTGGATATAGAGGAGTCCTTCATTTCTACTTATTATAGTGATTTGGTTAACTTAAAAGGACAAGCAAAAACTCAAGTGTTGGAGAATATGATAAGTGTATAGCTAATGATATTTTTGCATATTTATTGTTAAATTGAGTTTAATTTGTTTTTTCAAGTGTTTCTCATAAACTATCATTTTCTCTCCCAAGCCATATCAAACATATACTTAAAATCGCATAAAACAAGCTCAAAGATGAATACTTACTTGAGTTCTTTGCTAAACATTCAAAATCCACCTTAAATCCTCTTGAAATCTCTTATCAGTTTAATGTATAACAAAAAACCAAAATCAAGCTCTCTCCCTCTCAAGCTCACGTTGAAGAAGAAGAAGAAGAAAATATATCTTCTTCCCATCTTTATCCATATATATAATAATAATTAATTAAATAATTCCCACCAAATATATTTCTCCATTGTTTTAATTTCACTTCTCTTTATTATTATTATTAGCATTAGCTTTTATAACACCAAATTATACCTTATATATATGTAGTGTATATTTTGGGTATATCTATGTCTTATATATTCAATTTATATTTCACACATATTTCAAATATATATATAATATAATTTCAAAAAAAAAGTATATATATATATAATATATATATTAAATCTATTATAAAAATTGAAAGACAAGGAAAAGAGCTATTTTGGGCTAATCTTCAATTGACATGCCCAGTGACATGGGCGTGTCAATGGCCGTGTCATTCAACTACTTTATAGAAGCTTCGACACACCCAGAAACATGAGCGTGTCACTGAACGTGCTATTGATCCTGCCTTACAGAAGCTGTGACATGCCCAGATACACGGGCGTGTCACTGACCGTTTCCCTAACTCAGCATTGCAGTAACAATGACATGCCCAAGGACATGGGTGTGTCACTGCCTATGTCATTAAAGTTGAAAACAACATCATTAACATGCCCACAGACACACTCGTGTTAATGGGCGTGTCATGTAAAATTTTTGGATTATAAAATCTGAGCTAAAGTGTGAATTAGTGATCTAGTTTTGATTATTAAAGCCGACTTCTTGAGAAAAAGAGAATTTTGGCAGGTGAGAGTGAAGGTGAAGATCCAATTCATGTGAGATTTAAATCAAGATTCAAGGATTGAAGTGAAGAAACACAAATCATTCATTATGGATTGTTTGAATTGTTTTGGTTTTCTGGTTATGAACATGAGCTAAAGTGTTTTTATCTAGATATTGATGAACCCTAGCCTTGTTGTATGTATTGAATAGTTCTTATTAAATTAAATCATTTGATTGAGTTGTTTTTTCCTTTCGATTCTTAATTTCTTATTTCCAATTGATAATAGCATGCTTATTGACTGGTCGCAATTTTCATATTATTGACTTGAGAAAGCTTGATATGAACAGAATTTTTATTAGGAGGAAGCTTAATAGAAAGCTAGATATAGACTTATAAAATTCTTTGGTTCAAATTTCCTTGTTCTTATTGCAAGATCTATTTAATTATGCTTGAGAGGAGATTCCTAACATTCTACTTAGTGATTACAGATTAATTCACTCGAGAGAGGTTTTGATCTAATTTAGAGGAATGCCATTTCAACTCTATTATTTGATTTAATTGAATTGATATTCACAAATATTTTTATAGCTAGGGGGATTCAATATCTAGATAGTATTTTCATCATCAACTCTTTTTGCACAATATTCAATTTTTCTTTACTTTAATTTATTAAGTAATTTATTTTTTATTTTAGTCATCACAAAAACTATTGATTTGCTAAACAACAGTTGAAATTTGCACTAGTACTTGACCTTGTCCCTAGTGGAATGATATCTTACTCACTATTTTATTACTTGCGTGATCAATGCACTTGCGATAACACTGCAATAGCACAGAATCGCCATAAAAAATTCATCTTATATTTTTCTCTACCCATCATACCTATTTACTCTCCCACATTTACTATTCCAATGTACACCAAAAATCAAGATACTACACAACCTTTAGAGCAATACATTAATTATTCTCTCCTATAAAACCTCATAAAATATATGTGATATCTTCATCTATGCCACCTATTACCACAGTATAAAAGACTTATGTACCCTTAGTACATAAAACATATGTTGAAACAACTTCAACTTTACCAAACAGCTAAGGTCTCCTAAACCCTAACTGTTACACAACCTTTTTAGCTACAACAAATGACACTTAATGCAGTTTCTGATTTTTGAAATATGTTTTTCTGATTAGTTTCTCATAAACTTCTGAAGATTCTAAAGCATGTTTTTCCTATGAATTATATGATGATAAAGTTGATATTAGTCAACTTTTGATAGCAGATCCAATAAATCCAACACCATCCAATGTTAATATTGATGATCCTATTATGAAAGATGATCCTCCAATGGAACATGTAGATTTAAGGTTTCAACATCATCATAAGCAACCCTCCAGTAGTCCTTGGTAAACATTTGGTGATATTCCTCCCACAAAATTGAGAAATAGGCTTCTTGAATGTAATGCTTGGCTTGATGTTCAACTTGCCAAAGAGAATACTTCTCTTCCCTAAGTATTGAAAGAATTTATTGCTAGATTCACTGGATCTCTCAGAGAATGTTTTATTTCTATGGATGAATACACAATATTAGAGTTTTTCACAAAAATAGTTTCTAGTGCTCTATTAAAAATTCACACAGAGTTTCTTAGTGATTATACACTAATTAGTAAGTAGGAGAGATAAGATATTTTTTAGATGAAATGTTGTTCTCTAAAAGTTAAAGACATTAATTATCATTATCAGAGGATATCTATAAAATTTTATATGCTAGGAGGTTATCATGATCCTAGTATGAAGCATGTATTTATTGCTTCTCTTCTTGAAGAAATTCAACCTGAACTCCAAAGGTCTACACAAAAGTTGAATAGACCCATTCAAAATATTTCTTTAGGAGAAATTTATCAAATTACACATGCAGTTCTCTGAAAATTGTGTGAATAATAGAAGTTCTTTCAGAAGTTTACTGAAAAAGATTCTTACAAGCTTAAAGCAGCTCGTAAAAAGCCATCGCATCTTAAGATCAAATGTAATGAGAAATCTTATTCTTGTCACAGGAAGAAATCTCATTCACATAAATTTTCTTCTTTTCTACCAGGAAAACCAAAAAGATTCAGGAAAAAAAAAGAAATTTAGATTCTTCAAAAGATTATCTCTTCATTTTAAAAAGAAAAAATGGAGATAGGTGTTATGTATGTGGAAAAAATGGACATTTTGAAAAAAAAAATGTCCAAAGAAACCTATTAAGGCAACAAAACTCATTTAACAAATCCAATAGGCTTCTATTTAAATTTCAAAAAATGTTGAGATTGAATTAATTCCTTCAGAATAAGATAAAGTTGATCAAGAGATATTATTTACTTTGGAAGTAGATGATGTGATTCTTATTCAGACACAAGTTCTTATTCTCCAAAGGAAGATTTATATCTTCCTATCACTTAAAACCACATCAACTTGTTTTACCCTTAGCATACTCAATTGACAATCCATTACCTACTCCTTTGGTGCAAATCTCTCTCCTTCGGCCAAATATGATAGGGCAATTCTTTTGATAGCTTTTGTTGATACTGGTGCCTATAGGTCTATAATGAATCCATTTATCTTGCCTAATTTATATTGGAAAACTCATCTATAGTATTTTAGAGCTGTAGATGGAAAAGTGTTTTCAACACAATTGATTACCATAAAGAAGATTAGGATACAATTTTTTCCCGAATGTATCATTTGGACCTATGTCCTTAGATCCACTATTCCTAATAAAGACCTTCTAATTAGTTTTGATATGTATCAGAATGCAAAGGATTTATAGATTCTTCTCACAGAAATCAGACATAGAAAAATATTCAAGCCTTACATAGACATGTAAAGAATGTTTTCATTGGTATAAATTCCTATCATGTTTGTAGGCATAAAGGCTTTTTTACTTCCTTCCTGTGTAGATTTACATGCTGAGTTTAAACACTCTCATCCTCTATGGAAGAATCCAGATTTTTTCATTTCTCTTCCATTTAAGAAAAATAAAGATGTTAATCCTACCAAAGCTTCACATCTAGGCATGTCTCCTATAAATCTTACTTTGGCTAGGCAAGAATATGAGTCTTTACTCCAAGAAAGGCTCACTGAACCAATAAAATCAATCTGGACTTGTCATGCATTCTATGTGAAAAAAGAATAGAGATTGTTAGAGCAAAAAAGATACTTGTTATCAATTACAAGCCTCTCAATATGTTACTACAAGATGACAAATTTCCAATTACAAAGATCTCAACATTGATGGTTCACTTGAAGGAGGCAAAAATATTTTCAAAATTTGATTTAAAGGTGGGATTCCGGTAACGTGGAATAAAACTTGAAGATACGCCAAAAATAGCTTTCTATAAATTGCTCCAACAGGTCTCTTCCCTAGTCCAACAGTATGAAATAATTCTCTCAGAGAAGAAGAGTATTTTGGGGCAGAAAACTATAGATTTCTTAGGCTTGCATTTTAAAGATGATACTTATGTCCTAAGTCAACATATAGCATAAGAATTGCTTAAGTTCCCAGACTCAAATCTTTATTTAATAAATTCAACAGTTTTTGGGTATAATTAATTATATCCGAGACTTTTTTACAGCTATAGCCCATCCCATTAGCTAGGTGTCCAAACTGCTCAAAAAGAATCTTCCTCCTTAGTCTGAAAAATAAATTAAAGTTATACATATTATAAAAAAGGTTGCTTCTCAACTTATTCCTTTCCATATCCCTTCCACTAAATTAAGAATTCTACACACTAATGCAAGTGATGAATTTTAATGTGCAATCCTTCTAGAAAGAATAGGTAATAAGACACACTATAGTGGTCATGCAAGTGGACAATTCAAAGAAAGTAAAAAGCATTATCATTCCACTTATAAAGAAATCCTATCAGTCAAGTATGGAATTAAGAAATTTAAATTTCATCTTATTGTTCATCATTTCTTGGTTATCCTAGACAAGACTTCTTTTCCAAGAGTTTTAAATTTTAAACAAAATACCTTCCGTCCAAAACAACTCTTAAGACTGCAATGATGATTTTCTAGATATGACTACACTATTAAACATATAAAAGGTGATAAGAATTTGATTCCAGACCTTTTTTTTGGGCCATCAAAACCTATCTAACTCATTACAATCACTTCATCTATTCCCCCTAATCATGATGAATACTAGAGTTCCTAATCCTCATCTCAACCCTGTACACTTGGAATTTCCTTTAAGGTTTCATCCCAATAACCCAAAAGAAATTCAAGATTTTACTCAGATCCATCTTCCTATTTATCTCTCTCATATATATATAAAATCATTATAGTTTGAAACCTGATATGTATTTTATTACCTAGTATACCCATGGATGACAATTTACCATTTGCTCTAACAAATCCATAATTCCCTTATGAATTATGGTTTTTATGGTGTTAGTCTACACTGTATAATAATGCATTGGAAATTCTCATTATCAAAATATGTATTTTTCTAGGAAATGAAGAAAATTCATACAATCTTCCCTAGATGTTCTTAAGCTATTATGATTCCATTGACTGGTGGAGAAAGGAGTTAACTTAGATTTCTCTTAAAAATAAATTATGGAAAAAGGAAAAAGTAGAAGCTTAAACTTATTCTTCCATATTTACTTTTCACATACCATATTCTCGGCACCCTTGCAATGGTGTCCTTTGGTTAGGGAATATTGCTTATTATTGGAGGCCTTTACCTTGTTATCTTCATCAAAATGAAAGTTTAAAGATAGAGCTGAAAATGCAATGAAAGATTTAAGATAGAGTAGAAAATGCATCTCTATGAATAAAACAACAATTCAATCATGGTTAGAAATCTTTTGATTTATACATCAATGGCTCCTAATAAAAATTAGACTACTCATGGTCAGAAGTATACATAGACAACCACTAATTACCTTTCCAACTCACTAGTGAATACTTTCAAGATAGTGGTCCCTTTGACTATCCAGATATGCCCGGTTACAGCTCAGAACAAGCACAAAGAGATTCACACTTATTTCTTTCAGCTCATAAAAGCATAAATGCCCAAACAACAGAACCAGATCCTTATTCTACGAGACCATCTAGCTCACATTAACAGATAAATGTCTCATAAGAAGATAGATGAATAATGGAAGCTATAACATCAACATAACCAAAAATACTTGCTTTAGAAAAAGAAAGACAAGATAAAGAGAGACAGTTGTATTACAATAATCCACTTGTACTAGCCTCTTATGACTTTGACTCTGAAGATTATAAGAACAAGAACCTGTTGCCATCACACTTTTAGTAATGGTGTTACTCTTCTTTTGTCTAGTTGTATTATCCATTTGTAAAAATTTGCTTTCATAGTGCTGTCATTGTTTACTTTATGGAGTTTGAAGTGCAATAATTTAGTTTGTATGGAGTGTGAGTTAATTACTTATGACCATATATTTGTTGGATTATAATCTCAACTTCTATAAGAAGTCAATTTGTATCAATAAGAGAACAAGGTTCTTACAGACTAAGTTTTCTCTTATTTAATAAAAACCATAAGTTTCTAAATTCCCTCTTCTTCATGATTTGCTTTTTGCATTTTCATTAAACAATGTGATGATCCTGATATGAAGTTTAGATTTATGAACTATTATTGAAATTATTCAGATTAGTTAAAAAGGCATTGTCCTATTGAATAGCCAGAGAATGCTATGTTATGGACTATGCATGAGACAAGTCTGAATAATTCTTTGTAGTTCTTAATTTAGATGGAAACACTTCATCTGTGTTCATAGACAAGTATGCTATATTCTTAGAACTGATCATATATATACTCAACTGTACTTGCAGTTTTTGTAATACCAGAAGTCTATGGAGCAGATGCTTTAAGTCCTCAACAACAATGATGTTTATTTTAAGCAATAAAAAAATCTTACCATTATACTAGTATCAATTCATATTTTTCAAAAATATTTTACTTAATTTGTATTTGAAAATATGATTATTTAATAATTAATATATTACTTTCATTTCTCATTTAAAAAAAAAAACCTATTAATATCCTACTTTATATGAATAAATAATTTGAATTGCTTTTTGTTAGAAGAAAATGGAAAATAAAAAAGAGCCTTCATGTCATGGAGTTTGGGTTGAATGTCGTAAGAGAAAAAGAGGAATAAATATTGATAATTCATCTCAAGACGTCATTGTGAGTTTTTCTCTATGTATTAATTTTTTATCTAATTTTTATATCATTTATATTAAAATTCTATCATTTACATTAAAAACATATTTTAACTTATCAAGATATGATAATAATATAAGCATATTGATCAACTTCAAAAACAATGTCAAGAGGGACAAATAATAATGAATGATGATGAAATGTTCAAAGAGGTACTTATACTAGAAAAATGGTTATTTAAAAGCTTATGGCCCTAGAAAAAGCATAAAAAATATTTTAGGAGGAGACTAATGAAGTTGAAACTATTAAAAAAAGAAACAAATGAGAAATTAGAAAAAGTTAAGAAAGAAGCAAATGAGTGCATGGAAGAAATTACAAAACAAATGAATGAGAAAATGGAAGAGATGAATAGGAAATGGGAAGAATTAAGTGGGTTATATGAATATGACACGTATATCATATTTATTTAAATAGGTTATATACGGATAACACAACCCAACATGACCTGTTTAACCCATATAATATTTTTAATCTAAAATAATTTTATATTCTTAAAAGATTAATTGAAATATTATCCATATAATAAAATTATGATTAAAATAATTTTAAAATATAAATGTATTACAAAATTTCTTAAAAAGGCATAAAAATAAAATATATAAACCAATTAATATGAAATATATGATGAATATGTATTATATTTTAGTATTAGAACTTAGTAATAAAGAAAATGAGTTTAGATTCCTACTATGGCATTGTAATAGGTGATTGCATTAACTTGTTAAGAGCATTAGATAACTGCTCATTTGGTTTTATTAAGAGATTTGCAAACCAAGCAGCACACAAGTTGGTTGTGATGTAAGATTCATAGTGATTGGTGTATCAATGTTCCTCCTAATGTTTTAGAGGTTGTGATGTTTGATTCAGTTGAATAAATTCGTAATTTAAAAAAAAAAATGAGTTAAGAAGATAATATGTATAGTTGTCAAAACAAATTTTACAATAAAAATTTTTAAAAAGTTTATTTTATTTTCTATTTATTTTTTATTCTATTTTCTTTTTATAAATTCCATTATAAATTCTAAATTTTTAAAAAAAATTATTTGATATAAAATATAAAATATTAGATTATTTAAACCATAAAAATTATTTAATTTTTAACATTTGATTTAGAAAATAATTTCTATAATCCATAAAGAATTAAATTTAAATTAATTAATAATTAAATTAATAAAATAATTAAAAATAATTTAGTACTTAGATGAAATTAATAAAGTTTTAATAAGAATGATTAAAAAATTAAATAAACTATTTCAAATTAAGACTTTTTTATTATTTTAGAATAAATAATAATAAAATGATGTAGTTTTGAGTTGTACAAAAACTAAGTTATTTTAGGTAGCAAATTTACATGTTAGCCTACTGACGCTAAATAGAGTCTTGTCGTAAATAGATTGATCCATTCTGACATTAATCCATTAAGGGTCAATTCTAACCCGCTAATTTTATGTGTCTCACATATCGTGTTCGTGCGTCATGAACTATTTTGACATTCCTAATTATATATATATATTCGGTATTTAAAAAATTTATTAATGATATTTTAAAAAAAAAATTAAAACCATAGCAAACCACCAAATTGGTGGTTTGAAAAACTAATTAAAACCTATGATTTTCAAACTACGATATTACAATATAAAACTACACCATAAAGACGAAAGTCTAAAAAAACAAAAACTAAAATCACATTGTATCTTATTAAATCATGGCAAACCATCAAACAAACAAAACCTAAAAATTTGGCTAAATTCTCTCTATCCTTATTCTCTTTATTTTTATTATTTCAATTGTTGTTTGTTTTATTTTATTGGATGAAAAATTGTTTAAAAATTTCAAAATCTTATTTACCCTTCTCTAGGATTTTGCATATTGAGTTTTACAATTGGCAAAAGAATATACACTGTAATTTACTTGAGAATTAAATGAATGTAATAGTTTACAACCTAATGTAGTAGGAACTCCAAATACAACCTTCCACAAGAAACAATGTAACATGTACACTATAATCAATAAAAAGTAAGGATGGATTCCACGTAAGATCATGAGGGTATGATCTTTGGAATGCTGTAGAGTAATGTTAGTGGTTTTCCTTTTCCAAACTCTTTGATCAAGGTTGATTAGGGTTATTAGTCAGATTGTTAGTAGGATTATTTAACCAGTTGGCAAACTCGATTAACTCAGCCCAACTTAGTTAACTGATATTCGGTTGGCCTGGGTTTTCAAGGTTCTTTTTTTTTCAATCATTTATTAAATAGATGATCATGTCAGCTTGACCCAATCCAATATGCATATATATAAAGAAGATGCAAATATACCCTTAAAATTTATATGAATATACGAATTGGCTCTTAAAGTAATGTTAGGCGCATAGTGTTAGACAAATTCTAAAATGGTATTATTTTATATGAGTAGTAATAATAATGTTGACCTAACCTGTTAGTCTAGTTACTTTATTTTTGATATTACGCAATCAAATTGAACTAAGCTAACATTTGTATTAAGTTATAATTTGCAGGAAGTTAATTTTTTTGAAAGATTTGTGAAAAGTCCAATCGGACCAACAAGTAGTCCGACCGGACCTTACATGTTAAATTGAGCAAAATGTCATAGAAGAATTCACAGTAGAAAGTACTCTCAAATTCTCACCATACCTCAGAAAGTCCGACCAGACCTTGAAGAATTTTGATCGGACTATTGGATGAAAATGTTGCAAAACACACAAAAGGATTCATGGTCGAAAAGTACTCTCACATTCTCAATGGACCAGTAAAAGTCTGACCGGACCAAGGGATAGTACGATCAGACCTTTCAAGCCAATTTTATTAAAAACATCCAGAGAGGTTCCCATCCAGAAGTATGCTCAGTTTTTCACCGAACTAGAAAGATTTTGACCGGACCCTGATGCAGTTCAACTGAGATATTTAAATAATTCACAAGTCAAAAGCTATTGAACCTCCACTCAATTAGTGGAAGCCACATGGATCGACCGTTGGAAGAGCATTTAGTAGAATTTCGAAAGGTACGGTCAGACCACTATGTTTCCCGATCGAAATTAAGGAATTTCGATCGGACCTTGGTAAGTCTGACCATGAAATTGCTCTGGCCAAGAAATTAGTGAAAGACAAGAATCAAAATGTTGGACCACTTATCAAATGGCTAATTTATGACTTGAAGGCTATAAATACCATAAGTAACTTCATTTTTACAAGCAGTTGTGATTGTGATAGCCTACTTGAACATATTCATTTTCTTTGCATCAAAATTATACTTTGTATTGATTGAGTGTTGTGTGTAAGCATTAAATACCATCTTAAGTTTGAGTGTAAGCTTGGAAACACTTAGGTTGTGTGAGTGAGCCTAGAAAAACTCTTATGAGGGTTGTGAGGTGTGTGATCTCAAACCATTGTAAAGTTTAGTGTGCGCTTGTGAAAACACCAAGTTAGAGTTAAGCTTATAAAAACTCAAAGCTAGTGGAACCTTAGCAAGTTATTAAGGAAGTGGATGTAGGGTCAAGGTAAATCCAAACCACTATAAATCTTTGTGTTCATTGTTCCATCTTCTACTTAACCTTCTTCTATATCTTTTACATTTCTTGTTCTCGAATTTTGGGTTTTGAATTTTGAATTTGTCATCATTCTTCAAACCAACCAATTCACCACTCCCCCCTCTTGGTTGCCATCTTGGGACAACAATTGGTATCAGAGTTTAAAATTTTTTTTAAACTTAATTGTGAAATTTGATCCACAATGGCAACTTCTTCATCCACCTCAAACTCTCATGGAAATCTCAACTCTATCCTTAGACCCTACTTTGATGGAACGAATTATTCCTATTGGAAACACAAAATGTTCTTATTCCTAGATAGTGAAGGAATTGAGCTTTGGGATTATATTGAAAATGAGTGGAAACCTCTAACTCATGAAGTTGATAATGTCCAAGTTCCTCTTCCTAAACCACAATGGTCAAGTATGAATAGAAGGGATCGATTTAAAAACCATAGGGCAGCCTCCATCTTGATGAATTCTATCTTAAGAGAAGAAGGTGGGAGAGTCCAACATCTCACTTGTGCTCATTGCATTTGGAAAACTCTTGAGAACTATTATGAGAGTACTACCTAAGTGAGGCTCACCAAGAAACAAATGCATATACATGAGTATGAACTATTCAAGATGAAGCCCAATGAAAATGTTACTCACATGACCAATTGCTTACTTGCCATCATCAATGAATTGAAGAAATATGGCAAGGTATATGATCAAGATGAAGTTAACAACAAAATATTGAGAGCTCTAAGAGCAAAGAAGAACTTTAAATCCAAAGTTTCTTCAATTGAAGAATCATGTTATCTTAGCTCTTTGAGAATTGATGAACTTGTCGAAAAACTACTCACCTTTGAGTTGCACACTGAAAGAGAAGAAGAATAAGGTGAAAAAGAGAAGAGAAAACCAATAGCTCTCAAAGAAATTAAAGAAATTGAGAGCTCAAGCAATGAAGAAAGTGATGATGAAAAATAAATGACATTATTTTCAAAAAGGATGAATTATTGGAAAAGAAAGAGAAGATTGCAAGCTAACAAAGGTACATTCTCTAAATCCTCTTTTAAAGATAAAGATAAAAAGAATTAAGTGAAATGTTATGAATGTGGCAAATTCGGTCATATCAAATCGAATTGCTTTAAGTTGAAAAATAAGAAGAAATGGGACAAAGAAAAGAAGAAATCTCTCAAAGCTACATGGGATAACTCTTCCTCAAGTGAAGAAGAAGAAGAAGAGGAAGGAGGAATTCCCAATCTATGTCTCATGGCTATTGAGGATGAATCCAATGAGGTAGGTACTCAATCCTTAAATTTAATTGCATATGATGAAAATGATATTGATGCTTTAGATGATAGTGACATGATTGAGCATATGAACCTTAGAGTAGAAAAGTATTTTTCTAAGATGAAATTCTATAAGGACAAATGCTCTAAGCTGGAAAATTATTTTGTATGCTTGAAAAATTCTACATTAGAATTAAAAACCTCAAATGAACAATTATTAAAATCAATTGATGAATTGAATAAAAATTCACATAGCTTAGAGAATGTGATCAAGAAAAATGAAATTTTGAGGCATGAACTAAAAGAACTTAAAGAATCTATCTCAAAGTTTCATAAGGAAAAGGAAGCATTAGATATATTGATTGATAATCAAAGGCCATCCTCCTTGAAACATGGTTTAGGATTCAATGGCTCATCCAATGCTACTTCTAGTAAATCAATATTTGTGAAAGCATCTACAACTCAAATCTCTAGTGTTGAAGTTGTAAAAAACACTAATGCACAAACCAAACCCAAAAATCCTAAAAGGATTACATTAAGCTCACAAGACTCTAGAACTAAGGTTCCAAGAGCAGAACATGCATTCATGTATACTAGACATGTACATCAACACAAAAATACTCAAAAACAAACTCATATTTGCAATTGTGTGAATGCCAATAGGAAAGTGCATAAATATAGAATTTTGTATCAATGCATATATTGCATGAAATTTGGGCATAAGAGTTTTTTTTTTTTTTTTGCTATATTAGGAAGGCTCATCTCAAGTTAGAGGATCCTTCTACTACTAATCCCCCAAAGATCCAAGTTCATTTGGGTACCTAAAAGAAGGTAAATATTCTTGTAGGTATGTCTAAAATCTACTGCCAATGAAAGCACATGGCTTATGGATAGTGGATGCTCAAGGCATAAGATGGGGAATGCAAAGCTCTTTACCAGTCTTATTTACAAGCTTGGAGGTAGTGTTGCCTATGAAAACAATGCTAAAGGTAAAATCATTGGTAGTGGTTCCATTGGCATACTTGATAAAAATTTGATTGAAAATGTATGGCTTGTTGATGGATTGAAGCATAATTTTCTCAGTGTTAGTCAATTGTGTGATAAATGATATGATGTAAATTTTGACTCCAAAGGATGCGAGGTTACTAGTTCAAATGATAAAATTGCATTCAAAGGAGCTAGAATTAGCAACACATATAAAATTGACATACATTCCAATGATGCATTTGAATGTTTGATTTCCATTAATAATGATGCTTGGTTATGGCATAGAAGGCTAGGACATGCTAGTATGGATCATTTAAAATGCATTAGTAATGAATAGCTAGTTGATGGACTCCTTAAAATAAAATTTGACAAAAATAGAACATGTGAACCTTGTCAACTTAGTAAGCAACATAAAAGTTCATTTAAGTCTAAAAATGTTGTAAGCACTTTTAGACCCTTAGAACTTATTCATTTGGATTTGTTTGGACCAAATAGAGTTGCTAGCCTTGGTGGCAAGCTATATGCATTTGTTCTTGTTGATGATTACTCTAGATTTACATGGGTTAATTTCTTAGCTCAAAAGAATAAAGCTTTTAATCATTTCAAAATATTTGCAAAAAGAGTTCAAAATGAAAAAGGCTATGCGATCATATCTATTAGAAGTGATCATGACAAAAAGTTTGAAAATGAAAATTTTGAAAACTTTTGTAATGAATTTGGTATATCATATAACTTTTAGGCTCCGAGAACACCACAACGAAATGGTGCGGTTGAAAGAAAAAATAGAACCTTGGTTGAAATGGCTAGAACAATGCTCAATGAATATGATTTACCATCTTATTTTTAGGTGGAAGCTGTTAATACCGCTTGTTATATTTCAAACTGAGTTTACAAAAGGCCTTTAATAAACAAAACTTCTTATGAGCTATGGAATGGAAGAATACCCAAAATTTCATATCTTAGAGTATTTGGATGCAAATGCTTCATATTGAATACCAAGGATAATCTTGCAAAATTCTCATCCAAATTAGATGAAGACATATTTTTAGGATATTTATCATCTAGTAAAGAATATAGGGTGTTTAATAAGAAAACCCTAGTAGTTGAAGAATCAATGCATGTTGTTTTTTATGAATCTTATAAACTTGATCAAACGAAAGGTAGTGCTCTTGATGACTTTGTAGGTACACATGATCAACAAGAAATGATTATTGCTCCAAAGAACAATCAAGATGAACAAGAAAAGGAAAATCAAGAGTTACCCAAGGATTGGGAATACAAGAAGGATCATCCAAAAGAACACATCATTAGTGAAACATCAAATGGAGTAATTACTAGATCCAAAATTAAAATTTTAGATGTTAATTTTACTTTTGTTTCTCAAATTAAGCCAAGGACTAACTCTTAATGATGAATGTTGGATGATTGCAATGCAAGATGAACTCAACCAATTTAAAAGGAACAATGTATGGGAACTTGTTTCTAGACCTAAAAATCATCCAATTATAGGATACAAATGGATTTATAGGGATAAGCTTGATAAAAATGGTCTTATCACTAGCAATAAAGATAGATTGGCAGCCAAAGGCTATAACCAAGAAGAAGTCATTGACTATAATGAGACATTTGCCCCTATTGCTAGATTAGAAGCAATTAGAATTCTACTTGCTTTTACATGTCATATGAATTTTAAACTTTTTCAAATGGAAGTTAAAAGTGCATTTCTAAATGGATTTATAAATGAGGAAGTTTATGTTAAATAACCTCCCGATTTTTGAAAACTATAAATTTCCAAATCATATTTTCAAACTTACCCAAGGCACTATATGGATTGAAATAAGCTCCAAGAGCTTGGTATGATAGACTTAGTGCATATTTGCTTTAAAATGGATTTTCAAAAGGGAAAGTTGATACAACTCTTTTTGTTAAAAATAATAAGCATAATATCTTAATTATATAAATTTATGTTGATGAAATTATATTTGGTGCTACTGATGAATCTTTGTGCAAGGAATTTGCTTCTTATATGACTAGGAATTTTGAAATGAGCATGATGGGTGCACTCAAATTCTTTCATGGACTATAAATTAAGCAATGCAAAGATGGGATCATCATTAACCAATTCAAGTGCACAAAGGAACTTCTCAAGAAATTTGGAATGGATGGTTGTAAAACTAGCAAGACTCCCATGAGCACATCATTAAGACTTGACAAAGATGAAAGTGGTAAGGTAGTAGATGAGAAGAAATATCGAGGTATTATCGGATCCCTACTTTGTAACACCCTTATACCCTATATAAGTACAATATATATTTTTAGCATATGCAAAATATGCATATACGGTATAAAAATATCACAGACCGGTTTAATAAAAATTTTCACAATTCTGTTTTAAAATTTCAAATACTAAATATATAAATTAAATATTATATAAAGATTCTTTACTTGCTATAGTAACCCAAATAACATTTTATATGAAAATCTCTGGAAAAAATTTGCCAGAGTTTTATCTGTAATTTGGACGTTCCAAAAATTCAGTAAAACACAACCTACATAAAACAACCACTCCCAATAAAATCAATTCACCATTTCACCAATATTTCTTAATTTCTCCATATTTTCTCAAAATACTTATATATAGATATATATATTAACAACACATATGAGATCTCATCCTAACTAAATTATTCAAAACATTCTTTACAATTTACATTATATACTTCAAAAACATATCATAACATATATAATATCAAAATATACTGTAATATCAAATATCTACATGCTGGCAACTATCTCTAATCTTAATGTACTAAAAAACTCTTCAAGCTCAAAAACTACAAATCTAGACCCGACCAGGCCTAGTAGAACTCTCCAGCTCTACCAAAACGTCCATGACACCTGCGCGACGAATTATAATCGTGCTAAGCCGAAGCCTAGTGGTATAAACTTTGATAATAATAAAAATGTAAAGTAATGCCAATGCAAAACGCTTATGAACATCACATCATTCCATTTTCTCATACTCTTCAATTATTTCACAATCCACAATTCACATATAAACAAACACAGACATGGGCCCAAAGACATCTAATATGCTATTCAAATTTCAGAGTTACTGTTTTGGTCTATAATGACACCATGTGTCTAGCCCCGTAGGCAATATATCAATGGAATATTCTAACTAGGCATGAGCTCACGACCTAGTCTTTTCACTCATCCTAGCTTTAAATATTTATTTTTAAGGTTTACGACCCGGTCTTTTCACTTCAAAAATATTTTCACAATGACGCCCATTGTCTAGCCTGTAGGCAATCATAGGCATGTCGCCAAACATAGAACTCTGAAAATTGAATAATATACTAGACACACAATTTATTCATATTTCTTATTATTAATCTCTTTCTCTTTTTCACATATTCAATCTAGGCACATTGCCTTATTTTTACATTTTTTTTTCTCACTTTTCTCATTTTTCACATCTTTCTCATTTTTCTCACTTTTCTCACTTTTCTCATTTTTAGAAATATCAATTCATTTCATTATACCACATATCTCATTTCTGCATTCACAACACATTACCCAATTACTTTGGGTATTTTCACATAATATATATTTCATATTTTACACAATTTAGCCATTATCAATGGCTTTCACAATGCATTTAATACATATATGATGTAACACCCCATCTTAGCCTACGTTTATAGACCAAGATGGATTGTTATCTCATAGTGGTTGTGTCTTAATATTTTACTTAGCCAATTTTAAGTGCAGATTTTTAAAAAAATTTGCCAGAGTTTCCCCTATATTTGGGGGTCCAAGTGTCGCCAAAACTGATTTTCTTGATTTTTGAAAACAATTTTGATCTCAATCAAACAATCTCAATCAATCTCAAACACTTGCATAGTCGAACTCCTTATATCCTCCACCACAACCTGCATTAACATTTCACACTTCTACACACACATCCATACACACTAATTCATACAACATACATTAGTTAATATACTTAGCACACGTACTTTGGTCTTTTACTAGTCATACATACAATTCTTAGTTACACTAACATATGTACATGCCATTCTAGTTACATTACTTATAATAACTTTCTATCCGAAGAGTTGCCAACACCAACTGCTCGAAACACTGCAGAAAATAGCTTCTCGCTCAACCTACGAGTTTAGAAAAGAAACTAAACTCGCTAAGCATTTGCTTAGTGGGTACTTAAATCATTGCATTTCATAATAAAATAAAATGAGTAATTCAAAACATGCATTTGAATACTTTAAATAAATGAATAAGATATAAACATAATGATAAAAGATTAAATCCCATATTCTGAATTTATAAATTAATCCTTTTGCTTTTATCAATATAGGTGCTCTACTGGTCTAACAGAACATCAGCGGATAAGGAAGGGTCATGATAAACATATCTCATCATGATCATATTTCATTATCTTTCATCATAATTCTTGCACATGTGCCAATGGCCATTATCATTGCATCATTGATCATGTCATTGTAATCATCGGCCTTCAGCCGGAATATCATATCATGTCATAAGCAGTACTGCAGTAATAGTATGATGCATCATACCCTTATCTCAAGGGTTCTGATATACCAAGTAGAGCATAAATAATTTATTAAATTACTTTGGTCATGATAGTCAATAAGTCATGATTTTTCCATAATGCATATATTACTAGGATAACTTCTCATGATGCTTTTCTGATTATTCCAAACCCCTTTCGTGTCATTTTAAATGATATAACATCAATATATATCATAATATTCAAGTTTTAACACATTTAGAAAAATGACCAAATGAATAGTAGCGCGGTGCGTAAAAATCGGCAACGCAATGGCGCGCGACAACTAAATAGTAAAATATGTTTTTACTGCTGAAAATCAGTCAACTTTGGAAACAGTTTTGACTAAGTAAACAACCTTATTTTTGGATGAATTTTTGCAGGAAAACACTTTCATAAGTTAACTAAATGCATGTAAAATTTCGTCAAAAACTTCTTTCGTTTGCCCCTTCAACGGACTGCCCAAAATGAAGGCTGCAGAATGGTGCCCAAAAGGGACCATTCGGCCCAATTTTCAAAATTTGAGGGAAATTCATTTTTTTCTTGAAAAAGTGATTTTTAGACTCCTTTTGTGATACCATTGAAAGACTAAGGGTCCCTCTTTCAAAAATCAAACCAAAGGAGTGATTAAAAGTTCATCAAAGTTTATGGATAATTGAGCAAAGATTAGCTAGTTTGTTTTGTTTTCATTCTTTTCACAATCAATTGATTACAAATGGTTCAAGAGAACTTTCCCACATATTTACCACACATAATAACATTATTTCAAAACCATTTCAAAAGTCCCATAATGCAAAATATATGAATTAATTGAAAAGGGCAATGATTTAAGTACCAAACCTTAGTTCTTTTCACTTGTTTCTAGTTCTTTTATGTCTTCTTTGCTTCCTTCTCTCACTTCTTGATTTCCTATAATTTTCATAAAATCCATGTCAAGAACATAATAAAATTTAAGTGCTTCATGCTTAATCTTATATGTGCAAATCATCTCTTTCACTTTTCTTCAACTTCTTAAATTTTCTATAATCATCATATTTATTCTTTCATTTTTATCTTACAAATACTATAACCAATGAAAGAAATAGAACCATAGATGAATTTCCTTACCTTAAAATCTTATTCTCCACCCAAGTTTGCAACCTCTCTTTATTCTCCAAATTTAGCTACTTGAAAAAAAAACAATCTCTCTCTCTCTTTTCCCTTTCTCTTATTTTCGGCCAAGCAAGAACAAAGAGAGTTCTTAGCTTTATTTTTGTGGTGTTCTCTCCTCCAAATGGCAGCCAAGAGAGGGTAATATGTCATGGTGTAAATGTTGATTTCCCATTGGTACACATATGTGGGAAAATGGCTAATTCTCATTGGTCCAAATGTCTCCTTCTTTTATTTATTTACAACCCAAGCCCTTGGACTTCATTTTAATTATATTTTGGCCCCTCAACCTCCTTGTGCTGTAATTTTATGGTCTAAGATGTGAAAATATCAAAATACCCTCCGGCGGTTACTCGTTCGTAACTTTTAAATCGCGCACTTCCGCCGAATGCTGTGGTACACTTTTTGACTCAGTTTTTCCTCTACTTTTCATTTTTGAGATCCATTATTACTTTCGAGACACTTTTAAAAATGACCATGATGCCCCTGGTCAAAATCCCCTATATCTTCCAAACCGTGCGTTTTCGGGAAAAATCGTGTCGCACCGTTGCTACCTGATTTTTCTCTACTTTCCATTTTAGGAGTCTGTTATGTGCACTATTAAGGACCTCCAGAACGACTTTTGGTAATTACAGTCACCTCCCCAAAACTTTGCAATCTTTTCAAATAGGTCCTTTCAGTTCTATAGAACTTCCCTTCACTTCGCGCTCTTGAGTAGCTTCTCGGGATGGTTCCTCTTACTGTACATGGACGTACTGTACATATGTACAAATTGGGTCGTGACATTTCTTCCCCTCTAAAATAAACAAATGCGGGTATTGTTGCTTCATAGTTTCTTCTCTTTCCCAGGTTGCCTCTTCTACCTTATGATTTCTCCACAATACTTTAACCAGAGGAATTTTCTTATTTCTCAATTCTTTAACCTCTCATGCCAAAATCTTCATTGGCTCATCTTCATAAGTCAAGTTGGGCTGGACCTCGATATCTTGTGTCTTGATGATGTGTGCAGGGTCTGAACGATATCGTCGTAACATCAAAACATGAAAAACATTATGTTTCCTGTCCAGTTCGGGTGGTAGGGCTAGCCGATAAGCTACTGGGCCTATACGTTCGATGACTTCGTATGGTCCAATGAATCTGGGACTTAACTTGCCTTTCTGCTTAAATCTCAGTACTTTCTTCCATGGAGAAACTTTAAGGAAAACTTTGTTCCCTACTGCAAATTCTATGTCTTTTCGTTTCAGGTCTGCGTACGACTTCTGTCTATCTGATGCAACCTTTAGTCTGTCTCGAATGATGTTAACTTTCTCCTGAGTCTCCTTTACAATGTCGGGTCCAAGAACTTTTTCCTCACTTAGTTCTGTCCAACATACTGGCATTCTGCACTTTCTTCCATACAATGCTTCATAGGGTGCCATCTGTATGCTGGATTGGTAGCTGTTGTTATATGCGAATTCCATTAGGCTTAGGTACCTATCCCAGCTGCCTTTAAAATCCATAACACATGCTCTCAACATGTCTTCCAAAATCTGAATTACTCTTTCAGATTGCCCATCCGTTTGAGGATGGAAAGCAGTGCTATAGCTTGCTTGGGTTCCGAGGGCTGTTTGGAGCTTTCTCCAAAAGTTTGAAGTGAACCGTGGATCTCTGTCCGAAATAATGGATGTCGGGACTCCATGCAATCGTTCAATCTCTTTGACGTATATTTCTGCCAACTTATCCATTGAATAGTCCATTCGCACAGGCAGAAAATGAGCTGACTTAGTTAATCGATCGACAACTACCCATACAGCGTCATGTTTATCTCTCATCATTGGCAATCCTGTGATGAAATCCATAGTGATGTGATCCCATTTCCATGTTGGAATTGTAATTGGCTGTAATAGTCCTGATGGCACTTGATGTTCTGCTTTTCACTTGCTGGCATGTCAAACACTTAGTTACGAAATCTATGATGTCTCTCTTCATTCCTGGCCACCAATAGAATTTCTTCAAGTCTTGGTACATTTTTGTAGCCCTTGGGTGCATTGCGTAAGAACTAATGTGGGCTTCATGAAGAATCTTCTTTTTTATATCTCCTGTTGCTGGTATTATTGTCCGACTTTCGTAATATAAACTGCCGTCTCTTAAAATTTGAAACTTTGTACTTTTTCCTTCTTGTACTTGCGTGATCCATTTTTGGACTTGTTTATCTTTTTGTTGTGCTTGGTGGATTTCCTGAAAAAGTGTGGGTCGTATTTGCATTTCTGCTAGCAGTGCTCCTTCTGTTGGTCTCAAACTGATCCTCATAGCACTTAAAGCTTGCATTGATTTCCTACTAAGTGCGTCAGCAACGACGTTCACCTTTCCTGGATGATAGTTTATGATATAGTCATAATTCTCCAAAATTTGGATCCATTTCCTTTGTCGCAAATTGAGGTCCTTTTGTGTTGGCAGATACATCAAGCTTTTGTGATCTGTATAAATGTAGCATTTTTCTCCATACAAGTAATGTCTCCACATCTTGAATGCCAATACAATAGCTGCCAATTCTAAATCGTGTGTTGGATAATTCTTCTCGTATGGTTTAAGTTGCCGGGAAACATACGCGACCACTTTACCTTCTTGCATGAGTACACAACCTAAGCCAATGTGCGATGCATTGCTGTATATCACAAAGTCCTTATCGGACACTGGTTGAGTGAGTATCGGGGCATTTGTTAGCTTTCCTTTCAGTTTCTCGAAGCTTCTTTGACATTCATCTGTCCACTGAAATCTAGCATTCTTCTGAAGCAACTTGGTCATTGGGGCGGCGATAATGGAAAATCCTTTCACGAATCGTCCATAGTATCCTGCCAATCCTAGGAAACTTCTCACTTCTGTTACTGTCCTTGGCGGTTTCCAATCCAAAATAGCTTCTATTTTCTTAGGATCCACTCTAATGCCCTCAGCAGTTACAATGTGTCCCAAGAATGTCACTTCTTCCAGCAAAAATTCACACTTATTGAGCTTGGCATATAGTTGTTTTTCTCTCAATGTTTGCAATACAATGCAGAGGTGTCGATCGTGCTCTTCTTTGTTCTTTGAATAAACAAGAATGTCATCTATAAACACCACTACGAATTGGTCAAGGTACGGATGGAAAATTTGATTCATCAAATCCATAAATACTCCTGGTGCGTTTGTAAGCCCAAAAGGCATTACAAGAAACTCATAATGTCCGTACCGAGTTCTGAAAGCAGTCTTTGGAATGTCCCCCTCCTTAATTGGCAGCTGATGGTATCTAGATCGGAGATCTATCTTTGAAAATACACTGGCTCCTTTGAGTTGATCGAATAAATCGTCAATGCGCGGTAGTGGATACTTGTTCTTGATTGTGAGCTTGTTCAACTGTCGATAATCCACACATAGCCTTAAGGATCCATCTTTCTTCTTAACGAAAAGTACTGGTGCGCCCCATGGGGAAACGCTTGGTCGTATAAAGCCTTTGTCGAGTAGTTCTTGTAATTGCGTCTTCAATTCCTTGAGTTTCGCTGGCGCCATTCTGTATGGGGCAATCGACACTGGTGCAGCTCCCGGATAAACATCTATGGTGAATTCCACTTCTCTCTTAGGTGGTAGTCCGGGTAGCTCATCTTGGAAAACATCGGGAAAATCACGCACCGTCGGTATGTCTTGGATCTTAGTAGCGTCTTTCTTTGCTTCCATGGCGCTTACTAGATATGCCTCGCATCCTTTTTGTATTAGCTTCCTTACCGTCACTGCCGATATTATGTTGTTCAAATAGTCGCCTCTTTTTCTGACTACTGTCACTTCCTCTCAGCAAGGGGTATGGAGCGTCACTCTTTTCTTCTCACAGTCAACTATTGCTTTATGCTTTGCTAACCAGTTCATTCTTAAAATTATGTCATATTCCCAAAATGGTAATTCCATCAAATTTCCAGGAAATACATTTCCATGTATCTCTATAGGGCATTCTTTGATTACTTTGTTCGTAAATATTTCATCTCCCATAGGGTTTGTAACTAGTATACCGAACTTGACATATTCTACTGGTAATCCTTCTAAATTCTCACTATGCATGCATATATACGAATGTGTGGATCCGGGATCAATTAAAGCATGTACAGGTTTGCTGAACATATAAAACGTACCAACAATGACGTCCGGTGCTTCTTCTTCTTCTCGGGTTCTCATCGCATATACCCTTGCTGGTGCACTTGTACTAGGCTGGTTAACAGTCTCTGATTGTGCCTTTTGAAAGTTTGGATTACCTCCTCTTCCTCTACCTCGGCCTCTGCCAAAGGTAAGCTGTGACCTCTCCGTTGGTGCAGGAGTATTCATCTGTATTTTAGGGCAGTTCACCTTTATATGGTCTAGTGCTCCACATTCCCAGCATCCTTCAGTTAAATACCAACATTCGCCTCCATGTTTTCATCCGCAATGGTCACATAGAGGAAAAGTATATCTTTCAAAACCCGTGTTTCTTCCAAATCCTCCACTAATTCTTGGATTGTTACTTCTTCCTCTGCCTCTACTTAATCCTCTTCCGATGCCTCTTCCAAACGACCCCGGTGCACTGGGTACAGATGTTTGTTAACTCATACCTCGGCCTGACCTCTGATTCTGAAATCGCCCGCCTTGTTGCATAGAACTACTTCCTCCCCTGAATCTCTTTCGGGCTTGCTGAGGTCCTCCTAGGCCTTGAGTTTGCGTCCTTTTTTTTTGCTGCATGCGCTGGTGCCTATTCCTCTCATCCACTTGTACTTTCTCAACGTCCAAAGCCTTTGCAACAAGCTTGGAAAATTCTGATATATCTATGGCTACCGATTGCACTTTGATTTCATTGTTTAATCCTTCTAAGAATCTCTGGCATCTTTCCTATTCTGTGTCTATCATTCTCCTCGCGTACTTACTAAGACGAGTGAACTCTTTTTAATACTCGGATACCGTCATTCTTCCTTGCTTTAAGTAAGTAAATTCATTCCTTTTTGCATTTAAGTATGCCTCGGTGATATATCTCTTCTTAAACTCGGTTTGGAAAAATTCCCATGTCTGTTGTTCTGGTGGCACGCGTTGCTGTGTAGTCTCCCACCAAATGTACGCTTCTTCAACCAACAGAGACGTGGCACAAACAAATCTTTCCTCTGGCGTGCACCTTAATTGATCCAACGTTCTAATAGTACTATCTAACCAGTATTCTGCTTCCTCAGATCCTTCTTCCCTACTGGCTTTAAATTCCTTAGCCCCATACCTCCTTAATTTCTCGATTGGGGGCTTTCTCTCTCTTTCGGCAGCAGCAGGTACCATTCCTGCCATTTGTTGAAATGCTGCTGCCATCTGTCGTAAATAAGCATCGGGGCCTTCCGCGGCCGCTGCTGCTGGTTGTGGCATATTTTCAAGACTCTTCTCTACATGTATTGGCACGGAGGCACGTGACTTGCCCTCCTCGTCTACGACTCTCTGTGATTCAACTTCTTGCGACATTCTACAATCATATACATGTATATCATAATAAAGTTAGCAGCTGGTTTGGCTTGACATATAAAAGTTCCTATATGGCATGTACATAGATAAATTCCAATCGTAATTTCAGATCATACACTTAATATAAACATAACCTTATTTATTCACATAATCGCGTTTTCATACATATTTAACATACATCATCACATACTCCTACTTATGGCCTATTTTACATCTATATACAGCAAAATGACCTATATTAGTTTGTTACTTATCTGGCCTATTTATATTTATTTACAACAAAATGGCCTATCTACTGTTGCATTTTTATCCGCCCATATACATAACCAAAAGGGTAGCAAAATCCTCAGCCCATCACAGCTAATAAGTAGGAGCTCGGGGAGAGGTAGCACTATCTGAAGCAAGCTCCATCGAATCCGAATCTACCTCGTTAGACTGAAATCTAGGAAGGTTACGAGGGAGTTTGTCCATTCTATCCTGTAACATCTCTACCCTTCCTTGCAAGGTCCTAGCCAAATGATTCACATTCTCAAGCTCTACTGTAGTTTGCCTCTCATCCACTTGTAACGCCCTAACATCTTCCATCAAGAGCGTACTATTATCCAGGGCTAACACTAAGTCTTCCCGATCCTGGAGTCTCAAGTCTTTCAACTGATCTATTACTTCCTCTTGCTCCTCCTGTTTCCTCTTCATTCTAACTAATTCCACTTTCAACTTTGCTATTTCCCGCTCTCAGGCTTCCATTTTAATTTTCTGGCGCAGATTGTAATATCCCAATGTGTGCCCTAGAAGTTTGGATATAATTGTTGTTTGATTTGAATTAAATGTATATATGTTTTTGCAAAAGAGATGATTGTGTTAATGGAATGTATATGTTGTATATATGTTAATATATATATAACATATAAGTTGGTCAAATGGAGAGTCAAGGGAAGAAGATATTTTGATTTGGGATGAGTGAAATTACTAAATAGGGCATGTGGATGAAGGGTAGTTAGAACAAGTGGGAAGAGGGTATGTTGGTAATTGTCTTGTTAGAATTGCTTGGTGGAGATTTAAAGAGATGATAATTTGACTTTTCTTTATCATCTTTTCTTCTTTTTCCTTATGGTGGCCGGCTCATCCAAAGACAAAAGGGAGCAAGAGAGCAAGAGAGGATCTTGAAGTTCTAAGCTCAAATTGAAGGAGGAATCAAAGGTTTTGGTTGAAGATTTGTGAAATTTCTTCATTTAAGGTAAGTACTCTCTTGTTTTCTTTTGTTCTTTTTGAAGTGGTGTTTGAAGTGAGTTTTGAATTGTTAGTAATATGATTAGTTGTGCTTGTGGTGTGTTTTTAAGTGTTGAAAGTGATTGTAAGTAAAGAAGTTATAGTATTGTTGATATTGGAAGTGTTGATTTTGGTTTGAAGATGGTAAGTTAAGAGTGATGTTGGTTTTTAGGGTTTTGAAGTGGTAAAAGATTGAATGTGTTGTTAATGTGCAAATTGTGATGAATATGTAAAATATGTGTTTAGAACATTGATTATATTCATTTGAATTAAGTTATATTGTGTATAATGTAATTGAGTGCAACCAAAGGAGACTTGGACATGTTTAGGGTTTCAATTCATGAGTGACACGACCAAAAGCAAGGAGTGACACGGCCAATTCATGAGAGACACGGCCAAGCCAAGGAAATTTGGGCCGTGTTGGATTGATTTTGGAGAGACACGGCCGTGTCCCATGCCCGTGTTTGTTGCTGCCAAATTTGTGTTGAGAGACACGGCCACAAGCTTGGCCGTGTCCCTCAAATGTGTTAGTTAATGTTTCTATTCTTTGTTCTTCTTGCATTGTTTTGATTCTCCAAAGGTATTTATGTACCTAAACCTAAACATAAACACTTTAAACACACTTAAAACAATAATGATCCAAACAAATGTATGTGGAAGATTCTAAATTCATGAATAACGTAAATTGTTATGTATATATATATATATATATATGATGAAATAGGAAATGTGGAATATATGATGATCATTGAAAAAGTATGTGCAATGCCATTGATTATGTATACTTGAGTGATGAATTGATCAATGTGAATCTTGTTAATGGTAATGTGTATATGAATAATGTACTTTGAAAGGCTATATTAATGAGGCTATATGTATAATATGAATGGAGATATGAAATGACATGAGGCCATTGTGATTTGGCTATGATGATTCCATTGAAAGAATATAAGGCATGTTTGCCTAATTGATGACGAGAATTGAGAATGAGATAATAAATGAATTGTGTGTCTAATGTGTTATTCATTTTCAGAGTTTTGTTGTTTGTGGCATGCCTATTGGTAACATTCTCTTGAAGTTAGGTTGGATTTGATCCTTGAAGCCTAATTGAGATGTTACAACCCTCGAAGCTAGGTTGGGTTGGTTCTTGGAGCCAAGTTGGGATTATGATAATGATGAATGTGATAATTAAACCAAAGCATTAACTCTGAAAATTGAATGGCATATTAGAGTGATTTGGGCCCATGCTTGTCTTTGTATATAATGTGATTCTTGAATGGTAAAATCATTGGAACTATGAAGATGTAATATGAATATTGTTATGACATTGAATGTAGTGTGATGTGGTAATGGGATGTGCTTTTATGTGTATGGTTTATGAAATATAAAGGTGTGATGTTAGCTTTTCACTTATGATGTTAACTTTATAATTTAGATGTGTAACATTGCATTGCCTTAAAGTATAGTGTTGGTATATTTTGTACTACTAAGCCGATGGCTTAGCGCGATAGTGTTTAATCGCGCAGGTGACAGAGTTGAACCTGAGAGTTCTTCGAGACCGAGTGAGAGTAGACATTGAAGAGTTCATTTTGGGACTTAAAGATCAGAGAAGAGCTGCCAATCATGTATATATTCTATGTTTTGTAAATTTTGATTTATAACATATTTGTAATAACTTCTGCTGTGAATTATTAAACATTTTATATATAGTGTCTTTTGGATTTCTTTTATTTGTTTGACATTGATTTCACTTATTTACAAAGATATTTGTTGTGTCTTTTTAAACCGTGGCATTTTCTATATTCAGTATACATATATTACGATCGTTTAAGCATGCTTGGTACGTATACAGGGTATAGAGGTGTTACAATTGTTTTGGTATCAGAGCCTAGGTTTGAGATTCTTAACCTAGGTCAAGTGTAAGAAAAAGAGTGATTTGATTTTAAAACGTGGATTTTTGAATAACATACATGTTTGGTATTGGCAGTCTCTGATCTTTAATGAGAGGTATTCTGCTGTGTTTGCAGATATAGGTTGTGATGGATTCTCACTCACGTCAGTCAGTCGAGGGTAGTGCTGAGAGTATAGCTCCTGATGAGATTAGAGAGGGAGCTAGAGTGGATAGTGCTGGAGAGGTACCTGCTTCTGTGTCGGGGAGACCAGCTGGTGAGGAGGTTCCGCCAAGTTGGTTTAGGCATGTGATTGATTTGTTGAGGCAAGCACCAGTACAACCACCGCCGCCACCCCCACAGCCTTTGGTATCAGTGAGACAGTATGATAAGCTAAGGAAGTATGGAGCAGAAGATTTTCTAGGTACTATTGATCCAGTTGTAGCAGAACAGTGGCTAGACAAAGTACAGAGAATATTTGTTCAGTTGCAAGCCACTCCAGAGGAAAAGTTTGATTATGTAAGATCATTGTTGCAAAAGGACGCATATGACTGGTGGAAGACAGTGCCCCATGCTATGGATGATCGACCAACATTGTCCTATGCTGATTTTCTAAGAGAGTTTGAATTGAAGTATACTCCTAGGGAGTACAAAGATGTGAAGAAAATGGAGTTTCTAAGCTTGAAGCAAGATCACCGGACTGTGACGGAATATGAGTTAGAGTTTATCCGATTGAGTAAGTATGCTGGGGGTATTATATCTGATGAGATAGATAGATGCCGGAGATTTGAGGAGGGATTGAGGCCCTCTATCATGTGTTTGGTGGCTGGATCTAGATATCGTGATTTTTCCTAGCTAGTTGCAGCAGCTAGGAGTGTGGAGAGAGCTCAGGTTATTGCAGCAGCTTCAGAGGAAGAGATCAGGGTTAGAAGGCCCCAGTTTGAGGCAGGGTCTTCGTCTGTGAAAAGAGGTAAAGGAAGTTTTGTTCTTCGGGTTAGTAGGAGTCAGAGGCCAGCGGGTAGGTCAGTACAGTTTCAGAGGCAGAGATCTAGACCTACAGTTTCAGTGGCGAGTGCTCCGACCCCAGTGACTCAGAGATCCACCTTACCCATATGCATTCATTGTGGTAGGCCACATGGTGGTACTTGTTGGAAGACTGGGGTAGCAGGGGTATGTTTCAAATGTGGATCTCCCGATCATTTTGTGAGAGATTGTCCTGAGAGACAGGAGCGGATGTCAGTGGATACTGCAGCTTCCCGACCTAGTGTGAGGGGAGGTCGAGGAGGCAGAGGTTTCAGTAGAGGAGGCATATCTAGGTTCAGTTCTAGAGGAGGTTCTACATCCAGGGAGAGTAGACCAGAGGAGGCTGGATCTTCTCAGAGGATTTATGTGATGCAGAGGCAACCAGATGCTTCGGCAGTCATAGCTGGTACTTTTTCTTTATTTGGTATTTTAGTACTTGCTCTGATTGATCCGGGTTCCACACATTCATATATTAGTGCATCTGTTTTGCCTGTGTTTGATGTGCATGCTGAATCCCTAGGATTTGATGTATTGGTGACAAATCCGTTAGGGCATAGTGTGATTGTTAGCAAAGTGCACCGAGATAGTGCAGTGATGGTACAAGGTGAGGAGTTCCTTGGAGATTTAATTGAGATGCCTTTTAAGGAATATGATGTGATCCTAGGCATGGACTGGTTATCTAGACATAGAGCTGTGGTTGACTGCCAAAAGAAAGTTGTTACCTTGAGAACCAGCGATGGTCGAGAGGTGTTAGTATCTAGTGAGCAGGGACAGCTAGCATCCTTGTTTGTTTCAGCTGTTGCAGCTAGAAGATTGATTAGAAAAGGGTGTGATGCTTACCTTGCTTATGTTGTAGATACGAGAGTAAAGGGTTTTCAACTTGATAGTATACCCACAGTTGCAGAGTTTCCAGATGTGTTTCCAGAGGAGTTGCCAGGGTTGCCTCCTGAGAGAGAGGTGGAGTTTGGTATTGAATTATTGCCTGATACCACTCCTATCTCTATTACTCCTTACAGAATGGCACCTGCTGAACTGAGAGAACTGAAGGTGCAGTTACAGGAGTTGCTAGATAAAGGGTTTGTTCGCCCTAGTGTTTCACCGTGGGGAGCTCCTGTTCTGTTTGTAAAGAAGAAGGATGGTACTATGAGATTGTGTATCGATTATAGGCAGTTGAACAAGGTGACTATTAAAAATAAATATCCTTTGCCTAGAATTGATGATCTCTTTGATCAATTGAAAGGTGCAGCAGTATTTTCCAAAATTGATTTGAGATCAAGGTACCATCAATTGAGGGTCAGAGCTGAAGATGTTCCTAAGACTTCCTTTCGGACCAGGTATGGGCATTATGAGTTTCTAGTTATGCCTTTTGGTTTGACAAATGCACCTGCAGTTTTTATGGATTTGATGAATAGGGTGTTTAGGCCCTATCTGGATCAGTTTGTAGTGGTCTTTATTGATGACATTCTGGTGTATTCGCGTAATGAGAAGGAGCATGATAAGCATCTGCGGATTGTGCTGCAGATTTTGAGAGAGAAGCAATTGTTTGCTAAACTGTCGAAGTGTGAGTTTTGGCTTGACCAAGTTACTTTTCTCGGTCATATAGTTTCAGCAGAGGGTATTAGAGTTGATCCGAGTAAAGTTGAAGCTATTTTGAATTGGAGTCCACCAAAGTCTGTGACTGAAGTTAGAAGTTTTCTGGGTTTGGCAGGCTATTACCGACGATTTGTGAAAGGATTTTCTTTGATAGCTACTCCACTTACCAGATTACTTCGAAAGGGAGTTAGATTTGTGTGGACAGATCAGTGTCAGGCTAGTTTTGAACAGTTGAGAGAAATGTTGACTCAAGCGCCTGTTCTTACTTTACCTGTGGAGGATAAACCATATGTGATTTACAGTGATGCTTCACATAGTGGTTTGGGTTGTGTTCTGATGCAAGAAGGTAAAGTGATAGCTTATGCTTCTCGACAGTTGAAACCGCATGAGCTCAATTATCCGACCCATGATTTAGAGTTGGCAGCCATTGTGTTTGCATTGAAGATTTGGCGACATTATTTGTATGGGGAAAAGTGTTTTATTTATACTGATCATAAAATTTTAAAATATTTGGGTGTCCAAAAAGAGCTTAATCTTCGACAGAGGAGATGGTTGGAGTTAATTAAGGACTACGACTGTTTGATTGATTATCATCCTGGTAAGGCGAATGTTGTTGCTGATGCCTTGAGTCGAAAGTCTTTAGCAGGTTTGACTGTTTATTCGCTCTCGTTGCTTGTTGAGTTGAGAGCGTTACATGTTAGATTTGTATCTTATGATGATGGTGCATTGTTGGCACAGTTACAATTGAAACCAGTATTGTTGGATCAGATTAAAGAGGCTCAATTGGCTGATGATAAAATTCGGAAGATTGTTTCAGATTGTCAAAATGGAAAGAGTCGAGATTTCATTGTGAGAAGTGATGGAAGTCTTTGGCTTAAAAATAGATTGTGTGTACCTAATGATACTAATTTGAGAAAGATCATTTTAGAAGAAGCACATCAGTCAGTATTTGTTGTACAAAGATGTATCATGATTTAAAGCAGTTTTACTGGTGGTCTGGTATGAAGAGAGACATTGCAGATTTTGTGTCTAAATGTCTCACATGTCAGAGGGTAAAAGCTGAGCATCAAGTTCCAATAGGGTTACTTCAACCTTTAGCAGTGCCTGAATGGAAATGGGATAGAGTAACCATGGATTTCGTATCTGGTCTGCCATTGACACAAAGGAAGCATGATGCTATTTGGGTGATTGTTGACAGGTTGACTAAAACAGTTCATTTCCTTCCGATTCGGATGGATTACTCTTTGGAGAGGTTAGCTGAGCTATATATTCATGAAATTGTGAAGTTGCATGGTGTCCCAATTTCTATAGTGTCTGATCGAGATCCCCGGTTTACTTCAAGGTTTTGGAAGAGTTTACATGGTGCTTTGGGTTCTCGATTACACTTCAGTACTGCTTTCCATCCGCAGTCAGATGGGCAGTCTGAGAGGGTGATTCAGATTATTGAGGATATGTTGAGAAGCTGTGTCATTGATTTCTCTAGAAGTTGGGATGGATTCTTACCACTTGTTGAATTTGCTTACAATAACAGTCATCAATCCAGCATTGGTATGGCCCCATTCGAAGCATTGTATGGTAGACGGTGCAGGACACCTCTATGTTGGAATGAACTTGGTGAAAGTAAGTTAATTGGTCCTGAGTTGGTTAAAGAAACTGAAGAAAAAGTGAAAATGATTCGAGATAGGTTGAAAATAGCTTCAGACCGACAAAAATCTTATTCTGATTTGAAGAGGAGAGACATTGAGTACAATGTGGGAGATAAGGTATTTTTGAAAGTGTCTCCTTGGAAAAAGATCTTGAGGTTTGGTCGGAAAGGGAAATTGAGTCCTCGCTTCATTGGACCGTATGAAGTTTTGGAAAGAGTTGGGCCAGTTGCTTATCGGCTTGCTTTGCCACCTGAGTTGGAGAGGATCCATAATGTATTCCATGTTTCTATGTTGAGGAGATACAGATCGGATCCATTTCATGTGTTGCCAATTGAATCTATCGAAGTGAATCCAGATTTAACATTTGAAGAGGAACCAGTTGCTATCTTGGCATGTGATGTAAAAGAGTTGAGAAATAAGAAAGTGCCTTTGGTGAAGGTTCTGTGGAAGAATCATGGAAGAGAAGAGGCAACTTGGGAGAGTGAGCAAACAATGCGAGATCAATATCCTCAACTATTTCAGACTTGATATCAGGTAATTTCGAGGATGAAATTTCTTTTTAGAGGGGGAGAATTGTAATATCCCAATGTGTGCCCTAGAAGTTTGGATATAATTGTTGTTTGATTTGAATTAAATGTATATATGTTTTTGCAAAAGAGATGATTGTGTTAATGGAATGTATATGTTGTATATATGTTAATATATATATAACATATAAGTTGGTCAAATGGAGAGTCAAGGGAAGAAGATATTTTGATTTGGGATGAGTGAAATTACTAAATAGGGCATGTGGATGAAGGGTAGTTAGAACAAGTGGGAAGAGGGTATGTTGGTAATTGTCTTGTTAGAATTGCTTGGTGGAGATTTAAAGAGATGATAATTTGACTTTTCTTTATCATCTTTTCTTCTTTTTCCTTATGGTGGCCGGCTCATCCAAAGACAAAAGGGAGCAAGAGAGCAAGAGAGGATCTTGAAGTTCTAAGCTCAAATTGAAGGAGGAATCAAAGGTTTTGGTTGAAGATTTGTGAAATTTCTTCATTTAAGGTAAGTACTCTCTTGTTTTCTTTTGTTCTTTTTGAAGTGGTGTTTGAAGTGAGTTTTGAATTGTTAGTAATATGATTAGTTGTGCTTGTGGTGTGTTTTTAAGTGTTGAAAGTGATTGTAAGTAAAGAAGTTATAGTATTGTTGATATTGGAAGTGTTGATTTTGGTTTGAAGATGGTAAGTTAAGAGTGATGTTGGTTTTTAGGGTTTTGAAGTGGTAAAAGATTGAATGTGTTGTTAATGTGCAAATTGTGATGAATATGTAAAATATGTGTTTAGAACATTGATTATATTCATTTGAATTAAGTTATATTGTGTATAATGTAATTGAGTGCAACCAAAGGAGACTTGGACATGTTTAGGGTTTCAATTCATGAGTGACACGACCAAAAGCAAGGAGTGACACGACCAATTCATGAGAGACACGGCTAAGCCAAGGAAATTTGGGCCGTGTTGGATTGATTTTGGAGAGACACGGCCGTGTCCCATGCCCGTGTTTGTTGCTGCCAAATTTGTGTTGAGAGACACGGCCACAAGCTTGGCCGTGTCCCTCAAATATGTTAGTTAATGTTTCTATTCTTTGTTCTTCTTGCATTGTTTTGATTCTCCAAAGGTATTTATGTACCTAAACCTAAACATAAACACTTTAAACACACTTAAAACAATAATGATCCAAACAAATGTATGTGGAAGATTCTAAATTCATGAATAATGTAAATTGTTATGTATATATATATATGATGAAATAGGAAATGTGGAATATATGATGATCATTGAAAAAGTATGTGCAATGCCATTGATTATGTATACTTGAGTGATGAATTGATCAATGTGAATCTTGTTAATGGTAATGTGTATATGAATAATGTACTTTGAAAGGCTATATTAATGAGGCTATATGTATAATATGAATGGAGATATGAAATGACATGAGGCCATTGTGATTTGGCTATGATGATTCCATTGAAAGAATATAAGGCATGTTTGCCTAATTGATGACGAGAATTGAGAATGAGATAATAAATGAATTGTGTGTCTAATGTGTTATTCATTTTCAGAGTTTTGTTGTTGGTGGCATGCCTATTGGTAACATTCTCTTGAAGTTAGGTTGGATTTGATCCTTGAAGCCTAATTGAGATGTTACAACCCTCGAAGCTAGGTTGGGTTGGTTCTTGGAGCCAAGTTGGGTTGATACTTAGCATGCTTTGTTCCCCTTGAAGTTTGGTTGAACCTAATCCTTGAAGCCTAGTTGGGATTATGATAATGATGAATGTGATAATTAAACCAAAGCATTAACTCTGAAAATTGAATGGCATATTAGAGTGATTTGGGCCCATGCTTGTCTTTGTATATAATGTGATTCTTGAATGGTAAAATCATTGGAACTATGAAGATGTAATATGAATATTGTTATGACATTGAATGTAGTGTGATGTGGTAATGGGATGTGCTTTTATGTGTATGGTTTATGAAATATAAAGGTGTGATGTTAGCTTTTCACTTATGATGTTAACTTTATAATTTAGATGTGTAACATTGCATTGCCTTAAAGTATAGTGTTGGTATATTTTGTACTACTAAGCCGATGGCTTAGCGCGATAGTGTTTAATCGCGCAGGTGATAGAGTTGAACCTGAGAGTTCTTCGAGACCGAGTGAGAGTAGACATTGAAGAGTTCATTTTGGGACTTAAAGATCAGAGAAGAGCTGCCAATCATGTATATATTCTATGTTTTGTAAATTTTGATTTATAACATATTTGTAATAACTTCCGCTGTGAATTATTAAACATTTTATATATAGTGTTTTTTGGATTTCTTTTATTTGTTTGACATTGATTTCACTTATTTACAAAGATATTTGTTGTGTCTTTTTAAACCGTGGCATTTTCTATATTCAGTATACATATATTACGATCGTTTAAGCATGCTTGGTACGTATACAGGGTATAGAGGTGTTACAATTGTTTTGGTATCAGAGCCTAGGTTTGAGATTCTTAACCTAGGTCAAGTGTAAGAAAAAGAGTGATTTGATTTTAAAACGTGGATTTTTGAATAACATACATGTTTGGCATTGGCAGTCTCTGATCTTTAATGAGAGGTATTCTGCTGTGTTTGCAGATATAGGTTGTGATGGATTCTCACTCACGTCAGTCAGTCGAGGGTAGTGCTGAGAGTATAGCTCCTGATGAGATTAGAGAGGGAGCTAGAGTGGATAGTGCTGGAGAGGTACCTGCTTCTGTGTCGGGGAGACCAGCTGGTGAGGAGGTTCCGCCAAGTTGGTTTAGGCATGTGATTGATTTGTTGAGGCAAGCACCAGTACAACCAACGCCACCACCCCCACAGCCTTTGGTATCAGTGAGACAGTATGATAAGCTAAGGAAGTATGGAGCAGAAGATTTTCTAGGTACTATTGATCCAGTTGTAGCAGAACAGTGGCTAGACAAAGTACAGAGAATATTTGTTCAGTTGCAAGCCACTCCAGAGGAAAAGTTTGATTATGTAAGATCATTGTTGCAAAAGGACGCATATGACTGGTGGAAGACAGTGCCCCATGCTATGGATGATCGACCAACATTGTCCTATGCTGATTTTCTAAGAGAGTTTGAATTGAAGTATACTCCTAGGGAGTACAAAGATGTGAAGAAAATGGAGTTTCTAAGCTTGAAGCAAGATCACCGGACTGTGACGGAATATGAGTTAGAGTTTATCCGGTTGAGTAAGTATGCTGGGGGTATTATATCTGATGAGATAGATAGATGCCGGAGATTTGAGGAGGCTGGATCTAGATATCGTGATTTTTCCCAGCTAGTTGCAGCAGCTAGGAGTGTGGAGAGAGCTCAGGTTATTGCAGCTGCTTCAGAGGAAGAGATCAGGGTTAGAAGGCCCCAGTTTGAGGCAGGGTCTTCGTCTGTGAAAAGAGGTAAAGGAAGTTTTGTTCTTCGGGTTAGTAGGAGTCAGAGGCCAGCGGGTAGGTCAGTACAGTTTCAGAGGCAGAGATCTAGACCTACAGTTTCAGTGGCGAGTGCTCCGACCCCAGTGACTCAGAGATCCACCTTACCCATATGCATTCATTGTGGTAGGCCACATGGTGGTACTTGTTGGAAGACTGGGGTAGCAGGGGTATGTTTCAAATGTGGATCTCCCGATCATTTTGTGAGAGATTGTCCTGAGAGACAGGAGCGGATGTCAGTGGATACTGCAGCTTCCCGACCTAGTGTGAGGGGAGGTCGAGGAGGCAGAGGTTTCAGCAGAGGAGGCATATCTAGGTTCAGTTCTAGAGGAGGTTCTACATCCAGGGAGAGTAGACCAGAGGAGGCTGGATCTTCTCAGAGGATTTATGTGATGCAGAGGCAACCAGATGCTTCGGCAGTCATAGCTGGTACTTTTTCTTTATTTGGTATTTCAGTACTTGCTCTGATTGATCCGGGTTCCACACATTCATATATTAGTGCATCTGTTTTGCCTGTGTTTGATGTGCATGCTGAATCCCTAGGATTTGATGTATTGGTGACAAATCCGTTAGGGCATAGTGTGATTGTTAGCAAAGTGCACCGAGATAGTGCAGTTATGGTACAAGGTGAGGAGTTCCTTGGAGATTTAATTGAGATGCCTTTTAAGGAATATGATGTGATCCTAGGCATGGACTGGTTATCTAGACATAGAGCTGTGGTTGACTGCCAAAAGAAAGTTGTTACCTTGAGAACCAGCGATGGTCGAGAGGGGTTAGTATCTAGTGAGCAGGGACAGCTAGCATCCTTGTTTGTTTCAGCTGTTGCAGCTAGAAGATTGATTAGAAAAGGGTGTGATGCTTACCTTGCTTATGTTGTAGATACGAGAGTAAAGGGTTTTCAACTTGATAGTATACCCACAGTTGCAGAGTTTCCAGATGTGTTTCCAGAGGAGTTGCCAGGGTTGCCTCCTGAGAGAGAGGTGGAGTTTGGTATTGAATTATTGCCTGATACCACTCCTATCTCTATTACTCCTTACAGAATGGCACCTGCTGAACTGAGAGAACTGAAGGTGCAGTTACAGGAGTTGCTAGATAAAGGGTTTGTTCGCCCTAGTGTTTCACCGTGGGGAGCTCCTGAACAAATCCTGCTGGAGGGCCCATGAGGGCAGTCCAGTACTGTAGCACAGCCCGTGGACCTGGTGATGCCAGTAGGCCGGAACTGTTACACAGATTCTCCTTCCCCAATTCAAAAAGCTTCTTATCTATGGCTTGTTCCTCACTTGTGCTAGCCCGAGAATAAGGTTTAGGACCTAAAGCCAATTTAGCTGGTTGCTTCGAATCACTCATCTTCGCTCCTATTCTCAATACCACAATATCACTAATAAGCATCATAAACATAAACATCAGCTTATTAAAATTCCCTTCCTAAACCTATGTGTCATGCATTCACAGTTTGATTCAACTAACTACCTAGAATCGACTAAACCTATGCTCTGATACCACTAAATGTAACACCCCATCTTAGCCTACGTTTATAGACCAAGATGGACTGTTATCTCATAGTGGTTGTGTCTTAATATTTTACTTAGCCAATTTTAAGTGCAGATTTTAAAAAAATTTTGCCAGAGTTTCCCCTATATTTGGGGGTCCCAAGTGTCGCCAAAACCGATTTTCTTGATTTTTGAAAATAATTTTGATCTCAATCAAACAATCTCAAACACTTCCATAGTCGAACTCCTTATATCCTCCACCACAACCTGCATTAACATTTCACACTTCTACACACACATCCATACACACTAATTCATACAACATACATTAGTTAATATACTTAGCACACGTACTTTGGTCTTTTACTAGTCAAACATACAATTCTTAGTTACACTAACATATGTACATGCCATTCTAGTTACATTACTTATAATAACTTTCTATCCGAAGAGTTGCCAACACCAGCTGCTCGAAACACTGCAGAAAACAGCTTCTCGCTCAACCTACGAGTTTAGAAAAGAAACTAAACTCGCTAAGCATTTGCTTAGTGGGCACTCAAATCATTGCATTTCATAATAAAATAAAACGAGTAATTCAAAACATGCATTTGAATACTTTAAATAAATGAATAAGATATAAACATAATGATAAAAGATTAAATCCCATATTCTGAATTTATAAATTACTCCTTTTGCTTTTATCAATATAGGTTCTCTACTGGTCTAACAGAACATCAGCGGATAAGGAAGGGTCATGATAAACATATCTCATCATGATCATATTTCATTATCTTTCATCATAATTCTTGCACATGTGCCAATGGCCATTATCATTGCATCATTGATCATGTCATTGTAATCATCGGCCTTCAGCCGGAATATCATATCATGTCATAAGCAGTACTGCAGTAATAGTATGATGCATCATACCCTTATCTCAAGGGTTCTGATATACCAAGTAGAGCATAAATAATTTATTAAATTACTTTGGTCATGATATTCAATAAGTCATGATTTTTCCATAATGCATATATTACTAGGATAACTTCTCATGATGCTTTTCTGATTATTCCAAACCCCTTTCGTGTCATTTTAAATGATATAACATCAATATATATCATAATATTCAAGTTTTAACACATTTAGAAAAATGACCAAATAAATAGTAGCGCGGTGCGTAAAATCGGCAACGCAATGGCGCGCGACAACTAAATAGTAAAATCTGTTTTTACTGCTGAAAATCAGTCAACTTTGGCAACAGTTTTGACTAAGTAAACAAACTTATTTTTGGATGAATTTTTTCAGAAAACACTTTCATAAGTTAACTAAATGCATGTAAAATTTCGTCAAAAAATTCTTTCGTTTGCCCCTTCAACGGACTGCCCAAAGTGAAGGCTGCAGAATGGTGCCCAAAAGGGACCAATCGGCCCAATTTTCAAAATTTGAGGGAAATTCATTTTTTTCTTGAAAAATTGATTTTTAGACTCCTTTTGTGATACCATTGAAAGACTAAGGGTCCCTCTTTCAAAAATCAAACCAAAGGAGTGATTATAAGTTCATCAAAGTTTATGGATAATTGAGCAAAGATTAGCTAGTTTATTTTGTTTTCATTCTTTTCACAATCAATTGATTACAAATGGTTCAAGAGCACTTTCCCACATATTTACCACACATAATAATATTATTTCAAAACCATTTCAAAAGTCCCATAATGCAAAATATGTGAATTAATTGAAAAGGGCAATGATTTAAGTACCAAACCTTAATTCTTTTCACTTGTTTCTAGTTCTTTTATGTCTTCTTTGCTTCCTTCTCTCTCACTTCTTGATTTCCTATAATTTTCATAAAATCCATGTCAAGAACATAATAAAATTTAAGTGCTTCATGCCTTATTTTGCTAACTAATACTACTAGTCATCCTTTTTATCCTTAATCTTATATGTGCAAATCATCTCTTTCACTTTTCTTCAACTTCTTAAATTTTCTATAATCATCATATTTATTCTTTCTTTTTTATCTTACAAATACTATAACCAATGAAAGAAATAGAACCATAGATGAATTTCCTTACCTTAAAATCTTATTCTCCACCCAAGTTTGCAACCTCTCTTTATTCTCCAAATTTAGCTGCTTGAAAAAAAAAAACAATCTCTCTCTCTTTTCCCTTTCTCTTATTTTCGGCCAAGCAAGAACAAAGAGAGTTCTTAGCTTTATTTTTGTGGTGTTCTCTCCTCCAAATGGCAGCCAAGAGAGGGTAATATGTCATGGTGTAAAAGTTGATTTCCCATTGGTACACATATGTGGGAAAATGACTAATTCTCATTGGTCCAAATGTCTCCTTCTTTTATTTATTTACAACCCAAGCCCTTGGACTTTATTTTAATTATATTTTGGCCCCTCAAGCTCCTTGTGCTGTAATTTTATGGTCTAAGATGTGAAAAGACCAAAATACCCTCCGGCGGTTACTCGTTCGTAACTTTTAAACCGCGCACTTCCGCCGAATGCTGTGGTACACTTTTTGACTCAGTTTTTCCTCTACTTTTCATTTTTGAGATCCATTATTACTTTTGAGACACTTTTAAAAATGACCATGATGCCCCTGGTCAAAATCCCCTATATCTTCCAAACCGTGCGTTTTCGGAAAAAACCGTGTCGCACCATTGCTACCTAATTTTTCTCTACTTTCCATTTCTGGAGTCTGTTATGTGCACTATTAAGGACCTCCAGAACGACTTTTGGTAATTACAGTCACCTCCCCAAAACTTTGCAATCTTTTCAAATAGGTCCTTTCAGTTCTGCAGAACTTCGCGCTCTTGAGTAGCTTCTCGGGATGGTTCCTCTTACTATACATGGACGTACTGTACATATGTACAAATTGGGTCATGACATATGATATTACAAATGTCATAGCACATTATTCATACACAATCAATGTACCAAGTAGCTTAACACATTTTCTAACCAAAATGTTTTAAGCCCAAATATCATGCAAACATAACCAATATATATTCAAAGTTTGTACTTACCTCAAATAGCAACCAAAACAAGCTTAAAACTCTCACCAATCTTCTCTTTCAAGTTGCCCTTCAACACTTGGATTGGCCAAACTACTTCCTCTCAATGCCTATACCATATGTGATCATAAATAATCATTTAATATCACATTCTAAGGCATTCTCAATATCAAACCTTAATTTAACAACACTCCTACAAAATTTCAAAAATTAAGTCTTTCCTTACTTTAACTTAACAAATCCATATTAACCCATTAAATTATTGTTTTGAGTTTATTTATATCATTACAAACATATTTTAACATGTTTAAATCAATTATATTAATTAACCACATGCTTATGTTCAAAACCCTAAAATGGCATAACTTTCACCATTGAAGGATCTCCATTCCAACTCAATCCAATTATCATTTCAATCTTATTTCCACCACTTATATCATGAAATAACATGATTTAAGCATTAAAATCAAACAATTAATCATTCTTTGAAAATTCACTTTTCCAAAACCCTAAATCAATACTACCATCTTCAAACTCTATCCAAACTCAACTAAATCCATCATTTGATTTTAAAATTCTTGTTTATGCATCAAAATAACACATTTGGAACTAACTGGCACAATTAAAACTCATGATTTTAAAAACTCAAATGTTCCATAACCCTAAATTCTCTCTCTTCACCAATCTTACTCAAACTCAACCATTTCTTTAATCCAACCGTACAATCATTGTTAACTATCCAAAATAATATCATACACACCCATTCCAATAATTATAACATATTACATCAAAACCCCAAACTCAACATATTCATAAATTTATAAAATTTCAAAGATTAAGATGAAAAACTTACTAATTATGGAAGAAATCACCAAGACTCCTCTTAAATCCTTGAAATCTCTTCAATAAATTGAGTATGGAAGAAGGAAAAATCCTTGGCCACCATCAATGGAGTTTTGGCCCTTAAGAAGAAGAAGAAGATGGAAACACTTTTAATTTTCTTTTTCTTTTCATCTTTATTTTAAAACATATAGATATATATTAAATAATTTAATATTTATTTATTTATTTATTTATTTAATAAATTAAAAGTCCAAAATCCCTCTTCCATTCAAAAATAATTTATTTTTGAATTATTTTATTAATTTTAAATTTCTAAGATTTAATTATAAAAATACCCATTTGCTTTGACTTTTCTTTTAAAAAGTATTGACTTTTATATGTTGTATATATTTTACATATATATCACATATATATTTCACTTTTTCACTTAAAATCCCTTCAATTTTCATTTAAAACCATTAATTTAATTTATCCATTTAAATTATAATTTATTTTATTAAATTTCCAAAAATTAAAACTTTTCAAAAATTTGGGATATACACATATGCACAATTAATGTGTATCTTATATACACATCAAATGTACCTTATATGTATATTAAATATATTAAGTATGTAATGTATTAATCCAACATATACAATTAATATACCATATGTATATATTATATATACACTAGATATATATATTGGGTATATACAACTTTTATATTTCCAAAAACACATATGTGACATACTCTACTTAACCACTTCTAGACCCAATATAATGCATAGTGTATGTTTATGTGCTAGATTCCAATCTTGTCCTAAAGAATTACATTTGAATGCCACTAAAAGATTTTTGAAATAATTGAATGGTACATTGCATTTAGGACTTTGGTATCCTAGAAACACATCATTTAATACTTTAGCCTTTTCGGATGCTGATTATGCCGGTAGTCTTTTGGATAGAAAAAGCACGATCGAGGCATGTCATTTTCTTGGCGAATGCCTATTTTCTTAGTTTAGCAAGAAACAAGTATCGGTTGCTTTGTCTACCACGGACGCTGAATATGTTGACGCATGCTTTTGTTGCACACAAGTGTTATGGATGAAACAAATATTATTTGATTATGGAAAATCATTTGACCATATTCCTATTAAGTGTGATAACACTAGTTCCATAAATCTTTCCAAAAATTCAATTCAACATTATAGGTCAAAATATATAGACATTAGGCACCATTTCATAAGGGATAATGTCCAAAACCAAAATATTATCTTAGAATTTATTGATACAGAAAACCAACTTGCTGACATATTTACTAACCCCTTGAATGAAGAAAGAATGAACTCCGTAAAATAATATTTGGGAATGATGGATGGAAGCACCATTTCATGAACTTGATATTACATGAAAATCTAGTTCATTTCATAAAATTTTTTCTCTTTAATATCTATTTTTGATCAAGTCCTCATGCCTTAAATGTAAAGCACTTGTTTTATCAAAATTTCTACATTTTTTAAAGATTTCCAAATTGGACCCATCATAAGTCCGACCGTACTTTTTGAAACTTCATAAATTCAAAATTTTTTATAAAAGTATGACCATGCTCTCCAAGGTGCGACCAAAATGTTTCAAAATTTTATGACCATTATTGTTAAAACCAAAATTCCGTTCGAAATTCATAAAGTCCAATCGTAATTTTTAAATTTCCTCATTGGACTTTGTGAAGTTTGATCGGACTTTAACACAGATTTCAAAAATTTATAGCTGTTGGAACTCAATCAAAACGTGTATTTAATCTCCACAGCTATAAACGGCTCTTTTTCATGTCAAACACTATAAATACCCTCTAATATCAGTTTATAAATCTTTTTTATCAAACTCCAAACACTTAAACACAAAATCTCTCTCAAATAAACTCTTTTCTTCATCTATTCTCTAAGATCAATCACTATGGCATCTAAAGAACACAAGAAGAAGACTTCTAGAGCTAAGAAAGGAAAGGGTATTGCTGCCCCTTTCCAACAAGAAGAATCCCCAAGAAGAAGCTATAAGATATGGTTTAAAGATGAAGAGGAAAGGCAAAGGTATGCTATAATCAAAGATAAACCCGTAAAACCAAACCATCTCTTCTCTACTCTCACTCTTGAGTCTTCAGGGATAGAAAATGACATTAGGGGATGTCTTAGAACATTGGGTTAGAAGAAATTTGTCTTTCTAGATCATGATGATCTTGGGTGGGAAAGTTTAACCAAAGAGTTTCTAACCACTTTGGTAGTGAATAAGAAAAGCATAAACCCTCTAGGCTATTATGGGATTTCCTTTAGATTATTCAATCAAGAATATGGCCTAACTTTTGAAGACTTTTCTGTTATTTGGGGTTTTCAAATTGAAGGCATTTCTCGCATTTCAAACACTATCCTTACCTCTGAAAGACAAAAAGATTTTTGGATGAAAATTTCTATAGAAAGCACTCTCCATAAACAATCCAATGCCAAAGACCTTAGGACTCTCACCTATTGGATGCTACATAGGATTGTTACCTACACCATTGGGGCTAGAGGTGAATGTAATGAGAAAGTGACTCAAAAAGACTTACTCTTTCTCCATTGCTTGCTTAGAGGTCAACCCATTAAAACTGGTAAATTCCTCATTGACACTTTCCTATACATTAGGAAAACCAAGTTAGGTCTCATACTCCTCTCTTCTCAAGTGACACAAATTGCAAAGTATGTTGGTGCACTTACACCAACTAGCAAAGCAACCCTCTCTACTCCTTTAGATTCCACTACAAAATCCATTAACATAGCATATCTTAAGCATGCTAAGTGCATTAGGGATGGAGATGGGAACTATGTCTAGCTCCTAGGAGCACTAGGTGCTAGAGCTCAACAAAGGAAGACATTAAGGATAGTAGAGGAAGGGGGGAAGGGACTTTCCAAATGGAATTCCCAAGACCCATAACTTTAAGACCACAATCTTCAATTCTCCAACTCCTTCAAGGTATCCATGATCAAATGAGCTCACAAAGCTTAAGAATTGACAAAATTACCAATGATATCTCTCATCTCCACCTTGACATCCAAACCATCCAAAAAGCTTTAGGCTTGCCAAAATGCTTTGACGATGAACCTAGCTTGTCACCCTCCATCCATTGCTCCTATCATCAAGAAGAAGAAGGTGAAGCTGCTGCCTCTCAACCAAGGGAAGAAGAGTATGGAGAAGAGGAAGATGGTGAAGAAGAAGAAGGTGATGAAGAAGAAGGAGAAGATGAAGAAAGTGACAATGATTTTTAGTTTATATTTTCTTGATTATTCATATTTCTTTGTTAATTTGTTTTTGTTAAATTTGACAAGTTGAATTTAATGAAACTTTTTTCTTTGTTAATTTAATTGATTGTTTGAATTCATTTGGTTATTTTTTGTTAACGTTGTTCAAAATTGCATACTTAGGCATTTGTTTTTGCCTTTGTCAAAGGGGGAGAGAACATCACAATTGAACTAAAATTAAACTAAATAATTAAATTGCACATATTGAGGGGGAGTAATTCAAGTAATTTAATATACTTACACAATTTAATATTTTTTACAATTTAAATTTCAATTTAATTGCTAAAGTCAAAAAGGAGGAGATTGTTACTCCAATTACTCTATTTTTGATCTTATGCAATCAAATTGAACAAAGCTAACATTTGTATTAAGTTACAATTTGTAGTAAGTTAATTTTTTGAAGGATTTATGAAAGGTCTGATCGGACCAACAAGTAGTCTGACCGGACCATTCATGTTGAATTAGGCAAAATGTCACAGAAGGAATCACGGTGAAAAGTACTCTCAAATTATCACCGTACCTCAGAAAGTTCGACTAGACCTTGACGAATTTTGACCAGACTATTGGATGAAAATGTTGCAAAACACACAGAAGGATTCATGGTAGAAAGTACTCTCACATTCTCAATGGACCAGCAAAAGTCTAGCCGGACCAAGGGGAAGTATGACTGGACCTATCAAGCCAATTTTGTTAAAAACATCTAGAGAGGTTCCCGTTCAAAAGTGTAACATCCCTAATATTTTTGGAATTAATTAAAATAAAATAAATTTAAATTTAAATAAGTTAAAGAAATGATTTAAATGGGAAATGAAAGGATTTTAAGTGAAAAAGTAGAATGTATATTTGAAATATACCTAACATATACTTAACATATATATTAGTCAACTCTTTTAAAAGAAAAGTCAAAAGTTTAAGGAAAAAATGTTAATTATATCTTATAAACTTAAAATTATTTAAATAAATTAAAAATAAATTATTTTTGGTTGGTAGAGGTAATTTGGGATCTTAAAATAATTAAATAATTATTTATTTATTAAAATAAAATAATATTTATATACGGTCATATTTTTTTTAAGTGGAAAGAAAGAGAAAATTAAAATTAGTCTTCTTCTTCTTCTTCTTCAAAAAAACATGAAATTCAATGGCCATTGGAGTGATTTTTCTTCATCCACATACTCATTTTGACAAGAATTTTCAAGAATTAATTGATGTTTTGGCGGATTTCCAATAGGTTAGTAAGCTTCTTTTCTTAATTTTTGATTTTCTATGAAACTATGAATATGTGGATTTTGAGATTTCCTATTAGCATGATTTAATTATTTAATTGGGTATGAATGAAGCTATTTTGACTAATTATTAATCATTTTCAAGTTAAATGGAAGAAAGAATTAAGTTTGGGATGAGTTGGGTGAAGACAGAGAATTTAGAGTTATGAAAAATTTGGATTCATGGAATTATATGTTTTAATTGTGAAAATTAATTCCAAATGTGTTATTTTGATGCATAAACAAGGATTTTAAAGTCAAATGGTAGATTTGGTTAAGTTTGGTTAGAGTTTAGATGAGGTAGTGTTGAGTTTAGGGTTTTGGAAAGAGAATTTTTAAAGAATGGTGAATTGTTAAGTTTTAATGTTTAAATCATGTTAATTCATGGTATTAGTGAAGGAAATAAGCTTAGATTAATAATTGGAATAGATTAGAATGAAAAACCTTCATTGGTGAAGGTTATGCCATTTTAGAGTTTTGAATAAGAGTGAGTATTTAAGTAATGTGTATGAATGAAACATGTTAAAATATGTTTTTAATAATATAAATAAACTTAAGACACTAATTTAAATGGAATAGAATGGAATTCTAATGTTAAAGTAAAGAAAGGCTAAATTTTTGGAATTTGTATAAGAGTGATGTTTAATTAGGGTTTAATGTTGAAAATGCCTTAAAATGTGATATTAAATGATTGTATTTAATCACATTGTGTATAGACATTAAGAAGAAGTGAATTGCTCAACCCTAGTGTTGAAGAGCAATTTGGAAGTGAAGGTTGGTGGGAGATTTTAAGCTTGCATTTAAGTGCTTAGTGAGGTAAGTACATGCTTTGATAGGTTTAAAGTACTTGCATTTAATTTTGGCTTAACACATTTTAAATGGAAAAATATGTTAAGTTAAAATGTGTTAAGCCACTTGATCATTTGAAAACCCATATACATTGTGTGATGGCATGTGAGTTGATGTGTATGCATTATAAACATTGTGAAAAGCCATTGTAAATGGCTAAATTGTATGGAATGTGATTTTATTATGAAATACCATGTGATGTGATGAAATGAAATAACATTCATATGATTGAGAAAAATGGAATATGAGAAAGGAATTGAGAATGGGACATATGAAATAATTGTGTGTCTAGTATGTTATTCAATTTTTAGAGTTCTGTGTTTGGCGGCATGCCTAGGATATAATAGTCCCTTCAAGCTGGGTTGGGCATAGCCCTTGAAGCCTAGTTGCGATGTTACATATGAGGTTATCCTCCCTATTTGCCTTTGGGGCTAGATGCTTAGCGTCACTATGATATGATTTGCCTTTGAGATTAGACACTTAGTGTCAATTTGGACCAAAATGGTAACTCTGGAATTTAAATAATGTATTAGTTTATTGGGCCCATGCTTGTATGTGTATTTGTGTGAACCATAAACAAATGAAAAATTATGTTATTAAATTAAATGGAATGCTACATTGTGGCATAGCATGCAAAAGTATTATGCATTGGCATTGTGTTAAAGTTTTACTTTTATCAAAGTTGTACTGTTAGGCTTTTAGCTTAGCGCAATTGTAATTTATCGCACAGGTGACAGGGGAGATTTGATCGAGCCTGAGAGTTCTTCTAGACCGGGCCGGGTCTAGATTTGATATTGCTCGTTGAGCAAATTTTGGACACATCAAGAACAAGCCTTTTCCATCATGTATACATTTGATGTTTTTGTACATTATGAAATCATGTATATTATGTTTATGATTTTAAAGTATATGTATTGTAAGTTATAAGGACTTTTGGATAAATTGTGTAGGATGGGTTTAAATATGTGTGTTTTGGATATATATATATATATGAATATGTATAAATATTTTAAGAAAATGTGAAAAAATTGATAAGTTAAGGTGAAGATGTGGTTTATTGTTTCTTTGAAGTGTTCTTTTTGCATATTGTGTAATTAATAATTTTTGGGATGTCCAAATTACAGACAAATTTCTGACAAATTTTTCCCAAAGATTTTCATATAAAATATTTATTTTGAGTTCCTATAACAAGTAAAGAATATTTATATACTATTTAATTTTATATATTTAGTATTTGAAATTTTAAATCAGAAATGTGAAACTTTTTGTTAAATCGGGTCGTGACATTTTTGTACCGTATATGCATATTCTACATATACTAGGTGTGTGTTTATATGTATTTAGGGTATAAGGGTGTTACATTTATTTTGGTATCAAAGCCTAGGTTTGAGGTTCTCGACCTAGGTGGGTTGTAGGAGAAAAAAAATTGAGATTTTTAAATATGATACATGCATTGGCACTGATAGTTTCTGATCTCGGATGTGGCAATTTCTATTGTATTTGCAGATATAGGTAGTTATGGCTTCTCAGATGCATCAGTATGCAGAGGGTAGTGCTGAGAGTGTGGCTCCTGGTGAGGGTAGAGATGGAGCTAGAGCTGAGATTGTTGGAGGGGCACCTGCTCCTGTGCCATATAGACAATAGTTGATGAGATTTTGCCGGGCTGGGTACGACATATGGTGGAGCTGTTGAGGTAGACTCCAGTATAGCAGTTGCCGCCACCGCAGCCGCAACCGCAGTTGCTGACAAGGAAATATGATATGCTAAGGAAGTTTGGAGCTGAGAACTTTATTGGCACTACAAACCCTGCTGTAGCAGAGCAGTGGCTAGACAGGGTCCAGAGAGTGTTCATTCAGTTGCAGGCTAGTCCGGAAGAGAAGTTTGATTATGCCAAATCTCTTCTACAAAGGGATGCATATGATTAGTGGAAGACGGTTCCACATGCTTTGGATGATCTACCAGTCCTAACCTATGATGATTTCCTGCGAGAGTTCGAGCAAAATTATACTATGAGGGAGTATAAGGATGCAAAGAAGATAGAGTTCATGAGTTTGAAGTAGGACACCCGGATAGTATCAGAGTATGAGATAGAGTTTACCCGGCTGAGCCAATATGCTGGTGGGATCATTTCTGATGAGATTGACCAATACCGGAGGTTTTAGGAGGGCTTGAGACCCTCTATTATGTGCTTAGTGGCAGGCTCCCGGTATCAGGATTTTTCTCAGTTGGTTACAACTATCAAGAGTGTAGAGAGGGCATAGGATCTTACAGCAGCTGCCAGAGTAAAGGAGAGCAGAGTTAGGAGACCCCAAGGTGAGGCAGGGTCTTCATCAGTGAAGAGAGGTCAAGGGGGATATCCTCAGAGGTTTAGTAGGAGCTAGGGGCAGCCTAACAGGTCATCAAGCAGCAGAGGCAGAGAGAGAGACCTGTAGCCTCAGTGGCTAGTGCCCCGACCCTAGTTACTCAGAGGCCTGCTCCACCTACCTGTGTTCATTATGGTAGGATACATGAAGGTGCTTGATGGAAGACAGGTGCACCAGCAGTGTGCTACAGATGTGGGTCACCAAATCACTTTTTCAGAGATTGTCAGAGCCACCAGAGGACAGGCAGACTGATACAACAGCTTCTAGACCCAGTGTTAAAGGGGGTCATGGTGGTAGAGGTTTTAGCAGAGGGGTCCGAACATGGTTTGGTCAGAGAGGAGGTTCTATAATAGGTAGTAGACCAGAGGATGCAGGGCCATCATAACAGTATATGTGATGCAGAGACAGCCGGATACATCAGCTGTTATTGCTGATACTTTTTTGTTATTTGGTACTTCAGTTCTTGCTTTGATAGACCCTGGGTTGACTCATTCATACATTAGTACATCCATCTTTCCTATGAGTGATTTGCATTCTGAGTTCCTTGGATTTGATGTTTTGGTTACAAATCCTTTAGGTCATAGTGTTGTGGTTAGCAGGGTACACTGAGACAGTCCAGTTGTTGTTCAGGATGAGGAGTTTCTTGGTGACCTGATTAAGATGCCTTTCAGGGAGTATAATTTAATTTTAGGCATAGATTGGTTATCTAGGCATGGGGCTGTGTTAGACTGTCAATGAAAATGTGTTACCCTAAGAACACATGATGGTAGTTATGTGGTGGTATCCAGTGAGCAGAGATATCTTTCATCCATGTTTATTTCAACTATTTCTTCTAGGAGGATGATTCGAAAGGGATGTGAGGCATATCTTGCTCATGTAGTAGATACCAGAGTAGTGGGTTCCCAGCTTGACAGTATATCCATAGTTGCCGAGTTTTCAGATGTTTTTCCTGATGAGTTGCCAGGGGTACCTCCCGAGAGAGAGGTGGAGTTTGGTATTGATTTATTTCCTGATACCACTCTCATCTCTATTACTCCTTATCGTATGGCACCTGCTGAGTTGAGAGAGTTGAAGGTGCAGTTGCAGGAGTTGTTGGATAAAGGGTTCGTTTATCCTAGTGTGTCTCCGTGGGGAGTACTTGTTTTGTTTATGAAGAAGAAGAATGACACCTTAAGATTATGTATTGATTATAGGCAGTTGAATAAGGTGACCATCAAGAATAACTATCCATTACCTCGGATAGATGATCTCTTTGATCAGTTGAAGGGAGCAACAATATTCTCTAAGATTGATATGAGATCAAGGTACCATCAGTTGAGAGTTAGAGATGTGGATGTACCCAAGACAGCCTTTCGCACGAAGTATGGGCATTATAAATTTCTAGTGATGCCTTTTGGATTGACGAATGCACCAACAACATTTATAGATTTGATGAATAGGGTGTTTTGACCCTATCTAGATTAGTTTGTGGTGGTTTTCATTGATGATATTTTGATGTATTCATGTGATGAGGAGGATCATGACAAGCATTTATGGATTGTATTGCAGACTCTGAGAAAGAAGCAGTTGTATGCCAAGCTATTTAAGTGTGAGTTCTAGCTCGATCAGGTGGCTTTTCTTGATCATGTGGTGTCAGTAGATGATATTAGGGTTGATCGAGTAGGCTATCTTAAATTTGAGTCCACTAAAGACTGTGAAAGAGGTTAGAAGTTTTCTGGGTTTGGCAAGCTATTATCATCGGTTTATGAAAGATTTTTCAATGATAGCTACTCCACTCACTAGATTACTTCGAAAAGGAGTTGGATTTGCGTGGATAGATCGATGTCTGGCTAGTTTTGAGCAGCTGAGGGAGATATTAACTCAGGATCTTGTTCTTACCCTGCCTGTGGAAGGTAAACCATATGTGATATACAGTGATGCTTCACATAGTGGTTTACGTTGTGTTCTAATGTAGGAGGGTAGAGTCATTGCTTATGCATCTCGACAGTTGAAGCCACATGAGATGAATTACCCGACTCATGATTTAGAGTTAGCAACTATAGTTTTTGTATTAAAGATTTGGCGGCATTACTTATATGGGAAGATATGCTTCATTTATACTTATCATAAGAGTTTGAAGTATCTAGATGTTCAGAGAGAATTGAATCTTTGGCAAAGATAATGGTTAGAGTTGATTAAGGATTGATTACCATCCTAGCAAGGCAAATATTATTGTTGATGCCTTGAGTCAGAAATCTTTGGCAGGTTTGACTGCTTATTCACTCTCGTTGCTTATTGAGTTGAGAGTGTTGCATGCTAGATTTGAGTCTTGTGATGATAGTGCATTGATGGCTCAATTGCAATTGAAGCCAGTGTTATTGGATCAGGTCAGGGAATCCTAGTTGGCAGATGAGAAAATCCAGAAGATTGCGTCTGATTGCTAAAAGGGGGAGAGTCAAGACTTTCATGTGTGAGATGACGGCGGTCTATGGTATAGAGATAGGTTGTGCATTCCTAATGATGCAGGATTGAAGAGGATGATATTAGAGGAAGCACATCAGTCAGTTTATATTATGCACCCCGATAGTACCAAGATGTATCAAGATTTGAAATAATATTATTGGTGGTTAGGTATGAAGAGGGACATAGCAGAGTTTGTATCCAGATGTCTCACTTGCCAGAAAGTGAAGGCGGAGCACCAAGTTCCTTTAGGGTTGCTTTAGCCATTATCAGTACTAGAGTGGAAATGGGAGCGAGTGACGATGAATTTTGTGACTGGATTGCCTTTGACCCAGTAGAAGCATGATGTAATCTGGGTGATAATTGATCGAATGATGAAGACTGCTCATTTTCTTCTAGTTTGGATGGATTAATCACTTGAGAGAATGGTTGAGCTGTATAATAGTGAGATAGTGAGGTTACATGGAGTCCCAGTTTCTTTGGTGTCAGACCGAGATCTTCGATTTACATTGAGGTTTTAGAGGGATTTGCAGGATGCATTGGGTTCTCAGTTACATTTTAGTACTGCTTTCTGTTGTGGACTCAGCCTAACTATCTGCAAGTGCACAGATCGTTAATAAGTAAAATAATGATGAGTAGAGTATCGTTTCCACGAGGAAGTTTTCTTCTAAGTATTGATCAATTAAAACTAAATATTATTTGGATGATAAAATTCAATTTATGATTAAACAAAACAAATTACTTTGAATTAAATCTAATAATATGAAACTTAGGGTTAAGTCACCTTTATTGATTTATCATGGATTTTCTAAAGTATTGATTTAACTTAGTTTTTCTTTCATTAATGGTTAAATTCTCCTAAATTAAGCTTATGTCTCTCTCAAGTGCTAGAACTCATATCAATTTAATCCTTATGTCTACTCTCGTGATCACAAGTAATTAAACCAATTCATTAGATTTTGTGAGAATTTTGAATCAACCTCTTAAGTGTTTAACCTTATCTCTAAGTGAGAAACTTCCTTAAGATTGTTACCTCTATGAACTAACGTTATGCTTCCACTCTCACTCCATCACACAACACTTCAATTCAATTAATTATTGGCCAGATAATTAAAGCATTAAGAGTAAAGATAACAAATAATTTAAGGATAAACTAAATTAATTCAAATAAGCATTTATAACTTCATAATAAATTCAATGAAAGTGACTAACCGTAAAGAGGATTAGTTATTCATTATTGAAATAAAACATTGAAAATATTAAAGAAAGACATTAAAAACATAATTTAAAGAACAAAAAATAACTAAATCTATTTCTTTGAATAAGAACTTGACTTGGAACTTGAATTTCTTCCTGAACCAGAATTTCACTCTCCTTCTTGAGAAAACTCTAAACTACATTTATTTCTTGAATGAATCTAATCTAATTCTTGTAATCCTCCATATTTTGAAACCTTAGAGGGAGTGTGTTTAAATAGAGTGTTTGGAAGCTTCATTAGTGGGGAAAAACTGAAAAGGTTAGGCCACATCTTGTTTGATTCACCACCTACCCAATTTTCTACTCAAGGTCATAAATTTCAGCCCCACAGTTGTGGCTTTTGAGTGCCACAGTCATGTCTTAAGTTGGATTGGACGGTTTGAGCACTTTACAGCTGTAAAATGGTTGGCAGGGTAGGCCACGTCGTGGCTTTTCAATGCCTCGGTCGTGGCATTGAAGTGGAGGCTGCCAACTTTGAATTTTCTTCTCTTTCTTGGCTCGAACAGTAGAGAAATCAATCCCACGGTCATGGGTTTTAAGTGCCACGATCGTGTCCTTCATTTGGCTTCTGAATTTTTGTCTTTTTGTTGTGGCATACTTGATTTAAATCCCATGGTCGTAGCCTTGAAGGGCCACGGTCATGGCATTTATTATTTCTTCATTTTTTGCACCTCTAATCATTGGAAACTTTGAATCTTGTCTTTCTAAGCATGATTATAAGAATTCTAACTCAAATACACAAAATCCATCAAATTCAGTTGCAAAATGATTAAACTTATGTATAGAATTATGCAAAATGTTGGTCATAATTTCACTCTATCAAACTCCCCCAAACTTAAATCGTTGCTTGTCCTCAAGCATTTTAATAATTTAAAACTTTAACTTTTAGGTCGTACTTTAGTTTTAAAATTTACATACTTTATTTTTATCTCCTTTACTCAAGAATTTTAATCAATTATAATCAATCATTAAATTCTAGATAAGCAAATATTCTTTTGATGCAAACTCAACCTAGTCTCATATGCATGCTTAATTGAACTTTCTCCACTAATAGATTATACTAAATCAAGAAAAATCAAAAGGACTTTAATAGGCTTGTAATGGGGTCTTTTATGGTGAGGGTTAGCAGAAGGTTTAACTAAATTTGGTTAAAGTGTTTTATAAAATTTTCTCTTGTGTAGAGGATTCTTGGGTCCTTGCTCTTTTTTTATTTATTATTATTATTTTTTAAGATAAACTCACTTCTCTAGGGGACATTATTATTATTATTATTATTGTTGTTGTTGTTGTTGTTGTTGTTGTTGTTGTTGTTGTTGTTGTTGTTGTTATTACTATTATTATTATTATTATATTCTCCCAAACTTGAAACTCAAGAGTCTATTAAATAAATAAGCAATTTTATTTTTTTTATAAAATTTTTGAAAGACAATTAACCTTGAAAAGGGTAGTTAATTTTGGGTTATTAAATCAAAGAAAACTCAAGCAGAAATGTATTTTGGGTTCAAAAGGGACAACTAAGGAAAATGTTTATAATTGGTGGATATAAGGATTTGATTTCACAAACAATGCCTAAATCATTTTTCTCTTTATTTAACAATTTTTCAATTTCGCCTTGGAAGCTCTTTTAAATATGTTCTAGGGCTAGGCAAATTATAATATGAAAGAATATACACTTATGCTAAAATTCAAAAACCAATTATATTGAATTAATAAAAGAGCTCAGTTGGTTAAAAAATCCATAAGGTATAATTATTCTACCAAATTTTTTATCTAAAAATTTTAATTTTTTAATTGAAAAATTTTAGCATATAAACCAACATATATAAGAAATCTAACATACATAATAACAATCCAGATATCTTAAAACAAAACACAGTCTAGAAAAATCTAAAGTGTCATAAAATGAGAAAATAAATTTAAAACAAAACACAAAACACAATATTCAGAGACTATCATAAAATAAATTTAAAGTACCAAATTTTGTAGCCAAACCAACACTTTAGGAAAATTTTCCCCAAACTTGAAAAACCACTATCCTCAGTGTCTCCAGTGGTAGCATCATTACCGGGTGGAGGAGGCTGGGGCGGTGGAGCGTAGTGCAGTCCAAAATGAGAAAATAATGCGTTGAACTGCTCACTGATTCCTATTATCTAAGTTGAAATAGTCCGGACCTCATGCTCAACTCCGCCAAATCACTGCTCCATGTTGTCGAAACACTGCTCCCATGCTTCATTCCTGCGATTCATCTCATGTTCAAAAGAATCAAGCCTGTTAGTAATATAATCAAATGTATTAGGTGGTGGAGCAGATGGACCAACCTCGAAAGGTCGAGTATGTTGTTCAGATGCTTCTTCAAAATCTCCTTCTTCCTCGAATAATTCATCCTCATCAATGTTTATATCGGCATCGGGGGTCCTAGAACTATATATTGGTTCACTCTTTTAGATGCTAATCTCATTGCCAAAATGGTACTTATGTCAATTATAGTTTTACCCGAAATAGGAACAAGGTGATCAAGACTTATATTAAGATAGGCAGCAATTCGGGTAATCATTCCCCCAATAATAATTTTACCGCTTTGTTTAATGACCTCTTCACAATGTTTAGCAAACCAATAACCAACATTAAAAACTTTTTCTTCCATGGCACGATAAAAGAAATGCAATTCTTTTGAATTAACATTGCCTTGACTCTCCCCTCTCCCAAATATGGTATTTGCTAAAACTACATGGATGTACCGGTAGAATGGATTTGTAAAATTAGAGGCCTTCAACATTTTACTATTAAATCATCTAATATCTCCTAGTCTAATCCATGTCTCATTTTCATCAAAACCATCCCTTCTACCAGGTGTTCCCTACAAGTTTGATAATCCAAGTGCATCCACAAATTCAAGCATAGGCCAATTATAATTTCAATTTCCCAATCTAAATTCCACTCTTCCATTGTGACAAGCTTGTCGATTTGATGGAAAAATTGAAAACTACTCAAGAATTCCAAGGTTAATTCAGCATAGGTCGGGTAACACATGCTAGCAAGATCCATTGCATATCGGTGAACATTTTGAGTAACACATCATTCCATCTTAATTTTCTAATACCATTTGCATCAATGAATTGAGAAGGAATAATTTTTCTAGAACTTAAATCATGGTACCTTTTTCGTTGCTCTTCATTATGGAAGTGAATTTTCGGGTACATATATGGTCCTTGATGTGGTGGAGATGAAGGTGGGGATGGTGTTGAAGAAGAGGACGATGATCCATCTTGGCGCCTTCTCTTAGATCCTCCAGATTTTGATCCTTCAGCACCCTTTGATTTCTTGGCAAAAGTCTTACTTCTAACCATTTGGATGTTTGATTTGATGAAAACTTGAAGAAATTTGAGTGAAATTGGAGTTTAGGTCGTGGGGTTAGAGGTTTGGACATGGCTTTTAAATTTGGGCAGCTAGGGCTGCAAAAAGTGAAGTGAGAGAAAAAAATGAGATCAATATATAGGGTGGAGATGCCACAATCGTGGTCCACAATAGCCACGGTCGTGGTATGGCAGTTGACTGGTCAAAAATGGCTTTCAAGTATAGCCATAGTCTTGGCCCTTGGAACGCCACGGTCGTAGGGTTGAGAGTGCTACTGGCCAATTGTTGTTGCCTCGATGCTATTTTTGGCAGAACCTTTGGTGATCCCAAGGTCGTGGCTTGTGCAATCGGTCGTGGTATGTGGTTCTTTACTGGATTTTCAAAAATTCTCCCCCCGATTTCATTTTGACAGCTCCCATTTGATTTCTATACCCCTGGAATGACCCACTACGGTCGTGGGTTCTTGGAAACTCAGGTTTCTTGAAGAGTTGGTACCTAAAAAATAAATATAAAATATTATTATTATTATTATTAGTAATTTATTCAATGAAAATGGCTAAAAATGTAGAGAAATCAGGTTGCCTACCTTCAAGTGCTAAGTTTATAGTCGATAGCTTGACTATAATTTTTAAGCCTCAAGGTGGAAGATCACAAATCACTTTTTCACCCAAGATGTTGCTTGCTACGTAATCATTTCCAAACTCTTGATATCCTTCATGTGATGGTTGCGGAATTGCCTCAAAAGTAATAGGAGAATTATCTACTTCCTTGTTATCAGCTTCATTAGTAGGTCCTTGAATTGCAAAAGAAAGGTCTTTTAATGTTGTCGTGTTGAATTCTACTTATTCATCCCCTACTTTTAAAATAAGATTGTCACTTTTCACATTAATTATAGCTCTTGTAGTAGCTAAGAAAGATCTCCCCAAAATTAGTGAAATGTCTACATCCTCTTCTACATCCAAGATAACAAAATCAATGGGAATATAAAACTTATCCACTTTAACTTGTATGTTCTCCACAATTCCCATTGGATATTTAACTGAGCGATCTGCAAGTTGCAATGGCATCTTTGTAGGCTTCATTTGTATGAATCTTAATTTTCTGAAATTTGAAAAAGGTATTAGACTAATGCTATAACCTAAATCACATAAAGCATTTTGAAAATTAATTTCACCAATTTTACAAGGAATAGAAAAACTCCTTGGATCTTTAAGTTTGGAAGGGATCATATCAAGAAGATGATTGCTACACTCCTCAATAAGTGAAATCTTTGCATTTTTTCCTCCATCTTTTTCTTTAGCCTTTGAGGGAAAGGAATAGGTCGCATATAAGGTTTAACCTCTTGCTTTAATGGTGCCTCCTCTTGTTCAGCTTCACTTTCTTTCATTTTAAAAGAAGAAATTTGTCGAATTTTAGGTTCTTGTGAAGAATCTTCAAGCTGTATGCTATTCAAAAAAATACAATTACAATGTTCTCTTGGATTAATTTCTGGTTGGCTTGGAAGAGTTCCTTGTGGTCGAGTATTAAGAGAACTTGCTATTTGACCAACTTGAATTTCAAGGTTTCTATTTTGGATCGCAAGCTGTTCCATCCAAGACTCAAGCTTATCGTATTGTTTTTCCATCTTATCAAACCTTTTTGAGGTTGTTCCAATCAAATTTTCAAGGGCAAACTCGTATGATGGTTTTTCAAAAGGAGGGAAAACTTGGTTTTGGTTTCTCATGTATGGAGGTTGATAAGGCGCATTTTGGTTGTTTTGGGTTCCCCATGATAGGTTGAGATGATTTCTCCATGTTTGATTGTATGTGTTTCCTTGAGGAAAAACTGGACCTCTATTCTGGTTGCCCAAAAACTAGACTTGCTCCATAATTCTACAGTCAGCTGTATTGTGGTTTCCTGTACATCCTTTGCAAGTTAGGGATGAAGTAAGGTGGACATGCTCTAATTTCTTGGCTATTGTATCTACCTTGGCTGCACGTAAAGAAAAATTGTCAATTTCGTGTAAACCAACAACTTTTTTATGAACATTATGCTCTGAAGTCCAATGGTAGTTGTTTGCTGCCATTTCTTCAATCAAATCGATTGCTTCAAAAGGAGCTTTATTCATTATTGCACCTCCGGCTGTTTCATCTATTGTGCCCTTGATATTTGGATGAAGGTTGTTATAAAAAGTTTGAATCAAAAGCCATTCAGGGACTCCATGGTGAGGACATTTTCTTTGTAAATTTTTGAAACGTTCCTAAGCTTCATATAAACTTTCACCATCTTGTTGAACAAAGCTTGTGATATCATTTCTCAATTTAGCAGTTTCTGCAGGTGAGAAATATTTTGCAAGAAAAGCAGCGGCTAATTGATCCCATGTAATGAATGTACCAGGTGCTTTAGAAGTGAGTCAATCATTTGCTTGATCCCTTAAAGAAACTGGAAAAAGTTGCAAACGAATAGCATCATCAGATACACCATTAATTTTAAAAGTATCACATATTTCTAAAAAATTAGAGATGTGAGCATATGCATCCTCATGTGGAAAACAATGAAAAATTGATTGTTGAATTAGATTGATAAGCGCTGGTTTAAGATTGAAAGTATTGGCTTGCACAGGTGGTTTAACGATGCTAGATCTTGGCTGAGCAGATGGCATAGCATATTACTTAAGTGTCATATTTTGTGGACCTCCCATGCTTGATTCTTTGTCAGAAAAATCTGGTGGATTATCTGTTGAAATTTCTTCCACTTTTTGCTTCTCTTTTCTTTTCTTTTTATTCTTCCTAAAAAGCCGTTCAATTTCTAGATTATATGGTTCAAGCATTGAGTTAGGATTTCTTCGCATATAAACCAAAAATTAAGAATTTAATGCAGAAAAGTAAAAATATTCAAAGCAACACTAGTCTTAATATTATCAACATTAGAATGATCGCTTCCTCGGCAGCAACGCCAAAAACTTATTGTGGACTCAGCCTAGCTATCTGCAAGTGCACAGATCGTTAACAAGTAATATAATGATGAGTAGAGTATCATTCCCAGGAGGAAGTTTTCTTCTAAGTACTGATCAATTAAAACTAAATATTATTTGGATGATAAAATTTAATTTATGATTAAACAAAACAAATTACTTTGAATTAAATCTAATAATAAGAAACTTAGGGTTAAGTCACCTTTATTGATTTATCATGGGTTTTCTAAAGTATTGATTTAACTTAGTTTTCCTTTCATTAATGGTTAAATTCTCCCAAATTAACCTCAAGTCTTTCTCAAGTACTAGAACTCATATCAATTTAATCCTTATGTCTACTCTCATGATCACAAGTAATTAAACCAATTCATTAGATTTTGTGATAATTTTGAATCAACCTCTTAAGTGTTTAACCTTATATCTAAGTGAGAAACTTCCTTAAGATTATTACCTCTATGGACTAACGTTATGGTTCCACTCTTGCTCCATCACACAACACCTTAATTCAATTAATTATTGGCCAGATAATTAAAGTATTAAGAGTAAAGATAACAAAATAATTTAAGGATAAACAAAATTAATTCAAATAAGCATTTATAACTCCATGATAAATTCAATGAAAGGGACCAACCCTAAAGAGGATTAGTTATTCATTATTGAAATAAGAACATTGAAAATATTAAATAAAGACATTAAAAACATAATTTAAAGAACAAGAAATATCAAACTCTATTTCTTTGAAGAAGAACTTGACTTGGAACTTGAATTTCTTCTTGAACCAGAATTTCACTCTCCTTCTTGAGAAAACTCTAAACTACATTTATTTCTTGAATGAATCTAATCTAATTCTTGCAATCCTCCATATTTTGAAACCTTAGAGGAAGTGTGTTTAAATAGAGTGTTTGGAAGCTTCATTAGTGGGGAAAAACTGAAAAGGTTAGGCCACATCTTGTTTGGTTCGCCACCTACCCAATTTTCTACTCAAGGTCATGAATTTCGGCCCCACGATCATGGCTTTTGAGTGCGACGGTCGTGTCCTGAGTTAGATTAGATGGTTTGAGCACTTTACAGCTGTAAAATGGTTGGCAGGGTAGGCCACAATCGTGGCTTTTCAATGCCACGGTCGTGGCATTGAAGTGAAGGCTGCCAACTTTGAATTTTCTTATCTTTCTTCGCTTGAACAGTAGAGAAATCAATCCCACGATCATGGGTTTTGAGTGCCACGGTCGTGTCCTTCATTTGGCTTTTGGCTTTTTTTCTTTTTGTTGTGGCAGACTTGATTTAAATCCTATGGTCGTGGCCTTGAAGGGCCACAGTCGTGGCATTTATTATTTCTTCATTTTTGCTTTCCTTCCTTCATTTTTTGCATCTCTAATCGTTGAAAACTTTGAATCTTGTCTTTCCAAGCATGATTATAAGAATTCTAACTCAAATTCACAAAATCCATAAAATTCAATTGCAAAATGATTAGAATTATGGTTAGAATTATGCAAAATGTTGATCATAATTTCACTCTATGAATTTTCATCCTCAAAAAGATGGGCAGTTAGAAAGAGTGATCTAGATTTTAAAGGATATGTTGAGGAGTTGTATTAGTGATTTCACTGGAAGCTGGGACATATTCTTACCATCGATTGAGTTTACGTATAACAATAGTCATCAGTCTAGTATTAGGATGGCATCTTATGAGGCCTTGTATGTCAGGAGATGCAAGACATCTTTGTGTTGGGATGAGGTTGGAGAAGGTAAATTGGTCGGTCCTAATTTGATTAAAGAAATAGAAGAGAAAGTGAAATTGATTCGGGGTCGGCTGAAAGCGGCTTCAGACCAACAGAAATCCTATACAAATTTGAAGAGGAAAGATATAGAGTTCAGTGTGGGAGAAAAAGTATTTCTAAAGGTGTCTCCATGGAAGAAGATTTTGATATTCGGTCGCAGAGGGAAGTTATGTCCTCGTTTCATAGTAACATATGAGATTCTGGAGAGAGTTGATATAGTGGCTTATAGATTGGCTCTACTGCCTGAGTTAGATCGGATACATAATGTCTTCCATGTCTCTATGCTTCGGAGGTATAGGTCAAACCCATCTCATATCCTATCAGTGGAGTCTATTGAGGTGAGCCCGGATTTGACTTACGAGAAAGAACCAATGGCGATTTTGGCACGAGAGGTAAAAGAGTTGAGGAACAAGAAGGTGCCACTTGTGAAAGTCCTTTGGAGGAATCATGCCATAAAGGAAGCAACATGGGAGAGTGAGCAGACAATGAAGAGTCAGTTTCCCCAGTTGTTCCAGAGTTGATAGCAGGTAATTTCGCAGACGAAATTTTTTTCTTTAAGGGGAGAGAATTTTAACATCCCTAATATTTTTGGAATTAAATAAAATAAAATAAATTTAAATTTAAATAAGTTAAAGAAATGATTTAAATGGAAAATGAAAGTATTTTAAGTGAAAAAGTAGAATGTATGTGTGAAATATACCTAACATATACTTAACATATACATTAGTCAATTCTTTTAAATGAAAAGTCAAAAGTCTAAGGGCAAAATGGTAATTATATATTATAAACTTAAAATTATTTAAATAAATTAAAAATAAATTATTTTTTGTTCGAAGAGGTAATTTGGGATTTTAAAATAATTAATTAATTAATTAATTATTAAAATAAAATAATATTTATACATGGTCATATTTTTTTTTAAATGGAAAGAAAGAGAAAATTAAAGTTAGTCTTCTTCTTCAAATAAAAAAATGAAGTTCCATGGCCATGGGAGTAATTTTTCTTCATCCAAATACTCATTTTGACAAGAATTTTCAAGAATTAATTGAAGTTTTGATGGATTTCCAATAGGTTAGTAAGCTTCTTTTCTTAATTTTTGATTTTCTATGAAACTATGAATATGTGGATTCTGGTATTTCCTATTAGAATGATTTAATTATTTAATTGGGTATGAATGAAGCTATTTTGATTAATTATTAATGATTTCAAGTTAAATGGAAGAAAGGATTAAGATTGGGATGAGTTGGGTGAAGAGAGAGAATTTAGGGTTATGAAAAACTTGGATTGTTGGAATCATGTGTTTTAATTTCAAAAATTGATTCCAAATGTGTTGTTTTGGTGCATAAACAAGGATTTTAAAGTCAAATGGTAGACTTGGTTAAGTTTGGTTAGAGTTTGGATGAGGTAGTGTTGAGTTTAGGGGTTTTGGAAAGAGAATTTTTAAAGAGTGGTGAATTGTTAAATTTTAATATTTAAATCATGTTAATTCATGGTATTAGTGAAGGAAATAAGCTTAGATTAATAATTGGAATAGGTTAGAATGAAAAACCTTCATTTGTAAATGTTATGCCATTTTAGGGTTTTGAATAAGAGTGAGTATTTAAGTAATGTGTATGAATAAAACATGTTAAAATATATTTTTAATAATATAAATAAACCTAAAACACTAATTTAAATGGAATAGAATGGAATTCTAATGTTAAAGTAAGTAAAGGGTAAATTTTTGAAATTTGTATAAGAGTGATGTTTAATTAGGGTTTAATGTTGGAAATGCCTTAAAATGTGATATTAAATGATTGTATTTAATTACATTGTGTATAGGCATTAAGGAGAAGTTAATTGCTCAACCCTAGTGTTGAAGAGCAATTTGGAAGTGAAGGTTGGTGGGAGATTTTAAGCTTGCATTTAAGTGCTTAGTGAGGTAAGTACATGCTTTAATAGTTTTAAAGTACTTGCATTTAATTTTGAGTTAACACATTTTAAATGAAAAATTTGTTAAGCCACTTGATCAATTGAAAATCCATATACATTGTGTTATGGCATGTGAGTTGATGTGTATGCATTATAAACATTGTGAAAAGCCGTTGTAAATGGCTAAATTGTATGGAATGTGATTTTATTATGAAACACCATGTGATGTGATGAAATGAAATAACATTGATATGAATAAGAAAAATGGAATATGAGAAAGGAATTGAGAATGGGACATATGAAATAATTGTGTGTCTAGTATGTTATTTAATTTTTAGAGTTCTGTGTTTAGCGGCATGCCTAGGATATAACAGTCCCTTGAAGATGGGTTGGGCGTAGCCCTTGAAGTCTAGTTGGGATGTTACATATGAGGTTATCCTCACTATTTGCCTTTGAGGCTAGACGTTTGGTGCCATTATGATATGATTTGCCTTCGGGGCTAGACACTTGGTGTCAATTTGGAGAAAAACGGTAACTCTGGAATTTGAATAATGTATTAGTTTATTGGGCCCATGCTTGTATGTGTGTTTGTGTGAATCATAAACAAATAAAAAATTATGTTATTAAATTAAATGAAATACTACATTGTGGCATAGCATGCAAATGCATTATGCATTGGCTTTGTGTTAAAGTTTTACTTTTATCAAAGTTGTACTGCTAGGTTTTTAGCTTAGTACGGTTGTAATTTATCGCGCAGGTGACATGGGAGATCTGGTAGAGCCGGAGAGTTCTTCTAGACCGGGCCGGGTCTAGATTTGAGATTGCTCGTTGAGCAAATTTTGGACACATCAAGAACAAGCCTTTTGCCATCATGTATACATTTTATGTTTTTGTACATTATAAAATCATGTATATTATGTTTATGATTTTAAATTATTTATATTGTAAGTTATAAAGACTTTTGGATAAATTGTGTAGGATGGGTTTTTTATGTATGTTTTGGATATATATATATACATATGAATATGTATAAATATTTTGAGAAAATGTCAAAAAATTGAGAAGTTAAGGTGAAGATGTGGTTTATTGTTTATTGGAAGTGTTCTTTTTGCAGGTTTGTAATTGATAAATTTTGGAATGTCAAAATTACAAATAAAACTTTGACAAATTTTTTCTAGAGATTTTCATATAAAATGTTTATTTTGAGTTCTTATAATAAGTAAAGAATATTTATATACTATTTAATTTTATATATTTAGTATTTGAAATTTTAAATCAGAAATGTGAAAATTTTTGTTAAACCGGGTCATGACATTTTTGTACCGTATATACGCATGCTACATATACTGGGTGTGTGTATTATATATATATATATATATAAGGTATAGGGGTGTTACAAGAAGTACCCTCAATTTTTCACCGAACTAGAAAATTTCAACTGGACCCTAATGTGGTCCGATTGGGATTTTTAAATAATTCACAAGTCAGAAGCCATTAGACCTCCACTCAATTAGTGGAAGCCACGTGGACCGACCGTTGGAAGAGCATTCAGCAGAATTTCGAAAGGTATGACTGGACTACTATGTTTCTCGACCGGAATTAAGGAATTTTGACCGGACCTTGGTAAGTCCGACCATGACATTGCTCTGGCTAAGAAATTAGTGGAAGACAAGAATCAAATATGGTGGAACACTCATCAAACATCTAGTTTATGACTTGAAGACTATAAATATCATATGTAACTTCATTTTTATAAGTAATTGTGATTGTAATAGCCTACTTAAAAATATTTATTTTCTTTGCATCAAAATTATACTTTGTATTGATTGAGTATTGGATGTGAGCATTAAACACCATCTTAAGTTTGAGTGTAGGCTTGGAAACACTTAGGTTATGAGAGTGAGCCTGGAAAAACTCTTGTAAGGGTTATGAGGTGTGTGATCCCAAACCATTATAAAGTTTGATGTGAGCTTGTGAAAACACCAAGTTAGAGTTAAGCTTGTAAAAACTCAAAGCTAGTGGAACCTTAACAAGTTGTTAAGGAAGTGAATGTAGGATCAAGGTAAATCCGAACCACTATAAATCTTTGTGTTCATTGTTCCATCTTCTACTTAACCTTTTTATATATCTTCTAAATTTCTTGTTCTTGAATTTTGGGTTTTGAATTTTGAATTTGCCATCATTCTTCAAACCAACCAATTCACCCTCCATCTTTATTGCCATCTTGGGACAACATAACCAAATCTCCTTTTACTAATTCCTCAATGTGAAGTGCATTGTTGCTCTCTCTTCTCTCTCGCTCTATGTTATTACTAACATTCTTTTATGTCAGACATTCACTCCCTCTTTTTTTTAGAGTTCTCATGCTCTCTCTTGATTTCTTACTCTCAATCTCATAATCTCGATATCTCATATTCACACTAGCATCGATGGTCTCTCCTTTTCTATCTCAAATTTGCATTTTAATTTTTATTGCTTTATTTTTGTTATTTTTCAATTTGATTATTTTTTTCATGTGATGATTATTTTTTCATGTTTTGATGATTTCGTTTGTAGCATTAAGTTTTTATAGTTTCTGAATTATTTTTTTTATGGTTTTTTCAAATTTTTTTTTACCTTTTAATTTCTATTCCATTTTTTTAGTTTATGTCACATCTTATGATCTTGAATTTTTGTTGTGTTCTTGACTTATTCTTATTACCTTTTTCTTCTGAAATTTTTATCTTCTTCTTGACCAAATAAATAGATAGAAACAAAAAGAAACTCAGAATGTGGTCTATCCAACCAACACAATTTGAAAAGAGGAAACTACCCTTATTTTATTTCAATTTCATATATACATACATTTATTTTTTTCAGTTTTAACACCTTTTTATTTTGTTTTTATCTATTTTTTTTCAAATATACTTCTCCATTTACATTTTTCATTTTTCTTTTCACTCTTCATCTCTTTTTTTTCTTTTTCTTCTTCTTCTTCTTCTTCTTCTCTCACTCTCTCTCTTATTCTTCTTTTCTTTTTATTTACTTTTCTATTTGCAGAAATTATATTTGATTTTTCATATTATTTATTATTCATAAGTAAATCTTCATTTTTCTTTTGCTTTTATTATTCTTCAATCATAATACTGAAAGTTTTATTGTTCTTTAATGGTAATTCACTTTACATATTTGATAAAATACTTCAAAGAGAACTTTTTTTTTCTTTTGAGAATTTTTTTTATTTATTCCATTTAAATATGTATTTTCTAATTATGATTATATCTTTTTTTAGTTGTATCTGTGTTATTTTAATGTTTGTTTGAATTAATTTTTTTTATTTCAATATGTCTATTTAATTTTTGAGCATATATACATCATAAAAAGATATATTCACAACATACACTTAATATATATGACATATATAACATACACAATATATACACAACATCTATACAACATACAAAAATATATAAAATGTGTATATATTTTATATATTTTTTAAAAATTTTCTATGATGTATTTTAACTTTTAAATCTTATAATGTCTTTAATATGATGTATATGTGTCAGAGCCTCATGCCTAGCAATTTCCAGTGCACGGATCATTAACAAGTAATATATGGGTGAATAAGTATCATTCCCACGTGGAATGATATTTTAAGTATCAAATAATTAAACTAATTATTATTTGGATGACCAGAATTTTTTTGGGAATTAGAACTAAAATCAAATAGAACTAGAACTAAGACTACTTTTGATTTTAAATCTAATAGTTTTTGCATTGGGGTTAAACCACCTCTATTGATCAATTATTGATTTCCTAAGATATTGATTCAATTTTGGTTTTGCTTTGATTATTAGATAGATTCCTCTAAATTAAGATATAGTCTCTCAAGTACTAAACCTAATATTTAACTTAATTTTATGTCTACTCTTATGATCTCAAGTAATTAAGACAAATCATTAAGATTTATAAAATCTAGTCTCAACATCTCATGTATTTACTTTATCTCTAAGTGAAAACTTAACTAAATATTGTTATCTCCTTGAACTAATATTATGCTTTCTGTAATGTAAAATATGTATAATATATATACCAATATATGTAAAATACATATATAAAATACAAGAATATTTTGATATAATATTAAAAATAATAATAAATTATACATTAATAATAATTATAAGAAGTTTATACATATAAGTTTAATACTTTAGTGGATTTTTTAAGAAAATATTGAGAAAAAATTTACTAGAGTTTTACCTGTAAATCGGACAATTACCAAAAAATCAATAACATATATATAATATTTTACTCACAATCACAATGTGACTCTTTTCTATATTTCTAATGCACATTTCAGATTTTTACAATTTGTACATAACATTGACATTTGCTATAATACAATGGCTTATCATTTCAAACTCCATGCATTATACACATTTTTATAACAATAATGCATATGTTATGTGAAAAATCAAATTCAAAGAAACAAAACAAATTATCAAAACAACAATGTGTTATGTCAAATCAAGTATAATCAAATTATAAGCTATCAAAGTATGTACTAACCTTTAAAAGTTAAATTCAAGGCCAATTCACACTCTAACCCTAACTTCTTTAAAAGCCCTTCCTTCCTTTAATTTTGTAATTCCACTTTACTCACTCCTAAACTAAATTATAAGTAAAAATATATCATTAATATCATATTTATATTAATTTTATTCAAAACAAATACTAATTATACAAACCCTAACCGAACTTCTATGAAAATCCTAAATTCACTACAAGCTTCAACAAACTTCACTCTAACTTAATTATTTTAGCAACCAACCTTAAAATCATTACATATATATCAAAATAACTTCATAGCAACCCATATTAACAATTATTGAAACCTCCATCAAAACTTTGAAATTTCACATATCTATGAATTCAAAGAAAAGCTTCCTAAATTGGAAAAGAACCTTACCTGATGTTGTTAAAACTTTAAAATAACTTTGAATTCCTTGAAATCTTAAAGAAATTTAGTGTGGATGATTATGGAAGACCTCCCCTTCTTTTGTTATGGAGGTTTGGTACCTTAGAGAAGAAGAAGAATATGATTTTTTTAATTTATTCTTTCTTAACCATATATATTAATTAATTAATAGATATTTTACTTCTTCTATCCATAAATATATAAATTTAACTTTTTAACTTTTATTTTTGACTTTTTATTTTTTTTAGTAAAATATATACTTTATGTATATCTTGCATCGACATTAAGTATACACTATTCATATTCTCCTTCTAACATACTAATTAACTCTTTTATAGTATTATTTAATTATATGTACTAAAAATAACGGTATTAAAACTCTCTCCACCTTAAAGAATTTCATCCTCAAAATTACATGATGTTTACGTCTGGAAGAGTTGTGGATAGCTTTGTATGACTTTTTTGCTCTTCCATGTTGCTTATTTGGTAGAATGGTTCAACAACAACACTTTAACCAAGGGCACTTTCTTGTTTATCAATTCTTTCACCTTTCTTGCCAAAATTACCACTGGTTCCTCTTCATAGGTCATATTCAGGTTCTCCTCTATGGATTCAACTAATAACACATGTGATGGATCTAATCTATACCTCTGAAGCATGGAGACATGGAAGACATTATGAATCCATTCCAACTCTCTCTAGAATCTCATATGGGCTAATGAATCGAGGGTTCAACTTACCTTTTTGATCAAACCTCAATATCTTCTTCCATGGAGACCTTTAGAAACACTTTCTAACCTACATTGGACTCTATGTCCTTTCTTTTCAAATTTGAATAAGACTTATGTCGATCTAAAGCTGCATTTACCCGATCCTGAATTATCTTAACTTTTTCTTTTATTTCTTTACTCAAATCAGGACTTACCATTTTTTTTCTTCTCCAACTTCATCCCAACACATAGGTGTTTTGCATTTCTTACTATATAAAGCCTCATAAGGAGCCATGCAATGTTGGACTGGTAATCGTTGTTGTAGATAAATTTAACTAGTGGCAAATACTAATCCCAGCTTCCAGTAAACTCAATCACATAGCTCTACAAAGCCTATGTATCACCCTCTTCCATTGTTCATCTGTCTGTGTATGAAAAGTAGTGCTAAAATACAACTGAGTACCCAAGGCATTTTGCAAACTCTTTTAAAATCTCAATATAAATTGTAGATCTCGATCAGATACCAATGAAACTGGAATGCCATGTATTCTCAAAATCTCATTCATATATAACTCAACTAACTTGTTAAGATAATAGTATGTCCTAACTAGAAAAGGTGAGCTAACTTTGTCATTCTATCCACTATCACCCAAATTGCATCATGTTTCCGCTAGGTCAAAGGTAGTTGGGATACAAAATCCATAATCTTCTACTCCCATTTCCATTCTTGGACTGATAATAGTTGTAACAAACCTAAAGAAGCCTAGTGTTTAGCCTTAACCTACTGGCAAATGAGGTATCTAGACACAAATTCTGCTATGTCCCTCTTCATTCCTAACCACTAATAGTGCATTTTCAAATCTTGATACGTTTTAGTACTCTTGAGATGCATAACATAAAGAGATTGATGTGCTTCCTCTAGAATCTTCTTGTTCAACTTAGTATCATCAAAAACACATAACCGATCTAGATACCATAAGCTGCCATCACCTCTAACTTGAAAATCTTTGATCTCCCCTTTATGACTCTCCTCAATAATATTCTACAGTTTTAAATCCCCCTTCTATGCTTCTTTAATTTGGTCAAGCAGTAATGGGATAGCCTGCAACTGAGTTATAAGAGCACCATCATCACATATCTCAAAGTTAGCATGTAAAGCTCTCAACTCTACTAGTAACAATAAAGAGTAAACAGTTAACCCTGCCATGGACTTCTGACTCAAGGCATCTGTAACAATGTTAAGCCTTGCCCAGGTGGTAGTCAACCAAATAGTCATAATCATTAATCAGCTCCAACAATGTCTCTACCTAAGATTCAGCTCCTTCTGAACATGTAGATACTTTAAACTTTTAAAATATGTGTAAATGAAACATTTCTCTCCATACAAGTAATATCGTCAAATCTTCAGTGCAAACACAATAGCTACCAACTTTAGGTCATGAGTTAGATAATTTAACTTATGAAGTTTCAGCTATCTCAAAGTATAAGTAATAACTCTAACCTCATGCATCAAGACACACCCTAAACCATTATGTGAAGTGTCACTATAAATCATATATGATTTACCTTCTACATGTAAGGTAAGAACATGAACTTGGGTCAATATTTCTTTCAACTAGTCAAAAATTACTTGACATTGATCCGTCCATACAAACTTCATACCTTTACGAAGTAGTTTGGTAAGTGGCATTGCTATCACAGAAAATCCCTTCACATACCGATGATAATAACCTGCCAAACCTAAAAAAACTTTTGACTTCTGTTACATTCTTTGGTGGACTCCAATTCAAGATTGCTTCTACCTTACTCAGATCAACTCCAATACCTTCTGCTGAAACCACATATCTGAGGAAAGTAACTTTGTATACAACTAGAATTCACACTTGGATAACTTTGCATACAATTTTCTCTCCCTTAAGGTCTCTAGGACAATCCACAGGTGCCTATCATGATCATCCTTATTACATGAGTTAACAAGAATATCATAAATAAATACCATTATAAATTATCTAAGTATAGCCTAAAGATTTGGTTCGTCAAATATATGAAAGATATTGGTGCATTCATCAACACAACCAAAATTTGGTTCATCAAATCTATAAAAGATGTTGGTGCATTCGTCAACCCAAAAGGCATCACCAAAAACTCATAATGATCGCACCTAGTGCAAAAAGCAGTCTTAGGTATATCTGCTTCTTCAAGTTTCAACTAGTGGTACCACGATCTTAAATTAATTATGGAGAATGCAGTTGCCCCCTTCAACTGATCAAAGAGGTCATCAATGTGAGGTAACAGGTACTTATTTTTTATGGTCACTTTGTTCAAATGGTAGTAATCAATGCAAAATCGTAAAATGCCATCCTTCTTCTTAACAAACAAAATAGGTGCTCCCTATGGTGATACACTAGGATGAATAAACCCTTTATTATGCAACTCTTGCAACTGTACCTTCAGTTCTGTCAATTTAGCAGGTGCCATCTGATTAGAAGTAATAGAAATGGGAGTAATGTCCAGAATCACATCAATACCAAACTCCACCTCTCTGACTAGAAGTAGCACTGGAAACTCATATGGAAACACATTAGGAAACTTTGCAACTATAGGAATACTATCAAAACTAGGCCCCACAGTCTTAGTATACACTACATGTGCCAAGTAAGCTTCACACCCCTTCTGAATCATCCTTCTAGCTGAAATGGCTAAAATGAAAGTAGCAAAGAGATGTTCTTGCTCACTTAACAATACAAATTCCTTCCCATCTTATGATTTTAGAGTGACCTATTTCTATTGACAATTTATAATGGCCTAATGTTTGGGTAGCTAATCCATCCCTAGAATAAGATCATAATCCCTAAACAACATCTTAATCAAATCACCTAAGAACTCCTCACTATGTACCACTATAAAACAATCTTGACAAACCCTACTAACAACCACACTATACCCTAAGGGATTAGTGACTAACACATCAAACCCTAAGGACTCAAAATGTATGTCACTTATAGGAAATATAGATGCATTGATATATGAATTAGTCGATCTGGGATCATTCAATGTATGTACAGAAGTGCCAAATAAAGTGAGTTTACTAGCAATCGCATATAAGGCATTCTATTGTCGTTGCATTATATATACCCTCTGTGATGCCCCAACCTCTTCTAGTTTGCCCATTGATGTAGATCCTCCTCTTTAATTCGATCCTACTCTATCACCTCTGCCACCTCTACCTCCTCTACCACTAGGTCTAGACATTGCCATCTTTTTTTCCCTATTCTCTGGTAGCTCTAGATAATCTCTAACATAATGGTCTCTGGACCTACATCTATAACAACCTCCTGGTGCACTAGTCCTCCAATAGACACCCCTGTATGTCCTGCCACACTGAGCACAGGTGGGTGAAATAGATCTCCAAAAGAATGGTATAGGGGCACTAATCATTGATGTTATAGGCCTTTGTCTCTGCTGATAAGACCTACCCGACTACCCCTAACTCCTATCAAATCTTTATGAAGAAGTCCCTTTGCCTCTGTTCTGGATGATGACCCTACCTTAAATTGGATTCCTATGCTCTTGCTCTCCTCCAACACTGCTGCAGCTGTAACCTCCTTGGCCTTCTCTACACTCATGGCTACCGATACTAGCTTGAAGAAAACCTCATACTGCACAGTGCAACCTAACATCTGATTGTAGGCTTTAACCCTTCTTCAAACCTCCTACATCTATCTTTCTCACATGATATAATCCAAATAGCATACCTGCTCAACTATAGGAACTACTTCTTATACTATGTTACAATATTCTCCCCTTACTTCAAGTTCATAAACTCTCTCTTTTTATCATCTTTATAATCTCTGGGGATATATTTTGCTTCGAGCTCTGCCAGAAAGTCATTATATGATAGCACGAGGAGCCTCTCTAATCCATATAGAATTGTCTTCCACCAAAATAAATGTAACATCTTTACACCCTATATATATAATACATACACTAGTATATGTAAAACAAGTATATATAATACAAGAATACTATGGCACAATATCAAAAATAATAATAACTTACACATTAATAATAATTATAAGAAAATTTTATGTATAAGTTTAATTCTTCAGTGGATTTTGTAAGAAAAATATATGAAAAAAATTTGCTAGAGATTTATTTGTAAAATAGACAATTCTCAAAAATCAAACACAACATATATAATATTTAGTCACAATCACAATGTGACGCTTTTGTACATTTCTAATGCACATTTCAAATTTTCACAATTTGTACATAATATTGACATTTTCTATAATACAATGGCTTATTATTTCGAGCTCCATACATTACACACATTTTTATAACAACACTGCATAAGTTATATGAAAAGTCTAATTCAAAGTAACATAAACACATTATCAAAACAACAATTTGTTATGCCAAATCAAGTATAATCAAAGTATAAGCTATCAAACTATATACTAACCTTTAAAAGTGCCAAATTCAAGGCCAATTCACACTTCAACCCTAACTTCTTCAAAAGCCATACCTTTCTTTAATTTGGCAATTCCACTTTACTCAATTCTAAACCAAATTATAAGAAGAAATAGATCATTAATATCATATTTCTATCCATTTTATTGAAAGAAAATACTAATTACACAAACTCTAACTTAACTTCTATGAAAACCCTAAATTCACTATTACCTTCACCAAACTTCACTTTAACTTAATCATTTCCACCAACCAACCTCAAAATCATTACATATACATCAAAATAACTTTATAGAAACCCATACTAACAATTATTGAAACCTCCATCAAAATGTGAAATTTCACATATCCATGAATTCAAATACAAGTTTCTTAAATTGGTAAGGAAACTTATCTAATATTGATAAAACTTCAAAATCACTTTGAATTCTTTACAATCTTTAAGAAATTTAGTGTGGATGATGATGAAAAACCTCTCCTTTCTTTGCTTTGGAGGTTTGGTTCCTTAGAGAAGAAGAAGAAGAAGAAGATGAATTTTCTTCTTTTTTTTTATTCTTTCTTTCTTAACATTTTCTTCTTTTTTTTTTTTCTAATTCTTTCTTTCCTAACCACACATATATTTAATTAATAGATAGTTTACTTCTTCTATCCATAAATGAATATATATTTAACTTTTTACTTTTTACTTTTTATTTTTAGTGAAATATATACTTTATGTATATCTCGCATATACATTAAGTATACATTATTCATATTCTTCTTCCAACATAATAATTAAACTTTTATATTATTATTTAAATATATTTACTAAAAATATGGGTGGTACACTTTCACTCTTGCACCATCACACAATATCTCAAATCAATCAATTATTGGCCAGATAATCAACGTATTAAGTACAAGGATAACAAAATAATCAAGAGTAAACTTTAATTGAGTCAAATAAGAAATAGTTTATTCTATAACAAAATCAATAGGAGAGGTTTAAACCTAGATTTTTAGTTCCTCATAATTGAAATAAAAAATAAAAAAGAAAGAGTATAATTCATGATTGAAACTAAAAATAAAATAAGAAAGATAAAAATTGAAAACTTTAAATTGAAGGAAACTTATTAATCTTGAATAATTCTTGAGCAAAAACCTTTTCTTCTCTCCAAAGCCTTCTTAAATGAATTGCAGAAATTTGATACAAAAAATGATATCCTTTAAAGATGTGACTTGAGGTATTTATAGAGAGTTTTAGGACTTCTTTTTAGAGTAGGAAAGGGTTAGGTTAGATTTCAAAGAGTTTTAGTTACATAAGAGATAATATTTTGGAAGATTTCCCTTAAAAATTATGTTGTGAATCGCATGGGTGTACAGAGAGATGGACACGACATTCATAATCAATTTTAATTCGCAGCTTCAAAAATTATTGGGATCATAGATTCATTTTGGGATGCACAACCGTGGCAATGGTATCCACATAGTCGTGCATATGAAAAGCTGTTTGTCTCCTTTGCTTTGTTTTTCCATTCTTTAGGCAATCCCATTTTCAAGTGCACGAGTGTGGCTACAAGGCCATGTGCCTTCTTCTTCCTATGCATTTCTCCTTCGTAAATACTCCTTGCAGAAATCCTAATTTCCTTTGACTTCAGACCATCCTTGGTCAAGACACCTTAAAAACTCATATTTTGCTAATTTAAATCTTGGAAATGAAATAATTCTAACTTCAATCAAATTAACGCATCAAATTCAATTGATTAACAGCAAAAAATAGTTATAATAAATATAAATTATTGACAAAATACGTCTTTATCAATATGTCATATATTTATGTTGATATACGTTGAATTATAATTAGTAAGATGTATAATTCTCTTTTACTATTTTACAAATGTTGAGATATTTTTTTTTATTTGTATGAGTAATTTATAGTGTTGAGTTATATAATATTCTTTATTATGATGAATATGTTGTATTTTTGTACTGATATATATTAAATTTTAATTGATAAGAAGTGTAATTCTATTTAAATGTTTATAGATGTTGTGTGGATTTCTTTTTATACTGTATTTTAACATTTAAATCATATAATATTTTTAGTTTAATGTATATGTTGTGTATTTATGTTCATACACATTGACTTATACTCAATAAAAATTATAATCCTATTTTAATTTTTGTAGATATTTTATATATTGTGTAAACTTATATATATATATTATATATTTTAACTGAATCATATAATTTTTTAATTTATAATAGTAAAATTATGAATTTAATTAAGTATAAAAGAATGATTAGCTAGTAAAATGTATATATATATATATATATATATTAATTTTTTTTAATCAATTGACTCCATCTTTGATAGGATTTCGGTCTTAGAACATGGTTTGGGTAAAGGAGTAGGCTAACTAGCTAACCCGATTCAAGTCATCTCAGTCGGATTGGACTTAGCAAGTTCAAAAGATGCGGACTGTGTAAACTTAGGGCTACACAATATCTCTCCATAATATATCCCTAAAAAAATGAAAACAATGAGATATTTTTGAAAGTTTTTGATTCTTTTTTTCATAAAAGTGAAAAAAACAAGTTCATAGTTACTTTTGAAAGCTTTGTAAAAAGCGGAAATTACCCTATTTATGCAAAACCAATTTTCCTTTTCATTTTTTCCTTTTTATACTTTTTGATGCTGATTTTTATTTATTTTATTTTTTTGCTTTTTTATATTTTAATTTTATTTATATTTTTTTTAGAAATATTTTTAATGTCATATTATCATAAATATAATATATATATAAATACATAACATATACATATTATCTACCAAATATTTATAACATTTACATAATATATATCAAATATATACATAACATCTACCGAATATCTATAAAATATTTACATAATTTATTCAATATTTTTAAGTTTTTTTTTGTACATTTTATAATCACACAATATCTACATAATATACATACAACATATACAATAAATATATAACATCCACACAATATCTACTAAATATCTATAATATCTACATAATATACACTAAATATATATAGAATATCTATCAAATATCTACATAACACCTATATAACGAAATTAATATTTTTTTAGCTTTATATATTTTATCTATAATATATAAAATTTATTTAAAAATAATGATTTTTGTTAATATATTTATATATTTATACTTTTTTTTAGTATTATTTGTTATTTATAGTGAAAATTAAAATTTTTCTTCATAAATTTAATATATTTTATTTGTTGAAAATATAATTTTAAATATTAATTTTTATTATTTTATCTAAATATTTTTTTTAATAGTAAAGTTAGAAAAAAAAAGATAAAAATTAAAGTAAAATATTGATTGTAGAGAAAAATATGATATTTTTGAAAAACAATCTTGTTTTAATAAAGAACAATGCATTTTAAAATTTTAAAAATATAATTTTTTTAAAGTATTTTTGAAAAAAAAAAGACTTTTTTTAGTAGTTTTGTAAATGTCTCTTGTGAAAATTCCATTTGAAAAAAATGTGAATGACTTGATTTTACTTTAGGCCATAGACTATGGGTTGGGCTAAGCTACAGGTTATTCATAAGGATTTTTATAAAACTATCCGTAAAAAAATTATATATATACTATAAAAAAAATACATTTTCAAAAAAAAAAATGGATCAAATTTTCAAAAGCACCTCTATTCTCACTAAAATAAAGTTCTTTTTTTTTCAAAAATATCTCATCTCTCTTATTAGCTACAAATAATATTTTACTTCAATTTTTAATCTTTTTTTCAAACTTCACTATTAAATAAATACATTCCTATAAAAATAAAATTAATATTTTAAATTATATTTTCAACCAATAAATTGTATTAATTTTTTATAAAGGAAAATTTTTAATTTTAATTGCAGATAACAAATAATACTCATAAAAATAATATAAAAAAGTAATATATATATTAATTAAAATTATTAAATTTATTTTTTAGTATATTTTATATATTATACACATAAAAAATAAAGTTTAAAATAATATTAATTTATTATGTAAATATTGTGTGGATATTGCGTATATATCATGTATATATTATGTAGATGTATGTAGATGTTATATGTATATTATGTATTTATTGTGTATGATATGTGTATATTATGTGTATGTTATATAGATATTGTGTGTATACAAAATTAAAACAAATAAAATTTAAAAAATTATTAAATAAATTGTATAGATGTTGTGTATTATGTATATTATGTATATATCTATATTTATTGTGTGTATTTTATGTGTTATGTATATATTTATATTTTTATATGTATATTGATTTATTGAGAATATGACAATATTAAAATTAACTGCAAATAAAAAAATATAAAAAATGTCACAATCGTAAAAACTAAAAAAAAAAGCGCACAAGGGATTTAACAAAAAAAAAATTACCCTATCAAATTTCACTAATACATTTAAGACTCCACTAACCTTAAATAGACCTTTTTTTTATATATAAAATTGCCCTTTAATAACATAAGCCCATCCATTCCTATTCCTAAAAACATGTCTCCACTACTTTGTTATTTCAAAACTCCCGATTTTCTTCTTCTCATCTTCTTCCTCCATTTCAAAACCCTAGATTCTCTCAAAACTCTATTTCTCTCTAGCGAAGTAAATCTATAGCGAAGCAACTCTCTCTCTCTCTCTCTCTCTCTCTCAAGTGGTTGTGAAAGTTTAAGCATCTCCTTCTCTCTCTCTCTCATCTCTGTTACGAAATCCAATTTTCAACCTGTATCTAATGGGTTTTTCACATATGTGGTTTTTTAAAGAGAATGATGAAATAAGTATGATTTTTGATGCTCAACTTTTATAGTGCTAATTTAAAATTATTTTATATGCATGTATGAAGAATATCTTACTGACGCTATTTGAATGGGTTTTTACATGGTTTTTTTAGAGAGAATGTTTATTCATTGTAAAAGATTAGCTCTTGATATTTTGAAGTCATATTTTGAAATTATTTAAAGAAATATATGTTGTGAGTGACTATTATGGTTAGGTTTTCATTGAGTTACAATGATTTGTTATTGACTATCAATGTTGGAATTTTAGTTGGATTTTTTTATTGCATTTTTATTTTCAGTCATTCATTATTGTGATTTTGATTTGTATTGAATGGTCGTGGATTGTCATTAGCTGTTAGGTTATGATATTGACTGATCTGAGTTAATATGTTTTCGTATATGATAAGTATTATGCAATATAATGTATAATGTATAATGTTGTATAATGTAGGTTGTTAGTCTTCATGATATGTGTAACTACAGGATGATATGAGACGAAATGGATTGATATGGTCAATATAGGTTACTTGTGAGTATTAAGGGATTAAAAGATGAATTATTTTGTGTTTTGTGTTATTTAGCTGTTGAATATAGTCAGGGTATGTGTTTTTGTAAACTGATATAGATTGATTTGTGTTGATATCAATTGATAGGGACTACTATAACATCAATTGTATTTGCTATTTAGGTGTTTTAAATATTGAAGAAATGTGGTTTATTCGACTGATATGTGTTGATCTTTCTTAATATGGGTTGATATGTGTTGATACGATTTGATATGAATAAATAAAAATATTTTTTTATGTTTTTTTATCTATTTTAAATGCTTAAGAATTGATATATATTGATTTTTATACTGATTTAGATTGATATGAGTTGACTTGGGTTGATATGTTTTGATATAGGACTACTAAAACATGAATCATTTGTGTTCTATATATTTATATGTTTTAAAAAAGTAAAGAAATGTGGTTTTATATATTGATTTGTGTTAATCTTTCTTGATATGAGTTGATATGTGTTGATATGGTTTGATATGGATGACTAAATAATGATTTTTTTTTCATTTTGTTTATGTTGTTATTTGTTTTAAATATTAAAAAAGTGTGTTTTGCGTATTGATATTAATTGATCTGTGTTGATGTGGGTTGATATGTGTTAGTGTAAGTTGACTTTGGTTGATATACTTTGATATGAGACTACTAAAATATAAAGCATTTATGTTTTAGATGTTGTTTATATGTTTTAAATAGTGAAAAAATGTGTTTTGTTGATTGATTAGTGTGGATCTTTGATGATATAGGTTGATATATCTTGATATGGTTTGATATGAGACAAATAAAATATGAATCATTTGTGATTTAAATATTGTTTAGATATTTTAAATAGTGAAAAAATATGATTTTGTTGACTGATTAGAGTTGATCTTTGATTATATGGGTTGATATGTGTTGATATATTTTGATATGAGACTCCTTATATATGAATTATTTGTGTTCCATATGTTGTTTAGATGTTTTAAATAGTGTAAAAATGTGTTTTTATTGACTGATCAGTATTGGTATTTGATGTTATGGGTTGATAAAGTTTGATATGCTTTGATATGAGATTATTAATAAATAAAGCATTTGTGTTTTAGATGTTGTTTAGATGCGTTAAATAGTGAAAATATATTTTATTGACTGATCAGTGTGGATCTTTGATGATATAAGTTAATATGTCATGATATGGTTTGATATGTCATGATATGGTTTGATATGGGACAACTAAAATATGTATCAATTGTGTTTTAAACATTGTTTAGATGTTTTAAATAGTAAAAAATGTAGTTTTGTTGACTGATTAGTATTGATCTTTGATGATACGGTTTAATATGGGCTGATAAGTGTTGATTTGTTTTGATATGAGATTACTTATATATGAATCATTTGTGTTCCATATGTTGTTTAGATATTTTAAATATTGCAAAATTTTGTTTTATTGACTGATCTATATTGGTCTTTTATGTTATGGGTTGATATAGTTTGATATGCTTTGATATGAGATTATTAATATGTAAAGCATTTGTGTTTTAGATATTGTTTAGATGTTTTAAATAGTAGAAAATGTGTTTTGTTGACTAATTAGTATGGATCTTTAATGATATGATTTGATATGTCTTGGTATGATTTGATTTCGGACAATTAAAATATGAATCATTTGTGTACTATATGTTATTTATTTGTTAAAAGAAGTATAGAAATTTTTTGCATGCATTAAATGGCAACAAGTTCTAGTACTGAACAATCTCTTGTGTGCCAAGATAAAGAAACGCTAAAAAAAACTAGCCTTGGAACTATATATACAAGAAGCCTCAAAAGGTGTAGGCTTAAAAAGAGGATGGCTACTCAAACAGAAGACAACAAAGCAAAGAAAGGCATATATGTGCTACTTCCCAAGGAAAACGATGATAAAGAAAATAAAAGAAAGGATGATGAAGATGTAAGTAAATATTGATATTTTAATTGTGAATTTTTTTAATACAATAATTTCATTTAATGATTAAATTTGTTAAGGTGCTCAAATATGTTATTCTAGAAAAAAGCTAGAAGCATAAACAAGTGAATACAGTTGGTTATGGATTGAAAACTATTCGTATGATTAGAGATGTTATCTGTGATGACAAAGATAAGGTATGTATTATATTAGTTGCTTTACAACTTAGTTATATAAAAAATATTGGCCTCCATTAATCCATATTTGTTTATTAATGGCGTATAATTATTTTGTAGGCGACAACATTTCACCATAACAAAGTGGGCCATCTTGTAAGTGTTGATGATAACATTTTTTAGCATTGGCCTTGAGCCTTGATTGATCCATTGGCTTTTCATTCAACAAGTGCTAAATCCAAAGCCATATGAGATATCATTCAAAAATAGGCAGTTCTTCATCCACTTTGGCTTGAAAGAGTATTGCTTAATAACTAGATTACAATACTTATGCATTGAGGATATGGATGTAGATAGCTAACCTCTAGTAGAAAAATATGGGAGATTAACCCATAAACAACTATATGAAGAATTCAAAGCTTGCAAGGATACAAAATTTCAAGTAAAATTAGGTGTTGCTTGCTTTGTAGAGTTGCTAATCATTGGAAAGAATGGTACTTCCAAAATAGACCCAAAAACACTTGCTCTTGTGGATGATTTGGGGCTTTTAATAGTATTGCTTGGGGTATGTGGGTTGGAAATTTTTGTGCCCACATTTTAAGAAATTGTTGATGAGGTTACAGGACAAAAATGCCAGCAGCGGCTATTCATTGACTGGATTCTTGAATGTGCTTTCTATATTTGCAATTGAGGTCATCCCAGCTCTTTTACTAATTGAGGTTAAAAAGATCTCTAATACATTCCCTCAGATGATTAACTGGAACTTTTGTAAGAAATATGCATATGCTCAGATATGGATAAAATTGGCGAATCAGGTATACAAAAAGCTTCCAAGTTTTTTTTTTATTTTTTTTAAGTTTGAATATATTTCATAACAACACATATTATACTATTAAATTATTTACTTTTATCTCAAATAATGCATAGGAACCGTACATCCAGATCTGCAAGGAATCAGAGCAGAAGAAGAACACAAGGAGCAAAGGGCATTCTTATACAGAAGGAGAAGAGGATTCATGAAAAAATTAGAACAACTTCAAAGAAAGAAGAACCTACTGACTCTGAGGTAATCCTTCAATTATGTTTAATGTAGTACGTGGTGCTATCAAATTTAAATGACAAAATAAATTTCCCTGAAATAAATTTCAACTTCAAAGAAAGAAGAACCTACTGACTCTGAGTTGCTAGAGAAAAAGAAAAGGATTCCTGCTCCAAATCAAAAGTACATTAGAGAGGAATGGACATTGGAGGGTAGAGGAGTACAAAGGGAGAGGACCAAACTTTTACAAGTACAATGTTGAAAGATGAAAGATGATATCTCCTATGATCCCGCACTACTACTTGACCCTTTATCTTCTCCATCTCCACAACAATCTTTAAGTTTTGATGTATGGTGGAAATTGCATTTCCACAAATATAAATTATAAGTCCATTATGGTTGTAGTAGTTTATTAGTCAGTCTAATTGAATTACACACTTTGTTGAGCATTTATAAATTTTATTTATAACAGTGAGCATAAAAAATATGACGAATTACCGTCGGACGAAATTTATGACTTCACAATTCGTAAAACAAACTTAAAAGCATTTTGGCATCGACTGAGGGTAAAGGATGCCTGGATTTCAAATGATGTAAGATTTCTTCAATTTAATCAAGTCATTAGATGAAATGAAATGGAGCTATATCTACAAATAAAATATTTTGGTACATGACTTATAGGAAATTGATGTCATCCTTTACTACGTGCAAAAAAAGTAGAAGTGTTATGCTGAATAATTTCACCAGTGTAAGATATATGGATCCTGCAACATAAATGCCATATTTTCTATGGGTATAGGAAATTTTAGGAGAAAAAGTGGAACCCTCCATCAAGTCTCCTAAAATTTGTGGAAGGTAAGACCTGTTATGAAAAGCATTTTAAAGACATAGATATGGTATATCTTCCAATGAACCACAAATGCCAACATTGGTTCCTTATCGAGATTAATCTACTCGAGAGAGAACTAATAATGTAAAGCCAATTGCTGAAATGTTGTCATCTGTGTTAAAAAATGTTGTCACATGTTTGCCACAACAAAAGGGGTAATATACCATATTATGATTTTTTTTATTTACTATATATATATATTTTTAAATCAATTTTTAAATACTTATGCATTGTTGCAGGACAGATTGCGAGATGTTCGTTGCTAAGTTCATTGAGCATTTTATGACGAAAGCCCTAAACTTTTAGCACTACAAACAACTTAAGGAAAAATTCAAATACAACACGATGGTTCATCTATGGGTCCGTGTGTCAAATAAGGGAGAGGGCGCATATTATAGTGAGAATGACAACAATGACAATGTCGAATATTTTTTGTAAGCCAACAAGGATGTCTAAATTTATATTGTAAATAAGTACATTTGTTGATTTAGATGTTGGATTATGTAAATCATAATTTTATTTTATTATTCATTTATAGGTTGAATTTATATATGTGCTATAAATTTCTGTAGTTTGTGTTTGTTGGAGCATTGGATGTTGTATTGATATATGTGCTACAAATTGTTGGAAATTTACAGGTTGAATGGATATACATGAAGTGAATATTGATTATGGAAATGGGGTAGATGTGTTACAAGTTGAGGAAAGTTGTTGATATTGATGTTTGGTTTTCTTTAATGTGCTTGATTACCATTCACAGGTTGTTTTGGAGGAATGTTGATATGGAAGTTTGGTTTTATTTGAAGTGTTTGATATAATTTCACAGGTTGCTCTGGATGAATATAGTTTGATATGGATATTTAGTCTTATTTGAATTGTTTGATATACTTTCACAAGTTGATTTGGATGAATTTTTATGCATGGATATTTGATAATTTCAATCCATATTAACACCTATCAATCCATATCATCTCATATCACTAGTATATTAGTCGGTATCTATCCATATCGAATCGATATCAATCCATATTAAAATATATCATGGCATACGATCTCATATCAATTGTATAATAAGTCATAACTATAGATATAAAATTATGTCTATCCATATCAATGCATATCAACCCATATCAATATATATCAACATATATCACTCGTATAATAACTCATATATATAGATAGAAACTTATATCTATCCATATCAATACCTATCAATCCATATCATTCCATATTACGTATATATTAATCGGTATCTATCCATATCAAAATATATCAAGACATATCATCTCATATCAAGTGTATACTAACTTAAAATAATAAATATAAACTTATATAGAATTGATATCAATACATATCATCCCATATCAGTTGTATATTAACTCTTATCTATCCATATCAACATTTATCACTTGTATAATAACTTTTATCAATAGCTCAATAATCTATCATAGCATTCCAACAATATATAATGTTTACATAATAGTTCAATAAACTACCATACAAGGCAACAACATTCATTAAGTGGTTAAATAGTTTTTGAATACAACAAATTGTACAACACATTATTTTTACTTTTTTAACACTCGTTGATCCTGACATGGTGAGTAAAGAGATGAGTTTTGACAAGTAGATCTATTATGGCAATGCTCAAGGAAACAACTGCACTTAAGTTGAGATTTTTCCTCACCTAAAGAAGGAATCTTGCATTTTTTCCACCTACTAGTTGATGTACGTACATTTGGTGGTTAAAGAGTGACATTGTGAATGTGCTCTGAAATAGACCAATCAGTGATATAAGAAATTGGAATTATGACTTATTTGTATGTTTCATACTAAGACTCATGTGAGTAATATGAAAAACACAACTCATAAGCATCGTAGATACTATTTCTAATAACCACAAGGGCATGCACATACGGGAGTTGATCTAATTGGAACTTCTTGCAACAACAAGTCTTCAGAGACATATCAATAATATGATTTTTCTTTGTGCCCTTAACATCATGTTTGTTGATGCTAGAAGGCTCCACCTACAAAATATCATTAACAAGTTTATATGATAATATTACAATTAATGATAGATGAGGAAGAATAAATAGAGAACCTTTACATTGAAAAAAATAAAGAGCTTACACTGAATTTTTATGCTCATATCATTCTCTTTCTTATTTTTTTTTTCAACATCCATTGTCATTTTATCCGTGGACTCCTCTGCTTTGCATCAACATTCATAAAAACATCTTTGACACATCTTTCTGACTTGTCAACAAATGCAGTAATTGGAAGCTCTTAGGCCTTCACAAGCGCAACATTGACTGATTCGGAAATATTAGTCGTCATGATGTTATACCTCCTTCTATATATATGAGACCACGTCCACCTATCAAGCCTAAAATCTTTTAGATATTCTTTGGCACCGGGTACTGAAATGCAAACACCATAAAAAATTATGGTGAAATCACTTATTTTCTAGGCTTTCAATGTTTTGCAGTAGTGCTTCTCAATGTCCTTGATTATATGTTTAAATTTGCATTTTAGGTTATTTAACAAGTGATATATGCAAATCCCATGGAATGCATTTAGGAAAACATATGTTATAGCCTTCTGAATACTTAGGTGCCTATTAGAAATAATAACATGATCTGGTCTTTCACTGAAGGCTTTCTTTAACCTCATAAGAAACCACGTCCATGATGCATAATTTTTCAAATCGCCAATCTCGAATTTATTACCCTTATATCCTATATACGTATTTTATATATACTGGTGTAATAGTAACATCCTTATTTTATAAAAAATAAAAAATATTATTAATTAATTAAATAAATTAAATAAATAATTTAAATGGAAAATTGAAGTATTAGAAGTGAAATAGTAAAGTACATATGTGAAATATATATGAAATATATATAGAGGGTGTTTATCAAAACTGGAGCTTTTCAGCTTATTGTGAATAAGTGATTTTTAGATTATAATCAGATTAAAAATAAACAGTTAAGCGTTTCTGTAAACTAATTAATAATCAGCTGATAATCAGTTAAGTATTTCTGTAAAATCAACTTATAATCAGTTTTTAATTGCAGAAACTGTCAAAATGACCAAACTGTCCCTGAGTTTATTTATTGTATAAAAATAATTTTTTAAATGTCAATTCAAAATTTATTTTGCAATAATAATAATAATAAAATTTATTTAATAATAATAATAAAAATAATGATGTTATCAATAAATTATACAAATAAAAAACTACCTTGTAAATATTACCAAATTAATTAGAATCCTAAAAATATTAATTAGAATCCTAAAAATAAAAGAATTTTGATGGGAACTAAAGTGTATAGGGTGGACAAATTTGAAATATTGAAGATTAGGTCGGGATAGTATGGTCTTTTACTTGGTCAAGTGCTTAAAAAAAAGTAGCAAAACCCAACTTTTAAAAACTGATTAAAATCATATTATAATCTACTATTTAAGTTTTCAGAAATACTTAAATAAACAACTTATAATCTAAAAACTGCTTATAATCAGTTTTGACCAGCTTTTAGGTTTTGAGAAACACCCTCATAACATATACAAAAGTCAACTTTTAAAGAAGAGAAGTCAAAAAGTCAAATGGCAAAGTTATAATTATGCTTTATAAAATTAAAATTAATTAAATAATTTAAAAACAAATTAATTATTGATGGAAGAGGTAAATTATAATTTTTTAAAATAATTAATTAATTAATTAAAGATATATTAAAATAATATATATGGCCTTGGATTTAAGTGGAAAGAAAAAGAAAATCAAAATTTAAAATCTTCTTCTTCTTCTTCATAGAGGCCGAACCTCCATTAGAGGGCAAGAGAGATTTTTTCTTCTTCCAAACATCAAAAATTAAAGAGATTTCAAGGATTTAAGTGGAGTTTTGGAAGTTTCTTCTTCACTTGGTAATCTTCTTTACCAATTTTTCAAGTTCTATGGAAAAGTATGAATATGTTGATTTTGAGTTTTATATTAGCATGATTTAATTGCTTGTTTGGGTATGAAAGATACTATTTTGATTAGTTATTAATGATTCTTGAGTTGGATAGGAGAAAAGATTAATTTTGAATTGAGTTTGGTGAAGGAGATAATTTTAGGGTTATGTGCGATTTGGACTTTTTCAATCGTGCATTTTAATTGTGCAAATGGATTCCAAAGATGTTGTTTTGATGCATAAATAAGGATTCTTTGGTTAAATTATAGATTTAATCAAGTTTGGTTAGAGATTGGGAAAGGTAGTATTGAATTTAGCATTTTGGAAGGGAATTTTCAAAGTATAGTTGTTTGTTTGATTTTAATGAATAAATCATGTTATTAAATGATATAAATGATAAAAATAGGCTTGAATTAACTTTTGGAATGAGTTAGAATGAATAATTGAAAATGAAGAGGTTATGACACATTTTAGGGTTTTATATTTGAAATGCCTTGACATGTGATTCTAAATGATTGTAATTGCTCACATTTTGAATAGGCATTAAGAGGAAGTGATTTGCCCAACCTTAGTGTTGAAGGACAAGTTGGAAGTGAAAGTTGGAGGGTGATTTTTTGCTTGGATTTGATTGATAATTAAGTATGTATAAACTTTTGATAATTTAGATATATTTGCATTAAATTTAGCCTAACACATTTTGGATGAAAAATGTGTTAAGCTACTTGGCAACTTTAACATTCATATACAGCATGTTATAACATATGAATTGTTGAGTATGCATTATGTGCGTTATATAAAGCCATTATTAATGGCTAAAATGAATGAAATGTGGTTTATATGAATTATGTGAGAATGACCTAAAAATATTTGGCTAATATGTTTGTAATGTTAAATGAAATACATTAGAATAAAGTAATGAGATATGATGAATTAAAGTGATTTGACATTGATATGAATGAGAAAAATGAGAAAATGAGGCAATGTGATGAGAAAATTTGATTATAAAAATATGAATTATTTGTGTGCCTTTATTCAATTTTCAGAGTTTTATATTTGACAGTATGCCTATGAGATTATTCTCATTATTTGCCTTCGGGGCTAGTTACTGGGCATCACTTATTTATGATTTGCCTTCGGCCTAGATGCTGGGCATCACTATGACTTGCCTTCGGGTCAGATGTTAGGCATCACTTGCCTTTAGGCTAGACACTGGGTGTCAATATGGACTAAAATAGTAACTCTGAGATTTGAATAATATATTAGATTATTTGGGCTCATGCTTGTGTATGTGTTAATATGAAATATAAAAAGATTAAAGATTATGTTGTAAGTTGGAATTGTATGACACATTGTGAAATACCATGAAATATTATAATGCATTGTCATTGTTTTTAAGTTTTATTATTATCAATATTTGTACCGCTAGGCTATTAGTTTAGCGCGATTGTAATTCATTGCGCAGGTGACAAGGTTGATCCAGTAGATCCAAAGAGTTATTCTAGACCTAGTAGGGTCTAGCTTTGGGGTTGATTTGAGTTGATTGTTTCTGCCACAGGGACAAAGCCGGTTGCCACTATGTATATATTTTATTTTATAGTACATTTTGTTATTATGTATATTATATTTATGCTTTTGAGAATACTGTATATTATTAAGAACATTTTGAATAAATTATATAATGTGGGATTGTGTATATGTGTTGATATATATATATATGTATATGTATATGTATATGTACAAATATTTTGAGGAAATATGAAGAAATTGAGAAGTTGGGGTGAAATGTTGATTTATTTTTATTGGGAGTGCATTTTTATGCAGGTTGTGTATTGTTGACATTTTGGGATGTCCAAATTACAGAAAGAAAAAAACTCTGGAGAATTTTTTCAGAGATTTTTATATAAAAGGCTTATTTTGGGAATCTATAATTAGTAAAGAATATTTTATGATTATTTAAATATATATTTTAAAGTGTTTGAAAATTTAAATTGGGAATATAAAATTTTTTATTAAACTGGGTTGTGACATTCTTATACTTTATATGTGTATTTTATATATACTGGATGTATGTATTATATATATAGGGTATAAGGGTGTTACATTTATTTTGGTATTAGAGCCTAGGTTTGAGGTTCTCTACCTAGGTGGGCTTTTAGAGAGAGAAAATGAGAATTTTAAATATGGTTTTAAATTATGATACATGCATTGGCACTGGCATTTTATCTGATCCCTGATGTGGCAATTTTTGTTGTATTTCCAGATATAGGTAGTCTCTAGGACGCACCAGTCTGCAGAGGGTAGTGCTGAGAGTATCGCTCCAGATGAGGGTAGAGCTGGAGCTAGTGTTGAGACTGCTAGAGAGGCATCTGCATCTATGCCAGTTAGACCAGCAATTGAGGAGGTTCCGCCGAGCTGGATACAACATATGGTGGAGCTGCTCCTACAGACTCTGGTTTAGCACCCGCAGCTGCCACCACAACCACATCTGCAGTAGTATTTGCTAACTCAGAAATATAATAAGTTGAGAAAGTTTGAAGTCATATATTTTGTCGGCACTACAGATCCGGCTATAGTAGAGTAATGGCTAGATAGGGCCCAGAGAGTGTTCATACAGTTGCAGGCTAGTCTGGGGAAGAAGCTTGATTATGTTAGATCTCTTATGCAGAGGGATGCATATTAGTGGTGGAAGATGGCTCCCCATGGGACAACTAATCCACCAGTGCTGACATATGCTGATTTTCTGTAGGAATTCGAGAAGAAATATATTCCTAAAGACCATAAGGATGCTAAAAAGATGGAGTTTCTGAATTTGAGGTAGGAGATGAGGACAGTGACAAAGTGTGAGATAGAGTTCATTCGACTGAGCCAATATGCAGAGTTGATTATATCAGATGAGGTTGACTGGTGTCAGAAATTTAAGGAGGGGCCGAGACCATCTATCATGTGTCTAGTGATAGGCTCTAGGTATGATGATTTCTCTAGGTTGGTTGCAGCTGCCAGGAGTATAGAGAAGGCACAGGGACTTTACAATAGCTGTCAGAGCAGAGGAGAGCAGAGCTAGGAGACCCTAGGATGAGGCAGGGTCTTAATCATCGAAGAGAGGTTGAGGGGGATATATTTAGAGGTTTAGTAGGAGCTAGGGGCAGCCTGGCAAGTCGTCACAGCAGTAGAGGCTGAGATAGAGACCTGTAGCCTTTGTGACTAGTGCCCCAACCTCAGTGACCTTGAGACCTGCTCCACCTATCTGTGCTCAGTGTGGTAGGGCACATGGAGGTGTCTTCTGGAGGACTGGTACATCAATAGTATGTTTCAGATGTGAATCACCAGACCATTTTATTTGAGACTATCCAGAGCCATCAGATGATAGACAGACAGATACAACGGTGTCTATACCCAATGTCAGAGGGGTCATGGTGGCAGAGATTTTGGTAGAGGTGGTAGACCAGGGTCTGGTCAGAGAGGAGGTTCTAAATCAGGAAGTAGACTAGAGGATGTTGGGCCATCACATCGTGTTTATGTGATGCAGAGGCAGCCAAATGCTTCAGTTCTGTAGACCCTTAATTTTTACCTTATTTGGCACTTCAGTTCTGTAGACCCTTAATTTTTTATCCAATCTAGTCCGATATTTTTAAATAGTCCAAAATAAAATTTTTATGGTATTTTAATATTTATTATTTATTTTAATAAAATAATATTTATTTTAATAATATTTATTACTGATAATATTTATTTTTAATAATGAAAATAAAAATAAAAAAATCGGCAACGGCAGAATCGGCTATGAAAGTTGCGACGAATTAGCTTGGGCCAATTCGCCGTAGGAGTGCCTGTGACGAATCAGTGCCCCAACCTCTGGCCTCGTAGTTGGCCCTCGCAGATCCTCCTAGCACCCATGCCAATCCTCGCCAGCCTGCAGGAATTCTCGCAGGCCCAGCAGCATGCTCGCACGCCAATCCTCGCAGCACGCAGGCCCAGTGCCCCAACGTGCCAACGCGTTGTCCGATTTTTGCCAAAACCTTATTTTACTCAATTTTAATTTAATTTCCTAGACAGTTTTATTTTCTTAACCAATTAGTATTAGGTTTTTATTTTTTTTATAAATACCACATTAAAACACAGAAAAAAAAGAGAAAGGAATTTGATTCGGCCAGAAGGGAATTGATTCAAGAATTATTTGAACTTTTTACCAATTGATTCAAGGAATAGAGGAAACAAGCAATAAGAAAGCAATAAGAAATGATCAAGGCAGCAAGCAATCATCTGCCTTGGTGTTAAGCGCGGCCAAGAATTTTGCCAATAATTTTTGTTGGAGCCTTCAAACGCAGGTATGTGTATTTAAATTTTGATTTTAACTCTCATCTAGTAGCAATTGATACATCAAAATTGATACCTGCAATTGGATAGTGGTTTTTAAAATTTTAAAATTCACAGTATCTAATTTAAGAGCTTTAATCTATTTAATTCAAACCCTAATCACTCTTTAAAACCTAAATCTCAAGTTCTGCTTTCTTAAAACAAAAACCTTAATTAGTTCTTTTTTCACTTAAGTATTACAGTAGCTTAAGCTTTCATTAAATAATAATAATAATTACATTTTTCCAAATTATCACAGTAGCCTATTCTTGCCAAATACTTAACTTCTAAATCCTATTTATATACAACTTTTGAAACCTTAAATCCAAAACATCAATTCTTTATATTTAAACCCTAATTTATTTCAAACCTAATCTTTGATTCAAACATCCAGTAGCCATATTATTTCTTTTATATTAAATATTTCTCAATTGACTAATCCAGTAATTAAAAAATCCTAATTTTTAAACATAAAACCCATGAAATCCTAATTTTATTTAAGAGACCCTAATTAATGCATAAACCCTAAATTTATATACTTACTGCTTTATTTAAGTTAGATAAATGTTTATTATATATTTTGATTGATGTTTCATATCCTTGATGAATAATTTACTTGTGATGAATGGTTGGTTATTTTTATTTATTTGCTTTGGTTGCAAAATATTATAAGAGGTATGTTTCCATGTTTTGGGTACCTCATATTGTGGGCATCATGTAATTTAGTTTATTTTAAAGATTTTGGATCAATATAAAGGATACGTTTCCACCTTTCGGTAGGTGTCCTATTTAGTTCTAGATTTTAAATGATGTAAGGACATGTTTTCATCCTCGGATGGGTGTCCATTTATTTATTTTATTTGGACATTGTTATGATTTTAATAAAGTATTTATTTATTCTTATGACCGCATGTAGTATGGATAATATCATTATATTTAAGAATTTTATAATATTAAGACCTGCAAAGGCGGTCGGTTCCAATGAACTGGGCATTGTGGGGCTGCTGGGTCATTTCTCACCTTCCCCACATGTACCCAACTTTCCGAATCCATTAGGTTTGGGGATTCCTTAGGAATTGAGTAATCTACCCCTTTCTTTTTCCCGACCCATCCGGGTGGCAACTCCATTTTCCCTAGCTTAGGCCCGTGTTCTCTAAGGCCCTAAGCCTAAACAGTGTCGAAGTCACAAGAACCATTCCACCAGGAGTGAGGGCGAAAATCCCCACTCACAAGTTCATGCATTGATAGACCCTAGGTTGACACATTCATACATCGGTGAATCCATACTATCTATGAGTGACATGCATTTGGAGTCCCTAGGATTTGATGTATTGGTTACTAATCTTTTAGGGCATAGTGTTGTATTAGCAGGGTGTCGAGATAATTCAGTTGTTGTTCAGGATGAGGAGTTTCTCGATGACCTGATTGAGATACCTTTTAGGGAGTATAATTTAATTTTGGGCATGGATTGGTTATCCAAGTATAGGGCTATGGTAGACTATCAGCAGAAATGTGTTACTCTGAGAACACATGATGGAAGAGATTTGGTAGTATCTAGTGAGCAGAGACACCTTTCATCCATATTTATTTTAGTTGTATCAGCTAAGAGGATGATCCGGAAGGAATGTAAGGCATAACTGGCTCACATTGCAGATACAAGAGCAGTGATGTCCCAGCTTGACAGTATACTTACAGTTGTCGAGTTTTCAGATATTTTCCCTTATTAGTTGCCAGGGTTACTTCCTAAGAGAGAGATGGAGTTTGGTATCAATCTGATGCCTGGTACCACTCTCATCTCCATCACCCCTTATCGGATGGCACCTACAAAATTAAATGAGTTAAAAGTGCACTTGCAGGAGATGCTTGATAAAGGGTTCATCCGTCCTAGTGTGTCACTGTGGGGAGCACCTGTCTTGTTTATGAAGAAGAAGGATGCCACCTTGAGATTATGTATTGATTATAGGTAGTTAAATAAGGTGACCATCAAGAACAAGTATCTTTTACCTAGAATAAATGATCTCTTTGATCAGTTGAAGGGAGCGACAATATTCGCTAAGATTGATTTGAGATTAGGGTACCATCAGTTGAGAGTTAGAGATGCAGATGTACCCAAGATAGTTTTTTGCATGAGGAATGGGCATTATGAATTTCTGGTGATGCCCTTTGGACTGATGAATGCACCAGCGGCATTCATGGATTTGATGAACATGGTGTTTAGACCATACTTAGACTAGTTTATAGTGGTCTTTACTGATAATATTCTAGTGTATTCTGGTAATAAGGAAGATCATGATAGGTATCTACGGATTATATTATAGACTTTGAGAGAGAAGTTGTAATATCCCAAACTATACCCTAAAATTTTAAAGTGTTAATTTTTGTATTGGATTAAATAATTTAAAGTGTATATGTATTGTATATGGAGATAAAAAAAATATTATATACATTATGTCTTTTTGGTCAAAAGATATTTTGATTAATTAAATGGATTTGTTTAATGTTAGTGGAAGATGATGTTAGTGGGTGATTATTATATTGTTTAAGTGTATGGTGGAGAGTAATTTGGGGAAAAGTGGTTTGGTTGAAAGAGAAGAGTGTTGACTTTCTTTCTTTCTTTCTTTCTTTCTTTCTTTCTTCTTCTTCTTTCATCTTCATCTTCTTCTTTTCTTCTCTTTGGTCAGCCACCCTTAGCAATCAAAGGAAAAGAGATTTTGTTGCTTCCAAGCTTAAGAGATTGAAGGTTTTCAAGAGATCAAGTTGGAATTTTAAGGACTTTCTTCACTTTTGGTAAGTTTCCAACTTGTTTCTTGGTTTTCTTTTGAGTTTGTGTTCTTGGGTTTGTTGGATGGTTGTTTTGATATATTTGAGGGTTGTGTTGTTTTGTTGACTTTGATTTTGGGTTTGGGTTGAAGAGAAAAAAAAAGGGTTGAGTTTGGTGAAAGATGCAAGTGTGTGGATTATGTGATTTTTGAGTTGTGAATATGGTTGTGTTTGTGTTAGATGTTTGTAATTGAGTTGTTTTAAGGTTTACTCAAGTATTATATGGGTTGTTGATGGTTTTGGTTAAGTTTGTGTATTGTTGTTATGGCTACTAGAAGATGATTGTGGGTTATGGCTTTGTTGGTGTCGATTTCAAGGTTTTTGGCCTGACATGCCCAGGAGCTCGGCCATGTCTTTGGGCGTGTCGTTGGTTCTGTTTTCTGGGTTGATGACACGAGCAGTGACATGCCCATGTCACTGAGCGTGTCACAGTTTTTGTGTTGGAGGAGGATTAACATGGCCAGTGACACGCGCATGTCACTGAGTGTGTCATAGCTACTGTGTTGTTGGTTGATTGACACGTCCAGTGACATGCCCATGTCACTGAGCGTGTCATAGCTTCTGTATTGGAGGATGATTGACACGGCCAGTGACATGCCCATATCGCTGAGCGTGTCAAAGCTTCTGTGTTGTGGGTTTAGGGCACGGTGAGGGAAATGCCCGTGTTGTTGAGCGTGTCAAGTGTAGAGTTTGCCCTAGATAGTTCTCTTTCTTATTTTCTTATGTGTATCTCTAAGTGAGTGTGTGTGATCACCTTTGGATTCAGTTTTGAAGAGATTTGAGCTACCTTAATTCAAGTGTTGAGAGTTATCTTGGAAGAGGAGTTGATAGAGTGGTGTTGTTGCTCTTAAAGGTAAGTACAAACTTTGATTGATTGCATACATTTATATGACATTGGGACTTAACACATTTAGTTGAGAAATGTGTTAAGTTACTTGATATATTGTTGATAAATGAGTTAGATGTTATGATATGCATAATGTGAATTATGTTGATGTAATAATGCAATTGAGTAATGTATTGTAAATGAAAATAAATGTGCAAAAAAGTGATATGATATGTGAAAACATAATGTAACCAATCAATATCGATATAAAAGAGAAGAATGAGAAAAATGAGAAAAGATGATATACTAAGGCAATGAGAGTTTGATTATAAGAAATGAATTGTGAAAGAGATTGATAATGAGATAAATGAATTAAATTGTGTGCCTAGTATGTTATTTAATTTTTAGAGTTCTAGGTTTGGCAGCATGCCTATGAATCGCTGGGCAGGTGAAAAGACCAGGTCATAAGCCGAGCCCAGCTGAAAAATGTGAAATATGATGTTTTTGAGGTGAAAAGACCGGGTCGTAAGCCTCAAAAACTGTAACAGTCTAGCCGGGTTGAGGACCAAGATACTGGCGCCCTAGTGTCTAGCTGGGTTGAGGTCCAAGAGACTGGGTCTGTTACATTATCCATGGATATATATATCGCCTACGGGCTTGATGAATATGATTATGGACCAAAGCAGTAACTTTGAACTTTGAATAGCATATTAGATCCTTTTTGGGCCCATGCTTGTCTTTGCTTTAATGTGAACTATGAAATGTGATGCAAATAATTAATATATTGAGATATAATGCTATAAGTTAATATATTCATATATATTGTGTATGAGCATCGCATTGATTTTTATTGAATCAAAGTTTGTACCACTAAGCTTTCTGCTTAGCGCAATTGTGGTTCTTCAAGCAGGTGACAGGGTAGATCCGGTTGTGCCGGAGAGCTCATCTAGACCGAGTCGAGTCTAGGCTTGAGTTTGTGAGAGCAGTGTTGAGTTGTGGACATCAAGATCAGAGACGAACTGCCAGCATGTATAAATTCTATAATTTTGTATACATTGATTTTGATATATATATACATATGTATTTTCCGCTGCTTATTTAACAAATATTTTGAACAAACTGTTTTGGATAAACTTTTGGATACTAATGTTATATATATATGTATTTTTAACGAAGGAATGTTTTATCTATTACTATTTATAATATAGGTTAAATATTTTAAGTTTATTCGGACTGACTTATGATACTTATATGTTAAAGATTAAAGTTTGGTTTGTTTGGAAATTAACCGTGGCACTCCTTTATCCGGTATACATATATCGCGTGTTGTGCATGTGTATGCGATGTGCGTATATTGGGTGTAGGGGTGTTACAGAAGCAGTTGTATGCTAAGCAATCTAAGTATGAGTTCTGGCTTGATCATGTGACTTTTCTATGTTATGTGGTATTAGCAGAGTGTATTAGAGTTGAGCTGAGTAAAGTCAAGGCTATCTTGAATTAGAGTCCACTAAAGAATGTGATAGAGTTTAGAAGTTTTCTGGAATTGGCAGGCTATTATCGTCGGATTGTGAAGGGTTTTTCAATGATAGCTACACCACACACTAGATTGCTTCGAAAAGGGGTTAGATTTGTATGGACAGATCAGTGTTAGACAAGTTTTGAGTAGTTGAGGGATATGTTGACTCAGTCTCCTGTCATTACCCTGCCTGTTGAAGGTAAGCCCTATGTGATATACAGTGGTGCTTTACATAGTGGTTTAGGTTGTGTTCTAATGTAGGAAAGTAGAGTCATTGCTTATACATCCTAACAGTTGAAGCCTCATGAGCTAAATTACTCGACTCATGATCTGGAGCTAGCAGCCATAGTTTTTGCATTAAAGATTTGGCGACATTACTTATATAGGGAGAAATTTTTCATTTATACAGATCATAAGAGTTTAAAGTACTTGGGTGTCCATAAAGAGTTGAATTTGAGACAGAAACGGTGGTTAGAATTGAAAGACTATAACTGCTTAATTGATTATGTAACACCCCTTCCCGACCTACGTGTGTAAGCTGAGTAGAGGAACCACACTATCCTAATGTTGCTACCAATTTTACTTAGTCAAATTTTAGTTCCGATTTTTACAGAAATTTTGCCATAGTTTCACCTAGAAATTGAATCCAAAGTGTCGACAAAACTGGTTTTTTTCTGATTTTTGAAAACATTTTTACACAAACTAATGCAAACAAAATCATTCTCAGTACACTCCCAATAAATCCCCCTTATAACCTCAACTACAACTTGCAAAAAGGATTTACACTTCTAGTACAAAATAAAGTAAAGGTTTATTATGAAACACAGTAGACAAAATATTTGTTCACTATGCAGCGGAAAGTAACAATATTTACAAATTCATATACATCAAAACTTCAGTTTTACAAAACATAAAATTTATACATGTTTGGCAGTTAGTCTTCGATCTTTAAGCCCACTATTCACACTTCAAAATCTAGACTCGACTCGGCCTAGAGGAACTCTCTGGTTCTTCCCTGTCACCTGCACGATGAACCACAATCGCGCTAAGCCCACGGCTTAGTGATACAAACAACCATAATATTATGCCTTAATGCAATGCCAATGTCACACAATCAAGTTTCATAAACAATTCAAAAGAATATTATATTTCATAATCTTACATTATTTAATAATTAATCAAAACATTCATGATTCACATTGAAAACAAAGACAAGCATGGGCCCAAAATACACTAATATGTTATTCAAAGTTCAGAGTTACTGCTTTGGTCCATAATCACAATCATCAATACATTTATCCATGGATAATCAACAAGATTTGAGCTTATGACCCAGTCATTTCACTCAATCTAGTTTCAATAATTTGTTTTTGAGGTTTACGACCTGGTCATTTCACCCCAAAAACATCACATTTCACATTTTCTAACTGGAATCGGCTTACGACCCGGTCATTTCACCTATCCAGTGATTCATAGGCATACCGCCAAAACCAGAACTCTGAAAATTGAATAAACATATTAGGCACACAATCATTTTATTTATCTTTTTTTTCAATCTCTTTTCATTTCATTTCTCATAATTAATTAGGCAACCATGCCTCCATTATATATCTCATTTGCATCATCATAGCCAACAACCATGGCATCATATCTCATATGATCTCAAATCACAATAAAACAATTCTTCATAACATCATATCTTTCACATTTCATTTCCATATTTCATTTCATCATCATATAAGCAAATATGTTTCAACCATCTCATATTATATTTCAAATCACATTAATCAGTTCATTATTCAAATGGATATAATCAATGGCATTAACACATATTTTACATGCTCATCACAACATTCACATATTACCAAACATAATGTGATTTTTAATAATCATCAACAATGCATTAGGTTCCTTATCACATTTACAATCAAATGTGTGTCAAGTCTCAACATCACATGAATGTATGCAATAGTGTAGTTTGAACTTACCTTAAAACCAACTCACACCAATCTATACACTTACTCTTCCAAGAATCCTCAACACTTAGGTTAGGGCAACTCAACCTCTTCACAACCTAATCCAAAAGGAATATTAGCAAAATGACCATATGAATAGTAAATTCTGGTTTTAGACTCAACTTTATCCTTATTTTGAAAAATTGTATAAAATAATCTACTTGACTAAAAACTCTAAAATTTTTTACAGAACTTAATTTTACATCTTAAAATCATTCCTTTAAAATTTCATATCAAACTGAACACAAAATCTTGGTCAAATAGTTCACCCAACCAGACTGCCCCAATTGCCCTGCATCCTTGCAGCAGTTCTCAACTTTGTGAATTCCATAAATTAAATTCAATCAACGTGGTTCCAAATTATTTAGACTCACTAAGCAACAACATATCCAAAATTCAATTGGATATTATTTTTCTACATTTTATTAAAAATCCCGAAAGATAGCTGTCTCAGTTAAAGTACCTGCTGGAACAGGTCTAATAAAAATAATCTTTCCAAAATCATAACCATTCCAAAATCGAATCAACATATTTTTCAGTCATTCTAGACTCATAGAGGCACAACATATCAAAAATTTACTTCAAGAACATTTTTCTATATTTAATTAAAAATTATACAAGTCACAGCATTTACTAATTGTAAAACAGAAAAATTCCAACTTCACTAAACACAACTCTTACTCTTTCATCACCAACACCAACCTAACTTCTTATCTTTAATTCCATTTCAACACTTTTACACACACCATACACAAACACACTCCAACCATCAACAACACTCCATCAAACTCAAACAAAATTCCAAATAGAACAAGAGAAATCAAGAGAAAACTTACCAAAAATGATGAACTTCTTGAATTTCCAACTTAATCTCTTGAAAACTCCTTCAATTTTGAGTTTGGAACAAACAAAACTCACTCTTGCTCTCTTGCTTTAGATGGCCGGCCAACAAAAGGGAAAGAGAAGAAAATGAACAAGTGAACGAGATAAAGTCAAACTTCTCATCTCTTTAAACCTCCACCAAGCATTTCAAAAAGAAAATTACTTAAATACCCTCATCTATTTATTTTAACTTCCTTTCACTTACATGCCCTTTTTAGTAATTTCATAATTAACAAAATAAATATCTTCTTCCTTTGACCATCCATTTGACTTGTATATATGTTATATATATTTCCATATATACAACATATACACTCTCTTTTAAATTCTTTTCTCTTTCCAATTACACGTATACATTTTAATTCAAATAAAACAACAATTATATCAAAACTCCTAGGGCACACTTTGGGATATTACAATTCTCCCCCTCTAAAAAGAAATTTCGTCCCCGAAATTACCTGATATTATGTCTGAAACAGTTGAGGATACTAATCTTGCATTGCTTGCTCGCTCTCCCAAGTTGCCTCTTCTCTCCCATGATTCTTCCATAGAACCTTCACTAATGGCACTTTCTTATTCCTCAACTCTTTCACTTCATGTGCCAAAATAGCAACTGGTTCTTCTTCAAATGTCAAATCCGGACTCACTTCAATGGATTCAACTGGCAAGATATGAGACGGATCTTATCTATACCTCCACAGCATAGAAACATGGAATACATTATGGATTCTATCTAACTCAGGCGACAAAGCAAGATGATAAGCAACTGGCCCAACTCTTTCTAATATCTCATACGGTCCAATGAAACGAGGACTTAGCTTCCCTTTTCGACCAAATCTCAATATCTTTTTCCAAGGAGACACTTTCAAAAATACTTTATCTCCAACATCAAACTCTATGTCTCTCCTCTTCAAATCTGAATAAGACTTCTGTCGGTCTGAAGCTGCTTTCAACCTATCCCGAATCATCTTCACTTTTTCTTCAGCCTCTTTAATCAGATCAGGACCAACCAATTTGCCTTCCCCAACTTCATTCCAACATAGAGTCGTTCTACATTTTCTTCCATACAATGCCTCAAATGGTGCCATTCCAATACTGGATTGATGACTGTTGTTGTAAGCAAATTCTACAAGTGGCAAAAATCTGTCCCAACTTCCAGAGAAATCAATGACACAGCTTCTCAACATATCCTCAATAATCTGTATCACTCTCTCTGACTGTCCATCTGTCTGCGGATGAAAAGCAGTGCTAAAATGCAATCGAGAACCCAAAGCACCATGTAAACTCTTCCAAAATCTTGAAGTAAATCTAGGATCTCGATCAGACACTAAAGAAATTGGGACTCCATGCAACTTTACTATCTCATTGATGTATAATTCAGCTAACTTCTCAAGTGAAAAGTCCATCCAAATCGGAAGAAAATGAGCTGTCTTTGTCAACCTATCAACAATCACCCAAATGGCATCATGCTTCCTCTGTGTCATAGGCAAACCAGACACAAAATCCATTGTGATTCTCTCCCATTTCCATTCAGGCACCGTTAAAGGTTGAAGCAACCCTGTTGGAACTTGATGCTCAGCTTTCACCCTCTGACAAGTGAGACATTTGGACACAAATTCTGCTATGTCTCTCTTCATACCAAACCACCAATAATGCTGTCTCAATTCATGGTACATCTTTGTACTTCCCGGATGCATAGCAAAAATTGATTGGTGTGCTTCCTCCAAAATAACCTTTTTCAAACTATCATTATCAGGAACACACAATCTATCCTTAAACCAAAGGCTACCATCACTTCTCACAAAGAAATCTTGGCTCTCCCCATTTTGGCAATCTGAAATAATCTTCTGAATTTTCTCATCTGTCAATTGAGCCTCCTTAATCTGATCCAACAATACTGGTCTCAATTGCAACTGAGCCAACAATGCACCATCATCACATGCTTCAAAACTAGCATGTAACGCTCTCAACTCAACAAGCAACGAGAGCGAATAAACAGCCAAACCTGCCAGAGACTTCCGACTCAAGGCTTCAGCAACTACATTTGCCTTACCAGGATGATAATCAATCAAACAGTCGTAGTCTTTGATCAGCTCTAACCATCGCCTTTGCCGAAGATTCAGCTCTCTCTGGACACCCAAATATTTTAAACTTTTATGATCCGTATAGATAAAACATTTCTCCCCATACAAGTAGTGTCGCCAAATCTTCAAAGCAAATACTATAGCTGCCAATTCCAGATCATGTGTTGGATAATTAAGCTCATGCGGCTTCAACTGCCGAGAAGCATAAGCTATAACTTTACCCTCTTGCATTAAAACACATCCTAAACCATTATGTGAAGCATCACTGTAAATCACATATGGTTTATCTTCCACAGGCAAAGTAAGAACAGGAGCTTGAGTCAACATTTCTTTCAACTGATCAAAACTAGCTTGACACTGATCTGTCCACACAAATCTAACTCCCTTTCGAAGCAATCTGGTGAGTGGTGTAGCTATCAAAGAAAAACCTTTCACAAACCTTCGATAATAGCCTGCCAAACCCAGAAAACTTCTAACTTCAGTCACTGACTTTGGTGGACTCCAATTCAAAATGGCCTCAACTTTACTCGGATCAACTCTTATACCATCTGCTGAAACTATATGACCGAGAAAAGTTACTTGGTCAAGCCAAAACTCACACTTTGACAGCTTAGCATACAACTGCTTCTCTCTCAAGATCTGTAACACAATTCACAGATGCTTGTCATGTTCTTCCTCATTACATGAATACACCAAAATATCATCGATGAAAACCACCACAAACTGATCCAGATAGGGCCTAAACACCCTAATCATCAAATCCATGAAAGCTGCAGGTGCATTCGTCAATCCAAAAGGCATTACCCAAGAACTCATAATGCCCATATCTTGTGCGGAAAGCTGTCTTAGAAGCATCTTCAGCTCTAACCCTCAATTGATGGTACCCTAATCTCAAATCAATTTTGGAAAACACCGCTGCTCCCTTCAACTGATCAAAGAGATCATCAATTCGGGGCAAAGGATACTTATTCTTGATAGTTACTTTGTTCAATTGCCTATAATCGATGCACAATCTCAAAGTACCATCCTTTTTCTTCACAAACAACACAGGAGCTCCCCACGGAGAAACACTAGGGCAAATAAACCCTTTATCCAACAACTCCTGTAACTGCATCTTCAACTCTCTCAATTCAGCAGGTGCCATTCGATATGGAGTGATAGAGATGGGAGTGGTACCAGACAACAAATCGATACCAAACTCAACCTCTCTCTCAGGGGGTAACCCTGGCAACTCCTCAGGAAAAACATCTGGAAACTCCGCAACTGTGGGTATACTATTAAGTTGAGAACCCATTACTCTGGTATCCATAACATGAGCAAGATAAGCAACACACCCTTTTCTAATCAACTTTCTGGCTGTTACAGCTGATACAAACAAGGATGCAAGTTGTCTCTGCTCACTAGATACTAATATACTTCTACCATCACCAGTTCTCAAAGTAACACATTTCTTTTGACAATCCACCACTGCTCCATGCTTAGACAACCAATCCATGCCTAAGATCAAATCATATTCTTTAAAAGGAATTTCAATTAAATCAAGAAGAAACTCCTCACTTTGCACCACAACAGCACTATTACGATGCACCTTACTCACCACAACACTATGTCCTAAAGAAATGGTCACTAAGACATCAAATCCTAAGGACTCTGAATGCAATTCAGACACAGGCAAGATAGATGCACTTATGTATGAATGAGTAGATCCTGGATCAATCAAAGTAAGTACTGAAATGCCAAATAAAGAAAATGTACCCACTATAACTGCCGAAGCATCCGGCTGCCTCTGCATCACATATACTCTCTGAGAAGATCCGGCCTCATCTGGCCTGCTGCCCCTGGATGAAGATCCTCCTCTCTGACTAAACCCAGGTCTACCACCTCTACTGAAACCTCTGCCCCCTCGACCACCTCTGCTGACACTAGGTCGAGAAGCTGCAGTATCAGCCTGCCTATACTCCTGCATCTCAGGACAATCTATAACAAAATGAGCTGGTGACCCACATCTAAAACACCCAGCTGATCCACCAATTTTCCATCAAACACCCCTATGGGTCTTACCACATTGCTCACATACAGGTGGAGTAGACCTCTGAATCACTGGAGTCGGGACACTAGCTACAAAAACTGTTGGTCTTGGCCTCTGCCTCTGATACTAAACTGATCTGCCCGACTGTCTCTGGGTTCTACTGGTTCTCGGAACAAAACCTCCTCGACCCCTCTTCATAGATGAAGACCCTGCCTCAAACTGGGATCTCCTTACCCTGGTCTCTTCCTCAGTAGCAGCTGCTGCAATGCCCTGTGCTCTCTCAACACTTCTAGCTGCTGCAACAAGCTGAGAAAAATCCTGGTACCGGGAACCAGCCACAATGCACATGATAGAGGGCCTCAATCCCTCCTCAAATCTTCTGCATTGGTCTATTTCATCAGAGATAATTCCCCCGGCATATCGACTCAACCGAATATACTCAATCTCATACTCTGTTACCGTCCGGTTGTCTTGCCTCAAATTCAGGAATTCCATCTTCTTAATATCTTTATACTCCCTCGGAGTATATTTCTGCTCGAACTCCCTCAAAAAATCACCATAAGATAATGTAGGTGGATCATCCATGGCATGAGGAACCGTCTTCCACCAGTCATAGGCATCTTTCTGCAAGAGGGATCTGGCATAGTCAAATTTCTCATCCGAAGTGGCTTGCAACTGAATGAATATCCTCTGCACCTTATCCAACCACTGCTCAGCCACTGCAGGATCGGTAGTGCCCAAGAAATCTTCAGCCCCATATTTTCTTAACTTGTCATAATGTCTTACCGGCATCTGAGGCTGTGGTGGTGGTGGTGGTGGTGGCTGCATTGGAGCTCCCCTCAACAGTTCTACCATATGCCTTAACCAACACAGTGGAGCCTCCTCAGCAGCTGATCTCTTTGGCACATAAACAGGTGCCTCACTAACCCTCTCAATACTAGCTCCATCTCTACTCTCTTCAGGAGCTACACTTTCCGCACTACCCTCAACAGACTGTCGTGAATGAGATGCCATCTCTACCTATATCTGCAAACACAGCAGAATATTCTTCATTAAAGATCAAAGACTGCCATACCAAAACATGTATTTTACTCAAAAACCCACTTTAAAAATCAAAAAATTCTTTTTCTTACAATTGACCTAGGTTGAGAATCTCAAACCTAGGCTCTGATACCAAAAATTGTAACACCCCTTCCCGACCTATGTGTGTAAGCTAAGTACAGGCGCCACACTATCCTAATGTTGCTACCAATTTTACTTAATCAAATTTTAGTTCCGATTTTTACAAAAATTTTGCCATAGTTTCGCCTAGAAATTGAATCCCAAGTGTCGACAAAACTGGTTTTTTTCTGATTTTTGAAAACATTTTTACACAAACCAATGCAAACAAAATCATTCTCAGTACACTCCCAATAAATTCCCCTTATAACCTCAACTACAACCTGCAAAAAGGATTTACACTTCTAGTACAAAATAAAGTAAAGGTTTATTATGAAACACAGTAGATAAAATATTTGTTCACTATGCAGCGGAAAGTAACAATATTTACAAATTCATATACATCAAAACTTCAGTTTTACAAAACATAAAATTTATACATGTTTGGCAGTCAGTCTTCGATCTTTAATCCCACTATTCACACTTCAAAATCTAGACTCGACTCGGCCTAGAGGAACTCTCTGGTTCTTCCCTGTCACCTGCACGATGAACCACAATCGCGCTAAGCCCACGGCTTAGTGATACAAACAACCATAATATTATGCCTTAATGCAATGCCAATGTCACACAATCAAGTTTCATAAACAATTCAAAAGAATATTATATTTCACAATCTTACATTATTTAATAATTAATCAAAACATTCATGATTCACATTGAAAACAAAGACAAGCATGGGCCCAAAATACACTAATATGTTATTCAAAGTTCAGAGTTACTGCTTTGATCCATAATCACAATCATTAATACATTTATCCATGGATAATCAACTAGATTTGAGCTTACGACCTAGTCATTTCACTCAATCTAGTTTCAATAATTTGTTTTTGAGGTTTACGACCCAGTCATTTCACCCCAAAAACATCACATTTCACATTTTCTAACTGGAATCGGCTTACGACCCGGTCATTTCACCTATCCAGTGATTCATAGGCATACCGCCAAAACCAGAACTCTGAAAATTGAATAAACATATTAGGCACACAATCATTTTATTTATCTTTTTTTTTCAATCTCTTTTCATTTCATTTCTCATAATTAATTAGGCAACCATGCCTCCATTATATATCTCATTTGCATCATCATAGCCAACAACCATGGCATCATATCTCATATGATCTCAAATCACAATAAAACAATTCTTCATAACATCATATCTTTCACATTTCATTTCCATATTTCATTTCATCATCATATAAGCAAATATGTTTCAACCATCTCATATTATATTTCAAATCACATTAATCAGTTCATTATTCAAATGGATATAATCAATGGCATTAACACATATTTTACATGCTCATCACAACATTCACATATTACCAAACATAATGTGATTTTTAATAACCATCAACAATGCATTAGGTTCCTTATCACATTTACAATCAAATGTGTGTCAAGTCTCAACATCACATGAATGTATGCAATAGTGTAGTTTGAACTTACCTTAAAACCAACTCACACCAATCTATACACTTACTCTTCCAAGAATCCTCAACACTTAGGTTAGGGCAACTCAACCTCTTCACAACCTAATCCAAAAGGAATATTAGCAAAATGACCATATGAATAGTAAATTCTGGTTTTAGACTCAACTTTATCCTTATTTTGAAAAATTGTATAAAATAATCTACTTGACTAAAAACTCTAAAATTTTTTACAAAACTTAATTTTACATCTTAAAATCATTCCTTTAAAATTTCATATCAAACTGAACACAAAATCTTGGTCAAATAGTTCACCCAACCAGACTGCCCCAATTGCCCTGCATCCTTGCAGCAGTTCTCAACTTTGTGAATTCCATAAATTAAATTCAATCAACGTGGATCCAAATTATTTAGACTCACTAAGCAACAACATATCCAAAATTCAATTGGATATTATTTTTCTACATTTTATTAAAAATTCCGAAAGATAGCTGTCTTAGTTAAAGTACCTACTGGAACAGGTCTAATAAAAATAATCTTTCCAAAATCATAACCATTCCAAAATTGAATCAACATATTTTTCAGTCATTCTAGACTCATAGAGGCACAACATATCAAAAATTCACTTCAAGAAAATTTTTCTATATTTAATTAAAAATCATACAAGTCACAGCATTTACTAATTGTAAAACAGAAAAATTCCAACTTCACTAAACACAACTCTTACTCTTCCATCTCCAACACCAACCTAACTTCTTATCTTTAATTCCATTTCAACACTTTTACACACACCATACACAAACACACTCCAACCATCAACAACACTCCATCAAACTCAAACAAAATTCCAAATAGAACAAGAGAAATCAAGAGAAAACTTACCAAAAATGATGAACTTCTTGAATTTCCAACTTAATCTCTTGAAAACTCCTTCAATTTTGAGTTTGGAACAAACAAAACTCACTCTTACTCTCTTGCTTTGGATGGCCGGCCAACAAAAGGGAAAGAGAAGAAAATGAACAAGTGAAAGAGACAAAGTCAAACTTCTCATCTCTTTAAACCTCCACCAAGCATTTCAAAAAGAAAATTACTTAAATACCCTCATCTATTTATTTTAACTTCCTTTCACTTACATGCCCTTTTTAGTAATTTCATAATTAACAAAATAAATATCTTCTTCCTTTGACCATCCATTTGACTTGTATATATGTTATATATATTTCCATATATACAACATATACACTCTCTTTTAAATTCTTTTCTCTTTCCAATTACACATATACATTTTAATTCAAATAAAACAAAAATTATATCAAAACTCCTAGGGCACACTTTGGGATATTATAGATTATCATCCTGGCAAGGTAAATGTTGTTGCTGATGCCTCAAGTCAAAAGTTCATGGCAAGTTTGACTACCTATTTGCTCTCGTTGCTTGTTGAGTTGAGTGTATTGCATGCCAGATTTGAGTTATGCGATGTTGGTGCATTGATGGCTTAGTTGCAGTTGAGGCTAGTGTTGCTATATCAAATTATGGATGCCTAGCTAGCAAATGAGAAAATCTAGAAGATTGTGATGGATTGCCAAAAAGGGGAGACTTGAGACTTTCATGTGAGAGATGATGGTTGTTTGTGGTACAGAGATAGACTGTGCATTCCAGATTATGCAGGACTAAAGAGGAAGATTTTAGAGGAAGCACATCAATCATTCTATGCTATGCATCTTAAAAGTAACAAGATGTATCTAGATTTAAAACAACATTACTAGTGGTCAGGTATAAAGAGGGACATGGCAAAATTTATATCCAGATGTCTCACTTACTAGAGGGCGAAGGCTGAGCACCAAGTTCTATCAGGGTTGTTTCAGCCCTTGTCATTACCAGAATGGAAATAGGAGCGAGTGATGATGGATTTTGTGACTGGACTGCTTTTGACCCAGAAGAAGCATGAGGCAATCTAGGTGATAGTTGATTGGAAGATGAAGACAACTCATTTTCTTCCAGTTTGGATGGATTACTCACTTGATAGGTTAGCTGATTTGTATATTAGTGAGATTGTGAGATTGCATGGAGTCTAATTTCTTTGGTTTTGGACCGAGATTCCTTTTTTACATTGAGATTTTGGAGGAGTTTGCAAGATGCATTGGGTTCTTGGTTGCACTTTAGTACTGCTTTTCATCCTCATATAGATGGGCAGTCAGAGAGGGTGATTCATGTTCTAGAGGATATGTTGAGGAGTTGTATCATTGATTTCACTGGGAGATGGGATAGGTTTTTTCACTGATTGAGTTTGTTTATGACAACAGTCATCAATTCAGTATTGGGATAACACCTTATGAGTCTTTGTATGGCAGAAAGTGCAAGACACTATTATGATGGGATGAATTTAGAGAAGGTAAACTAGTTGATCCCAATTTGATTAAAGAAACATAAGAGAAAGTGAAGGTGATTTATGATCGTCTGAAAGCAACTTCAGATCAACAGAAATCCCATACAAATTTGAAGAGGAAAGATATAGAGTTCAGCATGGGAGATAAAGTGTTCCTAAAGGTGTCTTCATGGAAGAAGATTTTGAGGTTTGTTCGAAAAGGAAAGTGAAGTCCTCGCTTCATAAGACCATATGAGGTACTAGAGAGAGTTGGTCCAGCAGCTTACCAATTGGCTCTATCGCCTGAGCTAGATTAGCTACACAATATCTTCCATGTCTCCATGCTTCAGAGATACAAGTCAGACCCATCTCATGTATTGTCAGTGGAGTCTATTGAGGTGAGTCTGAATCAGACTTACGAAAAAGAACCAGTGGTAATTTTAGCACAAGAGGTAAATGAGTTAAGGAACAATGAGGTACCACTTGTTAAAGTTCTTTAAAGGAACCATGCCACCGAGGAGGTGACATGAGAGAGTGAGCAGATGATGCGGAGCCAATATCCTCGGTTATTCCAGAGTTAATATCAGGCAATTTTGCGGACGAAATTTACTTTAGGGGAGAGAGAATTGTAAAATCCGTATTTTATAAAAAAAAATAAATTAATAATAAATTAAATAAATAATTAAAATAGAAAATTGTAAGATTATAAGTGAAAAAGTAAAGAATGTATGTGAAATATATATAACATATACAAAAGTCAACTTTTAAAGAAAAAAAGTCAAAAAGTCAAATGGTAAAGTTGTAATTATACTTTGTAAAATTAAAATTAATTAAATAATTTAAAAAAAAAGTAATTATGGCTGGAAGAGGTAAATTATGATTTTTTAAAATAAATAAATAATTAATTAATTACATATTAAAATAATATATATATATATGGTATTGGATTTAAGTGGAAAGAAAAAGGAAATCAAAATTTAAAATCTTCTTCTTCTTCTTCATAGAGGCCGAACCTCCATTAGAGGGCAAGAGAGATTTTTTTTTTCTTTCAAGCATCAAAAATTGAAGAGATTTCAAGGATTTTGTGGAGTTTTGGAAGTTTTGGAAGTTTCTTCATCGCTTAGTAAGCTTCTTTACCAATTTTTCAAGTTCTATAGGAAAGTATGAATATGTTGATTTTGATTTTTTATATTAGCATGATTTAATTGCTTGTTTGGGTATGGAAGATACTATTTTGATTAGTTATTAATGATTCTTAAGTTGGATAGGAGAAAAGATTAAGTTTGAATTGAGTTTGGATGAAGGAGATGAATTTAGGGTTATATGTTATTTAGACTTTTCAATCATGTGTTTTAATTGTGCAAATGGATTCCAAAGATGTTGTTTTATGCATAAACAAGAATTCTTTGGTTAAATGGTGGATTTAATCAAGTTGGGTTAGAGATTGGGTAAGGTAGCATTGAATTTAGGGTTTTGGAAGGGAATTTTCAAAGTATAGCTGTTTGTTTCATTTTAATGAATAAATCATGTTATTAAATGAAATAAATGATGAAAATAACTTGGATTAACATTTGAAATGAGTTGGGATGAATAATTGGAAATGAAGAGATTATGGCACATTATAGGGTTTTATATTTGAAATGCTTTAAAATGTAATTCTAAATTATTATAATTGCTCACATTTTGAATTGGCATTAAGAGGAAGTAATTTGACCAACCTTAGTGTTGAAGGACAAGTTAGAAGTGAAAGTTGGAGAGTGATTTTTAGCTTGGATTTGAGTTATAATTAAGGTATGTATAAACTTTTGATAATTTAGATATATTTGCATTAAATTTTGCCTAACACATTTTGGATAGAAAATGTGTTAAGCTACTTGGCAACTTGAACATTCATGTACATTGTGTTATAACATATGTTATAACATATGAATTATTGAGTATGCATTATGTACATTATGTAAAGCCATTATTAATGGCTAAAATGAATGAAATGTGGTTTATATGAATTATATGAGAATGACCCAAAAATATTTAGGTAATATGTTTGTAATATTAAATGAAATACATTGTGATAAAGTGATGAGATATGATGAATTAAAGTGATTTGACATTGCTATGAATAAAAAAAATATGAGAAAATGAGATAATGTGATGAGAAAAATTGATTATGAAAATATGAATTATTTGTGTGCATAGTATATTATTCAATTTTTAGAGTTTTGTGTTTGGCGGCATGCTTATAAGATTATTCTCATTATTTGCCTTTGGGGCTAGACACTGAATGTTACTGATATATAATTTGCCTTCGAGCTAGATGTTGGACATCACTATAATTTGCCTTCGAGTTAGACGTTAGGTGTCACTTGCCTTCGGACTAGACACTGGGTGTCAATATGGACCAAAATAGTAACTCTGGGATATGAATAACATATTAGATTATTTCGGCCCATGCTTGTGTATGTGTTAATGTGAAATATAAAAAGATTAAAGATTATGTTTTAAAGTGAAATTGTATGTCACATTGTGAAATACCATGCAACAACATTATGCATTGTCATTGTTTTTAAGTTTTGTTATTATCAAAGTTTGTACTGCTAGGTTATTAACTTAGTGCATTTGTAATTCATCATGCAAGTGACATGATTGATCCAGTAGATATAAAAAGTTCTTCTAGACCTGGTAGGGTTTAGCTTTGGGATTGATTTGAGTTGATTGTTGCTGCCACAGGGACAGTGTCGGTTGCCACTATATATATATATATTATTTTATAGTACATTTTGTTATTATGTATATTATATTTATGCTTTTGAGAATACTATAAATTATAAAGAACATTTTGGATATATTGTATAATATGGAATTGTGTGTGTTTTGATATATATATATATATATGTATATGTATAAATGTTCTGAGAAAATATGAAGAAATTGATAAGTTGAGGTGAAATGTTGATTTGTTTTTATTAGAAGTGCGTTTTTATGCAAGTCGGGTATTGTTGACATTTTGGGATGTCCAAATTACAGACAAAACTCTGGCAAATTTTTCTCTGAGATTTTTATATAAAATGCTTATTTTGGAAATCTATAATTAATAAAGAATATTTTGTTTATTATTTAAATATACATTTTAAAGTGTTTGAAATTTTAAATTGGGAATATAAAATTTTTTATTAAACTGGGTTGTGGCATTCTTATACTTTATATGCATATTTTATATATACTGAATGTTTATATTCTACATATATAAGGTATAAGGTTGTTACACCGAATGCCAAAGGGAATATCTGTTGGTTTGCATCATGACAAACTGTAGTGAAAAAGCACCCCTTGATACTTCCCTTTCAAATGAATGTCATTAATAGTAACAACAAGTCTATAATATTGAAAACCATTTATTGAAGCATTAGAAGGAAAGAAAAGATACAAACATCTATTATCATCACCACATTGTAGATGTATATCGGTACCAGGATTTGTTTGGCCTAGCATATGCAAAGATGCAGGTAGAATTGAGAAAGATTGTTTTGGAGTACCTAATATGATATTCTCATATGCATACTCCCATCCCCTCCATCATGTCCTCCAAACTACTCTTTCTTGGAGGGGCAGCTTGTTGATGTTGGGGCTGCTAGAATCCAGGGGGAGGTCTTAGATTATTTTGATTATTCCATGAGAAATTTGGATGATTTCTCCACCCCGGATTGTATGTGTTGCTGTAGGGGTTATTCTGTTGTTGCCTTGGCATATTTCCCACATAATCTACTTGCTCTTGCCTAGCAAACATGTTGCCACTTTGGCAATCTTGACTTTGATGTCCACCCCCACACCATTCACAAGACATCACTTGCATTACTTTCCCAGAAGAAGAGGCCAAAGAATTAAATTTTTTATTCAATGCTTCCAATTGGGCTGTCAAAGCCACCACATGATCTAATTGGTGTGAACCCATGACCTTCAGCTTTCCTTGCTCCCTTGGGGCTTGCTACTGATAATTGGTGATAGCCCTGTCTTCAATTAAATCCCTTGCTTGTTCAGATGTCTTGTTGTTTATGGTACCACCAGCTGCTGCATTAATGGATTGCTTACTTACGTAATTCAACCCATTATAAAATGTTTGAATTTGAAGCCATAGTGGAAGTCCATGATGAGGACACCTTCTCAACAAATCTTTAAATCTTTCCCAGGCATCATAAAGGGTCTCACCATCTTGCTGCATAAAGGATGAGATATCATTCCTCAACTTAGCAGTTTTGGACTGTTGGAAGTATTTTTCTAGGAATTTCTCTGCCAACTGAACCCATGTGGTGAAGGTTCCTGGAGGAAAAGATTTCAGCCACTTCTTTGGTCTATCTCTAAGGGAAAATGGGAACAACCTCAGCCTAATTGCATCATCTGAGACATTATTTATCTTGAATGTGTCACATATCTCCAGAAAATTCTCAATATGTGCATTATGATCTTCATCAGGAAACTCATCGAACTGACAAGTCTGCTGCACCATTTGAATTACATTTGCCTTTATTTCGAAGTTGTTCGCAGCAGCTGTCGGCCTCCGGATACTAGAGTCACCTCCATTGAGATTGGGCTTAGCAAACTCCTGCATTGTTCTTGGCCTAGGTCCTTCCATCACTTCAAACTCTTCTTCTTCTCCTATTTTCAGATTTATTTTTGTTTCTGTGTCTTCCAAAACTACCTCCTCTTCTTCCTTTCGCTTTCTCCTTAATGTTCTTTCTAGCTCTGGGTCTAATTGAAACAGTTGAGATGAGCTACCTCTGGTCATAAACAGGAAGAAATATCTAAAATGATAGTCAACAAGCAAGAACCAATGTCAAAAACAAATGAAAATAAAACTAAATCACCAGTCTTTATTATATTACTAATATTGAAACCGTTGTCATCAGCAGCGGCGCCAAAAACTTGGTGCGTGCGAGCCTAATGCTTGTTGCGCTCGAATTAAGTACTACTACAAAGCGTCACTCGCAAGTATACGAGGTAGCTGTAGCAAAGGTGATCGCCCCAAGGTCGTTTCCCCAAGAAGGTGTGGTTCGTAATAGCTTGATTGACAAGTATTTAAATGCAGGATTGTTTGTTGTTTGAAATTGTGGAAGGACAATTTAAACCTAAAATTAACGTGTATAGGGTTGGTGTGTGATGGTTGTACAAGATCAAATCGATTCTTGGGAAGGTGCCTAGGGTTATAGGTCCATTCAATCAAAGCTCAATTCTCAATTATCCATTAACATAACCTTGTAAATTAATTTGTTCCTTAAGGTTAATTAGTCAATTACCAATCCATTAGTTCTCACATTCATGAATTAGCAATAACCAATTATTTCACATTATCAAATTAACGAAATCCTAGAACTTATATTTCTAATTCATTCTTAGGGTGGTCGATTATATAGTTCCTATATTGGATTTCACCTCTCGGTCCATCATCCAATATTCAAAGATCAATAGGTAGCTAATCTATCAACCTAGCATTTAATGCAATACAATCAACCAATCAACCAGGAACATCAATGGAAATATCAAAGCAAGACATTCAACCAAATATACTACAAACCCTAGGCATGGGTATTTAGCTCAACATCATCAATTTAACACATCCATTCAACTCAATATAAAACAAATACAAATTTTCCATTGTAATATCAATTCTATTAATACAACAACAACAACAATAAAAATTGAATTGAAAGAGAGAATAGAAAAACCCCTTTTGAAGATGCTAAGAGTAGGATTACTAGTCTTCCTCCTAGCTCCACTTGATGTATGATGAAGAACTCAAGCCCTCTTCAATGGTTGATTTCCCTTTGCAATGTGGAATGGAGCTTTCTCAAGTCACCAAACCTATGGATGGAGCTTTCTCAAGTCACCAACCTTTCAATGAAGCTTCTTCAATCTTCAAGAGCTTGCTAACCCAATGTATCCCAAAGAACCTCAAAGATCTTATCAATGGAAGATGGAGAAGGTGGAGAGGATGGAAATGGAGATGAAGATAAAGGGATAAGGGAGAGTGTCACTCTCTCCCTCTCCCAAACGTGTAGCAGAAATTGGCTCCAAGAAAAACCAAAACCTCCAAGAACTTTTTCCAATTTCCCTCTTCTTCTCCTTTTAATTCATTCAAAATACACACCCATACCTTCCAACTCATACCATTTCACTTTGTTCCCCACTTCTTATTTGTTTAATATTTCTTTTGGCAAGCACAAGGCCTTGTTCTCCACTTTTTCCCCCACTTCGTGTAGAAGAATTCAAAGATATTCAGTGTGACACGGCCAAGCCAAGAGTGGCTTGGCCGTGTCTCTTGTTTTCTTTTGGGTTCACTGCTTTCTTTCTTTCTTCTTTCTTTTCTTTCTTTCATTTGGTCTCAAGGGGTGACACAACCAAGATTCTTCATTTTTGCTCTTTCTTTGCTTTGGTCTTTGTTTTGCTCCTTGAATGAGACACGGCCAGTGGCTTGGCCATGTCTTGCTTGGTTCATGCTTTTCCTGCACTGTTTTGATCTTCCAAGGGTGTTTTTGCACTTTAACCTAAAAATAACACTTAAAACACACTTAAAACAAAAATCAATCAAAACATTAACTGAAAACATATAAAAATCACACTAAAAACTAAAAATGATCTAAACAAATACCCCACACTTAATTCCTTGCTTGTCCTCAAGCAAGGCTAAAATCAAAACACTAAACAAGATAAATATTGTTAAGTTCAAGAGTTATAAAGATGCATCAAGACTTCCCTATCCCTAAATTCGCAATCAATATCAAATCAAACAAAATCGACACCAATGCAATTAAGTGGCTTTCCATGCATAATCAATGTTGTCACTCCCTCACCAACTCTTACAAGTGTTTGATCATGGTGGTGTTTACACTCATAACAATCAATGAAAGATTATTACCATAGGCTTACTTATCAATCAAATCTCCACCACAAAATTACAATCAAGCATCAATCAAAAGGTCTTTATTGGGTTGTAATGGGGCTAAGGTCAAGGTATGATATTTAGAAAATGTGAGCTTAATCATTAAGGTCAAGAGCACTTCAAGAATGAAGTAACCATTCATATATATATACCCCAACAATTCCAAAACACCTTCCACTCATCTATCCCTTGGCATTAAAGAGCTTTTCAAGGGAACTCACTTATTAAATCTTGTAATGATACATTCCAACCCTTTCAACAAGAATAACAATTATTCTTATTATTATATTTTTTTTTCTATTTCCTCTTTTTTATTTTTTATTTTTTATTTATTTTTTATTATTTTTCTTTGCAATCTTAAACCTACTAAATTTAACCCCACACTTAATTCAACACAACACTCGGTTATAAACGCTCTTAAAATGCTATTGACCTAATGAAAGGGTAAGAGTTAAACAACAAGGTTCAAACTAATGGTGTTGTGAAAAAGAAAGAAAAGGAAAAATAAAATAGGCTCAAAATTGGCTAACTAAGGTTAAAGATAGGGTTGGTCTTTTTAAGCCAAAATGGGTTCACCTAATTGCCTTAATCATCTTGATGCCAAATTGAAATTTTTATGTAATCTTAAAATGCATGTCAAAGCAAGTTCTAGCAATTCATCAATCAAAGATGTTCACCCACAACAATAATGATAAGTTGATGGCTCAATTCCTCACTAGGTTAATGGAAATGCAAAGAAAAACCAACAAAATTGGCAATAAGCACCAATTCTACTCAATTCTCCAATTCATGCTTCAAAAATTCAAAGGTCATCTATCAACAATTTTTATAATAACTGAACTTTCTAAAACTCATTTATTCAATGAAAAACAAGAAAAACATTAACTAACTTAAACAAAAACAAGTTAAAAGTAAAAACACAAAAACACAAAATGCAATTAAAAGTAAAAACACAAAACATAAAATGCATCCCACACTTAAAGATTCACATTGTCCTCAATGTGGGCATGCATACTACAGAGAGGTTAGATGATACCTGATTTCCATCGTTCCCATATATGATGTGTAGGGCTCCTTCCACCCATAATGCAATTGGAGCCCATGTGTGAGAGGATGAACAACATGCAACTTTGAAATGTGCCCAATGTATTGAAAAGCCTAGGTAGCATCCTTGGAAGAGCAATTGTCCAAAAAGAATATGTGAGGGTTGTCTTAACATGATCCTCTAATGCTATAGGGATGTGGTAAGAACCTTTTTCAGTTTGCAACATGGTTATATATGGTTTTTGCTCGTTCTCACCACCAAGGGTGGGAGAGATGATAATTTGTTGTATACTGTACTCCCCAACCAAAACATCTTTCAAAATTTTTGGGGCCTTTTTAAGTTCAACCAAGTTTGGTTGAACCACTTCTTCATCCTCTTTAGCAATTTGAAGCTCCCTCTCAACAATCTCATTATTTAATAGTAAATTGCTCTTCTTAATTTCTAAATTGGAAAAATTAGGCTCTACACCTAAGGTCATGGCTACCTCAAGCTTATCTTCACTATCTTCACCATAGGGCGTGTTGTAAAGTTTAGAAAGTTGCATACCTTGTTTCTCTTCATTCAGCCTGCTTGGGAATGAGATTGGTGGCATACAAGGATTTGGAGGTTCATGCAATTTTGTGGAAGTTGATGCTTCCAAATCCTCCTCCTCCTTTGATTGAATTAACTCCTCTATGTATGGCTGTATTTCCTCACCATCTTCTTCTTGATTAGTTCCTGCATCAAAGGAATCACAAAAACTGTTATATATCACCTGTTCACTCCTCAAATTTGTGATTACCTTGACTTGCTCCAGTTGGCTTGGAAATTCCTCTTCTTGGTGTGCTTGGAGTTGATGTGCCAGTTGCCCAACTTGAATTTCCTCCAAAGAATCAAACCTCCCATTGCTCCCTTCCTGATTTTGTGTGCTAATTTGAAGGTAAGCATTCAAATCATTTTCCACTGTGGATTTTTCGAATGGATATTGATTTTGTGCGCTAGTTTGAATGAAGGCATTCAAACTATCTTCCAAAGTGGGTTCCTTAAGGTGATTTTGATTTTGTGCGCTAGTTTGAATGTTCAATCTAGCTTCCAAGGTGGGTTCCTTAAGGTGATTTTGATTTCGTGTGCTAGTTTGAATGAAGGCATTCAAACTATCTTCTAATGTGGGTGGCTTAAGGTACTTTTGATTTGAATATTATTTGTGAGAGTAAGAATTTCTTTGGTAAGGTTGAAAAAAATTTTGAGGTGGAATTTGCTGTTGGTTTCCCCAAGAAAAATTCGGGTGGCTTCCCCAACTTGAATTATAAGGTCTGGGATATAGGTCATTTCCACCCATTTTCTAGAAACTTTCATAGGCATATTCTTCCTCTTGCCTCTCTTGGTATTGTCCATAACCAAATGAACACATGTTTGCGCTATGTCCTACAATGCCACATGCTGAACATACTTCACGAGTAGGCATAGGTGTTCTTCCTCTTGCATTTAGCATCTTAAGTTGGTTCGTTAATTCTGCTAATTGCCATGCCATTTCAGAGTCAGTGTTATCATCATAAACCCCTACGTACCTTGAAAACTACATATTTACAAAAGGTACTCAGCAATTTAATGAAAACAAATAACAAAAAAATTCAAACAAAACAAATAACAAAAAAATTCAAACAAAACAAACTAACAATTAAAAGAAAACAAACAAACAATTAAATTGTAAAAAAAATCAAACTATTACTACTTCGACATCCCTCCCCAGCAGCGGCTCCAAAAACTTGTTGCGCTCGAATTAAGTACTACTACAAAGCGTCACTCGCAAGTATACAAGGTAGCTGTAGCAAAGGTGATCGCCTCAAGGTCGTTTCCCTAAGAAGGTGTGGTTCGTAATAGCTTGATTGACAAGTATTTAAATGCGGGATTGTTTGTTGTTCGGAATTGTGGAAGGACAATTTAAACCTAAAATTAATGTGCGTAGGGTTGGTGTGTGATGGGTGTACAAGATCAAATCGATTCTTGGGAAGGTGCCTAGAGTTATAGGTCCATTCAATCAAAGCTCAATTCTCAATTATCCATTAACATAACCTTGTAAATTAATTTGTTCCTTAAGGTTAATTAGTCAATGACCAATCCATTAGTTCTCACATTCATGAATTAGCAATAACCAATTATTTCACATTATCAAATTAATGAAACCCTAGAACTTATATTTCTAATTTATTCTTAGGGTGGTCGATTATATAGTTCCGATATCGAATTTCACCTCTCGGTCCGTCATCCAATATTCAAAGATCAATAGGTAGCTAATCTATCAACCTAGCATTTAATGCAATACAATCAACCAATCAACAAGGAACATCAATGGAAATATCAAATCAAGACATTCAACCAAATATACTACAAACCCTAGGCATGGGTATTTAGCTCAACATCATCAATTTAACACATCCATTCAACTCAATATAAAACAAATACAAATTATCCATTGCAATATCAATTCTATTAATACAACAACAACAATAAAAATTGAATTGAAAGAGAGAATAGAAAAACCCCTTGTGAAGATGCCAAGAGTAGGATTACTAGTCTTCCTCCTAGCTCCACTTGATGTATGATGAAGAACTCAAGCCCTCTTCAATGGTTGATTTCCCTTTTCAATGTGGAATGGAGCTTTCTCAAGTCACCAAACCTTTGGATGGAGCTTTCTCAAGTCACCAACCTTTTAATGAAGCTTCTTCAACCTTCAAGAGCTTGCTAACCCAATTTATCCCAAAGAACCTCAAAGATCTTATCAATGGAAGATGGAGAAGGTGGAGAGCATGGAAATGGAGATGAAGATGAAGGGATAAGGGAGAGTGTCACTCTCTCACTCTCATAAACGTGTAGCAAAAATTGGCTCCAAGAAAAACCAAAACCTCTAAGAACTTTTTCCAATTTCCCTCTTCTTCTCCTTTTAATTCATTCAAAATACACACCCATGCCTTCCAACTCACACCATTTCACTTTGTTCCCCACTTTTTATTTGTTTAATATTTCTTTTGGCAAGCACAAGGCCTTGTTCTCCACTTTGTCCCCCACTTCGTGTAGAAGAATTCAAATATATTCAGTGTGACACGGCCAAGCAAAGAGTGGCTTGGTCGTGTCTCTTATTTTCCTTTGGGACACGGCCAAGCCATCTGGCCGTGTCCTTCACTGCTTTCTTTCTTTCTTCTTTCTTTTCTTTCTTTCATTTGGTCTCAAGGGGTGACACGGCCAAGCTTCTTCATTTTTGCTCTTTCTTTGCTTTGGTCTTTGTTTTGCTCCTTGAATGAGCCACGGCCAGTGGCTTGGCCATGTCTTGCTTGGTTCATGCTTTTCCTGCACTGTTTTGATCTTCCAAGGGTGTTTTTGCACTTTAACCTAAAAACAACACTTTAAACACACTTAAAACAAAAATCAATCAAAACATTAATTGAAAACATATAAAAATCACACTAAAAACTAGTACAAAAATGATCTAAACAATGCTATAGCAATACCGCAAGTGCACAGGTCGCCCAAGTAATAAAGTAGTGAGTGAGTTATCGTTCCACTGAGGACAAGGTCAAGTACTAGTGCAAATCTTAACCGTTGTTTAGAAAATCAATAGTTTTGTGATGTTTTGTAAGTAAAAACAACTAATTTAATAATTGAAATTAAAGGGAAATTAAATGTTGTGCAAAAAGGATTGATGATAATAATACTATCCAGATATTGAATTCCCCTAGCCACAATTATATTTATGAAAATCAATTCAATTAAATCACATAATAGAGTTGAATTGGCATTCCTCTAACTTAGACTAAAACCTCTCTTGAGTGAGTTAATCCTAATCACTAAGTAGAGTGCCGAAATCTCTTCTCAAACACAATTAAATAGATCTTGCATTAAGAACAAGGAACTATAAACCAAAAGATCTTGTAAGTCTACCTCTAGCACTCCAATCAATCCTCAACCCTTACGAGTATTCAATTCATATCAAGCTTTCTCAAGTCAATAATATGAAAATTGCAACCAATCAATAAGCATGCTATTATCAATTGGAAATAAATCATTAAGCATCATAAGAATAAAACAACTCAATCAAATGATTCAATTAAATGAGATTATTCAATCCATGCAAATAAGCTAGGGTTCATCAATATCTAGATAGAAAATGAATTAGTTCATGTCAAAACCAGAAAAATAGAACAAGAGAAATGAGTAAAAGAAACTAAACAATCCATGGCGAATAATTTATATTTCTTCACTTCAATCCTTGATTCTTGATTTAGGTCTTGTATAGGATGTATCTCCTTCTTCAAACTCAGCTCAAGACTCTCCTCTTTGCTTCAGCAGTTGGCTCCTTCTCCCTTGTTCCACATCTCCTCTCCTCTTCATTTTCTTCTCCTTTTAACTCCCTTCAAAGCTCTCAGCCCATACCTTCCAGCTCACAACCCATATCTTCCAACTCACACCACTCTCCCTTGTCTCCCACATTCCCTTTGTTTTATCTTTCTTTTCCTCAAATTAGGCAAGCTTTTCTTTTGTTTAATATTACTTTTGGCAAAAGCTAGTCTTTGTTCCCCACTTGTCTGCAAGAGAATTCAATTATTCAAGGTTGCCCTAGGTGACACGGCCAAGCTTGCTGGCCGTGTCTCTCACTTTGCTTGGGACATGGCCAAGCTTGCTGGCCGTGTCTCCTTCTGCCATTTCTTTCCTTCTTGTCTTCTAGGTGACACGGCCAATACTTGGTCGTGTCATATGGGTGTGTCACCTTCTGCTTCTAGCTTTGTCAATTTGTTTTCTTTTTTTCCAAGGGTGACACGGCTAAGCTCCTGGCCGTGTCATGTGATATGGCCAGTGGCTTGGCCGTGTCATGTGATGGTGTCAGCTTCTGCCTTCATTTCTTTGGTTTCTTGGTTTTGCTCTTTAGGTGAGACACGGCCAGTGGGTTGGCCGTGTCTCTTGGGCGTGTCAGCTACTGTCTTGGAATTCTTTTGAGGGACATGGCCAAGCTTGCTTTGGCTTGGCCATGTCTTGCTTGATTCATGTTCTTCCTTCATTGTTTTGATCATCCAAGGGAGTTTTTACACTTTAACCTAAAACAAACACTTTAAACAAACTTTAAACAAAAATCAAATGAAACATTAATTAAAAAAACATAAAAATCATACTAAAAACAAGTACAAAAATGCTCTTATCAACTATCATCTATGCCATCATAAAAAGAATGCGTGTCCTGACCAGTAACAAAATTGAATTCAATTTTTGATGCATTGTCAATATGAAGTGCTTCAGATATTGATTTCTTAAGTTCATTGAAATCAACCATTTTATTCAAGAAAACATATTCAGCATCCCCGCCAACATATTTGTCAATGTTCACATCAAATTTTCCTCCATATTGGATGAGAATTATTATTTCATCCATTAAATAAATTTTTCTGTCTGCCGATTAATTTGAATCCATCCATCGATACCTTATAATTACAATAATAACTTATGCACATCATAATCCATATAAACCATAACAAACTCAAAACAGCTCATATCAACCCATATCAATACATATCAACGCATATTAATCTATAAATACAGACTCAATAACTATTTAACACTTAAACAATATACAAAAAAAATGATTCAATCTTAAATAATCATATATCAACCCGTATCAATCCATAGCAACATATATCAACCTACAATTACATCTTAAAGGTTTAAAACACCTAATACTCATTTAAAAAAATTAATAAAAACACTTAAACTACATAATGAACAAAAAACTTGACTCACATTTAAACCCATATTAACATACACATAAAAACTTTTAATCTATACCAAAACATATCAACTCATAATAATTCAACTACACCCATTTAAACTCTTCAAGGCTTCATACATTAAAATAAAGAAAGGAAGGAAGAATAGAGGAATATGATAATTTAATAGTTGTAATATTATAACAATAAAATTAGTTCTCTTTAAGTTTAATATAATGTCATTTTTCAAATCCCAAAACATAAACATACATAAAATTTTCAAATTTCACCATATTTGCTCATGTTAGGTTTTCATTCATTAAATAAAAACATATACATAGATAAAAAAAATAAAGTTTACCGATTTCAATTGATAACAATACAGATCAAGTCGCCACAAAAGAAAGAAGAGATGGATATGCAAGACAAGATGAGAGCAAAAGATGATATGAACACTTCAAATAAAGTTAAAAAAAACTTGAAATCGTATATGAAAATAGAGAGAAAGAACTGGGCTGCGGGCTAAGGGAAAAGATCTAAGAAGAAATGGTTGTAGGCTAATATGATCTGAAGGAAAAAAGAAAAGAAATAGAGAGAGATATCGAGAGAGAGAACAAAAAAAAAAGCTTATTGTCAGTTTTTTTTAAGGTCAAAAGGCAATTTTATCAAAATAAGACTAATTAAGGTGAATAAAGTCTAAATTTTATTAGTGAAATGTGGAGGGATATTTATTTGGTTATTTCCCAACGCATAAGCATATAATTGAAAAAGAAAAAAAGGGTGGGGTGTTATGGTTGTTCGTTGATATGAAAAAGAAACAAAGAATTTCCTCGCGCAAATTTGTCTATTCATAATGGTCGAAGTCATCGTGGGTGGAGATAAAAATAGCCAAAGTATTTACACCCTAATTATTAAGATATGAAGAGCATATTTTAGTTATTAACTTTTTTCTATTTTTTATTTATATAGTTAACAAATTTAACAAAAATTTGTATGAAACCACTATATCATTTACGTTATCAATTTATTAACTTTCATAAAAAGTAAGTGTCAAAAAAAAACTTTCATAAATAGTATAAAGAAATTAAATAATATTTTATGATATATAAGATTTGGTCCAATATATCCATCATTTTTTTCTTAAAAAAAATTCTATCATTTTACATTTATGTGATATTTGCACTACTTGTATAAATTATAAAACTTTTTTGTTCCAAAAAAAATAATCCATCATTTTACATATATGTGATATTTGTAAGAAATTTTAATGTGGAAACTAACATAATGTCCTATTTAATTAAATTCAAAACATCTTAAGAAAATAATGAATTAATTGACATACCATTAAAAGATGAAGCAACCATTGTTCAACTGAAGAGCCCTTTTGATTTAAACCTTTAATTCTAAATACTCTTGGTCTCTCTATCTAGCTACTATACATAGAAATTTTGAGAACTTTAATTGATGAAATTTTTACTACTGTCAAAAAAGGCTTTCTGTGCTCTTTTATAGATAAGAGAAAAGGGCTAGAAACTATTCAGCAACACCTGAACGTGATAACTATTATCTATAATTTTAAAAAATTACCCACTCCATCGACACATTATCTTATCTTAATAATAGTTATCTATAACTTAGTGGGTAGTTTAGTTGGCTACAACAATTATAAATAGATATATTTTAATAAATTAAAATACTAGGTTAGTGGGTCATCTACTTAATTTATGTGGAATTAATATTCTCCCACTTGGTCCACTAAATCGATTATGAAAAATATAATATATAATAGATATATTTTATATCAAAATACATTTATTGAACTTCATAAAAGAATTTGACAAGTGATCACGAATTTTGATAAAAGCAGCCAACAAACCCAAAGAGCTATACCATAATACTGAAATAAGTTTAACTTATAAATGCGAGTTATAGCGGTCATATGACTTTGATGTCATATTTCCTTCTATGTACTACATATTAATAACCTTTGCAAACTCAATTCATCAAGCCAAAATAAACCCTATAATTTATCTAGTCAAGACATTTCCGGTTGATCAAATAATAAAATGTGCACCCATAATTAAAAAACAGGAAAGAACATAAACATACTTTAATACACAAAAAATGTCAATTACACAACCACTAAAATATCTATTATCATACATCTTATGAATTACTCAAAAGACCCATTCTCATAACATGTTCCATATATGTCTTTGGAGGTAATTCCTTTGTCAATGGATTGGCAATCATAAGTGTGGTACTAATATTTTAATTGACACTTGTTGTTTCTGGACTCTTTCTCTAACAACAAAGTATTTTAAGTCCATGTGTTTTGATCCATTGGAGTATTTGCCATTTTTAGAAAAGAAAACAGCTGCAGTGTTATTATAATAAATTCTCAATGGCTTGGCAAAAGAGTCAACAACACCAAGCCCTAAGATGAAATTATGCAACCACAAAGCATGACTTGAGGCTTCAAAACAAGTAACAAATTCAGCTTTCATCGTGCATGAGATAGTAATTGGCTATTTTACACTTTTCTATGAGATTTTCCTATTTGCTAGCATAAAGACAAAACCTATAGTTGACTTTAAGCTATCAAGGCAACCACCATAATCTGAATCTGAGTACCCAATCACTTTTAATTATTCTGATATTTTATATGTGAGCATATAATCCTTTGTCCCTTGTAAGTATCTCATGACTTTCTTTACAGCCTTCCAGTGTTCGAATCCTGGATCACTTTGTTATCTTCCCAACATGCTAACAGCATAGTTAATATCCGGTTCAGTCCATGTTTGAGCATACATTAAATTCCCTACAGCCGATGTATAAGGAATTTTCTTCATTTGCTTCCTTTCAAAGTTATTCTTAAAACATTATTTTTTTAATATGTGCAACACCTATTGAACATGACTGCATATTAAATTTCTCCAAAACTAGATTAATATAACCTTTTTAAGAAAAACCTAATAGCCCTCAAAATCAATCCCTAAAGATCTCTATGCCAATAACATAGTTTACCTCACCCATATCAACCATCTGAAAGTTTTTAGAGAGATATTCCTTAGTTTTCACTACTAGCTAAAAAAATATCATCCACATATAGTACCAAAAATATAAACTTACTCTCACTAACTTTCAGATATATACACTAATCAACAATATTTTATTTAAATCCAAAAGATGTGATGGTATCATTAAACTTAATATACCACTGTCTGGAAGCTTGTTTAAGACCATAAATGGATTTCTTTAATTTGAAAACTGAGTGTTCCTTTTCTTTCTTTGGGAACCCTTTAGGTTATTCCATATAGATATCTTCACTCAAATTTCCATTTAAAAAAGTAGTTTTCACATCCATTTGATGTAACTCTAGGTCAAAATGAGCTTCAAAGGCCATGATGATTCTAAGCAAATCCTTTTAGAAACTGGAAAGAAAGTATCTCTATAATATATTTCTCCTTTTGAGTAAAACTTTTAGCCACTAGTCTAGCTTTAAATTATTCGATATTGCCTTTGACGTCGTGCTTAGTCTTAAAGACCCATTTACAGCTGACAGGTTTACAATTATCAGGCAAATTAATAAGATCCCAGACATCATTATGGTGCTTAGATTTCAACTCTTCATTCATAACTTCTATCCATTATTCGAATCATCACTTTTCATAGCCTGTGAAAATGAAACCAAATCTTTCTTTATCCCAATATCAAAATTAGATTCTTATAGATACACCACATAATCATTTAAAATTGCAAGTCTCTTTTCCCTTTGAGATCTTCTCAAAAAAGCCGGTTGTGGTGTTTCTAGAACATTTTCAATGGCAACATATTCTAGTGGGAATGAACCATTTTCATTATATTGCTCATTTTCCTCAATTTGCTGAGAAGGTCGAAGAGCAACAGTTTCTTGAGATAAAAAGGGTGGTGGGATATCCACTCTTATTTCCTCAACATCTACCTTTCTTAGTTCGTTACTCCCACTGATGTTGCCATTCTCTAAGAATTTGGCATTACCAGTTTTAACTATTTTCACATTATGGTTAGGACAATAAAATCTGTACCCTTTTGATTTAGATAACCAATAAAATATCCAGAAATAGTTCTTGAATCTAATTTTTCTCATGTAGGTTGAAGATTCTTGCCTCTACTGGACAACCCCATATATGCATGTGTCTCAACTAGATTTCCTACTAGTCCATAACTAGAAAGGAGTTTTTAAAACCGCTTTACTAGGAACTCTATTCAAGATATACATTGCAGCCTTTAAAGCTTCACCCCCACAAAGAAATAGGTACAGCTGAGTAACTCATCATACTCCTAACCATTTCTATTAATGTGCGATTATGCCTTTTAGCAATGCCATTTTGTTGTGGCATACCTGGCATTGCGTATTGAGCACAAATTCCATAATTTTCTAGAAATTTAGCAAAAAGACCATGATTTTATCTTGATTCATCATATATACTATAGTATTCACCACCTCAATCTGATCTCACAATTTTAATCTTTCTATCTAATTGTCTCTCAAACTTTGTAATGCACATCTCAAAGATGTCATTGGCTTGAGACTTTGCATGCATTAGATATACATATCCATATCGAGATAAATCATCTATAAAGGTGATAAAATATCTTTCTCCTGTAAAACAAGAAATTGAGAGTGGTCTGTAAATATATGTATGAGTTATCTTAAGAAACTCATTACTTCTCATGGTACCTTTCTTTGTATGCTTGGCTTGTTTTCCTTTTATACAATCCATAAATACTTGAAAATCGGTGAAGTTAAGAAGTTTTAAAATTTCATCATTCACTAATCTCCCTATTCTTTCCTTAAAGATATTCCCTAGTCTTTTGTGCCACAAGAATGAAGAATTTTCATTAATTAAGCTAAGTTTTAAACCAATATTTGAATGTAAGGTAACTAAAGCTTGTGCAAATTCATAATTCAGACAAATTTTATATAAACCATCATATAAAATGCCAGAACCAACTGTTATTGAATTAAACATCAAACCTAGTTTTCCATAACCAAAATACTAAATATACAACAACATCTAATTTGGATAAAGAAATTAAATTTCTACAAATCCAAGATACATAAAAAGTGTTCAAAAGATCCATCTAATGACCAGTCTCTAAAAGTAAGCGATAGGTATCAACAGCTACCACTTCTACTTTGAGATGGTTTCCCATGTAGAGAAAATTTAAACTTTCCTTCGGCTTTTGGGTTTTAAGGAATCCTTGCATTAAATTAATAACATGAGTTGTGGCTCCAGAATCAATCCACTAAGTATTAGAAGGAACTTCAGTAAGATTTCATTCATAGCATAAAAAAAAAAAGAAGGAAGATTTATACCTCTCTTTTCGATCCAATTCTTACGTTTGTTACATTCATTCTTCATGTGTCCATTCTTGCCACAAAAATGGCATTTCATGATGAATTTACCTTCATGACTCTAGCTACTTTCTCCAGGTCCACTTTTCTTTGGTGGATTGTTCTTTTCTTTTCTGAATTTTACTTTATTCTTCATGGCTCCATGAGTTACGGCAGGAGCAAAATTCTGTCCATCTTGTCTTAATCTCACTTCCTCCTAAATACACTTACTAGTAAGCTCATTCAAGTTTCACTACTCATTGTTAGTATTATAGTGGGTTTTGAATGGAGTAAACTGTGATAGAAGTGAATTAAGGACAAACTTTACCAAGAAGGACTCATCCATATTCATGCCTAGTGCTTTATTTTTGCAGCCTTTTTAGTCGTATTCATAATATACCTAGTGCTTTTATGATAGTCAACTCAGCTATCGGTGCGCCTGCGAGGGACTTATCAACGCATTTAAAACACTCCTCAATAGATTTCAAAATTTTCTCGGCAATCTTTTCCATGCTTGATATTATTGGCAATGGTCATTCTCATAAATATAAGACTGGGTTTATTTTATCTTTTTCAGGCTTTTAATTGTTCCACCTGTTCCGGAGTACTTTCATTGGTAGCTTCAGGTGGTTTTTCAGTTATCAAAGCGAGATCAAGATCCAGTACATCAAATGAGAATTGAACCCTTTTATACCACTCAGAAAATTTGACCTATCAAATATTATCATTATAGCTGCAAAGGAGTATAAAGAAGTGGGAACTGTACAAAACAGAATAATATTCACAATAAGACATCAAATACAAACTTAAAATATTTAACGATGAACTATTGATATCACTATAGTTTTCCTTTGGGTAAAACTCTAAAATATCTAGTGGTCACTCAAAGGGAGCTTAAAATTACATTACTATTTTATGTTATTCACATGTTACCTTTAGGTATCCATATTACTTTTCTACATAATATAAAATAAAACTATTATTTTATAATTAGTACAATATAACTATCTTTTTGGCTAGTCTCGATCTCCTAATTATAAATATTCTTAAAATATTATCACTTTATAAGTTTTCCTTAGTTTTTTTATGCAATTTAATAAATATATGGTTCACTAACTTAAGTTAATTTAACAACTATCTAAATTAGTGAACTATATATCTATATAAATTGTCTAATAATATTTTATTCTTTTATGCAATTTAACTATTATAAGACTCATTAACTTAGGTTACTTTAGTAACAATCTAAGTTAATGAATTCCAAATCATAAAACTACTTAATATAATTTGCATCAAAAATTCTCATACAAATTATGCAACTATTAATCTCATATCTACATTGCCTTTAAAAACATGTAATACACTAACACATATTTACGTACTTTTATGTATCCATATTAAAATGATGGCATATATAGTTATGATAAAATAAGTGTACTGTATGCACAATAAAAATATGAATATGGCATATATGACAAATAGATTGACAGATATATAATTACAAACACTTTGGTATATAAATAAAATAGATAGAATAAGATTTTCATCTTGACTTTCCATTCTCATAATCACCAATTTGCAAAACAACAGAACCAAAAAAAACATTTTTTTTATGTATCCAACAGCAATAAAAACGTTGGCAACCAATTAACAAAGAAATACGCAAATTGATGTTACAAAAAGTTTATATAATTATTTATTTTTACAGTAATCAAAAACCACAAAATTTAAAACAAAATAATGATGGTGTATCATAGTGTGCAAGCACAATCTATGAACATATGAAACATGCGACTTTGAGTCCAGTATCAACAACAAATTTGTTTGCAATAATTATATTTAAATTTGTTTGCAATAATTACATTTGTTTTATGGCGACAAAACCAAAACAATCACTTTCAATATTGAAAAATTCAATTCGAAAATACCAAGGGCAAAATTTAATTGATCCAGTATTAATCAAACGGCCAAATCGAAGCAAAATTTCGTGCATAAATTCCAATAACAATAAAGCCAATTAAATTTAACACAATACGAAATATGATTATTAAATTATAATATTATAATTTTAAGATATTTAAATTTAATAGGCTATAATTTCAATTATAATAAAATTTAATGCAGAAAATAATAAAATAAATTAATTTACATACCGTTAAAAGATGAACGACTATTATTGAACTGAAGAGTCACTTTGATTTAAATTTTTAATTTTAAACACTCTCTTTTTCTCTCTATTTAACTATTATGCATAGATATTTTAAAAAAATTTAATTGATTGAATTTTTGCTATTATCAAAATAAGATTTTCCGTGATTTTTTATAGATAAGAGAAGATGGCTAAAAACTATTCAGCAACAACTGAATGTGATAACTATTATCTAAAAAATTACTTACTCTTGATATTATCTTATATTAATAATAGTTATCTATAACTTAATAGATAGTTTAGTTGGCTACAATAATTATAAATGGATATGTTTTAATAAATTAAAATACTATATTAGTGGGTCATCAACTTAATTTACGTGGAATTAACAATATTTTCACTACTTGTATAAATTATAAAACACTACTTTTATTATAAATTATAAAATTAAGTAAAATCCAGTAAACTAACAAAGTATTTATAACTTTATGCCTGTTCACAGGAATTACAGTGACCATATATTAAGAGGTTTTGATGTAAAACTTCAGTCCTCAATCTAAGAGAAAAACAAAAACAAAAACTTCAAGTTGAGTGATGAGCTCTTAGTAGATTTTTCAGGAGCAATCTTGAAGTACAAATAGTGCCAACTACACCAAGAAGAGAGCCAAATGCAATAAGGGCAATATTAAGGATTAGTACAGGTTTGGATAAGTGAGGCCAAAAAATCTTGGTGTAAAAGGCACAAGGTAAAAGCATGCAAATACTAACACTAACAAGAGAGCCAGTAAGTCCAAGAACATGCTCAAAATAAGGGACAGAAAGGGCTAAGGCCAATATTGCAAAAAGGGCAAGTGAACCCACAGTTGCTCTAATGATCATCTTCATCCTTGGACTCACTGATTAGGAAGATTATGCTCTAACTGGATAGCAAATGGTGCAAATTCTAAGGCATATTTTGTCATGGGAGTTAGAATAGTCGCCCATAATGCAATCTTTGTTACCACAAGATGTTTAGGCATGCTCAGAGTTATCTGTGAACTCACTTCAGGACCAAACATTTTTGCACCCATAAATGCTAGAGCTGTAAAAAGTGTTGTCACTGATGCGAAGCTCACTATGGATACCTGAAATCAATTATATATCAGTTAATTAATTAATATGATCCCTTAATTATAAAATAAAGAATAAATTATTCATCTCTACTATCTTAAAATTAACATTTTTAAACTTAGGCTTTATTTAATATCTAAAAAAACTTTAGTAAGTTTTTTATATTCTTTTGGTTGTATAATATTTTGATTTCTAAAATTTTTTAAAATTATAAAATATTTTAGCCATTGAATTATTAAATATTATTTAATCATTAAAAATCTTATACATTTTACTGAAATTGATTTACGGACAGAAATGCTAACTATTTTACGATAATAATATTTAGTGAAAATATAGGGTGCACTGGTAAAATATTATTCGTTTAAAACTATATAAGGTAGATCCCATATTTATATGATACCAAGATCCCATTTTTATATAGTAAATGATATATACATTAGGCCTTAAATCCGACGCGATGGATTTAAAAAATTACATTAATATTAATTTTTATTAAATTAAAAGACACTAGCACCTTTTTTTTGTGATAGTAATGTGTAACTTGTCAGCACTAAAGTGTAAATCACAATAAATATTAACATTTAGTTGACTGTGGAAATAAAAATGAGAATAAATTATTTGTATTGATGTTATTTTGTTTGATAAGATAAATGAAGCAGTGAAAATCTCATTACCTTTAAAAAATAGAATAAGTAATTTTTTACTGTATTTCTGTTAATCAGATTTAATTTTTGACTAAAATTAAAATCTAAAAAAATATTTATTTTTATTTTTAGAATAAAATTAATTTGATTATTTCTAATTATTATGAATATCTCTAAAATTTTTATATAAAATAAATTTAATTTTTTTCTTTTTAATAAAATTAAATTAAATTTTTAAATAATCTGTAACCTATGTTCTGAGCAGGATTAGAGACTATTAAACGGATAGAGATAAGGATAAAAATAAGAATATATATGGTTAAAAAAAGAAATAGATTTTTAAGTAACATATAATCAATCTAATTTTTTTTCATCATTTTTTATTTTTAGTTACAATATCTCTAAATTTTTAAATAAATAAAATTATTTTTTCTTAATAAAATTAAATTAATTTTTAAAATTTTTAAATTAAAATATAATAAATATATTTTTTTTATTTTTACTAATCATAATATCTCTATATTTTTTAAATAATAAAAAATAAATAATTATTCTGATTCCAATTCCATTTCGTTCCGATCCCAAAGTTTGAAACAAATGTCGCTTAAGGTTTTATATTAATTTCTCCAAAATAAGTAAATTAAGGAGACACATACCTTCGTGAACTTAGATGGATCCTTCATTGATTTATATACGTTGGGGAAAACAATATGGCCAGTATAACTGAAGATATAAAGGCCAGAAATAGCAGGAATATTTCGGATTTTGAGAGCTGGTATTTTATGGTTAGCTTTGACGGCTCCAGAAACAGCAGTAAATGCCACAGAAGTAAAAATAACAATTGACGTCAGATTACCTCCCGGTGAAAGGAAAGATATATAAGAAAGATTTCTCAGCCACAAACTAGGAAGTGCTATAAGCACAGCCATCATTGTTAGCAACTGAGATGTTGATAAATTATTTGTCAATGACAACCAAATTTCTGTCCCTGAAAATACAATAGCAATATTGTCATGGAGAGAGATGGTGTATGATACTAAGTCCATGAAAATCTCCATGAAAATCAAAGTTGAAGCTAAAACTCTTCCTTTGGTTCCAAATGCTTCTTGTCCAATATCAGAATAGCTTCTTGACTTTGGATTCATGTCAAGACATTTTCCAAGAAGAAAAGAACTATATGCACATATTATTCCTAGTCCAATAAGCAAAAACACTGAAGCCCACCCTCCATTTTCTAAAGCATATGGAGTTGATAGATGCCCAAGCCCTGTAAGTACATATATGTATATTTTTAGAGATTTACTGGATACTGCCAGGTGCTTAAATTCAGGGTTATATAGTTTGTAGAAATCATTTTATGAATAAATACAAAAAGCCAATCAATGAAGAGCGACGTCGCATGCATACCTGTGAGCATCCCAATCATGTTGATTACAGCATGAGCGAAAGAACTATTAGCATCAGCAGGTGGATTATGCTTAATATTATCATTTACTTCACTTTTGAAATCTCCATAAATTTTGCTATCACAATTGAATGCTTTATTTTCCTCTACACAATGATCACAAATAACCCATTTGGCAGCCAAGTTCTGCCCATGCACTGACTCGGTTGCAACTTGATTCTGACGAGAGAGGCATTCGGATTCAGAGTAGTATAATTTGCTGATAAACTTGCCTATCTTTTCCATAATAAGGAAAAACTGATGGAAAACAAGACTCAATGTTATTCAGTTTGGAGATACTTTGGTTACACAGTATCAAAAGAGAAGAGTTGGTTCATTTATAGCTCGAAAAAAAAAAAAAAAGGTTCCATGTGACTCTGACCATCCCATCCCACGACTCTATCCACCACTAATCGTGGTCTGAAATAAATTTGGCAAATGGAATGACAAGTTGCTTTCCCCGCAAGTGTATTGCGATTTGTCATTTCAGCCCGCCTCCTAGCACACTAACCATACTTTTCATGCTTGATTCGTAACTATTATATGCAAATAAAATGAGATGAAATATTTTTAGAACAAGATAAATCAAATTAAGGCGTAAATTTTTTTAGTTTCATAATTTGAAATTTTATTTTAATATTAAGAAATCAAAGGGTCTTATTGATAATATTGTTATTATTAATATTAATTGCAATCTCATAATTTTGAAAATAATTTTTATTACTAATTTACAAATCAGATTTTTATATTGAGTGTAAACAAGTAATTGCATGCATTTAGATAATGGATACAGGCCCTATTCAATTGCAAATGCATGTCATCTGGCTTTGTGATGGCTATGACAATATCGACTTAAGAAAAGTTAAGCTTATATTTGTATTAATAATATAATATGGAAAAGTACAAATAATTAATATACAACATGGGTTCTTTAACTTTAATAACCAGTTTTTGAGGTTCATATGTATTTTTAGATTTATATTAAAAATTCAAGAAGAAATTACATGAAATGCTACATTTTTCTTCAAAAGTTTATTTTTACTATTTTTTTAGTTTATAAAATACTTTTTTAATTTTTTTATATTTTTATGACATGTACAAAAAATCTACTCAATATCTACAAAATATATATTATATTTTTGTAAAGTTTTTTGTCGGAACAGTATTTTATATATTTTTTATTTGCATAGTATTTTTGTAAATTTTTTTTACTTTTATCTGTTATTTTTTAAAATTTCCCAAAATTCGGTATGGTATTAAAACATAATTGATCCTTATAACTCATCAATTTTATAAACTTGAACTGAGATTTTATTTTACTTTGCCCCATTTGTGGGTTTTTTCCGACAGATAATGGGCTTTTGAATATTTATTCTTCATTTGACATGAAATGTCTGTTGATCGAATTTTCAATTCTTTTTCCTGTTACAGGGTGTACCTTAGCCTTTAAAAATTATCTTTACTCAATCCAAAATCATAAATTAACATCATAAATTTGCAAATGTTAATTGGGCTATCAAAAATTATTTTTGCCCGGTTTTCACTTGAAAGACTATTAAGAAATATGGGAAAAGATCTCATATCACTTAAATACAAGCACATAAAATGATAAAAAAAAATTAACAATTTGGATGATTCAAAATTAAAATTACTAAGTGTGAAAATAAAATACAACAAGTGAATAAAATATAAAAAATAATCTACAAAATATAAAAAGGAATAAATATATATAATATTAAAAATATAATAAGTATATATAATATATAAAAATGTCTTATATATAAAAATTTGAAAGTATAATTACAAAACATAGAAAAATATAATAAATTATATTTATATTTATATTAAAATAACAAAGAAATAATAAAACACAATTCAATGAATAAGCTATAGAAATAATAAAAGTAATTAAGTTCCAAAGTTATTTAGAAAAAAGAAATTCCCACTAGCGAAATAATTTTTTAAAAGTTAAATTCGTTTTATTATTTTTTTTCATATCATTATGTTATTATATATTTTAATTAAAAAAACATGCTGACTAACATATAATATAATAATAAATTAATATTAGGGTAGAATAAAACTATTGTTGTTGTCTATTGAGTCACTCTTGCTAACCAAGAAGCATGTATACATTCTATTAAACTTTAGGCTAAATAATTATAAAGTTCCTAAGTTTTTTATATTATATTAGTCAGTTTCTTTATTTTTAATATTTACTGCATCTTTATATTTTTAAAAATTAAACTGTTTAGTAATTCTGTCAATATTTTTATTTTAAAATCATTAATCAATGACTTTGGTATTATAAAATAACTTGGTTGTCCTTATTTTAAATATATTTATATTTGTTAGTTATTAAATTCATTTCATTTTTAATTTTATTTTATATATAAATCGTCTACAAAATAATAAAAGATATTATTCGTATTATTTGAAATTATTTTTTTAGTAATATCTATAAAATTAAAATAAATAATATGTATGGATTGTCTGCAAAATAATAAAAGATATTACTCATATTATTTAAAATTATTTTTTAATAATACTTATAAAATTAAAATAAATTATATGCAAGAAATATAAATAAAATTAAAAATAAACATGATTTAATAAATAACAAAGATAAATATATATTAAGGAAGGACAAAAAAAAGTTATTTTATAACATCAAAGTCGTTGATTAATGATTTTTGGATGAAAATATTGACAGGATAACTAAATAATTTAATTTTTAAAAATATAGAGATACAAAAATTAGATGTTAAAAATATAGAGACTGACTAGTGTAACATGCAAAAACTTAGGGGCTTTATAATTATTTAGCCTAAACTTTATGTAACCTAAAGAAATTAGAATGTGAATATTATTAGAGTGTTTGGAGATGGCAAAATTGTATGAAGGCTAGGGTTTGTGTAAACAAGATATCCAATCACCTTAATTAATTTAAAAAAATTAATAAAAATAAAAAGTTGCTTGTGTTATTGGGAAAAATTCTAATATAGTCTCGGTCTATCTACTCACTTATAGAACAAGCCAATCAAAAATTTTAATTTTAAAATAAAAACTAACTAATTTTTTTTAAATATTATAATTTAAATCGGGATTTTTTATTGGCCTTGTGCATGATAAAATTTTCCATGTTATTGGTATGTTATAGGCATGCAAGAACAAGCAAATAAGGCTTAACGTACAAGAATTCCCTTTACCCATTATTCGTATGATGTGTTTTAATCATTTTAGTATCTTTTGTAAGAATTCCCTTAATGGGATGCCAACGAATCTTATTAAGTTTTGAAATTCACACTTCATTCTTCTCTTTCTCCTTTGAGTTGCAACTTATTCCCTTTGCATTAATTTAATATGAATTATAAACTTATTCCCTTTGAATTATAAACGTGACATGTGAATTCTAGCATTCCAACACAACACATGATGAGATGATCTTACCATCTTACCTAAGTTTTTTTTTTTTAAATTATCATTTCAAAATCAAGACGGGTATACCTATAAAGGCAAATTTTCTCTATCAAAAAATGCTTTTAGTGTTTGCACTTTATAATTAGCTGCATTATTAAATGAATGTTTTTTTTTCATGATGCCAAGAGGGTATTTATTTTATATAGTTATTTTACCCCGAATGACTCATAAATTTGTTTAGTAAACATTTACAATGATTATTGAAAATTAAAATTCAAGCATTTCCTCTATTTGTAATTGTAATAGAAAAAAAAAATCAAAACATTCAGATGTTTAGACGGATCACAATGGATTAGGTAATCATTTCAATCCGTTTATATAAAATATTAATAGTTTATATATTGAATTAAATAAATACAAATAATATTTTCATTAAAAGTTCATATCACTATGTAACCATTAGTTTTAAATTTTTATTTATAATTATTTGATTAAGAGTACAATTATTATATTTTTGAATTTATTAAACTTAAATAAGAAAATAAATGGGTATGAGTAATGTACAAGTATTGCTGAACAGAATATATATATATATATATATATGTGTGTGTGTGTGTGTGTGTGTGTGTGTGTGACTGTGACAACATTGACAAATAGAAACAAATGTCAAAATCAAATAAATAAAAAAATTAATTAACATAATCTCACAAGCAACTATAAATCACAAAATCAAGTTCCCGGTGGAGTGTAAAATGTTTTTTTTTTAATTCGGGCTTCCATTTAAGAATGGGAGGATTACTAAAATAATTTTAAAAAAAGTTTATTTTTAAAAATATTACAAAAAAAATGTTACAAAAATACTTTAAGACATTTTTTTTTTCAAAAATATGGTGAAAGATGGACCACTAAAAAATACAGAACCATTTATTTATAAAAATGGCATTCCTTAGTTATTTATATGTAGCATATACTGATATATACCGACATATACCTACATATATCTATATATATTGTTATTCTATAATTAGCATATATCGACATATACTGATATATATATCGATATATATTATTATTTTTTAATTAAAATATATACAACATGTATCCACATAGACATATATATATATATGCAACATTTACTAATATTCTTTTGCAACATATACCCAAATATCTAGTTATATGTAACATATATAAATATATAGCTAAACATATAAAATAATTATATATTGTTATTCTTTTTAAAATCAACACATATATAACTAATCATATATAAAAATATACCTACATATAAATAAATTTGAATATAATAATTTATTTATTTTTAATTATTATATTTTATTATATTATATTTATTATTTTAAAGAAGATTGAAACTTAATTAATGGTTTTGATAAGAACATAATACGCCAGCAAGCAACTAAGATAGAAAGTTAATGATGTGTTTATAAGAAATAAAATGTAAATTTATAAGAAACTAGTGGAATCATATAAAAAATATAAAAAAGAAATGATTAAAAGATTAAAAAAAATTGAAAAAATTCTTCTTTAAAGCATTTTTTCGAATATGTAGTGTATGTTACATTTGAATAAAAAAATCTCCAATCATTATATTTGAAAAAAAAAATTTAAAAAAGATTTACAAACAAAAATCAAAAATAAAATCAAAAATAAAAAAATACAGAAAAAATCAACTAATGCAATTCTCAATCAAGAAAGAAGCCCTTCAAAAACCACCTATAGTTGGGAGGTTGCTCATCTCCAAAGTAAAGTTTAATAAGCCCATATTTCTCTTTGATGATAAATTAAGATTTTTCTAAATACTTTACAACTAGTTATATTGTTTTTATTGTATTTTATGTTTATTCCTTATGAGTATGGCTGTCCATAATTGATAGCAGTGGTGTCTCCTTATGGTCGTCCATATTGACAGCAGTGTTGTTACTTTTTTGAGCTATATTAGTTGTATTTCTTTTGCTAAATGTATGTGTGTATTTAAAACTAATATGGTCAAAAAAGAATTGCATGGTTTTTCTCATTCTCTCACTTTCTCTGCTCTATTCTATATTTCCAGCATCTGCCGGTTTGTTTCATGTTTTTTATTTGAGTTCATTTGAGATTATTTTTAGATTTGAATTCTCACAAATGGTATCGAAGCAAAATACTTCTTGAGGGACCTGAGAGTAAGAGAGTTTTATGTTAAAAAATTGAGAGCAATAGAGTTGACAGTTAAACACATTTAGTGTAAACAAATGGTTACTAAAAATGGTACTGGACTACTAGTGTTTTCTTATAAAAATTATCACATTTGGGCCATCAAAATGAAGGCTTATTTGAAGGCTCAAAGTCTATGGGAAGTGGTTGAGAATGATGAAGAATCAACAGCCCTTAGAGTCAATCCTACATTGGCTCAAATTAAGAAGCATGAAGAGGATGTTGCAAGAAAATCCAAGGCTCTCACTTGCATGCATTCTGCCCTCTCAGATGTAATCATCACCAGAATTATGGCATGCGAAACTCTTAAAGAAGCTTGGGACAAGCTTAAGGAGGAGTTTGAAGGTAATGAGAAGGTAAAGACAACGAACTTGATAACTCTCAAATATGAGTTTGAAATGTTGAGAATGAAGGATGGTGATACTGTCAAGGAGTATTCTTCAAAGCTCCTTGAAGTTGTGAACAATATTAGACTATTGGAAGAAGATTTTAGTTACTTAAAAGTTGTGGAGAAGATGCTTATTAGCCTACTACTAGATTTGAATCCAAAGTTTCAGCAATTGAAAATTCATGTGATTTAAAGATGTTGTCAGTGGCTGAATTAATTAGCAAATTACAGATACATAAGCAAAGAAGTAGTATGAGGGATGAAGTTGTGTCAGAAGGGGACTTTCAAGTTAGACAAAAATGAAGCCATCTTCAAAATGGAGTAAGAAACAAGAGTATGACAAGGCTGGAGCTGGATGTTCAGCATATGGTGAAAAGAAATCAGAATTTTCAATATGCAATTTCTGTCATAGAGATAATCACTAAGAAAAAGATTATAGATACAAGGGAAAGACTCCTATTCAGTGCAGATTTTGCAATAAATGAGGTCACATTGAGAAAAATTGCATAATGATAGAAGATGGGTGAGCAGAAACCATAACAACAAGCTAATTTTACTGATGAACAAGAAGATAATGAATATGACAAGAAGATAATGAATTTAACAAGTTGTTCATAGTGTCACAATTTAAATACAGCAAAAATAAGCAAATTTGGCTTATTGACAGTGGTTGCACCAGTCATATGGCAATAGATGAAGGCTTATTCAACAATTTAGACATGAATGTGAAGACAAAGGTGAAGCTTGGAGATGGAAAAGTGGTTCAAGCTGAAGGAAAGGACTCTATAGCTGTGCATACACAACAAGGTACAAAATACATTCATGGTGTGCTTTTCATAAATTGTTTGACATAAAATCTACTTAGTGTAGCTCAAATGCTTGTAAATGGTTATTCCTATCATTTAAGGATAAATTTTGTAGAAGTAGCTATGGTGGATAAAAGTTTTCCTTTGAATTGGAGTAATGTAGTTTATTATGCAAATTATGTTGGAAATAATAAATCCATACTATGGCACAAAAGGTTTGGACATTTTAACCTTACTACAATAAGGAGTATGCAACATGAAGGTTTAACTACATATTTGCTAAAAATCTCAGTAGTGAATAAAATTTGCAAATCATGTCAGTTTGGCAAGATGCAAAGAAAGCCATTTCCTACAAAATCCTTATGAAGAGCCAAGGAGAGGTTAGAATTAGTGCATACGGATATGTGTGATCCAATGAGCATAAATTCCTTAAATGGCAGCAGATATTTTATGGTTTTCATTGATGATTTCTCGAAAATGACCTAGGTTTATTTCTTGAGCAACAAAGGGAAGTATTCTCAGTATTTAAGAAGTTTCAAATAATGGTTGAGAGACAAAGTGGATGTGTATTGAAGCTTCTAAGGTCAGATAATGAAAAAATATATATACTTCAAGTGATTTTGGCAGATTTTATGATGAAATGGGCATTGAACATCAGCTCACAGTTAGTTATGCTCCTCATTAAATGGCAAGTCTGAGAGAAAAACATAAATGTGGTTGAAATGGGTAGATGTATGCTGTCCGAGAAGAAGTTGCCACTCACATTTTGGGATGAAGTTGTTAATACTTTAGTATGTTTACTTAATTAGTTGCCAACAAAGGCAGTAAATGAAAAAACACCAGTTGAAGCATGGTCTGGTGTCAAGCCAACAGCCAAGCACTTGAGAACTTTTGGTTCTTTGTGTTATATTCATGTGCTAGCAGTGAAAAGGTATAAGCTGCACCAAAAGACATAATAAGAGATTTTCTTGGGTTATTCAACTATTTCCAAAGGTTACATGGTATTTAATTTGCAAACTCAAAAAATTTCAGTTAGTAGAGATGTTATTGTGGATGAATCTTCACTTTGGAATTGAGAGAAAGGTATGAAAGAAAATGATGAAGAAGTTGTCCAATCAAGTTCACTTCCAACACTTAAGCTTACAAATTCGGGTAGTCAATTGGAAGATGAGAATTTCGATGAATCCCCATCAAATTCACTAATTCTCAGGACCAAGTCATTGACTGAGATTAATGAGCAATGTCAGTTTGCTATGTTGGAGCCAAAAACTTATGATGAGGCTGCAAAATTTGAATTTTAGAGATTAGTAATGAAGGAGGAAATAAAATGATTGAAAGAATGGAACTTGGCAATTAGTGGATAGACCTGAAAATAGGAATGTAATAGGTATGAATTTATAGGACCAAGTTGAATTCGAATGGCTCAATTCACAAACATAAGGCAAGATTAATAGTGAAAGGGTATTCTTAACTTGCTGGAATTGATTATGGAGACACGTATGCTTCTGTGGCCAGACATGAGACAATTAGGCTCTTGTTGGCATTGGTTGCTTAATTCAAGTGGAAGGTGTGTCATTTAAATGTGAAATCTACATTTTTAAATGGTAAACTTACAGAGGAGATATACATTGAACAATCTGAAGGTTTTATACATAATAGTGATGAAGACAAAGTTTATTTGCTGCACAAAGCTCTTTATGGGCTGAAACAGGCACCAAGAGCCTCGTACAGCAAAATTGATGTTTATTTAGTTCATTGTGGCTTCAAGAAGAGTGAAAATGAGGCTACTTTTTATGTCAATGATGCTGGCAAGGGTCAAATTTTGATAATCTCTATTTATGTTGATGATTTGCTGGTAACAGGGAAGAACTCAGTGTTGATTGATGAATTCAAGAAGGATATGGAGGCTGCATTTGAGATGTCCGATCTTGGATTAATGGCTTACTTTCTGGGCATGGAAGTAAGTCAAACAAATTCTGTTATATTTGTATCTCAAAAGAAATATGCACTAGATATGGTGAAGAGATTCAAGATGGAGAAGAGCAATCCAGTAGCATGTCCATTAATTCATAATGAGAAGTTGTCTAAGGCAAAAAAAGAAAATGAAGCTGATGCTACCAATTATAAAAGTTTGGTTCGTAGTATTATGTATTTTGACTGCATCTAGACTAGACTTGATGTTTATAGCAAATGTATTATCTAGATACATGCAAAATCCTGGACAGATTCACATGGGAGCTGCAAAATGTGTTCTAAGGTATATCAAAGGAACTCATGATTTTGGCATTTGGTATACTGAAGCAGAAAATGGAAAGTTAATTGGGTATTCGGATAGTGATTAGATGACATGAAGAGCACTAGTGGCTGTGTTTTCAGTTGGCTCTGCTGTTTTTTCTTGGATGTCCAGAAAACAAAACGTGTAGCTCAATCTACAGTAGAAGTAAAATATGTTGCAGCAGCTACTGCTGCAAATGAAGCCATTTGGCTTAGGAAAGTTCTTGCTAACATTCAGCAAACTCAAGTTGATCCTCCTATTATTAAGGTGGATAATCAGTCCGCTATTGCAATGATAAAAAATCATGTGCTTCATGGTTGAACAAAGCACATCAATATAAAGGTGCATGCAACCAGACAAACAGAAAGGGATAGAGAAATTTAGTTAGTTTATTGCAAGTCTAAAGAACAACTAGCTGATATTATGACAAAGGCATTACCAAAGGCAAAATTTGAAATATTAAGAGCAACACTTGGAGTATTCAAGAAAAATTCTCAAGGAGGAGTGATGATAAATTAAGATTTTTCTAAATACTTTACAGCTGGTTGTGTTTATTTATTTTATTGTATTTTATGTTTATTCCTTGTGAGTATGGCTGTCCATAATTGACAGCAATGGTGTCTCCTTATGGCTGTTCATATTGACAGCAATGTTGTTAATTTTTTTGAGTTGCATTAGTTGTATTTCTTTTGCTAAATGTATGTACGTATTTAAAACTAATATATCAATAAAAAATTGTGGTTTTTTTCATTCTCTCACTTTCTCTGATCTATTCTATATTTACAGCTTCCGCTTGTTTGTTTCATGTTTTTTATTTGAGTTCATTTGAGATTATTTTTAGATTTGAATTCCTACACTCTTTGTCGTTTAAGCAGTGGTTAGAGCAGAATTTATCTGCTAATCTGTTCCCTTCGAATAAATTAGACTGGAGAAGTATTTTTGGGGTCGCGTTGTGGAAATTATGGCAAGCATGAAATGATTTTGTGTTTAATGGAAGGATTATGAGTCTCAGAGTTGGTGACTGATAATTTGAACACGGTAAGGAAAATTTTGAAGACAAATGAGGTGTTGGATTTTCACCAGAAAGGCCCTGCGACGTTTGAGAAACTAAAATTTTGGGAGTGTTTAGCAAGCAATTTAGTGAAGATCAACACAGATGGTGCATTCTCCTTTGCTACGAACCAGGCAAGTGCAGGAGGCTTGATAAAAAAATTCCTCGGGTAATTGGCTAGGGGGGTTTGCCATGAATATAGGCTTATGCTCGGTCACTGGAGCAGAACTATGGGGGTTGTTTCAAGGTTTATCTCTAGCTTGGGAAATGGGGTTTAGAGAAGTAATATTGGAGGTGGATAGTCAATCTGTTGTGGCATTGATAAATAAGAATGAAACACCAGTTAATGTTCATAGGCCTTTGCTTCAGAGTATTAGGGAGTTGAGAGGATGGGATCGGATGGTCACCATCAACCATATTTACAGGGAGGCAAATAGAGCAGCGGATTTTTTAGCTGAACATGCTGGTACTTTTCCATTAGGTCTTCATCGGATTTCAAATGTCCCTCAGGAGCTATCTCAGTACTTTTGCAGGATATAATTGACGTGTCCTTATAGAGGATGGTTATTCCTTAGTTTGGTTTTGAGAACTCTTTATGTATAAAAAAAAAATAAAAAGGTGAGGAAAATTGCATGTTAAATGAGCCTCTGCATGAAATCCAATCCAACTGGCGATTTCAACAGCAAATCACTTTATGGAAGTTAAGATTGTCACCGAAAGGTACAATCAATTGACAAAAAAAATCAGTGCAAAAATAATATAAATATGTGATACAACTGATTGGGTGTAATGAGTGAGCATCAAGTGCTGGTAGTTATAATAATCTTCATAAAGCACTTGACGCGAGGAAGAAAATATATTATAAAGAAAACGTATCTTCGAAAAAATAAAATATAAAAAAAAGTAAAAATAAAAAAATTAATAGTAATAATATTAAAAATAAAAGTTAAAATATAGTAAATAATAAATATGGTAAATGATGTATTTTTCTCGTTAAAAATTATATATTGTTATAATAAGACAAAATAAATATTCTTAAAATAAATATTTAAAAATTCTTAAATATTCTTAAATGTCTAAATATATATGACGCGATCTACCATTACCTCAAATGATAATATATGTTTATAATTCATGGGCCAAGCCAAGTATTTGGCCATTCCATCTATCGTCAACAAATAAAATCCAAATCTTTAATAAGATTAAAGAGAGTGGGGAGAAGGCCACTTGGGTGGAAAGAAACCTGTTGTCTCAGGGAGGCAATAAAGTTATGATAAAAATTGCGAGAAGTGCTATCTAAATGTACTTGATGTCGTACTTCAAGCTGCTAAGAAGACTATGTAATGATATTAATAAAAATGGAAGAAATGGGGTCAAACACAACGAGAGTGGAGAATGCACTGCGTGTCATGGTTACAAAAATAATGGGAAACTCAGTTTCAAAGATTCCTCGATTTCAAATTTAGACTCCTAATTAGGGGAAATTTTTGCAAGGAAAATATTTCCTTTATTTGTCCTTCCTATCGTAGATGCTAAACTAGCTAGGGAGCAACTCGTCATGAGAGCTGAGATCTTGGCAAATAAAGGAAATTCCAAAATTAGTTATGAGATGGAGAGTTGGCAATGGTCACAATACTCGTATCTGAAAGGATACTTGGATCCCAAATTTGTTCCCCTAAGGCAATCAGAGTTGAAAACTCCATACATATTAGTTTTGCTAGCTGATTGATGAATATTGTTCATGGAAGAGGAGTTTAGTTTTTAAGTTTTCAATGATGAAGTTGTGAAAACTGTCTCAATTCCAATCTTAACTCCATGGGTTGTAAAGACATGCTAGTTTAGCATCACACAATATTCAAATTAAGTCAAGGTATCATGTTATCAAGAAAATTCCATCACTAGTTAGGCAGAATAAAGGACATGGAAAGATCTCGGAAGATGTGGATTTGGCCACGGATTTGGAAAATGGGTCAGCATTAAAAGCAACTAAGCAAAAATCCTCCAAGCATATGATGCTTGAAAATTGAGTGGAGCGGTGAAATCATTGAAACACTTGATTTCTTTTTTACTCATGTCCAGAGCTGGAATTACATGCAATGTTCTAGAGATAGAAATGTATGGTTTAGCGCTACTCTTAGCCTTTAATCATCTAATTTACAGGGTGAAACTTTTCAAGCATGCCAAAATGACTTGGTGCATTGCCAGCATTGGTTTAGACAATTTCAAGGGATTTATCATATTTTCAACAGGCAATTGTTATCCTCTTGAATACAGAAGGCGAGAAATGAGAAAAGTTTTTAATAAAAATGGATATGACAACTCTGAAATTCTCCATAAAGCATAATGGCTCTAGAGGAGTTCGTATCTGACCAAAGGTTGCAAATCATCATTAAAAACAATATCAAATATATGCCAAACAAATATTAACATCAAATACATTCACCATCTCATCACACGTACTTAGGCACAATTGTCAGCGTAGAGCGGTAATTCAAAAATTCAGTTCTCTCAATCCTCAATTAATACATCAATAGTTCCTTATACTTCAGTTTTTTTTATCACTTTATTCCATGTACTCTTCAAATAACCACATACCCCTTATACTCAATTTTTTTACTTATTCAATCGCCCACTCTTTGCGCATAGATAGACAAAGCTATAATGGCGTGACATACATCTCAACAAACTAAAAAAGTTTTCTTCTCAAATCATCCATTTTCTCAAGAAACAAACAGAAAATTAGGTTTTTACGCTTCTTCTTCTTCTTCTTCTTCTTCTTCTTCTTCTTCTTTCTTCTTTCTCTATCAAACTCTGAAATTTCACTTTTTTAACTCTCATTCTATTATTTTTGCTGGGTTGCTGAGAAAATTGAAAGAAAGAAAAGAAAAGAAATTTTGGGTCTTCATCAATTTGATGGTGGAAGTTAGATTTACACCGATTGGTTTGCTTGACAGTGAATATCTTAAAATCACCGCTGCCGCCGCCACTTTAGAACTGCTAGTAGCCCAGCACAAATATGGAAAGAACGCGACTGTGGAATTTTGTTGGGTAATTCTTTTTTGAGGTGATAATTTTTGTGGATATTGATTTCTTTTTGTGGATAATTTTTTTAAAATTGAAACAGCAGCATTTTAAATAGGAGGAGAAAAAGAAGATAATGACGATGACGAGGACAAACACACTTGCTTACTGCACATGAACAGAATAGCATGTCCTTAAGGCTCAAAAATATAAAAAAGCTTTCTAGGGTCGTGTTTGAAAGTTTTTAGTATATCCTTAACATTTTAGATAAAATTGGGAACATTTCGCATTGTAACCGAAAAAATCGAGCTGAATAATTCAATAGTTGAATCCTTGAAATCCCAACATTAACGGAATAGACCCAAAAAGACTAGACCACAGCCAAAAGCATCCCTCATAGTCATCCATGAATGTTCAGGTCTACAAAATTAAAGATATTATCAACCAGATAACCATGTCCTTCATGGAACGCTTACAGACCCACCAACAGATCTGAGGAAACAATTACCTATTCATTTACACAATCAATACTCATTGCTATTGAGTACGTTCATGTCAGAATTAATCAATATAGCAGAAGCAACCGTTCTTAGGGACCTCAGCTCATTCTCAGCTGCAAAATTCTCGTACAAAAAAAATTAACCTCCATGACCATTCGTGGATTAAGTTTATAGTGAAAGGCATGCAATACAAAACGATCAGCTTAACCTCAAAGACATGGGCAGGTTCATACGAACTTTCACATCTCAAATACATTTAAATATATATTCAGCTGTGCACTATCCAGATATTATGATGCATCTTGCATACTGCCACGAAAACTACTCTTAATATGAAAGGAGATCATATCTCTGGCCATCAAATTAAAGACAACAAATCAAACCAAGGTTCAGCTCATATATAATGATTCTCTCAATTTTATAGGGCTTTCTCGTAGGCCAACTGAATGTCACAATGAACGAATGCCAGTTCAATGCTCTAGCTCCAGTATATCATTTCTAGACAACAGTATGCTGATAATCATGATAACTTCAATTTTGTGACACCCCCAAAGATGTTCTCAGTTCCAACAGCCACCTTCAAAAGCTTTCTCTCCTCTACAGAGCAGAAAAAAATTCCAGGCCAAGCCAACCAAGTTACAATTTCAGAACAAGACTTTGTTAAGATTCAGGGGGATCAACTGGCTATAGCACTAGCTTCTTACCTTGGAAGAAGAAATGAAAGTAATGCAGCACATCAGTGACATGAAAGGCAAGACAGGTGAATACCAGCGTTGCACGGCTTGTGAAAATGAAGCATCTCAAAGCAGTGCGCAAAGTTTCAAGATGAGAACACTTAAACATTAATGTTAGAAATAACTATATAAACAAAAATAAAACTCTTGACCTTGATGGATTTTTCATATTCTTAAAGAAATCTCCTTGCCCAATCAACAAAATAAAAATGGGTTAAAATAGTTTGAGCAGACAAAATGAAGTATTTCAAACTGAAATAAATGAAATTTAGACTCCATTTGGTTAACTTACTACCATAAGGCTATAAGTACTGTTTGGTCAAAGAACAAAAGGCAATATTTAGAACGGAAAAAAAGCCCATACAACATAACATAAATTCATTGTTATCATCCCTGCTTTTTTCTCTGAGCAAATCTTTATATACTTACATTTCATTTGCTCTAATAAAATCAAAATTTATTGAGTATATTTTAAAAAGCAAGTTAGCAAAACAGAGCCTTAGATGTTTTACTAGACGTATTAAGGAGCCCACTGGCTCCTAGGAGTGCAGGTATTGCTGGCATAAGCAGTCTTGGATACTATAGCCAAATCCAGGAGTGCTCAAATAACTAAATAGCGACATGCCACTAACAAAAAGCACCCTAGAAGCCGGATTTGGCCAAAGCATCCAAACATGTTTCTTACCAACAAAATAAGTAATGAAAAAAATAAAAGGATAAGGAAAGATATAATTCAAATATATTCTTAATATAGAAAACTAACAAAGAGACTGAGTGGAAGGAATTAAATCTCAATCGCTAATTCAATACAATGAGATCAAACTGCTAAAATTCTGTTTCTATGATAAAGTAAGAACATGGCAGCGGCAAAACAAAATTCCAGTAAATTCAGAAGGAAGAGACATTATTTCACCACAAGAAAGCAAGAAAGAATTAACCACTAGAACTTATTTCAACCCACATGATAAGTGAATGGTATGTGCCATGTAGAACACATAACAGTTAATGAGTGCAGAAATCAGCCAAGAAAAAGAAAAAGAGAGAGATTGTTAAATAGCAGACATTAAATTCTACAGAGACATGCTCGTCCTGGAAATTCTAGTTGTTCCTCAACATGTTTAAGAGAAAATATTAGAAAATATCCAAACAGAAGTACTACAATGTTTTAAAAAACAAGTGAAGAAGTAAAAAAATAACTGTAATAGAAACAAAAATACAGGTTCGAGATTCAGGACTTAATCAGTAACTTTTCATTCCAAATTTAAGACTTCATTTGCAAGAGTGCCTGGAACTTCAGAAGAATCGCCAGAGCCGAAAACTAAATGATTGATGCATCTATGAAGGAATCTGCACAATGAATAGATAAAAAGGATGAAAATAGTAATTTCAGAAAAAGCAAGTTTAACATATTAGGAGAGAAATATGCTGAAAATATGTACCTCATTCAATTTAGAAGAAAACGTTAAGGTTTACCTTACATTTTAAGCAACTAAAGTATAAACCGGCGGCATGTATTTTAATAGATAAAATAATAATGAATAATATTATAATTATACTCCAAAATGAAACAATAAAATTATAAAATGTCAAGTTAAAAGCAAAGAAATGTTTATGGCAACAAAGAAAGCTGCCACACCAAATCATCATAAAACAAAGGGATCAACAGCAATAGTAGTTGACAGTTGATATTCAATTAGAAGGGAAAAAATTAAAACCTTCTGCTCATATAATAGCATAACTAAGAAGGAAAATGAATTCTTAGAAGATATGTTAAAAACCAGTGGTAAGCAACTTGTAAAAAGTTACATACCATCCCGTTTAGTTTCATTTATAAAGATTAGTCAAACCATTATGGAAATATAGAGGAAGTTACTTCATAAAGTAGTCTAGAATAGCAAAAGGTATCAAAACGAAGTGCCATTGAAGACATAATTATGACATGACAATGCAAGTGCTATTCCAATGCATATGTAAAGCCTATGCAAATGAATACTCAAATACAAATACAAAATCAGAACTGCCTCAAATGTCAGATTCATTAACTATTAGAAAAGAAGCCAGGTTTTGCACCTGATGACCACAAAAAAAAGATACTAAAAAGCAGGTTAAAGTACAACCAAAAGAAAATTTATAATCTAAACCTTCGGCTCACAGAACATATGAAAGGTATATTATATTTACAAGGTAATGTATAATATGATAACTACCTAAACAGACAATTGTGACCACTTAATTTAGTTTGCTTATATGGATAAGGGATGCTATCCTGAACCAAAATCCAGTAGCTCACCAGATATTAGATTAAACCAAGTAAGGTCTTATTTTCAGCCTACTCCTACAGCTAACAGAGTGTTGAGTAGCCAACCTTCACAAAAGCTGAGGAGACACACACACACACACACACACACATATGTATATGCCAAGATAAACAATAATAGCCTTCCTAACCGCAGACCAATTCACCAACATAAAAGATGCCAAAAATCTCCATGCAGAAGCTTATGCAAGATGCCAGTGAGCTATACAGGAAACTGAAGGAAAAGCACATGCCCAAATTTTATATACTCTATTTAATGAACCCCATTTCCTTGATAATTACAACACAAAAAAGTTTAACCGATTAGCAAAAATCACAGGGCTCCATATTATCATTAGCAACAACTGTCCTGTTGAATTGGTAGCAAGTAAAAATGGTTTATCATATTCCCACAAGCCAATCTTTTGCTACATCATTCCAAATCTTATTCTACAACAAGCAAGCAAGTAAAACTCGATATGTCGGTTACAATATATCCCAAAGTTTGTTTACTTCTTATCTCTTTTTCATTGTCCATTTTCTTTATTATTTAATCACCACATACCCAAACCTTCCATTCAACATAGCAGAAAAAAGGGCAAACCAATCAAGTTTACTTGCTTGATGACTAAGTCAACTACCATAAACATTCCCAAGTTCTCAACTCTCATGTATACTTCTCAAATCTTTTTCATTCTCCATTTTCTTCAACATTTGATCTCCACATAAGCCCAACTCCCCTCCAAGATAGGGACAAAGAAGGGGCTTCTATTTGGAAACTCATAAGCAAAAAAGATACACAGAAGACTATCTGAAAAACAAGAAGGTTCTTGGCAAGTATGCAGTAGAATATATACACAACCAAAATGTCTTTAGATTCCAATAGCCTTATTCTTGTAAACTCATGCACAAAGGCATTATAGATAGCACATTTATCTCTGAAGATAGCATGAAGTTCATTTCTATAGAAAAAAGAAGACAAAAAACAAAGGAAACTACTAGGAGAAGACATGAAAGTTCTTCCAAAGCATTTCTAACATTTCAAATTTTATTCCCTAACTTTTTACTCTAAAAATTCCCCTTAACCCAACACATAACCTTGTCAACCCTCTCTTCCCTCTAGGAATTTTGCTACCCAAGAAGCAAAACACAGAACTGCAACTTATCCCGCACAACTCCAACCCTTTATTTCAAACCAAATATGTCTTCCCTTTTTGGACAATCACCGTCATCACACTACCTAACACCTTCAAACAGAACCACTGATGCAATGATATTATTAGCAGCAAAAGAATATAACAAAAAGAAATTGCTAATGAAATAAGTTAAAACCTAATAAACACAAACAAACTCACCTACTGTCCCATATAAGGAGCACTACCCTGTTGAGATCTTCCAGCACTAGTCTGCCCCATATGAGGGTTTAACTGTGGGTTTGGATACCCACCCTGCATGGCTGGTTGGTTTCCGTATCCCCCACCAGCCTGATTCCCATATCCAGCAGGTGGCCCTCCCTGTGCACCACCAAGTCCTCCGAGCAGATTACCAAGCCCCAACCCAGCTCCTTGGGTAGCAATTAACGCAGTCAATGCCTGCCCAATAGCTGGGTTCAAACCCTGTGAAGCCATTCCTGGGTTGAAGCTCACAGATGGCCCTGAAGGAGCCATCAAATGACCAGGCCCGGGAGCACCAGATGAGTACTTACCTTTCTTGGCCGCGTGATGGTAATGTTGCTGATGGTGGTGATGCTGATGATGACTTGCACCACCGTAACCCATCTTATTCTGTTTCGGCCCATCGATTGCCCTCTGGCAATGCAGAGAATGACCCTCGAACTTCTTGTGAGGCTCCTCTAGTGCTTTCTTTGCACTTTCGACAGACTTGTATACAAACAGTGCAAAACCCTTAGGTTTCCCAGTCTGCTTATCAAGCCCAAGTGGACCATCTTCAACCTCCCCGAACTGCTTAAAAAACTGTAGGAGCTTCTCAGGATCCAGGTCAGCCGATACATTGCTCACAAAAATCTTCCTCTGGGTATACTCAGAGACTGTTGGTACAGTTGGAGGCGGGGCTGGTACAGGCCCTGCAGTGGCCAATTGGCAAGACGTAATCCTATTCCCTATCTTCTTCTGCGGCTGCCTGAGCGCATTTCCTGCCCCAGCTCGCTTCTTAAATAATATGAAGGCATAGCCCTTGGATTTCCCAGAGACACGGTCAGTAACAGCCTTGCAGTCCTCAATTTCGCCATACTTCCCAAACTCAGATCTTAGGGTTTCAGCAGTCGTATCCCAGCCGAGACCGTGCACAAATATCTTGCGATGGGCAGGGTCAGCATCTGCAATTTCACGCACAAAATCCATCAAATCAGGATACTTATCCACGGACTTTCTCAGGAGAGCAACCAGCTGGTCCTTTCCAAAAGGCTCTAAAAGCTTCTCAAGAGGTTCGTCGTCTACGTAATCCTCTTCCTCATTTCCTTCATTTCGATCACCATTACTAGTAGATTCATTGGCTCCATTGGCCTCAGGTTTTTGTGGGTCCAATTGAGTGGCATCGGTTGTTGACGTGGGTTCTAGCGTTTCAGAGTCATGCTCTTCCTTTTCCTTATCATCATCATCATCATCATCATCATCATCATCCTCTTCTTCTTCACCTTCTTCATCACCTTCACCTTCTTGCACTTCCTCTTGCTCAACTTCTTCATGCTCTTCGTCTTCTTCCTCTACTTCTTGGAGCTCTTGGTGTCGTCCACCAGAATCATCTTCTACGGTGGCGTTTTGCTGGTACTGGGGCTCCTCTTCTTGGATTGGTTCAGGCTGTAGTTGTTGATTTGTGGTTTCGACGGGTGCTGCGGGCTCAGAAGATCGCTGCTTTCGCTTCTTGGCCATATCGAAAAGAGAATTGAATTGAATTGAAATTGAGAGGGGAAGGAGCTAGGGTTTGTGGAGAGGTAAGAGAACGTCTTGTCGTCTCTTCTCTTACCAGTAATAAGAGGATAGGTTCTAGATTTTTCAACTTATATGCCGATTACTAGAACCAACCAATCCTGCTCAAAATAACACTGGGCTGGGCTTGGCTTAATTTTGTTTGGGTTTGATAGGTTTTGGGTCACTATTTCTTTACACCCTCTACCAATTTTTTTTATTTTTTTAATTTTTAGCATATATATTTTAATTATTTTATAATTAACTCATAATAAATTATATAAACTCATAATAAATTTATAATAAACTATGTAAATTTAATAAATTAGTAAATTTTTATAATTTTTTATATATTTTAAAAATATGATAAATTTAAAATTTTTTTATTTTTTCTAGTATTTTTGCCAAAACCTCAAATATTAAATTGTAAATATAATAGGGGCATTTATAAAAATATCTAAAAAATAAATTTTATCTTAAAAATATTAGAAAAAAAATAAAAATATTTATACATTTAAAAAAAGTTGAAGTAAATTTTCAAAAAAACTTCACTTCTTACCAAAATAAATATTTTTTTCAAATATCTATTCTCTCACTATAATAAATATTTTACTTTAATTTTTATTTTTTTCAAATTTCACTATTAAATAAAAATATTTTAATAAAATAATAAAAATTAATATTTTGAATTATATTTTTAGAATATAAAATTTATTAATATTTATGAAGAAAAATTTTAATTTTAATTATAAAAAATAAATAACACTCAAAAAATAAAAAATAAAATATATAAAAATAAATTAATAATATTTTTAAATAAATTTTATATATTATATACATAAAAAATAAAATTAAAAAAATTATTATGTATATGTTATATTTGGTAGATGTTATGTATATGTTATGTATTTATTATGTATATTGTATATATTTTATGTAAATATTGTTTGGATATTATTTGAACATTGTGTGAATATTGTGAGAACGAAAGATTAAAAAATAAAACTAAAAAAATATTAAAAATATTTTGTAGATATTTAGTAAATATTTGATAGATATTTGATAGATAGGAGATATTGTTTATTTTACTGTGTGTATATTTTGTATATATTATTTATATGTTGTGCATATATTTATTATATATATATATTGAAATTATGACATTAAAAAATTTCATAAATAAAATAGCATAAATAAAACTCAAAAATAAAAAATAAAATAGAAAAAACAAAAAATCATCATAAAAATCTAAAAAATACTATAAAAAAAAAGGCATGTCTCCCTCTTTTGAAAATAAAAAGTTTTGCTCCTTACTTTTGCAAAAGACAACATAAAATTCCATGTCCTGTGTAATTTTTTAAATATCATATTAATAAGTGATTTCTTAAAAAAAAACACCAAAAAATAAAAAGTTCTTTTAAAATTAGAAGAAATTATACTATTTATTTTTTTATTTTTACTGCTCTTATTTATTTTTTCATTTTTAAAGAAAATTACATGAAATACAGAATTTGTCACGACCTAATATGAGGGCACGTGATGAGTAGAGAATGAGAAAAATACGTGGGTTTTCAAAATCTGTAATAAGTCTAGCAACTCATTTCCCGATAAATTTAAATTATAATAATCATCACTATTTTAAACCGAATCTACAACCCTACTAATTATGCACCATTAATACATCTCATCATTTCTATAATACAATAGTTAACAATCCTATTTGGCCAAATAGCAGAATTAAATAGAAAAATAATTAGAAAAATATCATGCGGGGTTTTAAGATGCAGTAATATAAGATAAGTATACAATTATAGACATATAAAGAAAAATAATACTCCTGCAGAGGAAAAAGAAGGCATGATGACTTGAATAAACAGAACTCATATCCTCAACTTGCAACTTGAGAAAATGTTGAATATGAATGAGTGTTTGACTCAATGAGTTATATAGTAATTAATATAGCACAACGATCCATGTGATTGATGCTCATGAGAATGACAACCAGACAATTAAAACCATATAATCAAACAAGAATAAGGTAAGTCAATTAAATCACAATAAATCTCAAATTGGAGAGCTAATCCCTTAGCTGGCTCTCTTAGTTCATACATTTCTCTTAGATTTTAATACATAGAGTCTGTCGTCACAGCCGTAGCCAAGTAGCACTATCCGACTGACAAGTAGCGCTGAATATGATAATGCCCCCGCCATCACACCAATCATAATCTCATCATTATATAATGTCATTATATCATAAGCGGTAACATCAATCATGTATAGTCTCACATCATCCTAAACTTATCTGGCAAACACATATCATATCCATCAAAAGTCATCAACTTATGTACCGACGTACACTATGCTTTCATCATCAAATGCTAATAATGATAATTATGATCTTATAGCACAAATAATTAAATGCATTTATGCAAATATAACTATTAGCATAAATTAGGGGAGTTGAGTATTATATCAATCTATATAACTCACAGTAGACGGAATCTAATAACTCTCCTCGAAGCATCTGACTGATGATGAAAAAATATATAAATATTATTTTTTAAACAGCAACAGGAACTATTAGAATATAAACAGATGAATGACTCTAAAATATTTTTCAGAATTTCGGCAGAGTCTCCTCTATAACTAGAATATTCCATTTCTGAAAATAAAATAAACAAACAACACTTCCAATAGCTCACAAAAAAATCAATATTATTCCAATTGTCCCCATTTGAGCCTCCATTAAAAACTCAATTAAACCTAACGCACATCTTACAATTACAATAAAAATAATTTATTAAATCAATGTTAATCTTATTTATTTAATTTACTTACAAAATATACACTTAAGATTTTAAGATGTATGTTAATTTAATTTTAAATAATTCTTAGAAAATATTTTTATAACCGTTCCTCAATTATAATTAATTACTATATAATTTATTTACCTCACTTTTCAAAAATAACTTGATTATTTTAATTATAAAAATACTAATTTTAAACATAATACTTTAACCATTTAATTTAATTACTTAATACTCTATTAACTTATTTATTATTTAATAATTAACTCAATTAGTTAATGAATAATAATCTTATTTAATTAATTAATTTGATACGCACATATATAAATATAGTTAATTAATTCTATACTTTAATAAATAATAATTATAATTAAATTAATTTCAATTAATGATTAAATAATCTAAATCATTTAGCAAGGTAAATAATTATCCTTTTAAATAATCATTTAAAAGTATAATCTTTAAATTGCATGTCTTTATATAAAAATATAATCTAATTTAACCTAACTCATTAATATTTGACAATAATTAATAAACAATAATTGTAACTTATCAATTTATTTTAATCAATTTTTCATTTAATTTATATTAATTAATAAAATTTTTCGTTTCAAATTAGCAAACTAATTTTTTATTATTATACATAAGCATAATCATTTAATTAATTAATTTCTATAATTACTATTTAGAACTATAATTAAATCATAATTTAATTATTATAATTTAAATCATAATTTACATAATATAATCTAAAATAAATCAATTAGTTTTAAATAAAAATTTCTAAATATCTAACCATCATTTATTATTATTATTATTTTATTTTTCTCGCCGAAATAATATTTTTTGTCTCTGAAATAGTATCAATGTCACCAGAACGGTGATCGGATTTTGGCTAACCTAAAATTTACTCTAAAATTTATAAATAATATACCAAAATGAAGCTTGAAAAGAGAGGGTATCAAAAATATCAACCTCACCGGGAAAGAAGATCGAAATCAGCTAAACATCGAGTCGAAATCTCATCGATGCCACTGTCATCGGACGACATGTGAGCCAGTTTTCGGTGGCCATTGGCGGCGAGTTACCTCTCTCCGTGCTTGTCGTCGGCCGGCGCTCCTCCCTGGCCTGCACGTGTCATCAGACGACTACCGGTCTAGGTTAAATCGGCCAAAACGTTCGACTACCTCTCTCTCTCCTCTGTTCTCTCTCTCTCTCCTATTAATTTCTTCTCTTTCTCTTTTTATTTTCTCTCTCCTCCTTAATTACCACACACACCTATATGTATAGTAATTTTTAATTTTATTTTTCTTTCTTTTTTTGATAATAATTTTACTTTTCTCTTTTCTTTCTTCTTCTTTTTTTAAAATATATATATTAATATTTTTTATCATAAATATATATATATTTTTATAATAATATGATCAAAATATCATTTTAAAATAATTAAAATTTTGAGTTATTATAATCTTCCCCTCTTAAAAAAATTCGTCCTCGAATTTTTCAAGCTAAGAAAAACGCTCAATTCAAAAATTAACTATTTACACTTTCATGCGCACTCTGATATATTATTCTTAAGAATCACATTTAAAATTCTTAATTTAACTAATATGACACTCCAAAAATCTTATCTAGCTATATCCACAATGGACATTAAAAATGCTCGATTAGCCATTTTAAACCTAAATCTCAATTTACTGATTAATCATATCACTACTTTACAATACAAATGAAGTTATGTTTAAAGATAATATAAGTATACTAATATCATTTATTTATCTCAATACTTCCAATTCTTGTAAACTTTAGCTTTTAATTCATGTGTACTTATCTTATACTATTATCATAGTTATTTCAAAATTATAGATCATCATTCATACTGTAATATCCCAAAATATACCCCAGAAGTTTGGTATATAATTGTTGTTTTATTTGGATTAAGTGTATTTGTGTTTAATTGGAAAGAGATATTTTGTAAGAGTAGAGTGCATATGTTATTTATATTGTGATATACACAGTATATACCATTCTAAGGGTGAAGGGTATAAAGGAAATTAATTTGAAATTGAGTTAGTGGAATAAAATGAGTGGATGGAGATATTTTGGATATTATATTGTTTAGTATGTAGAGGAGATTGTTTTGAGGAAAGAGAAGTTGACTTTGCTTTTGTACTTCTTTTCCTTTTCTTCTTTCCTTCTCCTTCCTTCGTGGCTTTCATTCCATTTTCTTCTCTTTTCTTTGTCTTGGACGGCAGCAGCAAGAGAACAAGAGAGAGGGAGAGATTTGACCTTACAAGATCAAGATTAAAGAAGTTTACAAGAGATTTAGTTGGAATCTAAGAGGTCTTCATCCTTGGTAAGTTCTCTCTTGATTTCTTGTGTTGTTTTTGAAGTTATGTGGGTTTGTGAGTTGAAGTTGTGTTTGAGAATGTGTTTGGGTTGATTATGTTGTGTTTAAGAGTATTTGGTTTATGTGGTTTTGGATTTTGGGGTTGGATTGAAGAAAAGAGTAAGTTGGTTGGGATAGATTGAGTTGAGGTTGTGTTTAGAGTTTTGATGATGTTGTGATTTGTGTTTGATGTGTGTTTTAGCTTGTTTTGGTGTTGTTGTAAGTTTGAGATGGTTTTTGGGTATGTTTTGTGAAGTTTGTTTGAAGTGGATGTTGATGGATAGAAGTGTTTTGTTGGTAGTGGTGTTGTCTTGGCCGGAATCTGGGTTTTTGGCCTGACACGCCCAGGAGCACGTCCAGGTCCTTAGGCGTGTCAATTGTTCTGAGTGGCAGTAGGTGTGACACGGCCATTAACACGCCCGTGTTGTTAAGCGTGTCATAGCTACTGTGAGTTTTGAGAATTTACACGGCCATGAGCACGCTCATGATGTTGGACGTGTCGTTATTTCTGAGAGACAGAATGTATTACACGCCCGTGGTTCTGAGCGTGTAAATGTTTCTGTGTTGTGGAGTTAGGGCACGGTCAGGGACACGCCCGTGTGTGTGAGCGTGTCAAGTCTAGAGTTTGCCCTAATTGATTCTTAACCTTATGATCTCATGAGAGTTTCCTTATTCTTTTGGAATAGGTTGTGAAGAAGGTGATTTACTCTAACTCAAGTGGTGATAGATTCTTGAAAGGTAAGTGTTTAGAGTTGTGTGGGTCATTTTGAAATAGTTCAAAATACATTATTGCATACACTCATATGATATTGAGAATTGAGACATAATTGATTATATGTGAATGTTGTGATGAGCATGTAAAATATGTGTTGATGCCATTAATTATATCCGTGTGAATAATGAATTGATTAATGAGATGATGAAATATAATGTGAAAGATATGAAGCCATGAGTGTTGGTTATGATTATGGAAATGAAATGTAAAGTGAATTGAGAAAGAGTTTGATAAAGAGATAAATGAAATAATTATATGTCTAATATGTTTATTCAATTTTCAGAGTTCTGAGTTTGGCGGCATGCCTATGAATAACCGGATAGGTGAAATGACAGGGTCGTAAGCCGAATCCAGTTGATAAATGTGAAATGTGATGTTTTTGGGGTGAAATGACTGGGTCGTAAACCTCAAAAATAAATTATTGGAACTAGATTGAGTGAAATGACCGGGTCGTAAACTCAAATCTAGTTGATTATCCATGGATAGATATTGCCTACGGGGCTAGACACAAGGTGTCAATATGGACCAAAGCAGTAACTCTGAACTTTGAATAACATATTAGTGTGTTTTGGGCCCGTGTCTGTCTTAATTGTCAATGTAAATTATGAATGATGAATAATAAGATTTAATGTACAATTATGAGATGTGATATGGTTATGTATGGTTTATGAAATGTAGAATTGTGACATTGCATCGCATTAAAGCATAATGTTAGTATGAGTTGCACTACTGAGCTGTTAGCTCAGCGCGATTGTGGTTCATCGAGCAGGTAACAGAGTTGAACCCGAGAGTTCTTCGAGATCGAGTGAGTCTAGACATTGAAGAGTTGACTTTTGGACTTAAAGATCAGAGAAGAGCTGCCAGTCATGTATATATTTTATATTTGTATATTCTGATTTTGATATATAAGTATTTGTAAACATTTGTTCTATTTTCCGCTGCGTTTTAAATGAACTTTCTATTTATTTGGTTTTATAAACTCTTTCAAAAGTTTTTAATTGTTTACATTATATAAGAGTGATAACATGAGTGATTTGTAAAAATGTGGCATTTCTATATTCAGTATATGTATATTACGATCGTATTAGCATGCTGTGTATGTATACGGGGGTATAGGGGTGTTACAATTGTTTTGGTATCAGAGCTTAGGTTTGAGATTCTCAACCTAGGTATATTGTAAGGAAAAAGGATATTTTTCTTTTAAAAGTTGGTTTTTGAATAAGATATATATATACTTGATATTGGCAGTCTCTGATCTTTAATAAGGTGTATTCTGCTGTATTTGCAGATATAGGTTGTGATGGATTCTCATTTACGTCAGTCAGTTGAGGGTAGTGTGGAGAGTGTAGCTCCAGATGAGGTTAGAGAGGGAGCTAGAGTGGTTAGTGTTGGAGAGATACCTGTTTCTATGACAGGGAGACCAGCTAGTGAGGAGGTTCCGCCAGTTTGGTTTAGGCATATGATGGAATTGATGAGGCAAGCCCCAGTACAACAGCCACCACCACCACCCCAGCCTTTGGTATCAGTGAGACAGTATGACAAATTAAGGAAGTTTGGAGCAGAGGATTTTCTGGGTACTATTGATCCAGCTGTAGCTGAGCAGTGGCTAGATAAGATACAGAGGATATTTGTTCAGTTACAGGCCACTCCAGAAGAAAATTTTAACTATGCTAGATCATTGTTACAGAAAGATGCATATGACTGGTGGAAGACAGTGCCCCATGCTATGGATGATCCACCTACCTTGTCCTATGCTGATTTTCTCAGGGAGTTTGAATTTAAGTATACTCCGAGGGAGTATAAAGATGTGAAGAAGATGGAGTTTTTGAGTTTGAAGCAAGACTACAGGACAGTAACCGAGTATGAAGTTGAGTTCATCCGGTTGAGCCATTATGCTGGGGGTATCATATCCGATGAGATTGATAGATGCAGGAGATTTGAGGAGGGATTGAGGCCCTCTCTCATGTGTCATGTGGCTGGTTCTCGATATCATGATTTTTCCCAGCTTGTTGCAGCAGCTAGGAGTGTGGAGAGAGCTCAGGGTATTGCAGCAGTTGCTACAGAGGAAGAGACCAGGGTTAGGAGACCCCAGTTTGAGGCAGGGTCTTCATCTGTGAAGAGAGGCAGGGGAAGTTTTGTTCCCAGGATTAGTAGGAGTCAGAGGCCAGCTGGTAGGTCAGTTCAGTTTCAGAGGCAGAGATCGAGACCTACAGCTTCAGTGGCGAGTGCTCCGACCCCAATAATTCAGAGATCTACTCCTCCGGTATGTGAGTATTGTGGTAAGACCCATTGGGGTGTTTGTTGGAGGATCAGAGGATCAGCTGGATGCTATAGATGCGGATCGCCGGATCATTTTGTTAGAGAGTGTCCTGAGTTGCAGGAGCAGAGGTCAGTAGATTCGGCAGTTTCTCGACCTGTTGTGAGGGGAGGTAGAGGAGGCAGAAGTTTCAGCAGAGGAGGTAGATCTGGGTTCAGTCCTAGAGGAGGTTCTACATCCAGGGAGAATAGACTAGAGGAGGCTGGATCTTCTCAGAGGATGTATGTGATGTAGAGGCAGCCAGATGCTTCAGCAGTTATAGCTGGTACTTTCTCTTTATTTGGTATTTCAGTACTTGCTTTGATTGATCCAGGATCTACTCATTCATATATAAGTGCATCCATTTTTCCTGTGTCTGAGGTGCATGCTGAATCCCTAGAATTTGATGTGTTGGTGACAAATCCTTTAGGGCATAGTGTGATTGTTAGCAAGGTGCACCGAGATAGTGCAGTAGTGGTTCAGGGTGAGGAGTTTTTGGGTGATCTGATTGAAATGCCATTTAAAGAGTATGATTTGATACTGGGCATGGATTGGTTGTCTAGACATGGAGCGGTAGTAGACTGTCAACAGAAATGTGTTACTTTGAGAACCGATGATGGTAGAATTGTGATGGTATCTAGTGAGCAGAGACTGGTTGCATCCTTGTTTATTTCAGCTGTTTCAGCTAAGAGGTTGATTAGAAAAGGGTGTGATGCTTATCTTGCTCATGTTGTGGATACTAGAGTAGTGGGTTCTCGACTTGACGGTATACCCACAGTTGCAGATTTTCCAGATGTGTTTCCAGAGGAGTTGCCAGGGTTGCCTCCTGAGAGAGAGGTAGAGTTTGGTATTGAATTGTTGCCTGGTACCACTCCTATCTCTATTACTCCTTATAGAATGGCACCTGTTGAATTGAGAGAGTTGAAAGTGCAGTTGCAGGAGTTGTTGGATAAAGGGTTTGTTCGCCCTGGTTGATTCAACCGTTATCAGTGCCTGAATGGAAATGGGAAAGAGTTACAATGGATTTTGTGTCTGGATTGCCATTGACTCAGAGGAAACATGATGCTATTTGGGTAATTGTTGATAGGTTGACAAAGACAGCTCATTTTCTTTCGGTTCGGATGGATTATTCTCTCGAGAGGTTGGCTGAGCTGTATATCCATGAGATTGTGAAGTTGCATGGAGTCCCAATTTCTTTAGTGTCTGATCGAGATCCCCAGTTTACTTCAAGATTTTGGAAGAGTTTACATGGTGCTTTGGGTTCTCGATTACACTTTAGTACTGCTTTCCATCCGCAGTCAGATGGACAGTCAGAGAGAGTGATACAGATTATAGAGGATATGTTGAGAAGCTGTGTCATTGATTTCTCTGGTAGTTGGGACAGATTTTTGCCACTTGTGGAATTTGCTTACAATAACAGTCATCAGTCCAGCATTGGAATGGCACCATTTGAAGCATTGTATGGTAGACGGTGTAGGACGCCTCTATGTTGGAATGAAATTGGAGAAGGTAAGTTAATTGGTCCTGATTTGGTTAAAGAAACAGAAGATAAAGTGAAGTTGATTCGGAATCGATTGAAAACAGCTTCATATCGACAGAAGTCTTATTCAGATTTGAAGAGGAGAGACATAGAGTATAATGTGGGAGATAAAGTATTTTTGAAAGTGTCTCCTTGGAAAAAGATTCTAAGATTTGGTCGAAAAGGAAAGCTGAGTCCGCGTTTTATTGGACCGTATGAAATTTTAGAAAGAATTGGGCCAGTTGCTTATCGGCTTGCTTTGCCACCTGATTTGGATAGAATCCATAATGTTTTCCATGTTTCTATGTTGAGGAGATATCGATTAGATCCATCTCATGTGTTGTCAGTTGAATCTATTGAGGTGAATCCGGATCTGACATTTGAAGAGGAACCAGTTGCTATCTTGGCACATGAAGTGAAAGAGTTAAGAAATAAGGAAGTGCCACTTGTGAAGGTTTTATGGAAGAATCATGCAAAAGAAGAAGCAACTTGGGAAAGTGAGCAAGCAATGCGAGATCAATATACTCATTTGTTTCGGATTTAATATCAGGTAATTTCAAGGACGAAATTCTTTTTAGAGGGGGAGAATTGTAATATCCCAAAATATACCCCAGAAGTTTGGTATATAATTGTTGTTTTATTTGGATTAAGTGTATTTGTGTTTAATTGAAAAGAGATATGTTGTAAGAGTAGAGTGCATATGTTATTTATATTGTGATATACACAGTATATACCATTCTAAGGGTGAAGGGTATAAAGGAAATTAATTTGAAATTGAGTTAGTGGAATAAGATGAGTGGATGCAGATATTTTGGATATTATATTGTTTAGTATGTGGAGGAGATTGTTTTGAGGAAAGAGAAGTTGACTTTGCTTTTGTACTTCTTTTCCTTTTCTTCTTTCCTTCTCCTTCCTTCGTGGCTTTCATTCCATTTTCTTCTCTTTTCTTTGTCTTGGACGGCAGCAGCAAGAGAACAAGAGAGAGGGAGAGATTTGACCTTACAAGATCAAGATTAAAGAAGTTTACAAGAGATTTAGTTGGAATCTAAGAGGTCTTCATCCTTGGTAAGTTCTCTCTTGATTTCTTGTGTTGTTTTTGAAGTTATGTGGGTTTGTGAGTTGAAGTTGTGTTTGAGAATGTGTTTGGGTTGATTATGTTGTGTTTAAGAGTATTTGGTTTATGTGGTTTTGGATTTTGGGGTTGGATTGAAGAAAAGAGTAAGTTGGTTGGGATAGATTGAGTTGAGGTTGTGTTTAGAGTTTTGATGATGTTGTGATTTGTGTTTGATGTGTGTTTTAGCTTGTTTTGGTGTTGTTGTAAGTTTGAGATGGTTTTTGGGTATGTTTTGTGAAGTTTGTTTGAAGTGGATGTTGATGGATAGAAGTGTTTTGTTGGTAGTGGTGTTGTCTTGGCCGGAATCTGGGTTTTTGGCCTGACACGCCCAGGAGCACGTCCAGGTCCTTAGGCGTGTCAATTGTTCTGAGTGGCAGTAGGTGTGACACGGCCATTAACACGCCCGTGTTGTTAAGCGTGTCATAGCTACTGTGAGTTTTGAGAATTTACACGGCCATGAGCACGCTCATGATGTTGGACGTGTCGTTATTTCTGAGAGACAGAATGTATTACACGCCCGTGGTTCTGAGCGTGTAAATGTTTCTGTGTTGTGGAGTTAGGGCACGGTCAGGGACACGCCCGTGTGTGTGAGCGTGTCAAGTCTAGAGTTTGCCCTAATTGATTCTTAACCTTATGATCTCATGAGAGTTTCCTTATTCTTTTGGAATAGGTTGTGAAGAAGGTGATTTACTCTAACTCAAGTGGTGATAGATTCTTGAAAGGTAAGTGTTTAGAGTTGTGTGGGTCATTTTGAAATAGTTCAAAATACATTATTGCATACACTCATATGATATTGAGAATTGAGACATAATTGATTATATGTGAATGTTGTGATGAGCATGTAAAATATGTGTTGATGCCATTAATTATATCCGTGTGAATAATGAATTGATTAATGAGATGATGAAATATAATGTGAAAGATATGAAGCCATGAGTGTTGGTTATGATTATGGAAATGAAATGTAAAGTGAATTGAGAAAGAGTTTGATAAAGAGATAAATGAAATAATTATATGTCTAATATGTTTATTCAATTTTCAGAGTTCTGAGTTTGGCGGCATGCCTATGAATAACTGGATAGGTGAAATGACAGGGTCGTAAGCCGAATCCAGTTGATAAATGTGAAATGTGATGTTTTTGGGGTGAAATGACTGGGTCGTAAACCTCAAAAATAAATTATTGGAACTAGATTGAGTGAAATGACCGGGTCGTAAACTCAAATCTAGTTGATTATCCATGGATAGATATTGCCTACGGGGCTAGACACAAGGTGTCAATATGGACCAAAGCAGTAACTCTGAACTTTGAATAACATATTAGTGTGTTTTGGGCCCGTGTCTGTCTTAATTGTCAATGTAAATTATGAATGATGAATAATAAGATTTAATGTACAATTATGAGATGTGATATGGTTATGTATGGTTTATGAAATGTAGAATTGTGACATTGCATCGCATTAAAGCATAATGTTAGTATGAGTTGCACTACTGAGCTGTTAGCTCAGCGCGATTGTGGTTCATCGCGCAGGTAACAGAGTTGAACCCGAGAGTTCTTCGAGACCGAGTGAGTCTAGACATTGAAGAGTTGACTTTTGGACTTAAAGATCATAGAAGAGCTGCCAGTCATGTATATATTTTATATTTGTATATTCTGATTTTGATGTATAAGTATTTGTAAACATTTGTTCTATTTTCCGCTGCGTTTTAAATGAACTTTCTATTTATTTGGTTTTATAAACTCTTTCAAAAGTTTTTAATTGTTTACATTATATAAGAGTGATAACATGAGTGATTTGTAAAAATGTGGCATTTCTATATTCAGTATACGTATATTACGATCGTATTAGCATGCTGTGTACGTATACGGGGTATAGGGGTGTTACACATGCATTCTTGTTTACTTCCGAACAATCTTCATCTATAATAATTTTTGAGCTCTAATTATATACCTTGACTAATATCAAATCTTAATATCTACCTTCGTACATGTTCAAAATCTTCATCCATCTATTTGGATCATTTCAACTTATGAATATAATTACCCCTAGTTGTCCACTAATCTTTTAGAATACCACAAGCTTTCTACATACAAATTCAATTTAGTAACTTAATCTAAATACCTCTTTATTATATTCATCTCAAATAATGCTTCATGGTAATCGCCTATAAATTTACACATTTCAAAACACACCAATTTAATAACACTTCAATTAATCACTTTGAATTTTCATACTTAATTTATTTTAAAAACTCCAAGAATTTTGTCTCATTTTAATCTTCACTGAATATCTTGCTTTATGTTCTTTCCTATTTTAGAAGATAAAAGCAGTTTAATTCAAAATAAATTTTCTTTTAACTCTCTTCCATTTTTAACACAAGATCAATAACAAACATCATAGTTATTCCTAAATCATAAATCATTATACATATATATATTTTCAGTCAATTCAAATATCAACCTCAGTTTAATATCACTAATTCATCAATTAACTCAACTAAATCTTGGAATAGGAATTACTCATTATTGCTAATGATATCACATATATTTTCATACTTAAGTTTAGGGATGGGCCTCGGTCAGTTCAATTAATTAATCGCTGACCGGTTAATCGAATCAATTTTCTTAAAAAATTTTAATCGAACTGATCAAATTTTTATTTCAGTCTGTTCGGTTAATTAACCAAACCAAATTGATCAACCGAACTGACCAATTTTTTTTAATTTTATAATAAAAATTTTATTTAAAATAAAAATTAATATAATTAAATAACTAAAAAAAACTTATTAAAAAATAACTTTATTTTGCAATAAAAGTTTATATTTATAGTAAAAAAATTAATATAGTTAAAGAATTAAACAAAAATAATAACTAAATAAAATTTTTTTAAAAAAGATTGGTTAATGGTTAACTGACCGAACCGAATCGGTTAACCATTAACCAAACTGAAAACCAAATTTATACAAAACTTTCGATCAAACCGACCAAAGTTTTATGAATTTGGTTAACCGAATCAAATTTTTGGTCGGTTAACCAAATTTTGTCCACCCCTACTTAAGCTCGTCATACACTCTCCCTTGGTAAAATTTAACTTCACTATATACTTATAATCGATACTCTATCATATGTCATTATATCCCTTGTCAAGTCTCAATGTCATCCTTAATTTACATATCTAAAACAACTATCATGTATATCACAATTATTATTACTTATTAGTCTAACTTTTTGTCTGGCTTAATTATTCAAAGTCATTCATAATTCTTGACATTCTAAGTTTCATAAGTTAAACATATAATTATTTAATGCATCACTTATAACCTAACTTCATCATATACAATACTTCATATCCAATTTCATCCAACCTATATTCTATTTCCTCACTCAAACATTCTTCAAACTAAATTATCATTAATACAGAGTCAAGTATCTCTTCTTTCAAACTACTAGGCCTGCTTAAGAAACTATTAAAGCTTACTATTTTATGCTTTTCAAGGAAAAATATACAATGTTACGATGTCCGATTCTTTAACATAAACTACGTCTTGAAGTCACAAAACTGCAAAACTCATGACTCGCATTGACAAACATGTATAGCATTCATACATACAATAACCATTATTTTACCACTCACGGATAACGATGAATTTGAGGCAATCGAGACTCAATCAAAATGAAAAGGAATATTATAGTAGTGTCATAAAGGGGAAGGTAGTATAGTAGTAAGAGTTATTTGGAGAAAAGAAAATATAGTGTTTCATATTAATAATATTTGAAGTTGGTTTGATTAATTTATTTGCGACAGTTTGGACTTAAATATGATTGTGTTTCTGGAGTAGTAAATAATATTTACTTAAAATGAGTAAGTGAAGTTAACAATGAGAGTTGACAATTTTAGGTTTTAATTGGGTATGAGAGTGTTATAAGGTATTCTTCTTAAAAACAATTAAAGAGTTATATCAATTAAGATCACACGGGCGTGTTCATGGGATTGACACAGCCGTGTTTCTTATTTGAACTACCGATTAACAGTGGCAGATTGAATCACATAGGCATGTTCATGGGTTGACACAGCTGTGTTGTGTAATTTCTTTTGCAAGAGACAGTAAAAAATTGATAAGCATGGGTGTGGCACTAGTGTACCACATGCCCGTGTCCTAAAACTCTTAACGATTTATAAATTCTAATGATAATAGTGCTTAGACCTTAATGATGATTAAGAAAATAGAGTGAATATCAAATTAGAATGACAACGTTTATTACAGAAAATATATCAATTGTCAAATATAATCATAGTTTATATATACATATATAAAATATATGTAGAGCATGAGTTGTATCTATATATAAATAATATTGTAAAAAGGGAAAATAATAATTAATGAAGTGTATTGAATTAGAAAGAATAAATCAATCAAAGTGAAAATAAAGGTACACTATTATGAAAGTGTAAATCACAAAGAAAGAATAAAAGAAGTGTTCTATAATAACAAATGTGATAATTCTAAATTAACTAAAATTAATGAAATAAGTGTATTTCCTAATATATCATTAGTAAACCTAGTGTTCGGATTGGATGGCTAGCCAGAGCGCGAATGTCCATAGTGATAGTGGGCAATCCGTGCCATCAGTTGACACTTCGTGTCATCCTATTCAGTGAGCATTCGTGCCATAGTGGCCATTGGTCAATTTTTATATATAAGCATTTATTTTCCATCAGTGACCCGTTATCCGATTCTAGGATTTGCAACTCAGTGTTTGTTGGGAAAAAATATAATGAAAATAAAGTGTATTGGTAACATAATTATAGTGGCTTAAAAATTAAGGATATTAATTACTAAGTATTAATAAATGTGTTTATAAAAGTGTAATCATTATGTGTTATAAATATATATACTTATATGTGTGTTTGTTAATTAACAAGCAAGATTTTATAATATTAATATGATTTTAATGATATTGAACGAAAATGGTAAAAGAATTCAAGTGTGTGTGATTATAATAAATGAGAGTACTATATAATGGAACATAACTCATAATTTATAAGTGATTAGTACAATAGAAGTGTTCTAAGTTAAGCATATGATAGTATATATTATTGTAGAGGGAAAAGTGAAATCTATAGTGAATTCATAATCTATGTATTAAATGTGAATTGTATTTATCCCACAATGATTAAAGTTTATTAAAATTATTTGATTTGATTTCAACATGTGTATTTAATATAATATTATGTTATTGTAACTATTAGTAAAGTGTATGTATATAAGCACCATTAACCGATGAGCTTAGCGTGTTGGGATTTTCCTGACACGCAGGTATAGTGAATCAGTGAAGGTTTTAAGAGTCTATGGGTATGAATCTTCAGAGATTAATGATAGATTGAAGTAAAGTTTTCCGAAAAGTTTTAGAAGAGAATTATATGTACATTGTTTAGTGATTGGTTCTATCTATGACAATATAGATTACTTAAATGTATGGAGGTTGTATAAATCTATTTGCAGTGTAAAGGTTATATACTTTTGAATATAATTATTTATAGTGGTAGTTTGAATAATTTGTATAATTTATATCAAATTGTGAAAGGTTGTATCTTCGATGAAATTTTATTAGTGTCTATTTAATTTATTAGATTGCTAAAGATGTTAAGTTCTTTAAGTATATTGTGTAGTGAATACAAAAAAAAATCTATAGCGAATGTGCATAAGCAAGTGAGTCAAGTTTCAATTTAAATATTGTTCATATTTACTAGAATGTAACTACCGAATTGAGCTAGAACAGTGCAAAAGTTCAAAGTTACATCTTTGAATAGTTCTTTGATAGGATTATTTGAGGATGTTGCAATTACCATTAGTTATTTGACATTATCATCTATATATGTGTCATCCTTTCTTTTATGAGTTGCATCACAAAAATTAAGTCGATCAGGAGCTTTTCCAATTGCATTGTCCTAAAATTGTGAAGATTTATAACTTATCAAACAATCATATGATTAAATGTTTATAAATTGAACTCTTGTAACATAAAAGTACTTACCATCTCCTTTTTAAGCCTAGCATAACTCTTTCTTCCTTAAGTATGTGCATTTTATTTTTTTCTTCACATTTGCAGTATTTATTTGGCTCATTTTGTATACAATAAATAAAAATGAGTTTTGGCATATTTAAATATACAAAAAAAAATTAAATAAAATCATAATTGTTGATAACATGATTTTGCTTACTAAACTAGCTATAAACTAAGAAACACCTTTGAGTAACTTCTACTTGTTTGGAAACATTAACATGGATTTGCTCCTTCATAATACTGAGCTTTCAAGTCACATTTGAAATCTCTCCATTTTTTAGTCACTGACTTAAGAACCCAACCCTTGGTTTCAGGTGGAAATAAGAATTTCTCCTTTGATCATAGGCAATTCAATATGTAGTATAAGTTAATTATAATGTTAAAGTATAAAGTAAATTAACTACAATTCTTTAAAAATATAAATGTTTACATACTTGAACAATATTCAAAATATCAATATGAAATTATATGAAGTTTTTGTCATCCCATTTGGAAATGTTCAAAGGAGCATATTTTCCATTTACTACAATTGTCCTAAGAAAGGATCCAAGTGTAGCACCTTCTTTTGAGCATGGGACTCCATGTTTATTTACTTATATGAATATCTTTTCATTTTGGTCCATGTTCCACACTATTGCCATTGTTGTTCTTCCGTGTGTCTTGAATCGTCTTCCATTGTTATCTAAATAATCATACAACATTTATGCATAGAATAAAGAAAACAATATTAAATTTGAGTTAAAAGTAAACATTACCAATCATTTCTATGTAATTCTCATCAAGTTAATGAATTTCTTAACTAGCTTGTGATTTCAAAGATGACAAGTTAATGTGACTTTCAAAATTTGAGGTTAAATGAGTTTCATTTTGAGTATTCAATTCTTGTTGGACTGAATCCTCTTTTAATTCAGACTTATTGCTCACTATCCTCAAGCCATGTAAATTTCTTGATCATTGAGACATTATAAATGCAACATTTTATACTCAATAAAAATGAATCAATATAATAAGAATATATCTCTAGGTTTAACTATAAAATATATGATGATAGAACTATAAAATACCATATTAATTTAGAATACTTCAAATCTTAGCACAATGATGTTTATTACATAGAAAAAAAATAGTCACAAATAATCTCCATCTTTTACATCAATTCTAACCCAACTTGTCATATACCTATCTAAACTTTGGTTATTACTCAGCATAATGCAATTAAGATCATCTAATACATATTCATGTCCTACATCAAATACATCTTTAGGTTTAACCCTTATAGCCATATGCCAATCGAGGTTACTTGGATCTTTCACATAAAATACTTGTTCAGCTTGGGAAGAAAATACAAATGGATCATCATCTACTTTATCACTTATGTGTATTAACCTAGAAAAGTTAACAAGAGTAAACCCAAATCCATCTTGTTTGATGCCTATGCTATTATAAACATTAACCTAATACCTTTAAAAGAATCAAAGTAATTAAGTTCAACAATATCTATTAATCTTCCATAATAATTGACTCCTTCAACTTCAAATGTGTTAACCACACCACTATTTTGAGTTAATCTTTTCTCCTTGCAGTTTACTGTGTGAAATCTCATTCCAATTATAACAAAACTAGAAAATCTTCTTTGCAACTTTGTTGGGACCTCTAGCAAGAGCCATAATATGTTCTGAGATATTTGGATCATGAGTGCACATAAAAACTATCGCATTATAAAAAAGAAATAAGGACAATAATAAAAGCAAATAATGGTCCCTATCACAATGTACCAAACTCTACCTTATTTTGAAACCATCCAGTAAATTTTTCATTTATTAAGTTATCTAACTCATTTTGATCTAAATGAGGATGTTGGCGCTGCCTTCTCATCTCAAAATTGAGGATTTCTCTGAAAAATATAAAATTTAGATTAAAGGATAAACTACTAATGAAGTTATTATTGTAATTATAGTCTAAATGAATATCATAAACAAATACTTACTAATGAAAATGTTTGATCTCATCACAATGTAATAGCACATAATGATGTGCTTGTACTAATGATTGATCACGTATGATAACATCTTCAATCTTCCCTATACTTTAATCGACGCTTGAAAATAGATATTTCATTTGTTCATTTGAAGGTGGCTTAGGATTACATAAGGGCCTATTAAATTTTGGCTCAATCACGTCAAGGTATCTCAAATGAAATGTTAAGCTTTCATTAGTTATATACCATTCTGCAATAAAACCTTTCTGGGTAAGCCTTACTTACAACATATGATTTAAATAAACAAATGACCTGAGATCACAAAGACGTGATATACTTTTCAATATAAGAAAATGTCTAACACTAAATTAGAAGAGAAAAGTACATTGATATGCTATTAAATATGGATACCTCTCTATTGGGTACATCCATCTATAATGTATGGGTCCTCTAAGTTTTATCTCCTCTATCAGATGGATCATTAAATGCACCATTATGGTGAACAAAGGATGAAAGAAATGTCATCTCCATGTTACAAAGTGTATCTTAAAGCTTATCAAGTTCAATATGATCTAACACTTTTGAGCATGTAGACTTAAAAAAAGAAGCCAACTCAATCACAATCGAAGTAACTTCTTTTGATGGACTACAAGCTCTTAATGCTAAAGAAATAAGGCTTTCAATCAAAATATGGCAATCATGACTTTTTAGACGAGTAATTTTACGTTCCTTTATGTTTACACACTTAAATATATTTGATTCATATCCATCTGACATTTTTACATCTTTCAACACTTGACAAAACATGTCTTTTTCTTTTGTAATTAAAGAAAAGCATGCCACTGGCAATCTTCTTCCACCTTTCTATATATAATATGATGCAATTCAAATATGATATCCAATTCTACCAAATCAAGTCGAGCCTTCTCATTATCTTTTGACTTATGATCTAAATTCAATAAAGTGCTAATAAGATTGTCATATACATTTTTTTTATATGTATCACATCAAGATGGGATTATGAAAATTATCCTTCTTTTCTTCCACCAATTTGTTGGATTCTTTTTTTATCTACTTCCACCTGCTATCATCTCTTCATTTAGATCTTCATTTTGACCTATAGTTCTCTTTTGCCTTTTGCCTTTTACCTTTTGCCTTTTTCCTCTTCTACCTTTTGTTGTTTAGATTTTGAATTTTTACCTAAAGTGAAATGGATACCATCTAGTTTCCTTAAAATATCACTACCCTTAGCTTATGTGGGAGTTGTAGTTAGCATTTCAGTCCCATCAAAGCATTGCTTCTACATAAGAAATGGGTGATCATTTGGTAACCATCGATGATGACCCGTATAACAGTTCCACCATTATTTAACCATCTTGATGTGTGAATTCAACACAACAAGGACATGCAAATTGCCCCCTTAGTACTCTAACCAGACAAATTGGCATAAGTAAAAAAATTATTTATAGTCCACATTAATGTAGCTGGCATAAGAAAGTTATATTCAGCTGAATCACCATAAGTCTCTACACCATCCCATAACTATTTTAATTCATCTATTAAAGGTTGTAAATAAACATCAATGTTATTTCCAAGACCTTTTTCACATGGAATTATCATTGATAAAATAAATGATGATTGTTTCATACAAGTCCATAGAGACATATTATATGTAATGAGCATAACATGCCAAATGTTGTAATTAGTGCTCATGTTTCTGAATGGATTGAATCCATCACTTACGAGTCCAAGCCTGACATTGCGTGAATCAGAGGAAAAATTAAGAAATTGAACATCAAATGCTTTCTATGCTTCCCTATCGGCGGGATGTCTAAGCATATCATCTTTTACATGAACCTAATCGTGCCATCTCATATCATGAGATATTTTCTTTTACATGAACAACCTCTACAGTCTAGGAATTAAATGAAAGTATTGAAGGATTTTAACTGGCTTTCTATCAACTTTCCTATAATTGCCTCTTGAACTATTGCTAGAGTCTCCTTAATCTTCTTTCCAACCCGACGAGCCATAAGTATAACAATAATCATCATTTGATCGATATATAATCATCCCGACAAGTTTGGATCTTCTCATAATTCAAACCCAAAGCTAGTATAATCTTTTTTACCTTATAATAAGATTTAGCCAATGATACCCCTTTAGGAAGAACATCAAGCAACAACTCGAGAAGTATAGTAAATTATTTTCCTATCCGCCTATTAAAACATTTCAAATGATATAAATTTAAGAGAAAAGACAATATGGAAAAATTTTTGCATCACGGATACAACTCTTGATTGACATCTTTTAACAACTTAAAAAATTTGCTACTCTCTTCTGAGTTGGCTACTCTAGGTTGTTCTGTATTTTTCTCTTCATTATGTACGTTAACCTCTTCACTATCTAACACCTTTGCATTATTGACTTGGCCAATTATACCTAAAGTATCCTGTAATAACCTAACCATATCATCCGACCTCCGTGGGTTTGGTTGAATAGGATTTTGTTGATGAACATATTCCATTCTTTGAGAATGGAGTGCCTTTAAAAAGGTTGAAGATGTAGAATGATCACTAGAAATCTCCCCGTGACATATCCACTGAGTACATCCCCTTAAAAACCATTCATATTAAATGGTCCCTCACTTCTTCATACGTATGTAGATAGTGATTGACACTATTAACACAAGGACATAATATCTTCCCATTATGTTATGCATTAAGAAATGCAAAATCAATAAAATTCTTAACTCCTTTGTTTATACATAACACTAGCTCTAGGCTTATTTGTCCAACTCTTATCTATATGAAATTTTCTCAAAAATTCAATGAATTCCTGGAAATATGTATACAAAAAAAAAAGATACTAGTAAACCATGACTCTACTTGTTATGAAATTACAACTCTTATCCTTATTTATATATGCACTCTCATCACATTGCCAACGGTTCCCACTTAGAATTAACTTGATCACCACATGTTATGAGTCCATTAAAATACATTACATAAGTTTTTATTGATGTTGTTTACTAAAGTTTAAATTTTAACAATAATCTAGTACATAACTAGGAGTCTTCCTTTCAACTCACGTAAAACTATATATAATGCGATGAAACAATTTAAATAACAATTATTTTACATGCATATACAAGAAAATAACAAGTAGATATGACAGAAAAAAATAAATGAATAATGACAAAATGATATTTAAGTTTAAATACAAGATAAATTATTATAGGTGTATATCTATAGATATGATGATAAATACCTTAAAAGTTAAATCTTCAAGGTTAATTGGAAATTAAAGATAATTATGTGTTAAAGTCTTCTATTGATCAAATCACACAGCCTGCATCTTAAAAAAATTTCAATATAAATCCATCAATCATTTTTAAATTTTAAAGAAATATTATAAATAAACATGTTAAGTTAAAACATTACGAGGAATGAAGATGACTCTTCTAATTTCTCTATACCTTTACCATTCAAAATTTACTAATAGTAGCAGCAGGCAATTGTATGACATCAATACATCTTGTCTATATGATATAAAATACGAATGAGCTTTTAGTGGATAATTTAAGTCTATAATAATTTTTAAACAATTGTCTATTTCAAATCCAGTCAAATTTTGTATATGTGTGTATCATAGATTATGACAGTGCAAAATTTTGAGCCAATTATAAATATAAGAATGAGTCCAATTACTAGGGCCCAACTTTAACATTAGGAATGAAGAATGGCAGTAGCCTCTTATAGTCTTTTAATATATAAATGTAGGACCCTTTTCTTCAAAAAATGGACTCCCAAAACTAATAGAATTTAAGATAATTTGATATCTATCATATCTATAATGCATATAATATTTGTGGTAATCAAAAGGCCCAATCCATTGCCAAATAATTGAATTGCAAGCTGCTAATATTAGACTAAACTATATAAATTGTCCTTAAATTCCAAGATATATAATCAAGTATAAGGCAATTATTCTACCAATTCACAAATTGTATTTAATAAAATATCACTTTTCTTGTGTGTGTTTATAAATATATGTATAAGATATGTCTCTTCTTAATTGAGAAGAAGAAATCCATACATGTTTTTGATGAAAATATAAACTACAAAATTTTAGCAAATTAGGAAACATAAAAATTTTTCTTTATGCATAGAAAATTCATCTCCACACATAGACTAAGATATAATATTATTTTTACAATGTCAAGTCATTTAAAGGAGCAGAGAACAATTTTTTTTTTTTGGTAATTAAATCAAATTTTATTACCAAAAGTGGAAATAAATACAACCATGTACAACTAAACCATCAAACTTACCAAAAGTAATTGGCTACTGCAAATCCAAAAAATCTGTAGACCCAGCAATCTATACATTCTACAATCCCATATACCAGCAAAACATATATGGTGAATCTACACTAATACAATCCCAAATTCAATTAATGCAATATAATTCATATCAGATGGTAATCAGACATGCTTATATGCCCTCACCTTGTAGATGGCTACAATGGATTCTTAAAATAGTAGTGCCATGCAGTCATTAGCAAGTAGTAGCAGCAAGTCTTACCCAAGAGCAGAGAATAAATTTTCTGATCTATATTTTTTTGAAAAATATTTTATAATAAATTACCTACAAAAATGTCCAATAATCATCTTGTACTTCAATCAACCACTTATCACAGTGAGATTATCAAATCCCATTAACCATTTACGTGGCTTTTCTTATTTTTCTTTTCAATAAAACTCTTTCTGTCTTCTATTTTCTACTACTATTACTCTGTTTTTGGATAGAGAGAGAGAGAGAAAGCCTATTCAATGATGAAAACCATGTATTTAAGAAAAATAACTTGATTTCATAAGAGGGCAAAATTAAAATAGATAACGTACTCTGGTCCTTGTGAACAATTCATTAACAGTGGAAATAAATCAATGAACTTATGCAACACACTGTAAAAAAGGGATGTTATTATGGTTGAAACTTAATTTTATAAAATTCTTCTACAGCCATCTTTGCAATCCAAAAATTTTCCAACTTGAGATTAAAGCATATCAAAGTTTCAATTTGGAAATTCCATAAACCAAAGTCAAAAATCAATTCTAAGACAATTAATACAATTAAAGATGAGTTTCGAATCTTAATTTTATATTTCAAAGGCATTAATCATAAGTAAGAAACGCACCCCTTACCCAATAAAAGAAACATTGTATCAGACAGAGAGAAAGGGAGAAAACAGAGATGGAGAAAAATCGTAGCAAATACTTTTCTTCAAGATGAAATAATAAAAAAAATCACAACTTTTTAGAGAGGAATTGAAAATCGTATTTTACTATTCACCTTATTCTTTACGAGCCATAAAATACCCTCCAAAATTTTGAGGCAATTAAGGCGGATAAATTTGCCTCAATTAATCGCCCCTTTTGGCACCTAAAATCTTTGGCTAAATTGCTCTAACATAGAGGTAGAAATACCGGGCGCCTCTATCATTTGTTTTATTATTTTTCTTGGAGACGGTTTTGTAATTTTGGCACTAAAGACTACTGATTTTGTGGTGTCATATAAATTAATAAAAGCTATTTGTCTAATTCAATATATATTTGTAAAAATCTAATTTTAATTTTATCCAACCATATTTGTGATATTATTTTAGATAACATTTTTTGTGAATGGAAACTTACAAATTGATTAGATAATACAAAGGATTTGTTCAAATTAAATTCAATGGCACTAGTAGAACCACTTGGCCAAGATGCAAGCTACTTTCTTTTGCTTCTTTTGTGTGTTTATCTTATATGATACTTTCAAATTAGATCTAGAAATTATAAGATGGTATATATTATGGAAGATGAAGAACTTGTTTACTTTCATATTTATTTTCAAAATCACAAATTAGAAATTATTAGGTAGTTACTGTATATATTATGTATAATTATAATATTATATTACTGTATAACGTTGTATTAGATGGATTATATTGTAATTATTGTATATACAGTAATATACTATATGTATAAGTATGTATATATATCCGTATATACAAACACACACATACATAGAGTAATATAGTGTGTGCACATATACTCTATATACAATATATGTGTATATTATACTGCATATATAGTTACATATATGCTATATATAATATATATAATATACAATAATATACATAATATATATATATTTCTCCCTTTCTATTATTGTTCAATGATGGATATATAGTTTTTATTAATTTGTTAGATACCATGTTTTTTTTATATATAGTGAAATGGTTAAAACAAAAATATATTAATTAAGTGTTCATTTTATAAGGTTAACTGATAATTGATTAATTATTTGTTAATGGTTCAGTTTTGATTTAGAATTTTCAAATCAAAATCAATTATTTATGGTTCAGCTAACCATACCTTGAACACCCCTAAGTACAATTCATTTTAATTCATTTACTATGAATATTAAATGCAATTGTAAGAAATTTGAGTTATTGGAATTATTATATTTGCATGCATTAAAATTCTTATTGCAAAAAATATCCTTAAGATACCTAAGCAATACATTTCAAATAGATGAATAAAAAAAATGCAAAGAAGTGGATGCTTAAATATGAATAAAAAAATCAATGTCTAAATGATAATGAAAATAAATTGCATTTCATAAAACCATGAAGAGGTGTGCTTATGACACAATTATGAGAAGCCAAGAAAATAAAACTACAAGACAATTGTGTTGAAATACTTTTTTAAAGTAGGCCAAGAGATTGACAAAGAATTAGCAAGAATATAGTTGAGTAAAATGGGTGCAAAAACACAAAATATGGATTTGTATGATGTTGTCGATAGATATTAAAGGAGGATACATACTATATATTAAATCCCCAAGATTGAAACCCAAAGGTGTTTCAAATGCTAGATTGAAGGGCCATTTTGAAAATTAGAAGATAAAATCAGAGAAACAATCATAAAATTCAGGTGTATATACTCTATCTAAAGTTTTTTCTTTTATTTATTTCATAAAAATCTAATGAAAAAAATTTCTACTTATACTAGGAAAAAATAAAATTGGTGATTTATCACCTCAAATAATTATGCCAATGTCATCACAATTGTCAATAAAATCACCAATGATTATAATAATGCAACCGAAATATTAATGCATTCACCAATAACCGTGGTCATGTCATTCCAAATATCAATGCAATCATAAATAATGGTGCTCACGGTTTGGTTAATCAAACTGTGAGGATGAGAAAAAATGATCCATAGGTTTTTGGATTATGTATTAATTATAACAATTATAACAATATATATATATATATATATATAATGGACATCTCAATTCAATATTTACACATGTTATTTATTATTATTTTAATAGATATATTAATAGAATAGAATATAGAATAATAAAATTAATATAATAATTATTATATTAATTACAATAATTATTCTATTAATTATAATAATAATTATAATAATATTTTATTTTAATATTCTTACTATTCTATTTATTATTTTATATACTTACTATTATAATTAATATAATTAACTATTATAATTAATAATTATAATATAATTAATATTTATAATTTAAATTATTATAATTAATATTATAAATATTTTATTATTATAAATATTTATTATAATTAATATTATATATATTATATATATATATATGTATATAGGCTTACAAAACCGTTCTTTTTCAGGAATCAAGTTCTAATGTAGTTGAAAGAAATTTTAATTGCTAAAACTTTGATCAAGATACCTTTAAGTCCTTAAAGACATATGAATTTGTACTTCTTTTATCATTAAGTTCGTGAGGTATTATAATAGTATGCTTAATTTATAAATTTGGGTTTTTTTTTTTTGTTTACGTAGGTGGTATTGAATTTCTAGTTTATTGTCTCAATTCTTACTAAATTCAAATACTAAATTGAAAAATATTTTTTTGTTAAAATAAGTAGTTTTAAATTTATTTATTGGAGAATTAATTTTTTTTAATTATGAGAATTTTATCATGTATTTTAACTTCGAAAAAATAACATATATTTGAATTAAAATTTGGGCAAATATTCTATTTATAAGTTGTTAAGATGAATAAAAATAATTGATCTGATTTTGTATGTTTTATTTTCTTGATAGAGAAAATATATTATTTAATTTTAATTAGTAATTTATGAATTTTATTTATGAACATAATATACATGAATTTAATTAATAAGAGAAAATATACATCATAAATAAATAAATAATTAAAAAATATCTTTTTTGTCTTACGGACGAAGGTAATTAATTAGATTTTATAAGTTTAATATTCTTTGTGGAAAAAACATATTTTTAATTTTGATTATCTTCGAAAATCAAAATTAATTAACATAAAAGTAATATAAAATTACTCATTTCCATTCATAGAGTAATGAGATTCTTATTATCCTTATCTATCTTATCCAATCAAACAATAATAATAAAAAATCACACATTTTAATTTCTATTTTCATTCTCATTTATATCTATATATTATATTAAAATAGTTGTTGCTGGTACAGTATTGTGACATTGTGTCTCTCTCATATCTTGCCCCTTTTATAATTTCTTAAAATTCTAAATTAAATTATTATTTATTGTAAAAAATATTTATTTAATATTTATTTGAGAGTTTAAATAGAATTAGAATATTTTATTTAATACTAATAATAATTAGTCAAATTAAAGTTATAGGATTAGTATATCCTATTTGATATTTATAATAATTAGTCAAATTTAATTTTTTAAAATATTAAATTTATTAATTATTGGAATATATAATTAATTAATTGTTATAAACATTTATTTGAAAAGTTTAAATATAATTAGGATATTATGTTTGATATTGATAAAAGTTAATTATTATCTAATAATATAAATTGAATTTTTTTGGATATTAAATTAAAAATATCTATTTTAAGTTTTAAATTATTTTATAAAATATTAAATTTATTAGTTATTATAATATATAATTAATTAATATAGATATTATTAATTAATTAATTATTATGCCAGTTACGGATTTAATTCTTTTATTTTGATTTTTGTTTAGGTTAATTTTAATATATGCAGTATCGCATATACCCTTTTCTATTTTTTATCCTAAATCAAAGACCATCCAGGTCTTTTTTAAAATCACAAAGTGAATTGGGGCCTTAATTAAGGGACATTTATAAAACTATCCAAAAATTTAAACTTTTTTAAAAAATACTGTATAAAAAATATTTACACTTTTAAAAAAATTAGAGTAAAATTTTAAAAATACCTCATTCTACTCTATAATAAGTTTTTTTTTCCAAAAATATATCATTTTTCATAACAATCAATATTTTACCTCAATTTTCATTCTTTATTTTTTCAAACTTTACTATTAAATAAAAATATTTTAATAAAATAATAAAAATTAATATTTTATATAATATTTTCAACACATAAAATGTATTAATTTTTATAAAGAATAAAATATTAATTTTGGTTACAAATAACAAATAATACTCACAAAAATAATAAAAAAATAAAATATATAAAATATATTAATAGAAATATTAAATTTATTTTAAAACAAATTTATATATTATAGACATAAAAAATAAAGTTAAAAAAATTATTTCATCATATAGATATTATGTATATTTTTTATAGATATTTTGTATATGTATAGTGTTTGTTATGTAGATATTGTAGATGTTTAATCGATGTTTTGTATATGTTATATATTTTTTGTGTACATATTATATAGATATTATGTAGATATTGTATTATGTTGTATGAATATAAAATTAAAAATAAAGTTAAAAAAATATTAAATAAAATCTGTAAATATTTTATAGATATTCTCTATATATTTTGTAGATGTTTCATGGGTGTTTAGTAGATTTTTTATATATATTTAGTGTGTATGTTATATATTCGTGAGATTAAGACATTAAAAAAATTATTTCTAAATAAAAAATGTAAATAAAAATAAAATAAAAAATTAAACAAAAAAAATAAAAATCATTGAAAACCTATAAAAATGAAAAAAAAAAAAGTGCAGAAAAAAAATCAAATGTCGTATAATTTAGCAGTAGCCATGATTTTGTCGTATTCTATGTGAATTCCTCTTTAATTAATCCACACTAGAACCATCATAGTAAATTACAGGAAAAATTACAAAAAAAAAGTTTAAAAAAAAAGTTTATTTCAAAAATACTTCAAAAAATACGACAAAATACTTTTAGATAAAAGTTTTTTTTTTCAAAAATACAATGGACTTAAACACTCAAAACACAAAAGGTGCTATAAATTACAAAAATATCATTTTATAGCATAAATTAACAAATATGGAGATATGCTCACATATACTATTATTTTTTAATTATTTATATGCAACATATACTGACATATACCAACATATATTACTATTTTATAACTAATATATACTGATATATATCCATATATACTGATATTCTATAACTAATATATATTGACATATACCGCCGTATACTGTTATCTTTTTAGGTAACCAAGAGAGGGGGGTGAATTGATATTTTTCTAATTTGAAGGCTAACTTGAAATTTGTTGTAAAATTAAAAGAGATAGGGAAGAGAATAAAGAACACAAATAATTTATAGTGGTTTGGATTAAAACAATCTTATGTCCAGTCTTTAACTGCAAGTTAAGTATTCTATTAATTTGAATTTTTATAGGTTTAACTCTAACTTGGTATTTTATAAACTCACACTGAACTTTTATATTAGTTTGAGATATCTCACAACTCAACAAGAGTTTTTTTTTTTTTGCTCACTCACTAACCAACTCACTACTATGGTGTTTAATGCTCTCAACACTCAATGAACAATAAATGAAAATTTAAGAACAATGCAATTGAAAATTAAATTTGCAAGAGTTTGGACAACAAAATGCTCAAAAAAATTGAATAAATGTTATTTGGTGAGGTATTTATAACATTCTTCCTCTGAAAAATCCGTTTAAAATAAGTTGGGGAAGATTAAGTTTTTACCAATAAAATCTCTTGTATTAAATACTTATCACAATAATCTCATGGTCGCTTGCCTTGAATCGTGGTTGCAAGAAGCCATTTAGCGGTCATCATACACTCTGGTGCGATCGCAAGATCAGTATAGTGTCTACTAGCTAATTTTAACAGCCAATTCAGCGGGAATCAATCCACCTAGGCTTTATGAATGATGCGATTGCACTACCCTTTAATGTGACCGCGGGATTTCTAATTTGAATTTCTCTAGAAATCGACTAGCACATGTGGCATTTAATTATTGGAGAAGAGAAAAGATGACAAAGCCTTCGGACCATTCGAATGTTGTGGTCACACCCTCTAGATATTGCGGTGAGAGAGAGGATCTCGTGCTGATATGGAGAGTACTTCTGAGAGTGCGAGCTCTACTACCATTTTTAGGGATTTCTGTCTCAATTAACATCATAGTTACCCTTTGATTTGTGCGGTCGCTAGGCACGGTTTTACACCCATCTCCATAGTCGTACTTGTGACCGTGAACCCTAGTGTAGTTTTGGAAATTTTTAGCTTTCAAGAATGATCGCGCTGAACTTGGAGCATTCACACTCCTATGTGTTTCGGTCGCACTCATACTCACAAAGGAGACCACGAACCTTACTGTGTTATTCTTTTTTTTTCTCAACATGTAGTGCGATTGCACTCATATGAAAGACGATTGCAAAATATGTCCTATACAGACAATTTAGAGACACTTTGAACCTATGGCAAAAACACTTTGAGCAAAAGTTAAATGCTTTCAATTTGATTGCAAACGATTAAAATAGAGTATTTGCTAAGGATTTGGCCAACATATACCTACATATGAAATATATAAATTTTTTAAATATTTGTTTTTGATACATATGATTAAATAATGGTTTGAAAAAGAAAGTTAAAATATAGTATATAATGTTATTTTCTTTAAATTATGTAGAGAAATTTATAGTGTACGAAGAAACTTTTTGTTTTCAAAACACTAAACGTGTAACTTTTTTTCTCATTTTTATTTTTTAAACAGTGATTTTTTTTATTTCTATTTCTATTTCTATTTTATTTTTATTTTTAGATTTTATTTATTTATTTTATTCATAAATAAATTTTTAATATTATATTCTCAATATATACATAAAAACAAATATAAACAATATATGCATAATATATATACAATATATACAAAATACACACATAATAAAACAAACAACATCGATCATATTTACAAAATATCTACATAATATTTTTTAATCTTTTTTTAATCTTTTATTTTCAAAATATATACATAATATTTACATAACAATTACATAAAATGCACACAATATATATAATAAATACACAATACACACAATATCTACCAAATATATACAGAACATCTATCAAATATTTACAAATATATACATATCAAAATTAATATTTTTAACTTTATTTTTTATATGTATAATATATAAAATTTATTTAAAATAAATTTAATGATTTTTATTAATATATTTTTTACATATTTTGCTTTTTTTTATTTTTTGTGATCAAAATTAAAATTTTTATTTATAATAATTAATAAATTTATATGCTGAGAATATAATTTAGAATATTAATTTTTATTATTTTATTAGAATATTTTTATTTAATAATAAAGTTAGAAAAAAAGATAAAAATTAAAATAAAATATTAATTATAGTGAGAGAAAATATTTTTTAAAAAATAATTCTTATTTTAGTAAGAAGTGATGTATTTTTGAAAATTTACTTCAACTATTTTGAAATAAAGTTTGCTTTTGAAGAATTTACCCTATACACGCTGTTTTAGTTTCCATTTTCAATAATATGGCCTATACTTGTTTTTTCAATTCTAACCTATGCGCGTGATTTATTTTTCAACTTTGTAAAATTTCAACGATATATTTTTTTTAATTTTTTTGTTTTAATTTTATTTATTTTTTATTAAAAATATTTTTTATATTGTATTCTCTCAAATATATAATATACATAAAATATCTAACATCTATAATATTTATATAATATCTACCAAATATATATATAAAACATCTATCAAATATACAAATAACATTTACTAAATAATATCTACCAAATATATATATAATAACATCTATCAAAATCCCAACTCATAAACAAGTCAACTACTTAATATTAACATAAACCCACATCACCAAACACTAAAACAAAATCACCCATTTGCCAAAACAGATCAAAGAGTGAAAAAAAAAAAAAAAACAGATTGATGAGATCAGAATTAACTTGCAGTCCTATTGAACTTTATACCTACTATGGTGAAGAAATAGAAAGACTGAAAAAAAAAAAGAGAGAAATTTAATCAATTTTTACCTAATAGACGACTAAAATAGTGTAATAGAGAGATTTGTGGTTGTTGAACAAGTGAGGAAAGAGGAAGAAAGCTGCTAGTAGCAATGGAAAAAAAAAAAAAAAAAAAACTCATGCGCCTAGAATACATGCTTCTTGCACACTTTTTTACCAATTGTCCCAAGTGATTAATAATAATATTTTTTTAGTGCAGAGGTATATGATAGGATATTTGAAGAGTACATCATGTTAATATGTTTTTTCTTATACGTAAGAGTGTAATTATGTATTAAGCATAATGAAATTAATATTTTTTTAACTTTTTCTTACTGTATAATATGCAAAATTTATTTAAAAATAAATTTAATAATTTTTATTAATATATTTTTACTTTTTATATTTTTTGTGAGTGTTTTTTGTTAATTATAATTAAAATTAAAAATTTTTATTTATAATAAATAATATATTTTATATGCTGAAAATATAATTTAAAATATTAATTTTTATTATTTTATTAGAATATATTTATTTAATAGGAAAGTTTAAAAAAATAAAAAAATAAAAAATTATTTCTAGTCAAAAGAGAAATATTTTTGAAAGAAAAAAAATATTTTAGTGAAAGATTGAAAATTTACTTTTTTTAAAAGTATATTGTTGTGACATGAAAATTAATTAAAAATGATTTTTAATAGTATAACACATGATTAGCTTACCAAAAGATAAAGATTCCATTGCCTAAAATCGAAAACGGGTTTTATGGGATAAAGACAGACATTCTAACCGCTGGACGACAATGATATTTTCATATGAAATGAACAAAACATTTATTTATTCTAAACTAATCATGTATACGTAGAATAAATTACTAAGTGCATGCATTCTTGTATACAGTATATATATATAATATATATTTTTTTAACTTGTGAACATATTTTGTGAAAAGCATGAAATGATTATAAATAATAAACTAATATTCATACTAATCATTATGAATATAATATAAAAATTATTTGAAAATATAATTCATTCTTAAATTTATTTCAATAAGAGCAACATTTTTTTAAGAATCAATAAGATCGACATAGTTGATATAAAAATTGACTACTTTATTCTTTTATATCTTAAATTTATAAATTATGAAAAATTAAATGTATAGAAACTCAGCGGAAAAAAAAAAACAAAATATATCCATATGTTTATTAATGATATTGAAATTATTTTTCACGAATCTTAAATTATAAATTCAGCTGAAATCAAATTAATGAAAAAAAATATTTTTATAGCTTTTATTTCATAGAAAGAGCATTAATCTGACAAAAAGTTTTTTAAATAAATGTCCCTAAGATTGACTGAATCAATTAAGTAATTCTTCCTTTTTGAAAAATTAATTGAAATATACCTTTCTTTTGCATTCATCAATGTTTATATTAATATTTACTAATATAAACAGACATCCCATGTTTTCTAAATTAATTAATATTTATATTTATATAATTTTAGTGCATTTAAAAAACATATTATATTGATCTCTTCAAACTTTTGAAATAAGTTTAAACTATACATATATATAGCCTATATGTAATCATATTTATATATAAATAAATATTTTTTTAAAAAATAAATAGACTAAATACATATGTAATCATCTGAGTTTTACTCGTTTAATCAATTTCTCTTAAAATTTTAATTTAATCATATAATTCTCTGAACTTATATTTTTTCTTAACTTATAAATATAAACTCATCGAATCATACTGAGTTCACACCGAGTTTCTAATATATTTATTTGACACAAAATATATAAATATAATAAGCAAAATGATATATAAGTATATGTTAGTACAAAAATTATAGACAATACAAGCGATAAAGTGACAAATATATAAATACATAAAGTAAAGTAATTAAAATTAATAAATACAGAGAGTTACTTAAATACATTCTAATTTAAAATTTTAAATTTTTAAAAATTTATTATTATAATAATAAATAATAACACAATAATATAATAAAAATTCTGATTTTATTTGTACAAATCACTAAATCATTGTGATAATTCTAGATGAAATCTTAAAATTATATACATGTTGAGTGTCTTGTTTATATAATTTTAAATATGTTTTTTATTTTTTAAATTTAAATATTTTAAAATATATTTTTAAATTTGTGGATTTTTTAAATGTTTAAATATATTATATTAAATATATTTTCAAATTTCAAATTTATATATTTCTAATATATTTTCAATTTTTATAATTGTAAATATATATTTTAATATTTATTATATTATATTAAAAATATTTTTCAATTTTTAAATTTATATATTTTAAGTATTTTCAAATTTTAGAAATATATATTATTTTAAATTTTAAATATTTTTACTATTTAGTAATATATACTTTTAAATTTTAATTTGTATGTTTTTGCCCCCTTAATATTTTTTAAATGTGTATTTACCCTTCATATAGCGTTAGTAAATATTTCATTAAGAGATGGGCCAAAATAGTTATTTTCTAAAAAATTTCAGCTTATTTACTTAAAAAATTAGTTTGATGGCAAATTTATACCTTTCTATCTTTAGAAAAGAAATGATCATCACACTACAAGAAAAGAAATCTATGCCAACACAAATTTACTAATGTTTTTATAAAGTGTTGGAAAGATTTTATAAGTGTCAATAATTTTTACCCCTAAAATAAAATGTTGTCAGAATTACCAATATTTATCCAATAGCGTTGAAAATATAATGAAAAAATAATATACTTTCAATGTTATTTATTAAGTGTTGGTATTTTTTAAATAAATTACTAATTTTTTTTTGTGCTGGTATTTTTAATCCATTGCATACACTTTTCAAATGCATAGTTATATTTTATATTAATCCCAATATAATTTTGCCACCGCTTTGTAATGGCATTGGAAGGGTTATAAAAGTGTTAATAATTTCTTCTGCTTATATAAATTATTGACAAAATTATCTACTTATTTAAAAAATATCTATATTTTTAAAATAAATTACCAACACTTTTTACTTGCCTTAGTATTTAAAATCACTTTGTCTATGCTTTTTGGACGTGTAATTATATTTCATATCAATCCAAAGCAATTTTGCCAATGCTTAATAGAAGCGTTGGGAGGAGGATTATGCAAGTGTTTGTAACTTCTTATGCTAACATAAACTATTGACAAAATTACTTTTGTTTTTTCAAAAGTATTGATATTTTTTAAATAAATTACTAACATTTTTTTGTGTCGGTATTTTTAATCACAGCATTTCAAGTAATTGAAAGAGAAGAAAAAAGAGTTATTTTTGAAATATTAAAATTTTAAAAAATATATTCTTGAAAAGATGGAGAGAAAATTGTATTTTTGTTATTTGATTATTTTTTTGGTGATATTTATTTAAAAGTCCCTATTTTCTTTTATCACAACCAAAAAGTCTAGATAAATCTTGTAACAAAAGTTGGCTTAATGCATTAAAAAAAAAGTTCTTTTTTTCTCTATGGTGCATGCATCCAAAAACCAGAGACTGAGAAAGAGCTAAAAGAAGAGGAAAAAAAAGTTGAATTTATTAAAAAAAAGTCCTATTAGGACCCTTTTCCCTTGCACATCTGTCAAAACTAAAGATGAAACTAATTAACCCTTTGCTTAGAACATGAGATAAGAGAATTTTAAAGGTGTATGGGTTGTTTAAGATTGCAGAGTTCTTCCTCATTTGCTCTCTCTTCCATAAAGTCTTTCTTTTCTATAAAATCTCTTTCCCTTAATCCCGTTGTTTTTCTTCTATTTGCAATTTCTCTCTCTTTCATGGAGTCTTAATATCATTTTGAGGCTTGAAATTTGATTTCCTAAATTTTCTTAGGAGAATTTTGGACTTAGGCCTCCTATGAATCAACCACCAAAGAGCGGAGCAGAAGCGCCGAAGCCACTTGTTGAGGATTTTGAGCATTTAAGGTTTGGGTATGCAAGGGAAAAAGAAAATAAGAGGATTGAAAGAATGGGTGATGAGGAAAATAGATTAAAAAGTGCCTGATTGTATTTCTGAATGAATGAATATATGAGCTAAGAAACTATTCCGCTTATATGTACATAAGATAGCTAGAATGAAAGGAGCACGTGAACCAAATGAAGAGAAAGCAAAGATTAACAGAAAGACATTTGTAACAACTTCTCTATTTGACTAACTACTACTATAAATGAAGTCAATTGACTTAAACATATGAAATAGCTTCACCACACCCCCCCTCTCCTCAAGCTAGAGTGTGTACACTTAACTCTCCAAGCTTGGAAATGAAATGCATGAGTCAAAGGAGTCCCTGCAACAATTGTTCTCCCATCAAATGGCAATCAATTTCTATGTGTTTTGTTCTCTCTCATGAAATACAGGATTATGGGTAATATTCATGGCTGATTAGCTATCATAAAACAACAAACAAGCAATTGTATGAGGTACTCTAAGATCTGCGAGCAAGTATTTCAGCGATTGCAACTCATAAGCAGTAATTACTAATGCTTTATATTCTAACTCTAAAGAAGACCAAAATACTGTAATTTGTTTCTTGGATATCCAATAGATTAAGGAATTGCCAAGAAAAACACAATAGCCAGTAGTAGATTTCTTTATAATTGGACAAGAAGCCTAGTCAGCATTTGAAAAACTTTGAAGCTTGAGTGAAGATGTGACTGAGTAGAAGAATCCTTGTACAGGAGACCCTTTAAGGTATCTTAAGACCCTGTGAGTAGCAACAAGACGATCTTATGTTGGCTTATCTAGATATTGAGAAAGCACCTAGACAGCATGACAAATATTTGGCCTAGTGTTTGCAAGGTATAAAAGATGTCCCACTAATCTTCTATAAGAAGAAATATCTAAAAGAGATGGGGAGTTTATGGAGAATTTAACATTTGGTAGCATAGGAATTTATACAGACTTGCAACCTAGAAAAGCTAGTATCTTTAATAGCTCAAGTGTTTATTTTCATTGGCATAAGTGAATCCTTTTGGAGCTTCTACTGACTTCAAAACTAAGAAAGAACTTCAAAGGACCTAAGTCTTTGATTTTGAAGACTTCATGCAAATATGCCTTAATGAAAGAAACTTAAAAGTCATCACTTACAATTATTACATAATCTACATATATCAACAATGTTGTGAATGACTTTATGCATGCTTTAACAAATAAAGAACTATAAGCTGAGCTTTGAGAGTATCCTTTTTGCAACAAGGCTGAAGTGAGTTTGAGGTTCCATTGTCTGCTGGCCTGCTTCAGACCATATAGAGACTTAGTTAACCTACAAACTTATTGGAATTTGAAGCTTTGAAGCCTTATGGAAGAGTCATACACACTTTTTCATGTAAATCTCCATACAAGAAGGCATTATTTATGTTTAATTGTTGTAAAATCCATCCCTTAGCAGCTGTAACTACCAACAAAGTTCTAATTGTTCTAATTATTATTATTATTATTATTATTATTATTATTATTATGGAGGCCCTGCCTCAAGAAACCAAAGCCACCATTCTTGGAAGGCCTACCCCAACTTTGTCTTGCTTAAGTTGAAATAAAAGAATGGATACATAAAAGAATGGGTATTTTAGTCTACTAGCTATTCATAATTTGATGTGTTAAAATTTTTATAATGTCTAAAATTTTTAAACAGTGACTTTTTGAATTATATTAATATGGAATTGTATTTAATATAGAGAGTGACACAAATAATTAAAATAGATTAAAAATAAGATCAGTTAAATCTTAAAAAGTTAAAAGTTAAATTTGGATATAGACAATACCGGTATTTTTGAAAAAAATCTTTAAGTGGTAAAAATTATGAAAATATCCATGTGGCCTTAGAATTAAATTTTTGTTAATAAAATGGTTAAAAATGCAAGTGCCTAACTTAAGTGATGGTGGTAATAAATGGAGTTGCCTAACTTAGGTAAAAGAGATACCTAACCTTTGAAAAATCTCACCAACTATTATGTTCACATGTTATAATTTTCCTATATAAATGGCCCTTTGGCCATTGTTATGAATAAGTGGAAAATTAGAGAGAATAGAAAGAAAATTAATAGAGATGAAGATCATAGCGGGTCTAGCAAAAATTAAGTCAAGTAATTTTTGTGCTCTTGATCACGTCTATTATGGAATTTCTTTAAACAAATTTCTGTTAAAATTCTTGGAGATAATTGGGTGTGAGTATTTGTAAACACGATATATTTTTCTCCTTAATAGAAGTCTGCAGCAGCTCCGGAGACGTAGGCATAATTGGCCGAACTCCATCATCAAATTGTGTGTTACTATTCCGCATTTATTTTTTGCTTTCCTACTAATTTGGTTTAAGGGAAATAGAGTGATAATATTTACTTCCCAACAACTGGTATCAAAGTCAAGGTTCAAAATCCGGCAAAAGTACTATTCATCTGTATGGGGGGTACTATTCACTATAGAAAATTTTTTGGAGAATCCATATTAGAGTGGGAACGATGGCCGCAGACGAAGGAAAAGTGAGAATTGAAAAGTTCGATGGTGCGGACTTTGGCTTTTGGAAGATGCAGATTGAAGATTATTTATATCAGAAAAAGTTGTATCAACCTCTTTCACAAACGAAACCAGAAGGCATGAAAGAAGAAGATTGGAACCTTCTTGACAGACAAGCCCTTGGAGTTATTAGATTAACATTATCCCATAATGTTACTTTCAACATAGCCAAGGAAAAGACCACGGCGGGTCTTATGGCGGCTCTCTCCAGTATGTTTGAAAAGCCATCGGCAGCAAATAAAGTTCACTTGATGAGGCAGTTATTTAATTTACGAATGGCAGAAGTGATATCGGTGGCCCAACATCTGAATGAACTAAATACAGTCACAACCCAGTTGAGTTTAGTGGAAATTGAATTCGATGATTAAGTTCGGGCTTTAATTCTCTTATCATCTCTACCAGACAGTTGGAGTGCTACTATTACAGCGGTCAGTAGTTCGTCGAAAAATGCCAAATTAAAATTCGACGATGTACGAGTGAAGAAATTCGGCGAAGAGAATCAGGAGAAGCATCAACTTCTTCAGCTCTACACACAGAGTCTAGAGGAAGAACTTCAGACAAAAATTTAGACTCTGGTAGATCAAGATCTAGAATGGGCACATCTAGATCGGGGAAAAAAGTTTTCAAGTTTTATAATTGTGGCAAGATGGGTCACTTTAAGAAGGATCGCCGAGCTTCGAAGAAAGATACCAGCGCACAGAAATCTGTAAAAGTGACCAAGGATGCAGGCGATGCTATGATTCTAATCATTAACAGTCCGATTGAATCATGGATCTTGGATTCAGGGGCATCTTTTCACTCCACTCCATGCCGAGAAATCATGGAGAACTATGTCAGTGGTGATTTCGGGAAGGTTCATCTAGCCAATGATGAAATCTTGAAGATCATGGGAAAAGGAGATGTCAAATTAAAGTTGCCAAATGGGATTGCCTAGAAGCTGCAAGGAGTGAGACATATTCCTGGTCTCAAAAGGAATTTGATCTCTGTGGGACAACTTGATGAAGAAGTTTATTGTATGACCTTCACATAGAGAACATCATCGCAGTAGCGGATGCTGATTCAAATCTATGGCACCAGAGGCTTGGCCATATGAACGAGAAAGGGATGAAGACACTTCTATCAAAGGGAAAGCTGCCAGAACTTAAAAGTGTAGATGTCAGTCTATGTGAAGACTACATCTTTGGGAAACAAAAGAATGTCAGTTTTACGAAAACTGGCAAGATTCTCCAAGAAGAAAAGCTTGAGTTGGTACATACTGATGTATGGGGACCATCTCCAGTTCCATCTCTTGCAGGCTCATTGTATTACATCACCTTCATTGATGATTCAACGAGAAAGGTATGGGTGTATTTTCTGAAGAAGAAATTAGAAGTCTTTGATACATTCAGAAAATGGAAGGCCATGGTGGAAAATGAAACTGGCTTGAAAATCAAGCGATTGAGGTTTGACAATGGAGGGGAGTACAGAGATAGAAGGTTCAGAGAATTTTGAGCAAGCAATGAAATCAAGATGGAAAAAATAGTTCCTATGACACCGCAGCAAAACGGCGTAGCTGAGCGTATGAACAGAACTCTGAATGAAAGTGCCAGAAGCATGAGGATACACGCTGACTTGCCCAAGAATTTATGGGCTAAATCTATCAACACCGTGGCCTACCTGATCAACCGTGGGCCTTCAGTACCTCTGAATGGTGAAATACCAGAGGAAGCATGGAGCAAAAAAGAGGTAAACCTTTCACACTTAAGAGTGTTTAGTTGTATCTCTTACATACATATAGATTCTACTGGAAGAAGTAAACTTGATGCGAAGTCTAAAAAATATGTCTTCGTTGGATATGGTGGTGATGAGTTCCGTTACTGGTTTTGGGATTATAAAAATCGGAAGATCATAAGAAGCCAAGATGTCATATTCAATGAGAATATGATGTACAAGGATAGGCTAACAGCATAATCAAGTAGCTCCAAGATAGATGCTGAAAATAAGGAATTTGCTGAGTTCGAGGAGATTTCTGAAAATGATGTTCAAAATAGTCCTGAAGCAGAGGAACCAAGCATGCCGAAATTGAGACGCTCCTCCAAAATTCCTAGACAAACCCAACGTTACTCGCCTTCTTTGCATTACTTGTTGCTGACAGACAATGGTGAACCATAGTGCTACGATGAAGCAATGCAAGTGGAGGATTCAATCAAGTGGGAGTCTACCATGAAAGATGAGATAGACTCACTCATGTCAAATCAGACATGGGAATTAGTTGAACTACCATAAGGCAAGAAAGCACTCCACAACAAGTGGATTTATAGGATCAAAGAAGAGCATGATGGGAGTAGATGCTATAAAGCAAGATTGGTTGTAAAAAGTTTTCAGCAAAAGGAAGGTTCAGACATGCAAGAGATTAAAAATTTAAAGCAGAAATTGTCAAAGTAGTTTGCAATGAAAGATCTGGGTGCTGCAAAGTAGATTCTTGGAATGAGGATCAAGAGAGACACGAAGTCGGGGACTTTGATGTTATCACAGGCTGAGTACATCACCAAAGTACTAGCTAGATTCAACATGGAAGATGCTAAACCAGTGAGCACACCTTTAGGTGTTCATTTCAGACTCTCCAAATAACAGTCACTGAAGACGAAGGAGGAACATGCACACATGGCAAAGGTGTCGTATGCCTCAGCAATTGGGAGTTTGATGTATGTCATGGTTTGTACCAGGTCAGATATTGCTCAAGCAGTGAGAGCTATTAGCAGGTATATGAATAATCCAGGCAAGGTACACTGGAAGCAGTCAAGTGGATCCTTAGATATCTTCGGGGTACCACAGATAAAGCACTTTATTTTCAAGGTGGAGATACGACACTAGCAGGCTATGTGGATGCTGACTTAGCCGAAAATATTGACGTTAGAATGAGCACTACAGGGTATGTCTATACTCTAGGAGGTACCGCAGTGAGCTGGGTCTCTCAACTACAGAAGATAGTTGCTCTCTCCACAACTAAAGCAGAATATGTCGCTGTCACGGAAGCTAGCAAGGAGATGATCTGGCTCCAAAGTTTCTTTGAAGAACTAGGCAAGAAATAAGAAAATAATATTTTGCATTGCGATAGTCAAAGTACCATACATCTAGCGAAGAATTCATCTTTTCATGCCAGAACGAAGCACATATAGTTGCGATATCACTTTATCCAGTCACTTCTGGAAGATGAAATTTTGAAACTTGAGAAGATCAGTGGAACTCAAAATTCAGCAGACATGTTAACGAAGACGGTGTCGATTGACAAACTAAAGCTGTGTTCAGCTTCAGCTGGCCTGCAGTAGAAGTAGATCGTAGAAGAGTTGTTGCATAGATAGAAGTGTGAAGACAGATTGAAATCAGTCTTCAAGTGGGAGATTATTAATAAAATGGTAAAAAATGGAGGTGCCTAACTTAAGTGATGGTGGTAAAAAATGGAGGTGTCTAACTTAGGTAAAAGAGATGCCTAACCTTTGACAAATCTCACCAACCATTATGTTCACATGTTATAATTTTCCTATATAAATAACCCTTTGGCCATTGTTATGAATAAGTGGAAAATTAGAGATAATAGAATGAAAATAAATAGAGAAGAAGATCAGAGTGGGTCTAGCAAAAATTAAGTCAAGTAATTTTTGTGCTCTTGATCACGTCTATTAGGAAATTTCTTTAAAAGAATTTATGTTAAAATTCTTAGGGATAATTGGGTGTGAGGTGTAAGTGTTTGTAAACACGGTATATTTTTCTCCTTAATAGAAGTCTGCAGCAGCTCCGAAGACGTAGGCATAATTGGCCGAATTCCGTTATCAAATTGCTTGTTACTATTCCGCATTTATTTTTCGCTTTTCAACTAATCTGGTTTAAGGAAAATAGAGTGATAATATTTATTTTCCATCAATTTTACATTAATTGGGATATGAAATATGAATAATAGAACTTTAAATTAATTAAAAAAATTATTTTTATGGTTTTACAGAATTAAAAGTCAGATTAAAAATAAATTAAGAAAGTGGGTGCACCAAATTTATGGTGATCTTATCTTATGGAATCAAAACCCTTATATAATATATATATATATATATATATACATGAAATGAACTTCTTCTTTTTCTTCTTTTCATGAAAAACCAATCTAACCATCCACCATAGAAAAAGTTTTTATTTCTTCTTTTTTCTTCCACCAAACCTAAGAGAAATTAAGGAAAATTCATATATAACCTAAAAATTTTAGTAGAATTCATTAGAATAGGTAAAAATATCTAAATCCATCACCATAAATTCAAGAAAATTTGAGGAAGAGAGAGCAAGACTACTTTGAAAGGAGTTTTGTGCTTGCTTGTTCATAAGTTGTCATTCTTTTTATTTCTTTTGAATTTCATGAATTATGTGAGTTGATTTTGCTATTTTAATTTAATTTTTGTGATGAAATTTGCTAATTGAATTTGTAGAGAGAGAAAACTATATGAATAGAGTGTAGAAAAAAATGATTAGAATCCATATTTGAATAATTTTGAGTGATTATATATCATTTTTTTTAGTTTAGAATTATGTTTAAAACCACTTTTGATACATAAAGGATTCAATTTAGTATTATGGAAAGCTCATGGTTTAGAATTGATTTTTGAAAGTTTAGGGTTTAGAATTGATTTTTTAACTAATTAAAGAAATTATTAGTTATAAATTCACAAATGGATGGAAATAGGTATTTTTATGAAGTTTTTAACTTAAAATTGTATTATTGATTCCTAAAAGGGTCAAATTAAGATGATAAATTTAAAGTTTAAAGGTAAGTTTAGACTAATTTTTGAAATAATTGATTTTATGTTCATAATTGATTAAGAATAAGTACATTGTGTGGATTTTAAACAAAAATTAAGTTTAAAGAAAATTTTGAACTTTTAAAGTATTTAATTGAGGATCATATAAATTTAGGACTTTTAGAAAATTTAAGGTTTTGGAATTAAGATGATTGCTTGTATTATGTTTGGTGAATATATACCAAATAAACTGTATTTGAATTTATTTTAAAGAGTAATTCCTTACATGCATAGTTAAAGTGAAGAACATTGAATGATAAAAAAATGTATAGTTGTTATAAGGATATATTTTCATTTTAATTAATTATGTAATTGATTAAAAGAAGATGAAAAAGTGTTTACTCAAAAGTAATTTTTAATAAAACTTTATATAATTGGGAAATTGATTGAAAAATAAATAAATAAATAAATGAAATGCCCAAATATATTGATGAAAAATCTAGTTATTGGATTGAATGGCTAACTAAAGGGTGGACGATCATAGTGTTCGTAGACACTTTATGCCAATAGTGGACACTTTGTGTCACATGACAGTGGCACTTTATGCCATTCATAGACACTTTGTGTTATCATTCATATCATCAATAGGTCATTAGCCAAATTCCTTACGGTGGACATTTAATTATCATTATTGACCTAGTATTCGAATATAGAATTTTAAAATCAGTATATGATGGCAAGGTATTAAATGAAATTTAATGAAAATATATAAGGTGCAATGTGATAGTTTACAAAAGTTGTATAAAAAACATGAATGTGATATAAAACTTTTATTTTAAATAATGATTTAACCACTAACTACAAAATGAATATTCTTTTATCTTAGTTAAAAAATGTTTTAATTTAAGTATAATAATGAAACTTGTTATGATTTATATAAATGTCATGAATTTAACATGTTAAATTATTTATTTTTTCATGTTATGTTATGTTTAAAGTGTTGATTCTAATTTTAGTTTCATTTGCAAACATTTCCTTTATGATATAACTTTTGACAATTTATGAATATGCAAACACCACTAAGCAATTTCTTAGCGTGTTAGATTTATTTCTAATGCGTAAATCAAATGGGCAAATTAAATTTAAAAGAGTGAGATTTTATGGCCTCAAAATCAACTACACCAAAGAAGGTATTATATGAAGAACTATGTATACTATATTTTATTCAGTTCACATAGCAATGTTTAAATTTTAAATAACAGTTGTATAATTATGAATAGTTAAAAATTTTATATACTTTGTTGTATGAGTTATATGTTATAAATTTGCTTGAAGTATGACTTTATAATATATTATGATAAATATGGAATATGTCTAATATAAAAATACATTAGTAAAAAAATAGATGTTTGAATTAGATTATGGATGATTGTTGGAGAGTTATTGAAATTGGAGTTGAGATTGAATGTGAAAAATATTGGAAGTACTTTTCTTCTCAGGTTGTGTTTTGATTGAAGAAGATTTGGTAGTGTCAAAATTTTAAAAAAGGCTATGTCGAAAGTTTTGTTGACATTGACTTTAATATTCATTAAAAATTAACCAAATAAGTATCTATGTATTGTGTGATATTTATTGATAATTCTTAATTGAATTGTCAAGTATTTAAACAAAAATTAGACACCATAAATAGCAGTCAACATGCCATATAGGAGGAAGTCGGTTTAAACAACCAAATCAAAGCTATTAATTAAAGTTGAGACACTAAGGCGACAAAAAAAAAAAAGGTGTCGAGACACCAAAATAGTAAAAATGAAAAGTTTAGACACTATTCATATTTTTTTTTCTATTTTAATCTTTACAAAATGATGTTTTTGTTATCCAAAATGACCCGATTTTGCATTTTATAAACACCTAAATTCTAACCCTCTCATTTTGTCCTAACCCTGCTAATATAGGATTCCTTGTTTTATGTTCTTTTTATTTGATTTTGTAAAAAAAATAAAGATTAAATTTCTTATTTATTAACCTTACAGTCTCTTACGATCAACCTCCACAGCAGCTACAAAGTATTCTTTTAGAGGATCTTGCCGGTGTTGCTTGCCCAAGACTAGTTTTTGTATAGTTCTTTTGTTGTTTCAGGCTTTGCCCTCTTTTTTTTTTTTAAAAAAAAGATTAGCCTTATAGTTTGTCATAGTCTAGGAATTTGCTGAGGCATTTCAATCTTTCATGATGTTAGTGGAAAAACTAAATGTGACCTTTCAACTCCATTTGACAAGATCAGAAGTCAACCATCTGCTCTATCAAATGAGAAAGTATGGCATTGGGAATATAGAGCTTATTAAAGCTTGCATTTCAAGAGAGTATTTGGAACTCATTTGTCTAAATTTTCAAGTTCTGCCAAGTAATTAATTATCAATAGAATTTTACAATTTTTAGTTTCTGCTTCAAATTTTGCATATATTATCACAAAATTTCTATTTTCTATTTTTTTTGTACCAGCTTATAGTTATGGCAATTGTTACTATGACACTCTTCCTGTGAACTAATATGGATCAAGACAATATCAAACATGGAGGAATTTATTTGGGTGCTTTGTTCTTCATCATATTCAATGGTACGACAATGCTATCAATGACCATTGCAAATCTTATTGTGTTTTACAAGCAAAGGATCTACAACATTCAAGAATATGCTATTTTATTTTTGAAGAGCTTGAACAAAGAGACAGAACTAGAGGAGTCATTAGTTATCACAAACTGAAAGTAGTCATTGAGGCAACATAGGTAACAAGCATTGATAATGTGTTCCTATAATTAAAAGTATCTAATTCAATAAGTTCAATTTAAATGTAGAAATGTTAGGGCCGAAGAATGATAAGAAAAAAAAAAGGAAGTTCTTCCATTTGCACCATATTCCCTTACCTTTAATAATGTTATATTAATATATTCTGTTGATATGCCACAGGTTTCAAATATTAGGTAAATAAAGCAACATTTCTTTTAGTTTGATATATTCTAAAAATGAAAATTTTGCAGGAAATGAAAAGTAAGGGAATCCTTAAAGATAAATTGGTGGTACTAAAGGCGAAGGGTGCTAGTGGTGCTTTAGGACTGGTGTTCTCATAGCTTTAATGGATACTAGCATGTTACCCGCGCTTTGCTGCAGATATAAAAAAAATAATTTAAAATATAAAATATATAAAATTAAAATATTTGTAGTTAAATATATATTATTTCATATAAAAGAATTTACATCAAAAAATTAAAGTTGTATCATTATTTGATATCCACACTTTTTTATATTAAACACAATTGATTAAAAATATAACACCCTTACACTCTATATACGTACAATACATATACCCAGTATATGTAAAATATACATATAAAGTATAAAAATGCCACAACCCAATTTAATAAAAAATTTTACATTTTCAATTTAAATCCCCAAACACATTAAAATGTATATTTAAATAGTAATATAATATTCTTCATAAATTATAGGTTCCAAAATAAGCATTTTATATAAAAAAAATCTCTTAAAAAATTCGCTAGAGCTTTATCTGTAATTTGGACATCCCAAAAATTCAATAAAATATAACCTGCATAAAAACGCACTCTCAATAAAAATAAATCACCATTTCACCAATACTTCTCAATTTCTTCATATTTCCTCAAAATATTTATATGTATACATATATATATATATCAAAACACATATAAAAATCTCACATTACACAATTGATCCAAAATACTCTTTATAATTTACAAAGTACTTAAAACATAATCATAATATACAAAATAACAAAATATACTAAAATATAAAATATATACATGATGACAAATGGCTCTGATCTTGATGTAACAAAATCAACTCAAGCAATCTCAAAGCTAGACCCTACCAGGTCTAGGAGAACCCTCTGAATCTACCTGATCTAGCTTGTCACTTGTGCAAATATTTACAATCGCTAAGCTAAAAGTCTAGTGCCACAAACTTTGATTATAACAAAAGTTTAATATAATGCCAATGCATGATGCTTTTGTATGTGATGTCACAATGTAGCATATAATTTCACATAAAATATAATATTTAATTTTTTTATAATTCACATTAATAAATATACAAACATGGGCCCAAACAAACTAATATATCATTCAAATCTCATAGTTACTTTTTTGGTCCATATTAACGCCAAGTGTCTAGCCCCGAAGGCAAATAATATAACAGTAACTCATAGCATCTAACCCCGAAGGTAAATCATATATCAGTGATGCCTAGTATCTAACCTCGAAGATAAATAATAAGGATAACCTCATAGGTATACCGACAAACACAGAACTCTAAAAATTGAATAATATACTAGGCACACAAATAATTCATATTCCCATAATCAACTTTTATTATCACATTACTTCAATTCCTCATTTTTCTCATCACATTACCTCATTTTCTCATTTTTCTCATCACATTGTCTCATCGTCTCAATTTTCTCATTCATATCAATGTCAATTAATTTTAATTCATCATATCTTATCATTTCATCACAATGTATCTCATTTCACATTAAAATCACATTATCCAAATATTCTTAGGTCATTCTCACATAATACACATAAATCACATTTTATTCATTTTAGCCATTAATAATGGCTTTACATAATGCACATAATACATACATAACAATTCACATGTTATAGCACAATATCCATGACTGTTCAAGCTACCAAGTAGCTTAATACATTTTCCATCCAAAATATTTTAGGCCATATGTAATGTAATTATATCTCATTTATAAAGAGTGTACTTACCTTAGAAAGCACTCAAATACAAGCTAAAAATCTCCCTCCAACATTCACTTTCAACTTGCCCTTCAACACTAGGGTTGGACAATCTACTTTCTCTTAATGCCTATACACAATGTGATCAAATACAATCATTTAATATCATATTTTAAGGCATTTTCAACATTAAATTTTAATTAAACATCACTCCTGCAAATATCCCAAAATCTTGCCTAACCTTACTTTAACATTAGAAAACCATGTTAATTTATTTAAATTGATGTTTTAAGTTTATTTATATCATTGCCAACACAATATAGCATGTTTTAAACATTCAAACTAAATAAACACATACTCTTATACAAAACCCTAAAATGCCATAACCTTCACCAATGAAGGTTTTTCATTCCAATTCATTCCAATTATTAATCCAAGCTTATTTTTATCACTTATATCATTAAATAACATGATTTAGACATTAAAATTAAATAAACATCCAATCTTTGAAAATTCCCTTCTAAAACTCTAAATTCAATACTGCATTATCCAAACTCTAACCAAACTTGGTTAAATCCATCATTTAACTTTAAAATCCTTATTTATGCATTAAAACAACACATTTGAAATTAATTAACACAATTAAAATATAGGATTTCAAAAGTCCAAATGTTCCATAACCCTAAATTATCTCTCTTCAACCAAACTCCACTCAAACTTAACTATTCCTTCAATCCAACTTAAGAATCATTAATAACTACTCAAAATAGCTTCATATAAACTCATTCAGACCATTAAATCATGCTAAGATAAAATTTCAAACTCAACATAATCAAATCTTCTTGGAAACTCAAAGAAATAAGTTGAAAACTTACTATTTCAAGAGAAAATCACCAAAATTTTACTTGAAACCTTGAAATCCTTTCAATTGATGAAGCTTGGAAGAAGAAAAACCTTGGCTTGGTTGGCTATAGTGGTTCAGCCTCCTAAGGAAGAAGAAGAAGTTTTTAAATTTTAATTTTCTCTTTCTTTTCACATTAAAAATGACCATATATATAATATTATTTTATTACATTTTTAATTAATTAATTATTTATTTATTTTAAAAAATCATAATTTCCTTCTTCTATTCAAAATTAATTTATTTAAATAATTTTAATTTTTCAAAGTATATTTATAATTATGCCACTTGACTTTTTAACTTTTCTTTTAAAGAGTTGACTTTTACATATGTTGTATATATTTCACATATATATTACATATACACTATACTTTTTCACTTTAAATTCTTCAATTTTCTATTTATATTATTTATTTATTTTTATTTATTTTTTTGAATTTTGGATGTTACAATTTTCTCCCCCTGAAGAAAATTTTGACCGCGAAATTACCTGATATCAACTCTGGAATAACTAAGGATACTGGTTCCGCATCGTCTGCTCACTCTCCCATGTCGCCTCCTTAGTGACATGAGTCCTCCACAGAACCTTAACAAATGGTACCTTCTTGTTTCTCAACTCTTTCACCTCTCGTGCCAAAATCGCCATTGGTTCTTTTTCGTAAGTCATATCTGGACTCACCTCAATAGACTCTACTGACAAAATATGGGATAGGTCTGACATGTATCTCTAAAGCATACAGACATGAAAAATATTATGCATCCGGTGTAACTCGGGCGGCATAGCCAATCTGTAAGCCACTAAACTAACTCTCTTCTGTACCTTATAAGATCCTATGAAATGAGGACTCAACTTCCCTTTATGGCCGAATCTCAAAATCCTCTTCTGCGGAGATACTTTTAAGAATATCTTATCTCCTACACTGAACTCTATGTCTTTTCCTCTTCAACTTTGTATAGGATTTTTGTCAGTCTGAAGTTGCTTTTAGATGATCCTGAATCACCTTCACTTTCTCTTCTGTTTCCTTGATCAAATTGGGACCAATCAGTTTACCTTCTCCAACCTCATCCCAACATAAAGATGTCCTGCACTTCCTACCATATAAGGCCTCATAAGGTGTCATCCCAATACTGGACTGATGACTCTTGTTGTAGGCAAACTTAATCGGTGGCAAAAATCTATCCAAACTCCTAGTAAAATCAATGATACATCTTCTCAACATATCCTCTAGAATCTATATCACTCTCTCTGACTGCCCATTTGTCTGAGGATGGAAAAAAGTACTAAAATATAATCGAGAACCCAAAGCATCTTGCAAACTCCTCTAAAATCTTGATGTAAAATGAGAATCTTAGTCCGACACCAAAGAAACTGGGACTCCATGCAACCTCACTATCTAACTGATATATAGCTCAGCCAACCTCTTAAGTGAATAGTACATCCAAACTGAAAGAAAATGAGCTGTCTCCATTATCCAATCAACTATCACCCAGATTGCATCATGCTTCTTCTGAGTCAAAGGCAGTCCAGTCACAAAATCCATTATCACTCGCTTCCATTTCCATTCAGGCACTGATAATGGCTGAAGCAACCCTGAAGGAACTTGGTGTTCAGTCTTCACTCTCTAGCAAGTGAGACATCTGGATACAAATTCTGTTATGTCCCTCTTCATACCTGACCACCAATAATGCTACTTCAAATCTTAATCATCTTGGTACTATCAGGGTGCATAGCATAGAATGACTGATGTACTTCCTCTAAATCTTCCTGTAACATCCCAAATCCCAGATTGGTAAGAAACAGACATTGAGGATATGATTTAGGCTTAGAACAAAGGAGTTTAGAACATGACCTATAGCTTGAACTCAAATTTCATCCAAGTTAATGACAAAATTAGAGAGTCTCAAAGAATAATTAATTGTTTATTTGTGTCTTATCTAGATTTATAACTTGAAATTACTCAATTTGGAGTTGTACAGAATAAGATATGATGGATTTAGTAGACAATGTGCAAGCTACCTCAGGACAGCATAGTAGGCTTGACTTCGAAGGACTGTCAAAAATCAGATATAACTCAGATCGATCTGAAATTTTGACACAATATATCCCCGGATGTCTAGTTTCAGTGGGAATAAGAATTACTTAATTTGGAATTGTGAGTAAAAAGATATTAATAAAGAAAGACAGCAAGGTTAGGAAGGGATATCAAAAAGACCTAAGTGAAAATTTCTCAAAAGTTAAGGGTAACTATGTAAACTTAAAAATTAAGAGTCGGAAGTTCTTAATAGTGCCCATATCCGACCCCGGAAGAATATTCTAAAGATTAATTGGGTCACAACGACGTGTAACGGTTTTTCCAGAAAATGTCCCGTTAAAGAAAAACGAAGACATTTTGACTAGGGGCATTTTGGTCATTATCAATTAAAGTTATATATGAATTTAAAGTAGGAAATAAAAAAATGAGTACGTAGAGGATGACGAGGGGTGATATATGAAACGATTGTCAGTAGAAACGGAGCCGGAAGAAACTCGAGCAAGGAAAGGACCTAAAGGGAATTTTGTAAAAAGTTGAGGGCTTATCGGTAATTTTTCAAAATAACTTGGAAACCTAAAATAGACCTTATAAATAGAAAGTAGAGGTCGAGAGGATCAAAACTATATGTAGTTTGACTCGTGGAACTATACGGTTTAAAAGATATGATCGATTAATCGTCGGAACGTAAAGTGGGCCCGGGTTCGTGTCGGGACCGTATGGGTAACCCGGGACAACTTTAGGATATCCTATGGGAAGAGGGACAAGTGAAAAGAAGTAAAGGAAAAGAAAACTATAAAAATCTAATGTTGGCCATTCAAAAGTAACCATTTAGCATGTGTAATAAATGAAGAAAGAGAAAGGTGGACAAGTGGTCTTAAAGGGTTCAACCAACACATAAGGTGATCATCATTTCCTTTGTATATAAATATATGTGAAATGAAGAACCAATTTCTCTCTTTTTCACTTACAAATTTCGGCCAACAAAGGGAAACACTAAAGGACTTCCAAGTTTCTCCAAATTTGATTTTTAAGGTAAGTTCTAAGGTTTTCAAGTATGTAGACTTTAATTTTAGTATCAAAATTAGGTATTTATATATTCATGGGGAGATTGGAAATTAGAGTCTTTATGTGGAATTGGAAACATATTAAGTAAGTGATGAGATTAATTGATTAAATGGAAGAATCAAGATGTATAAAGATTAATAAGGTTGGATTAGGGTTTCGGTTAGAAAAGAAATGGAGGATAACTTATTATTTTGAATTTCTAAGGTTTATGTTGTATCTTGAATTGATTGAAGGAGAAATAAAGAATTAAAGAAGGAGAAGAAGGAAAAGCTAAGAGGAGTTAAAGAAATAAGGTTTGGTACTTTACCTTTGAATAATTAATTTTTGATTTGGTGCTTTACCATAAAAGAAATTCTATTTGCTTACAAACTTTGGTTTATGGAAGTTTTGAAGTTGATGTTTAAATATATTGATTTGAGTTAAACATGCAAAAATTGTTAAAAGGAAGTGTTTGAATCTTCACTTTACTATTAAAGAAGCCTTAATATTGATTTGCAAAAGAAAAATAAACTATCCTATGCATTTCAAATGTTTGGGCCGAAATGGTCCCAAAGTGACAGCTTCTGGACTATTTTTGAGGAAATTGTTTGGGGCAGCAAACGAATGAATTTTTCAACGAAATTTTACATGCAATTAGTCAACATATGAAATAAGTTTTCTGTAAAATTTCAGCCAAAAATAAGATCATTTACTTGGTCAAATACATGACTGAAGTGGACTGAAATTTTGACGAAAACCCAGATTTTACTATTCATTTGGTCATGCCATTTTGCGTTGCCGATTTTTCTCGCTGCAACACTATTCATTTGGTCAATTTGTGATCTTTTGAGGAATGCTTTGAAATGTTTGATATGTTTATTGTGGATGTTAAATATGTGAAAAAGAATAACGGTTTGACCAAAGAATGTGGTGTGCGGCGTAAATGGCAAAGCGCGATGATAATTTAAAATGATTTCTTGAATCATTCTAAAATGAAGTTTGAGTCTTAAATTGAATCATTTTAATCTTTATGCTCTACTGTATAGTGGGAGTGGTAGATAAGGGTATGGTGCACTATACTAACGCATGCAGTACTGCTCATTATTGTGATATGATATTTTATTCAGTGGTGAGGCCACTGAAGCCAATGGGGAGGCCCATTGGTTAACCAGGATGGGGAGGCCCATTCCTGTGATCTGATATCGGTGGTGAGGGCCACCTATGTTATAGTGGGGAGGTCCACTGCCTTATCACTATGGTTCCCTATATATCTGTAGAGCCTGAATCAAAGACATATTATTTTTCGTTAAACTATATAATGCTAATGAGTTTGAATTATGATTTTACATTATTGAAAGCATATCACACTGAATGTATCACGATTTCTATTGGTATAAAGTTGGTTGATTGTGGATTTAATTATTTCCTTTGATTTTGAATACTTTCATATACTACTTTTATTTTTATTGGTAAAGTACCCACTGAGCGACAACGCTCGGCGAGTTAAGTTTTCTTGACTCGTAGGTTCGGAGCAGTAGATTTCGGTGATTAGCATCGAGCAGCACAACACAGCGCAGCACCTCAGAGTAGCCTTTCATTTCCTATATTATTAGTTGGCTAGTTGTGGCATGTATATGAAAATATAAGATTGAGAATTTCTATGTTATACCATACGGTAGTAGTATGTAATAATAAGAAACCTCTACTTTAATTTGTATTAGGAGTGTGAACTCTTCTTGCAGGTTTGTAGTTGAGGGTATAAGGTGGATTCATTGGGAGTGCAGTAAATTTGATGGTATTCATATTGGTCTATGTAAAATGTTTTCAAAAATCAGAAAAACAAGTTTTGTCGACACTTGGGATCCAAATTTCTAGGCGAACCTCTGGCAAAATTTCTATAAAATCGGAAAAAAAATTTGACTAAGTAAAATTGGTAGCAACAATTGGATAGTATGGCGCCTCTACTCGGCTTACACATGTAGGTCGGGAAGGGGTGTTACAATTGTAAACCGAGTAGAGGCACCAAATCAAAAATTAATTATTCAAAGGTAAAGTACCAAACCTTATTTCTTTAACTCCTCTTAGCTTTTCCTTCTTCTCCTTCTTTAATTCTTTATTTCTCCTTCAATCAATTCAAGATACAACATAAACCTTAGAAATTCAAAATAATAAGTTATCCTCCATTTCTTTTCTAACCGAAACCCTAATCCAACCTTATTAATCTTTATACATCTTGATTCTTCCATTTAATCAATTAATCTCATCACTTACTTAATATGTTTCCAATTCCACATAAAGACTCTAATTTCCAATCTCCCCATGAATATATAAATACCTAATTTTGATACTAAAATTAAAGTCTACATACTTGAAAACCTTAGAACTTACCTTAAAAATCAAATTTGGAGAAACTTGGAAGTCCTTTAGTATTTCCCTTTGTTGGCCGAAATTTGTAAGTGGAAAAGAGAGAAATTGGTTCTTCATTTCACATATATTTATATACAAAGGAAATGATGATCACCTTATGTGTTGGTTGAACCCTTTAAGACCACTTGTCCACCTTTCTCTTTCTTCATTTATTACACATGCTAAATGGTTACTTTTGATTGGCCAACATTAGATTTTTATAGTTTTCTTTTCCTTTACTTCTTTCTACTTGTCCCTCTTCCCATAGGATATCCTAAAGTTGTCCCGGGTTACCCATACGGTCCCGACACGAACCTGGGCCCACTTTACATTCCGGCGATTAATCGATCATATCTTTTAAACCGTATAGTTCCACGAGTCAAACTACATATAGTTTTGATCCTCTCGACCTCTACTTTCTATTTATAAGGTCTATTTTAGGTTCCAAGTCATTTTAAAAAATTACCGATAAGCCCTCAACTTTTTACAAAATTCCCTTTAGGTCCTTTCCTTGCTCGGGTTTCTTCCGGCTCCGTTTCTACTGACGATCGTTTCATATATCACCCCTCGTCATCCTCTAAGTACTCATTTTTTTATTTCCTACTTTAAATTCATATATAACTTTAATTGATAATGACCAAAATGCCCCTAGTCAAAATGTCTTCGTTTTTCTTTAACGGGACATTTTCTGGAAAAACCGTTACACGTCGTTGTGACCCGATTAATCTTTAGAATATTCTTTCGGGGTCGGATATGGGCACTATTAAGAACTTCCGACTCTTAATTTTTAAGTTTACATAGTTACCCTTAACTTTTGAGAAATTTTCACTTAGGTCATTTTGATATCCCTTCCTGACCTTGCTGTCTTTCTTTATTAATATCTTTTTACTCACAATTCCAAATTAAGTAATTCTTATTCCCACTAAAACTAGACATCCGGGGCTATATTGTGTCAAAATTTCAGATCAATCTGAGTTATATCTGATTTTTGACGGTCCTTCGAAGTCAAGCCTACTATGCTGTCCTGAGGCAGCTTGCACATTGTCTACTAAATCCATCATATCTTATTCTGTACAACTCCAAATTGAGTAATTTCAAGTTATACATCTATATAAGACACAAATAAACAATTAAGTATTGTTTGAGACTCTCTAATTTTGTCATTAACTTGGATGAAATTTGAGTTCAAGCTATAGGTCATGTTCTAAACTCCTTTGTTCTAAGCCTAAATCATATCCTCAATGTCTGTTTCTTACCAATCTGGGATTTGGGATGTTACAATTCTATCCCCCTTAATTTAAGCTTCGCCCCGAAGCTTATTCATTCTATATACTTGACCTTATTCACTGGATTGCTCTCTGTCATCTCTCTATATTGTTTACGCATTGCCTTATTTTGACACTTATTCATTTACTGGGATTAATTATTTTAAGATTCAACATGTTTTACCTTTTGTATTATGTTTTCTTCCCATATTTGCTCACTTTCTGTTTCTTATTCTATAAGATTGTCTAATAGACTATTATGTGGTTCAACATGCTTTGACTTTTGTCAAGATTTCTCATTTGAAACATCACTATTACTCTCTTGTATTTCCTTCAACTTTGATAACTTTTGCTGGAAATTTTCTGAATAACTCTGGGTATCCCTTCTTGGTCTTACCCTCTGTCTCCTATTTCGCTCATCCTTCTGACATTGCTCTACTTCCAGAGCCCTAGTGACCATCTCGAAAAATTCCTTGATATTAGCAGCAATTAGCTGCATCCTAATCTCATTATTCAAACCATCCTGGAATTGCTTACACCTATCATGTTCGTCTTCAATTGTCTTCTTGGCATACCTACTCAGCCTAGTAAATTCTCTCTCATATTCAGCAACGGTCAGTCGACCTTGCTTTAAGTGTAGAAACTCCTTTTTCTTGGCATCTAGGTATGCCTCCGATATAAACTTCCTCTTGAACTCATTCACAAAGAAATCCCATGTTCTCTGTTCCGGTAGAACTCGTTGTTGCACTATGTCCCACCAGACATACGCTTCTTCCACTAATAAGGAAGTAGCACCTACCACTCGCTCCTCTGGAGTACACTATAACTGATCTAAGGCTCTTACCGTTCCTTCCAGCCAATACTTGGCTGTAGAAGAATCATCGTCCCTTCGGGCCCTAAACTCCTTCGCCCCGTACTTTCTTATCTTTTCGATCGGGGGTTTCCTTACCCCTCCTACAGTAGGTACTGGTATGGGTGCTGGCGCTGGTGGTGGTGCCGGGGCAACGCCCTCTATCTGTCGCAGCGCTGCAGCCATCTGTTGCAACATCTCATTCTGAAGAGGAGCTCCCGCTGAGAGTTGCTCAGCCTCCGGGGTTTCAGATACATACGTCTCTACAATATGTGATGCTCGAGATTCAACTTCCTCCTCTACGGCTCTTTGAGAGGAGTCTCGCGACATCTATATTCTAACACATAACTCACAGTCAAAAGCAGCACAGCTCAGCAGTACTATTAACCCTATGTGGCATGTATATGAAGAAAAAACACTTAATCAAATATATGCAAACATACCCTTATTTAGTTTCCTATATTTCCTTCCTGAATGATGCCTACTTTTTATCTCCTATTTACTATAGGATATCTCGTTTTACATCGGTAATGGCCACTCCCAACATAAAACGTACATCCTCCTATGTTGGATTACCCAGAAGCGGCTAAACCGGAGCTCTGATACCACAATTGTAACAGTCCATCTTGGTCTATAAACGTAGGCTAAGATGGGGTGTTACACTTCCTCTTCAATCTTCCATCATCAGAAATGTACAGTCTATCTTTGTACCACAAACTGCCATCACCTCTCACATGAAAGTCTCAACTCTCTCCCTTTTGGCAATCTACCACAATCTTCTAGATTCTCTCATCTGCCAACTGGGCTTCCCTAATCTGATCCAACAAAACTGGCCTCAACTGCAACTGAGCCATCAACACACCATCATCACATAACACAAATCTAGCATTCAACGCTCTCAACTCAACAAGCAACGAGAGTGAAAAAATAGTCAAGCCTGCCATGGACTTCCGACTTAAGACACCTGCAATAACATTTGCCTTACCATGATGATAATCAATCAAATAGTCATAGTCTTTAATCAACTCCAACCACCGTCTCTATCTCAAATTCAGCTCTTTCTGAACACCTAGGTGCTTTAAACTCTTGTGATCAGTATAAATAAAATATTTCTCCCTATATAAGTAATGCCGCCAAATCTTTAATGCAAAGACTATGGCTGCTAACTCCAAATCATGAGGCAAATAATTCAGCTCATGAGGCTTTCAACTGTCGAGATGCATAAGCAATGACTCTACCCTTCTGTATCAGAATATAGCCTAAACCACTAAGTAAAGCATCACTATATATCACATAAGTTTATCTTTCATAGGTAGAGTAAGGATAGGAGCCTAAGTCAACATCTCCATTAACTACTCAAAACTCGCCTGACACCAATCTATCCACACAAATCTAACTCCTTTCCGAAGTAATCTAGTGAGTGGTGTAGCTATCATAAACAACCCTTCACAAACACAAACCGACGATAATAGCCTACCAATCCCAGAAAACTTCTAATCTCTGTCACATTCTTTAGTGGACTCCAATTTAAAATAGCCTCAACTTTACTCATATCAACTCTAATACCATATGCTGATACCACATGACTGAGAAAAATTACATGATTAGCCAGAACTCATTCTTAGACAGCTTAGCATACAACTGCTTCTCTCTCAAGGTCTATAATACAATCTGCAGATGTCTGTCATAATCTTCCTCATTATGTGAATACACCAGAATATCATCAATGAAGACTACTATAAACTGATCTAAGTATGGTTTAAACACCCTGTTCATCAAATTCATAAATACTGCCGGTGCATTTGTCAACCCAAAGGGTATAACCATAAACTCATAATGCCCAAACCTCATGCGGAAAGCTATCTTGGGTATATTTACATCTCTAACTTTCAACTGATGGTACCCTGACCTTAGATTAATCTTAGAGAATACTACTGTTCCCTTCAACTGATCAAAGAGATCATCTATCTGAGATAATGGATACTTGTTCTTGATGGTCACCTTATTTAACTGTCTGTAATCAATACATAATCTCAATGTGTTATCCTTCTTCTTCACGAACAAGATAGGTGTTGCCCATGGTGCCACACTAGGGCGGATGAACCCTTTATCAAGCAACTCCTGCAACTGCACCTTTAACTCTTTTAATTCTGCAGGTGCCACCTGATAAGAGGTAATGGAGATGAGAGTGGTACCAGACATCAGATCAATATTAAACTCTACCTCTCTCTCTTAGGAGGTACCCCTGGCAACTCATCAGGGAAAATATTCAAAAACTCAGCAACTACAGGTATACTATCTAGCTGGAATCCCACTACTCTGGTATCTACAATATGAATAAGGTATGCCTCACATCCTTTTCGAATCATCCTCCTAGCTGAAACAACTGAAATAAATATGGATGAAAGGTGTCTCTACTAACTAGATACTAACACATTTCTACCATTATGTGTTTTCAGGATAACACATTTCTGCTGATAGTCTACCATAACTCCATGCTTGGATAACCAATATAAACCCAGAATCAAATCATACTCCCTAAAAGGTATCTCAATCAGGTCACCGAGAAACTCCTCATCCTGAACAACAACTAGACTATCTCGGTGCACCATGCTAACTATAACATATGCCCTAAAGGATTTATAACCAACACATCAAATCCTAAGGACTCTGAATGCAAATCACTCATAGACAGTATGGATACATTGATGTATGAATGCGTCGACCCAAAGTCTATCAATGCATGAATTAAAGTACCAAATAAATTAAAAATACCAGCTCTGACAACTAAAGCATCTGACTACCTCTGCATCACATAAATCTATTGTGATGGCCCTACATCCTCTGGTCTACTCCCTATTGTAGATCCTCCTTTCTGACTAGACCCTAATTTACCCCCTCTACCAAAACCTCTGCCATCATGACTCCCTCTGACATTGGGTCTAGAAGCTGCTGTATCTGTCTGTCTATCATCTGGTGCCTCTGGACAATCTCTAAGAAAATAGTATGGTGATCTAAATCTATAACATATTGTTGGTGCACCAATCCTCCAGCAGACACCTCCATGTGCCCTACCACAATGAATACATGTAGGTGGAGCAAGTCTCTGAGTCACTGGGGTTAGGGCACTAGCCACTGAGGCTGCATGTCTCTGTCTCTACCTCTGTTGCTGTGATGACTAGCCAGACTGCTCCTATATCCTGGCTCTGCTGTGAAGACTCTGTCTCACTTTGGGGTCTCCTAGCTTTGCTCTCCTCCACTCTGGCAGCTGCTGTAAGGCCATGTGCCTTCTCTATACTCTCGAGAGTTATAACCAACTGAGAAAAATTCTGATACCGAGAGCCTGCCACAAGACACATGATAGAGGGTCTCAGCCCCTTCTCAAACCTTCGACATCTGTCAATCTCGTCATATATAATCCCTCCAGTATGTTGGCTCAGCCAGATAAACTCAATCTCATACTCTGTCACAGTCTCTGTGTCATGCCTCAAACTCAGAAACTCCATCTTCTTTGCATCCTTATACTCCCTGGGAGTATACTTCTTCTTGAATTCCCGTAGGAAATCGGCATATGTCGAAACTAGTGGATCAGCTGTACTATAGGGAACCGTCTTGCACCACTCATCATATTCCTCTATAAAAGAGATCTATTATAATCAATCTTCTCCTCCGGACTAGCCTACAGCTGAATAAACACTCTCTGGACCCTGTCCAGCCACTGCTCTGCTATAGCCGGATCTGTAGTGCCAACAAAATCTGTGGCTCCAAACTTCATCAGCTTGTCATACTTTTGAGTCGGCAATTGCTGCTATGGTTGCGGCTGTGGTGGCGACTGCAGTTGCTGAATCAGAGCCTATTTCAACAACTCCACCATATGTTGTATCGAGCTCGCCGGATCCTCCTCAGCTAGTGGTCTAACTGGCATAGAAGGAGACGCCTTTCTAGTAGTCTCAGCACTAGCTCCAACTCTACTCTCATTAAGAGCTACACTCTCTATACTACCCTCTGCAGACTAGTGCGCCCTAGACTCCATAACTACCTATATATGCAAATACAATAGAAATTGCCACATCATGAATCAAATATAATATCAGTGCCAATGCATGTATTACAATTTAAACCTATATTTAAAATCTCCACTTTCTCTTTCTAACAATACACCTAGGTTGAGAACCTCAAACTTAGACTTTGATATCAAAATAAATGTAACACCCTTATACTCTATATATGCACAATACATACACTAATATATGTAAAATATACATATAAAGTATAAGAATGCCACAACCCGATTTAATAAAAATTTTCACATTTTCAATTTAAATCTCCAAACACAATAAAATATATACTTAAATAGTAATAAAATATTCTTTATAAATTATAAGTTCCAAAATAAGCATTTTATATATAAAAATCTCTGAGAAAAATTCACCAGAGTTTTATATGTAATTTGGACATTCCAAAAATTTAATAAAACAAACCTGCATAAAAATGCACTTCCAATAAAAACAAACCACCATTTCACTAATACTTCTCAATTTATTCATATTTTCTCAAAATATTTATATATATACATACATATATATATATATATCAAAACACATATAAAAATCTCACATTACATAATTTATCCAAAATACTCTTTATAATTTACAAAGTACTCAAAAGATAACCATAATATAGACCCTTAATTTTTGACCCAGTCCGGTCCAATTTATTTTAATTAGTCCAAAATAATTTTTGTGTTATCTTAATTAAATAATATTTATTTTAGTATTTATTTTTTATAATTTTTAAAAAATTAATATAATAATAAATAAATAAACAAAAATAAAAAAAATAAAAATCGGCGACGAAAAAATCGACGATGAAAAAATTCGTCGCCGAAAAGTTTGGACGAAATGGCCCGCAGCTAATTTTGTTCGCGCGCCCTGGCAAGTTTCCACAGCGGCCCGCAGCAATTTTTTTTGCCAGCAAATTTTTTCGACGCAATTTTTTCCAAAATCAAATTCTATTTGGTTTCGGTTTCCTTTTCCTAATTAATGATAGTTTCTGTAAACAAATTGAATTAATCATATAAATCTTGTATAAATAAGACTAAAAAAACAACACAGAAAGGGGGAAAATCGGAGGAAAAACTTTGAAAGGAGATCGGACATTAAAAATTCATTTTGGCAGTAAAAACAATCGGACTTTTTGAGAGAAGAATAAGCAAGCAATCAATCAATCCATCAAAGGCAACCATCTTGCCTTTGTTCTTGTTCATACAAGAAGCAATTTTTGGTGAAACCAACAAATGAATGTTTGAATATCTAATCTCTTTTTTCCTTACAGTAGCTTCAATCATTAAATTGTTTCTTTTGATTCTAAAAACTTTAGAGCCCTAATTTACTTCTTCTAAACCTTAGATCCTTAATTCGTTTCTCTATTTTCAAAAACCCTAAAATTGTTTTTCTATTTCTTCTAAAACCTAAGAACACTAATCTATTTCTTCAAAATCTTAAAACCCTAATCTACTTTCCAACTTTCCAAAACCTTAAATCGTTTATTTAATTCCCAAAACTTTAATCTATTTTCTAATTTTCCAAAACCTTAAAACTCTAAATTGATCCTTCTATTTCCAAAAACCCTGAAAAATATATTTTCTGTTTCTATAAATCTTAAATCGTTTTGTTTATTTCCAAAAGCTTTTAAAAACTCTAAACTGGTTTTCTTCTAATTCTTTTCCAAAATTCCCAAATGTTTTATTAAATATCCAAACCCTAAATTTACCTTACAACTTTTAAAATTCACATAAAGCTTCATAAAACTATAAATTATTTTTTCAAATTCTAAAATCAAATACATTCTCCGAAACACTAAAAACTCTAATTCAACTTCAAAACTAAGACAGTAACTCCAAACTAGCTAACCTTAAGCCCTAGTTTTCCTAAACCCTAATCCTTAAAACCTTATAAACCTAAATATTAAAATTCAACACAGTAAACCTAAAAACAACAATCCATTTGCTAATAATCATAAACCTAATGTTTTAATATTTAAAATCCTAATTTCATACTGTTACCCATAAACCCTAGTTTGATTCATGAAACCTTAATCCGTTTTAATTTTCTTAAACCTTTACAGTAGCCAAGAATTATATACCTTAATATACTAAAATCCCAAAATTCCTAAAATATTAATTAAAGAACTTTAAATAGAAATAGTAACCCTAATTTGTATCTTTACTTGCTTTATTTTTAGATTTAATTATGTAGTTTATTATATGCTTTGATTTATTTAAGTTAAATACTTGATTTATTTAATTTATCATGGATGAATGTTTGCTTTCTATTTTGATTAATGATTGATATCTCTGATGAGTGATTTATTTATGATGAATGGTTATTTACTTCTATCGATTTATTTAGATTTTCAAATGTTGTAAGAGGTATGTTTCCACTTTGTGGGTACCTCATTAGTTAAATATCATATAATTTAAATTGCTTTTATATTTTAGACCAATGTAAAGGACATGTTTCTACCTCATGGTGGGTGTCTTATTTAGCTTAGACAAGGATGATATAAGGACATGTTTTCATCTTCGGATGGGTGTCCATTTATTTGCTTTGTTTGGACATTGTTTTTATTTTTAATATATCGATGCTTTATTTCAATTGTTGCGTGTAATGTGGATAATATTGTTATACTTAAGAATTCTATAATATAAAGACCTGTAAAGGAGGTCGGTTCCAATGAACCGGGCATTGTGGGGGTGCTGGGCCATTTCTCACCTTCCCCACACGTACCTAACTTTCCGAACCCATTAAGGGGTTGCGGATTCCTTAGGATTCGAGTCATCCACCCCTTTCTTTTTCTCGGCCAGTCCGAGTGGCGATTCCATTTTCTCTGGACTTAGGTCCATGTGTCTAAGGCCCCAAGCCTAAATAGTGCCGAAGTCGCAAGAACCATTCCACCGGGAGTGGGGGCAAAAATCCCCGCTCACATTGGCGACTCCACTGGGGATAAGAGATGTTGATTCCGTTGGTCTTTATATTATTATATTCTTTCTTATAATGATATTATCCATTGCATCATCTTAGATTGCATCATGTACGTGAGTTAGGACGCCCGTGTTACCCGTGTTGTATTATGTAAGGGATATCATACTTTCACTCAAGGTATGGAGATCGAGCATGGCATAATCACTCATAGCCTCGTACCATTTGGTATATACTTGCTATGGGAACCTAAGCCTTTTAACCCAAAGACTAAAGCTCATGTAATTGGCCTAGTTACTTTCCTTAGGTTTTACCCCAAATGCATGTTGTTTGACTATGGTTAATTTGTCTTGGCTTAAATCATGGCTTATTTGGTTTGTTCTTTTTCTAATATGACCTAAGTACATTGTAAGCTCAAAATAAATTTTTCTTTAAAGTCCAAAAGACCAAAACTATTTTCAAAACTTTTCAAGATGGTCTTTAGACATAAGACTTTTCTAAAAACAAATCAAAAATTCTTTTGCTCATGGCCCAAATACTAAGCCCAAAATCCATTTTTTCTAAAATCTTTTTACAATGGGCTTAGAAATAAAATTATTTTCATCTAACCTTTTTATAAAGAGCTTGTAAATTATTTAGGTTAATTACGAAATACCGAAAATCAATTGTGATCCTAGTTTATACTAAGAATAATTAATCATGGGCTTGTTTTTGGCATGAACCATTAGTTACCTTTTTTCAAGTGAGAAATCTATTTATAATAAACCTCTTAATTTAGTTTTAATCCAATATGGCATAAAAGCTACTTTAGTTGGTTGAATGGATTAAAACGTAATTAATGGGAATTATTATGAATTGATTTCCATTTTTTAAAAATATAACTATTAGTTAAAACATCCGAGGGAATTATTCAAAAACAAGATACCCATGTTGGTATTTTGTTAACCATATACCTAGGAAAAGAGACTCACCATTCATGTGTGGATGTTATAAGGTTGGAAGGGACGTTCTACTTATCTTTGTTGATTGTTTGTGCATGCATACATTTGCATCTCATATCATTGATCCTCTCTGGCTCACAGCCCTGGATTACGATAGTTCAAAAGCTTACAACAATCTGACCTATGCCGGTAGCGAAGAATCTAGCAACGACTCAATCACTTGCTCACCAAAAGCAATAGAGCCCGAAAAAATTCAAAGAATGGTGGATGAAGCCCTCAATGCCAAGATGGAAGAAATAAAAGAGGCCCTAGCTGAGACCATGAAGAACCAATTGACTGCAATTTTAGAAAATAATGTCGAAGCATCTGCTAGCACTAAGAAGCCAAAGGACAAAGGGAAGACCAAAGTTGGTGAAGTGGTTTTTGATGATGAAAAGGTGATCATTGATGATGATGATGATTGGGCTCAATACTACCAAGATCCTCAAGACAAGAAGAAAAAACCGAAGATTGTTGAAAGGTCAACTATGGAGAAAATCAAAATTTTTTATGTTGAAAAGATGATTGCTGATTTAGAAAAGAAATTTGAGAAGAAGCTGAAAACTAAAGAAATGTCCAAAGTTGACAAATTATTTGAGCTAGATGAAGAAGTTCCATATAAATTTAAGATGCCATTTTTGCGAAGTTCGATGGAACTGGAAATTCCCATCTCCATGTGAAGCAGTATATCACTGCTATGCAGTCTGCTCGAGCTACTAAGGCTTAAACTCTAAGGTAATTTATGCTCTCATTGGGCCCTGTTGTCCAAAATTGGTTCAATACCTTAGATGATGGAATACAAAAGAGTTGGGATTCACTATACAAGGCCTTCATCCAGCAATATGGATATAATGTCGAGATGGAAGTTACCTTAATGGAAGTGGAGTTCATTAGGCAAAGGTCGAATGAGAATTTTGTTGATTATGTGAAGAGATGGAGAAATAAGGCCGCTTTGCTCAAGAAGAGGCCCGATGAATCCGATCAAATAAGGATGATTGTGAGAGGGGTGTTGCCTAGTCTTCGTGAAAGGATGTCTCATACACTCATCCATGATTTCAAAGACCTTCTCCAAGCTGGTTTGCAAATTGAAGAATGGGAGAGAGAAAAGAATCATTTTTCAACAAAGAAGGAACGAGAAAGGAAACTATCAATCTGGTAGCCAAAGCATGTAAAAGGCAGTCGAATTCAATGCTACTAACCAAGGAACAAGGAGGCAGTTTTCGAAATTGGGGAAATTGATGTCTTGGGTTCTTAATAAGCTTCAAAGAAAGGGATTGCTACAACCCTTTCATCCCTTGCTTAACCCTCTCCCACCTAATTTCGACACTAAAGCATTTTGTCAATTTCATCAAATGCAAGGGCATGACACGGATAGATGTGTTCCAAAATCTAATTGATAATGGGAAGCTACCCGAGCCCAATAAGCCAAACACCAAAGACAACCCATTACCAAAGTTCAATAGAGTACCACCAATGGCAACTTTCATGATTGGAGGGGGTTTGCATGAAGATTTTGTCGTGTCTTCTTTTCAAGATGTGGGTGGAGAAGCAACCAAAGAAGAAGAGGTATTTGGCGAAATTAAACAAGCTATGGTGGGAAAAGAAGTAGCAGTTTGTGTTGTCAATGGGTTTTGGGATTCAAGCGATAGTGATGATGATCTAGTATCCAAGAAGGAGGAGTGGACTTGGTCCAAGCCCGAAGAAGATGAAGTAATGAACACTAGATCTGGTAAGCCTTATGCAAGGCCACCACCTAAGGAGGTAGAAACTAATAAGGGAAAGGAAGTTGAAGTAGGAAATAAAGAAGAGGAAGATGATGCAGTGCTCAAGCAATTGAAAAGGACCCAAGCAAGTGTTAGCATTTGGGACTTATTAGCTTCTTCTAAAAAGCATCGAGAAACTATGGCCAAAGCCTTAGCTAGCATGCCAATTTCCACCTCCACAACACCAGAGGAGCTGATCAACTTCATAAAAATTAGAGGGGTAATGAAATGTGAAGATGTTCAAGAAAAGATTGAAGTTAATATGGGAGCAGTTTCTTTTTCAGATGCAGACTTACCGGAGGAGGGGAAAGATCACATCCGCCCTCTCTTTATCAAAATAGAAGTCAAGGGGAAGAGGACTCCATGTGTAATGGTCGATGATGGGTCCGCCATAAATGTTTGCCCACTTAAGATATTGCCAAAGCTAGCTATGTCAACAACGGATCTAAACCCGACCGAGGTAACAATTCGGGCTTAAGACAACACTAAGAGACACTCCAAAGGAACTTTCAAAGCTGCTGTCAAGGTTGGTCCAATTGAATCTATTGTTGAATTTGTTGTTTTAGACATACCAGTTACCTTCGCCTTACTCTTGGGGCGACCATGGTTTCATCCTCTTGGTGGAGTTCCTTCCACCCTTTATCAAAAGATCAAGTTCCCCAACGGAGATGAGACAGTGGTCATCGAAGCTGAAGATAATGAGATTGTTAATGCTCTAATGATTGAGAGGCCTCTCAATGGTTTTCAAGTAGCTGCAATTTCTGATGATGAAGTAGTGGACTCCAAAGTCTTGAATAATGATGAAGAACATGAACTACCTTTCCGAAGCCGGTCTTGGAAAGGGTAAAGCTAGTTTGACAAAGCTTCCAGATTTTAGAACTCAAACTACCAAGAAGGGGTTGGGATATGATGAAGCCAACAATGCCCAGCCAAAGAAGAATGAGAAGATGAGCTTCCCACCTCTTGAAGAGATCTTTGTCAAAGCTCCAGATATAGAACCACTCCAAGAAAAGCCCGAGCCAATCATGTTCATAGGAAAGTTGATCCCGGGTTTTAAAATTTTTGCAGATGTTGCCGAGCTAGTGGACCAAGTGAAGAAAGAGCTCACCCTATCAGCCAGCAAAAGAATCCAATTCGAAAGAGAAGAAAGAAGCTGTCCTGAAAGCCAAGAAGACTCCGGAGGAGATTGCTGCCCTGGTTGAAGAAACATTTGAAGACATCCTGCCTTTTGATTTTGAGAACAATGATCTTGATTTTGATTTTAATTTGTCTGCTTTGTATGAGGATAATGATGTTTTCTTTTCCAAAATGAATGCAATAAAGTCTGATTTTGCTTACTTGTGTGATGTTTCTCCTGATGGTTGCATACATTCAAATAGCAGTTACATGAGCATCTTTTATATTAATTCTGTTAACACACAATCATTAAATTTGGGAACAATCGAAAATCCTAAAAACATTAGCATAGCATCCGACCTTACTCCTGATGGGAAAGAGAGATTTGAAAAAATATTCAAAAAATATGAAGAAGTGTTTGCTTGGTCTTATGAGGATATGCCTGGAATAGATCGAGACATAGCCGAGCATCATATTCCTACTTATACTCACATGAATCCTGTCAAACAAAAGCTTAGGCGATTAAGGCCTGAGTGGACTGAATTTGTTAAAGAAGAGGTCACTAAACAGATACAAGTAAAGTTCCTTGAAGTGATAGAATATCCAGATTGGCTAGCCAACATAGTACTCGTGCTAAAGAAAGATGGAAGAATAAGGATCTGTTTGGATTATAGATATTTAAATAAGGCTTCCCCTAAAGATGATTTTCCTTTACCTCATATAGATGTCCTCATTGATAGTGCAGCCTCTAGTGTACTATACTCATTTGTAGATGGATTTTTCGGATACAACTAAGTGTTAATGGCCCAAGAGGATACAGCTAAAACTGCTTTCATTACTACATGGGGTATATTTTGTTATAGGGTGATGTCTAAAGAATGCTGGAGCAACCTACCAAAGGATGGCCACCACACTATTTCATAACATGATGCACAAAGAAGTTGAAGTATATGTTGATGATATGATGGCTAAATCGGATACAAGGGAACAACACTTCCAAAACTTAGAATTATTCTTCGATAGAGCTTTGAAATATAAGCTAAGATTAAACCCAAAGAAGTGTGTGTTCGAGGTTACCTCAGGTAAATTATTGGGACATGTGATTGGTCCAAATGGCATTGAGATTGATCCTGACAAAGTTAAAGCAATCAGGGATATGCCAGCCCCTAAGACGGAGAGAGAAGTTCGGGGATTCATTGTTAAATTACAATACATTAGTAGATTTCTAGCAAAGCTCACAATAATCTGTGAGCCTATCTTCAAATTGCTTAAAAAGAATCAGCCGGTCATATGGAATGAAGAGTGTCAAAAGGCCTTTGAGCGAATAAAAAAAATATTTGTTGAATCCACCCATTTTAAAACCATCTAAACCCGGCAAACCTCTATTACTATATGTAACAGTAGAAGAAGAGTCAATAGGAGCCATGCTAGCCCAAACAGATGAGTCAGGGATTGAGCATGCAGCCTACTATTTGAGTAGAAAGCTCCTACCTTATGAAATTAAGTATAGTATCATTGAAAAGACCTGCATAGCCGTGGTTTGGTCTTCTAAGAAGTTACGACATTACTTTCAATCTTATAGTGTGCAAGCAATTTCCAGGTTGGATCCAATGAAGTACTTAAGGGAGACACCCTCTTTGATTGGGAAATATAGTCGATGGTTGATAATATATTAGAAGAATTTGAGATTGACTATGTAACCAGAAAAATAATCAAAGGTAGAGCGGTGGCAGAATTCCTGGCCCAACAACCATTACCAGATAGCGAAGAGGTAATCTTGGAATTTCAGGATGAACACTTAGAGGCAATTAAAGTATAAGGATGGAAAATGTATTTTGATGGAGCAGTAAACAAGAAAGGAGCAGGTTTGGGAGTTATACTAGAATCGCCCGAAGGGGAACTTATCCCTTTAGCCAAAAAGTTGAAATTTTGGGGCAACCAATAATATGGAGGAATATGAAGTTTGTATTTTTGGTTTGGAAACCCTAATGATTATGAAGGTGGATAAGGTGAAAGTTTTTGGTGATTCATTGCTAGTAGTATCCCAAGTAAATGGAGAGTGGGAGTTGAAAGAAGAAAAATTAAAACCATACCACCATTACCCAAACATGATGATGAAGAACTTTAAGGAGTGTAGGTTTATACACCTATCAAGAGAAGAAAATCAGATGGCTGATCTCCTAGCCACATTGGCTTCGGTATGGGAAAATCCCGTCAGCTTATTCCTTAAGCCTCTGATTTTGACCGGTTCATCAACTCCTTGCTATGAATATGAAACAATCATGGAAACTGATACAGACCATGATGCATGGTATGATACTATAAGGTGATTTTTGGAAGAAAGAGAATACCAGCGGGGGGTAACAAATAAAGAAAGAAAAGCCATAAGGCGGTGGTCATTGCAATACATCATATTCCATGTAGAGTTATATCGAAAATGGCCTGATGGGGTGCATTTAAAATGTTTAAGAAAGCCTGAAGTGGAGCGTATCATGTCAGAAATACATGCGGGAAGTTACGGTCCGCACATGAGTGGTTTGGCCCTAGTTAAGAAGATTATTCAACAATGTTATTACTGGTTAACCATGGAGAAAGATTGTATTGAGTTTGTAAAGAAGTGCCAATAATTTCAGATGTATGGTAACTTGAATCACATGCCTCCTGAAGAATTGCATTCTATGTCTTCACCTTGGCCATTTGCCACTTGGGGTATCGACATTATAGGAGAGATACATCTGACAGCCTCAAACGGTCACCGTTTCATTGTAGTAGCAGTAGATTATTTTTCAAAATGGGTCGAAGCTGAATCCTTCAACAAACTAGGAGCAAGTCAAATGGCTAGATTTATTGAAAAGAACCTCATCTGCAGATATGGGATCCCGCACAGTGTGATATCAGACAATGGGGTACAGTTTCAAGGAGCAGTTAAGTATTTATTCTCAAAGTACCGAATTTATCATCATAAATCTTCTCCTTATAGACCAAAGGCTAATGGTGCAGTAGAAGCAACAAACAACACAATTAAGCAAATTCTGTCCAAAATGACCAAGACTTACCGGGATTGGTCAGAGATACTTCTCTTTGCTTTATGGGGATATAGAACAATTGTACGAACACCTACTGGAATGACACCGTTCTCTTTGGTTTATGGGATGGAAGCAGTATTGCCAATTGAAATTGAAACCAAGTCATTGAGAGTAGTCTTGGAAGCCGAACTGCCTGAAATGGAATGGGTAGCAAGAAGATACACGCAGTTAGCTTTACTAGAAGAGAGAAGGTTAAAGGCATTGTATAATCAGCAACTGTATCAAAAGAAGATAGCTCGGACCTATAATAGAAGGGTTAAGATCAGAAAACTCAGAGTCGGGGATTTGGTTTTGAAGCAATGTAAGCCTAATGTATCTGATCTGAGAGGGAAGTTTAGGCCTAGCTGGGAAGGGCCATATGTTGTGAAACAAGTCATGAACAAAGGTGCGGTGAAGCTATCAGACATGGATGGGAACGAGTTTAGTGAGCCAGTGAACATCGACAGGTTGAAAAGGTTTTATGTATAAATAAAATAAAAGAGCTCGCTAGGTTGAAAACCGAAAGGGTGGGCTAGGCAACAATTAGGGCTAAAAGAGAGAAAATCGTCAATTAGAAAACCCGAAAGGGCTAGTTGGCAACTGGAGTAATCTTGTGTATGCTGGCTTTATGTTTGGTTATTTCCCAATTTAATAAAACAGAATTAATGTTAAAATTGTTCTATGTGTAATGTTATAAGTATCTGACCAGATATGGATGAAATAAATAAATACAATAGCAAAAGATGATGACAAATTTTAAATGGAAAAGAAGCATCTTTTATTACTTTAATTATTTTTCATCCTAACAATACACTTTCTAAATTTATAAATGCAAAATCTAGGGCAGACGATGAGTGTAACGTGCAGGCCAGCTTTGCCTCAGCCGATCCAAGTAGGCTTCAGTCAAGCAAGGCATGTCTAAGTCGGGAGTAAAGTCAGAATCGCGAGGCTCAGCTCCGTACTGACGGCCAAGTCGGCGAGAATCATAGTATGTACTTTGACGAAGAGCAGCAAGGGGAACATACATTAAGTATATCCGCACGGTGATACGAGAAATATTCCACCAAGGTACCAACCAATGGATATTGACTTCAGCACGTGAGTGGATCCAGTCAACCCAGTCAGCACATGAAGAATCAGGATGGAGTAGCTTCCTAGTAGAATGATGTCATGGCAGATATCTGACAAAATCTATGAACAGAGTATCAAGCAAATAAAGAAGCTCCTAAAGCCAAATCTGTGAGGAAAGAATTAAATTTAAAAAAAAAAAGGTCCGCTAAGTTGAAAACCCGCAAGGGCAGCTTAGGCAAAAATCAAGACAGCTCGCTAGCTCTGAAAACCCACATGGGTAGACTAGGCAAAAATTAGAGCAATATAAAATATATATAAAAAAAGAAGAAGAGTCCGCTAAGTTGAAAACCTATAAGGGCAACTTAGGCAAAAATTAGGACAGTTCGCTAGTTCCGAAAACCCGCATGGGCGGACTAGGCAAAAATTAGATCAATAAAGAAAAGAAGAAAAAAGAAAACCTAAATTGAAAACCTAAAAGGGCAGTTTAGGTAATTACCTGAAGCAACAACAGACTCCCAGTCAGTCTCTTTGATAATCCTAACTTAAGTTGGTCTAATCCAACTAAAGTCTCGACTAAGATCATAGGTACCGGCGATAAGCCTCCTTCCATTTTGTCCATAATATCCAATACTCGTGGATCAATGTCACCATCAGAAGAAACAAGCAAGAATTGGCCAAGCAAGCAAAGACAAATCATGCATCCCCATGCCTTAGTAGGAGCCAAATGAGAGAGACAAATCAATCAAGGGAGCAAGTAGAATTTTCTCACCTCTCATCAACTGAAAAACTTCAGGCTTTGAAATTTGAAATAGCATATGCATCTTCTGTTGAGTCTTGAAAATCAGTATGGGTAACGCCATTTGTTGATTATTTGGACATCCAAGGATGGCCTCAAATTCTTCAATCAAGGGACATATTTCAAAGCCATTAATTTTAAATGTCCTAGAATCCACATTCCAAAAGGAAGCCATGGCATGTAAGAAGGAGCGGTCTAATTTAACATTTTGAAAATACTTTAAAATATCAAGTTTTGACCATGAAATTTGCTTCCAGTGAATGGCATCCATATTCTTAAATAGAATTTTTATCTTCTTTAAATGAAGTTAGGTCATGGTTGATGAATGAAGGAAAATCAAAATTGTTAAAAAGGGGTTTTTTACGTTGAAATGGAAAGTCTTTTGGTTTTTGTATGAAATTATGGCGTGAAAGGTGATTTATATAAAGGAAATAAGCTTTTCCAAAATTGATAAGGAAAAGGTGATGGGAAAAGGGCGAGACCGTGTTGCATGAGGAAAGGAATTGGCGACGAATTTACTTTACCATGTTGCATTTGGCTTTTGTGGTGATGCTGTGCAAATGTGTATATATGAAAAAGAAAGCGTAATAATGGTGGTGCAGTAATAAAAAAAACAAAAAGAAGAAAAAAAAAGAGTTACAGTAAAGATGGAAACTATATATATTTTCATTATTATTTTTATGCTTACAATGATACAATATTTATACATCACTAAGAAAGTGGTGGTAGGTCACTAAATAAAGCCCTGAAAAAATCGTCGCCTGTTGGAGGAGGAGGTAAATCACTCGTCTCGAATCCGCCCGAAGTAGGAGCACCAAAATTCCTATTACCTTAGAGTTCTGATCTGTCACGATCCTCATCAGAATTAGACGAAAGGATCTCATGGTCATCAGTTTGGGGGCCTCTAAATGAAGAAGCACCAGGATCCCTCATCCCCTGAAATCGGAAGTCTCGAAAATTTTGTTCTGATTGATGATATAAATTTTCAAAATGAGAAGCCTGCTGACGACTGGCGGCCAACTCTTCTTGAAGTTTCTTATTTTGTTCCTCAAGCATCCGTTGTGAGCCAGAAAGGAAAAGGTAAGAGCATACATAATCATGCATACATATAGCATAAATTATCAGGGAAACTTACTAGGTAATTCATATCAATGCCCTGCGGATGTGATAGCATATCTGGCTGACTAGAATGAGCAAATGAAGGAGCAGTAAAAGAAGGTCCAGCCTCATGATCAAATGAGCCGGCAACCTGCAATAATCATTAAAGAATCAAAATATAAAGAAAGAAGCAGTTGCAATGGAAAAATGGTAAAAGTTTTACCTGAGAAGTGGAACGAACTCTACTGCATCTCCATGATGTTCCTCTTCATCTCTACCCTCATTTTCTTTGGAAATTTCCCGTACACCAATAGGAGATACATCAAAGTTCAAGAGCCTTCTTTGAATAAAATGGGCACAAAATGCACCCAGCGGATGGAGAAATGTCTCAACACCATAACCGTGCTAAGCCAACCACCATGCATACTCCGGCATTGATATAATATTTAAAGTATATTTCGGGCAATGCATCGGGACCCTCTACTGCTCTGGACCAAGAAACTAGTCATAAACTCTCTCTCCGAGAAACCAACCACTAGACACTGGGCCAGCGATGACTCGGTGAGTATGTTGGAAAGATAGCGCAGCCTTCATGAAGGGAGACCAGTTTGTCCGCTTTTTTGGGTTCCACCAGGCCAAATTCACCTGCTAAATAACATAAGGTAAGTAAGCTTTCACATAAATTTTAAAGCATACTAATGCTATTTTACTTGGTCCCAGGATAAGCGGCTCAACACGAAGCATTGGGTATGCACATGGTGAGAGCCGAGAATGTCCACACGATCTAACAATCAGAAATTTAATCTCGGATACTCGACTCTATCTCGGGAAATACCAGGCACCCTCACGAGGTTGTGTTCATAAGCCCATGCCTACAATAATAATAAAAATCAAATTCATACAAGAATGGAATGGAATTGACATTGGTGGAAGAAGAATACCTCGACAACCGCCATCAAGCCAACAAAAGACTTCTTATTTCGGCAAATTTTATCAAGACCATGGTAAAGACAGGCGAGACTAGCTTCACCCTAGCCACAAAGTGGTAATATCCTAAAATAAGAAAGGGCCCTCAACACTGACAAATGAATGGTAGATTCAGTGCTGCCTAAGATGGTCGACCCAAGCAAATATAACAAAAATCCTCGAGCATACTGTTGGGTCGTGTCTCTATGAACCTGTCCTTCGTAGTTCATCCAATAACTATGAATTAGCCCGATCTTTATCTTAAAAGGCCCTTTATATAATGGTTCCATACCAATTAATTGCTGAATTTCTTCAAATGTCAAAATATCATTGGTCAGAGGAACCGGAACACCATCATACCGAAGGCCGGTTATAGCAGCAAAGTCGACCAGACCAATTGTCATCACTCCAATGGGCAAGTGAAAAGTATGAGTTGTGTCCAACCATCATTCTGCAAGCGCCTGGACTACGCTCCGGTCTATCAGATACTCCTCGGATGGTAATTGCAAAATGATGCTCTCAAAGCCGCAATCTCAAATTATCTGCCTTACCCGAGAAGGCGCTATATCATACCATTGTCGGGCTTTATAGATACACCCTCCGACCCGAACAACGCAACGATCACGCTAACATGAAACTAGGTAAGTTAATGCCAGGTAAGTACATATCATTCTATCTGCTTAAATTAATATATTTTTCCTAAACTTTCTAAAAAATAATAATATGAAAATATAAATAAAAATAAAGACAAACATAATAATAATAAAATATATATATAATAAATAATAATAATAATAAAATCAAAAAATAACAGAAAAATCAAAAAATCAAAAAGAAAAGAAAATAAGAGAAAATTACCGTGCTCTTTTGGTTTGAACTACGATGAAGCGGCATTCTGGCTAGTAGATCTATATTTTCATCTTCATGATGCCGAATAAAATCCAATAACTCGGCATTAGAATGAGTTCTTGGTCTTGAAATATGTATTTTTTTCAAAACTATATTTGAGAGAAGTATAGAAATTAAGGATATTGTTGTGAATGAAATAAAGGAATTCGTTATTTATATAGAGAAACGGCAAGGAAAAAAATAAAATTCAAAAAGTAAAATTTACTATTGATGAATAGTAAAATTTACTATTGATGAATAGTAAAATTTACTATTTATAAATAGTAAATTACTATTGAAAAATAGTAATTTACTATTAAAAAATAGTAACTTTTACTATTTATAAATAGTAAATTACTATTTATCAATAGTAGGTTACTATTTATGAACAATAAATAGTGTATAAACAGTGGCTACACAGTAAATAAACAGTAAATTCAATTATTCAATTTAATCATTCAAATACTTGCGTATATATAAATATTTTTACACATAGGGACAAGAAAAAGACGTGCATAAAAATTAGTCAAACTTTTTGAAACAAAAAAATTATTTTTTGCAGATAATTAAATCTTTATTAGCTCGGGTCCAGAACCCAAATTACCCTTAGGTCTAGAACCTAAAATCTCTTCTAAGTCCAAAACTTAGCTCGGGTCTAGAACCCAAATTATCCTTAGGTCCAGAACCTAAAATCTCTTCTAAGTCCAGAACTTAGCTCGGGTCCAGAACCCAAATTATCCTTAGATCCAGAGCCTAGAATCTTTTCTAAGTCCAAAACTTAGCTCGGGTCCAGAACCCAAATTATCCTTATGTCCAGAACGTAGAATCTCTTCTAAGTCCAGAACTTAGCTCGAGTCCAGAACCCAAATTATTCTTAGGTCCAGAACCTAGAATCTTTTCTAAGTCCAGAACTTAACTCGGGTCCAGAACCCAAATTATCTTTAGGTCCAAAACCTAAAATTATACTTAGGTCCAGAACCTAAAATTATCCTTGAGTTCAGAACTCGAACCGGGTCCAGAACCAAAAACCTCAACCATCTAAAAAATTAAGTTTTATTGCTTTTCACTCTCTTTTACTAAGCAGGGGGCAAACTATAGACCCTTAATTTTTAACTCAGTCCGGTCCAATATATTTTAATTAGTCCAAAATAATTTTTGTATTGTCCAATATATTTTAATTAGTCCAAAATAATTTTTGTGTTATCTTAATTAAATAATATTTATTTTAGTATTTATTTTGTATAATTTTTAAAAAATTAATAAAATTAATAAATAAATAATAAATAAATAAATAAACAAAAAATAAAAATCGACAACGGAAAAATTGGCTACGAAAAAATTCATCGCCGAAATGTTTGGACGAAATGGCCCGCAGCCAATTTCGCTCACGCACCCTCTCAAGTTTTCACAGCGGCCCGCAGTAATTTTTTCACCAGCGAAATTTTTCCGACGCAATTTTTTTTGAAACCAAATTCTATTTGGTTTCGGTTTCCTTTTCCTAATTAATAATAGTTTCTGTAAACAAATTGAATTAATCATATAAATCTCCTATAAATAAGACTAAAAAAACAACACAGAAAGGGAGGAAAATCGGAGGAAAACTTTGAGAGAAGAATAAGCAAGCAAGCAATTAATCCATCAAAGGCAACCATCTTGCCTTTGTTCTTGTTCATCCAAGAAGCAATTTTTGGTGGAACCAACAAACGAAGGTTTGAATATCTAATCTCTTTTTTCCTTACAGTAGCTTCAATCATTAAATTGTTTCTTTTGATTCTAAAAATTTTAGAGCCCTAATTTACTTCTTCTAAACCTTAGAACCTTAATTCGTTTCTCTATTTTCAAAAACCCTAAAATTGTTTTTCTGTTTATTCTAAAACCTAAGAACCCTAATCTATTTCTTCAAAATCTTAAAACCCTAATCTACTTTCCAACTTTCCAAAACCTTAAATCATTTTATTAATTCCCAAAACTCTAATCTGTTTTCCAATTTTCCAAAACTTTAAAACCCTAAATTGATCCTTCTATTTCCAAAAACCCTAAAAAATATATTTTCTATTTCTATAAACCTTAAATCGTTTTGTTTATTTCCAAAAGCTTTTAAAAATCTAAACAAGTTTTCTTCTAATTCTTTTCCAAAATTCCCAAATGTTTTATTAAATATCCAAACCCTAAATTTACCTTACAGCTTCTAAAAATCACATAAAGCTTCATAAAACTATAAATTATTTTTCCAAATTCTAAAATCAAATACATTCTCCGAAACACTAAAAACCCTAATTTAACTTCAAAACTAAGACAGTAACTCCAAACTAGCTAACCTTAAACCCTAGTTTTCCTAAACCCTATTCCTTAAAATCTTATAAACCTAAATATTAAAATTCAACACAGTAAACCTAAAAACTACAATCCAGTAGCTAATAATCATAAACCTAATATTTTAATATTTTAAAACCCTAATTTCATACTGTTACCCATGAACCCTAGTTTGATTCATGAAATCTTAATCCGTTTTAATTTTTTAAAACTTTTACAGTAGCTAAGAATTATAAACCTTAATATACTAAATCCCAAAATTCCTAAAATATTAATTAAAGAACTTTAAATAGAAACAGTAACCCTAATTTATATCTTTACTTGCTTTATTTTTATATTTAATTATGTAGTTTATTATATGCTTTGATTTATTTAAGTTCAATACTTGATTTATTTAATTTATCGTGGATGGATGTTTACTTTGTATTTTGATTGATGATTTATATCTCTGATGAGTGATTTATTTATGATGAATGGTTATTTACTTCTATCGATTTATTTAGATTTTCAAATGTTGTAAGAGGTATGTTTCCACTTTGTGGGTACCTCATTAGTTAAATATCATATAATTTAAATTGCTTTTATATTTTAGACCAATGTAAAGGACATGTTTCTACCTCATGGTGGGTGTCCTATTTAGCTTAGACATGGATGATGTAAGAACATGTATCCATCTTCGGATGGGTGTCCATTTATTTGCTTTGTTTGGACATTGTTTTGATTTTTAATATATCGATGCTTTATTTCAATTGTTGCGTGTAATATGGATAATATTGTTATACTTAAAAATTCTATAATATTAAGACCTGTAAAGGAGGCCGATTCCGATGAACTGGGCGTTGTGGGGGGTGCTGGGCCATTTCTCACCCTCCCCACACGTACCCAACTTTCCGAACCCATTAGGGGGTTAGGGATTCCTTAGGAATCGAGTCATCCACCCCTTTCTTTTTCCCGGCCAGTCCGGGTGGCAACTTCATTTTTTTTGGACTTAGGTCCGTGTTCTCTAAGGCCCCCAGCCTAAACAGTGCCAAAGTCGCAAAAACCATTCCACCGGAAGTGGGGGCGAAAATCCCCACTCACACATAATATACAAAATAATGAAATGTACTATAATATAAAATATAAAACATTATAACAAAATGGCTCTGATCTTGATGTAGCAAAATCAATTTAAGCAACCTCAAAGTTAAACCCCACCAGGTTTAGAAGAACCCTCCAAATCTACCGGATTAATCCAATCACTTGTGCGATGAATTAAAATCGCGCTAATCTAAAAACCTAGCAGTACAAACTTTGATTATAACAAAACTTTAATACTATGCCAATGCACAATGCTTTTACATGTGATATCACAATATGGCATACAATTCCACTTAAAACATAATCTTTAATCTTTTTATAATTCACATTAACACATACACAAACATGGGCCCAAATAAACTAATATATCATTCAAACCCTAGAGTACCTATTTTGGTCCATATTGACACTAAGTGTCTAACCCCGAAGGGAAATCATATAATAGTAACACATATCATCTAGCCCCGAAGGCAAATCATATATCAATGACTCCTAGCGTCTAGCCCCGAAGGCTAATAATGTATCAGTGGCGCCTAACGTCTAGTCTCGAAGATAAATAATGAGGATAACCTCATAGGCATGCAGCCAAACATAGAACTTTAAAAATTGAATAACATATTAGGCACACAAATAATTCATATTCTCATAATCAACTTTTATTATCACATTGCTTCAATTCCTCATTTTTCTCATCACATTGCCTCATTTTCTCATTTTTCTCATCACATTATCTCATTATCTCATTTTTGTCATTCATATCAATGTCAATTCATTTTAATTCTTCATATCTCATCATTTCATCACAATGTATCTCATTTCATATTAAAATTGTAACAACCCCTATGTAGCCTATACACTTAACTACATAGGAGATGTCACCTAACATTCACACTTGTTCCACATATGTATCTATGTATATATTAAAGAAATAAAAACAAAATACTTCTAATTATTAATGCAGTTGTTAAGCTTTCAAAATAACTACTACAATCAATCCCATATTACAAACATTCTCATTTTTCTCATCACATTATCTCATTTTTCTCATTTTTGTCATTCATATCAATGTCAATTCATTTTAATTCATCATATCTCATCATTTCATCACAATGTATCTCATTTCATATTAAAATTGTAACAACCCCTATGTAGCCTATACACTTAACTACGTAGGAGATGTCACCTAACATTCACAGTTGTTCTACATATGTATCTATGTATATATTAAAGAAATAAAAATAAAATACTTCTAATTATTAATGCAATTGTTAAACTTTCAAAATAACTACTACAATCAATCCCATATTACAAATATTTATCTGTTAAATTATGCAGAACTCCTGTTGATAACTTACATTAATAAAATTCACAAACTACTCTCAAACTTATACAACTGTCATACAAAAGTATAAAGTATTGCCATGTGAACTATGTAAAACATAATATTTATAATATTGTTATTGAACCTTTATGATGCAGTTGACTAGGAATGCAAATCTCTCGGTCTGCAGTCTCAACTCTTCTTGTTTGATTTGTGCATTAGAGAACAGTTCTAATAAGCTAAACAAATCTTAGTGGTGCTTATGTATTCACAATATGCAAGAAAAGTTAAAAGAAAGAGATCTAAACATTAAATAGTTTAGAAATAATGAAAAGTATTACTTTCAGAACATTAAATAAAAAAATTAATAAATCCATTGAACCTTGAAATACTAAACACGATTAAATGAAAAATCGATTAATTTAACAATAACCATATAACTCGTTGTTTTTAAATTAGATAACTTCTTTAATTATGCCCATACACACTGAACTCAGATTCTAGGTTTGGAAAAAGGGTCACTGTTGGCAATTTAATGCCCACTGTATAGAATTTTGGCCAATGGCCCACTATGGCATGAATGCCCACTGAGTATGGTGACACAGAGTGTCTATTGATGGCACAGAGTATCCACTATCACTTTGGATATCCTCCATTTGGCTAGCCATTCAATCCCAAGCTAGATCTAAAATTAGTATAATTTGGGCAATTCAATAGTTATTAATAACATTAAATTATGCACAACACTTCAATGAAACAGTTCTTTGACCAACACTTAGTATCACACATATTTTATTATATATTCAAATAAATCTATTACACTACTTGTTAGGGTTAACTTCAAAAAAAAAATCCTTTACACTTTGAGAACTTATAATCTTTATAGCTAGAATTACAAATGAAAAACAAAGCAAAAAGTTATTTTAAGCAATTTCTTCAAGTGACACTCCCAGTGACATGGGTGTCATTGACCGTGTCATAAGCTCATTCTCACAGAAGCTTTGACAGGTCCAACGATATGGGCGTGTCTTTGGCTGTGTTATTTAAGTTGCATTACAGTAGCTACGACACACCCATTCACACGGGCATGTCACTGGCCGTATCATTTATCTTTTATCACAGTAGCTATGACATGCCCAATGGGACGGGCATGTTATTGGTCGTGTCTTCAATGTTGAAACACAGCATCGTTGACACGTCCAGTGACATGGCCGTACCGGTGGTGTCAAGCAAAACTCTATATTTTGAACACTTATCAACTTAAATTCCAAATATCCAAATATATGATATCAATGGATTATAACTAGTTTCTCTAACATAGAAAGAGCATATATCAAATATTTTTCAGTAAAAACTCATCAAGACAACTCAATCAATCATTTTAAACAATAAATTCATAGAAATTTAAATAGTTGCAAATAAAAAATACATAAGCACATACCTCTTCAAACTCTTCTTTTTCTCTAATCACTTGTTGATAATATCAACTTTTCCAGCTTAATCTTCTAAAAACTTATAACTAGATATTATTTTCTCTTAGATTTTGATCAAAGTCTTGGAAGGAAGGAAGAAAGAAGGAGTTTTGGTGGTGAAGATGGCGATGAATGTGGAAAGAAGAAAGAAGAAGAAAGAAAGAGAAGTTTCTACACATACACACACCTGTCCACTCATATATACATATGGCTTAATCTAGTATGGTCACTCTCATTTTAACTATGGCGCACCCTCTTTCTTATCCTTTGATTCTAATTTAATTTTTAATCTAGTAAAATCATAAAAATACATAATTTTTTCAATAAATTTTTAAGATTCACTATTTAAATCACATATCCATACCATTTATATCACAATTCATTATCAATTATCAATTTTAAATCAAAGTTTAGTATTTAAAATTTTTAACATTACAATTCTCCCCCACTAAAGAAATTTCATCTTTGAAATTTACCTATTATAGATGCTTGAAATAATTAAGGGTATTGTTGTCTCATTGTCTCTTCATTTTTCTAAGTGGCTTCTTCTATTGAATGATTCCTCCATAACACTTTCACTAAAGGAATGCGTTTATTACACAACTCTTTTATTTCACAAGCTAAGATAGCCACTGGTTCTTCTTCATAATTCAAATTTGGCTAAATTTCAATGGACTCTGCTTGAATCACATGTATAGGATCTGATCTATATCGTCTAAGCATTGACACATGGAATACATTATGAATCTTAGCCAGTTTTGGAGGCAAAGCTAGTCGATAAGCTACTGGACCTATATGTTCAAGTATTTCATATGGCCCAATAAACCTAGGACTTAATTTACCTTTCTTTTTAAAGCGAAGAACCTTCTTCCATGGTGATACTTTCAAAAATACCTTATCCCCCACACTATATTCAATATCACGCCATTTCAAATCTGCATAAAATTTTTGTCTATCCATTGCAATTTGTAATCAATCCTTTATAAGCTTTACTTTGTCTTTAATTTGTCTTATGAGATTAGGTCTCACAAGTTTGCTCTCATTCAATTCCACCCAGCACAATGGAGTTCTACACATCCTTCCATTAAGTGCCTCATATGGAGCCATTCTAATACTCGTTTGATAACTGTTGTTATAGGCAAATTCTACTAAAGGCAAATATTTATCCCAGCTACCTTTAAAATCGACTACACAACTTCTAAGTATATCCTCAAGTACTTGTCACCCTTTTCGATTGACTATCTTTTTGTGGATGAAATACAATACTAAAATAAAGTTAAATACTCAATGCTGTCTGCAAACTTTCCCAAAATCTTGAAGTAAAGCGAGGGTCTCGATCTGAAATAATGGACATCGGTACTCCATGAAGCCTGACTATCACATTAACATACAACTCCGCAAGTCTATCCATTGAATAGTCAACTCGAATGGGAAGGAAATGAGCTGATTTGGTTAATCGATCAACAATTACCCAAATTGTATCATGCTTCTTTTGAGTGTTCAAAAGACCAGTCATAAAATCCATGGTGATTTTATCTCACTTCCATTCTGGTATTGATATAGGTTGCAAAAAATCCTATGGAACTTGATATTATGCTTTGACTTGTCGATACACTAAACATCGAGTCACATATTAAGTAATATCTCTTTTCATACCAGGCCACCAATAATGAGACTTCAAATTTTGGTACATCTTATTACTTTCGGGATGTATAGTATATGTAGTATTGTGAGCTTCACCAAGAATACACTCCTTTAGTTCCTTCACATGAGGTACACACAATCGACCTCTATAATATACTCCACCTTCTTTTGACACAACATAATCTGGCTTTTCCCCTTCATGCACTTATTTCAAAAGTTTTAATAATTTTTTATTTTGTTTCTGAGCTTTTATCACTTTTTGCCTAATGGCTGGTTCAATCCTCAATTCTACTAACATAACAAATAATATTATTTAGTTTATTTAATTTTTATATATATAATACTATAATATTCTATATACAACATACCTGCTGAAGTCTTTCAACTTAAAGCATTGGCTACCACATTAGCTTTCCCAAGATGATAGTCGATGATACAATCATAATCCTTGATCAATTCCATCCATCTTCTCTGCCTTAAGTTTAGTTCTTTTTGTGTTGGCAAGTATTTCAAACTTTTATGATCAGTGAAAATATAACACCTCTTACCATACAAGTAATGTCGCCAGATCTTAAGAGCAAATATAATAGCAACTAACTCCAAATCATGTATAGGGTAATTCAATTCATGAGATTTTAATTGTCTAGAAGCATAAGCAATTACCTTACCCTCTTGCATCAATACACAACTAAGTCCCTGATGAGAAGCATCACTATAAATAACATAGTCTTTACCTAGAGTTAGTTGTGTCAAGATAGGCGCTTCAATCAATGTAGCCCTTAATTGTTCAAAACTAGCTTGACACTGAGCATTCCACTCAAATTTAGTTTCTTTTCTAAGGAGCTTAGTCAAAGGAAATGCTATCTTCGAAAACCCTTGCACAAATCTTCTATAGTATCCAACCAACCCAAGAAAACTCCAGACTTCTATTATATTCTTTAGTGGCTGCCAGTTCAAGATAGTCTCAATCTTACTTGGATCCACACGAATACCATTAGCTGACACTACATGACCTAGAAACACCACTTCCATCAACCAAAAATCACACTTCGATAATTTAGCATACAATTGCTTCTCTCTTAGTGTCTGTAATATTATTCTCAAATGCTTCTCATGCTTCTCTTTATTTCTAGAATAAACCAATATATCATCAATGAAAATAACTGCAAACTGGTCTAAAGAGGGTTTAAAGAGTCGATTCATCATATCCATAAAAGTTGCTATAGCATTAGTTAAACCAAAGGGCATAACTAAAAATTCATAATGTTCATATCGAGTTCTAAAAGCTGTCTTCGGAATACCTACTTATTTAATTTTTCATATGATAATAACTCGATTTAAGATCAATCTTAGAGAAAATACCTGCTCCTCTCAACTGATCAAATAAATCATCAATCCTAGGTAATGGGTACTTATTCTTAATAGTCACTTTATTCAACTGTCGAAAATCTATATATAATCTTAAGGTACCATCCTTCTTTTTCACAAACAAAACTAGTGCGCTCCAAAGTGACACACTAGGTCTTATGAATCCTTTGTCAAGCAATTCTTGGAGTTGCACCTTTAATTCTTTTAATTCCGAATGTGCCATTCTATAAGGTGGAATAGAAATTGGTGTCGTACCTGAAACTACATCAATAACAAATTCTACCTCTCTCTCTGGTGGTATTCCAAGTAATTCTTTAGGAAAAATATTCGAAAACTCACTTTCGGTAGGTATGTCTCCCAAAGTCTTGCTTGAATGTCGTGTATCATTAACATAAGCAAGATAAGCCTCACACCTCTTCCTAATTAACCTTCTAGCTTTAGATGCAGAAATCAAACTAAAAGGATAAGATTATTTTTCTCCTCGAACTACAATTTCACCATAACCCGGAATCTTAAAAGATATAACTGTACTACAGCAGTCCATAACTGCTTGATGTTGAGACAACCAATCCATTTCCAAAATTACATCAAAATCATGGAATGAAAGTTCAATCAAATCAGCAAAAAGCTCTACATCATGAATTATAAGTGGACAATTTTGATATACTCTATTTACTTTCACAGTATGGCCTAAGGGATTTGTAACTTCTATCTCATAATCAAGTTTATCAACACACATTTTCTTCTCTGAAGCTATAGATGTACAAATATAAGAATGTGTAGAACCAGGATCTAATAATATATACACATCAAGACTAAGTAAAGAAAATTTACCAATTATAACATTAGAAGCATCCTGGTCATCCACAGCTTTTATGGCATAAGCTCTAGTTGGAGCATTGCCTTGGGTCTAAGGTCTATCCACTATTTTAGATCCTCTTTGCTGATTAACACTAGGTCAACCACCTCTACCTATCTTACGGCTTGACTGAGACTTCTGTACAAAACTATATCCTTCAACAACTTCTAATTCTTTTATCATTGGACAATCTCTAATTCTATGTTTCAAATAACCACATTTCAAATAAGCCCCCTTCTGATACCAGCAATCTTCACTTGCATGGCCCTTACTACAATATTGATAAGGTGTAGTAACAAACCTTGAAGATGAGCATGTAGCCACTCCAAACCTGCCACCTCTAGATTTCTGAAAACTAGCTCCACTTCCTCTACCAAACCTTGAGTTTGGGCTTGAATATTTCTCTGTCTTTTCTAGCCACCTTGTTGTTGTTCACTAGAAAATCCCTTCTTTGACTGTTGTTTTCTTCCCTACTCTTATTTAATCTCATTTTCTATAGCAACTGCCGCATTAACAAGAGTGAAAAATTCTTTAATCCTCATCGCTACTAAATACACCCAAATCTGACTGTTCAAACCCTGTTTAAACTGCTTACACTTCTCTTTCTCAGATGTCACTAACTCTGGAAAATATTTGCTAAGGCGAACAAATTGCGTCTCATAATTAGACACAGATGATTGCCTTTGCTTAAGATATAAAAACTCTCGATGCTTCTCCTCTAAATAAATCTCACTAATATATTTCTTTTTAAATTCTTCTTGGAAAAATGTCCAAGTAAGTCTACCTGCGGGTACACCTTTCTGCTTTGTATCCCACCAGGCATAAGCTTATTCCTGCAACAAGAAAATTGCACACTCTAATCTTTCCTCATCAGTACAATGTAGAATATCAAAAACTCTCATAATCCTCTCCATCCAATACTCCGTTACTGAAGACTCATCAGTATCTCGAGCTTTAAAATCTTCTACTCCTAATTTTCTAATTTTCTCCAATGGAGATCTTTGGGGCACTGGCGATGGAGGTTGTGCAGGAGGAGCAACTCTTATAATTTGTCTGAGAACCTCCACCACATTTCTCACAAATTGGGGATCTAATGGAATTTGTTCTACAAAAGGTTCTGATGGCTGCTGATTCCCCACACTAGCTAGACTGTGTGAGGACGCAGCTTGTTCCTCTACACCTTGATGAGATTCAGAGGCCATCTTATACCTTTAAACATTAAAAATCAACTGCATCAAATATTTATTCAATTATATAGTTCACATAGTAATGACAGTTGTACTTCTCTTTTCTTTTAACCCACAACTTAGGACTGCCTAAACTTGCTCTGATACCACTAAGTGTAACAACCCCTACGTAGCCTATACACTTAACTACATAGGAGATGTCACCTAACATTCACACTTGTTCTACATACATATCTATATATGTATTAAAGAAATAAAAACAAAATACTTCTAATTATTAATGCAGTTATTAAGCTTTCAAAATAATTACTACAATCAATCCCATATTACAAACATGTTAAATTTTACAGAACTCCTGTTGATAACTTACAATAATAAAATTCACAAACTACTCTCAAACTTATACAATTATCATACAAAAGTATAAGGTATTGCCATGTGAACTATACAAAACACAATATTTATAATATTGTTATTGAACCTTTATGATGCAGTTGGCCAGGAATGTAAATCTCTCACTCCACAGTCTCAACTCTTCCTGTTTGATCTGGGCGTCAGAAAACAGTTCTAACAGGCTAAGCAAAGCTTAGTGGTACTTATGTATTCACAATATGCAAGAAAAATTAAAATAAAGAGATCTAAACGTTAAATAGTTTAGAAACAATGAAAATTATTACTTTCAGAACATTAAATAAAGAAATTAATAAATCCATTGAACCTTGAAATACTAAACATGATTAAATGCAAAATCGATTAATTTAACAATAACCATATAACTCATTGTTTTTAAAGTATATAACTTCTTTAATTATGCCCATACACACTGAACTCAGATTTTAGGTTTGGATAACGAATCACTGTTGGCAATTTAATGCCCACTGTATAGAATTTTGGACAATGGCCCACTATGGCACGAATACCCACTGAGTATGGTGATACAGAGTGTCTATTGATAGTACAGAGTGCCCACTATCACTTTGGATATCCTCCATTTGGCTAGCCATTCAATCCCAAGCTAGAACTAAAATCAGTATGATTTGGGCAATTTAATAGTTATCAATAACATTAAATTATACACAACATTTCAATAAAAATAGTTCTTTGACCAACACTTAGTATCACATATATTTTATCACATATTCAAATAAATCTATTACACTACTTATTAGGGTTAACTTCAAAAAGAAATCCTTTACACTTTGAGAACTTATAATTGTTACAGCTAGAATTACAAATGAAAAACAAAGCAAAAAGTTATTTTGAGCAATTTCTTTAAGTGACACGCCCAGTGACATGGGCGTGTCATTGACCGTGTCATAAGCTTATTCTCACAGAAGCTTTGACACGTGCAACGACATAGGCGTGTCTCTGGCCGTATCATTTATCTTTTATCACAGTAGCTATGACACGCCCAATGACACGGGCGTGTTACTATTCGTGTCTTCAATGTTGAAACACAGTATCGTTGAAACGCCTAGTGATATGGCCGTGTCACTGGTGGTGTCAAGCAAAACTCTGTATTTTGAATACTTATCAACTTAAATTCCAAATATCTAAATATATGATATCAATGGATCATAACTAGTTTCTCTAACATAGAAAGAGCATATGTCAAATATTTTTCAATAAAAATCATCAAGACAACTCAATCAATCATTTTAAACAATAAATTCATAGAAATTTAAATAGTTGCAAATCAAAAATACATAAGTACATACCTCTTCAAACTCTTCTTTTTCTCTAATCACTTATTTATAATCTCAACTTTTCCAACTTAATCTTCTAAAAACTTATAACTAGATATTATTTTCTCTTAGGTTTTGATCAAAGTCTTGGAAGGGAGGAGGAAGAGAGGAGTTTTGGTGGTGAAGATGGTGATGAACATGGAAAGAAGAAAGAAGGAGAAAGAAAGAGAAGTTTCTACACATACACACACCTGTCCACATATATATATGGCTTAATCTAGTGTGGTCACTCTCATTTTAACTGTGGTGCACCCTCTTTCTTATTCTTTGATTCTAATTCGATTTTTAATCTCGTAAAACAGTAAAAATACATAATTTTTTCAGTAAATTTTTAAGATCTACTATTTAAATCACTTATCCATACCACTTATATCACAATTCATTATCAATTATCAATATTAAATCAAAGTTTAGTATTTAAAATTTTTAACATTACAAAAATCACATTGCCCAAATTTTTTTAGTTCATTCTCACATAATGCACATAAATCACATTTTATTCATTTTAGCTATTAATAATGGCTTTACATAATGCACATGATGCATATATAATAATTCACATGTTATAACACAATGTTCATGAATGTTCAAGCTACCAAGTAGCTTAACACATTTTCCATCTAAAATGTTTTAGGTCATATGTAATGCAATTATATCTCATTTATCAAGAGTTTGTACTTGCCTTAGAAAGCACTCAAATGCAAGCTAAAAATCTCCCTCCAACCTTCACTTTCAACTTGTCCTTCAATACTAGGGTTGGGCAATCTACTTCCTCTTAATGCCTATGCATAATATGATTAAATACAATCATTTAATATCACATTTTAAAGCATGTTCAATATTAAACCCTAATTAAACATCACTCCTACAACTATCCCAAAATCTTGCCTAACCTTACTTTAACATTGAAAAACCATGTTAATCCATTTAAATTGGTGTTTTAAGTTTATTTATACCATTACCAATATAATAAAACATGTTTTAAACATTCAAACTAAATAAACACATACTCTTATACAAAACTCTAAAATGTCATAACCTTCACCAATGAAGATTTTTTATTCTAAATCATTCCAATTATTAATCCAAGTTTATTTCCATTACTTATATCATTAAATAACATGATTTAAGCATTAAGATCAAACAAACATCCAATCTTTGAAAATTTCCTTCCAAAATCCTAAATTCAACACTACCTTATTCAAACTCTAACCAAACTTGGTTAAATATATCATTTTACTTTAAAATCCTTGTTTATGCATCAAAATAACACATTTGGAATCAATTTGCACAATTAAAACATAGGATTTCAAAAGTTTAAATGTTCCATAACCCTAAATTCTCTCTCTTCAACCAAACTCCACTCAAAGTTAACCATTCCTTCAATCCAACTTAAGAATAATTAATAACTACTCAAAATAACTTCATACAAACTTATTCAAACCATTAAATCATGCTAAGATAAAATCTCATACTCAACATAATCAAATTTTCATGGAAATTTAAAGAAATAAGTTGAAAACTTACTATTTCAAGAGAAAATCACCAAAACTTTACTTGAAATCTTAAAATCCTTTCAATTGATGAAGCATGGAAGAAGAAAAACCTTGGCTTGGTTGGCTATGGAGGTTCAGCCTCCTAAGGAAGAAGAAGAAAATATTTTTAAATTTTAATTTTTTTCTTTCTTTCCACTTTAAAAATGACCATATATATAACATTATTTTATTGTATTTTTAATTAATTAATTATTTATTTATTTTTTAAAAAAATCATAATTTTTCTCTTTCATTCAAAATTAATTTATTTTTAATTTATTTAAATAATTTTAATTTTTCAGAATATATTTATAATTATGCCACTTGACTTTTTAACTTTTCTTTTAAAGAGTTGACTTTTGCATATGTTGTATATATTTCACATATATATGATATATACACTTTACTTTTTCACTTAAAATTCTTTAATTTTCTATTTATATTATTTATTTAATTTAATTTTATTTAATTTTACTTTTTTAAAAAATTTCGGATGTTACAAAAAAAACACAACAGTGGAACATAAATGAAAAAATAGTAATTGTAGGTGATTTTTCTAATGTTTTTCCTTTATTTTCAATTTGGTGCTTGAACTTTTTTAGGGATGAACAAAATTCTTTTAACCCAACCAACCCGACCGAAAATCGATCAGTTTGAACGATCACATCAGTTTAAACTAATTGAATTGGTCAATTTCGGATTCTATATTTATTAATAAACCTGACAGAATTCTATAAAACCCTACAAATCTGACCGAACCACCTCATAATGGTCGGTTTTTAAATATCAATTTTTTCAACTAATTATTATTGATCATACTGAAATCCGACCAATCCGACCACTGCACATCCCTAAAAGTTTTTGACTTTTATGTTTTATTCTTAATAGTTTTATTCTTTTGTTTTTGTTATTGTTCTTTTGTTTATGTCATTTAATTTGTTAGTTTATTTATCACATATTGGCATTGCCATGATTATTCTTCGACCACCTCATGCTTGTGGTCTGTCATATTATATATCCAATATTTGTTCACCTTCTTATCATATGTTTAGAAACAAAAAAACAAAAAAAAAAAAAACAACACATGTACAGCAAGTGCTTACATGTTCATTTTTTATGAAGAATATTTTCTTGCCACCTGTTTTTGACAAAAAAAAATAAACTATACATATTCAGCTTTTATCATTCAATTTAATATTCATAAAAATAAAATAAAAATGGGCCCAATAAAAAATAAATCTAACAAAATTAAATAATATAAATTAAAAAATAAAACTTATCAAATAATAAACTTAAATAAAAATTAAAGTTAAATAATTAACACAATTAAAATTAAAATAAAACTCCAACAAAAAATTAAATTACAAAACTTAAATATAAATCAAAACAAAATTGTAGTTTACGCAAAATTAAACAAAAATAATTAATTTGAAAAATTAAAAAGAAACTAAAAAAACCAAAATATTAATTAAATTGTTAAATTTTTGTAAAGACAAAAGAGAAAATTATAAATTATTTGAAAATAATATGAGAGAATTATTAATTGAGTGCAAATAAATAAATGGTATAATTATTTTGTGATTTTTTAAATATTATTTTTTATTTTTTGCATGTTTTATTTGCTCTCAAATTTTACTCTTAACTCTTATAATATATTTTAAATATTTCTCCTATATAAATTTTCTAAATAAAGCTCTATAATAATTAATTATCTATTTTAATAAATAATAAATTTAATATTTTAACAAATTTATTTTAAAATTTAAAAAATTAGGACATGAATATTTTGCAAATGAGAAAAATATGAGAAGAAGGGATATTATAATCTTAATAATTAAAAAAAATTATCTTGTAGGTTAAACATTATAAGCTTTAACAAAAGTTTTAGTATATATATGTAAATTTTATAAAATTAAACTTACATCAATCAAAAAAATAAAAAATAAAAAATACACTTTATTAATTGAATCAACTCATAAAATAATAAATCATTTTATTTATCCATCTAACAATAATTAATTATAATTTTTCTTTCTATATGTATCATAATAAAGTGCGTCAAAAATATTTTTTATTGTATAAATCTGCATATAAATTTGAATTTATGGTAAATCATTTATATCTAAATTAATGAATTAATTTTTTCCTCAATTTCTAATGCAATATTTTAAAGGACTTTAAAATTACTAATATCTAAAATTTTTATTTTTCAATTATAAACTTATAAAACTAAAATATGTATATCTCCAAAGCAACGCGAGGATATTATTCTAGTATAAATTAAAATTGATAATATAAACTAATATTTTATGTTAAATGTAAAAAAATTTTATTTTTATTTTTTACAAACAAATGTTTTTATTTTATTTTTTTAATATATATATATATTGGAGCAAGGGCAAAATAGAAAAAAATTATAGTGATAAGGACGAAATAGAAAAAAGAGATGCAAAATTACTGTATATAAATAATAATTTTGTACCAATTAAAATTAATAATAGAAACTAATATTTTATGTTAAATATAAAAAAATTATTTTTATTTTTTAAATACAAAGGTTTTTATTTTATTTTTTTAATATATATATTGGGACAAGGGCAAAATAGAAAAAAAAAAGAGTACAGTAATTTTGCACCTCTTTTAAATATATAAATATAGTGATTTTGTACCAATTAAAATTAATATCAAAACTAATATATTATGTTAAATTAAAAAATTTTTATTTTTATTTTTTACATAGTTTTTTATTTTATTTTTTTAAATATATATATATTGGGGCAATGGCAAAATAAAAAAAAATATAGAGGCAAAGGCAAAATAGAAAAAAAAAAAGGTGCAAATTAGCGTAGATAAATAGTGATTTTATACCTCTTTTAAATATATAAATAGATAATAATTAGTGGGCTGGAAAAATCACTCTTATGGATATGCTGGCCGGTGGATACATTGAGGCCAATATCATAATTTATGCATATCCAAATAAGCAAGAAAATATTTGCTAGAATTTCAGGATACTGTGAACAAAGTGACATCCATTCTCCACATGTCACAGTCTATTATCTATTTCCCTTTGGGCTTATCTACTAATTAATTAATTTTCATTACATAGAATTCAAAAGGCAGCATTACAACATAGCTCAATCCTTTTGTCATGTTTAAAGCTGAGAATTCTAGAGAAGATGATTTCAATTAGCTTGAATGCGTCTCATCCGTTTATATGATTATAGATCCCACTAAAAGTAAATTTTGAAGCAGATATTTGTTGAAATACTTATGGAGCTTGTGGAACTTAATTAGTTGGGTTGTCTAGTGTGAATGGCAGTGGCGCACCCAAGAATTCACCGAGGGGCTAAATTTTCACCCAAAAAAATTTTTATCAAAAAAAATTTCATACGAATTTTTTAAACATTTAATATTACAGTAGTTCAATAATTAATTTATACTATTAAATTAACTATGACTAAGATATTATAATTGTATCCTATAACTTTATATATTTTAAAAACATTGCATAATAGCTTTATTTTCAATTTTCAAAAAAAAAATATTTTTGTTCACATAACACACTAAACAGTCGATTATTTGTGTATATATGAATTTTGACAAAAATTTTATGAATTAAAATAAAATTTATTTAAATTCATAAATATATAAATTATATATATAATTCATTTAAATGAAATATATATAAATTATATTTGTTTATATTCATGGACGAGCCAAATTCAGGGCTAGATGCCAGGGCTGCTGCAATTGTAATGAGAACAAGTTAGGAACACTGTGGATACAAAATGAACTGTTGTATGCACCATCCATCCGTCAGGCGAGCAAGACATATTTGGAGCTTTTGATGAGGTAAATATTAGCTTTAAAAACCATTAAAAAAATAGTGCTGTATTGTGGCTTGACTTCTTTACCACATTAACCTGATGCACTTCATTACCTTTGAATATTGATGTTTCCCTAGGAAAATATAGATAAAGAACTTATCCTAGAAAATGGAGTTATATTTGTTGCTGATATCTGGCACATGTTTCAGGAGAAATAAAGCAGTTACCCGGGAGTTAAGTACCTCTGCTCCTAGTTCAAAAGATCTCTATTTCCCAACATAGTCATTTCTCACCCAATGTTTAGCTTGTTTATGGAAGCAACGTTTATCATAATGAAGAACAGATTATTGTTCACAACAGGCACAAGCTTTGATGTTCGAAACAATGTTCCGGGATCTCAGTTCCAAATTGCAAGTGATAACATACTAGTACTAGTACAATAATGGTTTAACATTTCATACTAAATGGTTTTGCCTCATCCTTCTTAAGACAAATTTAACAGAGCTAAGAAGGATGCAGATTGTGAAAGACAAATTTAACAATCTGTATGACAAAATATGCAACCTGAGCCTTACAAACAGAAGCAACCTCAGGGTCTGTATAGACAACTCCAGGGACCTTGTCATAATCTACATGGCCTTGCTTACCTGCTATGAACTCCACACAAGCAACTCCAACATATTTTGCTTCGTGTGTCAACATTGCTCCTGATATGTTTCTATATAAGCTGTCTTTTTAGGCCATCATGGCAGGTAAATCAACCTAAAACTTCACATCGTGATTGGCAAATGAATGCTGGGCTTCATGGAACATGTTGGATTTTATAAGAATTATACCTGAACATAAAGAAGACTTAGAATTCAATAAGCCCCAATTAGGAAACTAAAGTTTTATAAGAATTCAATTCATTTCCATTCGATTTTGCTAGTTCAATTCTTTTGAGTTTAAAATATTGAGTCATTTTGAAAACACCCAAAATTGCAAGAATTCATGCATAAACATAAATAGACAAATTAAGGAAAATATACAGTATTTTCGCATCACCACATAAATACAGATATCTTTAACCCACACAATCATTGATCATAAGATCCAACAGAAGAATTATGCAAACTATGGAACAAACACCCAATTCAATCTATATGAAAGAGAAAATCTAACCGGAGATATTAAAAGCCTTAACACCAGGTTTCTTGACTTCTCCTTCAGGAACTGTCACAGTAAGAACTATTGAAGCCTTTATCTTTTCCATCTTCCCGTTCTAGGCAGCCTGAACCTTCTAAAGAACTTGCCACTGCTACACTCCACTCCATGCCAAGTATCATTCTTATCTTCCTTCTCCACATTCCTCTCTCCGCTGATTTGAACTCTGTAATATTCAATCTCCACTTTCACTTCCTCTTTCTCATGCCCAGGAAGATCAGCCTTGAAGACGTGAGCTTCTGGAATCACTTTCCAGTCAATGCCAGTGTTAACAAAAGCCGAATTTTCAGATGAAGGAAATGCAAAATCCTCAAATGGATTGAAGATATGGAATGAAGAAAAGGGATAAAAAATGCTGCTTATTGGGTTACCCAAAAACCTTGTAATCGTTGCCATTTCTAATTTGTTGATGGGTAAAAAAGGATTTTCTGTTGTGAAATTTGTGGTTTTTTGAGCAGTGGTTTACGAATTACTTGTTTCCGATGGTTCAAACATGAGGGAGATGGGGTGGGTACTTATAGGAGGAAGAAGGCTAGAAATTCTGGTTGTTTCTCAAGAAATCTTGAATTGGGCTTTTCATTAAAGAACTGTCTGGTAAACTCTTGAATTTTTTCCAAAACTTTGAGAAGGATGACTCTAGACTTCGCCTGACTGTTAGTGCCTCCAGAAATCTATTCTTGTCTTCAGACAATAGTATTGATTGAGATTAACAGCAACAGTCACTCCTAACAACATTACTGGATAACTTCAAGTGATTGTTGCAAGATGCCCCTAGTATGAAGGATTGATATGCCTCAAACTTGTAGTGAATTTACCTCCAACTTTACATTCGCCTTTGAACAAGAAATTTTGGAAGCGATTTCAAATATTCATAGTATTTATCATTCTTTGAGATTATCTCTGCATCAATTGAGAATCTATATTCATTTGGAGACAAATAACTAGCTTTTATCTCATGAAGAAGGCCAATTACTTTTTCTGTGATATTTTGTGAGAAACATCACGAGGTATCAAATGTGAACTTATTTGGAATACAACCTTTCTCCTCAATTTCTAGAAATAGATCATTTGCCTTCTCTAGCCGGCCTGCTTTACAAATTCCATGGATCATGATAGAGTATGTCACAATTGTTGGCTTTAAGCCTTCATTAGACAATCTATAGAAAAGGTCCCAAGCACTTTCAAGCTGCCCTGTTTTACACAAGCCATCAATGACACAGTTGAAGATTTTAACACTTCATTGAAACTTGCAGTTCTCTAAACTATGAAAAACATCCATTGCCTCTGAAACACAACCAATCTTACAAAGTCCATCCAGATAAATTAGATATGTAGTAGAATTTGGTGCAATATCATGAAGTTGCATCTCTCCAAATAGCTTCTGTGCATCCTGAACCTTACCTGCCTGAAAAAGGCCAGTCAATAAAGTGTTATAGCTAACAACAGTTGGTCGAAACCCTTTGCCCAACATATCCCTGTATAATGTCATAGCTTCATTTACCTTCCGATTCTTACAATACCCATTTATCAATATATTGTAGCTCACATTATTATATTGACACCCCTTACTCATCATTATGGAAACAAAAAGTTCCTTCCCTTTGTCAATCATACCTGCCAAACAATAGCCATCAATCAATGTGTTATAAGTACAGGTATTAGGTTCTACACCTCTCTGAATCATTAGTCCAAACAATCCATTGGCCTCTTTTACTTTTCCCGCTCCACAAAGTGCACTAATCATCCCATTGAATGTTACCACATCAGGTGGCACACCTTGATCCAACATCTCAATAAATAAACATTTAGCTTCGTTCCACCGGCCCAAAAAACATAAACCATGCAACAGTGAGTTATACACTACCACATTTGGAAAAGTCCTCAAATCCTTCATTTGCACAAAAAGCTCTTTTGCCTTTTCTACCAAACCATCATTGCAAAGACCATCAATAATACTACAACAACAACAACAACAACTAAGCCTTAGTCCCAAACAAGTTGGGGTCGGCTGTATGGATCCTCAACAAAATAAGCTCAAAATACACCAAAAAAGATACTCCAGCCTTAGGCCCCTTCCAAGACACAAATTTTACGTCTCCATTCAAGTCTGTCATTAATCAAATCCGCATCAAGATCTAAGGCACGTAAGTCTCTTGCTATCACCTCCTTCCACACAGTTCTAGGTCTTCCACGACCTCTAGCCCCCTCAATCAACAAATTCTCACACTTACGAACCGCAGCATTAGGAGGTCTTCTTAAAACATGTCCATACCATCTAAGTCTTCCTTCCCTCACCTTATCTCCGACATCCGCTACTTAGACTTTTTGTCGAATATGAACATTCTTAATTTTGTCCAGTCTGGTATGTCCACACATCCATCTTAGCATCCTCATTTCTGCCACACTCATCTTATGCAAATATTGTCCCGTTGGTGCCCAACACTCACTACCATAGAGCATCGCAGGCCTAACAACCGTCCTATAGAATTTACCTTTCACCATCAATAATACTGCTATAAAAAAATTCATTAGGCTCAATTTCGATGCCAAATTCACTATTCCCATTAACCATATCCTCAAGCAGCTTATGTGCAACACTTATATTCCCTGTTCGACGCAACCCATCAATCAAAGTACCCAATGTAACTACATTGGGCCAACAACCAAATGCACCCATTTTCTTGAAAAGCCTAACTGCCTCAGCAATTTTATCCTCTAAACATAAACCCCTAAGTAAACAACAAAAAGTCACAGTAGTTGGCATATAACCCCTTCTCAGAATCACTCCCAAAACCATAAAACCATTACAAACCCTTTTCACGTAGCAAAGGGAATTAAGAAAAATGTTTAATACAATTAAATCTGGCAACAACCCAATTGAAATCATTCTTCTAAACAGCAAAATAACGTTAGAATAATACCTTTTTTTAGCAAGAGCGCCTAACAAAAAATTGAAATATGAAATTTGAGGGGTTGGTTGCATCTGAATCATGTGATCAAAGAAGTGAAGAGCTTCATGGAGATTTAAATTACCTGACTTGCACTTTATTTTCAAGAATTGCTCAAGTAGGATATTGTATTGAGGATTAGGAGTTGAGGTTTTCGGCAAAATTTTGGAACGGGGACTTAATTGAATTGAGTTTGTGAATTTGTAAAAGGGTTTGTGAAAAGAGATAAGACGTTGCCAATAGAAGCAGTTCTTGAAGAAGAAAACGATGGAGTTTTGGCTTTGGAGAGCATTTTAAGCTAAAATTTATTGTTTTCTGATGCTTTCTCGAACATTGAAATAGTGAAATTTGTGTGGTTTATGAATGATTTTTTTTTTCACTTCTCCACTCAGCGCAGTTCCTTCTCCATGGCCTTCTTAAATTTGTGTAGTTGACAGCAGAAAATAGGTTTAGTTTATAAAAACCAATAATGTATTAATATGTTACAAAAATTGTATACAAATTTACATAAGAATTGATATAATAAGCTACTATAAGTATGTTAGCAGATTATAAGTATACATATATATTTGGTATTTAAATGTTTCTTAAAAAAATTTTAAAAGATAAAATTATAAAATTATACAAAAAATTAAATTGTGTTTTGAAAATTTTATTAAAATTTATCATTTTCAAATTATAAAATTATCATAAAAAATATAAGTCAAAATAAATAAAAATTAATTAAATCATATGGCACTTTATAAAATTATAACAAACTATAATACAAATTATTGACAAGTCTACTCATTGAATGAAATAATAATAAAAAAAATTTTGAATAAATAAGCAAAAGACTTTTTTAAAAAATTATGATTATATTTGTGGTATACGAACTTTTTAAATTTTCATCATTTAGTTGTTAAACTTTTTAAAATAATAATTAAATTGTTCAATCCGTAAATTATTTATAATTTAATTATTCTCATATATTACAACAAAAAAACTTATGAGTTGAATAAATACGCAATGATTTGAGATTTTTTTTTACACGTATCTTATTCTTATTAGTTCTTAAATAATATAAAAAAAATATTTTTTTAATAAATATTAAATAAATAAAATAAAAAATAAAACAATTAATACTTGAAAACCTAACAACCTATTGTTATTTGCAACATTGGCCGAGAGCTCACTGTCCAACAGCATTCACCGCTGTCCATGAGCAGAAAGCTAGCACCATCGATCGTGGCAGCCCAACATACTGTTTCCCGTCACCCCTTAGCTGAAGCTAATGGTCAAAGTATGCCATTCACACATGATTGTTTCTTGCTCAACTTTACCAATTGCTTCCCCAATACATCCTTCCTAATCTGCCACTCTACCAATTAACTCACCTTCATCAATTTGTATGCCTAAATCTTTGTTTTCTCTGTAAATACTCACAATCAAAACAATTTACTCAAGAATTACCATGTATCCATAAAAATTCACATAAAAAATGTCATTGAATCAAATCTTCTTCATATTGGTTTTTTTACATAAACATTCAACATTGTAATCCACTTCAACATGGCATTAAACAATTATAAATTTAGTTACTTGTAACTGAAAAATAATCTGTGAGAACAATTAAAATATGAATAATTTATTAGTTGAATAACGTAATTGTTATTTTTAAATATTTAATAACTCAATTTAAAAATTTTTAAAAAATTCAGATTTCATTAGTATAATTTAAGATGGACCCACAAGCACCAAGCCTCCCTGCCCACATACACACACACAAAGTTTTGAAAATTTTTATAATATATTTATTATATATATATATATTATGTTTTAAATAAACAAATTTTGGCCCTCCTTAAATTTTATATACTATAAATTTAGTCCAATAATTTAAATATATAGTTATATGATTGTGATTTATCAAAAGTCCAATATTATTAAATAGTTAATCATATGATTATTAAAAAATATCTCAGCAATATTAGTTATTGAGATTTCTTCAAGCCTAAAACATAAAATTATTTTCAAAATGTCAACTTTTTTTTTAAAAAAATTATTTTTAAACTTTTACTTTCAAAATTACTTCTTTTAATAGATATTTATCTGATATATTTTTAGCATATTAAAAACATACTTCACTATAAGATATATATATATATATATAACGAAATAAGGAATTTTATTATAAAGAAGTATCAAAATCTTACATAGGGGGAGCTATAATTATCTGATAAGACAATTCTTTAAGCATGGGAGGAGCGGCCATGAAATCAAAATACATACAATGAGAATGTAAAAGCCGACAAGTTGAGGCTATATAAGCTGCTGCTTTGTCCCTTATCGATAAATATGTGCGATGGTGAATGACTTGTCCACCAATAAGGCTCGGACTTCACCTGCTCTTGAACTTGTTGGGGCAGTCTGAATTTGTTGGAGCGCTGGTCTAGAGTCAGTTTCAATTTGAAGAGATAAGAAGCCTTTTATCCATGCACCACTGAACAGCAATATGAATTGCTTCTATTTCCACTTCTATCGAACTGTTGGCTTGCATTAAGAAACCACCACAGACCACAAATTGACCGTTATTTCCTCTAACTATAAAACCACCAGTTGAGAGCTCCTGTGTATATGACGCATCAATGTTTAGTTTAAACGTTCCGGCAGGCGGAGGTTTCCATGATACAAGTTTTGGTTTCTCCTTACATCGACGGCCAAAGAACTCTGGCAGAAGACCCTCCATATCTGGCATCGGCTTGGCAAATTTTTCCCCAGAGTTAACTATTCCCCAATTGTAAATACTTTCTCTAATGCCATGAAGAACACTAGGCAAGTAAAAGCCACCCTCACCCCAGTTAAGTTTACAGTAAGTCAACCATATTCCATATGCAATTGCGAGCGGCAAAAATTTTGAGAGCTTACCAGGAGCAGAGCTAGGTGAAAAAGCTAACCACCATGTCAACATTTCTTGCCTCAATGTTTGCTGCGCAGAACTATCATTAAGAACCAAAGCTTTGAAATATCTCCAAATTGCATTTATTTCTTGGCATCTGTAGAACAAGTGGGTTGTCGTTGCAGCAGCTGACCTGCAAAATGGACAACATGATACAAGGTTGACCCCAAATTGTTGAAGACGGTGTGGCAAAGGCAATGCGTTGTGTAGCATGTTAGGAATATATCTGAATTATTCCAACCACTTAGATCATGCAAATCACTAGATCACAATAATTAGATTGATCAAGGATAGATTGCGTACCTGGCATCATTGTTCGTCAATCTTGATTACAAAGAAGAAAATATGTTGGCAGCCTTCCAGAGAATCCAGAATCAATCTTTTAGCGGAAGCGTTACCAAAGGAAAGTAAAACTCTAATTGATTATGTTCCCCCGGAGACCACGACCTTATATATCTGTAGGGTTAGTACAATTCCTATTTTGGTCCTTTAACAAAATAGTAATTATATAAGAGTCTCTACACTTAATCCCTATAATAAATTAATACCTCAATAGTCAATAAATTATAATTAAGACCACAATTAAATTGACTATATATAATCAAGACTGCCGTATGTATTTAATTTCACATATTTAGCCCACAATAGAAAATTAAATCCTACAATCTCCCACTTGGGCAAACATATGTTAAATAAAATACATACATCATAAGTGCGCGCAAAATGCAGTCATTCAAGGTATTCATAACAATCCCGTCCATTGGTCATATTGATAAAGAACTGAAGAAACATTCGTCATATCTCATGACTAAGTTCATCATCAATCACATTACCAATACCCCCAAACGACATAGATTCATTATAGGAGTGTAGCATGGAAACTACATGCAATGTGATCTTATCATGCCTGTTTCTAACTGGTCACAACAAAAGTGAGATCAATCACAACAATAATACAGAGTGTAATAAAGAACAAAATGAGTACTCAAGAAATTGCATTAACATAAGAAACATATCCAAAACAAAATAGAGCATTGAAGAACATAATGAAAACATAAAGAGCAAACTCCCACTCAAACTAGACAGTCTAAAACAAAATGACACCCATATGAGCGGTATGCTCATGAAAGACTTTCGGTATCAGTGCCTTAGTAAGCGGATCTGCAACCATGGAGTTTGTTCCAATATGCTCTGCGGATATCTGTCCACTCTATACTCTCTCCCTTACAGCCAAGAACTTAATCTCAATGTGTTTTGATCGAGAAGAGCTCCTGTTGTTGTTGGAGAATAAAACGGCTGATTTGTTGTCACAATACAACTTTAGTGGTCTTTCAATTCCACCTACTACACGCAGCCCAGTGACAAGGTTTCTCAGCCAAATAGCTTGATTGGATGCCTCATAAGATGCTACAAATTCAGCTTCCATAGTGGAGGTTGCAATAAGAGTTTGTTTCGCACTCTTCCAAGAAATAGCACCACCAGCCAAGAGAAAAATGTAGCCTGACATGGATCTTCTACTGTCTTGGCATCCAGCGAAATCAGAATCAGTATACCCAATGATCTCAAGTTGATCTGATCTCCTATATGTGAGCATATGTCCCTTAGTTCTCTGAAGATATCTCAAGACTCTTTTGGCTGCTCTCCAATGATCCATTCCTGGATTGCTGAGATATCTACCTAACATGCCGACTATGAAAGAAATGTCTGGACGGGTACAAACTTGAGCATACATAAGACTTCCAACTGCTGTCGCATATGGAACCTTTTGCATTTGTTGAATCTCAAGTTCACCCTTAGGACACTGATGAAGACTGAATTTATCTCCTTTTGCAACAGGGGTATCTATTGGTTTACAATCTTGCATACTAAATCTCTTGAGCACTTTCTCAATATAGCTCTTTTGTGATAATCCAAGAATACCCCGAGAACGATCTCGATGTATCTGAATCCCTAAAACAAAAGAAGCTTCACCTAAATCTTTCATCTCAAAATGCTTTGAAAGAAAGACTTTAGTTTCATGCAACAAGTCCTTACAGTTAGTAGCAAGAAGTATGTCATCCACATACAAAACAAAAAAAATAAACCTACTCCCACTGAACTTGTGATACACGCAATCCTCAACAGTATTTGCCTCAAAACCAAATGAGACAACTACTTGATTGAACTTAAAGTACCACTGACGAGAAGCTTGCTTGAGTCCATAAATGGATTTCTTTAATTTGCATACCAGTTGTTTTGGATCACCAGATACAAAATTTTCTGGTTGCACCATATATATGGTTTCATCAATGTCTCCATTGAGAAACGCAGTCTTAACATCCATTTGATGAAGTTCAAGATCAAAGTGTGCAACTAAAGCCATGATTGTCCTAAAAGAATCCTTCGAAGAAACTGGAGAGAAGGTTTCTTTATAGTCAATCCCTTCTTTCTGAGTAAAGCCTTTTGCTACAAGACGAGCCTTATATCTCTCCACATTACCTTGAGAATCCCTCTTGGTTTTAAATATCCATTTACAACCAATGGGTTTCTTTCCTTCAGGTAATTGAACAAGATCCCAAACATGATTGTCTTGCATAGACTTATACTCTTCATTCATTGCCTCCATCCACTTATGAGAGTCGGAACTCTGCATGATATGATAGAAACTGACTGGATCATCATCAATCATATCTACAGTATCCTCATGTTCCTGAAGAAATACTAGATAATCATCTGGAATAGCACTTCTTCTCTCTCTAGTAGACCTTCTCAAAGGCATTTGAACTGGCTCTAATTCTTGAGGTTGTTGAATTTGTTCTTGAGGAAGAATAACTTCTCCATCCTGCTGGAGAGGTTGTTCAACATTGTCTTGTATTGGATCTTGAATTGCTTCTTGAATAGTGACAGGAGCAGGAATCTGAGCGCTATCAGAAACAATGATAGGAATAGAAACTGAATGTTCTTTACTTGATCCTTCCTCAAAGACAATGTTTCTTTCTTTATTTCTCCCCCCAAAATCAACATCCTCAAAGAATGTTGCAATTCTCGTCTCAAAAATAGTTCTAGAAGTAGGATTATAAAACTTATAACCGCTTGACCACTCAGAATATCCAATAAAGTAGCTGCTAACAGTTTTGGAGTCCAATTTCATTTCATTCGGCCTATAAGGCTTTGCTTCAGCAGGACATCCCCAAACATGAAGATGCTTTAGACTAGGCTTACGTCCAGTCCAAAGTTCATAAGGTGTTTTAGCAACTGCTTTAGTTGAAACCCTATTGAGAAGATAGGCTGCTGTCTTTAATGCTTCTCCCCACAGAGACTCTGGTAAAGAAGAATGACTAATCATACTTCTTACCATATCCATAAGAGTCCTATTACGTCTCTCAGATACACCATTCATGCTGGGAGTACCAGGCATTGTATATTGAGGGACAATTCCACATTCCTGTAGGAAAAGAGCAAAAGGTCCTGGACGCTGTTCGCCTGAACCGTCATATCTACCGTAGTATTCACCACCACGGTCAGATCGAACAAATTTAATCTTCTTTCCTAGTTGATTTTCAACTTCGGCCTTATAAGATTTAAAAATGTCCAAAGACTCTGATTTTTCATGAATAAGATATAAGTACCCATAACGTGAATAGTCGTCTATGAATGATATAAAATATCTTTGGCCATTCCTAGATGCAGTAGGGAACGGACCGCAAATATCTGTATGAATCAATTCTAAGACATCAGAAGACCAAAAGGCACCTAATCTCTTTTGTTTAGTCTGTTTTCCTTTAATACACTCAATACAAGAATCAAAACCTGTGTAATCAAGTGTATCTAAGATACCATCAGAAACAAGACGTTCAATTCTAGATTTGGATATATGACCCAAACGTCTATGCCAAAGTACAGCTGAGTTATCAGTATTCAACTTTCTTTTGGTACCTTTTGTAGTAACATGCAGAGATTCATGATAACTAGTATCAACATCCAACATATATAGATTATCACATTCATTCAAGAAACCAATACCCAAAATATTTGAATCCATAGATAAAGTAAATACACTGTCTCCAAATGAACAAGTAAAACCAGATTTGTCCAAATAAGAAACAGAAATCAAATTCCTTCGAAAAGAGGGAATAACAAAAGTATCTACTAGATCCAAAAAATAACCAGTTCTTAAACATAATCTAAAATGTCCGATGGCCTCAACTTCAACCGGATCGCCAGTTCCCATATAGACGTATCTTTCACCGTCAGTTGGCTTTCGGTAGTTCAGGCAACCCTGCAAGGAAACACTTATATGAGTGGTAGCACCAGAATCCATCCAATAAGTGTTTCTAGGAGCTGAAGTTAAATTAACCTCAGAACATACTAAAACAAGGTACTTACCCTTCTTGACACGCCATGTGGCGTATTTGGGACAGTCCTTTCTCAAATGTCCAGTCTTACCACAAAAGAAGCATTTTGGAACATAAGGCTTCTTTTGCTCTGGAGCCACAGCAGCAGCTTTCTCAATAGTCTTTACAGTAGTCTTTTCAGAAGACTTCTTTCTTTTCTTGTTCTTGCCCTTCCCAGCTGAAGAAACCAAATGAGCACTCTCTCTTTTAGTAGAATTCATCTTTTCCTCCTCATCAACACAATGAGAAATGAGCTCGTTAAGAGTCCATTTATTCGGCTGGCAATTATAGGAAGTCCTAATTTGCCCATATTGAGAAGGAAGAGAATTCATAGCCAAATGGACTAAGAGGTCATCTGGTAAAGCCAAATCCAGCGCCCTTAGTCTCTTTGCAATTTGAGACATGCTTAGAATATACTCCCGAACACTACCACTGCCAGCAAACTTCATGGAGGTTAGTTTCGCTAAAAGCGTCCCTACTTCAGCCTTGTCATTTTTTACATAAGCTCTCTCCAGCTCGGCAAGGTAATTTTTAGCATTATTTTCTTCAGCGGAGATAGCACCCCGAACATGTTCTGGGACTCCTTGCTGCATGATCATCAGACCTAAAGCGATTAGAACGCTCCCACTTCTCATACTGAAGCCTCTGAGCATCGGTGCTATTATCAGTAAGAGGAGCAGGTTTGTCCATCCTGAATGCTTGGTCTAAATCCATACAACCCAGATAAATCATCATGCTTGATTTCCAAGACTCGAAATTTGACCCCTCAAGCATAGGGACACAGTTAGGATTATACGGCATGCTAGCTGGCATCAAAGAAAATAAACAAAAATAACAAACATAAGCTCACGATCCACAAATGAAACAATTCACAAAAGTAGAGATCAAATAATGGAAACAAGATACTGGCACAACATTAATACTTCCATCTTTGGATGCAAAACATTAACTGTAATTAGTATCTCAACGCAGTAATCAAATACTGACAATTCAGTCATGTCAAATAATAAACCTTCCTTTGGGCCGATTCATTATTCACATGGATAGAAAACATAATAATTATCACATATTATTGCCACATGTGTATTCAAAACTCAACCAGATAGCAACCTTCCTTTGGGCCGATTAACTACCCGCAACGAATTTTAATACACATGTCTAATATTTCAAATAAATTAATTCAAATAATATAGGTCACTTTGGTGACTTATTATCCAAACCAATTTATTATTATAAATATTAAACACAATAAGGACTAAATATTCCAAAAATTCAATCTCAAGTCAACAAATTAAAATTAATTAATTGCAATTAAAACAAAATAATTACAATTGAAAAATTAATTATCAATAATATAAATACTTAAATTTATTCAGCCTAAAAAATTATAACTAAGTCTTTAAGCAACTAAATTTAGAGACTAAATTATAAAATTAGGCTAAATTAATCAAAAAATAAAATTCTGGGGTCCTAAAATAATTTATTCTAAGTTCTGTATGCCTAAATGTGGAAGAAAGAACCTAAAAATGACCTAAAATAAATTATTTCAGTAGACCAGGCCAGGTCTTGGGCCAAAATAACAAACCAGGCCCAAGAACCCAGCACAAGCCGCAGCCCAGCTCAAGTCGCAGCTCAAGCCGAGCTCAGCTCAAGCCGCAGCTCAAGCCGCCAAGCTCAGATTCCTGCTCCGTAATTGCAAAAAAAAAAACGCAGAAAAGCTGAGGGCATAACTGTAAATAAGTCATCTTCTTCCTTCAACAGACCAGTCATCGTAAATCTTCAGCGCCGCCACCTGTAAACTTTCAACCAGACCCACGACGCCGCCGTCCAGCCCCTTTCGCCACCATCCACCACCGGCAACGACCGGAGAACAACTCCGATCATCCTAGAACTGTGAATTACAGCGATTAGAGCCTAAAAAATCGATCGAAAATCGCAACCTCTCAAAAGCGATTTTGATCGAAAATCAGCAGCAAAGTAGTCCGATTCAGGTGTTTCACTCACCGGCGAGGACCGAAAAACAACAATAGTTCACCATATATATGACCGATCAACAAGATTCACAATATTCAACAACAAAAATTCTAGCAATTATGCAGCAGGCTCTGATACCACTTGTTAGGAATATATCTGAATTATTCCAACCACTTAGATCATGCAAATCACTATATCACAATAATTAGATTGATCAAGGATAGATTGTGTACCTGGCATCATTGTTCGTCAATCTTGATTACAAAGAAGAAAATATGTTTACAGCCTTCCAGAGAATCCAGAATCAATCTTTTAGCGGAAGCGTTACCAAAGGAAAGTAAAACTCTAATTGATTATGTTCCCCCGGAGACCACGACCTTATATATCTGTAGGGTTAGTACAATTCCTATTTTGGTCCTTTAACAAAATAGTAATTATATAAGAGTCTCTACACTTAATCCCTATAATAAATTAATACCTCAATAGTCAATAAATTATAATTAAGACCACAATTAAATTGACTATATATAATCAAGACTGCCGTATGTATTTAATTTCACATATTTAGCCCACAATAGAAAATTAAATCCTACATAGCAATCTCCAACCAAAAATTGATAATTTAATTGGTATAGAAGAATCCCACAGCCTGGAGTAAGAAACCAGAGCTGATTTTCTTTTGCGAACAACTTCATAAAACTGAGCTAGTGAAAAAAACAACGAGCTTGAAGACCTCCACCGAACTCCATTCTCTTCAATGAACATTACTTCACTAGCCAGCTGATCAATTTTACAAATTTGTCGCCAAGTGCATGAATCTGTCTGTCTAAATGTCATGAGTCCCTTTCTTTTATATTTACTGCACATGATTTTCGCCCATACCGAATCTTCCTTATTGAGGTGCCACCATAATTTTAGAGAATAGGCAACTTGTAAGGACTCAAGGGATCGCAGACCCAGTCCACCTTCATCATAAGGGTAACAGAATGTATCATACTTGACCCAATGGTACCGCCTATCGCCATGAGAACTCCAAAAGAAATCGTAAAACTTCTTTTCCAAAGCATTGGTAATAGCTTTTGGAAGAAGCATGGTCCCCAATATATGTATCGGGATAGAACTAAGAACATGTTTAATGAGCAATAATCTGCCCCCTAGCGAGAGATACTTAGTCCACCCTGTAAGCTTCAAGTCAATCTTATGAACTAATTGATTGCAGTATTCAGCTCTATTAATCCTTTGATAGACTGGGGGCCCCAAGATATGTAAATGGAAGGGATTTCCACTTAATGGACATAGCTCGCGTCATCTTGTCAATGTACCCTGGAGTAGCTTTTTTAGAGCAATAAAAAGCACTTTTGTCCAGATTTATTGCCTTTCCTGAGCCATGCTGATAGTCACGCAAAAAAGCCATCAAACGTTTAGCACTTCTGATCTCGCAATTAATGAATATCAAAATATCATCAGCAAAGCCAAGATGTGTGATAATGTCGCACCCTCGTACAGTTTTATAAGGAATGATTTTTCCAGTTTGCACCAAGTTATTCAAGCCTCTAGATAGGCATTCAGCTGCAATAATGAACAAGTAGGGAGATAATGGATCACCTTGCTTGACACCTCTTGTGGGGCTAAAAAAACCAAAGCTCTCCCCATTGACAACCACTGAGAGTTTTGTTGCTCTCAGATTTGATATAATAAGATTGACAATCTTGTCTGAGAAGCCAAACTTTTTCATTACAGCTTCTAAAAAACCCCCAAGAGACTCTGTCAAAAGCCTTTGCCATGTCAAGTTTGACTGCAATATTGTGGCCAATTATTTTCCTATCAATCTCATGTATCAGCTCATTCGCCAAGAGAATTTGATCATGTACTGACCTCCCTTTTATGAATCCAGCCTGCTCAACAGAAATAATAGACTCTAGGATAGGAGACATTCTGGATGCAAGAATGCGAGTACATACCTTGCTGATGAAACTGGCCAAACAAATAGGTCGATAGTGGCTAAATGTTGATGGAGAATCAATCTTAGGCAAAAGAATGATACTGGCTGCACTAATAGCCTGCGGTATTGGGAATCCAAGAAAGAATTCCTGCACCGCACCACACACATTCCATGAAACTATGTCCCGGCACTGCCGAAAAAATGTACCATCAAAGCCATCAGGCCCTGGAGCACTTGTAGCATTAAGATCCCAAACTGCTTTTTTAATTTCATCAGGTTGCGGAATTGCTTCTAGTGCAACATTTTGAGAACAAGTAACAGTAGATGGAATCACATGAAGTAAATTATCAAAGTCTTGCTCTGTGTCATTTCGAAACATGTCTTGGAAGTGATTAACAGCTTCTTCCCCAATACGACTTTGATCATATATCCAAGAACCATTCGAATCTTTTATTGCTGAGATTCGATGAAGTTTTCGCCGAACTTTGACGTATGTGTGAAAAAACCTTGTGTTAGCATAATATATATATATATATATATTTAATGTGTATATGAAAATAATTGAGTATTTTTAAAAAAAAATTAAAAAAACGTAATATATAGTGTAATTTTTAAAAAATATTAATAATAAATAATATTATCAGTTAGAACAAAAATAAAATTTTTGTTTTACTTTTTACAAAGTAACAACAACTAACTCTAGAAATAATATTTTTATTATTTTAGATTTTATTCTTTAGTATGTAAGTCCATGAATTTTCTTAAAATTGTAATTCTAAAAAGTAACTTTTAAATTTAATTGCAATTTTTTTTTGGATGTTCTTTTTTCAGCATTCATAATATATAATTTATAAATATTGTAATTAATAAAAGATTTTCATGATTTATAAGAATGATGAGTTATTTTTTAATCTATTAAAATTAATTGTTTAAATATATTTTAAGATTATTTTATAATAAAATTTTTGCCACTTAATATCTAATTTTGCGTCCGCCATTGGGTATAATTATACCTTTTTAAAATGAATTCTAAAACTTTTTATAATTTTAGGGTTCTAAAATACTAATAAATGACAACTAATACGCAATTAAACAAACATTAATATGTATGCAAGTAATACATTTTTGATAAAAATTCTTTAATAGTATGGCACTCAAAAATTCTTATTTACTCTTAACATTATTAATTTTCTTGGATTTTAATTAATTGATGCCGTAATTCTAAAATAATAACTATGCAAAATTTATGAATTCTAGAATAATTAACTTGTAATAAAATATAGGAAATAGAATAGAATTTATAAGTTCCAAATCAATTAACTAATTATTAACTTAAAGTAATTATATTCATAGTTTTGTTTCTAAAGAAAAATATAAACTAAAAAAATAATGATGAAAAATCAAGAAAGAAAGAGAAACATATAAGTGATGTTTAATTGTGGAAAATATTTTCTATTTTCATTTTCTAATTTTGTTTTCTATTTCTTGGTTTTTCAAATTTTAATTTTCTAATTATTTTCCAAATGGGAAATTGAAAATTTAGAAAATATATTTAGTTAGTTTCGTTTTACAATTTTTATTTTTCATTTTTTATATAATGTTTAAGTAATTTTCCCTTTTAAATACTTTTATGCAAAAACATAATTGTATAAACAACTTTATATTATAAAATGTATGTATATATATTCAATTTAAAAATATATTATAATTAAATAATAACTTTATATAAAATAAAAAAATTATAATTATAATACAATCAACATAAAAATATTCTCAAACTTTAAAGTATAGTATAAACAATGACAAAATATTTAAATAAGTGCATGAAGTATTATCGTTGTCTTGATTTATCCCTTAAATTTTTTTTAAAAAAACCAAATATGTTTTATTATTCAAAAAAGGGTCATTTAGACTCTTGTTGTTAGAAAAAAGTTAACTTGCTATTAAATTATTAAGGTAATACTGTGATATTTACTTTATTCATTTTATATTTTTTAAAATAATTAAAAGAAATTAAAAATATATTTTTTAAAAATTAAAAAATAAAAAAATATATTTTTTAAATAAATATGTTTCAAAATATTAAATAAAAAATTAAATATTATAAAAATATAATATATATTAAAATTTTTCAAATAAGGAAAAGTTTATTTTTATTAAAATTAAAAGCACTAAAAAATCTAAAAATTATAATTTTTTATTTTGCGACTGAGATCAAAGGATACAATCATATTCTACTTATCAACATTTAACAATTTATAAAAAACCTAAACTTCGAAATTAGAATAAAAAATGGAAGCCAAATGGGAATCACAACTTGTTCTCTTTGGTTGGTTTATTCAGGAATCCAAATCTAATTCCCATTGAAATTGTTTGGATTATAATAGGATTGGAATCGAAATCTATGATAATTTTTAATATATATGTGTGTATTTATGTGTTGTATGGGTGTGAAATATTTTTATTTTTAATAAATTTAAAATTAATGAAAATTATTATAATGAATTAGTAAAACAATTTACAAGATTTATCTCTGAAGATGATATGTATTAAATAAATTAATGAGAGAAAATATGTAAAATAAAAAATATAAATAATCAAGACAAATACATTTTTTTTAAGATAGATGAAGGAAATTAATTTGATTTTATGTGTTCTGTTTTATTCATAGAAAAAATGTGCTTTTAATTTTGTCTTTAATTGATGAGAATATATATATATATATAATAAAAAAGTAAATAACCAAGAAATAAATACATGTTTTTTAAGATGGATGAATAAAATTAATTTAATTTTGTGTTTTTGTTTTATTCATTGAGAAAAATCTATTTTTAAATTTTGATTCACATAGAAAATCAAAATTGATTAAAATGGGAATAGTAAAAAATAATCGGTGTTCATTTTTGAAATAATGAGATTCTTATTATCCTATTAATTTTTTTATCTAACCAAAGAGCAGCAATGAGAATTAATCATTCATATTTCCATTCTCATTCTAAACCAAACACCACCTAATTGAAAAAGGAAAGTCCAAAATGGAGTGGGAAACTTTTTGTTTTCCTCAATAGGAAATAAATGCCATATTTCATAAAGATATTGGTTTGCCATTTCGACTAAGACCATTTCTCATCAAACACCAATAAGGCATTCAAAGTGTTGATGAGCTTCTGGGTTACGTTTACCCCTAATAAATTACCATTTATCGATTCTAAATTATTGGAGTTGAGAATCAACTAAAATGGGGCCTTCAAAGGGAATCAACTCTAGCTAGTGGTGAAGAAGGAAGGTAAAGAGTCAACATGGGCAACTTATGATTCAATAGGTTGGAAATACAATTGTAGCAGTTAAGGTCGATATTGAATGTCCTCTATGATCAACTCATGGTTAGCTCATAATTTCCATTATTTGCTATTTGATTCAATTAGTTATCAATTACAGTTATAGACAGTTTGACGTGTATGTTGTGTAATTGCACAAGATCAAAAGAGTGGAAAATTTTGTTATAAAAGGAATGAATGTAATAATATAGATCTCATGAATGAAAAATTACAATTACTTTTCCCTCTAATTTTTTTTTGTTACAATTTCCCTCGACTCTCTCTCTCTCTCTCTCTCTCTCTATATATATATATATATATATATTTCTCTTCTCTACTCTTAGCTCTAGTTTCCTCTTCAACTTCTTCATAGCCATCCTCGAGCCTTCATTCTCCCTTAGCTCTACTGTGGACTCAGCAACAGCATCAACAGTAGTTATCCCTTCATGACTTAGGATCCTAACATCTTGGTATCAAAGCTACAGTATTCAACCCGGAAGAAGAACCAAACCTAGCCACTCTAGTGCAGATGGCTAGAAAGAGCAAGGTTTTGGTGATAGTGTTGTGGAAATTGGGCTTTTTTCCACCGAATAATTTGTGAATTACTGTGATAAAAACTACACCAGGTAAATTCCTAGGAAAGTGGAGGAGTCACAAGCGGTCTCACTTAAAACCCACTTTCCTTAGACTTACGCGTCGTTTGACAGAATTTACCTAGACATGTAATCCCTTTTCACAATAACCACCAAAACAGAGTTTTGCCCAATAAATAGCTATTAAATAAATAAAAGGGAGACACCAAAATTTAACGAGGTTCAGCTAATTATGCCTACGTCCTCGGACACTGCCAAATTATATTTCACTAAAGAAATATTACAAAAGAGAGAGAAGAGAAAACTTGTCGAATATACAAATTCAGGACAAGTTGGGACGAATTGAAACCTAAGGAATTGGCCTTAATTTATAGCCAAAAACTTAAGCTCAATTCCTATAAATTTCCGATGTGGGATTTGTAAACAAATCTAACAAATTAATTTTTAATTTCAAGCCACCATTTTAGCCATAATTTTTGACAATTTAGGTGGAAATGAGCCACCATTTTTGACAATCTCCACCTTGGCGAAAATTCCACAAATACAAATTTCTATTCTCTCTTGCAGCATTGTAGTGTCTCCAAATGCGCTTCGCAGCGCCAGCTTCAAATTTGGACAATATTAATCAAGTCCAAACAATGTTTGAACTTAACAGCTGTCACCACCTTTGTCAACATATCAGCAGGATTCTCAGCGGTCTGTATCTTCTGGAGCTTTACCTGATCTTCCTCCAGAATTTCTCTAACAAAATGGAATCGAACATCGATATGCTTTGTCCTTGCATGATAAACTTGGTTCTTTGCCAAATGAATAGCACTTTGGCTATCACAATGTACAACAATGTTGTTTTGCTTTATTCCCAATTCATCAAGCAACCCTTGAAGCCAAATTGCCTCCTTAACAGCTTCAGTAACTACCATATATTCCGCCTCTGTCGTAGAGAGCGCCACTGTTGACTGTAAAGTAGACTTCCAACTTACTGGTGCTTTTGCAAGCGTAAACACATAACCAGTAGTTGATCGATGTTTATCCAAATCACCAGCATAATCGGAATCACAATATCCAACTATGCGTTGACTATTCTCCTTATCCTGCTCAAAGACCAATCCAACATCCACGGTGTTCAGAAGATACCGTAGAATCCATTTCACAGCTTGCCAATGCTCCTTGCCAGGATCATGCATGTACCTGCTCACAACTCCAGCTGCCTGTGAAATGTCAGGCCTCGTACACACCATAGCATACATCAAGCTACCAACAGCATTTGCATAAGGAACCTTTGACATGTATTCCCGTTCTGTATCATTCTTTGGTGACTGAGCTGCACTGAGTTTGAAATGAGGAGCAAGAGGTGTACTAACAGGTTTGGTCTTGTCATCCATACCAAAACGCTTTAGTACCTTTCTCAGATATTGCTTCTGAGACAGACAAAGTCTCCCCAATTCCCTATCTCTGGATATCTCCATACCGAGAATCTTCTTTGCTTCGCCTAGATCTTTCATTTCAAATTCTTGATTCAACTGATTTTTCAGCTTCTCAATTTCTTCTTTATTTTTTTGAGGCTATCAACATATCATCGACATAAAGAAGAAGATAAATGAAAGAACCATCTTGTAGCTTGCGTAAATACACACAATGATCATATTTGCTCATTGTGTACTTCTGCCCTTGCATAAACTTATCAAATCGCTTGTACCACTGTCTCGGAGACTGCTGATATAAAGCAATTTTTTAAGTTTGCATACCATATTTTCCTTTCCAGCAACTTTGAATCCCTCCGGCTGAGTCATATAGATTTCCTCTTCTAGATCTCCATGTAAAAACGTAGTTTTTACATTTAATTGAACTAGTTCCAAATCAAACTGTACTACCAAGGCTAACAAAATTCGAATGGAGGAATGTTTTACAACTGGAGAAAACACTTCATTATAGTCAATTCCCTCCGTCTGAGCGTAGCCCTTAGCTACCAACCTTGCTTTGTAGTGAATAGTATCTCTATCAGGAAATCCATCTTTCTTTGTATATACCCATTTGCATCCAATCGCCTTCTTTCCCTTCGGCAGAATTGCTAGCTTCCATGTTTGATTCTTGTGAAGGGACTGCATTTCATTATCCATAGCTTTCCTCCACTTTACTTCTTCTGAACTTTGGACAGCTTCTTTAAAAGTGGACGGAATGCTATCATCTGCAATTGAGAATGCATAGGCCACCATATCATCATAACGAGCAGGTTTTCTTATAGCTCTTCGTGGCCTATCAACTGCAATTGATTCATGTTGCTGTGGAGGTTCTTGGATTTGACCTTCATCTTCATCTGACTCTCCTTCTACCTCAGGAATGTCTGCAGTTTTAACATCTGCTGCTGGGATTTTTCTGTCAAACTCCACCTGTTTTGGAGTATTCTCCACCTGTTGTGGAGTACCATCTGACTGCTCTATTGTCACCTTTTTCAATAAGGTAGGTTCATCAAAAGTGACATCTCTGCTAAAGATTATTTTCTTCATTTCTGGACACCAAAGCCGATATCCTTTAACACCTGAGCTTATCCCCATGAAAATGGCTTCCTTAGCTCTTGGATCTAGCTTTGATTCCTTAACGTGATAAAATGCAGTGGAACCAAATACACGTAAGGAATCATAATCTTTAGCAGGCTTTCCCGACCATGCTTCCATAGGCGTTTTACCACCAATAGCAGTTGATGGAAGTCGATTAATGAGATGACATGCATATGTCAAAGCCTCAGCCCAAAATTGCTTGTCCAACCCAGCATTGGACAACATACACCGAACTTTCTCCAGTAACGTTCGGTTCATGCGTTCTGCCACCCCATTCTGTTGTGGTGTATGTCTAACTGTGAAGTGTCGAACAATGCCTTCATCTTCGCAGACTTTCATAAATGGATCATTCTTATATTCTCCTCCATTATCTGTTCTGAGACATTTGATTCGTCTGCCAGTTTGAGTTTCCACCAATTTCTTCCATTTGAGGAAAACTCCTAACACTTCATCTTTTGACTTCAAAGTATACACCCATACCCTTCTAGAGAAATCATCAACAAAGGTTACATAATAGTGCTTGCCTCCTAAAGAAAGAGTTTTAGAAGGCCCCCACACATCTGAGTGAACATAGTCCAGAATACCCTTGGTATCATGGATTGCAGTACCGAATTTCACTCGTGTCTGCTTCCCTTTGATGCAATGCTCACAAAAAACTAACTTGCAGGTTTTCACATTCTTCAATAATCCTTGATCGGCCAAACTTTTCAAGGATTTTTCACCTGCATGTCCCAAGCGCATGTGCCATAATCTGGTTGCTTCCAGATCTTTGTCATCACCAGAAACTGATGCTGCTGTTGTTTCTATAATTGCATTACCTTCATAGTAATACAAATTATTCCTTCTCCGTAATCCTTTCATCATCACAAGTGCACCAGAGATGATCCTCATAACCCCATTTTCTGCAATAATTTTGAGCCCTTTTGATTCAAGGACTCCGACTGAAATGAGATTCTTCGTCAAACAAGATACATACCGAACATCAGTCAGGATCCTGATTGACCCATCATGATTCCTCAAGCGGATTGAACCAATCCCTTCAGTGAAACAAGGATGGTCATTTGCTGTATAGATAACTTCATGATCAAGTTCTTTGAAATCAAAAAACCATTCCCGAGTGGGACTCATATGATGGCTGCATCCGGAATCTAACAGCCATGCATTAGAAGAACTTGTCGAACATGCTGCAGGAGTGTCTATGAATGTCATGACTGCTACTGAGAAGGTTGATTCTAAATCATCACACTCAGCTACATTTGAATCAACAACAGCTTTGCCCTTGCCTTTAAGCTTTGGACAATCTTTCTTCCAGTGACCTTTTTCATGACAAAAAGCACACTCATCTTTTTCTACTCTGGCTTTTGAACGGGATTTGTTTTTCTTCCCTCCTTTCTTTCGGCCTTGTGTACGGCCTCTAACCACCAGAGCTTCTGCTTCACTTGTCCTCTCTTTTTCTTTCTTTCTCAATTCATGACTATATAGATCAGCACATACATCACTTAAAGTCACTTCCTTATTCCCGTGGAGTAGAGTTGTTGTAAGAAACTCAAACTCGTCAGGGAGAGATGCCAACAACAGCAGTGCCAAATCTTCGTCTTCAAAGACCACATCCAAATTAAACAGATCAGCCACCAACTGATTAAAATTTGTGATGTGTTCATTCATCGTGGTACCGGGAACATAATTGAAGCGAAACAGTCTCTTCTTCATAAAGAGTTTGTTCTTATTGTTTTTCTTCAAAAAAATTTCCTCCAATGCCTTCCACAATTTATTTGCCGAAGTTTCTTTCGAGAAAGCATATTTTTGCTCTCTAGAAAGACAAGAACGAATTGTACCACATGCCAGACGATTAACAGTTTTCCACTCCGTCTCCTCCATTTCTTGGGGTTTCTCCTCTTCAATAGCAACATCTAGACCTTGCTGAAAAAGAGCATCTAGAAGTTCGCTTTGCCACATGCCGAAATGACCAGTGCCATCGAAAATCTCCACTGCAAATCTTGCATTTGTAACAGCATTCCTTACTAAAGTTGACGAGGACGATGCTGCAGTAACAGGTGTGGTATTTTTCTTGTTGTCTGTCATTTCTGCTACAAATATTTATTTAATAGCTACCAAAAAAATTTTTTCAAACAATGCGAAAACAAAACCAAGGATCCTTTTTTTATGAGGAAGATCAGACTTAGCTGCAACCACAGTGAATACTTCAAACCCTCGGCTCTGATACCAATTGTTGTGGAAATTGGGCTTTTTTCCACCGAATAATTTGTGAATTACTGTGATAAAAACTACACCAGGTAAATTCCCAGGAAAGTGGAGGAGTCACAAGCGGTCTCACTTAAAACCCACTTTCCTTAGACTTACACGTCGTTTGACAGAATTTACCTAGACATGTAATCCCTTTTCACAATAACCACCAAAACAGAGTTTTGCCCAACAAATAGCTATTAAATAAATAAAAGGGAGACACCAAAATTTAACGAGGTTCGGCTAATTATGCCTACGTCCTCGGACACTACCAAATTATATTTCACTAAAGAAATATTACAAAAGAGAGAGAAGAGAAAACTTGTCGAATATACAAATTCAGGACAAGTTGGGACGAATTGAAACCTAAGGAATTGGCCTTAATTTATAGCCAAAAACTTAAGCTCAATTCCTATAAATTTCCGATGTGGGATTTGTAAACAAATCTAACAAATTAATTTTTAATTTCAAGCCACCATTTTAGCCATAATTTTTGACAATTTAGGTGGAAATGAGCCACCATTTTTGACAGATAGAAGCTCAACATATTTAGCAAATGGAGGAACCAACTTATGGTCCAAAGAATCCAAAAATTCATGATAGAAGTCTATGAGGAACCAAGACTAATGGTCCAGACAATGATTCAAAAACAAATGGATCAAATAATAGAGATAATGAGATCCTTAACTAGGCATTACCAAACAACTCAGATCGCTCAAGGCTCAAATGACTCACCCATTAATACCACCGGACCTTCTCTAAATAACCAGCCATGCATAAACACCCACCCTCACTATAACCAATCATATTCAATAGTGCCAAACACCACCCAAGCTAGAGGAACTTGATCTCAGGGCCTGATATATTACCCATTTCCCCACATCAACTCACATAGAGCTAATTACAATGGGGAAACCAACAACACACACAACCACTAGTTTGGACAAGCACAAGAAATATACAACAACTAAGTTCCCATAATTGAGCTTAGCCATTTCATGGATCTAATTCAAGAACTTGGATTTATGAAATGTTGCAGGTATTTCTAATTGTATGGAAAACCAAAAGAACATATGATTAACATTGCATTTTCGTATTTGGGAGAAAAGGTTGATGTGTGGTGATACTATCCACTATTTACTGGGTTGATGGACTGAGCCCCGTAGAAATCGAGCTTTCATAGCAGAGTGCATCTTTGTTCCGAATGCTCCTGATCCTAGCAAGCTCTTTAGTATTCGAGAGACAGATCTTTGACACAGTAGTTATGCAATACGGATGCACCATGAAGATCCGTTGACACACTCAGACCTTATCTTTTAGTCCTCAACTATAAATAGGAGTAGATCCTTATAACTAAGGAATATTTTTTCTAATCTCATTAACTCGTTTATTTATAGATAATCTGAGCATTGACTTAGACATCATATTTAATTAGTTATCAATTACACTTATAGATTATTTCACTTTTTATATGAATTAGACCAAAACTAAGAAAAATTATATAATCAAAATTATACAATCTAAACAATCTAAACAAACACTATAATTATTTAATTTATACAAAAAAAATAAATATCATTACTAAAATTAATTAATTTAAATAGTAAAAAAAAGAAAAATTAACCCTAACATAATTATTTAATGCTATCATAAAAAAATATGAACTACCAAATTAATTAAAACCCTAAAAACATAAATTGAACCAAAAACTTTGAAAAAATAATTATCAAATTAAATCTAAACAATTAATTAAATAGAAAATTAATATAAAAATTAACCTAAATAATTAATCCAGCATGGAATTTTAATAAAAAAAATTTCACACAAAAATTTGAAAAATTATCCAACACAGAAGTATAAAATAGAACCCTAAACCCAGAAAAAATTATCCAACACAGAATTTTTATTTAAACACAAACTTTTATAACAAGTAAATCAACACAGAATTTTAATCAAAATTTCTTAATTAGTCCAAAAAACAGAACCCTAAACCTAGAAAAAAAAATCTAAAGGTGTGCTAGTTTAGATTGTAGAATTTTAGTGTTTTTTGTCTTTTTAAAACCAAAAACTATTTTTAATTTTTTTATATTTTAAAAACCTCTTTTATATTTTAAAAACCTATTTTATATTTTTAAAAACTATATCATTAATTATTAAAAATAAAAAAGTTTAAAAAAGACAAACATCAAAAACAGGCTTTTGCAGTAAAACAAAAAGTTTTATTTATAAAATATCTTATATAAAAAAAGATTTATTAATATAAAATGTTTTCTCAAATCCTAAATTCTCAAAATCATATTTTATGAATTTTATATTTAGAGTACAAATAATTTTTATCTAATTAAAAAAATCTAAAGCTTAAGGATATTAACAAGTGCGTTTTAATTTTTTTTTTTAAAAAAACTAAGACCAAAAAATAAAAATTATCCCGAACATAATCTAAATAATTATAGCTTTAATATCAAATTAATTCAAAAAAAAAAAGCAAATCAATAGAAATTAATTCAAAAGGCTAATCAGCAGAAAAACATATTCAACAAATCAACATAAAACAAATTCAGAAAGAAATTTAATTCAAAAAAAATCATAAACAACATATCAGCCCACAACAGAAAAAATCATATAAATAAATAAAAACAAGAAACATAAAATAAAAGGGAAAGAAAACCTGACCTTTCATAACAGAAAATCGAAAACTCGAAGTTGCAACGCTAGAGAAGATGAGCTCACGGGAGAAACTCAAACAAACACTCAAAGCTTATTAGAGAAACTCAACAAACACACACAACAGTAAAAACAAGGCTAAATAATTATAAAGTTCTCGAAATTTTATATATTATATTAGTCAGTCTCTGCATTTTTAATATTTATTTTTTGAGTTTCTATATTTTCAAAAAATAAACTATTTGGTCTTCCTAACAATATTTGTATTCCAAAATCGTTAGTCAATGACTTTGACATCATAAAATGATTTTTTTTGCTATTTCTTTATATATACGTTTATATCTTTCTTTATTATTTATTAGTCCATTTTATTTTTTATTTTTCTTTATATATAGATCGTTTGTAAAATAATAAAAAATATTATTCGTATTATTTGAAATTATTTTTTAATAATTTTTATAAAATTAAAATAAATGATATGTATAGATTATCTTGAAAATAATAAAATATGTTATTTTATTATTTAAAATTATTTTTTAACAATAATTATAAAATAAAAATAAAAAATGTATAAAAAATATAAATAAAACTAAAAATTGAGCATGATTTAATAAATAACAAAGATATATATAAATAAAGAAATGGTAAAAATATTATTTTATAATGATAAAACCATTGATTAATGATTTTGAAATGAATAAAAAGATTACATAGTTTAATTTTTGAAAATACAAGGACTAAGTAATTTAATTTTTAAAAACACAAAAGTTAAATAATTTAGTTAATTTAGTTGTAAATGTATAAATTGACAAGTATAATATATAAAATCTCAAAAACTACATAATTATTTAGCCTAAAAAGTGATCCGTAAGAGCAAAAAAAAAAATAGTATTGAAAATGTTTAAAATGTGAACGAGAGGAAGAAGAGAGGGAGGAGAGAGGTAGGTGAAGAAAACAAGTGAATAGCTTAGGAAAGAAGAAAAGAAGAAAGTTTTTGAACTGATATTTACCCGTGCACACTTAAAGTAGTCAATAAATGCTTAGACTTGTCGTAGATTAACCATTCTCTCCTCAAATGTAGTTCCTAATATCTTATCCAAATAAAATATTATTTCATTTACTAATCGAAGGCCATGTCTCCAGATTGGGGTGACACTTAAAATTCCATCAAAATGAAATACATTTACTAACCAATTAGAAAATCTCAAGATAAAAGCTTAGACTTGCCAATCAATTAGACATTCTTTTAGCAAATGTGACTCTTAATTATAGAAGTCTATGGTATTTGGAAACTTTTCCCCTTTTATTCTGTATATTTCGTGGTGTATATATAGAGTACAAATACAGCTGGTTCTGTTACAAGTGATAAACATAAATATAGATAAATACAACAATAATTGAATTGGTTATCAAACAACCTTATCAGGCCCCCTCAATTCGAGCTTCAAGTGTTGAAGGTCGAATTGTTAATTGATGCATTAAAGCTTGATGTCGCACCTTTGTCAAGGGTTTTGTCAAGATATCTGCCACTTGATCCTTGGAGCATATGTATTGAACACGGACTTCATTCTTTTGAACTTTATCTCTGACGAAATGAAAATCGACTTCTAAATGATTCGATCGTGCATGGAAGACTGGATTGGCTGTCAAGTAATTAGCACCTATATTATCACACCACAAATTAGGTACTCTTGTAGACATGTTACCTATATCTTGTAACAACGATTGAACCCATGTGAGCTCAGTAACTGCAAGTCCTATAGCACGGTATTCGGCCTCTGTAGAAGATTTAGCAACTGTTTGTTGCTTTTTAGAGTTCCAGGACACTAAATTCTTACCCATAAAGATGGCATATCCGGATGTCGATTTTCGATCATCAACACAGCTTGCCCAATCAGCATCAGTGTAGACATTAAAATTCGTATCCAAGGACTTAGAGAAAAACAATCCATAATGCGATGTACCCTTCAGATACCGAAGTATTCGCTTCACAAGTGCCCAATTTTCTATAGTAGGAGCATGCATAAATTGGGAAACTCTATAAACTGAAAAGGAGACTTCTAGTCTAGTTAGACTTAGATATTGCATCCCACCAACTATGCTCCTATAGAGTGTAGGGTCTTCAAATAAATTTCCAAAAGCTGTGGCTTTTTCCTTAGTGCTTACTAGTGTTGTAAGCCCTTTACAACCTGCCATTTTTGCTTTAGAAAGCAAATCATTTATGTATTTTTGTTGAGTTAGCACAAGTCCATTTGGTAACCAGTGTGCTTCCATTCCAAGGAAGTAATCAAGGCGTCCCAAGTCTTTAAGTACAAAATCATTCTGCAAAGACGTAATGATATGTTGAATGAAGTCAGCATTAGATCCTGTCATGATAATATCATCAACATAGACAAGCACATAAACAACAATATTGTCCTTAATCAGTGAAAACAAAGATAAATCAGCAGCAGACATCCGAAAATCAAGAGAGATTAAAGCAGTAAAAAGTTTCTTGTACCATTGTCTAGGTGCTTGAAGCAAACCATAAAGAGAGCGACGTAATCGACAAACATAATCTGGTTTGTTTTCATCATGAAAACCCAGAGGTTGTTCCATAAACACGGCAATGTCAAGATCTCCATGTAAAAATGCATTAGAAACATCAAGTTGTTTCACAACCCATCCTCTAGAAATAGCAATTGATAAAATAATTCGAACAGTAGTCGGCTTAATAACTGGAGAGAAAGTATCAACAAAATTAATACCGGGGCATTGATGAAACCCCTTTGCGACAAGTCTTGCCTTGTAGCGATCGACTGATCCGTCCGCCTTCTGTTTAATTCGAAAGACCCATTTACACCCCACTATATTTTGAGCTTGATTTCGAGGTACAATATCCCAAGTTCTGGTCTGTATAAGAGCGTTCAATTCATTTATCATTGCCTCCCTCCAGTGTAATTGTTTAACAGCCTGTGAATAACATGTAGGAACAAGTGATTGAATATTTGCATTATGAGATTGAGGAGACCACGGCTGTCTTGGTTTCAGAGATCCAGTCTATTGCCTGGTTATCATCGGATGAACTTTTGGTGGTGCAACAAGTACAACCGAAAGATTCTAATCTGCAACAGATTGCGTTGATGGAGAAACTGGAGTGCTGTCGAGCTGCGTTGCTAAGGGAATGGGATTTAATGAAACAGTGCACTCAATAGGTGAACCAGATTGGTTTGAACCTCCAAGTTGAGCCGAATCCATTGAAGGTGATTCAGACTGAATTGCTAAAGGGGAAAAGGATTCGGTCAGACCTGCTGGTTTGATTTGTTGTAACACCAGGCTGCCGTTTTGCCTTTGTAAATCTGCTGCAGTATTGTGTTTTGGAGCAGCTCCCAAAATTCCATTTGACTGTGTCATAATCGAAACAGGAGGCAATGGAATATATGTTGGTGGAGCAGTAATCTTGGTGCTAATATCATTTGGTCTCTGAAATGGAAATTCTTGTTCATAAAACAAGACATGCCGTGAGATAAATTTCCTTCGAGAAGATAAATCAAGACAAATGTAACCCTTGTGAACCTTACTATACCCAAGAAAAACACACCGACTGGATTTTGGGGCTAATTTATGTGAAGTGTAAGGTTTCAACCATGGATAACAGAGAGAACCAAAAACCCGCAGCTCATTATAATTTGGTTTAGTTTTGAAAAGAAGCTCAAAGGGAGTGGTTGTAATGTTATGTGTGGATGGTAATCTGTTCATTGTGTAAACTGTTGTGTCAAAGGCATACGTCCAATAAGAATAGGGTACAGAAGCATTATGTAAAAGAGATCTCCCAAGCTCCACTATATGCCTATGTTTACGTTCTGCACAGCCATTTTGCTCTGGCATATGTGGACAAGATACCCTATGTGTAATCCCATTGTCTCTCAAATATGGTTGTAAACGTTGAAACTCACCACCCCAATCTGATTGAAAACTCTTAATTGGTAACCCAAAATATTTCTCAACTAAGGTTCTGAATTGCACAAAAACATTAAAGACATCAGACTTGTGTTTCACAAAATACACCCACGAGTACTTGCTAAAGTGATCATAAAATAACACATTATAGTGATATCCATCGATTGACACAACAGGCGAAGGCCCCCAAACATCAGAACAAACCAACTCCAAAGGTTTAGAAACATGAGTAATTGAATCAACAAATGGTAATTTGTGAGACTTGCTCACATTACAGGCATGAAAATAATGAAAAGAATGCTTAGAGTCAACAGAAATTTTATTTGTTCGTAGAACATTCTGAACAATCCTAATATTAGCATGGCCTAAACGCTCATGCCAGAGAGACACAGTTGCTGGAAACGCCCAAGGTGAAAAGGAGCAAACTGACTGCATGGGAAAGAGATATAGCCCGTCCTTACTCTGGCCTTGGTAAAGTACATGTCTCGTGGGGATATCCTTCACAAAATAATGATCAAGGAAAAATTCAATCGATGTGTTATTTTGTGTAGTAAAGGCAGAGACTGAAAGTAAATTATTAGTAATGGCAGGAGAATAAAGCACATTATCAAATGTATAAGAACGGCCATTAACATATGAATTTGAGGAACCACGAGAGAGAATGGGAAGGATTTTACCATCAGCAATTGTTAGAGCATTGTTTTCTGTCACAAGAACATGATGTGCAAGATTTTTCGGATCAGCCACCAAATGATAATTAGCACCCGAATCTACTGTCCATGCCTTTGACGTTGGTTCTGCTTCTGTTTTAACAACATGTGCCTGAGGAATAGCTCTTGGAGATGGAAACTGGCGTGAGACATGACCAGCGCCATTACAGTTGTAACAAGTCAGAACTCCAAAATTATTGTTTCGATTCCTAGAAGAGGCAGAATAAGAATATTGTCCACGTCCAGAACCAAACTGTTGTCCTCGGCCGCGATTCCCACGTCCTCGATTTCTTCCATCTCCTCCACGTCCAGATTGGCCATAAAATGCAGTTGGTGGAACTGCAGAAGCGACAGCAAGATTATCTAGACACAACTGTGTCTCTTCACTTAATAACAAAGCATAGATTTCATCAAACGACATTGGTGTATGTCTAGCTTTAATGGATCGGTTGAAGGGTCGATACTCCGAACCCAGACCAGTAAGAACATTGCATACCAAATTCTCGTCAGAGATAGGATGCCTAAATGCCTCTAATTGATCCGAAATGGATTGTGCTTTCTTCATGTAATCATCAAAACTGTCAGTACCCTTACTCAGATGTTTTAACTCTTTCCGTAACTGTTGAATTTTGGCCCTTGCTCCTTTGGAGTAAATTGTATAGAGTTTATCCCAGGGTTCCTTCGCACTAGAGCAGCGAATAATCTGAGTCAAAATAGTTTCGGATACTGAGCTGTTGATCCAGCTTTTCACGATCTGGTCTCTAGAAAACCAGTCGGAGTAATCAGGATTGATCTCACCTCTTGCTAAGTTTTTGGATGGCGCAGGTACAGAACCATCGGCATGAGATGCTAGTTTGTAACCATGGAGAAGTGGCATAATTTGGGCTTCCCCAAGCAAGTAGTTCGAAGAGGTGAGTTTTACAGTAATGAACTGAGAGATATTCGGTATCTGAATTGAGGGTGTTATGGGAGATGTGGGAACTGCAACAGATAAAGATCCAGAGGTAGAGGACTTTGGAGATGCAGGAGATTTAGGAGAAAGGTCTGCCATTAGATCGAAACAAGAAGGAAACGAAGAACAAGATGAGAAGAATCACTTTAGCACAGAGGCTCTGATACCATATAGAATTCTATGGTATTTGGAAACTTTTCCCCTTTTTATTCTGTATATTTCGTGGTGTATATATAGAGTACAAATACAGTTGGTTATGTTACAAGTGATAAACATAAATATAGATAAATACAACAATAACTGAATTGGTTATCAAACAACCTTATCATTAATATCTCGTCCAAATTAAATAATATTGCATTTACCAATCAAAGGATGCTTCTTTTGGTAGGTGTAGCGTGTAGCGCTTAACATTTAGCCGAAATAAAATAGATTTACTGGCCAATTAGAAAATATCACGGCAAAGCTCAAACTTACAGATCGATTAGCCATTCTTTCGGAAAATATATCTCCTAATATCTTATACAAAATAAAATATTTTCATTTACCGACCGAAAGAAGCTTCTCTCTATAGGCGTGGTGTTTAAAATTCTGCCAAAATAAAAATTATTTCATTTACTGACCAATTGGAAAATCTTGCAGTAAAGGCTTAGACTTGCTTATCGATTGTCCATTCTCTTAGCAAATGTAACTCGTAATATTTCGCCTAAATTAAAATATTATTTAATTTACCGACAAAGTGATGCTTCTCTTGATAGCTGTGACACTTAAAATCCAGTTGAAATGAAATATTATTTCATATACTGGCAAATGTTGATTGTGGTCGGTAACTTCGGCTCTCTAACTCCCGGGCATCAAACTGGGCCACCTAATGCACTCCATACTAAGCAATTCATTAGCATTTTCCAAACAATATTCTTATGTGTCAGTACCTGAATGCAGCAAAATAGTGGCATTGGCGCTACGACTACTGACCATGTCTTTGGATAAACTTGGTTGGTAACTATTGGCACTATATGTTTGCGTCATATTTGCTGATTATTTTTTTTTTGTCTTTGGTTAATAATCTATTTCTGAATTATTTAAAATTTATTTTCCTTTATTTTTTAAAATTTCTATTGGTAAGCTATCAGTAATTGAAAATATAATTTTGCCCCTCGTTAAATTCAGCTAGTTATACGCGTATTTCTTATAATGTTAGTGTCATATTTGGCCTAAAATATTTAACGTTGGGTCCCATACAATGCCAACTCAGCATTTCCATCGTTCTACTCTGGCCATTCAAGAAAATTCTAAAATCCAACTTGATATTTTGAGAAATAATTTAGGCTCTTATTTGACTTTCTGCATGCCGCCTCATGTTCATCCCTTCTGCACTCGCTTAGCCTTCACACGGGTCTTTCTACCTCCCTCTTTTCAGCTTCTGATTTAACCAACCAAAAAAGTGCTCACAGTGATTCAGCCAACCAAAGGGGATCCTGCGGACCACTGAAACGTGGAAATTCAAGTTTATTGAATTTCTGGAACAATAATTACCACTTGAATTATATGATCATGTTGAACTTTCAATTCCCTTTCCATGATGACTCTGAATTATTACTGTCTTCGCTTGGCTGAGGTCCCTTGCTGGAATTAGCAACATCACACGTAGGAGCTCCTATAACTCATCTTCCTTGCTTGTTTTGCTGCCTGTTCTTCAAGGCGCAAGTGCAGAATATTATCAAGCTGCTGTTGAATCTCGCCCATAACATTGGGCTCTGATACCATATTGATATAATTCCCACTCGATGATTAAGTTTTGGGTCTATGAACTAAGGATTCAGAATTTAAATTAAAGGGATGAGCCGTCCTCTTTTTGACCAATGCTAGTAATTAAATCGGGCTCGTTGGAAAGAACCTGCAATCTTTTAAGTTCTCAGAAAAAAAAAATGGGAAATTTCTCATGTCCATTAATTAGCCAATAATACAAATGTCAGTATCAACTACCTCTAAAACAGGAACCCAAACATAACGAAACTATGAACGCCCTCCTAGAATTAAGGATATATGGAAATGCTAAAAATAAAAGTTAATATACAACAAAACATGACCACTAAATATGGCATCACTACTACAAAACCTCCTTGAATTGTTCAACTGATGCAGCATCTTTGGAGCTGTTGCTGAGTTCCCTTTTCTTCTTCCAAGAGTAAATGTCTAGCACACTTGCAAGGGTTGCGAACGTTATCATTCTTTGAGGAGTAAGTCAGCAATATGTGAGAATGTATATGCATCCGGTGACCAATTACTTGTCTAATTGCTTTAATCTTATCAATAAGGTCAATTACTTTTTCTCTCTCATTATTTTGTAAGAAATCTCACATGAGGTATCAAATGTGAACTTGTCTGAAACACAACTTTTCTCTTCCATTTCCAAAAATATATCATTCACCTTTTCTAGCAATCCCCCCTTTATGAAGTCCATGCATCATGCCACTGTATGCCACATCTGTTGGCCTTAAGCCTTCATTAGACAATGTATGGAAAAGGTCCCAAGCAATTTCAAGCTTTCCTGTTTTACACAAGCCATCAATGAAGCAATTGAAGATTTCAATACTTAATTCAAACTTGCAATTTTCTAAACTATGAAAAACATCCATTGCCTCTGAAACACAATCATTCTTACAAAGGCCATCTAGATAAATATGATATGCAATAGAATCTGGGGTAATGCCTTGAAACTGCATTTCGCCAAATAGCTTTTGTGCATCTTGAACTTTACCTGCCTGAAAAAGACCACTCAACAAGGCGGTATAGGTAATAAGAGTTGGTTGAATTCCTTTACCCAACATTTCCCTGAATAGTGTCATAGCTTCATCTACCTTTTGATTCTTGCAATACCCATTCATCAGTATATTGTAGCTCACTAAATCATGTTGACACCCCTTAGTCTTCGTAGAAACAAAAAGTTCCATCCCCTTGTCAGTCATGCCTGCAAAACAATAGCCACCAATCAACGTGTTATAATTAAAAGTATTAGGTTTGCACCTCTATGAACCATGAGTCCAAATAATGTATTGGCCTCTTATTTTTCCCTCTTGACAAAGTGCACATTCAGCACATTGAATGTTACCACATCAGGTGTTCAGCACATTGGATGTTACCACATCAGGTGGCACTCCTTGATATAATATCTCGATAAATAAACATTTAACTTCTTCCCACTGACCCATAGAACAAAGACCTTATAACAGCGAGCTATATACAACCACATCTAGAAAAATCCCCAAATCCTTCGTTTGCACAAAAAGCTCTTTTGCCTTTTCTACCAAACCAGCATTACTGAGACGATCGATAATACTGCCATAAAAAAATTCATTAGGCTAAATTTTGATGCCAAATTCACCAATCCCGTTAATCATATCCTCGAGCATATGAAAAGAACACCTATATTCCCTGTTCGACACAACCCCCTTAATCAAAGTACTCAATGTAACCGCATTGGTCCAGCAACCAAATGCACCCATTTTCTTGAAAAGCCTAACTGCCTCGGCAATTTTATTCTCCAAACATAAACCCCTAACTAAACAATTAAAATTCACAATATTTGGCCAATAAGCCCTTCTCATAATCACTCCCAAAATCATAAATCCATCACAAATACACTTCTCGAATTGCAAAAGGAGTTAGTCAAAATGTTAAATGTAATAAATCTGGCAACTAAAAACCAATTGAATTCACTATTCTAAACAGTGAAATAACATTAGAATAACAAAAAAAATTGAAAGAGGAAATCGGAGGAGTGGGTTGCATCTGAGTCATGTGATCAAAGAAGTGAAGAGCTTCGTGAAGAGTAATATTACCTGATTTGCAGTTTATGTTTAAGAATTGCTCAAGTCGTGTCTTGCATTGAGAATTGGGAGCAGAGGATTTTGGCAAAATTGTGGAATCGGGACTTTGTTGAATTGAGTTTGTGGGTAAGGTTTTGGGTTTAGAAGTTGAATGTGAATAAGGGTTCGTGAAAAGAGATGAGAAGTTGCCATTAAAAGCAGTTGTTGAAGAAAAAAACAATGTGGTTTTGATTTTGGAGAGCATTTTAATCTAAAGTTATTGTTTTTCTGATGTTTTCTCAAACGCTGAGAGTGAAATTTGCGTGGTTTGAGATGTCATTAATGCCTATGTTTTTACTTTACTGATAATGGCCGTTTGTGTTTGCTAGTGTCTTATTCTTTTTTTTTTCTTTTAATTTTTTATACTATTATTATTTAAATTATTGTTAAAAATATTATGTAAATTTATTAAAATCATTTTTGTTATAATTAGTAGTTAACTTAATTTTTAAAATAATATTACGCATAGTAGTTCTTTATTTTCTTAATATTCAAAAAAGAAAAAAATATTAAAATAAGTTGGATATTTAAGTTTTTATCTTCCTTTTTTGTAATTGTACAATAAATTGAAATTTTATAATTTTGATGTAAAAAAAAATTCAATTTTTTTTATTGGTATCAAAAGATTTTTAAATAATTTAATTTTAGTTATAATGTAATTTTGGAGTTCTTCATATTGGATAAAGGCTAAATTTCATTCACTTTAATTGAAGAAATAGACTAATATGGATTAAAGGAGATGAAGAATTCAAAAAATTATTATTATTAGAGAAAAAGCGAATTAATATGGGTGAAAAATGTGGGAAAATTTAAAAACTTGATTAATATAAGTGGAAAAGAAGAAAAAATTTAAAATTAATTAATATAAGTGGAAAAAAAGTTGGAGGAAAAATAATTTTGAGTTGAAAAGTTAATGCATTAAACCCACGTAAAAAAAATTAATTTTATTGAGCTTGTAAGCATTAATATTTTACTATTTCAATAACAAAACTAAAACAGTGTTTGAGACAGTTTTTATTTTTTATTTTTTAGTTTTAGCTTTTTTTGAAAAAAATAAATTAAAATATGTTCCGTAATATGACTCAGTTTTAAATTTTTTTTATTAAATAAAAATTATTTTTACACTAAATATGAATATCGTAATATATTATTTTGAGAATTTTGATTTTAAAAATGCATTTTATATCAATATTTTTCTCTTTTCATCACAATTAATATAATTTTTAATTTTTAATTTTTTTATTCTACATATATTTTTTTTGCCTTTTTTTACAAATCCAATCATAAAGGTGTAATCGACATTTGTTTTTTAATAATTTTATTATATTTTAAATGTTATCTATTATATCTAATTAATATTATGATGTATATTGGAATAAATTAATATATTTGGTTTTATAATAGGTGAATAAAAAGGGCAAACAAATTTATAAAAGAAAGTTATTAGAAGCATGAGAAACTATATATCATATATGGTGGTATAACTCTTTAAAAAATAATAATAATGCATTTATAGTCCCTAAACTTAGTGGTATTTATCACTTTGCCCCCTCAACATTTAATATTACCATATAGCCCCATTCAACTTAATTTTTTACTTAATCAACATGCTCTTATTTTAACATACCCAAAAAATTTAAGGTGCATGATTTTCAAACACGCCTACATTACATATATGTAGACCCATATAAAATAAAAACTTGATATGTGTCCATTGTTATTTAATTTTTTATTTATAAATTTATAAAAAATTTGTAGTGCCAATTTTTAATTAATTTTTTTTAAAAAAAAATTTAGTTAAAAAGGAGTTTAATAATATGAAGAATAATTAAAAAAAAGAAAAGAAAGAAAAACTCATAGCTAGGGTCTTCTAGATATAAACTTGATCTTTACCCATATTTAGGTTAATCTTGATCTTTTATCCAAATCACCTAAACCAATCACCTACATCGTAAATAGTCTATCCATTCCATTAATCATGATGAATATAAAAAGTTTTTGATCATTATCCATCAGACCTCCTACTAATATGGAGTTTCCTAGAAAATTTTTCCTAAAAAGTCCAAAAGAAATTTAAGAGTTTGCAAGAACTCATTTGTTTGTCTATCTGTCACAATTTCATAATTATTTTTATGTGGACCCAGAATATAACTTGTTATATCCAAAATACCCACGGTTCTTAGTTTATCATCTATCTTCACAAAATCCATAGATTCCAATAGAGCTATGGTTCTTATGGTGTCTTTCTACACTCTATAATCATGCTTTGGAAATTCGTGTTATGAAGATAATAAATATTTTACAAATTGAAGAAAATTATGGATCTCTTTCATGAAAATTTTTGAGTTGGTACAACTCAATCTATTGATGGAAGAAAGAGCTATTGTAAATAGCTCAAAGAGATAATCTCTGGAAGAAGGCTGACTTAGAGATTTAAGCTTTTTATTTCATATTCATTTTTCACATGTCTTATTCTTAGTATTCTAATAATGGAGTTCTTTAGTCTATGAATTCAGTCTATCATTAAAACTCATTATCTAATCAAATATGCAAAATTGAAAAGATGAAAATGGAATTAAAAATTCCACCCCTGTGAACTAGATAATTGTTCTTTGAAAACTAGAAAATCATTAATCTATACATCAATGGTTCCTGACAAAAATTGGTCCGCTAGTGCTCAAAGTTTTGAAGAATCCACTATAAACTTACATTTTCAACTTACTAGTAACTACTTTCATAATTATGATGATTACGGAGGCCCATTTAGTAAAAATGATCCATTCAGTCAGATAGAAGTTGAAACCAAATCAACAACCTCATCACAAGTAGATAAGGACATTCCTTCCACATCACAAAGAGATATCTCTAAAGTTTTAACATCACTTGAGTCAGAAAAGGTTAAGTTTTGAAAAAGAAAATGAATTATTTACCATGATTGATAATTTTCTGGTCTGCTCTAATTATGACTCAAACAACTCAGATTATCAAAATATGAATTTGTCTCCATCTCATTCACCAACCCATTGAGAAGTGTTTGATAGCTAGCATGCACCAATTAGCTTGTATCAATTGTAATCTTATTTTAAGAGATGCATAAAGTCATTGCTTACAACTTCATTATTGTGTTTCCTTTCTGAGTGCTTTACTTTAGTGAGTGTTGTATGAAGTTATCGCTTACTACTTCATTATTGTATTCTATCTCCTCTGTATCTATATAAATAGATAACTTATAAATGAAGGAGATCAAGGTCCTTCTTTCATGTCTTTAAGATTTTTTTATATATTCTTGAGAAATAAGAAGAAGAAGAAGCAGAGATTACAAGAGGGTGGAGAAATTTATAATTATTATTTTAGTTCTCACATGTTTAATTAATTTTTAATATGGGCTAGAGAAATTTAGATGAAAAAATAATTAAATTTAACAAATAATTTAATAAAATATTATAAATAAATTTTAATATATTTAATTCTTAATATATAATATAAAAATAATTTTAGAATTTAAGAAAATAATTGACTAAATAGCAACAAAAATTTTAAAAGTAATAATTTAACAAATTGAAGGGCATTTTGATATTTTATAAAGCATATGAGCTATTTTAGTTACATTCACATTCTGTCAACGTGTGAAATATAAATATTATATCACATCAGCATAAAAGGGACAGATAAATAAGAGAATTGAAGAGTATAGTAGACAAAGTAATAAAAACGTTCAAATTTAAGAGACTATAGATGTATTAAGCCTTTAAATTATATATAATGATATTATGGTTATGAGAATTAATTCTTATCCTTCAATTAGAAACACTTTAATTAGTAAAAATAAAGAAAATAATAAAAAAAATGATATTTCTGATACAGAATGTGAAAACACACATAAAAATAAAGCAATCAAAGATTTAACCTTAGAAAGATAAATAAAAAATAAAAAATAACTAAACATCAAATTAATTTTTCATAAACATTATAAAAATAAAAATAATTTGTAAAATAGATTGAGTGAAATTATAAAAATAAAAAAAATTAAATATTATCATATAAGCAATATTTTCATTAAGAAAAATAAAATGGAAAGAAATTAAATTTCCTTGAATGAGTTCTCACCAACTAATTAATTTGATAATATAATTGACGTTAAATACAAAGTTGCCATAATTAATTCCAAAATTTTTCATATGAGTTATGCAATATTCACCAAGAAGAAAAACATGGAAATTAAAATTTGAAGACCAATCTTTGAGTTTTTGCCTTCATACTCTTCATTGTGGCCTTTTTTTTGTAGACCAAACTAATTTTCCTTCTCCAATTGTAACCCACTATTCAATCTGCACTTCAACAGACCTGTTGCCATATGTGATTGTTGAATACATATTTAGGAACTAGCTGCCATAGAAATAACCTGCCTTTTGTGGTGAGAATATTCTTAATGTTGTCCATATGATGAAATTCTGTTTAGGGATACACCTCAATCTCTAAATAAATTTTCGCCAAGGTACTGGCTGGTTTTTCTGTATGATTGACTCCCAAATGCCTTTAATATTATGAATGTACTTGATTTTGTTAATTAGATTCCACAAGATACTATCTTCCCTGCCAAGGTGGATTGTATAGCTCTTTACTTCATTTCATACCCATTCTATCTCTTCTTTTGAAGGGTCTATTAGTATCCAGTTCCCATCCCTCCAATAGTCCCTGACCTAAACTTTTTTGGAGGCATCTGTATTTGCAAGATTGATGTTATCAATTAAGCTAAAGAATCTATTCAACCATGGATCAAACCTAAAAGATCTCTTGAACTGATCCCTCAGCTTGACCAAGTGTCTCCATGCCTAGCTCACGTCTTGTGGTTTCATAATCTCCTAGTAGCTCATATCTTTTAATTTGTTCCTTGTCACCCAAGTGGCCCACAAAGTTTACTTCCTATATAGAAAAGAGGGAATCACAACATATACTATATTTTAAGTTTTATTTTCAATTTTACTACCCTTGCCTTTTCTTTTCACTTCTAGCATTTCATTTTTTTCAATTTTAATCTTTTTTATAGTCTTTTTACAAAAATACGGTCTTTCTATTTTTTTTCTTCCTCTTCATCCACTTAGGTTGTCATTATCATTGCATTTGATTAATTAAATGTATAAAATAATTTTAATATAAGGTATCAGAAACAAATATATATAAATTCTTGGATTTGCCACTCTATTATTATATTGTTTAATGCACCTTTTAATCTTTTTTCTATAACTATTGGAAGGCTTCTTTGTGACACTGCTTTGATTTAATTATTTTTATTTTATTATATAAAACTTTTCAAGAGCATTCATTTAAAAGCCTTTTCATCATCTTCTTCTCTAGAAGATCTTGAAAAAACATCCATGGCTGCATTATATTTTTTTTTTCATTTTATTCTACTTTTATTTATGAAGTATTTGGAAACAATTTTGCAAATAATTGTAATTGTAATAATTTTTAATTTTTAATATTTGATTGTTTGATTGTAAATTTTTTTTATTTGTTTTTTTAATTTAAACGTAATAATTGAGATTTTTTTTAATCAAAATGCATATCATATGTTCGATAAAATACTTCACATTAATAATTTTTATAATTTTTCATCATTTGTCGGTATATGTTAATATATGTCGGTATATATTATATATATTTCAACAATATATATTGGTATATTTTGATATATTTTAATATATATTATATATATTTTAACAGTAAATATTGGTATATATTGATATATAATGATATTTAATGGTATATATTGATATATGTTACATAAATTTTAACAGTAAATATTAGTATATATTGATATATGTCGGTATATGTCGATATATATTATATATAAAATTATATTTTTATAATTTTCAATTAAAAAATTTAAATGATTTTTATACTATATGTTAAAATTATTTTAAAAAATATAAATCAAATAAATTAAATTGATATAAATAAAAATTTATATTTTATTTTTAAAATAAGAGTACATGTGAAATGGGTATTTACTACATATAAATAGAAACTTAATATAAATATTTTTAATTTAATGCTTTAAAATTTTCATTTTTGAAATTAAAAGTTGAAAAAAAAAAAACAAATGGCCACTAGTTGTGTTTTGTAAACAAACAGTGGCCAAAAGTCCAAAACCTTTATGAATAAGGAGGACACATGTTGACATTTTTTTAAAAACAATAGATATATATCATTATGGTTATAATATACCTATAAATGTTAATACATAATAGTTGCATATTGATATTCTTTCTCCACGATAATAGTTGTATATAGTTAATAGTTATATGTAGTTATATAATACATATATCTTCATATATTAAGATATTACGCCTGCATATTGACCTTTTTTTAAAGATAATATATATATATAGATATATATGTAGTTATAGTGATAATATACTTATAAATACTAATATATAATAGTTGCATACTGATATTCTTTCTCCAAAATAATAGGTATATATAGTTATATGTTATATATACCTTCATTTACTAAGATATTATAACTGCATATTGATATTTTTTAAAGACAATATATATATAGTTATAGTTATAATATACCTACAAATACTGATATATAATAACTACATACTGATATTTGTTTTCAAGATAATAGGTAAATATAGGTATATGCTACATATACTTTAATACTATGATATTATAGCTGCATATTGACATTTTTTAAAGACAATAGATGCATATAATTATAGTTAGTATATACCTAAATATAATAATATATAACACCTGCATACTAATATTTTTTCTCCATAGCAATAAGTATATATATGTATATACTAAATATACCTTCATTTACTAAGATATTACAATTGCATTAAGCCATTGATTATTTTTTGAAAGACAATAGATATATATATATATATAATTATAGTTATCATATACCTACAAATACTAAAATATAAAAGCTACATATTGTAATATCCCAAAATTATTTTTGAAAAATTAAATTAAATTAAATAAATTATAATTTAATTGGATCGATTAAATAAATGGTTTTAAATAAAAATGAAGGGTTTTTTAATAAAAAAAAGTAAAATATATATGTGATATATATACAAAATATATACAACATATAAAAATCAACAAAAAAGTCAATACTTTTTAAAAGAAAAGTCAAAAGTCAAAGTAAAAGGAGTATTTTGGTAATTAAATCTTAAAAATTTAAAATTATTAAATTAATTCAAAAATAAATAATTTTTGAGTGAAAAATAGATTTTTGAACTTTTAATTTATTAAAAAATAATTAAATAATTAATTATTAAAATATTTAATTATATATATGGTTTAAAATAAAAAATAAAAGGAAAGAGAAAATTAAAATGTTTTTTTTCATCTTCTTCTTCTCCATCAAGGGCCGAACCTCCATGTGTGTAGAGCTCAAAGTTTTTCTTAACCTCCATGTGTGTAGAGCTCAAAGTTTTTCTTCTTACAAGCTCAAGTAATTGAAGGATTTAACAAGTTTAAAGTAGATTTTTGGTGATTCTACCAAATTTGGTAAGTTTTCAACTCCTTTTTTTGAATTCCATGAAAATTGTGAATATGTGAGTTTTGGGTTCTTGAAGTACTGTGATTTAATTATTGAAATTGGTGTGTATGATGTTATTTTAAGTGATTAACAATGATTTTAAGATTGGATTGAAGAATTGGTTGAGTTTGATTAAATATTGGTGAAGAGAGAGAATTTAGGGTTATGTAATTTTTAAAGTTTTGAAATCATAGTTTTTAATTGTGAAAATTAATTCCAAATGAGTTGTTTTGATGCATAAACAAGTATTTTAAAGTCAAATATTGAATTTGGTTGAGTTTGATTGGAGTTTGAGAATGGAAGTGTAATTTAGGATTTTGAAAAAGTGATTTTTCCAAAGTTGTTGAATTGTTTGATTTTATTGGTTTAAACATGTTGTTTAGTGTTAAAAGTGATGAATATAAGCTTGAAATAATAAATGGATTAAGTTGGAATGGAAAACCTTCAATGGGGGAAGGTTATGCCATTTTAGGGTTTTGGCCCTAAGTGAGTGTTTTTGTAATATAATTGATTTAAATGTGTTAAAATATATTTTTAATAATATAAATAAACTTAAAATACTAAATTGAATGGTCTAGTATGGAATTCCAAGGTTAAAGTGAGGTTAACCTTAACTTTGAGATTTTTGCTTGGATGATGTTTAATTATGGATTAAGATTGGAAGTGCCTTAGAATGTGATACTAAATGATTATTTATTATCACATTTTGTTTAGGCATTAAGGAGAGTTGATTTGCCCATCCAAGTGTTGAAGGGCAAGTAGAAAGAGAAGAATTGAAGGGTGTTTGAGCTTGTTCTTGGTTGCTCTTAGAGGTAAGTACAAACTTTGGATGACTTGATTATATTTGCATTACATTGGGCTTAACACATTTTGGATTGAAAATTGTGTTAAGCTACTTGATACATGGAACATGTATGAATAATGTGTTATGACATGTGTAATGTCATATATGTATTAAATGCATTGTGAAAAGCCATTGTTAATGGCTAAATTGTGTAAAATGTGAAATATGTGTATTATGTAAAAATATTCCAAAGTGTTTGGGTAATGCTATTTATTGTGTACGCATTTAGGGAATTGTTAAAAAACCATTGGTAATGGCTAAAATGCATCAAATGTTAATCATATGTGAATTATGTAAAATTACCCAAAATATTTGGGTGATGTTTTTTAAGGTAAAATGTGATGCAATGTGATGATATGATGAAATGTGATGAGTTGATATTAATGCAAATAAGAAAAGTGAGAAAAAAAGATAAGAAAAAGATATGAAATGAGAAAAGTGAGAAAAAGATAAGAAAATGATATGAAATGCGAAAATTGAGAAAAGAGGCAATGTGCCTAGCTTGATTATGAGAAAATGAGAAAGACATTGATAATGAGAAATGTGAATTAATTGTGTCTAGTATGTTATTCAATTTTCAAAGTTCCGTGTTTGGCGGCATGCCTATAAGGTTATTTTTATTATTTGCCTTCGGGCTAGATGCTGGGTATCACTATGATTTGCTTTTCGGCTAGACGTTGGGTGTCACTTGCCTTCGGGCTAGACACTGGGTATCAATATGGACCAAAATAGTAACTCTAAATTTTGAATAGCATATTATATCATTTGGGCCCATGCTTATATTTGCTTATATGTGAATTATGAAATAATCGAAAGATATGTTATAATGAAATGATATGAGATATGATATCCATATGCATTGTGCATTTGAGCTTTATTTCGATCAAAGTTTGTACTGCTAGGCTTTTGGCTTAGCGCTATTGAAATTTATCACGCAGGTGACAAGGTAGATCTGGCTGAGCCGAAGAGTTCTTCTAGAACAAGTCGGGTCTAGTCGTGAAGTTTTGCTTGTAGAGTTGATATCAAGATAAGAAATACTGTCAGCAGCTCTTATATATTTTTATATTATTTTATATTTGGAGATTATATATATTATATTATGTATATTATAACATGTGTTTTTATGAATATGTATCATAAATTATAAAGAATGTTTTAGATAAAGTTTGAGATATGTTTTATACATATATGTATAAATGTTTTGAGAAATTGTGCAATGATTGAGGAGTATTGAGTGAAATGATGATTGGGTAATATTTGAGAGTGTTATCTTGTACAGGTTATGTTGTTTGTTGAATTTGAGAATGTCCAAATTATAGATAAAATTCTGGTAAATTTTTTTAAGAAAAATGCTTATTTTAACACCTATGATTTATAATAGTATTTTATTTGTTATTAAATAAATCAGTCTGTGATATTTTTGTACTGTATATGCATATTTTACATATACTGGTGTATGTATTATACGTATATAAGATATAATGATGTTACATTTATTTTGGTATCAGAGCTTATGTTTGAGGTTCTCAACCTAGGTGGGCTGTTAAAGAGAGAAAATGGAGATTTTAAATATGGTTTTTAATTATGATACATGCATTGACATTGACAGTTTCTGATATCTGATGTGATAATTTCAGCTGCGTTTGCAGATATAGATAGTTATGACGTCTCGGATGCATCAGTCTGTAGATGGTAGTGTAAAGAGTGTGGCTTCTGATGAGGGTAGAGTTGGAGCTAGAGCTGAGATCACTGGAGAGGCTCCTGGTCCTGTGCGAGAGAGACCAGCAGCTGATGATATTTCACCGGACTGGGTAAGACATATGGTGGAGCTCTTGAGACAGGCTCACAGCCGCAGCCACAGTCGCAGTCGCAGCTGTAGTTACTGATAAGGAAGTATGATAAGCTGAGGAAGTTTGGAGCTAAAGACTTTGTTGGTATTACAGACCCTGCTGTAGCAAAGCAGTGGCTAGACAAGGTCCAGAGAGTGTTCATCCAGCTGCAGGCTACTCCGGAAGAGAAGTTTGATTATGTCATATCTCTTCTGCAGAGGGATGCATATGAGTGGTGGAAGACGGTTCCACACGCCTTAGATTATCCACCATTCCTGACTTATGATGATTTTCTGCTGGAATTCTAGCAGAAGTATACTCCGAGGGTGTATAAGGATGCGGAGAAGATGGAGTTCCTAAGTTTGAGGCAGGACACCAGGATAGTGATAGAGTATGAGATAGAGTTTATCCGACTATGCAATTATATTAGAGGGATCATTTTCGATGAGATTGACTGGTGCCGGAGGTTTAAGAAGGGGTTGAGATCCTCTATTATGTGTATTATAGCAGGCTCTCGGTATCAAGATTTTTCTCAATTGGTTACAGCTGCCAGGAGTATAGAGAGAGCACAAAGTATTGCAGCAGTTGCTAGGATTGAGGAGACCAGAGCTAGGAGACCTCAAAGTGAGGCAGGGTCTTCGTCAGTGAAGAGAGAATGAGGGAGATATTTTTAAAGGTTCAGTAGGAGCCAGAGGCAGTCTGGCAGGTCAACACAACAACAGAGATAGAGACCTGCAGTTTTAGTAGCTAATGCTTCGACCCATCTGGCTTAGAGGCCTGCTCCACCTGTCTGTGTTCATTATGGTAAGATTCATGGAGGTATCTGCTAGAGGAGAGGTGCATCAGTAGTGTGTTTCAGATGTGGGTTGCTAGACCATTTTATCAAAGATTATCTAAAGCCACCAGAGGATAGACAGATAAATATTGTAGCTTCTCAACCCAGTATCAGAGGGGGTCATGGTGGCAGAGGTTTTGGTAGAGGCGGTCAATTTGGGACTGGTTAGAGAGGCTATTCTACAGCTGGGGGTAGACTAGATGAGACAAGGCCATCACAGCGGGTCTATGTGATGCAGAGGCAGTGGATGCTTTAGCTGTTATTGCTAGTACTTTTTCTTTATTCGATACTTCAGTTCTTGTATTGATAGATCCTGGGTCGACTCATTCATACATCAGTGTATCCATCTTGCCTGTGAGTGATTTACATTCTGAGTCCTTAAGATTTGATATTTTGGTGACAAATTTTTTAGGACACACTTAGTAGGGTGCACTGAGATAGGCTGGTTGTGATTCAGGATGAGTAGTTTTTCGGTGACCTGATTGAGATGTCTTTCAGGGAGTATGATCTGATTTTGGATATGGATTGGTTATCCAAGCATGGGGCTGTGGTAGACTGTCAGCGAAATTGTGCTACCTTGAGAACACTTGATGGTAGGGATGTGATGGTATCTAGTGAGCAGAGGCATCTTTCATCCATGTTTGTTTCAGCTTGGAAGATGATTCGAAAGGGATATAAGGCTTATCTTGCTCATGTTATAGATAACAGAGTAGTGGGGTCCCAGCTTGACGGAATACCCACAATTACCGAGTTTCTAGATGTTTTCCCTGATGAGTTGCCAGGGATACCTCCTGAGAGAGAGGTTGAGTTTGGTATTTAGCTGACGCCCAGTACCACTCCCATCTCTATTACCCCATATCGGATGGAACCTGCAGAGTTGAAAGAGTTGAAGGTGTATTTGCAGGAGTTTCTAGATAAAGGATTTATTCGCCCTAGTGTGTTCCCGTAGGAAGCGCCTGTGTTGTTTGTGAAGAATAAGGACGACACCTTGAGATTGTGTATTGATTATCGGTAATTGAATAAGGTGACCATCAAGAACAAGTATCCATTACCTCGGATTGTTGATCTCTTTAATCAGTTAAAGGGAGCAACAAGATTCTCTAAGATTGATCTGAGATCAAGATACCATCAGTTAAGAGTCAGAGATGTGGATGTACCCAAGACAACTTTTCGTATGAGGTATGGACATTATGAGTTTCTAGTGATGCCTTTTGGATTGATGAATGTACCAGCAACATTTATGGATTTGATGAACAGGATGTTCAGATCCTACTTAGACCAGTTTGTGGTGGTCTTCATTGATGATATTCTGGTGTATTCGCATAATGAGGAGGATAATGACAGGCATTTGCGAATTGTATTGCAGACTCTGAGAGAGAAGCAGTTGTATGCTAAGCTGACTAAGTATGAGTTCTAGCTTGATCAGGTGGCTTTTCTCAATCATGTGGTATTAACAAAGGGTATTAAAGTCGATCCGAGTAAAGTCGAGGCTATCTTGAATTAGAGTCCACCCAAGATTGTGACATAGGTTAGAAGTTTTCTGGGTTTAGCAGGCTATTATCATTGATTTGTGAAGGGTTTTTCTATGATAGCTACACCACTCACTAGATTACATCAGAAGGGAGTTAGATTTGTGTGGACAGATTGGTGTCAAATGAGTTTTGAGCAGCTAAGGGAGATGTTAACTCAAGCTCCTGTCCTTACCCTACCTGTGGATGTAAACCTTATGTGATATACAGTGATACTTCACATAGTGATTTAGGTTGTGTTTTGATGCAGAAGGGTAGAGTCATTGCTTATGCCTCTCGACAGTTGAAGCCTCATGAGTTGAATTACCCAACTCATGATCTGGAGCTAGCAACCATAGTTTTTGCATTGAAGAGTTGGCGACATTATTTGTATGAAGAGAAGTGTTTCATTTATACTGATCACAACAGTTTGAAGTACCTGGGTATTCAGAGAAAGCTGAATCTTTTGTAGAGACGGTAGTTAGAGTTGATTAAAGACTACGCCTGTTTGATTGATTATCATTCTGGGAAGGCAAATGTTGTTGCTGATGCCTTGAGTTGGAAGTCTTTAGCAGGTTTGACTACTTATTTGCTCTTGTTACTTATTGAGTTGAGAGAGTTGCATGCCAAATTTGAGTCTTATGATGATGGTGCATTGTTGGTTCAGTTGCAGTTGAGGCATGTTTTGTTGGATCAGGTTAAGGAGGCCCAGTTAGCAGATAAGAAAATTCAGAAGATTGTGTTGGATTGCCAAAAGGGGAAGAGTCAAGACTTTTATGTGAGAGATGATGGCAGCCTGCAGTATCAAGATAGGTTGTGCATTCCTGATAATGCAGAATTGAAGAGGATGATTTTAAAAGAAGCACATCAGTCAGTCTATGTTATGCACCCTGGGAGTACCAAGATGCATCAGGATTTGAAGCAACATTATTGGTGGTCAGGTATGAAGAGGGACATATCAAATTTTATATCCAGATGTCTCACTTGCCAGAGAGTGAAGGCTGAGCACCAGGTTCCTTCAGAGTTGCTCTAGCCATTATCAGTGCCAGAGTAGAAATGAGAGCGAGTGACAATAACTTTCTCTTTTGACACAGAAGAAGCATGATGCAATCTGAGTGATAGTTGATAGGATGATGAAGACAACCTTTTTTTTTCAGTTCGGATGGATTATTCTCTTGAGGGATTGGTTGAGTTGTATATCAGTGAGATAGTAAGGTTGCATAGAGTCCTAGTTTCTTTGTTGTCGGACCGGGATTCCTGGTTTATTTTGAGATTTTGGAGGAGTTTACAGGATGTGTTGGGTTCTCGGTTATATTTTAGTAATGCTTTTCATCCTTAGATAGATGGGCAGTCAGAGAGAGTGATACAGATTTTAGAAGATATGTTGAGGAGCTGTATCAATAATTTCACTGGGAGCTGGGATAAATTTTTGCCACTGATTGAGTTCGCTTATAATAACAGTCATCAGTCCAGTATTAGGATGGCACCTTATGAGGCCTTGTGTGGCAGCACCTTTGTGTTGGGATGAGGTTGGAGGAGGTAAATTATTCGATCCCGATTTGATTAAGGAAATAGAAGAGAAAGTTAAGGTGATTCGGGGTCGTCTGAAAGTAGCTTCAATCCAACAGAAATCCTATATAGATTTGAAGAAAGAAATATAGAGTTCAGTGTAGAAGATAAAATATTCTTAAAGGTGTCTCTTTGGAAGAAGATTTTAAGATTCAGCCGCAAAGAAAAGTTGAGTCCTCATTTTATAGGACCATATGAGGTGCTAGAGAGAGTTGGCCCAGTGGCTTATAGACTGGCTTTGCCATCTGAGTTGGATCGGATTCATAACGTCTTCAATTTCTTCATGCTTTGGAGGTACAGTTCAGATCCATCTCATATCTTGTCAGTGGAGTCCATTAAGGTGAGTCCGAATATGACTTATGAGGAAGAACTAGTGGCGATCTTAGCACGGAAAGTGAAAGAGTTGAGGAATAAAAAGGTGTCACTAATGAAAGTCCTTTGGAGGAATCATGCCACTGAGGAGGCGATATGAAAGAGTGAGCAGACGATCCGGAGCCAGTATCCTCAGTTGTTTCAAAGTTGAAATCAGGTAATTTCGAGAATAAAATTTATTTTTAGGGGGAGAGAATTGTAATATCTCAAAATTATTTTTGAAAAATCCTAATTTTTAGAAAATTAAATAAAATGAATTATAATTTAATTGGATAAATTAAATAAATAATTTTAAATGAAAATAAAGAGTTTTTAAATGAAAAAAGTGGAATATATATGTAATATATATACAAAATATATACAACATATAAAAGTCAACAAAAAGTCAGCACTTTTTAAAAGAAAAATCAAAAGTCAAAGTAAAATGAGTATTTTAGTAATTAAATCTTAGAAATTTAAAATTATTAAATTAATTCAAAAATAAATAATTTTTTAGTGGAAGATGGATTTTTGTACTTTTAATTTATTAAAAAAATAATTAAATTATTAATTATTAAAATATTAAATAATATATATATATGGTTTAAAATAAAAGATGAAAGGAAAGAGAAAATTAAAAAGTTTTTTTTTTATCTTCTTCTTCTCCATCAAGGGCTGAACCTCCATGTGTGTAGAGCTCAAAGTTTTTCTTCTTCCAAGCTCAAGTAATTGAAGGATTTAATAAGTTTAAAGTAGATTTTTTGTGATTTCCACCAAATTTTGTAAGTTTTCAACTCTTTTCTTTGAATTCCATGGAAATTTTGAATGCGAGTTTTGGATTCTTGATGTAGTGTGATTTAATTATTGAAATTGGTATGTATGATGTTATTTTAAGTGATTAAAAATAATTTTAAGGTTGGATTGAAGAAGGTTGAGTTTGATTAAAGATTGGTGAATAGAGAGAATTTAGGGTTATGTAATTTTGGAGTTTTGAAATTATGATTTTTAATTGTGCAAATTGATTCCAAATGAGTTATTTTGATGCATAAATAAGTATTTTAAAGTCAAATATTGGATTTAGTTGAGTTTGATTGGAGTTTGAGAATGGAAGTGTAATTTAGGGTTTTGAAAAAGTGATTTTTTCAAAGTTGTTGAATTTTTTGATTTTATTTCAGCATGTTGTTTAGTGTTAAAAGTGATGAATATAAGATTGAAATGATAAATGGATTGAGTTGGAATAGAAAACCTTCAATGGAGGAAGGTTATGCCATTTTGGTGTTTTAGTTCTAAATGAGTGTTTTTGTAATGTAATTGATTTAAATGTGTTAAAATATATTTTTAATAATATAAATAAACTTAAAATACCAAATTGAATGGCTTAGTATGAAATTCCAAAGTTAAAGTGAGGTTAACCTTAACTTTGGGATTTTTGCTTGGATGATGTTTAATTATAGATTAAGATTGAAAATGCCTTAGAACGTGGTACTAAATGATTATTTATGATCACATTTGGTTTAGGCATTGAGGAGAGTTGATTTGCCCCATCCAAGTGTTGAAAGGCAAGTGGAAAGAGAAGAATTGAAGGGTGTTTGAGCTTATTCTTGGTTGCTCTTAGAGGTAAGTACAAACTTTGGATGACTTGGTTATATTTGCATTACATTGGGCTTAACACATTTTTGATTGAAAAATATTTTAAGCTACTTGATACATGGAACATGTATGAATAATGTGCTATGACATGTGTACTGTCATATATGTGTTAAATGCATTGTGAAAAGCCATTGTTAATAGCTAAATTGTGTAAAATGTGAGATATGTGTATTATGTGAAAATGTCCCAAAGTGTTTGGGTAATGCTATTTATTGTGTATGCATTTAGGAAATTGTTAAAAAACATTGGTAATGGCTAAAATGTATCAAATGTGAATCATATGTAAATTATGTGAAATTACCCAAAATATTTGGGTGATGATTTTTAAAGTAAAATGTGATGCAATGTGATGATATGATGAAATGTGATGAGTTGTTATTGATATAAATGAGAAAAATGAGAAAAGTGAGAAAAAGATATGAAATGAGAAAAATGAGAAAAGTGAGAAAAAGATGAGAAAATGATATGAAATGAAAAAATTGAAAAAAGAGGCAACATGCCTAGCTTGATTATGAGAAAATGAGAAAGAGATTGATAATGAGAAATGTGAATTAATTCTGTGCCTAGTATGTTATTCAATTTTCATAATTCTATGTTTAGCATCATGCCTATGAGGTTATCCTCATTATTTGCCTTAAAACTAGACATTGGACGTTACTTGCCTTCGGGCTAGATGTTGGGTATCACTATGATTTATCTTCGGGCTAGACGTTGGGCGTCACTTGCCTTTGGACTAGACACAGGGTGTCAATATGGACTAAAATAGTAACTCTAGATTTTGAATAACATATTAGATCCTTTGGGCCCATGCTTGTGTGTTGCTTATATGTGAATTGTGAATTATGAAATAATCAAAAGATATGTTATAATGAAATGATATGAGATATGATATCTATATGTGTTGTGCATTTGAGCTTTATTTCGATTAAAGTTTGTACCACTAGGCTTTTGACTTAGCGCTATTGAAATTTATCACGCAAGTGACAGGATAGATCCGGCTAAGCCGAAGAGTTTTTCTAGACTAAGTCGGGTCTAGACGTGAGGTTTTGCTTGTAGAGTTGATATTAAGATCAGAAACACTGCCGGTTGTATGTATATATTTTTATATTATCATATATTTTGGAGATTATGTATATTATATTATGTATATTATAACATGTTTTTGATGAATATGTATCATAAATTGTAAAGAATGTTTTAGATAAAGTTTGAGATATGTTATATATATATATATATTTTTTTTTTGAGAAATTGTGGCAGGATTGAGGAGTATTGGGTGAAATGGTGATTGAGTAATATTTGAGAGTATTATCTTATACAGGTTGTGTTGTTTGTTGAATTTGAGAATGTCTAAATTACAGATAAAATTTTGGACTTGAGATTTTTAAGAAAAATGATTATTTTATCACGTATGATTTATAATAATATTTTATTTATTATTAAATATATATTTTAAAGTATTTAAGATTTTAAATTTAAAAAGTGAAAATTTTTTATTAAACCGGTCTGTGATATTTTTATACTGTATATGCATATTTTACATATATTAGATGTATGTATTATACGTATATAGAGTATAAGAGTGTTACATATATTGATATTCTTTCTTTAAGACGATATGTATATGCTACATATACCTTCATATACTAAAATAAAAACAAATATTTTTTTTTTCTTTTGTAATGCAATAACTAGATATATATATATATATATTATGTTGCATATATGTAGAGATAAGTCGGTATATATTGGTATATATTATATATACTTTAATTTAAAAATAACAATATATATTAATATATGTCGGTATATATTAGATATACTTTAATTGAAGAATAATAATATATATGAGTATATGTCAGTATTTGTTAGATATACTTTAGTATATAACTATTTTATAATTTATTTATATATGGATATATGTTATATATAACTAGATATATATGGGTACATGTTGCAAAAGAATAACAATATATATTACATATATGTGAGTATATATCAATATATGTTGATATATATCGTATATAACAATATATACTTGTTAAAATTTTAAAATAATAAGAGTATAAATGTGATACATGTTTAGTTATATGTCAGTATATGTTAAATATAACAATATATACTTGTTAAATTTTAAAAGAATAAAAGTATATAAATAATATATACTTAGTTACATGTCGGTATATGTTATATATAACACCATATAATTATTAAATTTTAAAAGAATAAAGAGTACAAAAGTGATATATGTTTAGTTATATATCGTTATATGTTACATAAAATAACATATACTTGTTAAAATTTTAAAGAATAAGAGTATAAAACTAGTATATTTTTAGTTATATGTTAATATATATTATATATAACAACATATATGTGTTAAATTAAAAAAAAAGAGTATAAAGCTATTATATATTTAGTTATATATTAATATATGTTACATATAACAATATATACATGTTAAAATTAAAAGAACAAGAGTATAAAAGTGATATATATTTAGTTATATCTCGGTATATATTACATATAATAACATATATGTATTAAATTTTAAAAGAATAAGAATATAAAAGTAATATATATTTAGTTATATGTTATATATAACAACATATACTTGTTAAAATTTAAAAAGATATCAGTATAAAAGTGATATATATTTAGTTATATATCTATATATTTTACACGTAACAACATATACTTGTTAAAATTTAAAAGAATAACAATATAAAAGTAATATATGTTTAGTTATATGTCGGTATATACTACATATAACAACATATATGTTTTAAACTTTAAAAGAATAACAATATAAAAGTGATATATGTTTAGTTATATGTCAATATATATTACATCTACCACTACATACGTGTTAAATCTTAAAAGAATAACAGTATAAAGTAATATATGTTACATATATGTAGATATATTTTAGTTGTAGAATAATAATAATATATATATATATATATGTGTGTGTCAATATATATTGGTATATATTTAGTTATATATTAAAATATGATATGTATAATTAGATACACGTGCATTAAAGTGTGAATTATGTTATTTATCGAAAACTATTGTAAAGTAATTTTTATAGTACATGTTGAAATTATTTAAAACTATATTTATTAAATTTATTAATGAATATAAGTTTATCTAACAATATATATATCATATATATTTTAAATTTTTATTTAATATTTAAGTAATTTTATTTGATAATAAATATTATACAATATTTTTTTAATAATAATATTATATTAATTATTTTCATTTATAGAAGTCGTATTAGGTGTTAAGTGTGATTAGAAAGTCTATAATTCTATACATTTGCATTTGACCAAAATGATACACAGTATATGCATCCCACTTATTTGTACCAATGAGACACTTTTTAGCCGAGTTAATTCTTTTGGTCTAAACTACCGTATTTTTGTAATCAAATCTTGTCTTCAATGTAAAATTGAAAATTTTTTTCTAACACCATAAAATTGAAATTTTTTTTTTAGGTTAGTTTTGTAAATATCTCAATTCCAAATGTCACTACAAAAAAAGTGCATTATCGACAAAATATTACGCCAGTAACCGAAAGAAATTTATTGGTAATAAACTATCTTGATATATTCCCGATAGAAGTTATTTTGTCTATGAAAATCTTGTTGACATTTCATTTGCCGATAGAAAAAATGAGTCATCGGCATATACTAATCGCTTACCGACAAAATATTTTGTAGTGAGAAAGATAACTATACTGAGAGATTAATATGTCAGAAATCACTGATAACATATTTGTCAGCACATAAACATTAGATTTTGTATCAAGTTCAGAAGTCTGTCGAAAATCTTTAGGCAACGTATTTTAAAATATTATTAATTATTTCATATTTTGTCGATAAAGTGATTGGTAAAATATTTTAATTTTCTTTTTTTTTATCAATAAATTTGTCGATAATTTTTATAATTTTTTTAAAATGAAAATTTTAAATTTTATATTGTGTTTTAATATTTATAATTTGTTAATTATATTATTAATTTAATTATTTTAATATTACTATATTATATTTAATAATTTTTATTTTTATGACAATTATATATGAGATAAAAAAATAAAAAATTAATAATATATCTATATAAAAATATAATAAAAATAATGTACAAATAAAATATTAGAATAATATATACAAATAAAGGAAAGAAAAAAATTATTGGTAGGGGATGGAGGAAGATCTTCATCGGGTGTAGTAGGAGGATTAGGAGCTGAAGACTAGGAGATGGAGACATTGGAGATATATTGTTGCACAAAATGCTCAAATTATTCTTGAAACTCTCTCTGCATTTGATCTCCATTGCATGCTCTCACCCAAGTTGATCTTACATCTCCTTTTTTTTTTTTGTTGTTATGAGCTGCCCCTCAAAATTATCTTTCATCTGCTTCATTTGTTGCTGCATCGCTAATGAGGAAGCTGAAGATGATGTACTAGCATCAGAGATATACTGAGAGCCTAGCCCATATACTCTCATCTTCCTCATCCCACCAGCAACCTCAATAAATAACTAAGTCTCATTAATAGGCTTATTTGTCTCAGACTATATTTTGATCATTTGTGTATTTATTTTTAGTGTAATTTTATTGGCTCTTGATTGATTTTCTTTTAATTTGTGTTTAAGGTTTGTTTGAAGTATTTGATCCAAGTTGAAGAATAAAACAATAGAACTTTACTTCAATTTGATGGATTATTAAGGTGAAAAAATATGAGACACGACCAAGACACTTCATGGCTTGGCTGTGTCCCTCATCCAAGGCAAGAGGCATGAATCACTCACATGACATGACCAGGTCGAGTCAGCTTGGCCGTGTCCCTCAGGAAAATTTGGCAAAGACAGAAATAAGCAAGAGACACGGCCAAGCCATTGCCCGTGTCTCACCAAAAGACCAAAATAAAGACGAAGTAAGGAGGATATGTAGAAGTGAACACACCCAAGAGACACGGCCAAGCCATTGGCCGTGTCACATGACACGACCAAGGCCTTGGCCGTGTCCCATCTAAAGAGCAAAGCTAAGATAGAGACAGTGGAGAACACACTCAAGAGACACGACCAAGCCACTGGCTGTGTCATATGATATGGCCAAGGCCTTGGCCGTGTCTCACTTGAAAAAGAAAGAAGATATTCAGGCAGCCATGGACACGGCTACATGGCTTGGCCGTGTCCATAAGAAAATGAGTGACACGGCCAAGTCACTAATGACTTGGCTGTATCTTGTGTGAATTATTTCAAATTGTTTACACGAGATGGGAGACAAAGTAGGAGACAACAAGTGCTATCTTTTAAAAAGAAATAATAAAAGAAGAAAAAAGATTGCCTAATTCATGGGATGAAGATTTAAATAATTAAAAAAGTGAGAGATAAAGTGGAATGTGTGAATTGGCAAGACATGCTTTGTGTCTTAAGAAATTAAAAAGAATGGAAGGAGGAGTTACATATACGCGTTAGAGGTTCCATTGAAGGGGGATCTAGTTCCTTTGGTTCATTTTCTTGTTCTTGGTCTTGAGAGAGACCATGAACATCACCTTCATCTTCATCTTCTTTTTCTTCCATAGACAAGATTCTTAACATTTTTGGGTTAAAGTTAGGTGAGCAAGCTCTTGTGAAGGTTAGGGTTTGAAGAAGGCTTGATTGAAGAGTTGGAGGCACGAGAGAATTACCATTCCATCTTTCAAGAGGAGAGCCATTGATTGAAGAAGGCTTGTTAGTTCTTCATCATATTCAAACTGGAGCTAGAAGGAAGACTAGAAGTTCAACTCTTAGCATCTTAAAAGGGGTTTTTAAATTCTCTCTTTTAATTTATTTATAGATTATTGTTGTTTGTTAAGAACATTAATATTTCTAAGGACAATTGTGATTTGATTTATATTGAGATGAATATTTATTTTAAATTGATGATGATGAGCTAAATTACTCATGCCTGGGGTTTGTAGTAGATTTGATTGAATAACTTGATTTGATATTTCCATTAATATACCTTGTTATTTGTTGATTGTATTGGATTAAATGTTAGATTGATAGATTAACTACCTATTAATCTCTAGATATTGAATGAAGGACCAAGAGGTGAAATTTGATATTAAAATTATGCATTCAACTACCCTAAGAATGAATTAGAAATATAAGTTCTAGGGTTTTATTAATTTGCAATTTCAAAATAATTGGTTGTTGTTAATTCATGAATGTGAAAACTAATGAATTGATAATTACTAATTAAACTCAAGGAACAAATTAAAATATAAGGTTATATTAATGAATAATTTGAGAATTAAGCTTTGATTAAATTGATATACAATCCTAGAAACCATTCCAAGAATTTAAATTAATCTTGTACAACCATTACATATATTACTTTTAAATTAAATTTTTTTTTTACCATTCCAACATATCACACTCTTGCTTTTAAATTTACTTTTCAATTAAACTATTGCAAAATAATTCTTTATTTGTGAGACGACCTTGGGACAATCACCCTTGCTACAATTACCTCGTATACTTGCGAGTGTTGCTTATAGTAGTGTTAGTCGAGCGCAATAGACTACTGGTCTTCAGCTGATATATAGCAATCCTATAAAAAAATTAATTAATACAATATAAATAATTTACTAAAAAATAGTAAATAAAAAAATTTAAACAAAAATACTTCTCAAGAGTGTTGATCGATGAATGTCTTTCTGTATGGTTCTTGATGTGTGTGTGAATGAAGAACTCATACTTAGTGAGGACTCGCCCTAATAGCTTCGCCTTATAAATAATAAAAAATTAAATAACTTATGAATTTAGTATAAAATTAAATATAATTAACACGAATAAGAAAAATTAAATTATACTTACTAGTTGACAAGCATGCTCATAATGTGATCTATTGCCTCCCATATATATAGATGGTCTTTACCATTAGTAAGGGAATGAAGCTTGTTACGATAGGCAAATTGAGAATGAGCCCTACCCTCTGGAGATGCCCAGTACATCTAAAGGGAAGCCCATAACTCATTACAAAAATATTTTAGCTACTTACCCTTCTCTTTATGTTCATTTATTATATCGCTGTAGCGAATAACAGTCTTTCTTTTGAAGGTGATCTTGACTAGATTGTGGATCATCTCCTTCACCTAAAATGTTTCTGGAAAAAAAATTAATCAAGTACTTAAATTCATTATATATTTTGGATAATTATTTTAATCAAATTAATTTAAATAATTTATTATACATTAAATCTCTCAAAACAAATTATTTTTATTTCTCTAGAGACCAACTTCTAATTTATTATTGTCGGCTTCATCTTTTTAGTAAATATTTGCCTAATTTTCTGGAATATGAAATAGATGGTTCCATAAATCTTACTGTAATTTTTAACAATATTCATTAATATTTAATGTTCTAAAAGAATATTTACTCATTAAAATTGTTTACTTACTTGCATGTGAAGAGAGTGACCTTTATTCTCTTGTCGAGTCTAGTTGATATTGATGCTGCTGTGCTAGTATCAATACCTACAAGTTTTGCTTCCATAGATGGTGCAGTGGAAGTGGATGGACTTAGAACTGAAGTTTTTGTATGGGTGGAATAAGCACAATTCGATGATATGCTGGTTCCCAAAGCAGTGACATCCATAGCATATGGAGAGAAATGCTTTCCAGTAGACTTATTCTCAGAAAGTCTATTAGCTAGATGCCTCCTACCTAACATAGAGCCGGATTTGCATCCATGGGCACTTTCTAGACACCTAGTCATATCTAACAAATGGTTTCGAATTCAAAAATTATTTTTTTCCTAAAAACATTAAATTTGTAATAAGCATATAAATTTAATATATGATTAATTTATATTATTATAAGCTTTCAATTATATTTCTATATATTATTTTTAATATATGATTAATTTATATTAATATTTACTTTTTTTTCAAGTAATATAAAACTTATGTAATTAAATTTTATTAATCCTAGTTGATTGGAGAATTGATTTGGATGGCGTCCAATGTAATATCATATATCTTTTTTTAATATATATATATATATATATATATGTTTAACACCATTATGGTTCAAACCTGAGTTAGAAATGATGAGTATGTAACAAGTAATTTACCATTAGGCTAGGTAGCCTATGCCTATTCATATAATATATTAAATAATATTTAACTTATTAGTTAAGTTATTTATAAATTAAAATAATAATGATAATAATTATAATCAAACAAATAAATAATTAAAGAGTCCTACATCAATTATTAAGATAAGTATAAAAATAATAATTATAATAATAGTAATAATAAAGCAATCAAGTAATTTAGAGTATATTAATTAAAGTGATAATAATAGTGATAATAAACATTGACAAACAAACAATCAAATAATTAAAGATTGACATAATAATAATTACTAGAGTAAAATAATAAATAATTAAAATAATGTATAAATAATTAAAGTGAGTGTATTGTTTGTGATAATAAAGAGAGAAGATAATTAATTTAAATTATTAGTTGGTATACCTAATTAAATAATTGAAAATTTTATTTAATTGATTTAAATTTTTAGTTGGTGTATTATTGGAGAAAGTATTAAACCAATAATGCACTTAAACTATTAATAGATGTTATTAATAAGAGAAGAATTTTAAGTTAGTATGATCATTTAGAATAAGAGAGGGAGAGAGAGTGAGAGAGAGAGAAGAAGAAAAAGAAGAAGAAGAAGAAGAGAAAAGGAGAGGCAAACGGCAGTGTATGTTTTTCCTCCAATCTGCGACCTTCCTGTTATCGATGACCAGCATGCACCAAACCACCATGAAGTTCATCTCCAATGTATCGAATGCCACCCAAATCACTCCAAACAGTAGCCGGATGGCGAGCTACGTGCTGTACAAAGGTGACGCTGGGGTGATTTTTCGGCAAATCTAATATTTTTTATACCATCCTGTTACAAGCTTCAATTTGACATATCATTTGTAAATTATAGATAAATTTTGAAAATTACATATATATATATATATTAAAATTTTAAAAATAATAATAATTATAATTAATTAATTTTAACTAATTAAGATTTGTGAAATAAAATAAAATTTTAAAATAATAAAAATTATTAATTGATTAATTAGTTGTGATTAGAATGGAAATTTAAAATAAATAAAATAAAAATATTGAAAACAATAAGATAATAAATACATATATACATGTATTAAATTTAAAAAAATTCATAGAAATAATTAATTAATTATATTTAGATATATATAAATATATTTATGGAATTGGATAAAAGTAATGGATTAACTCAGTTATACTTATTTCTGCCATATAATTATTATTAATGTAAGGGTAAATAATTATTAAATAATTGAGTTAATAAATAATTATTAATTGTTAAATAAGTATGTTGAATATTTGATTACTAAATTATTTAAATTAAATAGTTAATATACCATATTTAAAGTTTATAAGACTAATTACTTACTTAAAAAATTTATATTAATTAGAATAATCAAAATTATTATTATTATTATTACAACTACTACTACTATTACTATTACTATTACTACTACTACTACTATTACTTAAGAATGAACAATAGTAATTGTTAAAACATAATTAATATCAAGTAGTAATTAATTATTAATGCTAATATGGTTGTAGTAACTAAGCATTATTATTAAGTTTATCATTAAAATTATTATGATTATTATGACTAGTAAATGTCAATTTTATTATTATTGTTGTTGTTGTTACTAATTTATTTTAGGTTTATTACAATTATTATTATTACTAAATGATATCATTAATACTAGAGATATTATTATTAGTATTTTGTGTTCACTATATATTAAAAATTTCTATAACAAAATAAAGAAATTTTGTGTATAAAATATTTGATTCAATTGAAGGATTAGATAAATTAACTTCTAAAATTTGTTCGAATTAGGTTAAAAAGGTGTTTTCTTTAAGGAAAGAATCAAGGAAAGAATCAAGTAATTATTTTGAAAATTAAAGTAAATAAAAATATATAATAATTAGTTATAATTGAAGAATAATTATAAATTCATCCTCTTAAGATTATTCAAAATTTATTTAAATATATTTTAAAAGTTTAAGTAATTATCTTATATGAAATATCTAATAAATACTAGTAAAATATAATTAAATAAAGTATTAATAATATTATCATTATAATTGTTAAACTGTAAGAACAAATGAGTTACATTAATGTCATTTAATTTTATATTGAAATATTTTAAATACTTATCATTTTTAGACATTCAAATTATGTTAAGTTGGTGTTGAGAATTTTAATGGAGGCCTAGATGTGGCAATTAGATAGATGAGTTGATTACGATAAAAAATATTTAGGAATTTGAAAAATGCCCGATTTACTTATATTCTTGTCGAAATTAAGTTAGAATTTTAGGAATCATTCTTACACAATCTTTTTATGTCATTCATTTTATAATAATTTGACAATTCTAGGTTATTTTTAGTTAATAGTTATTGTTATATAACTTTAGGAATGAATTTAACTACTAAGATAAATTATAAAAGTGATCCAGTTGGTTAGACGAATTATGTAATATTGTATTAGCTTTTGGCCAAAGTAGGTGGATAAATATGTAATATTATATATATATGATTTTAACAAAAGAATTTACTAAATTCAGAATAAAATTTCATTTTTGAATGATATTATTTTCTTATAAATTAAGATCAAATTAAATAATAGTAGTTTGGTTTTTTGTATATGTGACTGATTAGTTATATTGTGCTGGATAAATAATTTATATAAACTTTTTTTATAATTCTGCATGATCGTACCTTGATTATGGGTGTTTATATGAATTACCCTTTAGGTTATTGCTCTGTAAATGCTTATTGAAGTTATTTTCTCATTAGGCTTGCAAGGCAAGTCATCATGTGCCCTTAGATTAAAAATAAATATATAAATAATTATATTTGAGTATATGCAAAAGATGCTTATATTGAGTTATTTCTGAATTTTTTGAGAATTATGAATTTAATTGAAATTTTAATTATATTTATCTAGCATAACTACTGATGATGTTTTCATATATAATGTATTATTAAATCTTATTAATTCTCCATTGTTACATATTTATTTATTTACTGAGTAGTTATACTCATTACTTTAATATATAAATATTTTTAGATATTGGAGAATAATTCATTATAATTCCTTTTCATTCAATTCCATAAGCGTATAGAAAAAGTTGGACCAATATATTAGTTTTACAGTTTGATCTTATTTGAAGTTATGTGCTTAATTATGGTAGATAATATTAAAGATATATTTAATAATTATAGTATTAATTTTAATGAAGATAATATAATCAGACTCACAGTTATGTATACATGAGATATATGAAATATTCAATTTATGAAAGATGATTTTTATAGTAGAATAAGTTCATCATAACTTTGGAGAGTGGGGTGTGATACCCAAAAATCAATTTATTTCAAGTCTAATCACTAATAATCTCAACTTCTTATTGAGTGGTAAATTATTGTTATTAAATGGTCAAAAACCTTGCTAATATAATAATATTAGAAGTTGTCAAATAAAATAAAAAATCCAACTTCCTTTTAATTTTTCAGAATTATTTGACCATTCAGTCAAAAATTCAAATTTTCACATAAAATACTAATATATATGTGAAATATTTTTTTATATTTCACCTAATTATAAAAAAAAAATCTAATTTTGTCCTTAAAATAATACTATAATTAATTGAAATATTAAAAATTTCAATATCCAAATAATAATGTGTTTTTCACCTAAAAAGATTCCCAAATAAATTTAATTTAACCTAAAAAATATTATTAAAATAACCCAAAAGATATTTCTAAAGTCCTAAAAGATACATAAAAAAATTAATTTACCACAACCAATTTCTATAGAATTTTTCAAATAAAAAATACACCAACATTTTTAACAAAAAAATATACCAACATTTTTAAAAAATTAAATCTACCCAATATAAATAAAGAAAATTATTTATACATAATATAAAAAACAGAATTTAACAAAATATATAATTAACAATTTCCAAATATAACAAAATATACAATTTAACAATTTCTAAATATAATAACATAAACAATTTAACAATTTGCAAATATAACAAAAAAACATAATTTACCAAAATATACAATTTAATAAAATATAAAAATAGAATATTTTAATAGAAAATAAAAAATAAAAGTAATTTTAGATAGACCCAATATAAATTACATAAATACAATAAAAATAAATATAATCAAATGGCAAAAAATTAATCCAAATAATTAAAGCACTACACAAATACAATCAAAATCAATATAATCAAATAAAAAAAAAATTAAGAATAAATACCTAGAAATCGAAGCCTACAGAGTCAAAACCCCAAATGGAATGGAAAAAAAATAAAGAAAAAAGAAACATGAATTAAAAAAATGAAAAAAAAAATTATACAAAAAAAAGGAAAAAAAAAGAAACCCAAGAAATATACATGCTGATGATTGGTGTCGGTGAAGAAGATAGATCGAGAGAGAGAAATAGAGGAGAGAAAGAGAGATAGAGAAGAAAGGGATTTTGGCTAAGCGAAGAAGAAAGAAGAGAAAGAAGAAGGAGAATAATAAATAGTTAACATTTTATTGACCACTTTAATTGTCTATTAGTAAATTGGTCAAAGTTACTGATTGAATACAAACTCTCTCAGCAAATAGTGGTGCTCAAAATGCCACCTAAAGTTAATATTCTAAAATTTTACCAATAGTAACCTAATTCTCTCAGTAAATGAAACTAGTCATATGCCACTATTCATTCTGTTATAGAGAGCTAGTATTCTCTCGGCAAATTGTATCGGTAAATTGTAATGCTCAAAATGGCACCTGAATTTTATATTCTAAAGATAATCTTTATAATTTTGAATTCTGTATATAGCACAATGCTTCTCTGCAACTTAGAGCTTTTGCCATTCTTGGCTCCGATAGACCTAATATGGGGCTAGTCCTACTACAACTAATTAAAGAACTGGTAGCATCTCTTAAGACACATTCATAGCCTAAAGTGTTCCTTTGGTCAAATAAAGCAACATCAAAATTATACTTGAGATAACCTTCGAGTGGTGCTAGCTATTTCATTTTCTTTTCAGTACCTGTCTCCCTTGTTATGCCCTTTGGAACACATCAAGCAACTTTTCATTGCAGAAGATAGTTCTAGGCTTGTTTTACTATTACATCTTGTTGACTCCTATGACTCTTCCAAACCACTTCATTTTTGTAATTTCAAATATTCCATATAACCATCATAGCTTCTCATTGACTTTCTTACAACATTGTTGTAATATATTACCTATCCAATCTATTAAGTTAACTAATTCTCTGAAACTGGAATACCACAATTGACTAAATTCTAACAACCATGAGCAAACCAACAATTCAATAAAATATGTTTACTAGACTCTTTCTTAATAAGGTAAATGGGACAAGAATTATTTACTTCCAATCTTCTTTTATGTAAGACCAACAGAGTTGGAAAATTCTCCTGGTAACCCTTCATACCATGTTTAATACTTATCGAGGGACTTTAAGGTTCTATAGGCTCTTCGAGACCCTACTTTGACTTTTTTATATGCTAGTACCATCTAAATGGAGCAAAGATCAATGGGCATTTTAACATTGTACTCACCTTTGTTTATGTAAACATCAATACCATCCATTTATGATCCTTCTGATACTAAGAGTTGGGTTCATCATAAACTTAACATCTTTATTATTGAAATTTTCCCTTACTAACTTCTTTTCCTATTGATTTCCTTTAGGTTTCATATGTGATCTTACTAATCCAAGTTTTTCATTCTATGGCCTAGGGGAGGAAACAAAAGAATCATTCATGTCTGGTAACCAAGGATTCTCCCAGGTAATTATGTTCTCACCAGAGCTTTACATCTACAACCTTTCCTTGGTAGGCCTTGGGCTGCCAAAATACTATGCCATGAGTAGGTAAAGTTCATTTCATGTAGAAAATTTACCTTGGGATAACACTTGGCTTAGCCAATAGCCTCCATCCTTGCTTTCTAAGAAGAGCAAGATTAAAATTATAGAACTTTCTAAAGCCAAGACCCCTATAAGATTTTTCCTCACACATTCACTCCCACTTCATCTAGTTAAACCCACTAGACCTTGATCTATTTCTACTCCTCTAAAATGAATTCGAAATATTTAATATATGCAATATCATATAATAATTATTTAGTCGGATTTATAATTTAATTAGCTTATTGCAAAATTTTTATTTTTAAAAGTTATACAAAATTTAATTGACATAATTTCTTACAAAACTATGGAAATTCAATGGATAATTTTTAATGCTAAAAAATTTTATAGGTTTCATTCCCTTCCTCCCAACTTTCAAAATAAAACTTAATGAATAATTTAATGACCCCCTGCTTAAACCTCCACCCTAAATATTTCCAAACCTCCACTTGAAAATTATAATTTTATAAAAATTCAATCCAATTGAATTTATTTAACCAAATTTCATGTTGTGAATATAGTTTAAATTTTTTTTACTTTTTTTAAAAGTACTATGAAAAAAATGAAATCATATCAAAATGGCAAATTTTACAAAATTCAGTTCTACTATTAAAAAAATATCATTTCAGCAAATAACTGTTTTATAATGGTCTTCATAGTTGATAAATATACATTTTTTTATAATGGTCTTCATAGTTGATAAGTATAAATTTTTTACTTGAAGGTGAATCAATAGATAACTAGAAAAACTCATGCGGATGCTGCGAATATTTTTACTCAATATGTATATAATAAGTTTAAAGTTTACAATTATTTTAAGTGAACAGAACAAAAATTAAATTACAAAAATTATAAAATAAAATCTAAATAAATTTAAATAATAGCAATTAAAAAAATAAATCTAATAAATAATTAAATAAACCTAACATGAAATTAAATAACATAAATTAAAAAATAAAACCTAATAAAAAATAACATAAATTAAAAAATAAAACCTAATCAAATAATAAACCTGAACAAAAATAAAAAATACATTCAGAGCAACTGAAATTAAAATAAAATTAAATTACAAAAATTAAAAAACCATAACATAAAAAATTTAAGAAGAAGCTAAAAATACCAAAAATAAATAAATAACAAAAAAAACTCAAAACATTACAATTAACACAAAAAAAATAAAAATAAATTTATACAACAGCAAAACAACACAGAATTAACAAAAAAAATTACATAGCAAATAAATAACAAAAAAAAGGTAAAAAATTTAATAATAAAAGTCAAATAATGCAGGAAATTATTAAAAAAAATCATATAATTGAAAATACAAAAAATAATTTTCATTGAACAACAGCTGACAATGAAAGAAAGGCAAGAAAGAGAGCAATGAATTGATACGTCCGAGAGTCAAAGGGGATGTAGATCATATTCGACAAGGTGGCACAGATAGTCGGAGGAGACTGGTGAGCCCGTGTTTAAATCAAATAAAGGAAATAGATGCGTTTCTGTTAATAGCTTAAGCTTTTGGCGAAAATGATTAGCGTTCTTTTCAGTTAAACATGTTGATGCAAGGGAAGTACCGGGATAAGTGACCTCCTAGAAATAACTTGGTCCAGTCGCATCATTGGTATCAGAGCCTGTTTATCGGGCCTAGTCCCACTGCTCTAGATTCGAGGACAAACCTCCTTAAAGAGGGAATGTCTAAGGGTCTGGGGGGGTTATGGATCAAATTCGACAAGGTGGAACACATGGTCGAAGGAGATTGGTGAGCTCGTATTTGAGCCAAATAAAGGAAATGCATGTGTCTCTGTTAACAATTTAAGCTTTTGGTAAAAATAGTTAGCGTTCTTTCCGGTTAAGCATGCTGGTGTAGGTAAAGTACTAGGATGGATAACCTCTTAGGAAGGACTTGGCCCAGTCTAATCATGAATGATGATGAAAGAAAAAATGATAATTTTCTTTATCATAATTATAAACATGACGATCAAATGAAAATAAATAAAAAATAAATAATAGATCAAATAGAATATACCAAAAAATATCAAAAATAAAAGAAAAACATAAAAAGTTTATCAAATAAATACCGGCAAAATATGTATAGCCCTATAAACTTATATCGTTTAGTTACTTTGCCTATGAACTTCCATTCTGACCACTTTGCTCCTTGTATTTATCTATTTTATATTAACAAATATTTATACTAATAAATAATAGTCACATTGGTTCTTGTATTTATATATATTTATACTAAAAAGATATATTAGTGACTCGACAGGACTCAGTGTGACTCAATAAGTTTGTGTTTATAAATTAAAAAAAAAAAAGAGTTTAGGGGGTTATATGTTTAAACTGAAAGTTAAGGTTAAGTGATTGTGCAACAAATTCATGGACTGTATATGTATTTAGCCAATAAAAAAATACTAGTAACTAGGGGTGGACATTATCGAACTAATTTTTAACAGAATTTTTCTAATGTGATTTTTTAATCGAACCGACTAATTTTTAATTTCGGTTGATTAGGTTAATTAACTGAATTAAATAGATCTAATTTTTTTATTTTATAATAAAAATTATATTTCAAGTAAAAAATTAATTTAATTAATAACAAAATAAAATTTATAAAAAAATGAAAAAAATAACTTAATAAAAAGTATATTTATAATAAAAAAATTTCTATAATTAAGGAATTAAACAAAAAATAATAAATAACTAAATAAATTATTATTTTTAAAAATTTTCGGTTAATCGTCTATACCGAACTAGTTAATTGTTAACTGAACTGAAAATTGAATTAATCCAAAGTTTTCAACCGAACAAAACTGAATTTAATATAATCGATTAACCAAACCTAATATTCAATCAGTTAACCGAAAAATGCCCACCCCAATTAGTCACAAAATATGTTTGAATCTTATCAAATAGAAGAAAAGCTTTATACAAGTATCTTAAGAGTTCATGGCCCTAAAAAAGTATTTATTTAATTATGGAAAAATGCATAGATATCAAGATATAACTTTATAAAATTAAAAAGAAAAGCAAGTAATTGCCTTGCACATATATTTGAGGGGGGTTTCGAGTGTTGCTATGTTTCCACCAATTTATGTTATTACTAGAATGAAACCCGCACGATGTTGCATGTATTTTTATTTTTTGAATCTTATAATAATTTTAAATAAATAATTATTTACCTACAACTGTAAAAAATAAAATTAGTACATATATTAATAAATCTAAGTAAATTATTTATAATTATTAAATTACAAAATACTAAGAGATTTGCAACACTATAATATTATCATAATATTTTATATAAATAATATAAATTAATTTTTAAATCAAATGAACTATATATGTAATATCTCCTGATAATTTTCACATATAACTATTAGAGAATGTAATTCAACATGTTGTCAGTAGTCCGATCAAATTATCGACAAAGTTTTCTTTAAAATTATCACTAAATAAAAATTTTCAAATTATAATATAATTTGTAGAATACAACACTTCTAAATTCAATTTTTAAATCAAACTCTAATATCTCTAATAAATCAAATACTAATTATAAATCAGATAAATATCATAAGTCTGTCAATCTATAATAAATATATAATACATTACTGGATTTGGTAATCATTCACTAAAATTTTAAACTTCAATCTCTAAATACATATTGACCATCCATGTTCACAATTTGTACAAACTTTCCATAAACTAAAATAAACCATACTTATATATACATATTACAAACCACAATCACAATATACATAAAGGTCATCATTTGCATTACAGCTAATCTCTGAAACCTTTACTCTCCAATTTTTTTACTTTATTTTGATCCATTATACCTGCGTGTCAAAAAAATTATAACACGTTAAGCTTACAACTTAGTAGTGCTTGTATAAATATATTTTGCTGCTTAATATTAGAGAAAATATTTTCAGAAATATAGTAATAAATCTCAATTTGGATAAAATATTTCAATATATTAAATATTCTCAATAACAAACCAACATCAATATTTTGATTATACAAAATAATAATTTTAACTTTATAAAAACCATTCATACTATACTACATTTTCAGTATTGAAACTTTCTCGTCTGTTAACATTCCTCATATTGAACTTAATGTGTTTTCAATAAAGCTCACTTATCAGTTTTAATCTAATGATATTTTCATTCAATTTATAACTTTGACACTTTGATTTAAGACCATACTTTGAAATACTTTATTTCATATATCACTATATGCACTTTCAATAATTATAATACTTAAAAAATTATTGATCAATTCAATATTTTGAACATAACCATTCTACACAGTGCTTTAGCACTTTCACTCGAAATACTATTATATACATTATCAATCACTTTCACATTGAAACACTATAAGTGAATTTTAAATAATTGACTTATAATCTTGTTTTGCATTTCTTTCAATATTCATAATAACATATTCATATATTTTCTTGTCTTCATATACTGAGTTGCAAATTTTAGACCTGGATACTGGGTCACTGATGGCAAATAAATGTTCATTATAAGTATATGGCCAAAGGCCCACCATAGAGAAAGAGATCAAAGGTCCTCTATGGTACAAAACGTTCACTAATGGCTTAAATGCCAATATCACTGGAACATAAAAGTATCGTTTATGGTACAGAGTACCCACTATCACTATAGACGTTCTTCCTCTGGCTAGCCATTCAACCCATAACCTATATTTAACATTAGTATAATCAGACTATGTATTTATTTTACTGTTTTAAGCTAATTCTTTAATTGTAATATCTATTATTATAGAACACTTCATCTTTGAATTGTTTGATTATCACTGTAAATTTATAAAGATATGAACAATTATTTCAAATAAATTTATTGTATGAACATATATACATATTATATTTATTTTCAATTAGTTCAACTAATTTTATTTATTCATCAATCTTTACCTTTCAAGTTACTTCATGTTTCCACTGTAATAATGAAATCTAAATAGATTTTCACTCTTGCTTATTTAGTTCTTATCTTAACATATTAAGAATTCACAACTATTATTTCACTTGAGAGTGTATGTACATATATATAATGTATTCACTATGTTTAACACACAGACATATGTATAGATATACATCTATATATGTATTTCTATACATCTTTATTAATTCCTTATAACAATACACTTACTTTATTATGTATATCTAACTTGATTCTCAATACATCATTTCACTAGAAGGGTTAAACTACTTTTAAATCTTACTACATTCTTTTCTTTTCACATTATCAATTCCTTTCTTTCCATTGTCAGCAATTGGTATCAATTAACTCTTTAACACTTCTATATATATTCTATAACTTGTCTTTAATCACTAAATAATGTTACTATCAAGTATACCATAAGTATATAATATGTAAATCTTACATTCTTACTTCCACTACTCAATCAATTCATACATAAACCTCTTTATCTTACCTTCCAAACTATTTAAGATCATCAATGATTCATCAATATATCATTTTTCTAACCTTATTTCTTAAATTATCTTATTTCTTCATGAATTATATAAAATCCACTAATCACTTATAACCATCTTTTACCCTTTTTTTTAACCTTAGACTCATTTCAAATATCCAATTACATTTATTCACACTTTTCTCAAGTTTTTCTCCACATCTGAGTTTCATCATCTAGCAGGTTGATTAAACTTCAATCTTATAAACAATCATTCATTAATTACAAATGCTTCCAAGATGTTTTTAGTAGTTCATTACTAATTTCACTAACTTAAACCTATTTTGTGAAGGTATAAGAAGATATATATATATATATGCATGGGAAGATGTACGACTATGCGAATGATCATGCACGTCACTGTTGAAATATCTTTTTTAGGATTTGAAAGAGCAAAAATTTGCATAGGCAAATGCATGAGCATGTAAGTAATCATGCACATCACTGCTAGAATTTATTTTCAAAGTTTTGAAGAACAGAAGTATGCATAGGCAAATGCATGACCATGCAAATGGTCATGCACATCTCTGCTGGAATTTCTTTTCAAAGTTTTAAAGGATAGAAATACGCATAGGCAGATGCATGACCATGCGAATGGTCATACACATCTCTGCTGAAATTTCTTTTCAAAATTTTAAAGGACAGAAATATGCACAAGCTTACGTATGACCATGCAAATGATCATGCGCATCTCTGTTAGAATTTCATTTCAAAACTTTAAAGGATAGAAATATGCATAAGTGGATGCATGACCATGCAAATGATCATGCATATCACTGCTAGAATTTCTCACCATAATTTAATCCATAATTTATCAATAATTCATCTCAAATAAATCAAGGAAGTAGGATCCAACCCTTCAAAGCAAAATTAAATTCAAATTTAAACTTCCATAACCTTAAACTTCCCAAAACTTTAATTTCTTCCATAACCATAAAATCTTTGAAAACCCTACTTTCTTCCATAACCTTAAAGTACCTAAAATTCATCAAAACTCGATTTTTTTATAAATTCTCCATGATTTCTAGGGTAAGAAATGGAAGAAGAAGAAAAAGAGATGAAGATGGAGGTAGATGATGAAGATGGTGGTTTGGAGGGGTATGGAAAATGCTAGAAATCCTTTTATATTGGCTTTAGAGTTTTTTTCCAAAACACTCACTCATACCATTATTTCGATACATCCATTTTCTTTAATTAACTATTACTCCAATTTTGAACCCCGAAACATTATAAAAAATAATTACTTTGGCTATTTTAAAATCTCATTATTTGCATTTTACATTCCAATTATGGTACAAGTTTATTTCAGAGCTACAAGGGCATTTTTATAATTTATTGCTCCTTTAAAAAATTTTACAGAAATACCGATATTGTTCATACTTGGATTGATATTGTTCATACTCAGATTTAATTTTTCACTCATTAGGGCTTAATCATCCTTATTTCTAACAATTCTAAATATTCAAACTACATATAATAACAAAATTAATTTGGTACACTTATATATACATTTAATATAGAAAATCAGTACTTAAAATTTTTAGGACATTACACTATATCATCAATAACAATTAAAAAAAATACTTGCATCATAAATCAAAAGAGAAACACCAATGGACCTAAAATATTAATTTAAGAATAATTGAAATTATACTTCAAGTGACTTTGGGTCAATTGAAAAATTAATTTGTATGTTAACTATTTGATTTATTATTACAATAATCGAAAGATTAATATCCTAAAAAAATTATATTAACAGAACTATACCTTAATATATGAATTGTGTACATATAATTATAAGTAACTTCATTTATATATTAACTACTTGATTTATGAATTGTGTCTCATTTACCACTTATTGTATATATAGCAGTATAAATAAACTTTAGATAAGAACATGCAATTAGAAGATCATAATTATCATATAGATAAGATGGAGTTAATCATAATCTAAATAGGATAAAATTAATCGTAATATTGATAATATCATAATCTTGTTGAACTATTCAAATAAAAATAAATCAATATGATATTCTAATTCTATTTAAACTCTACAAATAAATATCTATTATTATAAGAAGATAAATTTTATCTTATAATAAATAAATATCTATTTGAAATTGTACATTATTACATTAAGTATAAAATTTATTATTAAATATAGGTCAAATGGTGGTCACATAATTAAAAAATAAATATTAAATTTATTATTTATTAGAATATATAATTAATTTGTTATTATAGAGTTTAAATATGATTATAATGTTATAGATAAATATTAAATTTATTATTTATTAGAATAGATAATTAATTAGTTATTATATATATTTATTTAGAGAATTTTATTGTGAATTTGATATTAATAATAAATAGTTATTATCTAATAAGATAATAAATTATTAAAAACTTTTCTCTTACCTTTTTAGATAATTATATTTAGAGATATTTATATTTAGATAAATAAATATCTATTATAATAAATAATAAATAAATTAAAAGATAAATAATAACTTAATTTAAAAAAAATGATTAGAACATGTGACATAATATTGTGTTTGCAATAGTCTTTTTAGTATTATACTAGAAAAGAACTCCGCACGATGTGGCGGATTTTTTTTTATTTTATGATAATTTTAAATAAAAAATTATGTATATGTAACTATAAATAAGAAATAAAATTAATGCATATATTGATAAATTTAAGCAAATATCTATAATTATCAAATTATAAAATACATAGAGATTTACATTTCCATTATATTAGTGTAATAGTGCATATAAATAATAAAAAATATTTATTAATCAAATAAACAAAACACAAAATTAATAACATATAAAAAATATTTATGGCCAAAATAAAAAGAGTAACAAAACTTATATCAGTAGCTAAAAAGAGTAATCTTAGCAACTCCGGTAAAACTTATCAAATCTAGTAATTTTTGCAATTGAAAAACTCCGAAAAAAATAAATACAATATTAATCTAATATAATGGGCTCACTTAAAGCAAAAATAAAGAGTAGAAAATGAAAAATAATAATAAACAATAATATGCAAATGGCTGAATGCTTAGATTAAAATTACAAAATAAAAATAAAAGTATTGTTAACAAATTGAAAAATATTCACAATAAAAACAAATAATATATATATATATATACATATGTGTGTGTGTGAGACTCTCAACTATTATAAGATGTGCATACATATTGCAATAAATTGAATATTACCAATAAGATTAGAAAAAAATATTTCACCTAATTAAAAAAATAAATAAATTTTATTATCAAGTTATTAATTATTATGAGTTGTGTGTATATAATGTTGATTCAAGACAATAAATAAAAGAATCTTAAAATATATATTTTTACAAATTGAAAATTAAACTAAAGATAAAATTTAAATTTTATTTATTTATTTGTAGAAAACAAAAATCCGAGCCATGCTACAAATATTATTAAAGCAAATATTAGTATTAAAATATATAATAATATAAAACTTTAAAATATAGTATGAAGCATATGTTATTAATATAATATTAACAACAGAAAATCAAAAGGAAAAATACAAAAGAAAGTTAGACAATTTACATTTTTCCAACGTAAATAAAATAAAAAATATAAATACCCCCTAATTCAGTTTCTGAAATTCATGAAGCATATCCCTGAGTGTTAAAAGAATATTCTTATCTAGAACAAATATGAGTTGATAAACATGCTAAAAGAATATTATCTAAATGAATTTGAAGAATACCAATATTTAAAAAGAATGTATTAAATTTAAGAAGAATATTTAAAGAAATTTAATTTAGTTTGATATCATTCAAATGAATTTAATTTAATTTAAAAATTATCTAAAACATTATAAATTTAATGTAATTTGCTATTATCGAAAATGAATTTAATTTAAAAATTTTCTAAAAGACTTTAATTTGAAATTTAAAACTTTGTAATTTGAAATTTATCTAAAGAAATCTAATTTAATTTAATAATTATCCAACATTTAATTTACCATTTATTAATTTATTTTAATATTTAAAAAATTGATTTAAGAAAATTTGAGAAAGTGACACATAACAAAAGTGTTGTGCTAGTGACTTTAGATTTAATAATATATATATATATATGTATATATATTAGATATTAACTAATTATTATCAATATAAAAAAAAACTTAATCGTATTTAAACTCTTAAAAAATATATATAATTATTATCAATATTTGGATATCATAATTTTATTTAAACTTTTTAAATATTAATCATTATCAAATATGATATTATAATTTTATTTGAACTCTTTAAATAAATATTTATTATATAATAAACAATAAATATAATTTGAAATATTAAGAAATTAGGATAGTAGCAAGATTAAAATGACGACACATGAACTAATATTGTGTAAAATATTTTAGTATAATATATGGATTCAAAATTGTAACAAATTGAATAACTTTCACACAATGATTTTTCTTATTTTCAAATAAAATTAGATAAAAATAAAATAAAAAAATAGATATTTTAATATTTTGAATTTCAAACATATTTTATCTATTAAGCTTTCAAATTTTACTACTTAATATTTTTCTAAATGCTTTAAAGGATTATAAATAAATATAAATTCAAAACCCTATCTGAATAGAAATAAATCAATAAACATCAGCGGTGACTCTAAATCCTATCTCTAACCAATCCAAAGCTCAGGACAAAAATGGCCATGGAAAGACTTTTGATGGAGTTAATGGCAGAAATTCTTTGCCATTTGCCGGTAAATCTTCTTCTGACTTTAAGATGTGTTTCAAAATCTTTCTGCAACACCATCGACAGCCCAAGTTTTATCAATGAGCATCTCAAAATATCTATGGAAACAAGAACACATCGCCTGTTGATTCTCCATGGATACAACATACTCAGTTAACCATACAATTATCAAGAAGAAATTTATGTTACAAATTTTAATGATGGACTCTAACTAGCCAAAATACTCAATCGCCTATACCCACCAAAAGTTTGTACCTATATCCATGGTTCTTGTAATGGTTTACTTCTCTTGCTTAATCGGCGATAGGGGAGACTTGTTCTATGGAATCCATTCACTAGGGGTTGCAAGAAGCTACCTTTTTGCCCAGTAGGTTTTTGTAAATTTGGATTGGGATATGACTGTTAATGATGACCATAAAGTTTTTAGGATTTCATTTAATTCTGAGCCAAGACAAGTTTGGGTATACAGTGTGAAATCCAATTCTTGGAGAAGGCTTCAAGATTTACCTTATACAGGGTGTATGATTTATTATTTAAATGGAAATGGATGCTTCGCAAAGGGTGCCTAGCACTGGTTGTTAAATAGAGACGATGAGCACATTATTACTGCTTTCGAAGTAGCAACCGAGACATTTTGCATAGTACCACAATCTGTGATGAGCTCTGAAAATTCTACTACCGATTTGTATGGGTTGCATGTTTTAGAAGGGTCTCTCCTTGTGAGGTTAACCACCAACGATATTGCTACAGGTAGACAGTTTGAGTTGTATGTTAGAGAGGATCATGGAAATGGGTTTACTTGAAGCAAGTTATATACTTTCCAAGAGCAATTTCCTGATGAAATGCAGCCTTTGGCATTCTCAGAGGAAGGATATGAAAATCATGGAATTGGGTTTATTTGGGGCAAATTCGATTATATTTCCCTGCAAGGTGCAACGCCAGCGAAAGTTTTGGCATACTCAAGGAAGAGAAATAAGGTTTTATTGCATGATGAAGAATATATGAAAATTGTTTGGTATGATCTCCACAACAAGAATAGCAAAGTGGTTGAAATTGATGGTATGCATTGGAAGCATTTCGATTCAATCTTTTATTGGGAAACTCTTGTGTGTCTTGGTGATGATGATGAACCTCTTCATTAGTATAACAGTGAATTTGATGGCAGTGAAATTGACAGTAAGAATCGGTAAGTGGAATAAGTTTTTTATTTAATTGTTCTCAAAGAAGGAAATCAAAGCACCAAACTTTATTGTTTATTGTCTGATAATTACGCCCATACGTCAACGTTCCATTAGACTTGTGATAGAATCTTTGGCTAGTATTAATTTTAATTTATTTTGCAATCATATATACATTAACATAATGATGATCACATCTTGAGTTCTTACAGTTATTTTTTGTAAATTTTTCTTTTACTCTCTTTTAACTTTTTTTTTTTTTATGTAAAAGACAATTGTAATTTTTTTTAAGTCTTCTCTATGTGATTTGAAGGAAAATAAGAGCTACCTATGTAAATTTCTATTTTTTTTATTTTAATAATTATAAATTTCTATATAATTATATTTATTTACTTTTTTATTATATATATACAAATGAATATATAGCAAATATATAATTATTTTCAATAATTCATATGCAAAATTAAAAATTTAATTTGTTCTTTTTTATTTATTTTTCTTATTAATTATATCATTTATGAGTGAAACTAGAAGTATTATTAAGTGTTAAATTTATTATTTTAGAATATAAAAATATTTTGTAAGAGCTACAACTACTAAAAATTTAAAAATAAGTTTAACACGGTGTGAACCTCCACTGGTCTCAAATCATGCGTCCGCTTCTAAGTATACTCAATGTTATTAAAACCGTACCGGACATCATACCGTCCGCTACTGGTACCGGGTATTTTGATTTTTCATATTATATTTTATAATTATATTACATAATAAATATAAGATTAATAATCACTAAACTAGCATCAATTTTTAACAAAATAAACAACTTATAAACATCAATTATCAAGTTTAACATAAAATAACATAATAATTCACTAAAATTCAACTCTCATAAAAGTCTAAGACATAATATAACATTTTATTCATCTTCACCTCTATCTCCATGTTAATTATCTTCACCTCTATCTTCATTATCTTCACCTCTTTGTTGATCCATTCCAATGACAATATCATTTTCAAGATCTAGAAAATACATAACAAAAATATATTATTACAACACTTTCAATATTATATAATATAAATTATCTAAAAATCAAAACAAACCTGGAGAACTTGAGTCACCCATATTTTTTGGATGTTCTTCCATTAAATTTTCTAACTCATCATAATCAAGCTCTTGTTCTCCTTCTCCTTCTTTTTCAATGATCCAAAACTCCGTTTTATCAATTGATTCATAATCGATTGGATCATAAGATCTATTGTTCTTTGTCATCCTTAAAAAGTATAAACTCATAATATTACTTTGATTCAAGAAACACAATATAAAATAAATTAACTTAAGTTATAAACATCTCACCTATCTTTCAACCTTAAGTTGTAATGCACATAAACAAGATCATTAAGTCTTTCATGCTCCAACCTATTTCTTTTCTTTGTGTGAATACGCTCAAATACACTCCAATTGCGCTCACATCCAGAAGAAGAAGATGTCTGGCTAAGGATTCTTACAGCTATGTTTTTCAATTTTGGAGTATCAAAGCCAAAAATTCTCCACCATGCATCTTTCATAAACATAAAAAAAATATATAATTAATGATATAAACTTGATTAACATAAATAAAGGACATAGCTAAGTGACATAAAATAATTCTTACCTGGTTCCATATTTTTACTACAAAGAAGCGCCTTTGGAAGAGAAAAAGCCATCTTTCGATCTCGAAAAAGTCCCAATTCATTCATAAGTGATGTATCATGATCATCTCCACATAACTTGTCAATTACATTCAATGTATCCACATGAAATAAATTAGAATAGAAATAATATAATTAATATAATTAATATGATTCAAAATTTATTTAATGAGATAAATTACCTTGTCAATCATATTCACAGTGCCGCGCATGATCTTAGATTCTTGGCAAAATGAAGCTTGGTCATATTGAAATGCAGGATTCAAATAATAAGCTGCTGCATGAAGGTCTTGACGCAACATACGATCCCATCTACTGTCAATTATTTTAATGTAGGGCATGTACAATTTTTTTTTTTGTTGTTGAACACATTCATAATCCCTTTACGTGCTCTATACATGCCCTCATAAACATACCCTAAAGATGGTTTCTCATCCGTATCACAAAGACGCAACAGGCGTATCAATGGAATCATAATTCTAACAATCATCAAGCTGTTATTCCAAAAATTTTCATCCAAGATAATTTTTTTAACATCTTTGCCTTTTTCTAATTTTAAAAATTGCTTGAATTCTGCACTAATTACCATAGCTTGCAAATCATCTTTGTGCTCATGCAAGCTTTGTAATGCAATAAAAGTAGTGGCAAAACGAGTAGCTCTAGGACGAAAAATCTCTTTCCAACCAGGTCTCTTTCTTAACCAATTTAGAGTTGCCTTGTGATTATAAACAAATACAGTTACTTTAGAAGCAAGAAGTGTCAAATCTTGCACCATAGGCATCTCTCCAACATCTTTGAATATCAAATTAATACAATGAGCTACACATGGAGACCAATAAATAGAAGAATATCTCTCCATAAGTTTAGCACCTGCAGCTTTGTAATTAGCTCCATTATCTGTTACCATGTGCACCACATTGCTCGGACCAACCCATTCAACAATTTCAGCAAAAAGATTACACAAATTATCCGCATTGGCATAAATATCAAAAGCATCAACAGATTTAATAAATGAAATTCCCTTTGGACAATAGACTAAGAAATTAATCAACGATCTTTGTCTAGTGTCCGTCCATCCATCTCCCATAATAGTGCATCCAGTTTCACTCCAAGTTCTTCTCAACGAATCAACTATCAACTTCACATGCAACTTAGAATCATTCAATAAATTTACACGCAAAGCATGAAAAGTAGGATGTCTATACCCATGACCCATACTAGCTATTTTATTGATTGCTTGTTGAAAATAAGGAGAGTTACAAGCATTGAAAGGAATACAAGCATCATAAAGCCACAATGCAATAGCTAAGTCAGTATCATGCCATTTTTCTTTACTTTGCAGACATGCCTTGATGCTAGGTTGAGAAGAATTACTCACACCTGTTTTGAAGAATGATTCAATGCTTGAGCTTGAAGCCTTCCTTTTTCTCGTTGCATTTGATTTCTGAGATCCAATAGCTTGAGTATCATTCTCTTCATCCACTGTAAGGTCAAATGTTTCCTCTCCTCTCTTCTCCTTAGCTTTTTTTGCATAAGCATCCATTGCGCTTTTGATTTCAAAACGAGCCTCTGCTGAGACTTTCTTGCATGGATCAATGTTTCCTTTAGTGCCCGCAAGATGTTCCTTCATCCTTGTAATTCCTCCACCAGCAATTTGCTTCTGACAAAAGGTGCATATATATATCTTCCTTCCTTCTGCATTTGTTCCCTCAATGACATATTTCCATGCTAAATTGTTTTTTTGCCGATTTGATGTGACCGAGTTTATTTTATTAAATTGATTTTCAAATTGTTCTTGATTTTGATGTTCCATAATTTCCTAATAAATAATAAAATACAATAATTAAATCCAAACAATTTCAACGCAACATTAATTTACTATTATCAAATACAAATACATATTCAATCAAACAAAATCAAAGTCGTCAAAATTCAATCAAATACAAATACATATATAGTCAAAATAAATGCTCTAATTTTTGCATTCACAAATATATAGACTGCAATGATGTTGCGTCCACCATATCAATCTCATACATGTACTCTACATAGACAAAAAGCACAAACAAAAACCACACTATACTACTCATAAAGTTGTAGATACATTATATATATATATACACATTGCAGAAAAGACAAAAAAGAGGGAAGCACTTTCTCATAATAAACAATTATATATATAATATATGTTGGAAAGCACTTTCTTATTCTTGAATTTCACATTGACTATGACAAAAAATTTCACATTGACAACAATCATAAAGGACAAAAAAAGAAAGCTTTTGTCCTTATCTATTTTAAAGCTTCCCACAGTTGTTAAACAGTAAAAAATTAAGAAAATGTGAAGTGAATGATAATATAAAATGAATGGCTAACAATTCATAACCATAACTTTAAAAGTACAACAGAATATTAAAGAAAAAATACCAGGAAACGGAGCAATTGAAGGTGGGAGACTGTCTGACTCTCGTGCGTGAATATGAAATCAAATTAGGTTTAGGAAACCGAACGGCACAAGAAGAGTTACCTAGTGAAAAATGGTGTAGTTTAAATTTTTGGGGAAAAATCCGGTTTTAACCGGTTTAATGTAAAATCCGGTTTTTTAAATTTTGTACGATTTTTCATATAAACTGGTTTTTATAGTTGAACCAAACCGAAAGGGCTACCGGTTCCCGAAAAACCTGGTTGAACCAGCCGATCCGGTTCGGTTTTTATAACCATGTGTATACTACATCCACAAATCAACATCCCACAGTATGTTGTCCCTTGCAAAACACCACAAATCATTAAAACACTATTTAAATTTATGAACCCGAGCAACTTCACATTCAAAAATACCCATATAGGTTTTTCTATATTTTTGATGTACTATATGGCACACAGGGCAGACGCACGGGTCCAGGGGACTCTGAACTCCCTTCATCCATGTACATATATACATATATATATGTGTATATATATACATACATTCTTTATATATATATAAAATATACACACACATTTATTTATATATTTATAAATTTATATATATTTATTTATATATTTAAATTTAAAAAAATTATATATATAATTTAAATGAATTATATATATGTGAATTATGTATATATAATTTATATATATGTGAATTTAAATGAATTTTATTTTAATTCATAAAATTTTTATCAAAATTCATATGTATATATATATATATAATTGACTGCTTGTGTATTATGTAAAAAAATATTTTTTAAAAAATTAAAAATAAGACTATTATGCAACGTATGTAAAATATATAAAGTTGTAAGATATAATTACCACAATTATCATTTTTTAAGTGTAGTTAATAATTATATAAATTAATTATTGAACTATTATAATATTAAATATTTAAATTTATAGTAAAGTCATTTATTTTTTTTTATAAAAAATTTAGACTCCTCGATGAATTTCTAATTCTGCCACTACAAGTATGGTTGCGGCGACAAGCGATAAGACGACAAGCAACACTGAAGAGAAAGTTTCTATCAGTCACAAACCGACTACCGTAATTTTTTTGTGAAAATTGAGCCCCTCTTCAAAAGGTTCCTGTGTCCGCCACTAATGGCACACTCATCTATATTTACATAAACCAATGAAAGATCAATTCTGTCTCTTAGTCTTTGAAAATGTCTTGCTATGGAGGAAATTGTGGCTGTGGTTCGAGCTGTAAAAATTTTGAGAGCTTATATATTCTTGAAAGCGCCAACCCCAAAAGCTAGCTTGTTGAGATTAGAAAACCCAATTATATGTAAGCCTATTCAATATTTTATATTTTATCAATGTGAGATTGTATCATATTTTGCAGCCCTTCTCATGTAGCAACTAGATTAAGAGAATTTTTGATAAGTCTAGTTGATATTTGCACATTTATGATATAGACTAGATTAAGAGAATTTTCAGCTGAGGGACTTTTCATATTAGAAAATATTAAAAAGTCCGAGGGACATCCCATACTGAACGAAAAACAAATTTTGAAAGCCCATCATCGGATGAATGAAACCCATCGTAGGGCAAGAATTGTAATAATACTAAACCCAGGATATACCGAAAACTGAAAGAGAAATTATGGTCTAAATTATGATAGAAGAGGAAGAGAGAAAGAGAGACACAAATATTATTTTGCTCCGATATCATGTAGAAATATTAGGAGCTTATATACTCTTGAAAAAGCCAACCCCAAAAACTAGCTTGTTGAGATTAGAGAACCCAATTATATATAAGCTCATTCGACATTTTATATTTTATCAATGTGAGATTGTATCATACTTAACACTAGCTGCAAGTGCGGAGTAAACCACCACTGAGACCAAGGGCGAAGGGAAGGAGGGTCCTGGGGGATATATATATATGGACCTCCTCCTATAAATATATATATATATTTTTTTCAAAAATTTATAAATTATTGGCTTTTTTGCACTATATATATATTTTTAGTTTTTAATTAATTAATATTTAGGATTTTATGATTAGGTATTTAGATTAATATTAAAATTTTGTAATTTAATTATGAATTGAGTAAAACTAATATTCTCACTTGAAATAGTATTTTTATAAAATTAATTTAATAATATCTTATAAATAAATTAATAGATCTAATAATTAAAATTAAAAAATATGTAAAAAATTTAATAAATAATATAAAATTTTGATAGAGAAATTTTTTTTATAGAAATTTATATCAAAAATCTAAAATTTATTAGAATATTAAATGTTCAATTTTATCTTAAAATTTGCCTACAATTTTTTTGAATCGGAAAATTTGCCTCCTCCTTCCTCCTTTCTCATCCAACTTCTGGTCCCGTCACTAACTGAAACTAGTCCTCGGTGTGGCACCAGTGAAAGCACAGTTCGTCGACAAAGGTGAGATGAGCTCTTGAGCAGAGAACAGTGGCTGCAAGTGCAATGGCAACTGCACCTGCAATCCCTCCACTTGTAAATGAGATCGATCAATTAATAGAATGGAGATCTATCAGCCCTGCTTTTAGAAGTGAAGCAGAGATGGTTGTTTCTCTCTTGAAGTAAAATACTAAATAGAGTTGTAGTAGCGTTACGAGTGCACATGTTATGTCGCTTTAAGGCTTTAATAAAGCTTTCATGGTTTTTCTGTACAGATCTTATTAGCTATAGGATTTGCTTATAATAGCCATTGGCTGCTTGCTTATGTTGTATAAAAAATATATATATGTATGTAAATGCGGAGTGAAATTATAACTTTGATGGCTTAATTAATGCAAAACTCCTAATTTTATTTTTAAAAAAATATACTAAATGAATATTAGATGTATGTTTCTAAATATATTTTTGGCATGGTATATGTATACCTCTAAATATTAATACTTTTGAAATTAAAAATTAAAAAAAGAATATTTTTTAAAAAAATTATTTTTTAAGGTTTCGATTCAACAAGACTTAAATATGGATCATAGAATTCAGCTGCCTATTTAGATATGAGGCCTTAATACTATATTAAAATTAAATAAGTGTTTAAACATGAATTTCATCATTTCACCTACTCGTTTAGGCACAAGACTCTAATACTGTATTAAACTGATATTTGGACACTATATTAAAATCCACAAAAGATTGGACATACATACATATTCCATCTGTTTTAATTTAAATATCATTTTAAAAAATTTTACTCATATTAAAAAACTAATTAGAGTTATTAATTTATCTTTAATTAATATTCTCTCTCTCTTTAATATTTAGACTCTATTAACTTTCTCATTCATTGATAATTGCATTAAAAATATAGAATAAATTAGTAAATAATGTTGAAATTTTATTTTGTTAATCGTCAAATATTTTAAAATAGATTAGAAGTCTAAAACCATATTTAAATTGAAACTAAGAGATTACATATTATATAAATATATATTATAAATAAATAAATAAATATTGAAATTCATTTACACAACCCATGCTAGACCTAAATTCGCTCTGATAAATATTTAATAAATATACGAGTGATGTATAAAATTTTTAAATTATTTTATTATTATTTAATATGAGATTACTTCCTTATAAATATTAAAAAAAACTTTTTTTTAATTACATGTAATATATATTCCACAACAATTAATTTAAAAAAAGTGAATGAATTTCATAGAAGTACAGTACTTCAGTGTACACGCACTGCGTTCTTGCTTCTGCCTAATTAATAATTATTATTTTCAATATATATATATATATATTGGATAGATCAATGAGAAAACTTTTGAAGAAAGTCTAAAATCCGACCCTAATAAAAGTAAAAAATAATAATAATAATTGAAACCTTCCCAATTAGAGCATTTCTTCAAGAATCAAAGATTCTAAAATGGCTACGAGCACAACAGAGAGTGGGTTAATAATAAAAACGAACAATGGACCTCTTATGCACACACACCACGAAATCATAGTCACAGCCAATCCAGAAGTCACAACACCCTATAAAAAACCAATCCCTACAACACGACCAAATCAACTTTCAAGAAGCAAAAAAAAAAAAAAAAAAATAGAACCAAATAAAAATTATCAATTATATATTAATTTTCAATTATATATTAATTATCTTTTTTTTACCAGTTCCAACAATTTTATAACATACTACTGACATTAATGGTGTGATTGAATAATGACATGCATGAGTATCTTTTACTCATCATAGTCTGTTTTCAAAACATTCAAACAACTAATATGCAGTAAATTCAAAATTCAAACTAATTATTAAAGATAAAAGTTTGTCATTAACTAATATTTAACATATGTTTTAGTAGTAAAAATAAGATATTGAGACAATAACAGTATTTTTCAGTTAAAAAAAATTCCCAACAATATCTCCATTTTGTAAGATTTTCTGAAGTGACCAACCTGAATTATATATTAACCACATTGCATAAGAGATGCAACTGCCCAATGCGATAAAAGAATCCAAGATATGATTGCCAGCAGTATTATGGGTTTTCTGAAGCTGATCATCATGACAGTGTTTCACAGGTGAATATTTGTTTACCAAATTTTTATTTCTATACCTTTGTAAAAAGTTATCAGCATTGGTCCTCTTATTCCATATTAATGTCCCTAATACTTTGGCCTTCCCAGCCATTATCCTCATTTGATTGTTTAGTTGAAATTCAAGTTTCAATTTTCACTTGTGCAATTGTTTTAAGCTTGCAAGTATGGGTTGGATTAAAATACTTGTACTATACTGCTTGTTGAGTATATGCATAGCTTGCTAACTGTTGCATGGCTTGATATGTGTTTGCCTTTTGATTCCATATGGTTATTGAATATTTCGGGTTCATGGATTCTGGTTTTTTGGGTGTTGCAACTTCTACTTGTCTATATTGAGTAGTTGGGACTTGTTTTGTGCTGCTGCTAGTATGAATGCTATCTAATTTTTAGCTGCTGGTTTAGATTTTGTTCTTATTGGCAATAATTTTGTTGTTTTAGGTGAGGAGTAGCTAATACAAATTTTTTTTTTCTTTTGGTCTTGGGTATGGACAACTAGAAGTGAATATGTTGAGTTGTCCCTGAGTTATTTTAACTTAGCAATAATAATAATCCAATATAGCATCTTCACTTAATTTTTTCCTCTATTTTGAATAATTATAGCAAATTGTTTTGTAAGCTTGTGATGCTGGCAATAGTCAATATATAGTCACAGAAAATCGACATGTACCTGCAAACAACTCTTCATGCTCAAATTACGCTACCAATAATCATGGTGGAAATTAAAAATACTTTGTTGAGATTTTTTTTTGAATTTGGTAATTGTATTGATATCGATACAATTCCAATTGTTCATCATTGAATTAAATCAATTACTTGCTTAGATGTATGAAAATTACAATGAAGATTCTATTTATAAAAAAAAATTATATTTTCGCCATATTCATACTGTATATATAATATAAATAGTATCCAAATTCAGTAGGCCAAATACATATTACAAGGTCTATTTTAGTTGCTTTTACAAAATTGCCTACAAATGTCTGAATAAAAAATAGAGGGTCGGTTATTTACAGTGGTCAAAATGGCCCATACTTTGTTGACCATACACATGCTAAAAGGATGGCACACCTATCATGGTTATTATATTGCAGAACTACCCCTATGCGAACTTACCCTGGCATGCCCTAAATTCACCAAGAAAACTATAGAGACGAGGCTTGTTACAATGTAAGTGGGGCAGTTGTAAAAATCGTCACTAGACATTGTAGAGGATGTTAAAAACTGCCACTATATAAAAAACAAAAGGCCTCATGCGAGAGGAAATTTTTGCCCCCACTCTTGGTGGAATAGTTCTTGCAACTTTGGTACTGTTGGACTCAGGGTCTTAGAGAACACGGGCTTAAACCCAGAGAATTGGAGTCGCCATCTGAAATGGATGGAAAGATAGAAAGGGATGGATACTTGACTCCTAAGGAATTTTCAATTCCCTATTAGGTTCGGAATGTTGGATATGCATAGGGAAGGTGAGAATGACTCAGCACCTCATAACACTAAGTTCATTGGAACTGACCTTCTTTTCAGGTTTAGATATTATTAAATTCTTAATTTATTGTAACATTATCCATAAGACATGTAATTAAAATAAATAAAATCTATTATATTAAAATCAAAGCAAGTCCACACAAAACCAACAAAATGGGCACCCATATAAGATGTAAACATACCCTTACAATGTCCAATGACTACAAAAATATAAGTAAATAAAATAGAATACCCATTATTTGGTGAAAACGTATCCTTTACATTAATCTCAAAATTCAAATAAAATAAAAGAATAAATTAAACAAAATAAGGCACCTACAAAGTGGAAACATACCTTTTACAACTTCAAAGATCTAAATAACAAATAATAATAAGAAAATACAATTTAACCATTCACTCATCCATCATAAACAACAAAATAAGATTAAGCTCATTTCCCATCACAAGCATGCAATAATAAATCAAATCTATGGTTTAATTTTAAATTATGTAATCATGCAAAATTAGGGTTCTATATATGAAATTAGGGTTTATTGATGCAAATTAGGGTTTTAGTAATCAAAATAATGTTTTAGGGTTTTAAACATGTAAAATAGGGTTTTGCGCTATAAATTAGGATTTTAGGGTTTAGAATACTAAATTAGGATTTCTAATATAAAATTAGGGTTTAACTATGAGATTAGGGCTTTAATATTTAAAAATTAGGGTTTTAAATAAAACTAGGGTTTAAGCATGCAAACTAGAGATTTAGGATAAAACTATGGTTGAATCATGCAAGGCTAGGGTTTGATATAGAATTAGGGTTTTAAAAAAACAAATTAGGGTTCAATATGGAATTAGGGTTTTAAAAATACAAATTAGGGTTTAATATGGAATCAGAGTTTTTCCTAAAACTAAAGTCTTATATACGGCTAAACATTATATATAACTTCACTGTAAACAATTAGTAAATTGATTTTTACTTTGATAATGCAATGAATTAATCAATCATGGTAAACCAATAATACTAAATTGAATTGAATAAAAAGGATTACACCCCCGTGTTGGCTCCACCAAAGTTGAATCTACTGTCCTAAACTTAATTGTAACTTACTGCCTGGATCAGTGTTAGCCTTTGGTTGAGTGAAGCAATCTGCAGACGTGATGGCTACTGTCTCCTTTGGTTGTAGTGTGGTTGTTTTGTTTTCTTTGTTTCTGTATGTTACTGCCTTTAATTCCTGCTTAATTGCTCTCTTTTTTATTACTGCTAATAGGGTTTGTTGTTGTGTTAATTGCTCTCTTAAACTTGTATTTATAAGAAATTTGAAGGTTAAAGCCGGCCTCCAACCCTAATCTCCTCACTTATCTGAGTGCAATTACAGTTTACAGTTTAAACCCAATTCCATCTAAAATTCGTGGGGCTCATATCGAATTAAACCGCATTTAATTCAACATGAACCAAAACCATATCGAATTGGACCACGACTAATTTGATATGAGCTAATGCTCATATCGAATTGGAGCTTGTCTAATTCGATATGAGCATGTCCATATCGAATTGGACAAGGTCCAATTTAATATGGCATACATTCATATCAAATCGGAGTGTCTAATTCGATATGGGCATGGCCCATATCAAATTAAACAAAACTGAACTCATTTAAATTTGGATCGGACCTTTTTAGGGCTCTAAAATTAAACTAGCTTACTTTGGGCCTATTAAAACTGGACCGACCTAATTTAAGACTTTAAATTAGGTTAATGCTTTTAAAGTTGAACCAAATTTAATTTGGCCTCTATTCATTTGGACTGAACTAGCTTAGAGCCAAAATTAAGGCTCTACAGTTTTGCTCCCTACTTGAACGATCTTGAATTCATTTAGAGAGTGAAAAACAATATGACTTTAAGCTGATCTTGGATGAGAATGGGATCTAGACTAGAGAATTGGTTTGGATTCTAGACTTGAGGTTTGGATTTAGGTTTTGGACCCAAGACTTGATTTGGGTTCTGGATCCGAGATTGGATTTGGGTTCTGGATCCGAGATTGGATTTGGGTTCTGAACTTGAGATTTGATTTGAGTTTTAGACTCGAGACTAGATTTGGGTTATTAACCAGAGATTTAGTTTGGATTCTGGATCCAAGACTGAATTTGGGTCCTGGACCTAGAATTGGATTTAGGTTATGGACCCGAGACTAGATTTGGGTTCTGGACCTCGGATGAATTTTGATTCTGGACCCGAGACTGAATTTGGGCTCTTGACCTGAGGCTGGATTTGAATTTTGGACCTGAGATTGGATTTGGCTTATGAATACAAGATTGGATTTGAATTCTAAATCCGAGACTGGATTTGGGTTCTAGAACCGAAATTTGATTTGAGTTAAGCTTACAAAATCTGAGCTGATTAAGTTGGTTGAGGTTATGAACCCATAATATCTCCAAAAAATTGATTTCAATTGTCAAAAAAAATTTACAAAAAATTTGGTTATTTTTGTAACACCCTTATACCCCATATACATATAATACACATAACCCATATGTATAAAATACTTATATAGAATACAAGAATGTCACGTACAATTTTTTTTTTAAAATTCCATCATTCCAAAATAATTATTCAGAACACCTTATATATATATATATATATTTTAATTAGTAAAAGAAAAATATTCCTCAGCAATTTGAATATAAAAAGACACATTTTAAAAGAAAATCTCTGAAAAAAATTCGCTAGAGTTTTGTCTGTATTTTGGATATCTCCAAATTTCAACTTACCCAATCTGCATTTAAAATACACTTCCAAATATTTATTCAACACATTCATTTTTCCAAAATAGCCTAATGGCTCAGATTCATCAACATTTTATAAAACATACACCATTAATATAAAATAGTACATATGTTCCTTTCTTACAAATTTTCAACATTTAACCCAAAGAAAATCTTTATAAGTTACATCATATATATGCTTACAAACATAGGATACCTATTTAAGTAACTATGTCAAAGTTTAAAATATATGCATGAAATGCATATGGCTTTTGTCTGTGGCAGCTCTAAAAAAACTCCAAAAGTGATCAACTATAATCTAGACCTAGTGTGGTCTAGTAGCACTCTCTGAATAAGCTCTATCACTTGCGCGATGCAATTCAATCACGCTAACCAAAATACTTGGTGGTGCATACTTTGGTGTGATAAATAAATAGATGGTATAACACATAAAATGCATCATGATAAAAGTGTTAGACAATTTATTTCTTTTTACACATTTTAACAACACATTAATCATCCATATATATTGGGCCCAAAAATTCTTATATATTAGCCTAGTTACCAAAATATTGTCTTGGGCTAACTCAATCATCTGTGATACCAGCGTGTCTTACCCGAAGGCGTATCAAATCTATAACTCCAACGCGTCTCACCCGAATGTGTAATAATATTTGTAACACCAGTATGTCTCACCTCAGGGCATAACAATATCTGTGACACCAGTATGTCTCACCCAAAAGTGTAATAATATTCAACAACAACATTTCGAGTCTAAACCCTATATAAGGTGACATGCAATTATATTTTCACAAATTTCACTTTCCACATTCTTTTTCATGTTTTCAATGCATTTTTAATATTATCATCATATACAATGCAAATGTGGCTCATTTCTACATGTTAGTACACAATTTGCACTTTTTCACATTTTACACACAAATTTCATTTAGCCATTCTCAAATAGCTTATCATGCAATAATAATGACAAAAGAGCATTGTTACTCCAAACAATGTCGCACACACATATTTATTAATATTAAGTAACATAACACATTCAATATAACCAATGTATTACGCTAAAAATCAATGCAATCAAATACATTATAAACCAAAGTATGTACTAACCTTTATTAAGCAATAATTGGATTTAAAACTCCACTCCACTTCTAAAATTTCCTAATGCCCTTTACTAATAGGTTGGTGAAATTATAACATACTCAACACTAATTGAAAATGTGAATACAAATAATCAATTAGTATCACATTTCTAGGTGTTTAAAGCATAAAACATAAATTTAGGCACATTCTTTCAAAAACACTAAAATGTGCTCTAACATACTCCAACTTTGAAACTTCATTCTAATTATTCCCAAATAAATTTTAAAGCTTAAATATATCACAAGCATCATATTTTAACACATTCCAAACATTAAAATATAATGTACCACTTTTCCATCAAAATTTCAAAATTTTGCCCTAAGCCTCTTTAATTTTGTTTTTCATTCTAACTGGTTCCAAATGGTAATTTGAGCTCATTTATATTATCAACAACACTAAACGACACAATTTATATCATAAAACCAAATGCACCATCACTTTTTATCAAAACCCTAACTTTCATTCTTTCGCTTCCAAACTCTAACTAAACTTAATCAAATCTAATATTTAACCATAAAATCTTCACTTACTCATCAAAATAACATCTTACAAACCCATTTCAATAATTATAATGCACTATTTCAAAAATTCAATTCATACATGATCATATATATCCTTAAAACTTCAAAATAAGGTATTGAAAAATCTTCAGATTCACCCCAAAACCTCTTGAAAACTTGAAGAATTTAGTGTTGGATAAAACAAAAATCTCCCCTCTTTAAGCTTAGAGAATTCGGCCATGGTAGAGTGGGAGTAAGAAGATGGACAAATTTTATATAACCAAAATTTCCATTTTGCCCTTTACATATTTGCCTAATTACAAACTTATTAATTAATAAAATATTTGAATATTTTGATTAATTATTTAGTTAATTATTTTTAAATTCCAATTCTTATCTTCCATCCAAAATAATTTTCTTTTTAAATTTTTTTTATAAATTACCATTTTACCCCTCCTTTACTTTTAAATTTAATCTTTTTCTAACTTGTTTTTGACTTTATATGTAATGTATATTTTCTTTATATTTTACATATACATTACTTATTTCTCACTTTCAACACTTCATATAACCTCCCAACTTATTAATTTAATTAAATTTAAATTTAATTTAATTTATTTTAGCAATTATATGTGTGTTATAATTTTTTAACCGCATTGGGTTCCTATGTACTCTTGCTCCTTGCGTGGAAAAAATATTTGTGAGCATAAAAAATATTTTTGGACACGCAAAAGTATAGGCCCATAATAAATATCAATGAAATGTGTGAGTCTGAACAAAAATAAATTATTGATCTTTAACGTGAATGAATAATTGATTCTGAGTATCTTTAATTGCATGTGGCTTTTTTTTTTCTATTTTTGTTATATTCTTTGTCCTTTTTCTGTTCATTCTTTTCCTGAATCTGAATCAAAGCACAAGATATGTGCTTAGCTATTCCTTCAATCTTGATCTTATTCTTCAAGTTTATTGCTTAAAAATACTAAGCACTTTCATTCAAAGCCTCATGCAAAATTGCAATCTTTTTAAAAAAAAAATTCAATTTCTTCATTCATTCTTAAGCATTTCATCCTTCAGTATATATAAATGGTAGGCAACCAACATGCCTCTAATACTGGGCCTCACTTAAATACTGAATTGATTACTTATCTTACTACTAGTGGACTGGATAGAGTCCTCCTTCTAACCGAGATGCATCTCCACCCAGTGAAAAAGAAAAACCACTAGTAAGTATTATTTTGCTGCAATTTAACTACTTTAATAGCATAAATTTTATTAGTACAATTTATTGACTATTGATAGTTCATTATAAAGATGCATGAAAATAAATTTTTTTAGACTTATAAAGCAAAACTGCATGAGAGTAATAAATAAAACTAGTGTTAAAATAGACAAATTAATATAAAAAAAATGAACATATGCATAAACACAAAGTAAAAATAGAACACAATGTAAAAATAATTTAAACAAGATATTGGACATGATGCAAACATTTATAAAAATGCCAAAAATAAATTTTTAGAACCTATTAATAGAAAATTATGAGAAAAAATATATATACGTCTAGTGTTGAAAAAGAATTAAAATACCGACCTTTATACTCATAAAAAAATTATTAAAGTGCTGAAAATAATTTTTTAGGGCTTGTTTACTTACCTTGCTTGACTTACCTATTTTAAGGCAGTATGACAGCTGTATAATTCGGGTGTCACCTCCAGTAAGGAGGATGATTAGTGAGTGTGGCTTTGAAGACTTTGTCCTGTAGTTGCCATCAAAAGGATTCCAAATTGATAGGAGTGTGATCTAGGCACTCTCAGAATGATGGATGGATACCACTCACACTTTTCATCTATCTGTAGGGGGGAATGACCATTGATTCAGTTATGTTTTCTGCCATAATGGGTCTTAGATGTTATGGGATCCCAGTCCCTTTGACTAATGACATTTTAACCCATGATGAGATCCGACAGCTTGTTAGCCTTAGGCCCCAATTCAAGGGAGCTTGTAAAATTAAATATAAGTACATTCGAGAGTACTGGATGAAATACACCGACCAGCACAAAGATGAGTGGGCAAAATAGTACACTCACGGGTTTCTATTATATCTGCTAGCATCAACCATCTTGTGCAGCACTAAGGCTGCCATCCATTTGTCAGTTTTATGAGCCTTAAGTGATTTTGACCTCGTGTCATTTTATACCTGAGGGGAATCTTGCCTGCCTGTATTACGACTTTGATAAAATTTGCTGGAACAAGAAGTCTCTTACTAGTTTCATGGTTGTTGTTGAGTTATGAATTTCCATGACTGTTGATCCCATTAATATGCATGTTCAAGCTTAATCTTTATTGTTTACCTTTGCAGGTGTGGGTATATGAACACAACCTCATGAGGTTTCCCAGTATTATCAGACGACATATCAGTTATCCAAGGTTGAATCTTTGGCTGTCGGGTAGCAAAGAGGTGCCAGGCAGCCATCATGTGCATACTCACTACTATCTGCTTAGTCGCTTGACCCAGGGCAAGGTAAAAAGATTAAATTAGTATTATTATTAAAATTTATGAGAAAGACAACTTATCTCCTTTTATTGCTTTACAGGTCGATATTGCTTGGTGGAAGGCAAATGAAAGGGCTAACTGGACTCCTGCTATGAATAGTGCATTGCCATTATAAAATTTTTATTGGATCATTGCTGGGCTAGTTTCTAGTGGCTAGTTCCTCGGTGTGAGAGTGCATAACTGCTTTCTTGGCCCTAATCAAAGGATGGTGCTAGCAAACATCCCAACATTTACATTGAACTACATGTCTATGCCAGATCATTCTCGGAGACATGCTCAGAATGGGTTTGATTTAATGCTTTCTTGCTTTCTCCAGAAGTGTCATATGTTTAGTTTATGCAGGATCAACTTTTTAAGCTTCCAAGTTTCCCCTGTCGGTGTTGAGGGTATTAAAGAACAAAGGGAGGAATATGAAGAAGAAGAAGAAGAAGATGAATAGAATGAAGAAGAACGAGATAGTGAGGAGGGTGATGAGGAGTGTAACAGTCCCGGCCTACTGGCATCACCAGGTCCACGGGCTGTGCTACAGTACTGGACTGCCCTCACGGGCCCTCCAGTACTGTAGCACAGCCCGTGGACCTGGTGATGCCAGTAGGCCGGGATTGTTACAGTTAAAAAGGCGCCTTTTTAACTGTAACAGTCCCGGCCTACTGGCATCACCAGGTCCACGGGCTGTGCTACAGTATTGGACTGCCCTCACGGGCCCTCCAGCAGGATTTGTTTATTTGGCTCAATTGGGGGAAATTCCAATTAAGTCGCCTCCCCGGATCGAACACCTGACCTCCCACTCAAGAGAGCCAGCGAGCGCAATCCAGTACCAATTCAATTGTAACACCCCTATATACCGTATACGTACCAAGCATGCTTATACGATCGTAAAATACGTATACCGAATATAGAAAATGCCACTGTTTAAAAATACACAAATCATATCTCAAACGTTTAAAAGAAAATTCAAAAGACACTATATATAAAAACATTTATAAATTTACAGCGGAAGTTATTACAAACTTTTACAAGTCCAAATACATAGAAATCAAAATATACAAAACATAGAATATATATACATGATTAGCAGCTTGACTCTCTGATCTTTAAGCTCTAAACCAACTCTTCAAGCTCAAACTCAACTAGGTCTAGAGGAATCCTCAGTCTCAACCCTATCAACTCTACCACCTGCGCGATGAACCACAATCGCGCTGAGCCAACAACTCAGTAGCACAAACAATGATGATAATATGAAATGTCAATATCAATATCATACATTCAACCAATAAAGATCATAGTTATAAACATTACATTTCATTATTTCAATAATCATATCATCATCCATTCAATATAGACACCTATGGGCCCAACTAGCATTTAATATGATATTCAAAATTCAGAGTTGCTGCTTTGGTTCATAATCACAATAATCAAGCCCGTAGGCAATGTACATATCTCTCTATCCATGGATAGGGTACACAGACCCAGTCTCTTGGACCATCAACTCAACATCTTGAGGAGATCCTCAACCCGGCTAGACTGTTACCTGTAACAGACCCAGTCTCTTGGACCATCAACCCGATTAATCGAGGAGATCCTCAACCCGGCTAGACTGTTACTTATTTTCACATTTATCATTTCACATTATTCATAGTGTAACAGACCCAGTCTCTTGGACCTTAATTCAACTCAATTTGAAGATATCCTCAACCCCGCTAGACTGTTACTAATCATTTTATAGGCATGCCGCCCAAAACCAGAACTCTGAAATTGAATGAACATATTAAACATACAATTATCTCGTTTGCCTCTTTATCATTCTTTTTCTCAATTCATATCTCATACTCAAATAGGCAATCATGCCTCATCAATTTCATTTGCATAACCATGTCCAACAACCATGGTTTCAACATATCTCCATTCACATAAAGATAATTCATCATCATTCATATAGCACATTACATTTCATAAGATTCACAATGTGCAAAATATCACATTATTCATATATGTATAATCAACAATGCCACCTCAAATGGATGTATGCAACAATGCAATGTTTGTACTTACCTTAGATGCAACCCACACAATATTAAACACCTCTCTTTCCAATAATCTTTCACTTCTTGAATTAGGGTAATTCACCTTCTTCACAACCTATTCCAAAAGGAAGATGAAACCCACATAAGATCATAAGACTAAGAACCAACTAGGGCAAACTCTATACTTGACACGCTCAACAACACGGGCGTGTCCCTGACCGTGCCCTAACTCCACAATACAGAAGCTTTTACACGCTCACCCACACGGGCGTGTTCCTGGATGTGTAATACATTCTGCCTCTCAACAATATTGACACTTCCAACATCATGAGCGTGCTCATGGCCGTGCCAATTCCCCAAAAACACAGTGGCTATGACACGCTCAATAACACGGGCGTGTTACTGGCCGTGTCAATCCTACTGCCACACAGAAGTTATGACACGCTCAGTATCCTGGGCGTGTCACTGCTCGTGCCAACCAACCAAAAACACAGAACCATCGACACGCCCAAAAATCCTGGACGTGCCCTTGGGCGTGTCAGGCCAAAAACCCAGATTCCGGCCAAAACAACAACACAACCAACAAAACTCTTTCTTGTTCTCTTGTTTCTTTGTTGTCCGGCCAAACAAAGCAAAGGAAGGAGAAGGAGAAAATGATTCACGGCAAGAAGAAAGAAAGAAGAAAGAGAAAGCTCAAAGTCAACACCTCTTTTCCTTAAAATCCTCTCAACCAAGCAATTTTAAAATATTAAACTAATTCAAATAAACCTCCTCCATTCATTAATTTCCTTAATAATTAATTATTAACTCAAACACAACAAATATCTTCTTCCACTAACTCCATTCTTTAACTATCCATTGACTTAGGTATATGTTATATATATTCTAATATACATCACATATACACTCTCTTTAAAAACCCTTTTCTCTTCCAATAAAACATATACAAAAAAAAAATCCAATTAAATTAATAATAAAACCCAAAACATCTAGGGTATATTTTGGGATATTACAAGGAGGATGAAGGTAAGGATGAGGATGAGGATAAATAGGAGGATGAGGAAGAGGATGGTACATGGGATTCTGCTTCCCATGATGATGCCATGGTTGTCTCCTCCCAGGTTGATCATACATGGTCATTTGTTTATCTAGGACTACTTTTCATTGCACTTGTCTAACCTTTACAAATCTTTGCCAGTGGTAAAAAAACCAAGTGGTCCTAATCATGATGGATTTTTGGACTTTTAATTTATTAAATAAATAATTATTAAATTAAATAATATATATATATATATATGGTTCAAATTAAAAGATTAAAGGAAATAAAAAATAAAAAGTTTTTTTCATCTTCTTCTTCTCCATCAAGGGCCAAAATCTCCATGGATGCCAAGAGAGGATTTTTTTTTTATCTTCCAAGCTTCCAAAATTGAAGGATTCCAAAGGTTCAAAAAGGATTTTTAGTGATTTTCACTTGAAAAAGTAAGTTCTTTAGCTTTTTCTTTGGATTTCCATGAAAATTATGATTATGTGTGATTTTGAATTTTTAAGTAGTATGTTATAATTATTGGAATTGGGGTGTATGATGTTATTTTGGGTAGTTAACAATGATTTTAAGGTTGGATTGAAGAGATGATGGAGTTTGGGTATGGATTGGTGAAGAGAGAAAATTTAGGGTTATGTGATTTTTGGGGTTTTGAAATCATGATTTTTAATTGTGAAAATTGATTCAAAATGAGTTGTTTTGATGCATAAACAAGTATTTTAAAGTCAAATATTGAATTTGGTTGAGTTTGATTGGAGTTTTAAGAATGGAAGTGTGATTTAGGGTTTTGAAAAAGTGATTTTTCCAAAGTTGTAGAATTGTTTGATTTTATTGGCTTAAGTGTGTTGTTTAGTGTTAAAAGTGATGAATATAAGCTTGAAATGATAAATGGATTGAGTTGGAATGGAAAACCTTCAATGGGGGAAGGTTATGCCACTTTAGGGTTTTGGTCCTAAGTTAGTGTTTTTGTAGTGTAATTGATTTAAATGTGTTAAAATATATTTTTAATAATATATATAAACTTAAAGTACCAAATTGAATGGCCTAGTATGGTATTGCAAAGTTAAAGTGAGGTTAGCCTTAACTTTTGAATTTTTGCTTGGATGATGTTTAATTATAGATTAAGATTGAAAATGCCTTAGAATATGGTACTAAATGATTATTTATGATTACATTTAGTTTATGCATTGAGGAGAATTGATTTGCCACATTCAAGTGTTGAAGCGCAAGTTGGAAGAGAAGGATTGGAGGGTGTTTGAGCTTGCTTTTGGTTGTCATTTGTGGTATTGCAAACTTTGGATGAATTGGTTATATTTGCATTACATTGGGCTTAACACATTTTAGTTTGGAAAATATGTTAAGCTACTTGATACATGGAACATGTATGAATAATGTGCTATGACATGTGTTATGTCATATATGTATTAAATGCATTGTGAAAATTCATTGTTAATGGCCAAATTGTGTAAAATATGAAATATGTGTATTATGTGGAAATGACCCAAAGTGTTTGGGTAATGCCATTTATTATATATGCATTTAGGGCAATGTTAAAAAGTCTTGGTAATGGCTAAAATACATCAAATGTGAATTATATGTGAATTATGTGAAATTACACAAAATATTTGGGTGATAATTTTTGAGGTAAAATGTGATGAATTGATATTGACATAAATAAAAAAAATAAAAAAATAAGAAAAATGAGAAAAATAAGAAAATATGAGAAAATAAGGCAATGTGCCTAGCTTGAATATGAGAAAATGAGAAAGAGATTGATAATGAGAAATGTGAATTAATTGTGTGCCTAGTATGTTATTTAATTTTCAGAGTTCTGAATTTGGCGGCATACCTATGAGGATATCCTCATTATTTGTCTTCGGGTTAGATGCTGGGTATCACTATGATTACCTTTGAGCTAGACGTTGGACGTCAATTGCCTTCAGAGTAGATGCTGGACATCACTATGATTTGCCTTCGTGTTAGACGCTGGGCGTCACTTGCCTTCGAGCTAGACACTGGGTATCAATATGAACCAAAACAATAACTCTGAATTTTGAATAGTATATTAGATCCTTTAGGTCCATACTTGTGTTTGTTTGTATTTGAATTGTGAATTATGAAATAATCGAAAGATATATTATAATGACATGATATGAGATATAATATCCATATGCATTGTGCATTTGCATTGCATTTGAGCTTTATTTCTATCAAAGTTTGTACCACTAGGCTTTTAGCTTAGCGCGATTGAAATTCATCGTCTCATGCAGGTGACAGGGTAAATCTGGCTAAGTCGGAGAGTTCTTCTAGACCAGGTCGGGTCTGGACTTGTGGTTTTGTTGTAAAGTTAATATCAAGATCAGAAATACTGCCAACATCATGTATATATTTTTATATTACTGTACATTTTAGAGATTATGTATATTATATTATGTTTCCAGTGTATATATATTATAAATTAAAAACATATTTTGGATAAAAAATTATGATGTGGGTTTTGTAAATGTTTTGATATATAGATATATGAAAGTGTATAAATATTTTGAGAAAATATGAAGATATTGAGGAGGATGGATGAAATATATTTTTGGGTTACTTGGGAGTGTTTATATGCAGGTTGTTTACTTGGGAGTGTTTACTTGGGTTAAATTAATTCATTCAAGTAACCAAAATAAATGTAACACTCTTATGTCCTATATACATATAATATATACACCTAGTATATGTAAAATATGCATATACGGCACAAAAATATCATAAAGCGGTTTAATAAAAAATTTTTACTTTTCAAATTTAAAATCTTAAATACTTTAAAATATATATTTAATAACAAATAAAATATTTTTATAAATCATAGGTGCTAAAATATGCATTTTTCATAAAAATCTCTGAAAAACACTCCCAAATTCATTCAAGTAAAAATATTATTTACTTAGGAGTGTTTACTTGGGTTAAATTAATTCATACAATACCTAAGGTCTTAATTAAAGTAAATAATTGATAGGTCCCAATTAGAGTTAGATAAATATTCTACTTCGGGCGAGAATTGAGCCACAAATCTTTCTCTTAGGGTGAGAATGAACCACAATTTTCTATTAGTTTTTCATTGATGATAATCTGCTGCTATTACAAAGAATAAATAGGAAAGAATGAATAACCAATTCACACCTATTCTAAAGGCAACAGGTGCTTTATTTTAGCCAACTATTGCTAGAAAATCTCAACAGCATTTGACTAATTATTAAGCATGAAAAATATCAGTAATTAACTAAATAACTATAGCAGCAGCTAGACTCAGTCAAAGAGCAAGACTTAGTCCAGGACTTCTTATTCTTGATGGAAATGGTATCTATCATTGCTCCCCTCTTTCACGTGAACCTTGTCCTCAAGGTTCAAATGAGGAATTAACACGTCAAAACTGAAAGTTTTCTCTGCAACTTTAGTGAATTTTCCAATCTGCCGCCATCCTCATCTTCCCCACTATCGATTCCACCATCCAAAAGAAGCAGCTGCGGCTTTGCACATCTATGTCCAGGGGTAAATTTCTCGTCACAATTGAAACACAAGCCAGCAGTTCTTCGATTATGCATCTCCTCCCAATTCAAGCGCTTTAATGGAGTGCTAGGCGTGTTCCTTAATGGGGACAACACACTCGCTTGGCCAGACGGATATATAACTTGCTTTTGCCTCAACAATTGCTCATCTTTCATCCGAGCTAAATTGATGGTGTCTTTCAACGTCTTCGGTTTGAACATTCGGATCCCTTCTGCAATTTCGGGTTTAAGGCCTCCCATAAACGTTCCAACCAGTGCTTTTTGAGTCCACCCCTTAACCCTATTGCCTAGCCTTTCGAACTCCCGTTGATAATCTCGTAAGAGTCCGGTTTGGTGAATTTTTGATAGGGACTCGTCAAAATCTTCGCAATCAGTGGGCCCAAAGCGGGACCACAATTCTTCAGAAAAGATTTCCCATGTTATTGCCGTTCCTGCTTCGGCGTGAGTTCTGCGAAGCCACTGCCACCATTCATTCGCTTCCCCTCGAAGGTGATAAGAAGCCAAGGACACCTTTTCTGAATATGGGGTGCCTTGATATTCAAAAAATTGATCCACTCTTGTGAACCATTCAGTTGGGTCTCCGGAATACTTTGAAAATTCCAATTTTGCCAATTTCGCATAATACAATGGTTTTCCTCCTTCTCTGGATTCATCCTGCTGAGTGCAATTTTGGCCACTTCGGTCACTTGCACTGCTGGACGCGTCTTTGCTAGGAAGGGAAAGTTCTGAGAATTTAGTGATGGCTGCTTTAATTTGCTGCAGTTCATCACTAAGTCCCCATTCTATTCTTGATAAGTTGTCTTGGAGCTGGCCTAAGCCAACTTCCAGATTTTTCGATTCTCTCTTTGTTGGAAGCCATAAAAGAGGAAAAGAAAAAGAAAATTAGGATAAGGGCTCTGATACCAATGATAGGTCCCAATCAGAGTTAGATAAATATTCTACTTCGGGCGAGAATTGAGCCACAAATCTTTCTCTTAGGGTGAGAATGAACCACAATTTTCTATTAGTTTTTCATTGATGATAATCTGCTGCTATTACAAAGAATAAATATGAAAGAATGAATAACCAATTCACACATATTCTAAAGGCAACAGGTGCTTTATTTTAGCCAACTATTGCTGGAAAATCTCAACAGCATTTGACTAATTATTAAGCATGAAAATATCAGTAATTAACTAAATAACTATAGCAGCAGCTAGACAACAGTCAAAGAGCAAGACTTAGTCCAGGACTTCTTATTCTTGATGGAAATGGTATCTATCAATAATATAATCATTCAAAACACAAATCTAATTTCTTAAACCCTAAGTTATTCAAACCCTAAATCTTAATTAATTATGTTTTCAAACCTTCAGAGTAGTTTTTATAATTTTATTCATCGAGTTATTTTATTCTTTTGATAATTAATATGACTTTCTATATTTGTTTTACCTAAAAAATGCTTAAGTAGTTATTACAGCAACTATTAAAACTACACTTAAACTTTGATAACATCAAATGAGATTTATTTATTTTTGAAATGAGATTTATTTTTATAGATAGTTTTATCCCTTTGTTTTTTTTTTGGTAGCTATTTAAATATCCCAATTGTATACGAAATGTTCAAAATAATTTTGGGCTTTATTTTAGGGGTTTGTTGTGGATCGACAGCAGAGGCCTGAAGATCCAACACTGCAACAACTCAAACCTCTAGGGTTTATATGGCTTTGTACAGTGATCAGTGATCAGTGTTCACATCACAGTTGCAAGTTGCAAGTGGCGAGTCGCGACACGGCACCCATTTTGCTATAGACACCGTAAGTTTTTATGCTTCCAGTGCAGAAACATAGTTGAAGCAGTAAAAAAACAAAGTGAAAAGCACTCAGCTAGTGGGGGGCCTTGTCGCTAGTATAAAAAGGGAGGCAAAACTTTGGACTACACAGAGGCTTCGCTTGCGGCTGCTCAGCCTTTTTCAATAGCGTCCCCTCGTACTTTGTTGGCTTTCTTCTTCTTCAACCGTCACAAGTGTTAATCAATAATTCTCTTTCTCTATCAATCTTAATTTGTCCTAAACCTACCAAAACCCTAACCTAACTAAATTATTAATTAATTATTTTGGAATTACGCTTTTGCCACTAGTTTCTCTCGTTTTCCCTTTCTCTCTATATTTCCAATTTCGTTCAATTTTCAGTTGTTATTCTATTCGGTTTGTTTGTTTTTTTGGCAAGTATTTTATTTATGGTGATGGCTGAGGATGAGAGTGGGGATGATCAGAAGGAGGTCAATAATGGGCCAAAGTCCCCTTGGAAGACTCCTGTAGTCGCTGATGCTTCGGTTATGGGTGCTGAGGCTTGGCCTGCTCTTGCTGATGTTCAGCAGCAACAACAACAACGCTCTAAGACTAATGATTCTGCTCCCACAAAACCTGCTGCTGCTACTGCTGCTGTCGTTTCTTCTCCAACGCAGGTAGTTGTTGTTTTTGGGTTTGAGATTGATCATCAACTTTGTTCAGTTCAATTTGACTGCCATTGTCGTCTGCATTTTCATTTGTTTTTGTCATTTTGTTATTTTGCTATTGCATATAATGTGTATTTGTTTTATATTATTAGGTAATCTTAAGTGGGATATTTAAATTCCAACTTGTTTGAATGTTTGAATTGATAAATTCATTGTTGTTATTTGCTGCAAAATCAAAGGAAAAATAAAGATATTCCATAAACTTAATTTTTAGAATTCCTTAGGCTTCACTTGAGGTCCTCTATTTTCATGACATCAAGGGTTGGAGTTGTTTTATATTAACCCCAAAGTTCGTCATCTCTCAAAGTAAGATATCAACCAGGAAAACATAAATTCATAAATGGAAACATAGAAGACTCTTGCAAATTTTGAACATCATCTTATATAAATGAAGAAGCAGGTTGATCTTTGGTTCAAGGTAGGACAGCTGACAATTGGAGTACTTAGTCTGGTTAGGCATTGAAAATAATAGGAAAATTTGAGTGGACAACCAGTGCTCGTAAATGCACGTGATTATGAACTATGAAAACAATAAATCAAAGTGAAGTTATTAAAGGTAGTCAGCACTGACTGGTTTTAGGTGTTTAGTGCTGTGAACAATCACCATTGGTAGAATTGATTGTATTTGAGTGGAGCCTTTTAGGTGTTGAACATAGTGCCAAAAAATTAATTATGCTGAAATTGGTTTGGGAGTAAAGAAATTTACAAGATCGTAAGATACACATTTAAAATTCCAAATGGATTACCCAGGCACCACAGGTGCTATTTTGTTGAATTGCCTCACAAGATCCATAGAAGTATAATTGTTGGGTAATTCTCTTTTATTCATTATCTCCTTTCAATTGAATCCATTTCAAGCATATGTGTTATCCTAAAACTATACTAAACCCATCTGGGCCTGTTCAGTTTCATCTCCAAAATTGTAGTGAACTGCAACCAAAAAGAACTGAAAAAATGAGTTGTAATGGTAAACTTCCTTATCTGTTTGATTTGACATGTAATCAGAATTTTATTATTATTTTCTTTTGGTGGCTGCTTTGGTTCATTGAAATTTGTGATTTGTAATTAATATAAAATATTCATAATGTAAATAATTTGATGATAGCAAATAGAATAATAGTTGTTAGAGAGTCAATGAAGTGAGTGGAGTTGAGTGTTGCTCTAGTCAGGCTTGGTTATGTCACTCCTTAGACTAACATCTTTTGTCGAGGCTCATCTTGGAAAATCCACAACCGAGCTCAAGCTCAACTTGACAAGCCAACAGGTTGAAGATAGAAAAGAAAAAGGTTTAAGTAATTATCACTCTTGTTTTATTCAAGAACAACTCATTATAGCTGTGGTGCATCATAAAGCAGGTCCCGTGTGAGCCAAAGGCTTAGTTTCAAAATAAAAATAAGGGCTTCCTTGTCCTTCTATGGAGGCCCCTTGTGCAATAGACTTATTATTATTTTCCTTTGTGATCAATGTCCTATAATTTATTGTGCATGCTTTTACCCAACAACTTATTTTAGATATATGAACTACCATTGCGAAGCATCTTGAATTTTTTATATGCTATAACCAAATTTAACAAAGTTAATTATTAAAAGTTATAATTTTGAATGTCTAAAATTGGTTAATATTTAGCTTGTCCAAAATTTAAAAGACTTTAGAAGACTGAATAAGCAATATAGGCAAGCTATGAATGAAATGAACTTGAGTCTGTTAATAACGGTCTAAGCTCCCTATGATTATATTTGGTCAATTATCAAATGAGCCTTGAACTTTTTTTCTTGTGCTCATTTGTTTATTTAGTAGATATTGAGCCCATCCATGAACTATTTGGAGTCTGAAAAATGTATCTATATCTTTTATTATAATATTATTTAGTCATTGTTCATTTAGATGAGCTACACAAGGGGGACAACTCTCACTCTTCCCACAGCCTGAATTGAATTCAAGACCTCCTGGCTCAAAATTTTACCTTTGTCATCTAATTTTCTTCGATGTTCATTTAAATTCTATTGTCTTAATTCAGTGATGTGGTAGTGTGTTGATAAAGTAAAATCTTTTTTATATTTTCTATAATTTTTCATAACTTCTCTAACTTCTCAAATGCTAGTTATTTTTAATTTTAATTTACAGGTGCTGTGTTCAAGAAGTTTTATTTTACTCATTTTCTTTCTTCATTTTAATTAGTCTTACTATTCTCGCTATTTTTCTAAACAAATACTTTTAGTTCAAAATTTTGGTTGTTTTTATCATTATATATTGTTTTTATTAATTTCATTTTTTACTATTTTCTAGGTTTATAGTTACTCGTAGGAATTTTGATGGCGAGAGTGGTCACTGCACTGGTCGGATTTGATTTCCCTTGAAATGGAAATGTATTGACTAAAGGGATAAAATTGATCGTTGATTAACTTTATAATGGCATCCCATTATAAAGGAAAATGGAATGGAGCTTCCGCTTAGGCCATAAGTGAGAATTCGATATTTCCATCCCAATTCTAATCTCCTTTCTGTTAGAATTGAGGGTCCTATAATAATTTCATATTGTTTTCCGTATGGGACTTGGACCCTAAATGGGAATACCTTTTGATTACTGGATTAAATAGGGCTTTATTTATGACTTATAACATAAATAGACCACATTAGCGTGCAGTCCTTCAGCGAACGTGTTTCTTTCGTATATTAAATCCTCTTGACCCTTTAAAATCAAATATAAAGGTATAGATACTTAACTAGCAACTAAAGCTATCTTTGTTCTTAAATTAATGAGTAACCAACAACGGGCTTGATAAGGTTGGATTGGCATATTGGAACTTTAGAGTGGATTTGTTGGTCAATATTATGTTATTGAGCCTGTTGCTGTATGTTTGGTTCTTTAATAAAACCAAACGAAAACAAAAATTATTTTGCAATTTTGTTGTCTACAAGTAAGCTCCAATAAGTAATTAGGCAATTTGTATGCATTGTAGACCAGTTGTTGGTTTTATTCCTGTGGATATTTTGTTTGGCTTGCAAGAGCAAAGTTAGGAAGCTTGCTTTGCTTTTGGATCATGTATATGAAATTCAATAATTTCTATGATGGGTGAGTCAATTCCTTTCCCCGCTAAAAAACTGGTACCAGCTTGTTTGTGAGATTTGCTTTATGAGATTTATTAGAACATTGCTTTATACTTCCTTTTCCATTTATAATGGATATGATGCATGGTATGCTTAATGTGGAAATTTTATGGTTCTGCTAAATCTTTTAATGGATTTTTCAGGGATCAATTGGGCAACAGAAGTCACATGGTTCTGGAAACCCTCATTCTTCTCACAAGTACTCATCATCAAGACATCAAAAATCAGGTTCTAAACGCAATCCAAATGGTCCACCTCCTTTCCTTGTACCATTTCCTTACCAGCAACCATCCCTACCACCTGTTTTCCATGCTATGGTACCTCCACCACATATTGCTGTTTCTGGATATGCTTACCAAACTGGCCCTGCACCTTATCCTAGTGTCGAAACTCATTTGGTAAACTCTGGATCTGATTCTTCTACTGTTCCATCTTTTGCTCCGCCGGTTAATGTTCAGCCTCCACCGAGAGGGGATCCCAATGCTTACACTGCCAATTTTTCGAATAGAAGATCAAATCTGCGAGAATCTGCGGGCCATTTGAATCATACATGGCATCAACGGGCATATGGTCCTAGAGATAACATTGCTTTGCAACAGGGCATGGGACCAAGGCCTCCTTTCTTTGCTCCTGCTCCAGGCTTCATGGTTGGTCCAACCTTTCCTGGTAATTGTTATATCCTGGTGCCCATGGTCTTTTATTTTCTAGATATCAGTACCGAATGCAGGTTCTCCCTTTTCTTCTGGTGTGGAATCTGTTGTTTGTGCAAATGGATGTCTTCTCTACTACTCTCTTCATCATAATTTCTCTTGCTTGTTTTTTTTTGGTCTTTTCTTTGAAAATCAAATGTTGTTCAAGATGATCTGTCTAACTATATATCATACAGGACCACCTATATGTTATGTTCCTGTTCCACCTCCAGGTTCTTTCAGGGGAGGCCCCCCACCGCGATTTATGCCATATCCTACCTGTCCAGGGGCTCCTGTGCAACCCCAAGAAATGCTTTCTTTGAGGGATAACATAATAAGACAAATAGATTATTATTTCAGGTAAGTTTCTTAGAAAAGGATTCTATGCATGCATATGTATCTTGAAAATTGCAAGATTGGGACTTCCAGTCCAGCCTGTCTCCTGCTGTTAGGAGCTACTGTGCTGTGGATTTTATTGCTGGCTACCCTTTCATATAGGAAACTAGTATATGCTTAAATGTGGGGTAATTATATTGTTGATGTATGAACTTTATCTATTTTTCCATTTCAGTGTCTAAACTGTATTTATTTTTTTTTTCAACCAAGTGTTTGAATGGACAATTTTTTTTTTTTTCAATTAAGTGCATTTGGCTGGACTTTTTACTTGAAAATTACAATGGATCATTTTGCTCAATGCATGATACCATACTTGTACAATTTTTGTTTTTACCTCACTTATTGTTTAAATTTTTAAATTTTTTTTATTTAAAAACTCTCAGGGTTTTCTTATAATTTTATTTTATTTGCTAAGAAAATCTCAAAAGTAATGAAAAAACTAACAGATATGAATGAAGTGGAGAGGTGGTGTAAGATAATACATTTTAATAATCCAATGAGAGATTCTGTTCAAATGCAGGTAAATGAAGAAAAAAAGAAAATTCTTTTCAAACACTTGACAAAAAAATGAAATTTAGGCACTAAAATATAAATTTTGGTAAAGTTCCAACACTAGGTTTACAGTTTTCCACTTAAATGCGTGTCTCATTGATGTATCATCAATCATCATTAATACCAGATACTGATATAAGCTTCCAAAGGATATATAATGAATTTGGTGTCTGCTTGTTGATATTGACGCTTCTTAATGCTAAATGGAGCTGTTGATGACATGAGAGTTGTGATTCCAATTGATTGAACAGTATTATTATAACATGTTAAATATTAAATTTCAAGTAGTGCGGTTCAGATTTATACATGTCTGTGAGCTTATTCATTGTAAATCAACTAAGCCTTTCAATGGTGCTGCTGAAGGACTCCTATGGAATATTTTTATATAGTGTAACGGCATTGGTTTATTTGTACCATATTGATATTTTCTGGTTAACTGCATTACTCCTTTGTGGCAGTGACGAAAATCTGAAGACTGATCATTACCTAATATCCTTGATGGATGGCCAAGGATGGGTACCTATTTCCATCGTTGCCGACTTTAACAGGGTATGTTTGACATGATTACCTTTTCTTTTGTGGCTTGAGTTGATGGATCTTATTAAATATTTGGTATCACAGGTTAAGAAAATGACAACAGACATACCATTTATCCTTGACGCGCTACAAAGTTCAAATACAGTGGAAGTGCAGGTTTGATTTCATTCTCATCAAAGCTCCTTATTCTTTATATATGTGAGATGGATTGAGGCTAGGAAGGTGGTTTGAATGGTCCGACTCCAAACAGTAGTGTTTTTGATTAATTATTATAATATCAATGGTTTCTTAAAATTGCCATAGCATTTCTTATGGCAAATGTACTTTTAAGAAATGACTTATTTTAATTGGTTTTGAGTTCAAACTGTTGTGAAGGAAAATTTTTATTATTTTTATTTTTAAAATTTGTTTAATAGAAGCCAAATTTGTAATTGAATGGCTGTGATTCTTTTCTCTATCCATTTCAATACTGCTTTTTCAATTTGAATTTGCAAGTGAATTTATGAAAATGGAGTCCTCATCGTACTGGTGGTTCAAATTAAGAGTGGCTAATTAGTAATGATGCCAATGTTACTGCAATCATTCAATGGATAATGTCACTATTCCTGCAGGAATAGAAGTAAAACAATCTATACCATAGTCACTGTTGCTGGTATTTTATTTCCTATTCATGTAATCATGAATTCAGTTCGGTTGATCTTTTAATCTCTTTGCTATCTTCTTTCAATATTCTCTTATTTTTCTACTGCCCAATGAGGGTTAATTTGCTTAGGGCTTGTTAGCTATGTAAATTATACATTAAAATTTTGTAAAAGGCTAAGGTATTTAGAATACTAAAGTTCCTTATTATTATTATTTTTTCTTTTGCACAATGTTATAGCTTACAATTTTTTGTTCTTTTGTTGCTGTTATTGGGTTGAGTATTGAATTCATCCATTCAAAAAAATTATCTGAACTAAAAATTCTGGGCTAATGTTGAAACTTATTTTCAAGTGCAATTTTCCTTTGAAAGAAAGGATTTAGCTTTAAGGTTGAATTTCTTAACCTGCTCTAAATTTTAGGGATAAGGTGACATTCTACTGTGTTGATCAAGTGAGATTAGCTGCTTAACTTTTGAATTTGTTTAAATGTTTCAAATCTTTGGGATGAAACAACTTTTTCCTACTGTATTGAATGTTAAGCTACCTGCTTAATCTTTATGCATATCTGTAATGATGGTAACATAATTTGAATTTTGGTATATATTGGCAAATTATAGTTCTTTTTGAATATCCTGGGTCTTTGCTCAAATAGTCTTCCCATCACCATTGTATTATGTCAATAGGGTGACAAGATTCGAAGACGCGATGAGTGGTCAAAGTGGATTCCAGCTTCCACAGAACATGAATCATCATCAAAAACTCTGATTTCTGAGTCCCAGCTTGTAGAGCCTGCAAGTGAAAATAATTCAAGGGCTATTTCTGAAGAAAATGTTGATTTTTCATCACATAATCCAGGTTTTGTAGAGAACAAGTTGTCGAATGGAGATGCTCCAGAACTTATGCATACTAGTAAAATTGAAAGTGACAGTGCATCTGTTCTGATTAATGCTGAAAAACAGGCAACAGCTGTTGTCAATGTGGATCCAAATGGAAAGTCAGTTCCTGCCTTGAGTGTTGAGCTTTCAGATCCTGACATTAGCTATGACCATTCTCAAGGAACTAAGTCTGCAGGTTCTAGTTGTCATGGCACTGGGGGATTGGAAATTTCTTCCAATAGGACTGGACAGAATCTTGGTGATCTGTCTAATGATTTTGCAAACACATTTATGCTTGATGAAGAGCTGGAGCTCGAGCAGAAAACACCGAAGAGTGATCGCGTTTCTCTAGTTAGAAGGTATTGCTTTTGTAATTTTTTTTTCCTTTTAAGTCTACATTTCACATTTGCTCTTTTTTACTTGATCAGTTTGAATGCTTGATTAGTTTGGTTTTTGTCTTAGTTATCATTGAGCTTTTCACACCTTTTGTGAACTTTCACGTCAGTGTTATTCATCCATTCTGCCTCATATGGGCTTAGATGTGATGTGATTTCATCTTTAACCTAGCTTACAAACTACAATTTGGGAAATAACATGAAAACAATTATCACTAAGTCAACATTCATCTTAATACATATTCGACCATTTGATAGAACATGTATTTGATAGGTACTATTCCTTTGTTGATCATCTTCGTCTTCTTGTATGGCAAGGCAGGATATAGAATTAGACAATGTTCTAGAATTACCCAAGGTCTTATCATCAATATCTTCTTTAATTTCTATGGGGACAACCTCGTTTTCCTTCTGTTCTATATTTACTTGCACTATAGCTGTCAAATTTTTTATTGTTGTACAAAAATATGCTTGATTGTTCTTTTTAGGTTTATTAGTTGAATTATCACTGTCTTATTATAATGGACTGTTTTAATAAAAATGAATAGATGGATTGTTTGTAGAGATAGATTGTAATTGAATATTTTAATCTGGTTTGAGATAACTCTATGATTTCTGAGTTGTAGGAACTCAAATGTTGTTGAAAAGTTTTTGCTTAATTCTTTCTTTAATTCAAAATCTTTTTAAACTACTCAATACATTAGCAAAGATTAGATAACTCCCCTCTACCCTGTAGATACAAGGAATAATAGAATAATATATAAATGAACAAATCTATCCAAAATAAATATTCAGCTGCCAATTTAGGCCGACAAGACACTTGACCTGGAGTGCAAATGATGAATAACTTACTACATTCATCTTGTAACAATGTGTAAGAAACTAGTGAACATGATACTTATAACATCTTTTAATGCTGCGTGCAAACAAGCTATTTGATATTGCTTTGAAAGATTATGATGTAAGTTTAAGTATTAGCGGCACAGTAAGACTGAATTATTGAATTTCATACTTATAACACATTTTAGTGCAGAGTGCAAACAAGCTGTCTGATTTTGCCTGAACGCTTATAACATCTTTTAGTGCAGTATACAGACAAACTTTTTGATTTTGCTTGAACTCCTTTATGTCATGCAATTCAATAATACTGTCTTATTGTGCTGCTAATACTTAAAAATTCCATCATTAATCTTTTAAAGATCTTACTTGGTGAAGTTTAGAAAGGTCTTCTGATTCATTACATTGAATGGGAAGATCAAAAACAAAGAAATTACATTATTGTTTAAAATCTTTCTAAAGTAAATTTGATTAATCTCATTTCAATTTGAGGAAACATAATTGTGCATGCCCTTCTAAGAGAAAAGAAACTAGCCCAACCTTGTCATCTTTTGAAGCACCATGATGTTGCTAGAAGTGTTCACAGTGATTATTCTGTCCTCAAAAATAATTAGATCCATCAACACGAGGAAAATCCAATTTAGAGTATTGATGTGCACTGTTTCGCTCTCCACATTATTGTCACGTATGGTAGGAGAAGAAAGAAGGAAAATGGAATGAATTGAATTAGCTGAGTTGGCAGGTAGGAAGGTGATGAATGGCTGATGATTAGCTCAAATAGGACAAGGAATAATTCTTGTTATTAGGCTCAGAATGTGAGGAAGAATGATCTCTGACTTGCTGATATCATTTTTTGTCTATTAGCTCAATTCTGTTACTTAATAGGCTGTAAATTTGGATGAGAATTATTATAAAATGAATATCCAAATTTCCCTTCTCTCCTACTTTCTCTTCTCTTCTCCCCTCTTCTCTGCTCTATTCTACCCTATCTCTCTTTTCTATTGCCTGATATTGCTAATTGATTGCCACTGCCAGTGGAGTGACCATCACACTTATCTTCCCTTGCTTGTTGGTCTTTTTGGCTCTTATCAATTCTTGTTGTCAACTTTTCTGGGGTCCTCTTCTTCCAATCAAGAGGCTTCCAAATTACAAAGCATGACCCTCGTTGTGCAAACAATCCCTGATGCCTACTCTCAAAAACAATTCTGTCTCTCTGCCATTTTTCTCTTTCCCTGCTATGTTTTCTTGATTCATAGCCACTAAGGTTTGCAATTGCAGCTGAAAACCTTTTAAATCCCTTGCTTATTGGCCTTGATTACAGTCCCAAGCTTGGAACTAGTCATGGGTTTATGTATTTGAATATAAAAAAAAGTAGGCCTCGTTAAGTGGGAACTCTGCCATCTCTTAGAGCTTGTTTGAAGCACGATCTTTGAGTTGTAGGAACTTAGAACTTGTTCTTAATTCTTTCATCAATGCACAGTCTTTTTAAATCTTAATTCTTTCATCAATGCACAGCCTTTTTAAATCATTCTGTTCAAAACCAAGGACTCATGACTACCACTACAATAATGGAACTCACTTGACAACTACCCATGGACAAAGAAACTGATTCTCACATTATCTTAGCTACACAAAGAGGAGTAATGGAATAATAATCATTAATAGGTAATAAATAAAATTGCACAAAATAATCATTCAGCTACTAAGGTAACCAGAATGGATATTTAGATTTGCTTGACTTATATACGTGCTGAAATCTTTTGCTGCTTGCGATATTTCTATTGCAACTCCTGGCAACATCAAGCTCTATTTATGTTTGAGATACTACTTGGTGTGCACATCATCAATCTTATTCAGTCTAAATGTGTCTCATCTAGGATTTGCTGATTTAAACTTGATTATTACACAGAAAATATTGTGTGTATACTTTTTTTTCGGTAGAGCCATAAAACATGCAAATATACTCTTGAATAAAATGCCATCTTGCACCATTTGCATAAATTGCATGTGGATCTGCTATGTGCAGTTTAGTGGCGTAAAGTAATGGGCCGCATCAATTTTCATGTCTTCTCATCTCCTGAGAAAATGCAGTGATTGCTTAGTGACCATAAAATTCTAGCTATTCCCTTTAGTTTATCATACATTTCTTCACAAGATGTTTGATCATTCAATCCATACCACCTTGCAAACATTCTTTAGGTATATGCCCCCACTGAGAAAGTCCTTTGCATGACCTTCCCCTTGAAATTCTCCAACTTTTTTTTTCCTTCACTGTTATCCACCTTAACTATCTATTGTCTTGTTGAATTGAGCGTGGGGGGTGGGGGTTGGAAAATGAGGTTAATTTTGTACTCTGGATCTGTAGAGTGAAGCACTGGAGTGGGTCTGTCGGATTTGTTGTAGAAGTGGCTGAATATTGTGGTTCTTTAAATTGGAAAAATGTTGTCTTGCTTAAAATATCTGCCTGGAAGAACTAGGAGTTAATTTGAAGATGATATATTTGTTTCATAATGGCTGAGTTAGCAATATTTCTTGTCAAGGTTAGCTGACAGCTTCTTTATCTTGCCCTTTGTATCCTGCAAACTGATTCTATTATTTCAGCAATTTTCAGCAACACCATTAAATCTTGTCATTGTACCTCAGTCAAATGCTCCAAGGATCAAAGAGAACTTCCTATGATAGAAATTATCCCTATTCCCAGATCTAGCGGCTTTTCAAACTTGCATGAACTCCTCTTTCTCAAGGGGAATCACTAAGCAAATCTTGACTATTTGATCCTAACTAAAAAAGCAACGGGAGTTGAATGTTGAAGGAGGGGGATTGTTCTCATTGTTCAGCTCACCAAAATTAACAAATAGAAGTTGGATTCTTGTGGGGAGGGAGTGAAGATACCACAGTATTCAAAGATTAAATTAACACCCATCATTTACTTCAGGACATACTCACGGAAGAGAAAAATTGGTAATCCTAGTTTGTGAGGAAGAGTGCTCAAACTAGAGGTGTACTTATCTTTTGCTTCTACTATTTGGCCCTCAGTTTTCCTTTTGACTATCAAATCTTCTAACTACTTCCTGATGAGAGCATTATCCCTGACTCTCTGCTGGAACTAGGAAGAGACTATCAATCATTTTGTTAAATGATAATTATACTGATAAAGGGAAAATGTAGCCATGTAGGTATCTTAATGAGGGAGTAAGCTATCCTGTAATTCGTACGGACCTTCTTTTCTTTGCTCTACAGACAATTGTAGAGGTGGCTGAAACTGTTAATTCTTTTCAGATGTCTGACATTTGTATGAATTTGAAACCTTGCTATCATGTTCTCATGCAGTACAAAAGATAGCATTGTTGATTGTTTATTGCACTCCATATTGACATGCTTATCAATTGCCCAGGATTGATGATGAAGAAGATGAGATGTTGGTCAATGATCAGGATGTTCAAAGACTTGTGATTGTCACTCAGGTAGAGCTGTTTGGTAGCATTTTTTTTTTTGGGGAGCAAGCTGTTTATCTGTATACCATCAGATTTCAATGATGCAATGGTGAATACCCTCATGAACCATGACAACATGCACCATTTATGAATTTATAAATGTACGAGGGCTATGACTGCATAATAAGGTTTTTATCTCCTTCTCTCTCTTTCTCTCTCCAGTCAGGCCATATGCCTTTAATGATGGTGAGTAGAGGCACAAATAGACCTCGTTCTTACAAGGGAACTGGGAGAGGACTGCCTTGTGGCTTACAAACTAAAAAATAGAACTTATATAGCTTCTGCACTGGAAACCATTTTTTTTAAACCTTAATTCTTATCTGGATTCCTTTTGAAATGATACCTAGTCTTTGAAACACCACATGCTAATTATTGAAAAGTGCTAGTCAGAGTTGCTTTTAAGGATCATTGTGCCTGGTAAATGTACCGAAGAGCTTCTTGTCATGCTAATGATGTAAGATATGGATGTGAGTTGTGATAAACTTGCGCTGTTTAGGTCCTAGCATTTGATACAAGTATGAAAACCCCAACCCTTTTAGGTCCTATTATCCTTTGCTATTAGGGAAGGGACTTAAGATAGAACAACTATTTTGGCCTATTATAAGTCTATAACAGAATCATAACAGAGCCACTCACATCAACAAAATCCTAAATTGTAACACCCCAAGCCATCACCCAGAATTAGAAGCTGGGGCTTTTTCAGGCATTGGGCTTGACATAGATCCAGGCGCAAAATATAAAATAAAATTTTCATTTTTCTGTTTGCATTAACGTGGAAAATTACAGATAATGCTACCATACAACAACAACAATAACAGTCTTAATCCCAAGTTAATTAGGGTCAGCTATATAGATTCTTCTTTTCCACTCTGTTCGATTTAGAGCTACCTCTTCTGATAAACGTAGAACAGAAAGATTATTTTGGGCCACTTTTTTCCAAGTTAGTTTAGGCCTACCCCTACTATAGCATTTTTAAATTAGGGTTATTTATGCCTTCTCTTAATATTTTAAATGTCATTCAGGATGACTTGAAGCAATCAACTGCTAGGCTGGTTACCATGTTTAGTGACTGATCATCTATTTTTTCAAATTTTTTATGCATCCAAGTTCCAGAGTTGTTTTAAATTCCATTATGTGATATAAAATAAGATTTCCTTTCTAGGGAATAGGTTTGTTGTTAAATCTCTTTTCTCTCTCTGGTCTTGTGCATATCTTCTCTCTCTGACTTCCCTCCTCTGCAGTTATTGTTTATGCTTTTATTTGCATAGGACTATGATAATGGCTGGCCATCAATTTGTTGACATTTTAATTTCTGGGCCTTGCTATGTAGAATAACAGAGCAACTGAGGGATTCAAAACTGGCGGCAAAGAATCAAAATCCATTTCTAAAGAGCTTGCTTCTGCAATAAACGATGGCCTCTATTTCTATGAGCAGGTTGAGGCTTTTGTTGTGCTATTTTTGAGAAGAATTATATTTGTTGAATTGGACCAAATTTCGCTCTCCTCTTGATTTACTTAATCCTTACACCAAATATATTAAATATTATTGCTATTGACAGGAGCTTAGAACTAAGCGATCTAATCGCAGAAAGCATGTTTCTAGTTTTGAGAACAAAGATGGGAATTCAAGATTTACCAATAGCTTTCCAGGAATGGCAAATTCAAAGGCTAGTGAGAATTCCTCTGCAAGTGGTGGATATGAAGATTCTGGAAGTTCTAATAATTTAAGGAAACAAAATAAAGGTTTTTCCAAGCAGCAGTCATCGCATAAGCAGCGGTTCTTCTCCTGCAACTTTAGGAATCATGGACCCGGTCGTAATTCTTTTGGAATCATATCAGAAAGTCCTCCGAGCAATTCAGTTGGATTTTTCTTTAGTTCTACACCTCCTGAAAGTCATGGGTGAGTACAAAGTTACTGTTGTCTGAGATCTGGAATTTGTTTTTGAAGCTAAAGTTCTGTTTGTTTTCTGTCCATTAGTTTTATTGTTTATTGTTTAAGAAAAAAAAAGTCAACCATGTTATGGGAGGATAATGTTACTGTAGTGATTAGTTTCAGAATTTATTGATACTGTTTCTGAGTTCCTGACCAATATATCGAAGTCATTTGACTTCTTGTTTATGTTTTGGTGAGCTATTGCATATCGTAATCTTTATTTTACAGTCCCAGGTCCTCAAAGTTGAGTGCTTCACCGCATAGTGCTCTCTCAGGCAGTAGTCCTCCAGTGGGTTCCATGCCAAAGTCATTTCCTCCGTTCCAGCATCCAAGCCATCAATTGTTGGAAGAAAATGGTTTTAAACAGCAGAAGTAAGCAAATTGTCAATGGGTGGGTGTGTATTTTGGGTGTGAAGTCGATTTATGGGTCTTTTAGTATCAGTGCATTCTGAAAGTTGGCTATTCCATGTGCTTTCTTTAGGTATCTGAAGTTTCATAAGCGTTGCCTGAGTGACAGAAAGAAAATGGGAATTGGTTGCAGTGAGGTTTGTTCTGAACTTGATTGCCATGTTGAAGAGAGTAAAAAAAGTTTCTAATTTGTTTTATCTTTCATTTTTTGGTGGATCGAGGAAAAAGCGTATGAGCTTTATTGTGTTTGTTTCATCATTTCATTCCATATTCCACTAGCTGAATTTTGTTGGTTGTTGACCATGCTTGCATGAGAACTTCATGATCCTCTCTCTCTCTCTTTTTAACTTTATAACCGCTAAGTATAACCGCTAAAAGAACCTGCTTCTTCTGCAAATTAGGACTGGGTTTGCTTTGAGATAAAGGATGCATGACGATGCTTGATAATTTTGGTGCTGGTTTATAGTGTTTAATCATTTCATATGGTTTAATCTTCCAATTGTTTTATTCTAGTTTAGTTTGACTTTTTGTTCATTTTTATGCAGGAAATGAATACACTCTACAGGTTTTGGTCATATTTCCTCAGAGACATGTTTGTTCCTTCAATGTATATTGAGTTCCGGAAATTAGCTATGGAAGATGCTTCTGCTAATTACAATTATGGGATGGAGTGCCTTTTCAGGTTTTATAGGTATTACTGATAAGCTATGCATCTTTCACATTGTTCAGATATTAGAGCTACCTATAAGATCTTCTGCTCTATTCTCAACCATTTGTATTCACTTCTCTTTTCCATAATTTTCAAGCCTGTTTGATGGAGCAAATAGAGACTAATTATACTTGTTCTACATATGCCATTGTCAAGTTGCTTGATGTTATCAATTTGTTCATATTTTCAGTTATGGTTTGGAAAGCCAATTCAGAGAGGACCTATACAAGGATTTTGAAGAGCTTACTTTTGAGTTCTATCATAAAGGCAATATTTACGGACTTGAGAAATATTGGTAAAATAATCTGAACCTTTTCTCATACTACAATGATTCTAATTTTGGTTCCCTCCTTGAAAATTTGAGGGCATTAGACGTACTTTTTTGGTATGTACATGTACACACACGTGCATGCGCACATGTGCAAACGAATATATAGATATCATAAACAAACACGCAGTTTGTTTGATATTGATGTTGCATTATCGAAATAATTTGTTAGGATGTGGTAAGAAATTGAACAAAGAAGATGACTATATGGAGCCTTGCGCACAATATGGTCTTATTAATTTATACATTTTAGAATGTTGAAGACCTTATTACTAAAGAGAGGAATTTTTTTTTGGGAGGAGTGCAGTGTGCCCACTTCTCGTGTAGAACCCAAAAAATTATAGAAAAGCGGAACTAATTAAGTAGCAGCTTCCAACCATAGCATTGTGTAATGCTAAAGACACATTGAAGTTGACACTTATAAGGAGGGAGAAATACCAATGAATAATTCAAAATAGAACTACACCCACTCTATTTGTATCAGTTAACACATTCCTTATATAACAAAGCTTTGTTTGTTCATAGATTTGTAAAACATTCTATATCTGCATGTCCCTTTGATTTTTCATTTTATGGGCATCCTAGTCTTTTTTAGTTTATGGACGTCCTAGTCCCTTGTAGATTTTTTCACTTGCATACAGCACACACACACACACACACATATATATATATGTATATTCATGTTTGTATATACATACCTTTCATCCTCGAAGATGGATGGAATTTGAAGATAGATAAATTTGATGAACCATGCTTTTTTCTGAACCAACAGTAAAAACAATTAGCCTCAATTTCAATTTAGTTGGGGTTAGCTATCAGGATCCATTTCTTCTATTCCACATGCTTTTGTGTTCTTTCTTTAGAAAAATTTAGCTTGTTTTGATCTTTCCTGACCACTTCTTATATCATCTTGGATATTTTCCCTTTATCTTTTCTGTTTTAAGATGCCTTACTTTCCTTTGTGGTCTACACATGATCAAATCACCTTCATCATCCTTCTGAGATTTTCCTCAATGGGTGCTAGGACTGTGCAAATATGATTGTCACCTGATATGCCTCAAGAGAAACGACTACTCGAAACCTGATATTTTGGTTGGAGAGAATTTTTTCAGCTTGTTTCAGTGTTGTATGAGATAACATAAATGTAAGTTCAGGGCCTTATATCTGTTAACTTACCTGATCCTTGCTTTTAAAGCGACTGTCGTTTCATCAAGTGGATATATGTGATAATGATATATAATAATCCTTTACATTAAAAATAAAAAAACTAACAAATTCAAACTTTTTCAATCTACTACCGATATGTTTTTCTACTCTCCTATCCTTCACGACCTCAAAATTTTCATCTGAATTTCCCATTTTCCAATTCTCATGCATTTACCCTCACATCATTTTTTTTAAGAAAAATATCATTGATTTTCAATTTGTCAGGTATATCCAGTGGTGGATCCAGAAGAATTTTTAAATAGGGGCAACATAATATACATAGATAACACAAATATAAATACGGTACACATTTATACAAAAGCAAAAATAAAATCTGAATGTTATAGCATAATTTAAAATAATTTGTTTGTGCATGTTAAAATTGCTGTATGAAAAGAATTGAATTGGCGTACTTGGTTTGTTTTACGATGCCCTTATTCTCTTTCTCTCTTTCCTTTTTTTTTTTAAATAACTGAGTTTTGTTTTGGTTTTATATGAAAAAAAAAATAGATGGAGATACAAAAGAACAGTTTCCAAATCTAGTACTTCATTTAAGTTACAAGTATACCACAACTGAAAAGTTATGTTTCAATTTTCAGTAGGGTAGTAATATGGGGGCAAAGGTAAAGAATCCTGTGGGGGTGAGTCTACAATACACTTATAGTGTATTTTTAATATTTGAAAAGGTGGTGGCAATTGCCTCCGCTGCCCCCCAATGTGTATCTGCGCCTCAATATATCTATTGATTTGTGCAGTTGCATGATAAGCTTTTGGTTTGATTTTGCTCCAAAGAATTCATGTTGCACGGGGAAAAAGTTATGATTTTGTTGACCATGGTAGATTGTTGATAATAATTTGTGAATTGATTGATGGGTCTCAAGCCACTTTAAAAAGGTTCAAGAGCTGCTGATGGTGATGCCAAATCTGTGCATGAGGTATGAAAATCTTGTTGTTTTTGTGAGGAAATTGCAATTGCTGCTATTCCATGTGATCACCATAATGAACTAAAAGATGGTAATCAGACAACCTGATCATGATGCAATGCACATTCAACCTAATCCTAACCGATTGGGTTGGTACATGTAAGTTTTAACCCGATCGACCACAGACAAACTCGGCCCAATCCAGATTTGAACAGCTCTAATGGGTGTTGCTTATATCTTTCTGTGATTAAATTCATCTGTAATTTGGCCCAGTTTCATATAGCTATACATCAATTTTAACATTCTCATTTTGAAACAAATGTATGAAAGTTTGGAACTTGATCTTTTTTAAGATTTAAAGTCATGTCATAGTGGAGGTGAGAGAAACTAAATAATAATAGAACTAAAAAAATTGAAAGAAAGTCCATGGAATTTCCATTCCTTCCTCATATTCAATGGAAACTTCCTTTTTCACTTACTCTCGATCCCCGCATATCACTCTTTTCTCTCAAAGCACTTTTTCTTTTACTCACAAACTTCTGAAAATCATTTAAAGCTTTAATACCATTTGGTGGAACAAAGGGCAGAGAACTCTAACAAACAAACACAGCAAATTCATGTTCTACAAACTGAATTTCTTAGCGCATACCATTTATATTGATTTTCTTAGAGCTTATGTAGCTCTAGCCAACTATAAGTTTCCTTTGCCCCTTATTCCATGTCAAATCCAGTCCCTTTGCCAAGCCCGAAGCTTGGCAATAGGAGCAAAATCCCCCAACCTACCACCTGGATAACTAAATTCTCCACTTCTACTTGTCCTACCAAGTTTTCCCTTCACTACATCTTCTGTATTCCACTTTATCCACTTAAGAGTAGAGGATGCCAACCAACACCTGTACCTTCATTTTTCACCATCATGTTTTGCAACCTTTTTTGCGTCCAATCTTTCTCAAAATATTTTGCTCAGTCGTAAATGAAGCTCCTTTTATCAATGGCACCCTGATCAGTTACTAATGACATTTTTAACTGGTTCACTAGTTTGTTTAAGTAAATGTATTTGGTTTGATGAACTTAGACCATCTTTAATCATGGCCTTTGCTGCACTTTGTTTGGCCCCGTTATTTTAATGATCTAAAGCTGGATGATTTTGTGATCTTTAATACAGTGTTGGATTAGTGTGTTTGGTCTCTGAATACTTGGTGATTTTCATTTAACAGTTGCTTTCTTCTTGCATGATGTGAATGATATTATGCAGAGTTTTGATATATCTCTGTCTTGTTTTTTAGTGAGAAAAACACAAGTCAATGGTTACTAATAATTTGAGGAAGATCATAGTAAATATATTTTCACTCATATACTTTGAATGTCGTTCAGTCTCAATCTACTCTTTTCATTTGTTAACATCATCTATTTTGGAAACTTGTTTTACAAGGTCCCTTGTTTTTCACTATCCATAGTCATGCACCTAAGACTAAGATTGTAGCAGAAAATAGGACAGTACTCCTTGGTGCAAAACTGTTTGTGCATCAGTGGTCCACTTCTTTACTTCCTAGAGCTTCAGTGTCGAATTAACACCCAAAACTGTAATGTGATTAAGTTTGTAAATTTAGGGGTTTCTTCAAGATTTGGGGGAATAAATAATTTTAAGACTTGTGGCAAAGTTTTGGATATGCTGAATGGTGTATAATCAATGCATAGATTTATAAATAAAGATATTTGGACTTGTATTGGTATTTTAGCAATTAAAACCAGTGGGGAAACCTGTGAAATTTGAGAAATGGTGAGTCGACTTATGGACACTCTTATTCTAGGACGTAAGGTGCTCAGTTTTGTGTTTACTATTTTTAGTTTTCTCAATTGTGCTGCATCTCTTTTCTTTTCTTTTTTTTTTTTTTCTTTTTGGGCATGCATTTTTCTTCAAATTTATGGAACTAAATAGGGTGTAACCAGACTGTGCCAAGCTAGTCGAGTTCGGTCACCTCCCACCAAGCTTGAGCCAAGTTTTTAAATATCTACTGTTGAATAATTTCTAACAGCTTTTTGGTTCAGTTATGTGATATTCACTGGTACATCCTTGTGTTATCAAAATCCTAAAGAAATTTTAGTGCATCAAGCACTGCAGTTGGTATGGCTGTTACATCCCACTATGATAACACTGAAATAGCTGGTCTAAGGAGGAGGAAGGAGAAGAGGGTGGTGTGGGTTTGGTAGGGTGCACTGCATAGCTAGATGGTAGGATGGTGCAATCTGAATTTTCCTTTCTTTTTTAATAGTTTTTTCTATTATTTTTAAATGTTGGAAAGAAGAATTAAGTCGTTAGCTGCTAGAGAATTTTCTCAATTTTTAGTCTATTATTCTCTTTTATAACCATGAAGGTTTACCATGGAGGCTATTTCTCTTCTAAGAAGACTAATGTAATTGTATTAAGAGAAGAAGAAAGATCTCCACATGGTATTTATTTACTTGGAGAAAGTCTATGATAGAGTACCAAGAGAAGTGTTATGGTGGGTTTTGAAGAAGAAAGGAGTCAGCGGCAAGTATATTAACATCATCAAGGACATGTATGAGAATGCATCCACTAGTGTGAAAACACCTGGTGGAGACACTGAGGCTTTCCCCATTACTACCAGATTGCATAAAGGTTCGGCCATGAGTCTATATTTATTTACCCTGGTTATGGACGAGCTAACCAGAAATATACAAGACGATGTTCCTTGGTGTATGTTGTTTGCTGATGACATTATTTTAATTGATGAGACTAGTGCTGGTGTAAACCGTAAGTTGGAAGTGTGGAGAAAAACCCTCGAGGACAAGGGTTTTAAGTTAAGTAGGAGTAAAACGGAATATATGCACTGTGAATTCAGTATAAGGAAGAAGCAGGAACATGAGGTTAAGTTGGATGGAGTTTTGGTTCCTAAAACCAAGCAGTTCAAATATTTGGGTTCGGTGTTCCAGAATGATGGCCGTATAGATGAAGATGTGGCTCACAGAATACAGGTAGGGTGGTTGAAGTGGAAGGGTGCGACTGAGGTTCTATGTGATAAGAAAATACCTCTGAAAGTGACAGGTAAATTCTATAGGACGGTTGTTAGACCTGCGATGCTCTATGGTAGTGAGTGTTGGGCACCAACGGGACAACATTTGCATAAGATGAGTGTGGCAGAAATGAGGATGCTAAGATGGATGTGTGGACATACCAGACTGGGCAAAATTAAGAATGTTCATATTCGACAAAAAGTCCAAGTAGCGGATGTCGGAGATAAGGTGAGGGAATGAAGACTTAGATGGTATGGGCATGTTTTAAGAAGACCTCCTAATGCTGCGGTTCGTAATTGTGAGAATTTATTGATTGAGGGGGTTAGAGGTCGTGGAAGACCTAGAACTGTGTGGAATGAGGTAGTAGCAAGAGACTTACGTGCCTTAGATCTTGATGCGAATTTAATTAATGACAGACTTGAATGGAGACGTAAAATCCGTGTCTTGGAAGGGGCCTAAGGCTGGAGTATCTTTTTTGGTGTCTTTTGAGCTTATTTTGTTGAGGATCCATACAGCCGACCCCAATTTGTTTGAGACTAAGGCTTAGTTGTTGTTGTTGTATTCTCTTTTATAACCCCAGTGTTTAATGGTTTTTTTTTTAAATTTCTTTAAACCCTAGTGTCTTATTGGGCCTTCCTTTAAGCTTTATGTAATTTAATAATACTACCAAGCCATTTATGTGAGGTTGCCACAACTGGTAGTTCATATACAAAAACTTTTTGTTTTAAATATTTTAAAATTAACTTCTTTAGGAAACTGTGTTTAGTTATTCAATACAATATTCCTAAAGATGTTTATGAAATTATAAATTGCATATTCAATTTAGTTTTTGGTTTTTAGTTGATCTGAGTCATTAGTTGTTTGAAAAATAGTCAAGGTTGTGGCACCTGATTTAGTCTAATTCCATGAAACTATTTTCATTGCTGATTAAGTTTTTAAAAACCCTAGCTTGTACTTGATTCAAGCTCCAATAAACTCTGGGAACTCTAGTTCAAGCTCTGGTTACCAAGTTAGACAAGCCAAAAGGGACAAAAATATTAACTAATTATTTCAAGATCTGTGAGTGAATGAATATTAGAGTAAACAAAAATGTAGCATTTGGGCATGATATTATGACATCCCCCAGAGTTCAGTCATTTAAGGTCAAAACTAATTAGAAGAGGGTTTCCTTCTCTTTTTATAAGGTGATGGTCCTCTCCATTACCTCTTACTGAAGAGGAAATTTATTCTGCTTTATTGTCGTTATTATTTTTATTTATGGTCATCATCGTCATTTTCAACATCCTGCATTTTAGTGGCGATGGTTTCCATTTTAGAACTCCATGTTATTTATACCTGCTATTAGGTCAAAGATCTCATACTATTATTTAATTTAGATTTTAATCATATTAATATATCATGTATTTTAGCCATTTAAATTGGTTAAACAATAATCAACTTTTTCCTTTTGTGAACTTTATTGACCTAAGTTCCTGTGTGTTGATTCGATTGAAAAAAGAAAAAAATTCCTGTGTTGATGTTCGCTGAATGCACTAGTTTACTTGCACCTATAAGTAGAGTGGGAAGTAAAAAAATGTGTTTGGAAGCCAGATCATCATCCAAACATAATTCTTATTTATATTGTAATTAATAGAAGTGTCTTGAGTGACAATTGCAGCTATTGCTAGAGTTTTTCTTCTTATTGTTAGTATATGACATGTCATTCCATTATATGCATTTATGGTTAAGTTTAACATAATCTAAAAGCTAAATTTTTTTTTCTCAGTTTTTAAGGTTTGGATTTGGGAAATTGTTCTTTTGATCAATCAAGTTTCTAATAAAAGCTTGGTTTCGTAAAATTACTGCTTGTGCTAAGCCATGGTAATGGTCCTGTATGAATGCTTGCCACGACTTTGGTAGGATACATCGCTGTTATACTTCCCATTTGAATTCTCAAGGAAATAAAGTGCATAATAGCAGTGATTATATCATCTCCTTTGAATTGTATTTTTCTGCATCCATTTCTTTCTTTTATAATTAAAATTTTGTCTGCATTTTAGGGCATTCCATCATTATCGTGGGCTTCGTGACCACAGAGAACCACTGAAGAAACATCCAGAATTAGATAGGTTGCTCAAGGAAGAGTATCGCAGGTTGGAAGATTTCCGGAAAAAAGAAAAGCATGTAAAAGAGGGGAAGTCATTAGCTGGTGATAATGCTCATTTCCCTGGTGGTATCATCCTCCCAATTTTGAAAATCAATTCTGATAAAGCAGGAGGCGACTGAGCCTATATTTTGTTGGAGGAGAAGGAAAAATTGGTTTTTTGTATATTTTTGTGTCTTGGGGGAATTGTCGTTTGCATCTTTGGGGCTGCTGGCTACTGAGGTTTTTGTCTTGGTTTTTATTTTTGCCCTTTTTCCATTGGCGAGGTTATGGGTCTCGGGTTTAACACTTTCCAAGAACTGTCTGCTAGCTCAGTAAGATGCCTGTTTGTTCACTGTTGCCCCAATTCCCCCACGTTGTAACTTGTACATAAAGTGAAAAACTGAAAACCCAAAAAAAAAAACAGAGGGAGAGATAGAGAGAGTATTGCTGTTGTGGCCTTGTGAAAATTGAATAAATAGAGATTCGAGATTAATTTTTTACTTTAAATCCTAGTTTTTGTCTGATTCTTATGTGTTCATGTTATCCTTTGGTTCATAAATTTTCAATCTCTAGATTTAATGCGCCTCTCTTTTTTCATTTTTTTTGGGTTTCCTGGAAATAAATTAAATAGTTCTGTTTTGAGAAATAGCAAATTTCGACGTTTAATTGCATACAAGCATATCAGAGGATTTTAAGTTTCTCAAACTCTTCTATTCGATTCATTTAAATTCTTCAAGACACGTAAACAAGGCTCAAATCGACTGTTCTAAAATGGAAATTGATTAATTGCATATGCAGTAGCTAGTGATATGGCAATTGATTAATTGTGCTATACGTATAAAGTAAACAAAATTGCCGTGGAAATATGAACGAAAACTTACTACAATGAGAATGCAAAATTGCTACTCTTTTTCCAATTGGTATTTACTCTTTTTCCAATTGGCATTTTCTGAGTTGCTGGTGATTTTTTTTTTCAGAATATTGACGCTGTTCCATTCCTCCTCCGTCTGCTGTTCACTGCTCGTTTTATAGGCAGAGGCGGTAACTGCTTCTCCCAAAATCCTCTTCCCAAGCCTTATATTAGCTTATTTTTTTTTTCTCATCACAACTATTCCCCTCAGGGTGTTTGGTCTAGCTTATAAAAATTAGTATATGGACTTACAAGCATTTAAAAATTTTACGTAACCATGTGTTTCTTTTTTTTTTTTTTTTTTGCGCTTATAAGTGACTATAAGCAAATAATATATTTAATAAAAGTAACTTATAAGTATATTTATCATTAAAATAATTAAAAAAAATTTTATTTTTAAAATGATTGAAAGAATATAAAGTTTTATGGTTAATAATATCTATTAAAATAAATAAGAATAATATAATAATTTATTTAGTCAAACTAACTCATGAGTTAGAGCGCTTATAAGCGTTAAAATAATAAGCTTTCTCTCTTTAATTTATTTATTTTTTAAATTTATAAGCTGAGTTTATAAGCTTATAAAATTATTTAAATAAATATATCAATTTAAATTTAAAGCTTATAAACTTATTTGGCCAGCTTAAAAATTAAGTCAAACACCTCTTAACTTTCATGTTTCATAGGTGATATAGAGTGTGTTAATATTTCACACAGAGCCTATAGGGAATTTCATTAATTACTAGCTATTTTAATCTTTTGGAATAATTTGATGATGTGGCTGAGGTGGATCACCTATTATAAAATTTAAGTAATGAGAAAAATGAACTAATAAGAATGGATTGATTTAAGAAGAAATTACATCATTTATTATTTTTGACTTTATTTTTTTTCATTTTCTACTTTTATTTTTTTACTTGAACTTTTTCTTTTTTTTATATATAGCGTTCATTAGGTTTTTATTTTAAAAAATACGTCTCTCCCGTACTTTTCGTCTTTTCACCCCTCTCTCCCTCTTGCTCTTCACTTTTCCTTTTCCTCTTTTATTCTCTTATCTACATTTCTTTTGTTTAATTTATTTTCATTTTTTGCTCCACTATTACCTTCTCTTTTTCCACCACTGTCACCTCTTTTGCACCACCAGCTTCTCTTTTTCTCTATCACCGATATATCTTTTCTATTGCTTTTGTTTTTTTTTTGTTCTTTTTTTAATCAAATCATTTTTTTGTTAACCACAAGATTAAGAAGAAACATGAATCAAATCGGTAAGATATTACGGAATTTTGTGTTTGCAATTTTTTTTATTTTTTATTCTTTTTAGTCTTCAATTGTAATGATTAGAGATTTTTTTGTATTTCAATTGTAATACATAATATATGTTCGATAAAATATTCCAAATAAAAAAAGTTTTTTCAATTTTTTTGGCTTTACTACAATCATTAGAAAAATTCTTCATCTTATTATATTATATGCAACATATATTGTAACACCCATAAATTTTAAATATTGTTAAATAATTAATTTGGATGGTAATTAGTAAGTTGGAAGAGAGAAATATAAGGTATATATAATATAAAATATATACATGAATTATGAATTATATATGAATGAGATATATAAAACATATACATATATATAAAATATACCATATATATATATTAAGTATAAATTGTTGGTGGAAAATAATAATAATAATAATAATAATAATAATAATAATAATAATAATAATAATAATAATAATAATAATAATAGAAGGAAGTAAGGAAATTGGCGGAAATTAATTAATTAACAAATTAATTATAAAATAAGGTATAAGAATGGGAGTTAAAGGGGATATTTTCTCTTCTTCTTCTTCTTCTTCATCTTGAACGTGCACCTTAGGAAGGGTGAGGAGAGTTTAGTTCTTTTATACATCAAATACTACAAGGATTCAAGAGGATTTAAAGTGGTTTTAAAGGATTATCAAATAAATCAAGTATTTTATTTTAAGCTTGTTCTTGGTTGATTTTAATATTATGTTTGAGGTGAGTAGTGAGAGAAAATTGGTATAAATGGTTAAACTTAATTGTAATTGAGTTAATATGATAGATATGTGGTGAGTTAGTGATTAATTTGTTAACGTGAATATTTATGATGAATTTAGGGTTATGAGATGGTTATGTATGAATAATGGTTTTGATATAGATAATTATAATTCTTATAATGGATTTGTTTAATGTTATTTTGATACGTATGTTGTGATTCTATGATAATAATTTGGATGTGGGTAAGTTTGGATAAGGGTTGTTAGCCAACCCTCTATTTTGATCTTAGGCAATCAAATTGAATTAGGACTAATATTTGTACCAAGTATTTTTTGCAGAATTTCCTACAGCCCGATCGAACTACAAGTCAATACAATGGGACTCAGAAAAACAGCTTGAAACAAGCACAAAGCAGCAACTCGCTATACCGAGCTAAGATATGAAAAAATCAAGCAAAGAAATGACACCGAACTGAGCTTGTCATACTTGGCCGAACCAAACTGAAAATCAATGCACCTTTATCAAACTGATCTAGCTGACAAATAATTGAAGTGGCGAGCATGAATTGGCAAAAACCAAATCTTCAGATGAAGAAAGTACTAAGGACGATCTGGCCTAACAGAGCACGGGCTTAGTGACGAGTTGATCTAAAAGAGCAAGCTAAGCAATGATCTAAACATATCGAGCATTGACCTGATAGAACCAAGGACGAGCAGATCAAGTAAAGACAAGATAATGTATCCAGAAGATATCACGCTCGATGTCACTCTCATTTTATGAATGAACCACATGTCCTGACTAGACCATAGTATAGTCCAACCGCACCGAGTTCACGATAAAAGCCTCAGAAGATCCAGTAGAGTTCATGATCACTAAGAACTCCAAAATCTTCAGCATACCCTAGCAGGCACGACCGGACTTGATGCAGTCTGACTACACTGAGCCAGAGCTAAAACTCCAAAAGTCCCAGTAATGCTCATGGTCATCAAAGCTCTTAGAATCTTAGCATATCTGATGAAGACTGACTGAACCAAATGAGTCCCAAGCATACTATCAGTTTGGACTTTAAAAATTATAGCTATTATATGCTCACTCAATTAGTGGATGTCACGTGTAGTAGTCGTTGAAAGACTTTTGTCATAAAATATGAAAAGCACGATCGGGCCGAACTCAGTCCAACCATGTAGATCCCGAGTCAACCGGACTATATGAACTCTGACCATGTTGAGCTTGAGCCTATCGGACCAAAGGCAGTTTGACTATAAACTTACTCGAAAAAGGTGATTTTAGTGGGAGACAAGAGTCAAACATATTGGCTTCCACTCCAAACGGCTAGTTAAGCTTTTGAAGACTATAAATACCACAAGAAGTCACAATTTTGTGTAAGATTTTGATTGTAAAAGCCAATTTTAATATCTTTCTTTTCTTTGCATCAAAATTATATTTTGTATTGATTGAGTGTTGGGTGTGAGAATTAAACACTATCTAAAGTTTGAGTGTGAGCTTGGAAACACTTAGGTTGAGAGAGTGTGCCTGAAAAAACTCTTGTAAAGGTTGTGAGGATTGATCTCAAACTATTGTTAAGTTTGGTGCGAGCTTGTAAAAAAATACCAAGTTAGAGTTAAGCTTGTAAAAACTCAAAGTTAGTGAAATCTTAACAAGTTGTTAAGGAAGTCGATGTAGGATTGGGGTTAATCCAAATCATTGTAAACCTCTTGTGTTCAATCTTCTACTTTCTACCCTTTTTGTTTTTATTCTATCTTAATTTTTCAAATAACTATCACTTATTCAAATCAACCAATTCATCCCCCCTTCTTGGTTGCCATCTTGGGATAACAATTGGTATTAGAGCCTCAAAATTTCAAGAACCTTAATTGTGAAATTTGATCCACAATGTCAATCTCTTCTTCATCTACCTCAACCTCTCATGGAATTCTCAACACTCTTTTTAGACCTTACTTTGATGGAACAAATTATTCCTATTGGAAACACAAGATGTTCTTATTTCTAGATAGTGAAGGAATTTAGCTTTGAGATTATGTTGAAATTGAGTGGAAATCTCCTACTCATGAAGTTGATGGTGTCCAATTTCTTCTTCCTAAACCATAATGGTCAAATACCAATGTGAGAGATCGATTCAAAAACCATAGGGTAACTTCCATCTTGATGAATTCAATATCAAGAGAAGAAGGTGAGAGAGTCCAACATCTTGCTTGTGCACATTGCATTTGGAAGACTCTTGAGAACTATCATGAGGGTACCAGCCAAGTGAGGTTCACGAAGAAGCAAATACATGTACATGAGTATGAGTTATCCAAGATGAAGCCCAATGAAAATGTCACCGACATGATAAATCGCTTGCTTGCCATTGTCAATGAACTAAAGAAGTATGACAAGGTATATGATCAAGGTGATGTAAATAGCAAAATCTTGAGAGCTTTAAGAGCAAGAAAGAGCTTTAAGTCAAAAGTCTCCTCCATTAAAGAAACTCATGATCTTAGCACCTTAAGAACCGATGAGCTTGTGGAAAAGCTACTCACCTTTGAGCTACACAATGAAAAAGAAAAAGAACAAGGTGAGAAAGAGAAGAGGAAACTAATAGCTCTCAAAGCAATCAAAGAAGTTGAGAGCTCAAGAAATTAAGATAGTGATGATGAAGAAATGGCCATGTTCTAAAAAATATTGAATGATTGGAAGAGAAAGAGAAGATTACAAGCTAGCAAAGGTATACATTCTAAATCTTCCTTCAAAGATAAAGATAAAAAGAATGAAGTGAAATGCTATGAATGAGGCAAATTCGGTCACATCAAATCGGATTGCTTCAAATTGAAAAATAAGAAGAAGTGGGATAAAGAAAAGAAGAAATCTCTCAAAGCTACATGGGATGACACTTCCTCAAGTGAAGAAGATGAAGAAGAAGAGAAGGAAGGAATTGCCAATCTATGTCTCATGGCTATTGAGGATGACTTCAATGAGGTAGGTACTCAATCCTTGAATCTAAATGCATATGATGATAATAATGATGATTTAGATGATAGTGATATGATTGAACATACAAATCTTAGAATAGAAAAATATTACTCTACAATGAAAATTTATAAGGATAATGTTCTAAGTTAGAAAAGAACTTTGTATGCTTAAAAAATTATACCTTAAAATTAAAAACCTTAAATGAACAATTGTTGAAATCAATTAATTAAATGAATAAAATTCACATAGTCTAGAAAATGTGGTCAAGGAAAATGAAATTTTGAAGTATGAATTAAAAGAACTAAAAGAAACAATTTTAAAATTTCATAAAGGAAAAGAGGCATTAGATACATTAATTGATAATCAAAGGTCACCTTCCTTAAAGCATGGTTTAGGATTCAAAGGATAATCCAATACTACATCTAGCACACCAACATTTGTAAAGGCATCTACAACTCAAAACCCTAGTGTTGAAGTTGTAAAGAACACAAATACACAAACCAAGCCTAAGAATTCTAAAAGCAATACATTGGGCTTACAAGGCTATAGAACTAAAATTCCAAGAGTAAATCATGCATTTATGCATATTAGGCATGCATATAAGCACAGAAATTCACAAAAACAAACTCACACTTGCAATTGCTTGCATAACACATTGAATGTCAATAGGAAAGTGTATAAGTATAGAACATTGTAATAATGCAGATATTGTATGAAATTTGAAAATAAGAGTACATTTTGCTATATTAGCAAGGCTCATCTCAAGTTAGAAGATCCTTCTACTTCTAACCTCCAAGGACCCAACTTCATTTGGGTACCTAAAATAAGATGAACATTAATGTTATGTAGGCACGCTTAAAATCTACTATCAATGAAGGCACTTGGCTTGTGGATAGTGGATACTCAAGGCATATGACGGGGAATATAAAGCTTTTTACAACTCTCACTTACAAGTTTGGAGGTAATGTTACTTTTGGAAACAATGCTAAAAGTAAAATAATTGGTATTAGTTCCATTGGTATGCTTGGTAAGAATTTGATTGAAAATGTATGGCTTGTTGATGGATTGAAGCATAATTTGCTTAGTGTAAGTCAACTATGTGATAAAGGATATGATGTAAATTTTAATTCCAAAGGATGCAAGGTTACCAATTCAAATGGTGAAATTGCATTCAAAGAAGCTAGAATTAACAATACATATAAAATTGACATACATTCCAATAATGTATTTCAATGTTTGATTTCTATTAATAATGATGCTTGGTTATAGCATAGAAGACTAGGACATACTATTATGGATCATTTAAAATGCATTAGTAAAAAAGAACTAGTTAATGGTCTCCCTAAAGTTAAATTTGACAAAGATAGAATATGTGAACCTTGTCAACTTGGTAAGCAACATAAAAACTCATTCAAATCTAAAAATGTTATAAGCACTTCTAAGCATCTAGAAATCATTCACTTGGATTTGTTTGGACCTAATAGAGTTGCTAGCTTAGGTGGCAAGTTATATGTATTTGTTCTTGTTGATGATTACTCAAGATTTACGTGGGTTAATTTCTTAGCTCAAAAGAATGAAGCTTTCAATCATTTTAAAATATTTGCAAAAGGGTTCAAAATGAAAAAGGCTATGTAATCACATCTAATAGAAGTGATCATAGCAAAGAATTTGAAAATGAGAATTTTAAAAACTTTTGCAATGAAATTGGCGTTTCATAAAACTTTTCGGCTCCTAGAACACCACAACAAAATTGTGTGGTTGAAAGGAAAAATAGAACTTTGGTTGAAATGGCTAGGAAAATGCTCAATGAGTATGACTTACCATCCTACTTTTGGGCGAAAGCCGTTAATACCTCTTGTTATATTTCAAACTGTGTTTACAAAAGACCCTTGATAAATAAAACTTCTTATGAGCTATGGAATGATAGAATATCCAAAATTTCATACCTTAGAGTATTTGGATGCAAATGCTTTATATTGAACACCAAGGATAATCTTGAAAAATTCTCATCCAAATCGAATGAAGGGATATTTTTAGGATATTCATCATCTAGCAAAACATATAGGGTATTTAATAAGAAAACTCTAATAGTTGAAGAATCAATGCATGTTGTTTTTGATGAATCCTCTAAACTTGATCAAAGGAAAGGTAGTACACTTGATGATTTTATAGATACATATGACCAATAAGAAATGATTGTTGCTCCAAAGAACAATGATGATGAATAAGAAAAGGAAACTCAAGAGTTACCCAAGAATTGAGAATATAAGAAGGATCATTTAAAAGAACTCATCATTGGTGAAACATCAAAGGGAGTAACTACTAGATTCAAATTTAAGCACTTAGATGTTAATGTTGCTTTTGTTTCTCAAATTGAGCCAAGGACCATTGATGAGGCTCTTAATAATGAAAATTGGGTGATTACTATGCAAAATGAACTCAACCAATTTGAGAAAAATAATGTATGAGAACTTATTTCTAGACCTAAAAGCCATCCAATTATAGGATGTAAATAGGTATATAGGAATAAGCTTGATGAAAATGGTATCATAACTAGAAATAAAGCTAGATTGGCAGCCAAAGGATATAATCAAGAGAAAGGAATTAACTAAGATGAGGCATTTGCCCCCGTAACAAGACTATAAGCTATTAGAATTTTACTTGCATTTACATGTCATATGAACTTTAAACTTTTTCAAATGGATGTTAAAAGTGCTTTTCTAAATGAGATTATCAATGAAGAAGTTTATATAGAACAACCTCCAGGTTTTGAAAACTATAATTCTCCAAATCATGTTTTTAAACTTACCTAAGCACTATATGGATTGAAACAAGCTCCAAGAGCTTGGTATGATAGACTTAGTGCATATTTGCTTAAAAATGATTTTTCAAAAAGTAAAGGTGACATAACTCTTTTTGTTAAAAAGAAAATGCATAACATTTTAATTGTGCAAATTTATGTTGATGATATTATATTCGGTGCAACTAACGAATTATTGTGCAAAGAATTTACTTCTTGTATGACTAGAGAATTTGAAATGAGCATGATGGGTGAGCTCAAATTCTTTCTTGGTCTACAAATCAAGCAATGCAAGGATGAAATCTTCATTAATCAATCCAAGTACACAAAGGAACTTCTCAAGAAATTTGAAATGGATGGGTGCAAGATTAGCAAGACTTCTATGAGTACATCCTTAAAACTTGACAAAGATGAAAGTGGTAAGATAGTAGATGAGAAGAAATATTGAGGTATTATAGGATCACTACTTTACTTAAACACTTCTAACCCGATATTATGTTTAGTGTATGTTTATGTGCTGGATTTTAATCTTGTCCTAAGGAATCATATTTAAATGCAACAAAAGAATTTAAAATATTTGAGTGGAACATTGCATTTAGGACTTTGGTATTCTAGAAATACATCATTTGACATACTAGGTTTTTCCAATGCGGATTTTGCCGGTAACCTTTTGGATAGAAAAAGTACAACCTGTGTATGCCATTTTCTTAGTAATTACTTAGTCTCTTAGTTTAGTAAGAAACAAGTGTTGGTTGCTCTTTCTACTGTAGAAGCCGAATATGTTGCTGCATGTTTTTGTTGCAAACAAGTTTTTTGGATGAAACAATAATTAATTGATTATGGAAAAATATTTGATCACATTCCCATAAATGTGATAATACTAGTGCAATTAATTTGTTCAAGAATCCCATTCAACATTTTGGGTCTAAGCATATAGACATCAAACATCATTTTTTAAGAGATAATGTTCAAAATCAAAATATTATTTTAGAATTTATAAATACTCAAAACCACATATTGGATTTTTACAAAGCCTTTGAATGAAGAAAGATTTAATTTTATAAAACAATATATTGGAATGATAGATGATAGTACTCTCAATTAAATTTTATCTCATATGCATATTAATGTGGAATTAAGATGCCTACAAAAGTATAGTTTGGCAAGTCATAATTTCTCATTTACATCTATTTTGATCATGCATTAAAAGACCTTAAATTGAGATACACAAAATCTTTATTTCTTTGAAAACTGTCCTTTTGGCCTGCTCAAATTGCCTTGGTACGACCGGACTAGAGTGCTGCCAATCATACTATAGCTAGTCCCGTTCATTCCTGTATACTAAGACTTGTTCCGACGGAGTGCTTCATGACAAATTTCATTCAGTGCGCTCGGACTACATTGCTTATGATCGAGCATTCTCAAATACTCTTCTTTGTTGTATGAACAATTCGCTTGGATCTATCTATGCACGTTTGGACTATCAACTCTTGGCTATGTCTGACCGTACTAAAGTTGGTCCACTTGGATAGTATCAAAAAATTTTAAAATTTCTAGCCATTAGTAACCTTTCAAAAATGCACATTTCCTCTCTAACAGCCTTAAACGGCTAGTTTGACCCCCAAACTCTATATTAACCCTCTTTCATTTAATTTTAAGATTTTTTACTCTTCAATTCTCTTATCAACACCTAAACTCACTATATTTCATTCAAATTCATTATCATCATTTTCATGGCTGCTAAAATCTTTAAGAAGAAAGCTTCAAGACTTGATAAAGGTAAGGAGATTGCCACATCTTCCACTAAATAGAAGAACATATATCTAGAACTCACAAATCTAGACACTTGAGTGAGGAAGAAAAATAAAGGTATGCTATTATTCAAAATAAGAAATGTGAACCAAACAAAATTCCTTCATCTTTTACTCTAGAATCCTTGAGTATTGAATCTCACATTCATGAAGCTTTGTCATATCTTAGATGGAAAAAATTTGCGCTCTTCAAAAAGGATGATCTTGGTTGGGAATCTTTGACTAAAGAATTTCTCACTACCTTGATTATTGAGAAAAGATACTTGGAACCTCTAGGACCCTATTCCATTACATTCAAACTCTTTAATGTGTCCTATCAACTTTCTTTCCAAGAATTTTCATCTATTTAGGGATTTAACATGGAAGGCATAGTTTACCTATCCGATCCATCCATTTCCAATCCTATCCTATTTGATTTTTGGAGAGAAATTTCCCCAGAAATTGACTTTCACAAACTCTCCAATGCAAAACACCTTAGAACCTTACCAATTGGGATTCTCCATAGGATCATCACTTACACCATAAATTCTAGAGGTGAAAACAAAGAGAAAGTAACTCATGAAGATCTTTTATTTCTCTTTTTCTTGGAGAAAAAGATAAAAATACAAACTGATAAGTTTCTAATTGACAAATTTTTCATTCTCTGAAACAAATCAACCGAAACACTTATGTTTACATCTTTCATAACTCATATTGAAAAATATGTGAATGCTCTTACCCCAACTAATGTTGCTATTCTTTCAAACCCTCTTGACCGGGCTAAAAACCCCATAAATATCAAGTACTTGAAATACTCAAAATGCATAGTAGAAATTGATGGAACATATCATTATGCTTTTGGTATTCAAGGTATTAGAGCTCAACAAAATAAAAGACCAAGAATCATTGATGAAAGCCAAAAATCTTTTCAAGTTGAATTTCTAAGACCTCAAACTTCTAGAACTCAAGGATCCATTCTTGACATCCTTCATCAAATTCAAGACCAAATTTCCTCCCAAACCTCTCATATTGATGATCTTACCAAAAGAATTTCACACCTTCCTATCTATTTCATCATTATGAATATTTTTATTGGCCCCAGTAATGCTGACGGTTGTCAAAGCTCTCAGAATCTCAGCATACTTGATGAAGACCGATAGGACCAAATGAGTTCCTAGCATACCATCAGTTTGGACTTTAAAAATTATAGTGTCCACTCAATTAGTGGATGCCACATGTAACAACCATTGAAACACTTTTGTCAGAAAAATATGAAAAGCACAACTGGGCCGAACTCAGTCTAACCATGCAGAGCTCGAGCTAACCGGACTAAATAAAGTCTGACCATGGCGACCCTGAGTCGACCGGACCAAAGGCAGTCTGACCATGAACTTGCTCTAAAAAATGTTATTTTAGTAGGAGACAAGAGTCAAACATATTGGCTCCCACTCCAAATGGCTAGTTAAGCTTTTGAAGACTATAAATATCGCAAGAAGTCACATTTTTGTGTAAGATTGTGATTGTAAAAGCCAAGTTTAACATTTGTCTTTTCTTTGAATCAAAATTATATTTTGTATTGATTGAGTGTTGGGTGTGAGCATTAAACACCATCTAAAGTTTAAGTGTGAACTTGGAAACACTTAGGTTGAGAGAGTGAGCCTGGGAAAACTCTTGTAAGGGTTGTGTGGTTGATCTCAAACCATTGTTAAGTTTGGTGCGAGCTTGTAAAAACACCAAGTTAGAGTTAAGCTTATAAAAACTGAAAGTTAGTGGAACCTTAAAAAGTTGTTAAGAAAGTGGATGTAAGATTGGGGTTAATCTGAACCACTATAAACCTTTTGTTTTCAATCTTCTACTTTCTACCCTTTTTGTTTTTATTCCATCTTAATTTTTCAAATTACTATCACTTATTCAAATCAACCAATTCACCCCCCTCTTGGTTGCCATCTTGAGATAACAAGGGTAAAGTTTAATAGTTGGGTGTGTGGAATTAGGGTTTGGTATGGAGGTTGGTTCAATGGTGTAAATGAGTTGTTGTAATGTTAAATTGATGTATAGATGATGAATTTATCATTAGAAATTTATTGTGAATAAGTTTACTCAAAGTTGATAAATTTAGGGTTATGTAAAAAATAGTATTTTTATGGGTGCATATAATTATTGAAATGGAATAATTTAATGTTTTTATAGTATATATATGAGGATTTTATGGTTGAAAATTTAATTTGGTTGAGTTTGGATAAAGTTAGGGCTTATAGCAAGAATATGTGAAAATAGAGTTTGTATAGGAGTGTTTATAATTATTGAATTGAAGTGTTTTGAAGTCATTTTGGTATATAAATAATGAATTTATGGTTAAATGTTGGAAATGTGTTGGGTAGGATGACATTTAAGCAAAGTAGTAAGTGGAAAATTTAGGCTTTTAATGGGATTTTGATGAAAATTGTTTAGATAATAATAGTTTAATATTCATTGAGTATGGAAGTGAATTGAAATGAGTAATGTTAATTGTTGTTGGAATATATGTGTGTTGGCCAAAGTGATAAAAGAGATGGAGTTTAAGGTTTATCTTGGAAAAAAAAATATGGTTAATACATATCCTAAAAACTTATATTTTTATTAAATGTAAGTCGGTATCAAGTATGTAAAATTATTTGGAAATGTAGAAATTACATAATCTATGTAATATGGCATAGTTATGTGATGAGTGTCAAATTACACTTGCTCAATGTAAGATTGATATTTAAACATAAAGTATACAAGGTTAGTATGATTAGCCACTGTTGAATGGTTATTATCATGGTTATGTATATATAGACCCTTAATTTTTGATCCAGTCTAGTCCAAAAATTTTAAAATAGTTTAAAATAATTTTTTGTGGTATATATTATTTATTTTAATATTTATTATTTGTTTTGATAATATAATATTTATTTTACTTATTATTCATTATTTATTTATTTTATTATTTATTTATAATATTTATTATTTATTTATATTATTTATGTTAATATAATATTTATTTTACTTCTCATTTATTTATTTATTATATTTATTTTTAAATATATATATAAATAAAAAATAAAAAAATCGGCAACGGCAGAATTGGCGACGAAAGCTGCAAGCGTGACGAATTGGCTTGGGCCAATTCGTCGTGGGAGTGCTTGAGGCGAATTGGCCATAGGCCAACCTGCGGTGAAATTGCCCCCCAACCCACAAAAGCATCCCATCACGCCCTCGCCAGCCCGCGCGCTCTGCCGATTTCTGCCAAAACCTTATTTTATTCGGTTTTAGTTTTATTTCCTTAACAGTTTTTTTTTTAATTTTCTTAACATACTAGGTTTTTTCTTTTAATTGCCTATAAATTCACATTAAAACACACAAAAAAAGGGGAGGAGGAATTATTCAGACTTCTTCTGGACAATTGATTCAGGGCTGGACTTTGTAAAATTAAAAGGAAACAAACAACAATAAGGCAATACACCAGCTCTACAAAGGCAGTACACACACTTTCTTTGCCGAATCTCATTCAGAATTCTCATTTATATAATTTTGGTGGAGTCAACAAATGACGGTATGCTTTAAATTAAATAAACACTATAAGTTTTGATTATTTTAAACATTAAAAGGGTTTGTTCTTCATTTAATTAAAATCACAGTAGGCAATTCCTTCTAAAATAGTTTATATTTATAAGAAGTACAAACTATTATTTTGATAAGTCATAACATATACAACTAGTAAACTTGTTTAACACGGAATGTTTATTTATTTTTATCTTAAGGTTATTTAATCAACATGTTACTCAGAATCACATTAAAACTTTTCTATATTAAACCTAACAATAGCTTTTAAGGTTGGGAAAAATATTCACAGTAACTTAATTCGTATAAACTTTAAAATTTTGATTAGTTTTTCACAAACACTAAACCCTAATTGCATGATATTAACCCTAAACCTTAATATTATTTTATAAAACTTCCAAAACCCTAAAATCTTAAGTTTTAAGACAAGAACTCTGTAAAATTTCCCCAAGAAACCATAGTTGAAATCTAAAACCCTTGTTTCTATGTTTATTACTTAGATGTCTATTTATGATATATGTTGATGGATGATTTATTGCATTTTTCAATGAATGATTTATTCTTACTTGATTTTATGATGAATATTGGAATTCTTTGATTTATTTTTAGTTTCAAGAAATTGTAAGAGGTATATTTCCATAATTGGGTACCTCAAATTGCTAAATATCATGTAATTCGATTTATCTTTAAGCTTTAGACCTATGTAAAGGATACGTTTTCACCAATTGGTAGGTATCCTATTTTCTTTATTTTCTTTTGGACATTGGACAATTGTAAAGGCATGTTTCCATCCTTGGATGTGTGCCTATTTATTTGCTTTGTTTGTACCTTGCCATGATTTTTAATAAAGTATTTATTTATTCTATTAATCACATGTAGTATGGATAATATTGTGTTAATTAAGAATTTTATAATATTGAAACTTGAAAAGGAGGTCGGTTCCAATGAAATTCTCACCTTCCCCACACGTACCCAACTTTTTGAATCCATTAGGGGGTTGGAGATTTCTAGGGAATCGAGTCATCCACCTCTTTCTTTTCTCGGCCCATCCAGGTGGCGACTCCATTTTTTCCGGATTTAGGCCCGTGTTCTCTAAGGCCCCGAGCTTAACAGTGCCGAAGTCGCAAGAACTATTCCACATGGGAGTGGAGACAAAAATTTCCGCTTACAGTGGCGACTCTACTAGGGATAAGAGAAGTTGATTCCATTGGTCTTTATATTATTCTATTCTTTCTTGTCATGATATTATCCATTGCATCATATTAGATTAAATCATGTGCGTGAGTTAGGATGCCCATGTAACCCGTGTTGTGTTATGTAAGGGATACCATACTTTCACTCAAGGTATGGAGATCGAGCATAACATAACCACTCATAGCCTTGTACTTTTTTTGTATATACTTGCTATGGGAACTTAAGCTTTTCAACCCAAAGACTAAAGCTCATGTAATTGGCCTAGTTACTTTCCTTAGGTTTTACCCCAAATACTTGTTGTTTGACTATGGTTAATTTATCTTAGTTTAAATCATGGCTTATTTGGTTTGTTCTTTTTCTAATATGACCTAATTACATTGTGAGCTCAAAAAATTTTTTTCTCTAAATCTAAAAGACCAAAACTATTTTCAAAATTTTCAAAATGATCTGTGGATATAAAACTTTTCCAAAACAAGAAAAAATTCTTTTCTCATGATCCAAATACAAAGCCCAAAATTCATTTTTTCTAAAATCATTTTACAATGGGCTTGGAAACAAAATTATTTTCACAACCTTTTTAAAGAGCTTACGAATATTTAGGTCAATTATGAAAATATCAAAAATCAATTGTGAGCCTAGTTTATACTAAGAATTATTAATCATGGGCTTGTTTTTGGAATGAATCATTAGTTACTTTTTCAAGTGAGAAATCTATTTATAATAAACCTCTTAATTTAGTTTTAATCCAATATGGTATAAAAGCTACTTTAGTTGATTGGATGGATTAAAGCCTAATTAACGGGAATTATCGTGAACTGATTTTCATGTTTGAAATCATTTCAAACATATATCTAGGAAAAGAGACTCGCCATGTTTGAAATCGTCCGAGGAAATTTTTTGAGAACAAAATATCCCATGTTGGTATTTTGTTAACCATATACCTAGAAAAAGAGACTCGTCATTCGTGTATAGAAGTTATAAGTTGGAAGGGATGTCTTAATTATCTTTGTTTGTTGTTTGTGCATACATACATACATGCATACACGCATTGCATAACATATCATTAATCCTTTTTGGCTCACAACCCTGGATTACAAAAGTTTAAAAGCCTACGACATTCCGACCTACGCCGGTGATGAAGAATCCAACAACAACTCAATTAGCTTCTCACCAAAAGTAATGAAACCTGAACAGATTCAAAAGATGTTGGATGATGCCCTTGAAGTCAAGATGGAAGAATTAAAGGGGGCCCTAGCTGAGATCATGAAGAGTCAAATGGCTATAATGTTTGGGAACACTGCTGAAGCATCCACAAGCACCAAGAAAGACAAGGGAAAGGCTAAAGTTGGTGAAGTAGCTTTTGATGATGACAAGGTAGTCATTGATGATGATGATAACTGGGCTCAATACTTCCAAGATCCTCAAGACAAGAAGAAAGAGCCGAAAGTTGTTGAGAGATCAACCATGGAAAAGATTGAAACTTTAGATGTTGAGAAGTTGATCACTGACCTGGAAAAGAAGTTTGAAAAGAAGTTGAAAACCGAAGAAATGTCTGAAGTCAACAAGTTGTTTGAGATAGATGAAGAAGTTTCGTACAAGTTTAAGATGCCATTCTTTGCAAAATATGATGGAACTGGAAATCCTCATCTACATGTGAAGCAATATATCACTGCTATGCAGTCTGTCCGAGCTACTAAGGCTCAAACTTTAAGATATTTCATGCTCTTATTGGATCCTATTATCCAAAATTAGTTCAATACCTTAGATGATGGCACTCAAAAGAGCTGAGATTTACTGTGCAAGGCCTTCATCCAACAATATGGATACAATGCTGAATTGGAAGTTACTTTAATGGAGGTGGAGTCCATTAGACAAAGGCCAAATGAGAACTTTGTGGACTATGTGATGAGATGGAGGAATAAGGCTGCATTGCTCAAGAGAAGGCCTGATGAATCCGATCAAATTAGAATAATTGTGAGAGGGTGTTACCCAGCCTTCGTGAAAGGATGTCTCATACACTCATTCGAGATTTTAAGGACCTTTTGTAAGCTGGTCTGCAAATTGAAGAGTGGAAAAGAGAGAAGAACTACTTTTTTAGCAAGGAGGAATGAGAAGGAAAACTACCAGTCTAGTTACCAAGGCACACAAAAATCAGTTGATGTCAATGCAGCTGGCTAAGGAGGGAGAAGGCAATTTTCAGAATTGGGAAAGCCGCTGTCTTGGGTCCTTAATAAGCTATAAAAGAAGAGATTGTTACAGCCCTTGAATCATTGTCCTTTGCCTAATCCTCATCCACCCAACTTTGACACTAAGGGATTTTGCCAATTTCATCAAATGCAAGACCACGACACAGATAAATGTTTGAGGTTGAGGCATGAGATCCAAAATTTGATTGACAATGGGAAGCTACCCAAGCCCAACAAGCCAAACACTAAAGACAATCCATTGCCAAGGTTCACCACCGGCGACCTTCATGATTGGAGGAGGTTTGCATGAAAGTTTTGTCATGTCATCTGTCCAAGATTTGGATGGAGAAGCAACCAAAGAAGAAGTGGTGTTTAGCAAAATTGAACAAGTTATGGCTGGAAAAGAAGTTGCAATATGTGTTGTTAATGAGTTTTGGGATTAAAGAGATAGTGATGATGATCTTAAACCCAAGAAGGAGGGATATGCCTGGTCCGAGTTTGAAGAAGATAAAGTGATGAACACTAGATCTGGTAAGCCTTATGCAAGGCCACCACCCAAGGAAGTAGAAGCTAATAAAGGAAAGGAAGTTGAAGTTGGGAACAAAGAAGAAGATGATGACACTGTACTTAAGTAATTGAAGAGAACCCAAGCAAGTGTTAGCATTTGGGACCTATTGGCCACTTCTAAGAAGCACCGTGAAACCATGACCAATTTTCACCTCTAGAACACTAGAGGAGCTGGTTAACTTTGTAACACCCCCACATCCAATGCACACACACTACAACTACAACCATGTAGCATAAGTGCACCAAACATAGGGATGCTACGGTTTTCTTCAACATTCAAAACATTTAAATAGATACAATACTATTATCATTATATAATATAGAAAAGTAGATCATTTACTTTTAAAATAAAACACATTAGATATATATATACATACATATAGTTATTTCACAGCGGAAGTCATAAAATATTTACATATTTGAAAACATTTAATTCCATATTTACAGATATACAAATATGTACATTTAATCAATACTTTACAAAATATAAAAAAAATTATACATGATTGGCAAATCTCCTTTGATCTTTAAGTCTCCAAAATCAACTCTTCAATGTCTACCCTCACTCGGTCTCGAAGAGCTCTCGGGTTCGATTCTAACAGTTCTATCACCTGCGCGATTAAACACTATCGCGCTAAGCCAAGGGCTTAGTAAGATAATCATGCTAATGATATGACTTCATGCAATGCAATGTCATTTCTCAAACCATAATATATATGTAACATCATATATGCAAAATTAACAATATACTTTCACATTACATATCACATTTTATTATCTTTTCATATACCTCATTAGTATTCATTTAATCATCAATACAAAGCAAAACAAACATCATTCATGACTCACATTAACCATAGACAAGCATGGGCCCAAGACACACTAATATGCCATTCAATTTTCAGAGTTAATGTTTTGGTTCTATCATCACAATTATCAATATCAATATCATAGACCCAACTAGGCTTCAAGGATTAAGTTCAACCAAGCTTCAAGGGGAGCAAAGCATGCTAAGCTTCTACCCAACTTGGCTTCAAGAACTAACCCAACCTAGCTTCAAGGGTGGTAACATCTCAATTAGGCTTCAAGGATTCAATCCAACCTAACTTCAAGAGATTGTTACTATCATTAGGCATGCCACCAATAACATACTCTGAAAATGGAATAACACATTAGCCACACAATTCATTTTCATATCAATTATCATTTCCATTCTCAATTCTCATCAACATTTAGGCAAACATGCCTTCATTCTCTCAATAATATTATCATAGCCAATAACAATGGCCTCACCTTTCATTTCACAATATAACACTTCATTAATCAAGTGTATACTTAACTCATCCATGATCACATTATATCTCATATAGCATCATTCATCATATCTTATTTGAATTATCATTTCATCTTTGATATAACATTTCAAGGTACATTACTCATAAAATACAATACCTTTCACAATGCATAACATAACCTTGTTTAAATCTCAACAATGCAATTAGGGCAAAGAACAACTTATATGATTCATAGCTTTAGGATCTTCCATATGCATTTGATTAGTTCATTCATTGATTCAAGTGTGTTTAAAGTGTTTTAGGGTTAGGTTTAAGAACCAACCCACCTTTGAAGAACCAAAACAATGCAAAAAGAACAAAGAAACAAAACCCTAACCAACTCATTTGATGGACACGGGCAGCACACATGAGGGACACGGCCAGGCTTGTGGCCGTGTCTCTCAACTCAATTAGACAGTAGGCAACACGGCTTAGGGACACGGCCGTGTCTCTTCAACCAAAACTCACAGTAGCTCACACGGCTTGGGAACACGGCTGTGTCACCCAAAAATTAATCCAACACGTCCAAAATCATATGACTTGGCCGTGTCTCACATGGCCTTTGGCCGTGTCTTCCAAAACCCAAACCCTAATATGCACAACTTTCCTCTAATTGCACTCAAACTCATCAAACCCCATATAACATGTTTCAAATAAATGGAATCAATGTTTTAAACACAAATTCTACATGTTTATCACAATATTCTTTATTAAAACACATCAACCAAAACATTAACATCACATGTAACACATATCCCCTCAAAACCCTAAAACTAACATTTTTCTCCATCTTTCAAAAATCAACTCACTTCTTTCATCAATTCATTCATAAAATTCAAGATCAAGCTAATCAAATATACTTGATTAAAACAAAATCAAGCAACACACTCTTAGATCATCTATCAATTTCACATATCATTTAAAACAAGCAATAATCCAAAAGAGAACTTACCTAAAGTGAAGAAATTCCACAATTCTTCAACTTGATTCTTCAATTCTCCCTTCAATCTTGATTCAAATATCAAAAACACTTCTCTTTGCCTTTGTCTTCTTCAATGGCCGGCACAAACATGAGAAGGAAAAGAAAATGCACAAGTCAACCTCTCTTTCCTTCTTTTAATCTCCACCATGCAATTCATCCAAGCAATTACTAAAATGCCCTCAAACATATCACTAACCTTTTGTCTTATATGAGCCCATAAATGAACTTTCACATGCCATACAAAATATCTCCTTCCACTAACCAACACCTTGACCAACTCTTTTGACCAATGTATATGTTATATATATCACAATATACACAACATATAAACTTGTCTCTAAACCCTAAATTCTTTCCCAAAACACTTATACTTTTCTTTTCTCAATTTAAACCAACAATCCAATAACAACAACAACAACAACATGCAAAACTTCTAGGGCATAAATGAGGATATTACAAACTTCATGAAAGTTGAAGGAGTGATGAAATGTGAAGATATTCAAAGGAAGAGGGAAGTTGATGTGGGAATGGTATCATTCTTGGATGCGGATTTGCCGAAAGAGGGGAGAGATCACATACCGAAAAAGGACCTCATGTGTGATGGTTGATGATGGGTCCACCATAAATGTTTATCCACTTAAAATTTTGCAAAAGCTAGCTATGTCAACAAGGAATTTAAGCCCAACCGAGGTAACAATTAGGGTTTATGACAATACCAAAAGGCATGCTGAAGGGACTTTCAAAGCTATTGTAAAGATTGGTCCAATTGAGTCTATGGTAGAATTTGTGGTTTTGGACAAACATGTTACTTTTGCTCAACTTTTGGGATGACCATGGTTTCATCCTCTTGATGGAGTTCCTTCCACCCTTCATCCAAAAATCAAATTCCCTAACGGAGAAGAGACAGTGGTCATCGAGGCCGAAGATAATGAGTGGGTCAATGCTCTAATGATTGAGAGGCCTCTCAATGGTTTTCAAATAGCTGCAATTTCTAATGATGAAGTAGTGGACTCCAAGATCTTGAACATGTTGAAGACCATGAGCTACCTTCATGGTGCTGGTCTTGAAAAGGGCAAGGCCGGTGTGACAAAGCTTCCAGATTTCAAAACTCAAACTTCTAAGAAAGGGTTAGGGTATGAAGAAGCCAACAAAGATGTTCAGCCAAAGAAGAATGAGAAGATGAGCTTCCCACTACTTGAAGAGATCTTTGTCAAAGCTCTAGACATAGGACCACTCCAAGAAAAGCCCGAGCCATTCATGTTCATGGGAAAGTTGATCCAGGATTTTGAAATTTTTGTTGATATTGCCGAGCTAATGGAACAAGTGAAGAAAGAGCTAACCTGCCAGCCAACAAGAAGCCCAATCCAGAAGGGGAGAAGGAACCTATCCTGAAAGCCGAGAAGACTCCAAAGGAGATTGCTAACCTAGTTGAAGAAAAGTTCAAAGATTTTATGCTTTATGATTTTGAGAATAATAATTTTGGTTTTGATATTAATTTATCTGCTTTGTATGAGGATGATAATGTTTTCTTTTTCAAAATGAATGCATTAAATCTGATTTTTATTTCTTGTGTGATATTTTTTCTGATGGTTGCATACATTCAAATAGTGGTTACATGAGCATCTTCAATATTAGCTTTGTTGATACACAATCGTTAAATTTGGGAACAACCAAAAATTCTAAAAACATTAACATAACATTCGAACTTACTCCTGATGAGAGAGAGAGAGAGAGAGATTTGAAAAAATATTTAAAAAATATGAAGAAATTTTTGCTTGGTCTTATGAGGATATGCTTGGAATAGATCAAGACATGGCTGAACATTTAATTCCTACTTACACTCATATGAAGCCTGTCAAACAAAAGCTTAGATGGTTAAGACCTGAATGGGCTAAATTTGTTAAAGAAGAGGTCACTAAACAAATACAAGTAAAGTTCCTTAAAGTGATAGATTATCCAGATTGGCTAGCCAACATAGTACCCTACCAAAAGAAGATGGAATAATTAGGGTATGTGTGGACTATAGAGACTTGAACAAAGCTTCCTCTAAAGATGATTTTCCTTTACCCCATATAGATATCCTTATTGATAGTGCAACTTCTAGCATGCTATACTCATTTGTAGATGAATTTTTCAGATACAACCAAGTGTTAATGGCCCAAGAGGATAAAGCTAAAACTGCCTTCATTACTACATGGGGTATATTTTGTTATAGGGTGATGCCGTTTGGGTTGAAGAATGCTGGAGCAACCTACCAAAGGATGGCTACCACTTTGTTTCATGATATGATGCACAAAGTCAAAGTGTATATGATGGTAAAGTCAGATACAAGGGAGCAACACTTCCAAAACTTATAATTATTTTTCGAGAGAGCAGTGAAGTATAAGCTAAGGTTAAACCCAAAGAAGTGTATATTTAGGGTTACTTCAGGCAAGTTTTTGGGACACATGATTGGTATAAATGGCATTGAGATTGACCCTGACAAGGTTAATGAGATCAGGGATATGCCAGCCCCTAAGACGGAGAGAAAAGTTTGGGGGCTTATTGGAAGACTACAGTACATTAGTAGGTTTATAGCAAAGCTCACCATGATCTATGAACCTATCTTCAAATTGCTTAAAAAGAATTAGCCAGTCAAGTGGAATGAAGAGTGTCAAAAGGCCTTTGAGTGTATAAAGGAGTATCTGTTAAATCCACCTATTTTGAAACCACCTAAACCTGATAAACCCTTATTACTATACTCAGTAGTAGAAGAAGAGTCAATAGGAGCTATGCTAGCCCAAGCAGATGAGTCAGGGATTGAATACGCAGTCTACTATTTGAGTAGAAAGCTCCTACCTTATGAAATTAAGTATTGTATCATTGAAAAGACCTGTATAGTTGTGGTTTGGTCTTCTAAGAAGTTACCACATTACTTTCAATCTTATAGTGTGCAAGCACTTTCCAAGTTGGATCCGGTGAAGTACTTAAAGGAGAAATCCTCTTTAATCAAGAAATATGGTCGATGGTTGATAATTTTAGAAGATTTTGAGATTGAGTATGTAACCAGGAAAAGAATCAAAGGTAGAGCGGTGGCAGAATTCCTAGCCCAACAACCATTGCCGGATAACGAAGAGGTAGTCTTGAAATTTCCTAATGAACATTTAAAGGCCATAGAAGTACAAGGATGAAAAATGTATTTCGACGGAGTAGTGAATAGGAAATTAGCAGGTTTGGAAGTCATACTAGAGTCACTCGAAAGAGAGATTATCCCTTTAGCTAAGAAGTTGAAGTTTAAGGCAACTAATAATATGGTAGAATATGAAGCATGTATTTTTGGTTTCGAAAACTCCAATGATTATGAAGGTGGATAAGGTGCAAGTCTTTGGTGATTCATTGCTAGTAGTATCCCAAGTAAATGGAGAGTGGGAGTTAAAAGAAGAGAAGATAAAACCATACCACCATTACCTGACCATGATGAGGAAGAATTTTAAGGAGTGCAGGTTTATGCACCTACCAAGAGAAGAAAATCAGGTGGCTGATGCCCTAGCCACATTGGCTTTGGTATGGGAAAATCCTATCAACTTATTTCTTAAGCCTCAGGTTTTGACCAGTTCATCAACTCCTTGCTATGAATATGAGACAATCATGGAAACTGATACAGACCATGATGCATGGTATGACACTATAAGATAGTTTTTGGAGGATGAGGAATACCTGTTGGGGGCAACAAAGAAAGAAAGAAGAGCTATAAGGCGATGGTCCTTACAATACATCACCTTTCATGGAGAGATGTATTGAAGATGGCTTGATGGGGTGCACTTGAGATGCTTGAGGAAGCCTAAAGTGGAGCATATCATGTCAAAATTGTGGTCCACACATGAGTGGTTTAGTTCTAGTTAAAAAGATAATTTGACAAGGTTACTACTGATTAACCATGGAGAGAGATTGCATTGAGTTTGTGAAGAAGTGCCAGCAATGTCAGATGTATGGTAATTTGAATCACATCCCTCCTGAAGAATTGTATTATATGTCTTCACCCTGGCCCTTCTCAACTTGGGGGATTGACATTATAGGAGAGATACATCTGACAGCTTTAAACGGTCACCGTTTCACTATAGTAGCAGTGGGTTATTTTTCAAAGTGGTTCGAGGCTAGATCTTTCAATAAGCTGGGGGCAAGGAAAATGGCTAGATTTATTGAAAAGAATCTTATTTGCAGGTATGGGGTCCCAGACAGTGTGATATCGGACAATGGGGTACAGTTTCAAGGTGTAGTTAAGGACTTATTCTAGAAGTACCAAATCCATCATCACCAATCCTCCCCTTATAGACCGAAGGCTAATGGTGTAGCGAAAGCAATAAATAAGACAATTAAGTAGATTTTGTCCAAGATGACCAAGACATAAAGGGATTAGTCGGAGATGCTTCCTTTTGCTTTATGGGGATACAGAACAATTGTGCAAACGCCGACTGGAATAAAACCATTCTCTTTGGTTTATGTGATGGAGGCAGTGTTGCCAATTGAAATAGAGATCAAGTCATCGAGAGTGGTCTTGGAAGCTAAAGTGCTTGAGACAGAGTGGGTAGTAAGAAGATACACAAAGTTAGCTTTACTAGAAGAGAGGAGGTTAAAAGCATTGTATCATCATCAACTGTATCAAAGGAAGATAGCTCGAGCCTACAATAGAAATGTTAAGATCATAAAGTTCAGAGTCGGTGACTTAGTGTTGATGTAATACCCCTTCCCGACCTACGTGTGTAAGCTGAGTAGAGGCGCCACACTATCCTAATGTTGCTACCACTTTTACTTAGTCAAATTTTTGTTCCGATTTTTACAGAAATTTTGCCATAGTTTTGCCTAAAAATTCAGTCCCAAGTGTCGACAAAACTGATTTTTTTTTCTTCTGATTTTTGAAAACATTTTTACACAAACCAATGCAAACAAAATTATTCTCAGTACACTTCCAATAAATCCCCCTTATAACCTCAACTACAACCTGCAAAAAGGATTTACACTTCTAGTATAAAATAAAGTAAAGGTTTATTATGAAATACAGTAGATAAAATATTTGTTCACTATGCAACGGAAAGTAACAATATTTAAAAATTCATATACATCAAAACTCAAGTTTTACAACACATAAAATTTATACATGTTTGGCAGTCAGTCTTCGATCTTAAAGCCCACTATTCACTCTTCAAAATCTAGGCTCGACTCGGCCTAGAGGAACTCTCTGGTTCTTCCCTGTCACCTGTGTGAAGAATCACATTCGCGCTAAGCCAACGGCTTAGTGGTACAAACTACAGTGCTATAATGCTTTAATGCCATGCTAATGTCACACATTTCAATAGTTAAGACAATATTCACAAATGATATCTTTATATTGTTCAAGACTACATTTCATCATTTTATTCATCACTTATGATTTACATTGACACAAAGACAAATATGGGCCCAAACGACACTAATATGTTATTCAAAGTTCAGAGTTACTGCTTTGGTCCATAATCATAATCATCAAGCCCATAGGCGATACACATATATATCTCTATCCATGGATAGGGTAACAGACCCAGTCTCTTGGACCTCAACTCGGCTAAACTCGAGGAAATCCTCAACCCGGCAAGACTGTTACCTGTAACAGACCCAGTCTCTTGGACCTCAACCCGGATAAACCAAGGAGATCCTCAACCCGGCAAGACTGTTACTATAATTCACATTTCACATTTATCAACTGGAATCGGCTTACGACCCGGTCTTTTCACCTATCCAGTACTTTATAGGCATGCCACCAAACCCAGAACTCTGAAGGTTGAATAACAAATTAGACACAAAATTCTTTTCATTTATATCTTTATACATTTCTTTCTCAATTCATTTCATTCTCATAAGCAAATTAGGCAACCATGCCTCAATCATCTCATATGATCTCAACTCACAATAAAGCAACTCTTCATAACATCATATCTTTCACATTTCATTTCATCATCATATCTTGCACATTTCACATTTCGTTATATTTCAAATCACATTAATCAATTTATTATTCAAATGGATATAATCAATGGCATTAACACATATTATACATGCTCACCACAACATTCACATTATAATCAAATATGTCTCAAGTCTCAATATCATATGAATGTATGCAATAATGTAGTTTGTACTTACCTTAAAACCAACTCACACCAATCTATACACTTACTCTTCCAAGAATCCTCAACACTTAGGTTAGGGCAATTCAACCTCTTCACAACCTAATCCAAAAGGAATATTAGCAAAATGACCATATGAATAGTAAATTCTGGTTTTAGACTCCACTTTATCCTTATTTTGAAAAATTGTATAAAATAATATACTTGATTAAAAACTCTAAAATTTTTACAAAACTAAATTTTACATCTTAAAATCATTTCTTTAAAATTTCAGATCAAACTGAACACAAAATCTTGGTCAAATAGTTCACCCAACCAGACTGCTCCAATTGCCCTGCATCCTGGCAGCAGTTCTGAACTTTGTGAAATCCATGAATTAAATTTAATCAACGTGGTTCCAAATTATTTTTCTCAAATACTAGACTCACTAAGAAACAACATATACAAAATTCAATTGGATATTATTTTTCTACATTTTATTAAAAATCCCGAAAGATAGCTGTCTCAGTTAAGGTACCTGCTGGATTAGGTCTAATAAAAATAATCTTTCCAAAGTCATAACCATTCCAAAATCGAATCAACATATTTTTCAGTCATTCTAGACTCATAGAGGCACAACATATCAAAAATTTACTTCAAGAAAATTTTTCTATATTTAATTAAAAATCATAAAAGTCACAGCCTTTACTAATTGTAAAACAGAAAAAATTTCACTAAACACAACTCTTACTCTTCCATCACCAACACCAACCTAACTTCTTATCTTTAATTCCATTTCCAGCACATATAAACACACCACAAGCAATCCTAACCATATTATCAACAACACTTCATCAAACTCAAAAATAACTTCAAAAACAACAAGAGCAATCAAGAGAGAACTTCTTGAATTTCTAACTTGTTTTCTTGAAATCTCCTTTTAATTTGATCTTAGAAAATCAAACTCTATCTTGCTCTCTTAACTTTGGAGTACCCGGACAAGAAAAGAAAAAGAAGAAAAATGAAAAGGAAATTAAAGACAAAGTCAAAGTTCTCATCTCTTTAAACCTCCACCAAGCAATCTAAAAAGAAAATTACTAAAATACCCTCTTCTATATATCTTAACTCCCTTTTACTTATTTGTCCTTTTTAGTAATTTCATAAATAACAAAATAAATATCTTCTTCCTTTGACCATCCATTTTGACTTGTATATATGTTGTATATATTTCCATATATACAACATATAAACTCTCTCTTCAATTCTTTTTCTTTCCAATTACACATATACATTTAATTCAAATAAAACAATTATTATATCAAAACTTCTAGGGCACACTTTGGGATATTACAATTCTCCCCCTCTAAAAAGAAATTTCGTCCTCGAAATTACCTGATATCAAGTCTGAAACAGTTGAGGATACTGATCTCGCATCGCTTGCTCACTCTCCCAAGTTGCCTCTTCTCAACCATGATTCTTCCAAAGAACCTATACAAGTGGCACATTCTTATTTCTCAACTCTTTCACTTCATGTGCCAAAATAGCAATTGGTTCTTCTTCAAATGTCAGATCCGAACTCACCTCAATAGATTCAACTGTCAAGATATGAGATGGATCTGATCTGTACCTCCTCAACATAGAAACATGGAATACATTATGAATTCTATCCAACTCAGGCGGCAAAGCAAGACGATAAGCAACTGGCCCAACTCTTTCTAAAACTTCATACGGTCCAATGAAATGAGGACTTAGCTTCCCTCTTCGACCAAATCTTAAAATCTTTTTCCAAGGAGACACTTTCAAAAATACTTTATCTCCAATATCAATTTCTATGTTTCTTCTCTTCAAATCTGAATAAGATTTCTGTCGGTCAGAAGCTGCTTTCAACCGATCCCAAATTATCTTCACTTTCTCTTCAGTTTCTTTAATCAAATAAGGACCAATTAGTTTGCCTTCTCCAATTTCATACCAACATAAAGGCGTTCTGCATCTTCTACCATACAATGCCTCAAATGGTGCCATACAAATACTGGATTGATGACTGTTGTTGTAAGCAAATTCTACAAGTGGCAAAAATCTGTCCCAACTTCCAGAGAAATCAATGACACAGCTTCTCAACATATCCTTAATAATCTGTATCACTCTCTCTGACTGCCCATCTGTCTGCGGATGAAAAGCAGTGCTAAAGTGCAATCGAGAACCCAAAGCACCATGTAAACTCTTCCAAAATCTTGAAGTAAATCTATGATCTCGATCAGACACTAAAGAAATTGGAACTCCATGCAACTTCACTATCTCACTAACATACAGCTCAGCCAACTTCTCAAGTGAATAGTCCATCCGAACTGGAAGAAAATGAGCTGTCTTTGTTAACCTATCAACAATCACCCAAATAGCATCATGCTTCCTTTGTGTCAAAGGTAAACCAGACACAAAATCCATTGTCACTCTCTCCCATTTCCATTCAGGCACTGATAAAGGTTGAAGCAACCCTGTTGGAACTTGATGCTCAACTTTCACCCTCTGACAAGTGAGACACTTGGATACAAACTCCGCTATGTCTCTTTTCATACCTGACCACCAATAATGCTGTTTCAAATCATGGTACATCTTTGTATTTCCCGGATGTATAGCAAAAACCGACTGATGTGCTTCTTCTAAAATAATCTTTCTCAATTTAGCATCATCAGGAACACACAATCTATCCTTAAACCAAAGGCTACCATCACTTCTCATAAAGAAATCTCGGCTCTCCTTGTTTTGGCAATCTGAAACAATCTTCTGAATTTTCTCATCTATCAATTGAGCCTCCTTAATCTGATCCAACAATACTGGTCTCAATTGCAACTGAGCCAACAATGCACCATCATCACATGCTTCAAAACTAGCATGTAATGCTCTCAACTCAACAAGCAACGAGAGCGAATAAACAACCAAACCTGCCAGAGACTTCCGACTCAAGGCATCAGCAACTACATTCGCCTTACCAGGATGGTAATCAATCAAACAATCGTAGTCTTTAATCAGTTCTAACCATCACCTTTGCCGAAGATTCAGCTCCTTCTGAACACCCAAATATTTCAAACTTTTGTGATCCGTATAAATAAAACATTTCTCTCCATACAAGTAGTGTCGCCAAATCTTCAAAGCAAATACTATAGCTGCCAATTCCAGATCATGTGTTGGATAATTGAGCTCATGCGACTTCAACTGCCGAGAAGCATAAGCTACAACTTTACCCTCTTGCATCAAGACACATCCTAAACCATTATGTGAAGCATCACTATAAATTACATAAGGTTTATCTTCCACGGGTAAAGTAAGAACAGGTGCTTGAGTCAACATTTCTTTCAACTGATCAAAACTAGCTTGACACTGATCTGTCCACACAAATCTAACTCCCTTTCGAAGCAATCTGGTGAGTGGAGTAGCTATCAAAGAAAAACCTTTCACAAACCTTCGATAATAGCCTGCCAAACCCAGAAAACTTCTAACTTCAGTCACTGACTTTGGTGGACTCCAATTCAAAATGGCCTCGACTTTACTCGGATCAACTCTTATACCATTTGCTTAAACTATATGACCGAGAAAAGTTACTTGGTCAAGCCAAAACTCACACTTTGACAGCTTAGCATACAACTGCTTCTCTCTCAAGATCTGTAATACCATTCGCAGATGCTTGTCATGCTCCTCCTCATTACGTGAATACACCAAAATATCATCGATGAAAACCACCACAAACTGATCCAGATAGGGCCTAAACACCCTATTCATTAAATCCATGAAAGCTGCAGGTGAATTCGTCAACCCAAAAGGCATCACTAAAAACTCATAATGCCCATACCTGGTGCGGAAAGCTGTCTTAGAAACATCTTCAGCTTTAACCCTCAACTTATGGTGTGCGGATCTCAAATCAATCTTGGAAAACACTGCTACTCCCTTTAATTGATCAAAGAGATCATCAATCCTAGGCAAAGGATATTTATTCTTAATAGTCACTTTGTTCAATTGCCTATAATCGAAGCATAACCTCATAGTACGATCCTTCTTCTTCACAAACAAAACAGGAGCTCCCCACGGTGAAACACTAGGGCGAACAAACCCTTTATCCAACAACTCCTGCAACTGCACTTTCAACTCTCTCAATTCAGCAGGTGCCATTCGATATGGAGTAATAGAGATGGGAGTGGTACTAGGCAACAACTCGATACCAAACTCAACCTCTCTCTCAGGGGGTAACCCTGGCAACTCCTCTGGAAATACATCTGAAAACTCAGCAACTGTGGGTACACTATCAAGTTGAGAACCCACTACTCTGGTATCCACAACATGAGCAAGATAAGAATCACACCCTTTTCTAATCAACTTTCTAGCTGTTACAGCTGATACAAACAAGGATGCAAGTTCTCTCTGCTCACTAGATACCATTACACTCCTACCATCACTGGTTCTCAAGGTAACATACTTCTTTTGACAGTCTACCACAGCTCCATGCTTAGACAGCCAATCCATGCCTAAAATCAAATCGTATTCTTTAAAAGGCATTTCAATCAGATCACCAAGAAACTTCTCACCTTGCACCCCAACTGCACTATCACGGTGCACCTTACTAACAACCACACTATGTCCTAAAGGATTTGTCACCAAGACATCAAATCCTAAGGACTCAGAATGCAATTCAGACACAGGCAAGATAGATGCACTAATATATGAATGAGTAGATCCTGGATCAATTAAAGCAAGTACTGAAATGTCAAATAAAGAAAATGTACCCGTTATAACTGCTGAAGCATCTGGCTGCCTCTACATCACATACACCCTCTGAGAAGATCCGGCTTCATCTGGCCTACTGCCTCCGGATGATGATCCTCCTCTCTGACTATACCCGGATCGACCACCCCTACTGAAACCTCTGCCTCCTCGACCACCTCTGCTGACACTGGGTCGAGAGGCTGCAGACTCAGCCTGCCTGTGCTCCTGCATCTCAGGACACTCCCTAATAAAATGATCAGGCGATCCACATCAAAAACACACAGTTGATCCACTATATTTCCAACAAACACCCCCATGTCTTCCACCACACTGAACACATATAGAAGGAATGGATCTCTGGACCATCGGAGTTGGAGCACTAGCTATAGAAGGTGTAGGTCTCGATCTCTGTCTCTGATACTGCACTAACCTATCCGGCTGTCTCTGACTCCTACTAATTCTCGAAACAAAACTTCCTCTCCCCCTCTTCACAGATGAAGACCCTGCCTCAAATTGGGGTCTCCTAACCCTGGTCTCCTCCTCAGAAGCAGCTGCTGCAATGCTCTGCGCTCTCTCAACGCTCCTAGCTGCTGCAACAAGCTTAGAGAAATCCTGGTACCGAGAAGCAGCCACGATGCACATAATAGAGGGCCTCAATCCCTCCTCAAACCTTCTGCACCTATCTATTTCATCAGAAATAATTCCCCCGGCATAACGACTCAACCGGATGTATTCAATCTCATATTCCGTCACCGTCCGGTTGTCTTGCCTCAAACTTAAGAATTCCATCTTCTTTAAATCTTTATACTCCCTCGGAGTATATTTCTGTTCGAACTCCCTCAGAAAATCACTATAAGATAGTGTAGGTGGATCATCCATAGCATGAGGGATAGTCTTCCACCAATCATAGGCATCTTTCTGAAGGAGGGATCTGGCATAGTCAAATTTCTCATCTGAAGTGGCTTGCAACTGAATGAATATCCTCTGTACCTTATCCAACCATTGCTCAGCCACTGCAGGGTCGGTAGTGCCTAAGAAATCTTCAGCCCCATATTTTCTCAACTGGTCATAATGTCTTACCGGCATCTGAGGCTGTGGTGGTAGTGGTGGCTGCACTGGAACTTGTCTAAATAATTCTACCACATGCCTCAACCAACCCGGCGGACCCTCCTCTGCAGCTGGTCTCTCTGGCACAGAAACAGGTGCCTCACTAACTCTGTCAACTCTAGCTCCATCTCTACTCTCTCCTGGAGCTACACTCTCAGCACTTCCTTCTATAGTCTGACGTGAATGGGACTCCATTACTACCTATATCTGCAAACACAGCAGAATATTTCTCATTAAAGATCAAAGACTGCCATACCAAAACATGTATTTTATTCAAAAACCAACTTTTAAAATCAAAATATTCTTTTTCTTACAATTCAACTAGGTTGAGAATCTTAAACCTAGGCTCTGATACCAAAAATTGTAATACCCCTTCCCGACCTACGTGTGTAAGCTGAGTAGAGGCACCACACTATCCTAATGTTGCTACCACTTTTACTTAGTCAAATTTTTGTTCCGATTTTTATAGAAATTTGCCATAGTTTCGCCTAAAAATTCAATCCCAAGTGTCGATAAAACTGGTTTTTTTTTTCTGATTTTTGAAAACATTTTTACACAAACCAATGCAAACAAAATCATCCTCAGTACACTTCCAACAATTCCCCCTTATAACCTCAACTACAACTTGCAAAAAGGATTTACACTTCTAGTATAAAATAAAGTAAAGGTTTATTATGAAATACAGTAGATAAAATATTTGTTCACTATGCAACGAAAAGTAACAATATTTACAAATTCATATACATCAAAACTCAAGTTTTACAACACATAAAATTTATACATGTTTGGCAGTCAGTCTTCGATCTTAAAGCCCACTATTCACTCTTCAAAATCTAGGCTCGACTCGTCCTAGAGGAACTCTCTGGTTCTTCCCTGTCACCTGCGCGAAGAATCATATTCGCGCTAAGCCAACGGCTTAGTGGTACAAACTACAGTGCTATGATGCTTTAATGCCATGCTAATGTCACACATTTCAATAGTTAAGACAATATTCACAAATGATATCTTTATATTGTTCAAGACTACATTTCATCATTTTATTCATCACTTATGATTTACATTGACACAAAGACAAATATGGGCCGAAACGACACTAATATGTTATTCAAAGTTCAGAGTTACTGCTTTGGTCCATAATCATAATCATCAAGCCCGTAGGCGATACAAATATATATCTCTATCCATGGATAGGGTAACAGACCCAGTCTCTTGGACCTCAACTCGGCTAAACTCGAGGAAATCCTCAACCCGGCAAGACTGTTACCTGTAACAGACCCAGTCTCTTGGACCTCAACCCGGATAAACTAAGGAGATCCTCAACTTGGCAAGACTGTTACTATAATTCACATTTCACATTTATCAACTGGAATCGGCTTACGACCCGGTCTTTTCACCTATCCAGTACTTTATAGGCATGCCACCAAACCCAGAACTCTGAAGGTTGAATAACAAATTAGACACAAAATTCTTTTCATTTATATCTTTATACATTTCTTTCTCAATTCATTTCATTCTCATAAGCAAATTAGGCAACCATGCCTCAATCATCTCATATGATCTCAAATCACAATAAAGCAACTCTTCATAACATCATATCTTTCACATTTCATTTCATCATCACATCTTGCACATTTCACATTTCGTTATATTTCAAATCACATTAATCAATTTATTATTCAAATGGATATAATCAATGGCATTAACACATATTATACATGCTCACCACAACATTCACATTATAATCAAATATGTCTCAAGTCTCAATATCATATGAATGTATGCAATAATGTAGTTTGTACTTACCTTAAAACCAACTCACACCAATCTATACACTTACTCTTCCAAGAATCCTCAACACTTAGGTTAGGGCAATTCAACCTCTTCACAACCTAATCCAAAAGGAATATTAGCAAAATGACCATATGAATAGTAAATTCTGGTTTTAGACTCCACTTTATCCTTATTTTGAAAAATTGTATAAAATAATCTACTTGACTAAAAACTTTAAAATTTTTACAAAAATAAATTTTACATCTTAAAATAATTCCTTTAAAATTTCAGATCAAACTGAACACAAAATCTTGGTCAAATAGTTCACCCAACCAGACTGCTCCAATTGCCCTGCATCCTGGCAGCAGTTCTGAACTTTGTGAATTCCATGAATTAAATTCAATCAACGTGGTTCCAAATTATTTTTCTCAAATACTAGACTCACTAAGAAACAACATATCCAAAATTCAATTGGATATTATTTTTCTAAATTTTATTAAAAATCCCGAAAGATAGCTGTCTCAGTTAAGGTACCTGCTGGAACAGGTCTAATAAAAATAATCTTTCCAAAGTCATAACCATTCCAAAATCGAATCAACATATTTTTCAGTCATTCTCAAAAATTCACTTCAAGAACATTTTTCTATATTTAATTAAAAATCATAAAAGTCACAGCCTTTACTAATTGTAAAACAGAAAAAATTTCACTAAACACAACTCTTACTCTTCCATCACCAACACCAACCTAACTTCTTATCTTTAATTCCATTTCCAACACATATAAACACACCAAAAGCAATCCTAACCATATTATCAACAACACTTCATCAAACTCAAAAATAACTTCAAAAACAACAAGAGCAATCAAGAGAGAACTTCTTGAATTTCTAACTTGTTTTCTTGAAATCTCCTTTTAATTTGATCTTAGAAAATCAAACTCTATCTTGCTCTCTTAACTTTGGAGTACCCGGCCAAGAAAAGAAAAAGAAGAAAAATGAAAAGGAAATTAAAGACAAAGTCAAAGTTCTCATCTCTTTAAACCTCCACCAAGCAATCTAAAAAGAAAATTACTAAAATACCCTCTTCTATATATCTTAACTCCCTTTTACTTATTTGTCCTTTTTAGTAATTTCATAAATAACAAAATAAATATCTTCTTCCTTTGACCATCCATTTTGACTTGTATATATGTTGTATATATTTCCATATATACAACATATAAACTCTCTCTTCAATTCTTTTTCTTTCCAATTACACATATACATTTAATTCAAATAAAACAACAATTATATCAAAACTTCTAGGGCACACTTTGAGATATTACAGTTGAAGCAATGTAAGCCTAATGTATCTGATCCAAGAGGGAAATTTAGGCCTAGTTGGGAAGGACCATATGTTGTGAAACAAGTCATGAACAAGGGTGTGATCAAGTTATCAGACATGGACAGGAACGAGTTTAGTGAGCCAGTGAACATTGACAGGTTGAAGAGATTTTATGTATATAAAAAAGAGCTTCTTAGGTTTAAAACCCAAAAAAAGGGTAGTCTAGAAAAAATTTAGAGCAGTCCGCTAGTTTTGAAAACCCAAAAGGGTGGGCTAGGCAACAATTAGGGCTAAGCGAGAGAAAATTGTCAATTAGAAATCTCAAAAGGGCTAGTTGGCGACGGGAATGATCTTGTGTATGCTGACTTTATGTTTTGTTGTTCCCCAATTTAATAAAATGGAGTTAATATTAAAATTGTTCTATATACACTGTTTTAAGTGTTTGACCAAATATGGATAAAAAATAACACAATAGTGAAAGGTGATGACAAATTATGAAAGGAAAAGAAACATCTCTTATTATTACTTTCATTATTTTTTCATCCTAAAAATATTCTTTCTAAAGAATTGACAAATGTAAAACCTATGGCAAATGATAAGTGTAGCATGCAGGAAAGCTTTGCTTCAACCAATCCAAGAAGGCTTCAGTCAGACAAGTCATGTCCAAGTTAGGATTAAACTCGAAACCTCGAGGCTCGGCCCTATACTGACGGTCAAGCCGATGAGGATCATAGCAAGTATCTCGATGAAGAGCAGTGAGAGAAACATACATCAAATACGTCCGAATGGTGATACGAGAAATCTTCCACCAAGGTACTAAATAATGGATGTTGACTGTAGCAAGTGAGCAGATCCAGTCAACTCAGTCGACATATGAAGAAGCAGGATAGAGTAGCTTCCTGGTAGAATGATGTCACAATAGGTAACTGGAGAAATCCATAGATGGAGTGCCGAGAAAATAGAGATGCTCCGAGAAAATGGTCTGTTAAGTTGAAAACCCGCAAGGACAGCTTAGGCAAAAATTAGGACAGCTCGTTAGTTTCGAAAACCTACAAAGGCGGACTAGGCAAAAATTAGAGCAATAGAAAAAAGGGCCTAAATTGAAAACCTAAAAGGGCAGTTTAGGTAGTTACCTAAAGCAGCAATGGACTCCCCGCCAATCTCCTTGATGATCCTGATTTAAATTGGTCCAATCCAACTAAAGTCTCAACTAAGATCATGGGTATCGGCGATAAGCCTCCTTCCATTTGGTCCATGATATCCAATACTCGTGGATCGATATCGCCATTGGAAGAAACAAGCAAGAATTAGCCAAGAAAGCAAAGACAAAACATGCATCCCCAAGTTTTGGTGGGAGCCAAGTGAGAAATGCAAAAATCAATTAAGGGACCAAGCAGGATTTTCTCACCTCTCGTCAACTATAGAACTTTGGGCTTTGAAATATGGAACAACATTTGCATCTTTTGTTGAGTTTTGGAAATTAATATGGGCAATGCCATTGGTTGATTGCTTAGATATCCAAGGATGGCCTTAAACTCTTTAATCATGGGACGGATCTCAAAGTCATTTATCTTAAATATCCTAGAATTCACATTCCAAGAGGAAACCATGGCGTGTAAAAAAGAATGGTCCATTTTAATATTTTGAAAGCACTTCAAAGTATTGATTTTAGACCAAGATATTTGTTCCCAATGAATGGCTTTCATATTTTTAAATAAACCTTTTATTTTCTTCAAATTGAGTTCTGTCATTGTTGAAGATTAAAGGAAAATTAAAATTATTGAAAGGAATTTTGATGCTAAAATTAAAATTCATGGTGAATTTCCTAGATTTTGTATGGGGTCATAGCGTGGAAAGAGAATTTATATCGGGAGATTGGCTATACCGAAGTTGACAAGGAATGGCTTGAGACCGAGACGCACAAGGATAGGAAATCAATGATGAAATGGTTTTGAGTTGCCGCGTTGTTTTTGGTTTTGTGAATCAGTGCTACTTTAGGAATTTGGATTGTGAGAGGAAGGACCTATGAATATACCATAGTAATAATAATGATGATAATAATAATTCAAAATGAAAAAAAAAATTTGAAAGTCAAAAGTTGCAATAAAAGTGTAAATTATAATTATAATTATAATTATTATTATCATTATTAATAATAATATAATATTTTCTCAATTAATACAATAATTATGGATCACTGAGAAGGGGGTGGTCCATGATTAAATAAAACCTTGAAAAAGTCATCGCTTATTGGAGGAGGAGGCATGTCATCTGTCCCAAGTCTACCCAAAGAAGGAGCACATGAACCTCTATTACCTTGGAATTCAGGTATGTAACGGTCCTCATCCAAAGTAGATGAAGAAATCTCATGGTCATTAGTTTGGGGCCTCCTAGAAGATGAAGCACCATGATCCCTCATTTCCTGGAACCGGAAGTCTCAAAAGTCTTGCTCTGATTGATGATACAATTTTTCAAAATGGGCAACCTGTTGGCGACTAACAGTTAACTCCTCTTCCAGTTTCTTATTTTGTTCCTCAAGTATCCGCTGTGAGTTAGAAAGGAAAAGGGTAAGAGCATACATAATCATGCATACATATAGCATAAATCACTAAGGAATAGGATGACATACCAGGTAACTCACATAAATGCCTCGCGGATGAGATGGCATCTCCGATTGATAAGAAAGAGCAAATGGAGGAGCTGTAGAGGAAGGTCTAGCCTCATGACCAAATGGGCCATTAGCCTGCAATAATCATTAAAACAGTCAAAACAAGTTGAAAAAGGAGTAATTACAATGGCAAAGTGGTAAAAGTTTACCTGAGAGGTGCTAGCCCCGGGATGAGGGATGGACCCTCCTCCCTCTCCATGGTACTCCCCTTCATCACTATCCTCATCTTCCTCAGGAATTTCCCAGACACCAATAGGAGATATGTCAAAGTTCAAGAGCCCTACTCAAATAAATTGGGTATGATGCACCCGATGGATAGAGAAAGGTTTCAACATCATAACCATTTTGAGTTAACCACCGTGCACTCTCAGGCATTGATGTGATATTTAAAGTATATGCTGGGTAATTCATCCATATCCTCCATTGCTCGAGACCAAGGAACCACTCATATACCCTCTCCCCGAGAAACCAACCACTAGATATAGAACCAGCAATGACTCGTTGGGCATGCTGGAAAGGCAATGCGACATTCATGGAAGGAGTCTAGTTCATTCGCTCTTCATTTTTCCACCAAGCCAAATTGACATACAGGATGACAGAAGGTAAGTAAACTTTTCACATAAATTTTAAAGTATACTAATATTATTTTACCTGGCCCCGGTTAAGCATGGTGAGAGCCTGGGTGTGCACATGGTGAGAGCCATGAACTGCTGCAGAATCTGACAACCAAAAATTCAACCTTGGATACCCGACTCTCTCTCGAAAAATGCTAGGTGCCCTCACAAGATTATGCTCATATGCCCATACCTGTAACAACAATGAAAATTGAATTCATACAAGTATAAGAATGGAATTGACAATGGTGGAAGAAGAGTACCTCGACAATCGCCATGAAACCAATGAAAGACTTCTTATTCTTGCAAATCTTTGTCTAATCCATGATAGAGACAGGCAAGGCCAGCTTCACCCTAGCCGTAAAGCGGTACCATATCCATATTAGTAAGGGCCCTCAACACCGATAGATGGATGGCAGATTTGGTGCTGCATAAAATGGTCGACCCAAACAAATACAACAAAAATCCTCGAGAATATTGTTTGGCTGTTTCTCTATGAGCTCATCCATCATAGCTCATCCAATAACTCTGAATCGGCTCAATTTTTATCTCGAATGGCTCTTTTAGTGACGGTTCCATACCGATTAACTGTTGAATTTCTTTGTATGTCAGAATATAATTAGTAAGAGGGACCGGAAGGCAATAGTACCAGATACTAGTTATGGCCGTAAAATCGACTAGGCTAATGGTCATCTCTCCTACAGGTGGGTGAAAAAGTATGGGTCATTTCCATCCACCGCTCTGACAATGCTTGAACTACACTCCTGTCTATCGGACACTCCTCATATGGTAATTGCAAGATAAAGCTTTCAAAACTTCACTCTTGGACAATCCGTTTTACCCGAGAGGGTGCTACGTCATACCATAGTCGGGCTTTATAGACATACCCTCCACCCCGAACAATATAGCGATCACGCTAACACCGAGCCAGGTAAGCCAACATGAGGTAAGTATATCATCCTACCAATACCACTGATTAATAGCCTAAAATTACTCATTATGATCTATTTTAATTTATTTATTTATTAAACTCTTAATAATAGTCCATTAATTTATTTTTAATATTTCTTAATTTTTAGTACTATTAATAATTAATAATTAAAAATGAAAAACTAAAATGAAATAAAATAATGAATACATATTTGTGCTGTTAAAATATTAAGTTGCAATGTTACCTTAGTTTTTTGACTTGAACTGCGATGAAGCTGCATCACAGCTAGTAGATTTACAGTGCCATTTTCATATCATCGAATAAAATTTAACAGCTCAGCATTGAATCGAGTACCAGATCTTGAAGTATACATTTTTTCCATGAGTATTCTAAACTCTTAAAATATCTATAATATATGCTCAACTACCTCTCTGCTCTCAAATCCAATCCTGAATGAAAGTAAATGAAAAATGGTGGCAATCGAGAGGATTTATATAGGCAAATGGCAAAAAAAAAAAAAGAAATAGCAAATCCGTGAAAAAAAAAAGAAAAGAAAAAAAGAAAAGAAAAAAAGTCAATATCACTTTTGATAAATAGTGAATAAATAGTTATTAACAGTATTTAAATAGTATTTAAACATGAAATTCAATTATTCAGCTATTTGCGTGTCTAAAAATATTTTTGCACTTTTAAAATATTTCTCCACGCAGAGGGCAAGAGAGTATAGGTATGGTAAAAAATAGTAAATTTTTTTATAAATTTTTTATTAATATCCTACCGACTACAATTATTTTTTACAGATAATTCAATTTATTTTAGAGTCCAGAACTCACCCCGAGTCCATAATTCAAAATTATTTTTGAGTCCAGAACTTGCCCCAGGTCCAAAACCCAAATTATCGTTGAGTTTAGAACTCACCTCGGGTCCAAAACCTAAATTATTTTCGAGTCCAGAACTCAACTCGGATCCAAAAGTCAAATTATTTTTTAGTTCAGAACTCACCCCAGGTCCAAAACTCAAAATTACCTTTGAGTCCAGAACTCACCTCAGGTCCAGAACCCAAATTATCTTTAAGTCCAGAACTCACCCCGGGTCCAGAACCCAAAATTATTTTTGAGTTCAGAACTCACCTCGGGTTCAGAACTCAAATTATTTTAGAGTCAAAAACTCACTCCGGGTTCAGAATCTAAAATTATATTTGAGTCAAAAACTCACTTCGGGTCCAAAACCCAAGTTATCTTTGAGTCCAGAGCTCACCTCGGGTCCAGAACCCAAATTATTTTTGAGTCCAGAACTCATCTCGGGTCCAAAATTCTAATTATTTTTTAGTCCAAAACTCAAATCAACCTTGGGTACGGAGTCTAGTCTGGCTCCAGTAAAAAATCACATTGCTTTTTACTCTCTTTTGTTGTAGTCTCAAGTCGCTCAAGTAGGGGGTAAACTATAGACCCTTAATTTTTTATCCAGTCCAGTCCAAAAATTTTAAAACAGTCCAAAATAATTTTTTATGGTATATATTATTTATTTTAATATTTATTATTTATTTTGATAATATAATATTTATTTTACTTATTATTTATTTTATTATTTATTTATAATATTTATTTTATTTATTATTTATGTTAATATATTATTTATTTTACTTCTCATTTATTATTTATTAATTATTTTTATTTTTAAATATAATATATAAATAAAAAAATCGGCGACGGCAGAATCAGAGATGAAAACTGCAAGCGCGATGAATTAGCTTGAGCCAATTCGCCGCAGGAGTGTTTGCGACGAATTGGCCAAAGGCCAATTCATCGTAGGTTTTGGCTGCGGCAAAATTGTGCTCCAGCCCATAGAAGCAGCCTAGCATGCCCTCGCCAGCCCACGCGCGCTGCTGATTTCTGCCTAAACCTTATTTTACTCGGTTTTAGTTTTATTTCCTTAACAATTTTTTTAATTTTCTTAACATACTAGGTTTTTTTTTTCTTTTAATTGCCTATAAATATCATATTAAAATACACAAAAAAAGGGGAGGAGGAATTATTCGGACTTTTTTTGGACAATTGATTCAGGACTGGACTTTAGAAAGTTAAAAGGAAACAAGCAATAATAAGGCAATACATCAACTCTACAAAGGCAGTACACACACTGTCTTTGCCGACGCTCATCCAGAATTCTCGTTTAAATAATTTTGGCGGAGCCAACAAATGACGGTATGCTTTAAATTAAATAAACACTATAAGTTTTGATTATTTTAAACATTAAAAGGGTTCGTTCTTCATTTAATTAGAATCACAGTAGGTAATTCCTTCTAAAATAGTTTATATTTATAAGAAGTACAGACTATTATTTTGATAAGTCATAACATATATAACTAGTAAACTCGTTTGGCACGAATTTTTTATTTGTTTTTATCTTAAGTTTATTTAATCAACATGTTACTTAGAATCACATTAAAGCTTTTCTATATTAAACCTAACGATAGCTTTTAAGGCTAGAAAAAATATTCACAGTAACTTAATTCGTATAAACTTTAAAATTTTGATTAGTTTTTCACAAACACTAAACCCTAAATAACCCTAAACCTTAATATTATTTTCATTATACTTCCAAAACCCTAAAATCTTAAGTTTTAAGACAAGAATTCTGTAAACCCTAAATTTCCCCAAGAAATCCTAGTTGAAATATAAAACCCTAGTTTCTATGTTTATTACTTAGATGTTTATTTATAATATATGTTGATGGATGATTTGTTGCATGTTTTAATGAATGATTTATTCTTACTTGATTTTAAGATGAATATTGGAATGCTTTGATTTATTTTTAGTTTCAAGAAATTGTAAGAGGCATGTTTCCATAATTGGGTACCTTAAATTGCTAAATATCATGTAATTCAATTTATCTTTAAGCTTTGGACCTATGTAAAGGACATGTTTCAACCAATTGGTAGGTATCCTATTTTCTTTATTTTCTTTTGGACATTGGACAATTGTAAAGGCATGTTTCCATCCTTGGATGGGTGCCTATTTATTTGCTTTGTTTGAACCTTGCTTTGATTTTTAATAAAGTATTTATTTATTCTATTGATCGCATGTAGTATGGATAATATTGTGTTAATTAAGATTTTTATAATATTGAGACCTGAAAAGGAGGCAAGTTCCAATGAACCGGGCGTTGTGGGAGTGTTGGGCCATTCTCACCTTCCCCACACGTACCCAACTTTTCAAACTCATTAGGGGGTAGGTGATTCCTTGAAAATTAAGTCATCTACCCCTTTCTTTTCCCAGTCCATCCGGGTGGTGACTCCATTTTCTTTGAGTTTAGGCCCGTGTTCTCTAAGGCTCCGAGCCTAACAATGCCGAAGTCGCAAGAACCATTCCACGTGGGAGTGGGGGCAAAAATTTTTGCTCACAGTATATAATGTAATAAATGTGAAATATGTTAAAAATAATGGGAAAAGATGGGAAATGTACAATGTGTCAAAAAAAGAAAAAGGTAAAAACCATGAAAGAAAGAGTAAATGTAATGGAATTGAGAAATGTGATAAAGAGCTGAGAATGTGAAAGAATAAGGTATTATTGTGTGCTTGTATCCTATACAATTACTTGCCCAGTACTGCTGAGATTGTTTATGCATGCATTTATAGACTTGAACAGAGCTAGATCTTCACTTGAGTAGAGCTAGGTTATTTGATTGAGACTGGTTATGGACCCGAGCAGAGCTGGGTCATAATATTGATATTGAAATAACTAGACTTAATAATTGTATAGGAGATATTAGGCCCAATGTGTGAATGTGCGAATGTGTATGTTAGTGAGATGAATATACATATATATAATGAATGAATTGTAAAACAAAAGTTAATTATCATGAAATTGCAAATTATATTACGTGCATAAGTTCCTTTGAAATGTATATACATCATTGTTGGATATGTACCACTAAGCTATAAGCTTAGCGCGATTGTGTGAATTGCATGTTAGAGTGTGGTTGATCAGAGGGGTCCAGATTGTGGTTGATATTTGGAGAGTTAAAGTACTGTAAGACTAACCGTGCCAGAGATGCATACATGTATAATTTTTATTATAATGCATTTTAGATTTTTATAAATATTGTATACAAAGTTTGTATAAGTAATATTTTGAAAGGTTTTATAAATACTAATTATTTTTATTGAGTGTGTATATTTATAAAATATGGAGTTTTGGAAATACTGTATATATGGATGTTAATATTATGAAGTAGTGGTTTGGAGGATTTTGAGAAAATATTATTTGAGAGTGTATGTTTTTTTTTTTTTGCAGGTTGTGTGTATGATTGTTTTGAGAATATTAAAATTACAAATAAAACTCTGGCGAATTTTTCATAGAGATTTTCAATTATAAACTTATAATTATTTTTAATATTGAATTGAGAGATTAATATTGATTGTTAAGGTAGAACTCTTATATTATATATGCATATTTTACATATATAAGGTATATGTATTGTACGTATATAGGGTATAGGGGTGTTACATATATAAAATTTAAAACTATAACATATAAATATGAAATCTATCACATTAACAGATTATATATTGTATATGTCATATATGTGTTTCTTGATTTTTTAACTTTCCATTATATGTAATAGAGTATATACACCATATATAACATATAATAGATTATATGCAATATATTAACATATATATATATTATATTTAATAGATTATATGCAATATATACAACATATAACATATTATATGTAAAATATATGATGATATGTATGCAATATATTTAACAAATTATATATTTAACAGATTACATGTAACATATATGAGGACATTTATACAATATATTTTATATAACATGCATGTAACAGATTATAATATATATGAGGACATATATAATATATAACAAATTATATGTCATATATATTACATATATTATCAGTATTTATCAAATTATATAAATAACCTAAAAAATGTTTAGTTTTCATTTAAGCATAAAACACATAACATAGTATATACAACATATATAGTATATAAACATCATATTTAATAGATTATATGTAACATATATTATATATAACAAAATATATGTAACATATATGATATATATGCAATATATTTGATAAATTATAAATTTAATAGATTATATGCAACATATATAACAAATAATAGATTATATGTAACATGTATGAGGATATATATGCAATATATTTAATAAATATACGTAATATATATAACATATAACATCCGTTCAAATATATATATATAATGTATAACAAATTATATGTAACATATTAGGACATTTATAATATATAACAAATTATGCGTAACATATATAACATAAAACATATTATATGTAACATATGTTAGGACATATATAATATATAACAGATTATATGTCATATATATTGCTGTATGATATTGTTTCATATGTTATATATGTTGTTATATATATAGTTTTATATATTATATATGTTGTTTTAGTTGTTTCATATGTTATATTTATTGTTATATATATTGTTTATAAAATTTATATGAAACATATAGGACATATAAAACTTACTAAGGAATGACAATCCGTATTTTACAAGTAATTTGGGCCATTTTTGTAAATTTGAAAATTTTTAAAAATAATTTATTATTGAAAGTTACTTTTTTTAGTTATATAAATAAACATTAATTTAAAAAAAATGTTAGCTCATTTATTTTTATTTTTAGTTTTAGTTTTTGGTGCATACAAGTTGATCATAACAAAGTATGTAGTTCCTCTAATTTAGCTTGTTATTTTTTGGTTACAAGGAAGATGTAATAGTAGTATATAATTTAAATGATAAATGATTTTTTTTGATAATGTGTCTAATTAGATTTAGAACTAATTTATGCCATAATTAAGGTAATATTTTTTATTTATAAGCTAACTGAACTTAGTTTTTTTTGAAAAATATAAACAATTATATTAATAAAATAAATTTGTGTTAGAAAAAAAATATAAATTATATATGATTTAGATGCTTAAATTATTTATGCATTATAAACTAATTAAAGTTTAATTCATATATTTTTTATAGTATAAAAATATTTTTATTATTTATAATGAAAATGGAAAATGTCACACCCTACTTTCTAAGGGCATAATGGTCCTAGAATTTATGTAGACTTATGGCCGCCAGATACCTCGTAAAACCCATATTCAAACTATCTTTGGATCTTTTTATTACATATTACATAGCTTGTTCATTTTTATTGACATTTTATTATCTTTAGTTTTCCCTAACATGTCATAGTAAATTCCTTTATCTTATTATATGAACATATATTAATTCATTTCTATTTAGGGTTACAATATTATCTTTAGAATACTTAAGCAGACACATCTATTTATATACACGTTGGTCTGACACATGCTTTTGTGGTCATATTAAAATTAATCTAAGCTATCCTTCTTGGATAACCATTACATACTAAATTATCCAACAGGTTAAACGAACTCCACAACCCTGCTCTCTTCTTTGTATGCCATGCAACTTTTATGAGTCAAAGTCTTCTAACTTATAAAACTAAACTATGGGCGATATTATGAGTCATCAACTCAGTGAGATAATAGTAATATAGAATAGTAAATAGATTAGAGCAAAATATTACAGTATAAGTTACCAAAGGAATGGAATAGAAGCCTCAAGTGACTTAAAGGTAGATTGCATAAGTTAGCAATAAGACTCAACAAGGGTGTAACATCCTTATACCCTAAATACATATAATATGCATAACCCGTATACATAAAATACATATCTAGAACATAAGGATACTACAATAATTTTATAAATTATAAAAGAAAATACTTTGGAAAAATTTTGCTAGATTTTTATATATAATTTTAATATTACCTAAAACAACAAACACATAACCTGCATAAAATTCAACACTCCCAATAATAAAAATTTCACAAAAAATTCTTCATCCATCAATAATCCTCCAATTGTCTCAACAATTTAGCCAAAACTCTATATTTTATAAATATACATACATATACACATGATGCTTCCCAAAATCATGATTAAAATACAAAGGATATGTTTATTTTACACAAAAATAAATGTGTGCAGTAACACAAAATATACTTATATGCACCCCTGGCATAGCTAGTCTCGTGGCACACTCAACCTCCAATTTCTCAGTCACACTCCTGGCCTCTTTGGTTTGAAACCCTCTCACCTGCACAATCCACACAATCATGCTAGCCATAGAGCTTAGTGGTAAAAGTTTAAAACAACATATATATGCTAAAATACTTTATCATGCTGTCATTTACAATAATATTATAAATACCATTTAATTATAATTCATTCATCATGTATATACATCCATATATATACACATACATATCTAAATACTCATCTTATATTGCAATTTGCAGTATTATATAACACATTACATAACACACTCATATTAACACATATTTTCATTACATCCAATCACACACACACACACACACATTGGGCCCAATACTCCTTATACAATTATCATGTCCAGATATCACATCAATTCCATGATCCAGCTCTGCTCGAGTCCATTTTTAATTTCAATCACATGACCTAGCTCTGCTCAGTTTAACAACATATGTATTATCATCTCAACTGTCTGGACAAGTAATTATATAGGTCATAAACACATAATATCTCATCACACTTTCACATCACATTGTATCAAGTTTAACCTTATTTACTCCTTTTCCACATCTTTTCATAATTTCTATATTCATAACTATTTTCCAAGTTTTCTTTCTTATTACTTATCACATTATACATTTCTTATCTTCTTACTCATCATTAAACATATCTTACATTGTATACATAAACATATCAATAACCATTCTACAATGGCTCACTTTACATATCACATACAATAACCTCTCTTTTAATTGTACACTATCAATACTTATATCTCATCCAAAAATATAAATGTCATAACACATTCTCAAATTTACAATGTGTTATGCCATCTTTAACATTATTTAAATAATAATTATTATAAACTTGTACTAACCTTGTTTGCTTTCCAAATCCCCTTCAAAACTCTTTCCAACTAGAAATTTTAAACTCCACCAATTTGATCTACACACATATAGATCCAACAACAAACATTATTATTCATTTAAAATCACTTTTATAACCAATGTATGTCAAATTACCCTTGTCCATACAATTTTTGGCAAAATCTCCTTAAAACCCTAAATTTCCAACTTACTACTTTATCCAAACTTCAATCTACCCAATTCAATTTTAACATTTAACCTTAAAATCATCATTTTCACACCAAAATGACAATAAAATAACTCATTTCCACAATTATCAAAACCTCTCTCAAAAACCCTAATTTTCACATAATATGGTCATAACCCTAACCTCATCCAACTTACCCATAATTAATTTCTAACCATAAAATCATCACATACATATTAAAATAACACTAAATTCCATTTCAACAATTATATACATCTATACTAAAACCCTAATGTACATATATTCATCCATAATCCCTAAATTCATCAACTTAGTTCATTTCAATCAACCAACCGTAAATTCATCACATACTCATCATTTTAACTCCATTTCTATCTATTTTAGCAATTAAAACTCACTTTCTCTCTCTAGCCATTCCATAGATAATCTTAAAATTTCAAAATAACCAACTTAAGAAGAATTACTTACTTGTTTTACTTTATTTTTCTTCAAAATTCCACTTGAAACCTTAAGATTCTTAATTAATTTGAAGTATTTTGAAGAACAAATTTCTCTCTCTCTACATGTAAAAATCAGCCATGGAGACCAAGGAAGGAAGAAGATGGCTATTGTTTTTGTCTTTTTCTTCATTTTCCATCCATTAATAATAATATAATTATTTAATTTTCTTTTAATTTTTCATCACACACTTTTCTTCTTACTTTGACTTTTCTCTCTTCTTTATTATTATTATTATTATTATTATTATTATTATTATTATTATTATTATATTTCCCAACATAGATGTCTACTTTACATATATGCATTATATATTTTATGTATATGTATATGTTACATATATATCATATATATTTTACTTATATATTACATATACCTTTATATATATGTTTTCTAATGTATATATTATGTATATGTAATGTATATTTAGTGTATATAATATGTGTCCAACATATAATAAATATATAATATGTATATACTATGTATACATTAGGTATATACAACACCTATACCTCTCCCAATACATTAATTTATCTCCAATTATTTATTTATTTTATCTAGATCCTTGAATATTACAAAGGAAAACCATAGGATATTATAATAGAAGTTTAATGGAAGAATTATCACAAATTAAACCAGACTCAATGATTCAAAACCACAATGGAGGAAGTGAACTCATTGAGGATCCTTAAATCAATGCAGAAAATAATAAGTTATGAGAAGAGAATTATTGCAGATATAATTATCAAAGATATATAAACTCACAATGATAAACAAATATTAGATTGGCCTTAAGTATATATGAGAGTAGTAACTTCTCCTTTTAATCAGTTTTCCTATATTTACACAGGGCCTAGTGGTTTCTCTCCCATTAAGGTTGAGCTTTGTTGTAACACCCCATCTTAGCTTATGTTTATAGACCAAGATGGAATGCTATTTTATGATACTCGAGTCTTGGTTCTATACTTAGTCAATTTATAATACACATTTTACAAAAATTTTGCCAGAGTTTCCCCTATAATTGGTGGTCCCAAGTGTCGCCAAAACTAATTTTTTTTATTTAATGAAAACATTTTTTTATCTCAACCAATCAATCTCAATCAATCTCAAGCACTTCTATAGTCGACCCCCTTATATCCTCCACCAAAACCTACATTAAAATTTCACACTTCTACACACACATCCATACACACTAATTCATACCAACATACAGTAGTTAATATACTTAGCACACGTACTTTGGTCTTTACTAGTCATACATACAATTCTTAGTTTACGCTAACATATGTACATGCCATTCTAGTTACATTACTTATAATAACTTTCTATCCGAAAAGTTTCCAACACCAGCTGCTCGGGACACTGCAGAAAACAACTTCTCGCTCAACCTACGAGTTTAGAAAAGAAAACTAAACTCACTAAGCGTTTGCTTAGTTGGTACTTAAATCATTGCATTAAATAAATAGATTAAAAGAGTAATTAAATAAAAACATGTATTTGAATACTTTAAATCAATGAATAAGATCTAAACATAATGATAAAAAGATTAAATCCCATATTTTGAATTTAGAAATTACTTGTCTTGCTTTTATCAATTTAGGTGCTCTACTGGTTTAACAGAACATCAACGGATAAGGCACGGGTCATGATAAATATATCTCGTCATGGTGAGATATTACAGGATGATATGCGTCATGGTGCATATTTCATCATCCTTCATCATAATTCTTGCACATGTGCTAATAGCCATTGTTCATTGAATCATTGATCATGTCATTGTAATCATCGGCCTTCAGCCGGAATATCATGTCATGTCATGAGCATTACTGCAATAATAGTATGATGCATCATACCCTTATCTCAAGGGTTCTATCATAACCAAGTAGAGCGTAAACAATTTATTAATTAATTTGATCATGATATTCAATAAGCCATGATTTTTCCATAATGCATGTATTGTCGGAATAGCTTGTCATGATGCCTTTCTGATCATTTCCAATTCTCCTTCATGTCATTTTATATGATTTAACATCAATCCATATCATAATATTCAAGTTTTAACACATTTAGAAAAAATGACCAAATGAATAGTGGCGCGGCGCGTAAAATCGGCAACACAATGGCGCGCGTCAACTAAATGGTAAAATCTGTTTTTACTGCTGAAAATCAGTCAACTTTGGCAACAGTTTTGACCAAGTAAACAAACTTATTTTTGGATGAATTTTTGCAGGAAAACACTCTCATAAGTTATCTAAATGCATGTAAAATTTCATGGGAAAATTCCTTCGTTTGCCCCTTCAACGGACTGCCCAAAATGAAAGCTGCAGAATGGTGCCCAAAAGGGACCATTCGGCCCAATTTTCAAAACTTGAGGGAAATTCATTTTTTTCTTGCAAAATTGATTTTTAGACTCCTTTTGTGATACCATTGTAGGACTAAGGGTCCCACTTTCAAAAATCAAACCAAAGGGGTGATTAAAAGTTCATCAAAGTTTTGGATAATTGAGCAAATTTAGCTAGTTTGTTTTGTTTTCATTCTTTTCACAATCAATTGATTATAAATGGTTCAAGAGCACTTTCCACATATTTACTACACATAATAACATCATTTCAAAACCATTTCAAAAGTCCCATAATGCAAAATATGTGAATTAATTGAAAAGGCAATGATTTAAGTACCAAACCTTAATTCTTTTCACTTGTTTCTAGTTCTTTTATGCCTTCTTTGCTTCCTTCTTTCTCACTTCTTGATTTCCTATAATTTTCATAAAATCCATGTCAAGGACATAATAAAATTTAAGTGCTTCATGCCTTATTTTGCTAACTAATACTACTAGTCATCCTTTTTATCCTTAATCTTATATGTGCAAATCATCTCTTTCACTTTCTCTTCAACTTCTTAAATTTTCTATAATTATCATATTTATTCTTTCATTTGTATCTTGCAAATAATATAACCAATGAAAGAAATAGGACCATAGATGAATTTCCTTACCTTAAAGTCTTATTCTTCACCCAAGTTTGCAACCAAAATTAGCTACTTGAAAAACAATCTCTCTCTCTTTTCCCTTTCTCTTCAATTCGGCTAAGCAAGAACAAAGAGAGCTCTTGGCTTTTATTTATTTGGTGTTCTCTCCTCCAAATGGCAGCCAAGAGAGGTTAAGATGTGATGGTGTAAGTGTTGATTTCCCATTAGTACACTTAAGTGGGAAAATGACTAATTCTCATTGGTCCAAATGTCTCTTTCTTTTATTTATTTAAAACCCAAGCCCTTGGACTTTTTTTTAATTATATTTTGGCCCCTCAACCTCCTTGTGCTGTAATTTTATGATCTAAGATGTGGAAAGACCAAAATACCCTCCGGCGATTACTCGTTCGTAACTTTTAAACCGCGCACGTCTGCCGAATGCTGTGGTACACTTTTTGACTAAGTTTTTCCTCTACTTTTCATTTTTGAGATCCATTATTACTTTCGAGACACTTTTGAAAATGACCATGATGCCCCTGGTCAAAATCCCCTATATCTTCCAAACCGTGCGTTTTCGGGAAAAACCGTGTCGCGCCATTGCTACCAGATTTTTCTCTACTTTCCATTTCCGGAGTTTGTTATATGCACTATTAAGGACCTTTGGAACAACTTTTGGTAATTACAGTCACCTCTACAAAACTTTGCAATCTTTTCAAATAGGTCCTTTCAGTTCTATAGAACTTCCCTTCACTTCGCGCTCTTGAGTAGCTTCTCAGGATGGTTCCTCTTACTGTACATGGACGTACTGTACATATGTATAAGTTGGGTCGTGACATTTCTTCTCCTCTAAAATTTAGGCTTCGTCCCGAAGCTGGTCAGTTGTAAACAAGTGCGGGTATTGCTGATTCATAGTTTCTTCTCTTTCCCAGGTTGCCTCTTCTACCTTATGATTTCTCCACAATACCTTAACCAGAGGAATTTTCTTATTTCTCAATTCTTTAACCTCTCGTGCCAAAATATTCACTGGCTCCTCTTCATAGGTCAAGTCGGGCTGGACCTCGATATCTTGTGTCTTGATGACATGTGTAGGGTCTGAACGATATCGTCGTAACATCAAAACATGAAAAACATTATGTATCCTGTCCAGTTCGGGTTGTAGGGCTAGCCGATAAGCTACTGGGCCTATACGTTTGATGACTTCATATGGTCCAATGAATCTGGGACTTAACTTGCCTTTCTGCTTAAATCTCAGTACTTTCTTCCATGGAGAAACTTTAAGGAAAACTTTGTCCCCCACTGCAAATTCTATGTCTTTTCGTTTTAGGTCTGCGTACGACTTCTGTCTATCTGATGCAACCTTTAGTCTGTCTCGAATGATGTCCACTTTCTCCTGAGTCTCCTTCACAATGTCGAGTCCAAGAACTTTTTCCCCGCTTAGTTCTGTCCAACATACTGGCGTTCTGTACTTTCTTCCATACAATGCTTCATAGGGTGCCATCTGTATGCTGGATTGGTAGCTGTTGTTATATGTGAATTCCATTAGGCTTAGGTACTTATCCCAGCTGCCTTTAAACTCCATAACACACGCTCTCAACATGTCCTCCAAAATCTGAATTACTCTTTCAGATTGCCTATCCGTTTGAGGATGGAAAGTAGTGCTATAGCTTGCTTGGGTTCCAAGGGCTGTTTGGAGCTTCCTCCAAAAGTTCGAAGTGAACCGTGGATCTCTATCCGAAATAATAGATGTCGGGACTCCATGCAATCGTACAATCTCTTTGACGTATATTTCTGCCAACTTATCCATTGAATAGTCCATTCGCACAGGCAGAAAATGAGCTAACTTAGTTAATCGATTAGTTAATCGATCGACAATTACCCATACAGCGTCATGTTTATCTCTCGTCATTGGCAGTCCTGTGATGAAATCCATAGTGATGCGATCCCATTTCCATGTCAGAATTGTAATCGGCTGTAATAGTCCTGATGGTACTTGATGTTCTGCTTTCACTTGCTGGCATGTCAAACACTTAGTTACGAAATCTACGATGTCTCTCTTCATTCCTGGCCACCAATAGAATTTCTTCAAGTCTTGGTACATTTTTGTAGCCCCTGGGTGCATTGCGTAAGGACTACTGTGGGCTTCCTGAAGAATCTTCTTCTTTATATCTCTTGTTGCTGGCATTACTGTCCGACTTTCGTAATATAACCTGCCATCTTTTGAAATTTGAAACTTTGTACTTTTTCCTTCTTGTACTTGCTTGATCCATTTTTGGACTTGTTTATCTTTTTTTTTTGTGCTTGGTGGATTTCCTGAAAAAGCGTGGGTTGTGTTTGCATTTCTGCTAGTAGTGCTCCTTCTTCTGTTGGTCTCAAAATGATCCTCATAACACTTAAGGCTTGCAATGATTTCCTACTAAGTGCGTCGGCCACGACATTCGCATTTCTTGGATGATAGTTTATGACATAGTCATAATTCTCCAAAATTTGGATCCATTTCCTTTGTCGCAAATTGAGGTCCTTTTGTGTTGGCAGATACTTCAAGCTTTTGTGATCCGTATAAATGTAGCATTTTTCTCCATACAGATAATGTCTCCATGTCTTAAATGCCAATACAATAGCCGCCAATTCTAAGTCGTGTGTTGGATAATTCTTCTCGTATGGTTTAAGTTGCCGGGAAACATACGCGACCACTTTACCTTCTTGCATGGGTACACAACTTAGGCCGATGTGCGATGCATCGCTGTATATCACAAAGTCCTTACCGGACACTGGTTGCATGAGTATCGGGGCATTTGTTAACTTTCCTTTCAGTTTCTCAAAGCTTCTTTGACATTCATCTGTCCACTGAAATCTAGCATTCTTCTGAAGCAACTTGGTCATTGGGGCGGCGATAATGGAAAATCCTTTCACAAATCGTCGATAGTATCCTGCCAATCCTAAGAAACTTCTCACTTCTGTTACTATCCTTGGCGGTTTCCAATCCAAAATAGCTTCTATTTTCTTAGGATCCACTCTGATGCCCTCAGCAGATACAATGTGTCCCAAGAATGTCACTTCTTCCAGCCAAAAATCACACTTACTGAGCTTGGCATATAGTTGTTTTTCTCTCAATGTTTGCAATACAACGCGGAGGTGTCGATCATGCTCTTCTTTGTTCTTTGAATAAACAAGAATGTCTTCTATAAACACCACTACGAATTGGTCGAGGTACGGATGGAAAATTCGATTCATCAAATCCATAAATACTGCTGGTGCGTTTGTAAGCCCAAAAGGCATTACAAGAAACTCATAATGTCCATACCAAGTTCTGAAAGCAGTCTTTGGAATATCCTCCTCCTTAATTGGCAGCTGATGGTATCCCGATCGGAGATCTATCTTTGAAAATACACTGGCTCCTTTGAGTTGATCGAATAAATCGTCAATGCGTGGTAGTGGATACTTGTTCTTGATTGTGAGCTTGTTCAACTGTCGATAATCCACGCATAGCCTTAAGGATCCATCCTTCTTCTTGACGAAAAGTACCGGTGCGCCCCATGGGGAAATGCTTGGTCGTATAAAGCCTTTGTCGAGTAGCTCTTGTAATTGCGTCTTCAAATCCTTGAGTTTCGCTGGTGCCATTCGGTATGGGGCAATCGACACTGGTGCAGCTCCCGGATAAACATCTATGGTGAATTCCACTTCTCTCTTAAGTGGTAGTCCGGGTAGCTCATCTGGGAAAATATCAGGAAAATCATGCACTGTCGGTATGTCTTGGATCTTAGTAGCGTCTTTCTTTGCTTCCATGGCGCTTACTAGATATGCCTCACATCCCTTTTGTATTAGCTTCCTTGCCGTCACTGCCGATATTATGTTGTTCAAATAGTCGCCTCTTTTTCCGACTACTGTCACTTCCTCTCCGCGAGGGGGTATAGAGCGTCACTCTTTTCTTCTCACAGTCAACTATTGCTTTATGCTTTGCTAACCAGTTCATTCCTAAAATTACGTCAAATTCCCGAAATGGTAATTCCATCAAATTTCCAGGAAATACGTTTCCGTGTATCTCTATAGGGCATTCTTTGATTACTTTGTTCGTAACTACTTCATCTCCTATAGGGTTTGTAACTAGCATACCGGACTTGACATATTCTACTGGTAATCCTTCTAAATTCTCACTATGCATGCATATGTACGAATGTGTGGATCCGGGATCAATTAAAGCATGTACAGGTTTGCTGAACATATAAAACGTACCAACAATGACGTCCGGTGCTTCTTCTTCTTCTCGGGTTCTCATCGAATATACCCTTTCTGGTGCACTTGTACTAGGCTGGTTAACAGTCTCTGCCAAAGGTAGGCTGTGACCTCTCCATTGGTGCAGGAGTATTCATCTGCATTTTAGGGCAGCTCACCTTTATATGGTCTGGTGCTCCACATTCCCAGCATCCTTTGGTTAAATACCAACATTCACCGCCATGTCTTCGTCCACAATGCTCACATAGAGGAAAAGTATATCCTTCAAAACCCGTGTTTCTTCCAAATCCTCCACTAATTCCTGGATTTTTACTTCTTACTCTGCCTCTACTTAATCCTCTTCCGAAGCCTCTTCCAAACGACCCCGGTGCACTGGCTACAGATGTTTTATAACTCATACCTCGGCCTGACCTCTGATTCTGAGATCGCCGGCCTTGTTGTATAGAACTACTTTCTCCCATGAATCTCTTTCGGGCCTGCTGAGGTCCTCCCGGGCCTCGAGTTTGCCTCCTTTTTTTGCTACATGCGCTGATGCCTATTCCTCTCATCCACTTGTACTTTCTCAACGTCCAAAGCCTTTGCAACAAGCTTAGAAAATTCTGATATATCTATGGCTACCAATTGCACTTTGATTTCATTGTTTAATCCTTCTAAGAATCTCTGGCATCTTTCCTATTCTATTTCTATCATTCTCCTAACGTACTTACTAAGACGAGTGAACTCTTTTTCATACTCGGATACCATCATTCTTCCTTGCTTTAAGTACATGAATTCATTCCTTTTTACGTTTAAGTACGCCTCGGTGATATATCTCTTCTTAAACTCGGTTTGGAAAAATTCCCATGTCTGCTGTTCTGGTGGCACGCGCTACTATGTAGTCTCCCACCAAATGTACGCTTCTTCAACCAAAAGAGACGTGGCACAAATAAATCTTTCCTCTGGCATGCACCTTAATTGATCCAACGCTCTAATGGTACTATCTAACCAGTATTCCGCTTCCTCAGATCCTTCTTCCCTACTGGCTTTGAATTCCTTAGCCCCATGCTTCCTTAATTTCTCGATTGGGGGCTTTCTCTCTCTTTCAGCAGCAGCAGGTACTATTCCTGCCATTTGTTGAAATGCTGCTGCCATCTGTCGTAAATAAGCATCGGGGCCTTCCGCGGCCCCCGCTGCTGGTTGGGGCATAGTTCCAAGACTCTCCTCTACATTCGTAGGCACGGAGGCACGTGACTCGCCCTCCTCGTCTACGGCTCTCTGTGATTCAACTTCTTGCGACATTCTACAATCATATACATGTATATCATAATAAAGTAAGCAGCTGGTTTGGCTTGGCATATTAAATTTCCTATATGGCATGTACATAGATAAATTCCAATCATAATTTCAGATCATACACTTAATATAAACATAACCTTATTTATTCACATAATCGCGTTTTCATACATATTTAACATACATCATCACATACTCTTATTATGGCCTATTTTACATCTATGTACAGTAAAATGGCCTATATTAATTTGTTACTTGTCCGGCCTATTTATATCTATTTACAACAAAATGGCCTATCTATTGTTGCATTTTTATCTGCCTATATACATAACCAAAGGGGTAGCAAAATCATCAGCCCATCATAGCTCAATAAGTAGGAGCTCGGGGAGAGGTAGCACTATCTGAAGCAAGCTCCATCGAATCCGGATCTACCTCGTTAGACTGAACTCTATGAAGGTTATGAGGGAGTTCGTCCATTCTATCCTGTAACATCTCTACCCTTCCTTGCAAGGTCCTAGCCAAATGATTCACATTCTCAAGCTCTACTGTAGTTTGCCTCTTATCCACTTGTAATGCCCTAACATCTTCCATCAAGAGCCTACTATTATCCAGGGCTAACACTAAGTCTTCCCGGTCCTAGAGTCTCAAGTCTTTCAATTGATCTATTACTTCCTCTTGCTCCTCCTGTTTCCCTTTCATTTTAACTAATTCTTCTTTTAACTCTGCTATTTCTCGCTCTCTGGCTTCCATTTTAATTTTCTGGCGCAGATTCTCCTTCCCCAATTCAAAAAGCTTCTTATCTATGGCTTGTTTCTCACTTGTGCTGGCCCGAGGATAAGGTTTAGGACCTAAAGCCAATTTAGCTGGTTGCTTCAAATCACTCATCCTCACTCCTGTTATCAATACCACAATATTACTAATAAGCATCATAAACATACACATCAGCTTATTAAAATTCCCTTCCTAAACCTATGTGTTATGCATTCACAGTTTGATTCAACTAACTACCCAGAATCGACTAAACCAATGCTCTGATACCACTAAATGTAACACCCCATCTTAGCTTATGTTTATAGACCAAGATGGAATGCTATTTTATGATATTCGAGTCTTGGTTCTATACTTAGTCAATTTATAATACACATTTTACAAAAATTTTGCCAGAGTTTCCCCTATAATTGGTGGTCCCAAGTGTCGCCAAAACTGATTTTTTTGAGTTAATGAAAATATTTTTTTATCTCAACCAATCAATCTCAATCAATCTGAAGCACTTCTATAGTCGACCCCCTTATATCCTCCACCAAAACCTGCATTAAAATTTCACACTTCTACACACACATCCATACACACTAATTCATACCAACATACAGTAGTTAATATACTTAGCACACGTACTTTGGTCTTTTACTAGTCATACATACAATTCATAGTTTACGCTAACATATGTACATGCCATTCTAGTTACATTACTTATAATAACATTCTATCCGAAAAGTTTCCAACACCAGCTGCTCGGGACACTGCAGAAAACAACTTCTCGCTCAACCTACGAGTTTAGAAAAGAAAACTAAACTCGCTAAGCGTTTGCTTAGTGGGTACTTAAATCATTGCATTAAATAAATAGATTAAAAGAGTAATTAAATAAAAACATGTATTTGAATACTTTAAATCAATGAATAAGATCTAAACATAATGATAAAAGATTAAATCCCATATTTTGAATTTAGAAATTACTTGTCTTGCTTTTATCAATTTAGGTGCTCTACTGGTTTAACAGAACATCAACGGATAAGGCACGGGTCATGATAAATATATCTCGTCATGGTGAGATATTACAGGATGATATGCGTCATGGTGCATATTTCATCATCCTTCATCATAATTCTTGCACATGTGGTAATAGCCATTGTTCATTGAATCATTGATCATGTCATTGTAATCATCGGCCTTCAGCCGGAATATCATGTCATGTCATGAGCAGTACTGCAATAATAGTATGATGCATCATACCCTTATCTCAAGGGTTCTGTCATAACCAAGTAGAGCGTAAACAATTTATTAATTAATTTGATCATGATATTCAATAAGCCGTGATTTTTCCATAATGCATGTATTGTCGGAATAGCTTGTCATGATGCCTTTCTGATCATTTCCAATTCTCCTTCATGTCATTTTATATGATTTAACATCAATCCATATCATAATATTCAAGTTTTAACACATTTAGAAAAAATGACCAAATGAATAGTGGCGCGGCGCGTAAAATCGGCAACACAATGGCGCGGGTCAACTAAATGGTAAAATCTGTTTTTACTGCTGAAAATTAGTCAACTTTGGCAATAGTTTTGACCAAGTAAACAAACTTATTTTTGGCTGAATTTTTGCAGTAAAACACTCTCATAAGTTATCTAAATGCATGTAAAATTTCATGGGAAAATTCCTTCGTTTGCCCCTTCAACGGACTGCCCAAAATGAAAGCTGCAGAATGGTGCCCAAAAGGGACCATTCGGCCCAATTTTCAAAACTTGAGGGAAATTCATTTTTTTCTTGCAAAATTGATTTTTAGACTCCTTTTGTGATACCATTGAAGGACTAAGGGTCCCTCTTTCAAAAATCAAACCAAAGGGGTGATTAAAAGTTCATCAAAGTTTTGGATAATTGAGCAAATTTAGCTAGTTTGTTTTGTTTTCATTCTTTTCACAATCAATTGATTACAAATGGTTCAAGAGCACTTTCCCACATATTTACTACACATAATAACATCATTTCAAAACCATTTCAAAAGTCCCATAATGCAAAATATGTGAATTAATTGAAAAGGCAATGATTTAAGTACCAAACCTTAATTCTTTTCACTTGTTTCTAGTTCTTTTATGCCTTCTTTGCTTCCTTCTCTCTCACTTCTTGATTTCCTATAATTTTCATAAAATCCATGTCAAGGACATAATAAATTTAAGTGTTTCATGCCTTATTTTGCTAACTAATACTACTAGTCATCCTTTTTATCCTTAATCTTATATGTGCAAATCATCTCTTTCACTTTCTCTTCAACTTCTTAAATTTTCTATAATCATCATATTTATTCTTTCATTTGTATCTTGCAAATAATATAACCAATAAAAGAAATAGGACCATAGATGAATTTTCTTACCTTAAAGTCTTATTCTCCACCCAAGTTTGCAACTAAAATTAGCTACTTGAAAAACAATCTCTCTCTCTTTTCCCTTTCTCTTCAATTCGGCCAAGCAAGAACAAAGAGAACTCTTGGCTTTTATTTATTTGGTGTTCTCTCCTCCAAATGGCAGGCAAGAGAGGTTAAGATGTAATGGTGTAAGTGTTGATTTCCCATTGGTACACTTAAGTGGGAAAATGGCTAATTCTCATTGGTCCAAATGTCTCTTTCTTTTAATTATTTAAAACTCAAGCCCTTGAACTTTCTTTTAATTATATTTTAGCCCCTCAACCTCCTTGTGCTGTAATTTTATGATCTAAGATGTGAAAAGACCAAAATACCCTCCGGCGATTAGTCTTTCGTAACTTTTAAACCGCGCACTTCCGCCGAATGCTGTGGTACACTTTTTGACTCAGTTTTTCCTCTACTTTTCATTTTTGAGATCCATTATTACTTTCGAGACACTTTTGAAAATGACCATGATGTCCCTGGTCAAAATCCCCTATATCTTCCAAACCGTGCATTTTCGGGAAAAACCGTGTCGCACCGTTGCTACCCCGATTTTTCTCTACTTTCCATTTTTGGAGTCTGTTATATGCACTATTAAGGACCTCCGGAACAACTTTTGGTAATTACAGTCACCTCCACAAAAACTTTGCAATCTTTTCAAATAGGTCCTTTCAGTTCTACAGAACTTCCCTTCACTTTGCGCTCTTGAGTAGCTTCTCGGGATGGTTCCTCTTACTGTACATGGACGTACTGTACATATGTATAAGTTGGGTCATGACATTTGTCATATGTTTCATGTTGGTCATATATCATCAATGATCACAACATATCAATGTCATCTTCGCAAATGAAAATTAAAGATGTCATTAATGAAAAGATGAGAAGTGGACCAACAAACTTAATGTCCTTTCTCCATATCAAGTCAATAACTCATGAATAGGTAAAGAAAAGCATATAAAAATTTAATGAACTCCAAATGACATTAGGAGGTGCCCCAAAGAATACAGAATGCACATCCTTAATCAAAGATTGAATTGAACCAGCAAACTTAGAAGTTAATGAAATAGAGGCCACAAAGCTTAAGGTCAAACTGAAGTATTTAGGGTTACATTATCAAGTATTTCAATCTTAGTGTAAGGTGCATTTAAAAGAGAAAGGAGATTACTATATTTCACCTTAAATTTTTATCCTTTTTGCAAAATGTTCCTCAAATGCTGAAACTTTGTAAATATGTGAATCAGATCATCAAAAGAATATCTATATCATCCCTAATCCTTAAACCCCCCTCAATGTTTCATTTTTCTTTTTAATTTTAAGGTCCCTTACTAATATATTTTAATGTTCCTTTTATATTTATATATATGTTTATGGTTTAGAAGACAAAATAATACAAAAACACTTCAAGTTTTGACCTAATTTGCCCTTAAAGTTAGGCATGGGTGTGACCGAGGGTTAAGGCATGACCATGCCATTAAATTGGCTTCTGGACATGTTGGGCAATCCCCAAATGAAAGGCACAACCTTGCTTTGAAGGATGCTATTCATAACTTTTGTGATGCTATTCCTTCCTAATATAATATTCATCAATTTTCTCATATTTTTAGGTTTCTAAACTCATTGTTAACATGTTATTTTTTTTATCTTTTAACTAAATTTGCAATTAATTCTATGGAATTTCAAGTCCAATTCATGCACACATGTTCAATCGCCCTAGTTTCAAGTCTCTTATTCTTTCAGATCTTCTTTGTTCAATCTAATTAGGCATGGTTTCATGGAATTATATAGTTTATATCATTTCATTCTTCTTTCCAATTATTAAAATTAAATTAGTCCCTTACTAATTAAGCCTATTCTTTTCCATTCAATTCATCAATTATGCATAATTCAACATATTACTATGTTGGTTCAAGTTTTTTCTTGTTTTTCATTAACATCTAACTTCTATATAGTTAATTTATTATCATACAATCACTCCCCACTAACTAATTTCAAGATAGAACCAGAGTTTACCTTTTATCTTCATTAACTTCTTTAGTTAAGTTGGTGGTGTTGTAAATCTCCCCATTTAAGGCCTTAACTCCTCCACATCATTAGTAGCCAACTATCATAAGAAAGGAAGAAGAAGAAGGAGGAGGATAATTGGTTGATCCTCCAAAGCTCCTCCCTTTATTTCCTCATTTGTGCATAATTTTAAAACCTAACTGATGTAAAAACTTGGGCAATAATGGGTAAAGTTTTTAGAATTTTCCCGTGTTATAACTGTCAATCTGATTAGGATTTAAGTTTTCTTATGAATCCACACCCAACCATATATTAAAAAATGAATATTAAATATACTATTTACATATAAACAACATCATTTTATTATACTTATATAAGCATCTTAAAGCAAAACCCTAGGGATATCTAGCAGCACATTTCATATTTTTCATTCTTTAAGATTTTTTTTCTCTTAATTCTATCTCACAATTTCTTTCTCTATTGATTTCTAATCTTCTAAATCTTACTTTCTTCCACCAATTTCTTCTAAATACCGTAGATTCTAATTGTTCCTTTGTGATATTTCAAATTTCTTTGGTGAGTTTTCAAGCTTCTTTATGGGTTTTTACTTTTTAGTTATTTTAGTATTAAGCTTTTAATTTCTATGTTTTTGTTTGTGAATTTGCATGTTCATAAAAGATCAAAGACTCAAAAAAATTCTTTTTTCATTCTGTTTATTATATCAAAAGTAATACTTCCTTTGTCCTAAAATAATAGGGACACTTTTCTTTTTTGTTTATCCCAAAATATAGTCCCATTACTCTATTTATATTATAATTACATTGTAAATTAACTATTATACCCCTATTTAAATACTTTGTAATACATAATATTACATTTAATTATTTATATTTTTTAAATTATAATTAGTTTTGACCCAATCAATAACTATTTTTATTTTTGATAATTACTATAATCAATAGTTATTTAGTATAAATGAATGGTAAAATGGGTAGTTTATAGGAAAAAGTTTGTCCATTAATAAAATAACTAAAATTTTCTTAATATGTGTGAAATAAGAAGTGTCTCTATCATTTTGAGACTGAGAAAATATTTATTTAATAGAGAGTTCCTATATAAAATATTTTTAAAATTAATATATTATTTCAATTTTATTTGTTGGAGGTAATTATTTCCAATTAGAGCTAAGGTTCTTTTAGGCTTTGAGAGACTCCATTGAAGGATAAGCATTAGTGTTTATGTTAAGAGGTTTCTTTAATTTTTTTTTGAGGTTTGCTTCATTAGTAATATGTGAATAGTATTTTCAATCCTAAGCTACTCTATTTATATGACCAAACTTGAATATAGATGAGTTGATAAAAAATTAAGCTCAATTTGATTGAGCTCAAGTGGACTCTTCCATTAATAGTGGGGGGCAGTGGGATTGAAAAATACTCTCAATCCCACTGAAACTGACCTATGCCCAACCCTACTCTTGGCTTTGATTTCTTTCAAGTAATAGAGTACTACCAACACAAGAAAAAAAAAGATGAGGGTAAATGATAATTTCAGTGGTTTTTGTTTAAATGAGCTAACTAACTTCTCTAAATTTATATTATACTCTTTAAACCTCTATTAGCAATTTCCTTAAGCCACATAAGGTAATTGGTGACATTAGTTAGAGGTTAATGAAGCTTTGCTTGGCCTTTTTCTGTTGGCCTTTGTATTATTCTCTTTTCATCCTCCATTTTTCATGGTTTCTAAATTTGTAGCACAAGGCTTTAGCTTCACCTCAATTACATCCTTCTCTCATCCAAATTACCTCAAGGTTTTCCTTATTTAAGTTTTGACCCACACTTCTCTCAATTATTTGAGTCCTTTTTTTTTTCCAAATCAACCTCTCACACTTTCAACTCTTCCATATTAACCAACACTATTTCTTTCTTCTTTTCAATTGAGTCCAAACACTTCTTTGCTTAGGGTCTTCTATAACTATTGATTCACTAGTTAGGGCTTTCTTTCCAATCGTAATTTCAACTCTAATTGGGTAGGGTTAGATTTTCAAGTATCCAATTTGTAGACCCTTAATTTTGACCCCAATTTGGTACGATCCTAATTTAAGAATGCCAAAATAAGTTTGGTTCAACTTTAAAAGATTTAAACCTATTTTATGATCTTTAAATAAGTTAGTTCGGATTAAAAAGACATAAATTCAATTGTAAAAACCTAAATCAAGTTGGTTAGGCCCAAATTAAGAGTTTACGGTCCAACAATTAAAAAATACGACACTGATTCGAGTCAGGGCAGCCCAGGGACATGGAGTTAAGGCTTATGTCGACCTGGCACTTCCTAGGTTATTTTTTAGTTTTGGGCGCTAATTCCTAATTTAGCGAGGTTTAGTTGTTAAACACGGATCAGTTTAGGGTTTACATAATATTTGTCTATAAATATAAGCTTAAAAAGCAAAGCAAAGTATCGACAATTGTGAATTAAGAAGCAGAAGGCAACAAGCAACAAACAATCATCCGGTAACAACCAAAGATGTTGATCAAATAAATAATCCATAAATAGCAGCACACACTGTCTTTGCTATTGTTCAACCAGAATCAAATTATTGTGGAACCAACAACAGAGGTTTGAGTTTTTATATTAACCTGTTCATATTTACAGCAGCTTCATTATTTAAATTGATCAATTGTTTAATCATACAATAGATGGGTTTTTATTTAAACACATTGATTAATTGTCTTAATTATCATTTTGATCACAAAAATTTAATTACTAAAACCTTAGTTGCATATTTTATAAAATAAAAAATCAATCCATTTTATCCATCCAGTAGCCATGCTATTTACTTTATATTGAACATTGATAGCCACTTTCCTTCTTTTGAATATTGAATATTAATTAATTGACTGATCCAGTATCTAGGTTTGGTGACTTTAAAATTATTCCATTAAGTAAATCAAAACCCTAACCTTAAAATTCGAAGCCTTGAATCATTATTTTCCCAAACCTTAATATCCTAGTGACTTGTTTATTAAAATTTTAAAATCAGTTTTCAATACCAAAACTTAAAACCCTAAAAAATAGTTTTCAAAGGGGTCAATATTTATTTGTGTATTATAAGTCTTTGCGATTAACTTTCTTTATTTAAAATCCTAATTTAGTTATTAAAGTTATAAAATCCTAATTTAAGATGTAAACCCTAAACTTATACATTTATTGCTTTATTTAGTTTTAGATTTGATTATGTAGTTTATTATATGTTTTGATGATTGATATATTTGATTTCTATGTTTGATTTGTTTAATTTATGATGGATGGATGTTTTCTTTATTATTATTATTATTATTATTATTATTATTATTATTATTATTATTATTATTATTATTATTATTATTATTATTATTATTATTATTTGTTTATCTTGGTATTAATAATGTAAGAGGTATATTTCCACTTTGTGTGTACCTCATTAGTTAAGCTTCATGTAATTTAAATTATTTTCATATTTTGGGATTAATGTAAAGGACATGTTTCCACCTTTTGGTGGGTGTCTTATTTAGTTTTAGATATTGGATGATGTAAGGACATATTTTCATCCTCGGATGAGTTTGAATATTATTTTGATTATTAATACAATGTTGCTTTTATTTTAATTATCGCATGTAGTATAGATTTTATCATAATAAGTAAGAATTCTATAATATTTAGACCCGAAAAGGAGGCTAATTCCAATGAACAGGGCGTTGTGGGGGGTGCTGGGTCATTCTAACCTTCCCCACACGTACCTAACTTTTTGAACCCATTAGGGGATTAGGGATTCCTTAGGAATCGAGTCATCCACCCCTTTCTTTTTTTCCTGCCCGTCCAGGTAGAGACTCTATTTTCTCCGAATTTAGGTCCGTGTTCTCTAAGGCCCTGAGCCTAATAGTGCCGAAGTTGAAAGAATCATTCCACATGGGAGTGGGGGTTAAAATCCCCGCTCACACCATTTTAGAATTTTCCTTGCTTGCCATATTCTATTTTTAGGAGTTTTCTTTGAATTCAGTTTCCAAATTTCCTAATCCATTAAGACGTCCTTCAGGTCACACATGCTCGGAGTAAGACATTACATTACAATATTAGATTAATGTTTTACTAAAAATTAGTTGGACATTTAAAATATTAGTTTATTAATAGTTTATTAAAATGAATGAAAGAAATAAAAGAAATTATAAAGTGTGTTATATGAGCATTTTAAATGGTTTAATTAAACTATACTTGAATCTAATAAATATATATTTGGTACATTAAAAACAATATGAGAAATTACCAGAAAAGTACCTTTTTGAATTTGTTTAATCTATTTTTGATCCTATTCACCTTAAATAGACTCCTTTTAACTATTTTACACTTTTATTTAAAAAATCTAACTCTTTGTTTTATATTATTTTTCTCTTTTCTTCTTCTTCTTCTTCTTCTCTCTCTCTCTCTCTCTGTTTAGACCCTAGACATGCTACTATCACTATGCTCTCTTGCTTTTTTACTCTTTGCCTCACTACTTAATTATGTTCATTACAATTGTAAAATAACAAACTATTGGTTTCAACTGTTATTTTTAAAGAAATATAAGAATTTCTATAAAATCAAATAAGTTCTAGTTTTACAACAAACAACAACAATAAAGCCTTAATCCTAAGTCAATTGGGGTCGGCTATATGGATTCTTCTTTTCCACTCAGTACGATTTAAGGTTATCTCTTCTGATAGATGTAACATTATAAGATCATTTTGGACCACCTTTGACCAAGTCAGTTTAGGCCTACCTCTGCCTCTCTTAGCTATATCTACTCTAACTTGTTCATTTTTTCTAATCGGCGCATTGCTAGGTCTTCGTTTTACATGGCCAAACCATCTCAAACTATGCTCTTTTATCTTATCCTCAATAGGTGCTACTCCCATTTTTTCTCTAATGCACTCATTACGGATTCTATCCATCCTAGTATGACCATACATCTATCTTATCATTCTCATTTTTGCAATATGCATTTTAATCATGTGTTGTCCTTTTACTGCCCAACACTCATTGCCATACATCATCGCAGGCCGTATTGCAGTGCGTTAAAATTTTTCTTTTAATTTAATTGGCATCTTTCGATCACATAGAACTCCTATAGAACCCCTCTACTTCATCCAACCAACTTTAATCCTATGATTTTCATCTTCTTCACAACCCCCATCTTCTTGAAGAATAGAGCAAGGCATTTAAAATAAGTACTATGAGGCACTGTTATTTCATCTAAAATAATTTTGCATCTTTCTCTATTCTCGCTATTAAATCTACAATGCATATACTCAGTCTTAGTCCTACTTAGCTTAAAACCCTTAGATTTCAAAGTGCTTATTTATAACTCCAACTTTTGACTTACCTCTGCTTGAGTCTCATCTATTAATACAATATCATCTGCAAACATCATACACTAAGGGATGTCATCCTGTATATGTCTTGTTAGCTCATCTAGGACCAAGGCAAAAAGATAAGGGCTCAAAGCTGAACCTTGGTGTAATCCAATAAAAACAGAAAAATCCTTAGTATCCCCTCCCACATTGCGGACACTGGTGATAGCTCCCTCATACATATCCTTCAAGACTTGGATATATCGTATAGATATTCCCCTACGCTCTAGGACCCACCATAAAACTTCTCTAGGGACTCTATCATATGCCTTTTCCAAGTCAATAAAAACCATATGTAAGTCCTTCTTCATCTCTCTATACTTTTCCATCAAATCTCTTATAAGAAAAATAGCTTCCATGGTTGATCGACCAGGCATATAACCAAACTGATTTGAGGAGATACAAGTATCTAACCGCAAATGGTGTTCCACAACTCTTTCCCACAATTTCATAATGTGGCTCATAAGCTTTATATCTTTATAATTTGAGCAATTCTGAATATCTCCTTTATTCTTAAAAATAGATATCAAATTACTTTGTCTCCATTCATTAGGCATTTTCTTGTACTTAAGATTTTATTGAACAAAGATGTCAGCCATGCAACTCCTGTATCTCCCAAACATTTCCAAACCTCAATAGGTATCTCATATGGTCCACAAGCTTTACCAACTTTCATCATCTTCAAAGCTTCTTTAACTTTTGGAAACCTAATTCGTCTAGTGTGTTTCACATTTTTCTCCGGCCTAACGTCTAAATCCTTAATGTTATCACTATGGTTACCATTAAAAAGTTCCTCAAAATAGCTTCTCCATTGTTCTTTAGTATCCTCTTCTTGAACCAGAACCTTATTCTCTTTATCTTTAATGCATTTAACTTAGTTTAAATCACGGCATTTCTTTTCTCTTATCTTAGCCAATTTATAGATAGCTTTTTCCCCTTCCTTTGTTCCAAGTTTCTCATACAATTTATAGATAAATCCACTTATACATGAGTTTCTTGTGTGTAGCCGGTCCCAAGCATGAGTAAAGGAGGATGGTTGCGGTAGGTGACAGCCAACGTAAAACTTTTATCACATCTCATGATATGGATTCTAATAAAAATAAGTTCTAGTTTTATTTATTTTTTTTATGAAAATACAAATACAAATATGTTAAATATGTTAAATAATATGCATTTTATAAAAAAGAAAAGTTTTCCTTTTTAAATTTGTTTTTTAATGAAATCTTTTCCTTTTTATTTAGTATTTATGAGTTTATTATTATTTTTTGAATGAGTTTAGAGGGGGTTTGATTTACTTGAAGCATGATTGTGTTTGAGCAACATTTTTCTTCTATTTTTTTTACATAACATATAACCGTGCCACAAGACAACACAACCATGTGATTTTGATATTGAAGCTATATCAATACTAAAATGGCCATGTCTTGAGACAAAATGGGCATGCAGTTTTTATATGAAAGACATATTAAAATCATATGGTTATGTCTCTAGACAAAACGGCCATGTAATTTAATATGGAGGTGATATCAAAATCACATGGCCATGTTTCAAGATAAAACAACATGTAGTTTTTATATGGAAGCCATATTAGAATCATATGGTCATGTAGTTTTATATGACTATCATATCACTAATATGAGTATTTTGTATTTATGTATTTTATTTCTTATTTATATTTTTTTCTTGTAGCCTTATTAACATTTTAAGGGAAAGTAGCATCACGAGGAGTATAAAGCTGGGATTCAGATGTTAAAATACTAATTTTTTCTTGTTGCAATATGTGAAAAAAAAAAATTTAGTCTCACCATATGTACAAAAAAAAAAAAAGCAAATCAGCAAGAGATTTTGAAGATGCTTATTGTTGGGACTTTTCTATAGATTTTAATCAATTTACTAGAATTTGATAATTAATTATTGTCTTTTAACACTAGAAATTCATATCTTGCTGTAGTCATTGGATTGAAATTTTCAAGTCATATTCTATTTTTATTTTTATTTTGGATGTGGATACATTAATATTGCTTTCTTAATAAGTTGTTGAAGAGAAAAAATATATTTACATATGTATAAATACTTTATCAATAAGTTTTCCTATGATATAATTAAATTAAAATAAATTAATTTAAAACCTATTCTACCCCATAAAAAAAAATTCATTGTTATGGATTTCATATCACTGATATAGAGGTTATATCAAAATCATATGGCCGTTTTGTCTTGAGACATAACCATGTGATTTTGATATGGCTTCCATATCACTAATATGGAAGCTAAGGAAGCCATATCAAAACCTGACTTCGGTATTAGGCCATATCAAAACCATATGGTTTTGGTCATGTCTTAAGATAAAATAACTATGTAATTTTAATATGAAAGCCATATTGAAAACACAGGGCCATGAATCAAGATAAAACAACCATGTGGTTTTGATATGGAAGCCATATATTACTATATGGTTATGTCTCAAGACAAAACAACCATGTGGTTTTGGTATGGCTTCCATATCAAAGCCACATGGCCATGTCTTAAGACAAAATGGCTATATGTTTTCATATGGCTTTCATATTATAACTACATGGCCATGTCTCAAGATAAGACAACCATATGATTTTGATATGACTTCCATATTAGTGATATGGAATCCATAGCACATGTATATGAAAGCAGCCTGGCCACGTCTCAAGGCAAAAGGACTATATAGTTTTGATATGACTTCATTATCAAAAGTAAATGGCCATGTTTCAAGATAAAATAATCTCATAGTTTTGATATGGAAGCCTTATCAAAACCACATGTCATATCTCAAGACCAAACAACCATGTAGTTTTGATATGGCCACATGGCCATGTCTCAAGAAAAAATGGCCATATGATTTGATATATCTTCCACATAACTGATATAGAATATATAACAATAAATGTATTTTTTTCCAGAGTATAATAGGTTTTAAATTAATTTTAGTTTAATTTTATTATATTAACAGGGAAACTTATTGATAAAGTATATTCATATATATATATATATATATGTAACATATTAGTTTTTTAGAAATCACTAGAAAAATACTCCCTTGGATTTGTTTAATCCATTTTAGTCTCCATTAACCATAAATAGACTCATTTAAACTATTTTAACCTTTCAATGCAAAAACCATAACTCTTTCTTGTATATTTTATTTCTTTCTCATCCTCTTTTTCTTTCCCTTTTCTTTTTCTTTGTCTTGGAATGTGGCCATGTGGCTTTTATATGCATGTGCTATAAATTTTACATCATTGATATGGAAGCCATATCAAAATTGCATGGCTATATTGTCTTGAAACATGGCCACATAGTTATGATATGGAGGCCATATCAAAACTAATAGGTCATTTTATCTTGAAACATAGCCATATCAAAATCATATGGTTGTTTTGTCTTGAGATACGAACATATAGTTTTTATATGGTTTCTATATCAAAACCAAAAGGTTAGTTTCTCTTGTGACGTGGCTATATGTTTTTGATATGGTTTCCATATTAAAACTACATAGTTGTTTTGTCTTAAAAAATGCCATGTGGCTTTGATATGATTTACTTATTACTAATATGGAAGCTAGGTTTTGATATTGCTTCCCTATCACTGATATGGAAGCCATATTAAAACTACATGATCATATCTCAAGATAAAAGTGATAAGGCAATCTCATAAAGACCTATTCTTTAGGCAATAATTATTCTGTAAATATTTCCTTTCCTTTTGTATTTGATTGTATCTGATTGTGCTTCCTTTAGTTTAGGGATTTCTCTTCACAAATACTTGTATAAATTCAAACCTTGTTTACAGTAATATATCATCAGAAAATCCTCTTTATGGTATCAGAGCCCTCAATTTTTTTTCTTTTCTCACCCGATGGCTTCTTCTTCTGCAATTCCAGCATCTCTTCCGTCGATCCACAATCATGTGACTGTGAAACTCACCTCGACAAATTACTTACTCTGGAAAACTCAACTTATTCCTCTTCTTCATGGTCAGCAGCTCATTCATCACATTGATGGATCTGCTGTTGCTCCTCCTAAGGTGATTAACAATGCTCCTAATCCCGCATATTCTGATTGGTTTTTGAAAGATCAGACTGTTCTTGGTTGGATCTTGAGTTCTCTGTCTGAATATGTTTTATTTCAGGTTGTTGGTGTTAAAACAGCCCATGATGCTTGGTCTCGTTTAAAATCTCAGTATGCTTCTGGCTCTAAAGCTCAGATTCGCACTCTCAAATCCTCTCTCTACACTCTCTCCAAAGGTACTTACTCAATCCCAGTCTATATGAGTCGTGCCAAACAGATCTATGATCAGTTGCTTTCTCTTGATGCTGCGATCTCTGAGGATGATCTAGTTGATCACATTCTTCATGGATTGGGACCTGATTATCGTCCTTTTTCCCGTAATATTGAAGCCCGTCTGGCATCTATTTCTTATGATGATTTATTGGGATTATTATTATCTGAAGAACTTCAATTGCAGTCTACTGAACCAATTGTGCTTGCAATCGCACATTTTAATGCTTCCGGTTATCGTGGTGGTTCTTCTCGAGGAAGAGGACACGGTGGACGCCGTGGTGGTTTTTCCAATAATATTGGTCGCGGCTCTGGCACTTCTACGTACACACAGTCTTCTTCAGTCTGTTACAATTGTGGCAGCCAAGGCCATCTCGCCAATGTGTGTCCCAGTCCAAGGTATACTAGAGACAATATCAAACCTGTCAGCCATCACACATCTTCACCTACTGCTACTTCTCAACCCTGGATCGTGGACAGTGGAGCGACCCATCACTTGACATCAGAACTGGATAATCTTGCTCTTCATTCTGAATATTCTGGAACTGAAGCAGTCACTCTCACAAATGGTAAAACACTCCCAATCTCTCATACTGGTTCTGCCTCTCTATCTCTTGATTCTAATTATTTTTCTCTTCGTGATATTTTACATGTTCCAAATGCAAGTGCTAATCTTATTTCTGACAGTTTGCTCTCTCTAATGGTGTTTCACTAGAAGTTTTTCCTCATTTTTTTGTTATCAAGGACCTTCGGTCGAAGCAGATACTTCACAGGGGGCGTGTTAAAGATGGGCTCTATGTATTGGCTTCTGCATCTATGTCTCCTTCTTGCAATTTAGTTTCTTTGACTACTTGGCATGCTAGGCTTGGTCACGCCTGCTCTAAAACTATTTCCAAAGTTTTGTCATCCAATAAATTATCTTATTCTAATAAAATGAGTAATTCATTATGTGAAACCTGTTGTGTAAGCAAGACACATAAGTTACCATTTCTTGACTCCAGTTTTGTTGCTAAAGAACCATTGGAACTTGTTTGTTCATACTTATGGGGCCCTGCTCCAATTACAACTTCTGATGGCTGCCGATATTATGTCCTTTTTTATGACCATTATACCAAATACTCATGGATTTATTTCCTGCGCAATAAATCTGATGTTCATTCTTGTTTTGACCAATTCTGAAAAATTGTTGAAAAATACTTTAATAAGTCTCTTAAAATGTTCCAATCAGATTGGGGAGGGGAGTTCCAAGTACTAAAACCTTACCTTGCTAAACATGGCATTATTCAACGTCGCTCTTGCCCACACACACCTGAACAAAATGGATGTGCGGAGAGAAAACATAGACATATTACTGAAATTGGGCGGGCTAATTTGTTTCATGCTTCTATGCCACCTAAGTATTGGGATCGTGCCTTTGCTACCGCCGTTTACACCATTAATCGCTTGCCCACTCCTAATCTTAACCATATGTCTCCATATCAAAAATTATTTGGTTGGCAGCCTGATTATAATTTTCTAAAAATTTTTGGTTGTGCTTGTTATCCATGGCTCAAGCTATACACTTCTAATAAATTAGAACCTCGATCTACAAAATGTGTTTTTCTTGGTTACAGTCTTCTGCATAAAGGTTATAAGTGTCTTTCTCTTTCAACTAATAAAATCTTTTATTCACGTCATGTTTTGTTTGATGAACAGGATTTTCCATTCAAGAAAAGTGATGGTAGCTCCTCAGTCCTTGGTTCTCCACCTGCTGTTCCTTTATTCGCTCCCCTTCAGACACAAATACCATCAACAGCTTCTCCTCCACAAACGATCTTACCTCCTGCACCTATTCCACAGCCGCCTATTTTACCACCTGTTCTACTACAAACATCACCACCTTCATCAATACACAATGCAACACCACCACAATCGCCTACACCTACTGCTCCGCTACCTCTACTGCCTCCTCCGTCACCAAGTTCCATCTCTCAAACTGTGAACCGTAATAATTTGCATTCTATGGTGACTTGGTCGAAAATAGGTAGTTTAAAGCCTCGATTATTTCAGACTGTCGTTCCTGCTTATGCGCCGTCATCATACTCTGAGGCAGCGAAATATTCAGTCTAGAGAGAAGCTATGTCCGCTGAGATTGATGCTTTATTGTCAAATGGTACTTGGGACTTAGTTCCTCGGTCTAAAGCTACAAACATTATCGGGTGCAAATGGGTTTTCCGGATTAAGACAAAAGCTGATGGCTCGGTTGATCGCTATAAGGCACGTTTAGTTGCAAAGGGCTTTCATCAACGCCCTGGTCTTGACTTTGTTGAGACATTCAGTCCAGTAATTAAACCTGCTACTGTTCGCTTGGTTTTATCTATTGCCCTTAATAATCACTGGAATATCCGCCAACTTGATGTGTCCAACGCCTTCCTTCATGGTGTTCTTGAAGAACCTGTTTTTATGGAACAACCACAAGGGTTTGTTGATTCATCTAAATCTGATTTTGTCTGTGCCTTGAAGAAATCATTATATGGCCTCAAGCAAGCACCTCGTGCTTGGTATTTTTGCCTCTCTAAGGCATTGCAAGACGTTGGGTTCTGTCATTCCAAGGCGGATTCGTCGTTATTTGTGTATTCACATGGTACTGATCTTGTTTACTGTCTGGTTTACGTTGATGATTTGATAATAACAGGATCTAGTACATCTCTCCTTCAGCATTTAATTTGTGCACTTGGAACTAAAATTGTGCTGAAAGACCTTGGGCTTCTTCATTACTTCTTGGGTGTTGAAGTTACATTTACAGGTGATGGTCTTCATCTGTCTCAAACCAAATATATCCAAGAACTTCTGTGAAGTGCTAATATGCATGATGCCACCTCTGTTCCTACGCCGGCTACGCAGCTGTCTTTAACCCAACACTGTGGTAATAATTTTGAAGATCCAAAGCTGTATCGCCACATTGTGGGCATGTTACAGTATCTTGCTGTAACTCAACCCGATATTACAATGGCTGTTAACAAAATGTCCCAGTTTATGCACTCACCATCCGTTTCGCAATGGCAAGGGGTCAAACGCATTCTACGATATTTATGTGGCACTGCTTCTCATGGTTTATTACTTCGCCCATCTTCCACATCTAATTTAGTGGCTTATAGTGATGCTGATTGGGGTGGTGATCAAATTGATCGCAAGAGTACGAGTGCTTATGCAGTTTTTCATGGCAACAATTTAATTTCTTGGTGTTCGAAAAAGCAAAATACTGTTGCCCGCTCCAGCACTGATTCAGAGTACCGTGCACTTGCGACTGCTGCATCTGAATTATATTGGCTGAAAGGTCTTCTAACTGAATTAAAGCAGAATATATCCGCCACTCCTAAAATCTAGTGTGATAACATCTCTGCTACATATTTAGCAGCCAATCCTGTCTTCCACTCACGGTCTAAACATCTCGAACTTGACTTTCATTTTGTTCGTGATCTTGTTCGAAAGAAGCATCTGCATGTGTCTTATATTACTACGACAGACCAGCTTGCTGATTTACTCACCAAACCATTGTCCAAAAACCGGTTTCTTGAGCTAAAGTTCAAACTAAAGGTGGTTCCCTCCATTAGTTTGCGGGGAGGTGATAAGGCAATCTCATAAAGACCTATTCTTTAGGCAATAATTATTCTGTAAATATTTCCTTTCCTTTTATATTTGATTGTATCTGATTGTGCTTCCTTTAGTTTAGGGATTTCTCTTCACAAATACTTGTATAAATTCAAACCTTGTTTACAGTAATATATCATCAGAAAATCCTCTTTAAAAAGGCCATGTGGATTTGATATTGCCTCGATACATGTCATATGAAATCCATAGTAATAAAGTTATTTTTTTTCTAAAGCATGATAGGTTTTAAATTAATTTATTTTAATTTAATTATATCAATATGAAAAATTATTGATAAAGTATTTATGTATGTGTAAATAAATGATTTTTTCATTTTTCAACAACTTATTAAGAAAGTAATATTAATGTATTCACATTTAAAATAAAAATAAAAAAAATAACTATTGGAAGATTTCAATACAATGACTTCACCAAGATATGAAGTTCAAGAGATGAAAAACTATAATTGATTATGAAATTCTAGTTAATTGATCAAAATCTGTAGAACAATCCCAATAATAAGCATCTTCAAAATCTCTTACTTCTATGCTTATTCTTTTTTTCTTCTGTACCTGTGGTGAGACTAGAAGGATTAGATTTATTTTCCACATATTAAAACAGAGGAAAATTAGTGTTTTAACATTTGAATCCTAACTTTATACCTCTCACAATCCTCTTGATGCTGCCCTTAAGATGTGAATAAGGCTACAAAAAATTTATTAAATAAGAATAAAATACACAAGTATGAAATACCCATATCAGTAATATGGTAGTCATAAAAAACTACATGGAGGTTTTGTCCTAAGACATGACCATGTGGTTTTGATATGGCTTCCATATAAAAACAACATGGTTATTTTGTCTTGAGACATGGTCATATGATTATGATAAGGCTTACATATTAAAATTACATGGTCGTTTTGTTTTAAGATATGATCATGTGATTTTGATATATCATCCATATGAAAATCACATGGTTGTTTTGTCTTAAGTCATAACTATGTATTTTTTATATGGCTTCCATATTAAAACCACATGGTTATTTTGTCTTGAGATGTGACCATATATTGTTCTATTAAAAAAACTAGAAGAAAAATATTGTTTAAACACAATCACACCTCAAGTAGATCAAAATCCCACTAAACCTCTTAAAAGAAAAATAACAATAAACTCCTAAATGCTATATAAAAAAGGGAAATATTTCATGAGACTATGAGGGAAATATTTCACAAAAATTATGTTGAAAACAAAAATTTTCTTTTTTATAGAATACATATTATTTTAAAGTATCAAACATATTTGCATCTACATAAAAAAAACTAGAACTTACTAATATTGTAAACATTCTCTTATTTTTTTCAAAAAATGACAGCCGTATTTTTTTTAAATGATAGCTACAACAAAAAGCTATTTATTTTCAAGTGTAATGGCCACACTATAAAAGCGAGGCAGAGAGCAAGAAAATAAGAGAGTAGAGTGATAGTAATAAATCTAGGATTTTGAGGGAGAGCAAGAGAAACAAAAGAAAAAAAAAAGAAAGTGAAAAAAAGAGAAAGAGAAAGAAATAAAATACAAGAGAAATAAATAATAAAAAGAGTCTATTTAAGGTGATGAAGTCTAAAATATATTAAACAAATTTTAGGAGGTATTTTTCTGGTGATTTCCCAAATAATATATAATTGTTAATCTTTTAGTTTATGAAGACTAACAACTATAAGATAGTTATAATACAATATATTATTACAGTTTTGTTCAATTAGACTTTATATCCTTAATAAAAAAATAAATTCAATTGAAAAATTGCAACTTATATTAAATAACAATGAAGTTTTCTTAAAATTATGAAAAATTATTGTATTATACACAAAGGCAGACCATTATATTAATAATGGGATCTTATTTTTTTTCCCCCAAGGTTTAGGTTAATCTTTTAATATATACATACATATATAATAAGGTTTTCTTTTACAAAATTTCTAGAAAAAAATAAATAAATTATAAAATTTATCATCATTTTGAAATTTACTTGAATTTTTTCATTAATTTACAAATTTACCAAATTTGTGTAATATATATACAAAATTTATTATGAGTTTATTATATACTTTTATAAAATGACCAATAAGCCCCTAGTAAAACATGTAAACATTTTTAAAAATATGATGAGGAGAATAATTTTTCCTAAGGTTTTTACATGACTACCCTTAAAAATAAAATTGTTTTCAAAAATATTACAACTTTTTTTTAACTTTTGTGAAAAAGTGCATCAAACTTTCAAAAATACTTCCTTCAAGCTATATGTGTATATTGTATAGATATTATATAGATAATGATTAAAATGAATAATATATATACATTCTGCTATCTAAGCATTCTATTATAATTTAAATTCATAATTTTACTATTGTAAATTAAGAAAATATGATTCGACAGTTAAAATATACAATACATATTAAAAAAAATAAAACATCTACACAACGTCTATAAAAAATATTAAAAGAGGATTATACTTCAAATTATAAGTCAATACATATCAACATAAATACATAACATATATATATATATATATATCACATTAAAAATAGTATATGATTTAAGACTTAAAATACAATATAAAAAGTAAAAATAAAATAAAATATTTACACAACATCTATAAAATATTAAAAGAGAACTACACTTCTTATTAATTAAAATTCAACATATATCAATACAAATACACACATTATAGATGCCATGGTTTTCCCTTAGTCTAAACAGAATGAAGAAAGACTTGAAGAAGGGCTTATTATGGCCAGTTGATTATGGCCAGTTGGGCTTGAAGACTATTGTTTTGGGGCCAAAGGACTCAGACCAAAAGAAAGGACTAAGAGTATGACATGGCTGCTAAAGGGAATGGTATGGGTTGCTTTTGGATAGTTGGGATGTGAAATGTTGTCAAATGAGTCTCGTTAACATCTATTCCTCATTGCCATGCCATAAAATATTTCTGTGCTAGTCGTTCATGCCATTAATTCAAATTGATGCATTCACTTAAAAACTATTGAAGGAAGGTTCAATGGTCTATAAATTGGCCATTTGACACCTAAAGAAGAATTTTTTGACAATTATTTTGGTTTAAAGCATTTAGTCTGAGAGAGAGAGAGAGAGAGAGTAAAAAGCAAAAAGACAAACACCATCTTTAGGAAGAATATCCAACTCATGTGTGGTCTATAGTACCAGCTGTTACTATAGTAAATAAGAAAGTTATAAAACTCCTACTTCCACCATTCTTTACTTTCCCAATAAAAGAAACCAAATAACCCAAAGCACAAATCCACTAACACTAAATACTTCTACCATTTTAACTACCAGTGAAGAAGAAGAAGCCTAGAAGGGGCTAAGGCAATTCCTTGAGGACCTTCCTTCCATCTCTTCTAGTGTTAAAAAAATGAAAGAACCAACAATAAATGTATTATATTCTAACCCTTTGTTAATGCTATTGTCTCTATTTTCTTTATTTATCTTGTTTATCTGATGTTTGAGTATGTGTTGTTATTCACGAATGCTTAATGTTTGTTTATCTCTATTTCTATCCTTCTTCATCTTTTTATTTTACTTGTTTGTATGAAATGATGGCAGATGTTGAAGTTTAAAATGTCTCGTAATGGATGTTAATCGGCTAAAATTCCAACTTGAACTATAAACATTATCTTGATGAGGAGAAGGTTATTAAGATTGTATAGATGACTTCTTTACCTACTTTGGTGTTGCTTGGTGTTCTGTCTCAGCTGGACAAATTAGATATGATTGGTGGTGGTGATTAATGCTAAGGAATGATGACAGTGCCACTCTCTTTATCGGTAATGCCAAAGTGAATGATGTGATCATTCTTCCTTATGGCATTCATGCCATAACCACTAGTGTGTAACTCTATTTTCTTATGTACCACCAGAGCCACAAGATGAGATGTGTTGGACCTTTGAGACACTCTTTGACCCAAACTGTGGTGCACCCTAGTCGTTTTGCTCTAGTTAGAGGAAGGGCTGCAACTTAAAATAATGTGAAGTCTAAGCAAATGATGTAAGAGATAATCTTTGGTATGTATGTTTCCTATTAGGAATGTGATTATGTATCATTATAGGATTTAACTAGCACTTATCACTTATCCTTTTAATATATAGTTATGGTAAGATTCTATGCAGTTGTAGCAGGATTATATAATATATATGACTAAAGTTTACTAATAATAATTTAAGCCATATATTTATCATGGTATTAGAGCATTAGCAATAGCAACTTCAAAATTAATATGGTTGCAAAACTTGATGATTGAAATTGGTTGCCTACTTTATCAAACTTCAATGCTATGGTATGACAACTTGAGTGCCACTTATCTTATAGCAAATCTAGTTTTTCACACTCAGAGTAAGCATATGAAGATAGACTTTCACTTTGTACATGAAAAGGTGCTAGATAAGAACCTTGTTGTGAAGTATCTTAATTCACATGACCAAGTAGCTAATGTGTGTTGATGATGTGTTTAGAAAACAATTAGACAAATGATGCTTTCAATGGCTTCGAGACAAGTTGTGGGTGTTGGATACCCACCCTCAACTTGAGGGGGAGTGTAAGAGATAACCTTTGGTGTGTATGTTTCCTATTAGGAATGTGATTATGTATCATTATATGATATAACTATCACTTATCACTTATCCTTTTAATATACAGTTGTGGTAACTCTATACAATTATAGTAGGACTCTATAATTTGTGTGTATCTATATGAATACAGTTTACTAATAATACTATAAGCCATACATTTATCAAGTGTTGGCACTATCACTCTTTCTAGCGTGGACACCATATGGAGTGACATGATCGACACTCCTTGTGAGGTTCATATTATTCTTAGTGGCACCAGTCCCTCCCTCCATGTATAATTGATGTTTTATGTGTTCATTACTCTAGATATCAAGGACAATTGAAATTATGGATCTATAGACCTATAAAGACCTGAAATTAACTAAAATAAACACATTTTAAACTATATAAAAATTATCAACATGGGATAAATGCTTCTGTATCTATATTTTGTTTGACTTTTACATCGAGCCTATTTTATGTGCATGCTTCATATTGGCAAGATGGTGCTTGTTCCTTAATCCTTATTATCAGCCAATTTATTGATGCTCAGTGCTCATGTTGAAGTTGTTGAGTTTGATTATTAACATCTTCTATTATACTCAAATATTGATATGTTTAGCTTGTGTTGTTATGCTAGATTATTTTTACTATTATTACATATTTATGTTATTACTATTATATTTTTACACCTGTGGCTTTTATCTTTCCAGGTATTTTATTATTGTCATTCACATCCCCATAACATCTCATGCATACATCTCTATTTTGCTTTCTTAGAAGGGTTATAGTAGGCTTATATATTGATGTAAATTTATTTTCCTTAGAATCAATGTAGTATTATGCTTATGTTGTAATTTTAATTTTCTTATGTAATTTATTTCTTTTAAACATTAAGGTTGTAATGACATGTTTTCATAGAGTGGGTGTCCATTTTCATATTTATGTACATTTATCCATACATTTATCATTTTATATAATATTCATGTTCTTTTTATAATTTTCTTATGATGTTTAATTAAATAACATGTTAATAATCATTAATGAAATACTAATAGACCTAAAAGGAGGCCAGTTATAATAAACTGTGTATTTGGGGTCTAGATGTAGACCCTTAATTTTGGCCCTAAGATAGTCTGATCTCAATTAAAGAAGGTCAAGTCAAATTTGGTTTGATTTTAAAAGCTTAAACCTTGTTTATAGCTTTGATTTAGGTCGGTCTAATTTTAAAAGACCTAAAATAATTCGGTTCAACCTTTAAAGGCCTAAAATGGCCAGATCTAATCTTAAAAAACCAAAGCAATTCGGTCTGACCTAAAATTGGCTTAGCCAATTCGCTACTAGGATGGCCATGCCGAATTGGCCTAGCCAATTAGCCACATGCCATAGCCAATTCACCACAAAAGCATGGAGGAAGGCTCACGGCGAATTGGATAGCCTAATTCTCTATGAGTCTTTAATTATGCAAATTTAAGTCTTTAATCAGGCAGTGTACAAAGTCCTAATAAGGCACGGATAAGGAGAGGTAATTTGGGAATGGTTCACCCTAATTGTGCTTATAAATAAAGAAGCATTGAACAAAGGGAGGGGATTAGCAACCACGATTATTAGGAGGCAAAGAGTTAGGCAGCAACCATCAATACACACTACATCAATCCATAAAACAGATACACCATACAAAGCCAACAAATGAAAGTATGTTTTCATTCTTTTAAATTTAATAGAAATTGCTTTGATTATGGTCTTAGGCATTGTTTATTATTCATGTTCAGTATCTTACTTTAATTAGTTTTAAAGTCACAAGTAGGTTATTTACTCAACTTTGTTTTGTTTAGAAGCTTCTTTAGCTTGCATTCATTGATTCCAAATTCACAGTAGCTAGTTTAATTATTGTCCAATGAATTGTTTAACTTAAATCCACAGAGTTTAAGTGTCTAGTAGCTTAAGATTTAAACAAAAACCCTAACTTAACCAACCAAAATATTATTTGCTTGTTTTAATAACCAAAACCCTAAAACCATGTTTTAATCCCAAAAACCCTAGTTTTTAAATATCTAAAACCATAATCCTATTTTTCAAATATACAAAACCCTAATTTATATTTTCTAAACGCTAAATTCTATATTAAAACCCTTAGTTCATACCTAAAAACCCTAAATCCTATATAAAACCCTAATTTAGGAGAAATCCTAATTTGTATAAATATAAAATCCTAGTTTATATAGAAACCCTAATTTTCTAACAAAATCATATCATGTAAAATGTCTACCTTTTGAGGGTGTTACCCCCAATCCCCCACAAGAGGCGCTGCCCCCTTGACCTCTGCCTACTAACTGCCTAGCAGGACCGCCGTAAGCTCTACCCTCATCATCACTCCCTATATTTCTTTAATGAGTTAATATTAAGATCTATCTGTAAATTACAATTTTTATAATTAACTTTATCATCATTAGTTTAGCCCTAATTTGCAATTGTTTATGTAATGATTAGTTATTTATTTGATTGCTTGCTTTATCATGGATGATTATTAAGTATTTATTGATTATATTTTTAATAGACTTGTAAAAGGCATGTTTCCACTTGTGGGTACCTTATTTATTTAATTTATTTATTTATTGTAGTTTAATTTATTTAAAGACTTTAGAATAATTGTAAGGGACATGTTTCCACCAATTGGTGGGTGTCCTATTTTTATTTACTTGTACTTCAGACTTTGGACATGGTTGTAAGGGCATGTTTTCATCCTCAGATGGATGCCCATTTATTGTTTTGTTTGAACTTGTTTTGATTTTAATACAATGATTATTTATTTTAATAATTACATGTAGTATGGATGATTTTATAATATTTAAGAATTTAATAATATACAGACATGAAAATGAGGCCGGTTCTAATGAACTGGACATTATGGGGGGTGTTGGGTCATTCTCACCTTTCCCATACGTACCCAACTTTCTGAACCCATTAAGGAGTTGGGGATCCTTTAGAAATCGAGTCATCCACCCCTTTCTTTTTTTTTTCAGCTCCTCTGAGTGGCAACTCTATTTTCTCCGGATTTAGGCTCGTATTCTCTAAGGCCATGAGCCTAATAGTGCCAAAGTCGTAAGAACCATTCCACATGGGAGAGGGGGCAAAAATTCCCGCTCACAGTGGTGACTCCACTGGGGATAAGAGAAGTTGATTCGGTTGTTCTTTATATTATTTTTATTCTTTATTATTATGGTGTTATCCATTGCATTATTTAGATTGTATTATGTGTGTGAGTTAGGACACTCGTGTAAATTGAGTTATGTTATGTAAGGGATACCATACTTTCACTAAGGTATGAAGATCGAGCATGGCATAACCACTTATAGTCTCATACCTTTTGGTATATACTTTCTATGGGAATCTAAGCTTTTCAACCTAAAGACTAAAACTCATGTAATTAGCCTAGTTACTTTCCTGAGATTTTTACCCAAATGCTTGTTGTTTTACTATGATTGATACATCTTGGTTTGAACCATGGCTTTTTTGGTTTTCTCTTTTCCTAATATGACCTAACTATATTTTAAGCCTAAAATAATTTTATTCTTTTAAGCTTAATAGACCAAAATTATTTTCAAAAACTTTTTAAGATGGTCTTTGGACATAAAACCTTTTGAAGATTGGTCAAAAATTCTTCTACCTTATGGCCCAAATACGAAGCCTAAAGATTCATTTTTAACAAACATTTTTATAATGGGCTTTGAAATAAAACCATTTTTCATTTCATTCAAATTAAAAACGTTTTCTCAAATGGACTTACAACTATCTAGGTCAATTATGGAATACTAAAAATTAATTGTGGGCCTAATTTATATCAAAAGTTATTAATCATGGGCTTATTTGAAGCATGAACCATTAGTTGCTTTTTCAAATGGGAAATCTATTTATTATAAACCCTTTAATTTAGTTTTAATCCAATATAGCATAAAAGCTATCCTTTTGTTGGCCTAATGGATTAAGGATTTGTTAACTATATATATAGGAACAAAGACTTGCCATTCGTGTGTGGAAGATATAAGGTTGGAAGGAACGTCCTAATTATCTTTCTTTGCCTATTACTTGTGCATCCATGCATAGATGCATACATGCATTGCATTACATGGCATTGATCCTCTCTAGCTCGCAGACCAGAAGTACAATAGTTTAAGAGCTTATGATAATCCAACGTACGTCAGTGACTCAAAGTTTAGTGAGAATTCAATCAGCTTCTCAACAAAAGAAATGGAACCTGAACATATTTATAAGATGGCAGATGATGTGATCAGCTCCAAGATGGAAGAACTGAAAAGACCCTAGCTGAGACCATGAAAAGTTAGCTGTCTGCGCTATTGGGGAACACTATTGAAGCATCTGCTAGTACTAAGAAGCAGAAAGACAAAGGAAAGGACAAGGTTGGTGAAGTGGCTATGGATGATGACAAGGTAATAATGGATGATGATGATTGAGCTGAGTATTTCTAAGATTCCCAAGATAAGAAGAAAGAAATGAAGTCTGTGGAGAAGGTAACTATGAAAAAGACTGAAGCTTCAGATGTGGAAAAGATGATTGTTGATCTAGAAAAGAAGTTCAAAAAGAAGCTGAAGATTGATGAGATGTCAGAGGTGGACAAGCTGTTTGAACAAGATGAGGAAGTCCCTTATAAGTTCAAGATGCCTTCTTTTGCTAAGTTTGATGGAACTGAAAATCCTCACCTACATGTCAAGCAATACATAATAGCTATGCATTCTGCTTGAGCTAATAAAGCTCAAACTCTAAGGCACTTCATGCTCTCATTGGGCCCTATTGTGCAAAACTGGTTCAATACCTTAGAGGAGAACACCTAAAAAGATTGGGATATGTTGTATAAAGCCTTTATTTAACAGTATGAGTGTAATGTGTAATTGGAAATTATCCTAATTCAGTAGAATCAATCAGATAGAAGCAGAGTGAGAATTTTGTTGACTATGTAAAGAGGTGAAGGAACAAAGTTGCACTGCTTAAGAAGAGACGAGATGAGTCTGACCAGATTTGAATAATAGTGAGTGGTGTCCTACCCAGCCTACTTGAACGGATGTCTCATACTCTTATAAGGGATTTCAAATATCTTCTCTAAGCTGGCTTACAGATATAAAAATGAGAACAAGAGAAGTGCTATTTTTCTAGAAGAAAGAATGAGAGGGGGAATTATCAGTCTGACGATCAAAGTATACATAATGCAGTGGACGCCAATGCAACTACTGGCCAAAGGAAATAAGAAACAATTTTTAGAATTGGGAAAACCTTTATCTTGGATTTTTAATAAGCTGCAAATGCAAGGGCTATTGCAGTCACTGTCTCCCTGACCGTTACCCAATCCTCTGGCACCGAACTTTGATACCAATGCATTTTGTCAATTCCATCAAACATAGGGGCACAAAATAGACCATTGTTTTAGGTTAAGGCACAAGATCTAAGATTTGATTGACAGTGACAAACTTCCTAAACTTAACAAGCCCCATATCAAAAGTAATCCTTTGCCTAAATTTGGAAGAGTTCCACTTCCAGCGACCTTTATGATAGAGGGAGGATTGATGGAAAATTTTGTCTTGTTGTCATTTCAAGATATAGATAGAGAAAATATTGAGGAAGGGGTTGCTAGTTTTGGCTCCTGCCCCTGACATGTCCAAGTAGATGAAGTATTTTTTATTCTAACCCAGTAAAACTTTCCTTGGCTTATTTGGTTTTTATTTCATTTTCTATCAATGGTCGTTGTTCATTTCGGTGCTTAACCAATGACGAGTCTACCTTTATATTCATAAATTAGTGTATATATGCATCATCATCCGAATGATTTTACTAGGTGAGGGAGTTGTTCTATAGCATTGAGTTGTGTATGCTTACTTAGAGAGGGCTTCTACATAATTATGAGTGTCTTGGTCCTAGTCAATCTTAGAACATGCTTTGATGATCTTTCGAGGAGAAATTGAACTTTGCTTATTTAAGGAAGAAATGATCTAGGCATTGTTTGGTAAGCCAACAACCAGAATCTACCAAATTAAATATCAATCCCTAATTGTCCCTTTGAGCCTTCATGAGATTTTAGCTTGCTCTTTATTGGCTTGTAAGCCTGATAACCTACCCTATGCTATTGTGACTCTTATGACATGTCTAATGATTACTAAGGTGAAGGGGTAAGAAATTCAAAGAAATGAATGCATAGTCAAGACCATAAGGATATTTGAAGTTCACTTGATACTAGACATAATATTTCTGATATATTAATATGACATTAGGGCAACAAATGATTTATCCTTGTTGAAGCAAAATCACTCTACTCTACTCATCCATAGTCAGAGGCATAGAATAGTGCAGAAAAAACAACTTTCTTAGAGCTAGGACAAAAAGAAGAAAAAAACAACAACAACAAAAAAGGGCAAAAAGAAAAAAAAGAAAAGAAAAAAGAGAAAAAGAAAATAAAACCCAAAAAGGGTGGTTTAGAAAGCCGATAGAGTTCCTTTCACCTGAAGCAACAGAAGACTTCCACTTAGTTTATGAGGACAGGTTGACTTGAATTAGTCTAGCTCAACCAAAGAATAAAATATAATTAGCGAAATAAGAGAAAGATCATCTTTCATTTTATCCAACACAGCTCCAAGTCTGCAATCTTGAAAGTCTTGATACTTGATATTTCAAAGGGAAAAAGGACAGAATGATATTCCTAAATTTTTGCAAAATGAAAAGATCAAGAATTTTGCCAAATGATGGAAGAACATCATGCTCTATTCATGACGCCAGATAATAAGACACATAAAAGAAGGAAATGGTGCCCAAAATTTAAGAATGCTTCCAACTATCTATAGTTCTAGCAAAAAGTTTGTAGTGTGAAGGTTTGTCTATAGTATTACATCACCTCCAATGTAAAAATGGCCTTCACTTAACGCAAATCCCGTCTAAACCCCATTTCAAGCCTATTAAAGGCCTGTTGATCTCTCTTGATAGGTAGAGTCTATTAGTGGAGATTGTTTGAATAAGTATGCATATGAGATAGATAATATTTAAACTCAATGAGACCTTTGGCCAAGTAATGTGTATGTGTCTATCTGAAGTGTAATAGTTATTGCTTAAATAAAAATGATTCCTGAGTTTAGTATAGTAACTAGGGTTATCATGTTATAGATATATTGATTTGGGAAAGTCGATTCTTGAGGTAAATTGACACTGATTTGATAAAGTTAACATTTGATTTAAAAAAAAAAACAATTTTCTTGTTGCATAAACCCTCAAGTTAAGGGAAGTATGTTGCACCGTCGAACCTCGAAGGATAAACTAGGCAAGAATGGGCTGATGAAATAATCTTTCATAAGGTTATATGTTGAATCATTGTTTGATAATAAATGTCTCATATCTCTACCTTGCTAGAGCCCCCTTACTCATACTTTGTACCTCTGGAAAATAAAAGCCATAGATAAAAGTTCTTCTGTTGTTCTAATGCAAGATTTTGGTGAACATCTGGAAGAATGGGAGCACTTCAGCTGATCATCTCAGTCTGTGAGTCAATAAAACCACTGTAAGTATTATTCATGCATACATAAGCATATCATAATGTCTAAAGATGAAGATCCATTTTGAAGGGTGAAGACCCAATGCCCAAGGATGAAGATCCATTTCAAAGGGAAAAGACCCAATGCCCAAAGAATGAAGATCCATTTTAAAGGGTCCCATTGTCTAAAGGATGAAGATCTATTTTAAAGGATGAAGATCTATCTTGAAGGGTGAAGACCCACTGTCCAAAGGATGAAGATTAATTTTGAAGGATGAAGATCCATCTTGAAGGGTGAAGACCTATTGAAGAATGGAACAATAGCTACAAGAAAGCCAGAACTTTCAAATGATAGAAGGTTAGCACAATCCATTAAAGAATGGAATAATGGCTAAAAGAAAGCCAAAATCCTCAGATGATAGAAGGTTAGTCCAGCTAGAAGAGTTGAAGTCAAACCATTGAAGAATGGAACAAGTGGTAAGAAGAAAGCCTACACTTTCAAATGACGAAAGGTCAGCCTAGCTAGAAGAGCTTAAGTCAATCCATTGAAGGATGGAACAAGTGGCTAGAAGAAAGCCAAAATCCTTAACTGATAGAAGATCAGTTTAGCTAGAACAGCTAAAATTTTTTGGCTAAAAGAAAGCCATAACTTTTAACCAATAGAAGGTCAGTCTAACTAGAAGAACTGAAATTGATAAATAGAAGAAAGCCCGAACTCTCAACTGATAGAAGGTTAGTTGAATCCAATCTCGATTAATCCAGTTAATCCAGTTTCAGGTCTAGAACCCACCAATCCAATCTTGGGTCCAAAACCCAACCAATCCAATTTTAGGTCCAGAACCCACAAATCCAGTCTCGGGTCTAGAACCCACAAATGTCCAGAACCAAAATCCAATCTTGGGTCTAGAACCCAACTAATCCAGTTTCAGGTCCATAACCCACCAATCCAGTTTCATGTCCAGAACCCAAATCCAATCTTGGGTCCAGAACCAATCTAGTTTCAGGTCCTGAACCCACCAATCCAGTCTCGGGTCTAAAACCCAAATTCAGTCTTGGGTTTAGAATCCAACCAATCCAATCTCGAGTTTAGAATCTAAATCCAATCTCGGGTCTAGAACCCAATCAAACCAGTCTTGGGTCCAAAACCCAATCCATGCTTGGGTCCAAAATCTAAATCAATCTCCGGGTCCAGAACCTATCCTTATCAAAAATTAGCTCAAAAGTCATGTAACTTTTTCCTCTCTTCTACTAAAGTTTCAAATCGCTCAAGTAGGGTGCAACTATAGACCCTTAATTTTGGCCCTAAGCTAGTCTGATCCCAATTAAAGAAGGACAAGCAAAATTTGATTGAATTTAAAAGCTTAAACCTAGTTTATAGCTTTGATTTAGGTCGGTCCAATTTTAAAAGGTCTAAAATAAGCTGGTTCAACCTTTAATGCCCTAAAATGGTCTAATCCAACGTTAAAAACCTAAAGCAATATGGTCCAACCCAAAATTGGCTTAGCCAATTCTCTACTAGGCTAGCCATGGTGAATTGGCATTGAAAATTTACCATAGGCCATGCCTGGAGCAAATTGGCATGGCCAATCTGTTCTGGGCCCTTTCCTGGGGTGAATTGGCATAGCCAATTCACCACAGGAGCATGGAGCAAGTCCCACGACAAATTAGATAGCCCAATTTGCCATGAGTTCTTAATTAGACAAATTTAAGTCTTTAATCAGGCAGTGTGCATCTAGAGTCCTAATAAGGCATGGATAAGGAGAGGGAATTTGGGAATGGTTCACCCTAATTGTGCTTATAAATACAGAAGCTTTAAATAAAGGGAGGGGATTAATAGCTAAGGTTATTAGGAGGCAGAGAGTTAGGCAGCAACCATCAATACACACTACTATCAATCCATAAAACAAATACACCATATAAAGGTAGTAACCACTATCTTTGTTTTGCTCGGCTAGAATTCCAAATTGTTGCAAGTAAAGCTTGGATCAACGTACAATTTTTGTGTAGCCAACAAACAAAAGTATGTTTTTATTCTTCTAAATTTAATAGAATTGCTTTGATTATGGTCTTAGGCATTGTTTATTATCCATGTCCAATATCTTGTTTTAAATGGTTTTAAAGTCACAAGTAGGTTATTTACTCAACTTTGTTTTATTTAAAACCTTCTTTAGCTTGTATTCATTGATTCCAAATTCACAGTAGCTAGTTTAATTATTGTCCAATGAATTGTTTAACTTATATCCACAGAGTTTAAGTGTCTAGTAGCTTAAGATTTAAACCAAAACCCTAGCTTAGCAAACCAAAACCCTAGCATAACAAACCAAAATATTATTTGCATGTTTTAATAACCAAAACCCTAAAACCATGTTTTAATCCCAAAAACCCTAGTTTTCAAATATCTAAAAGCCTAATCCTATTTTTCAAATATATAAAACCCTAAGTTATATTTTCTAAACCATAAATTCTATATTAAAACCCTAAGTTCATAGCTAAAAACCTTAAATCCTATATAAAACTCTAATTTAGGAGAAACCCTAATTTATATAAATATAAAATCCTAGTTTAGATAGAAACTCTAATTCACCAACAAAATCATATCATGTAAACCGTCTACCTTTCAAGGGTTCTTTCCCCGATCCCATATAAGGGGTGCTACTCCCTTGAACCCCTCTCGCTAATCGACTAGCGAGACCGCCCTAAGCGCGACTCTCATCGTCACACCCTATATTTTGTCAATGGGTTAAAATTAAGATCTACCTATAAATTATAATTTTTATAATTAACTTTATCTTCATTAGTTTAGCCCTAATTTATAATTATTTATGCAATGATTGGTCATTTGTTTGATTACTTGCTTTACCATGGATGATTATTAAGTATTTATTGATTCTATTTTTAATAGACTTGTAAAAGGCATGTTTTCACTCATGGATACCTTATTTATTTAATTTATTTATTTTATGTAGTTTAATTTATTTAAAGAATTTGGGATAATTATAAGGGACATGTTTCCATCAATTGGTGAGTGTACTATTTTTATTTACTTGTACTTCAGACTTTAGACATGGTTGTAAGGACATGTTTCCATCCTCGGATAGGTGCCCATTTATTATTTTATTTGAACTTGTTTTGATTTTAATACAATGATTATTTATTTTAATAATTGCATGTAGTATGGATGATTTTATAATATTTAAGAATTTAATAATATATAGACCTGAAAATGAGGCCGGCTCCAATGAACCGGGCATTATGGGAGTAAAAAATTCTTTAGGAATCAAGTCATCCACCCCTTTTTTTTTCCTACCAGTTCAGGTGCAGACTCCATTTTCTCCAGGTTTAGGCCCGTGTTCTCTAAGGCCCTGAGCCTAACAGTGCCAAAGTCACAAGAACCATTCCACATGGGAGTGGGGGCAAAAATTCCTGCCCACGCTACACCCTTTTCTCTCTTTACTATGCATATCTAACTTTTTGAACCTAGTAAGCATTGGAAATTTCTCAATGAGAGTCTCCATCCCTTTCTTTCTCATTCTTTTTGATGGAGACTCCTTTATCAGGGTTTAGACCCATGATCCTTAAGGGATTGACCATAAGTAGTGTCAAGGTTATTAAGAGTGAGAATATACCCTTGGCTTACAATAACATATTCATCATAATAGAGAATATAAAATATCCATATATAACTAAAAAAAAATATTTACACAACATCTACAAAGCAATAAAAGAGAATTATACATCTTACTAGTTATAATTCAACATATATAAGTATAAATATATAACATATACATTACATTAAAAGCATTATATGATTTAAAATATGAAATATAGTATAAAAAAATAAAAAAAATTATGTATATTATATATTTATATATTGTATAGATATTGTGTATACGTTGGGCAAATGTTATGTATATCGTTTTTATATCGAGTTAATATTGTAAATATATCTCTGTATGTTGTGTATACACTTAAAATTAAATATGCACATTGAAATAAAAGATTAACTCAAATAAACATTAAAATAAAACAAATACAACTCAAAAAATGTATAACAACATTCAGAAAATACAGATTCAAAAGAAATTGAATAAAAAACACAAAAGAAAAACATTTCTCTTTGAAGTATTTTATCAAACATGTAAAATGCATTATTGTTAAAGAACAACAAAACTTTAAATATTACTATTGATGAACAACAATAACAAAAAAAAAATATAGATACATTTATAAATATTAAATAATATGGAAGATCAAATAAATTTTCTACAAATAGAAAAGAAAATAAAAGAAAGAATAAGGAGATGGACAGAAGAGAAAAATGAAAGAAAAGGGATTGAGGAAGGAATAGAAAAAACATTGATGAAAAGGTATATTTGAAAAAAAAAATTATATGAAAAACAAAACTAAAAAGAAATGCTAAAACTAAAAAAAAAAAAAAGCACCACTATTTATATGAAAAGTGAAATTAAAATAAGGGTAGATGGCACAATTTTTTCTTTTCCCAATATAATATATATAAAGGTTGGCCCCTAAATTTATTTGGCCCTTTTTGAACAAAGTCTTTTTTTTTTTGTCTGATTGTTTACTTAAATATCTAGTTGTGAGCAAGATTTTCGCCCCCACTCCTATGTGGAATGGTTCTTACGACTTTGACAGTGTCAAGTTCAGGGTTTTAAAGAACACGGGCCTAAACTCAAAAATTTAGAGTAGCCATCCGGAGAGGCCTGGAAGATAGAAAGGGATGGATGACTCAATTCTTAATGAATTCCCAACCCCTATTTGTGTTCGGAAAGTTGGATATGTATGGGGAAGGTGAGAAATGGCCCAACACCCCTATAACAGCTGGTTCATTGGAACTGGCCTCCTTTTCAGGTCTATACATTATTAAATTCTTAACTTATTCTAATATAATCTATAATACATTCAATTAAAATTAAATAATTATTCATTATATTAAATCAAAGTATATCCAAGCAAACCAATAAAATGGGCACCCATATAAGATAGAAATATGCCCTTATGATATCTAATGTCCAAAAATACAAGTAAATAAAATAGGACACCCACCATTTGGTGGAAACGTGTCCCTTACATTAATTCCGAAACTCAAATAAGATAAAAGAAACAAGTTATATCATTAAGGCACCCACAAAGTGAAAACATGCCTTTTACAAGTCTCTTAAAAATACAATCAATAATAAATATTAAATAGTTTCATCATTCATAATAAAATAAGTAATATAAATATATAGTTAATTATAAAAATCGCAATCCACAAACATATCTTAATATTAACCCCTTAATGAAATATAGGGCGCGACACACAAGACAGTTCCCCTAGCCGGTTAGCCGGCAGAGGTTAAGGGGGCAGCGTCCCCAAAAGATAAATAATTTATAAAATAGGTTTTATTGTAGAATTATGGTTTTAATTATAAAATTAGGATTTTATAACAAAATTAATATTTATTATGTAAAGCTAGGGTTTAATCCTAAATCTAAGACCCAAAATGTAAGATTAGGGTTTTACTGTGGAATTCTAAAATCAAACTTGCAATTAAAAGTACAGTGAGTAGAATAATAAAGGTTATCAATGGAATTTAATTAGAATGAGTTAATAAAGATATACCTGCATTGTTGGCTCCACCAAATAAATTTATTGAACCACAATCTATGTTTAATTTATTGGAAAGCCTGGATCAATAAAGGTTCTTGGCTACTGCTAAAAATAATATGAAGATTATTTGATGATTGCTCTCGGTTTGATGTTTTGTTTATACTGTATTGATTATGTGTTTTTTTTTTTGGTTTTGTGCTCTCGATTACTTTTCTTGCTTTTATTTTCTAAATGTGGCTACTACCATCCCAATCTTTCTTTTCTATTGACTATTTATAAGCTATCTTAGGGCATCGGTTTAAAGATTCCATATGAGGCCTTGATCATGTCGAATTGGCACCAATTCGACATATTCGACATGAAACTTAGGCCAACCCAACTATTTTGGCTTTTGGATCGAACAAGAGCCGATTCAGGCTTTTTAAATTGGATTTGACTTTAATTTGGGCTTTTAAAATTGAATCGGCTTAATTTGGGCCTTTAAGATTGAAACCAACCTTGATTAAACCTTTTTAATTGGAAGAAAATTCATACTGGGCCAAAATTTAGGGTCTACACTAGTCCAAAGACCTAAATTTGCTTATCTAGTTTCTCACTTAAATATTTAGTTCAATAAGGTTTAAATTTTTTATCCAATTATTAATTTAAATATCCAATTCAATTCTAATTTGGAAGATATAAGTTTAAGTGTTGACTCCTAAGCAATGAAACCAAAGAAATCCTAATTTATTGCAGCAAAAAAGAACTAAAGGAATTTATCAAAGGAGATGCACACATCATTTAGAATTAATAACATTTGCAAATTGGTAGAAAAATTTTATCCTTAAGATTTTGATGAACAAGATATGATGAAATTAATGGAGCGTTTTGAGCTTTTTGATCATGTGCAATAACTTTCAGAATTTGGATCATTATCAATAATATCTAATTTGTGTTAATGGATGGTCAAAACAAGAAAACTTGAGATTTATCTACTTGTATACAGAGTGGTGACTTATTTTTTTCTCTTCCAATTTTTATTGTTATTACTTAATTATGAATATAATTAAGAAAAAGTTTCATAACAAGATTGAAGATGAATTTATTTCTAATTACTTATTGTTGTACATCGAAATTGTAAAAAGAAAAAAGAAAAAATTTTACTCTTTAGTTTAAGAAAATTTACTCTTCTAATTTCTACCGCTATTTATAGAGCGATAATTTTCTGCTAAGAACATAATTAAGAATAAGTTTTGTAGCAAGATTGAAGATGAGTTTCTTTATAATTATGTATTATTGTATATAAAAAAAAGAAATTGCATAAAAATTTATTGTAGATTCAATTATAGATAATTTTTGTGACTTAAAAGAGCAATGTGCCCCTTTGATATATTGTATTGGATATAATAGTTAAAATATATTATGAGATTATTTTTAATTATGAATGATGATTTTCATTTAGTAAATATACAGTCTCATTTTTTATTTAATTATATACATGACTGATTAAATTTGGATTCTTAATATTCGGTTATGCACTCGCCCCTCATTATATAAATATATATTAGACCGTGCAAAACATAACAAGTTTATTATTTGTATATGCATGCTTATACTATAATTGTAAATTTATAATAACTGTTAAAAATATGAATTAAAAATATTAATAATATATATTTATATATATAATTGTATTTATATACATATATATTCAATTGTGTGATTTAAACATTTGACTAAATTGTAAACATTATAAGTTTTATTCATTAGGCAAACTTCAACATATTTACTATTTCATTTTCTTAAATGCCTTATTAAGATTTATATATGCTAAAAGGAAAAAACTTAAAACTTAAATTTTTATTCTTTAATATTAAACAAATGTGTTCATTTTGTTTGAAAAAAAATAAATTAAAAATTAAAAATTTATTTATAAGTGCATTCTCATATTTAATTAGAATGATTTATTTTAAAATATAAAATTCAGTTAATTTTATGTATATAGTAGTCTATAATTAAATAATTTTTGTTTTTATTTTCTAAGAACAATCTCAATGTAAGAAATATGAGAAAGTAAAAAAAAATATGAAAGAGAGATGAAAATAGAGTAATAAGAGAAGAGATAATGCCTACAATTTAGGACTATTGTATGATTCTTAATAGAAACCGATGTTGTTTCTGGTAGTAGAAGGTTGCATAACACTTCATGGACCTCTAACAAGGAGAAGGAAGAGGTAATGGCAAAGGTTATAGTGGTGGATGGTGGTTCTGCTTATAGTAAGAATAAGGTTGTCATTGGCAAGGGAACAACATCTTTAATCTTTAGAAGGAGAAGTAATTTGAATACACCACAAAATATCTTGGAAAATCGCTTGATTAACAAAATTGATTAGCCGAAAGATATCTATTCAAATTTGAAAGAGATTGTGATCTTTGATATTAAAATACGTCATTGTAAGGGATTTTTTTTGCTCCAATGTGATTCATATTGGAGCCAGGAAACCTAATTGCTCAAGACATCTACTTGATAGGCCTAGTGAGAGGATATACTTATCAATTTGACACCATAATCCAGCCTAAAATTTTAAGACAATAGGTTTATAGGTCCTCTATACTTTTATATCTCTTATTAATTCCATCTCTAACTTTCATGGGATAACCTTGCTCCCCTTTGAGCAAAATTATTTCGTGATAGGATAACCTTGCTCCACCCTTGAGCGAAATTCTTTCTTGAACTCGCTCCACCCTTGAGCAAAATTCTTTCCAACATCACCTAGAACTCTTTATACTTCCATCAGTCTGGGTTAGGTCCACAGGGAATAACCTTTGCTCTTTCATTTGGAGGAACTTGGACAATAATAGGATACGACCATTAACTCCATACTCATCTTTATTGAACCATCAGATTTGATACCAAGTGTTGGCTATAGGGAACACAATTACTTGGGAGATCTTCTTGATGGGCTTAGTAAGAGAATGTACTCATGAACTTCATACCACACTCTAATCCAAAACCTGAAGGCAATGGGTTTATCGGTCATTTCTATTTATATGTCTCTCACTAATTCCATCTTTAATCGATACAGGATAAACTTTGAACATGATATGTCAATAATTCATATAGATCATGTGTCTCTTCTCATGCATTCAATATGTCAAAGGTGAGTCAAGTGATATGCCAAAGGGTCTAAGGGTTATGAATCAGGTTCGACTAAGAGGCATACAAAGTCAAAGGAGAGTGATAAGCCCATGTTTGATCCAATTAGAGGACCTCTACTGATACCTTAAACTTTTGGTAGAAATAGTTAGTGTTCTTTCTACTTAAATGTGTTGGTGCAGGGAAAGCACTAGGATGGGTGACCTCCTAGAAAGGACTTAGCTGGACCGCATCATTTGGCATTAGAACTTAGTTGCTAGGTCTTATCCTATTACTCTAAGTTCGAGGATGAACCTCCTTAAAAGAGGGAGGGAATGATATGCTAAGGGTTTGGGAATTGTGTTTCAGGTTCAACTAGGTTGCACACAAAGTGAAACAAGTCTAGTAAGCCCATGTTTGATCCAAATAATGGAAAAGCTTGGCCACATCATCAAGGCTCTAAAAGAACTTATGGGTTTGGTTCAACTATTGAAGGAAATGGTAGTGTTATGGACGCTATTGATAATCATTATGATAAAATTTTGGCAAAAACCAAATCGTTAGTAGGTATGGATTCTAGATCCTAAGCCCATTAGTTGGAAAGAGTCTTATTAGCTAGAATTGTTGCAGTCTTAATAAAGGCCCAACAATTCATTTTCTTCAAGAACTAGTTTATGCTAAGTTGTCAAATTTTCTTTTTCTTTTTATTAAAACTATTATAGGGTAGGAGAAAATTCAAGAAATCAAAACTAAATTCAACTTTGATAATGCCTTTTTTGTTAGTTAGGACACCAATTGCCATAGGTTGGCTTTTATATGAAGGAATTGTAGTCATGTCAAGTAGTTAAGTTTTTCTGATAATCACATTGATGTTTTTGTACATATAATGGAAATTATCCTATTTTTATGGTCATTCAAATCAAGCAAGTAGAACTTTGGTTTACAATATTTTATCTTCTCTTAAACATTCCAACGATATTTCATGTGTGTTTGTGGTGATTTCAATAATATGTTATATGCTACAGAGAAGCAAGGATGCATCCTCCTACTAGTATACCCAAAGGCGTAAGGGACATGTGTGGGGCGTCACATAAATACCGAGCCCGGCCCGCGATGAGGGAGCCGGAACATGCTCTCTTTTGGGCTAAGTTCCACACAATACCACTGCATATGGTTTCCAATTAGTTTGGTAAGCACAAGTTTAAAATTATCTTTTATTTTGAAAATATTTGTTTCCTTTTATTATTAAAAAGCAACTCTCCTTTTGTTTTGAAAATGGATCGTGGCTTTTATTTTGAAAAGTAGAGATTGAATAGTCATCACCTTAGTTTATTTGGTTTGCAAAAATTAAGGAAAAACATGTTTAATTGACTCCATAAAATGTACATTTTGTACCCAAAAGACACTAGTTCGAAACTAATCATGATGGGTCCCGGGCTAAATTTTCTAAACCAATTTTAATAAAGACTTTTTCTTGGATTGATTTTACCCTTTTTTTTAGATTGATTTGAGAAATTTTGATTTTATAGATTATGCCATAATTAATCATAAATGATGGTATTATGATGCATGAACACTTAATAATAATGACATCTACAAATACAATGCAGAAAAAATAAAATATTATAAATCCATCAAAATAATGATTTTTAGGGGAGTTTCGACTCTATCTCTTATAGGTTCTAGGACGAGCAAAAATTTCCAACTAATTAACTAATTGAAGAAATAGAGTAATAATAACAATAATAACAATTATTATAAAACTCATCAAATTTGCAATAGTTGTCCAAAACCTAATAAAAGAAAAACAATAGCATAAGAATAATAGAAAAAAATTAAAATATAAAGGAAAGCACCGGTTAATGTTATTTAAATGGGGGCTTGCCACTCAGAGTGATATTCCAAGTGTGCCTATTTATCCTGTTTGAATGAAAATCAGAGCTATTAATAGTTCATGCCTTTGATTGCAAAGGACTTCAATTAACTAATTTTAGTTAATTGATTACTGAATTGAAATAAATGAAGACAAGAAACAAATACCCTAGGTAATCATTTCTTCTTAATGAATGAATGAAGGGCTCTCCCGCTTGGTAACTTCATTTGATCAACTAATTATGTAATTGATGAAGCCAAATAATGGTGATAGTGATGATTCATTTGAACAAATAGATAAACAATGAAATTAATTACATTTTGATGAGTCAGAAAGCATTTTTGGCACAGTTTCGGTGTCCAAAAATTATGGTCCCCCTTTTAAAGAAGAAAATATCAATTTATAATGAAAAAATATGAAAAAAATTAGACCAAAATGACCCTGGGCAGCACGCACATTAGATGAGCCGTGGGTCGCATGGCTGTCGTGGGTTGCATTCTAAGGATTGACCTAGAATTGATTCGAAAATTGGATTTTGGAGCTCTTACCTAGAATGATGGTTTTGAAGGTTAAATTCTAAGGTGCTGACCTTGAAGGATGGTCTATAGTGTTTTAACTTAGAATTGATTTGATAGTTGGGTCCTAGGACTCTTACCTAGAATGATATTAAGGGACAATCTTAAGTTTAGCTTAGGAATAAAATTAAAAATTTTAGGTTTCTTGGTATATAAGCTCTCTATTAATAGTAAATAGGATTTAGGGGTATGGCCCTTGAATTTGAGGGATGGTCATTGGGCTTATTTTCATGGTTAATTGATAATTTGGTAAGACTAGAAGTGCTTTGGTAAAGCTTTACCAAATATGGCTAGTTTTAATCTTTCAGTATGAGGGATTTCGTTATGGTTGAGTCAATCAAGGTTTGAATTGCTTTAAAGGGCTTGTCCTCCAATAGGTTGGAATTGTATTGGTGGGCCCTTGCCATAGGTTTTCTTTAGAGGGGCTTGGCCTCATATGCGTTTGGATATGGTGGCTTGGCCTTAATTTTTTCTATAGACTTAGCTCTAGATTCAGATTTGACTTTGATTGAAGGGGTTGGCCTTAGGTTTGAAAGATGTATTCCTTGACTTGTCTTAGAGTGCTTGGCTTCAAGCTTTAAGAATTCTTTAAGAGGGCTAGTGCTTAAGTTAGATTTAAATTACTTTGGAGGGCTTGTTCTCAAATTGGCTTCTTGGGAGGCTTGGCCTTAATTTGAAAGATTTGATATTAAGTATGGATTGCTTTTGGAGGACTTGTCCTCAAATTGGGTCATTTCAGGGCTTAGTGTAAACCCATAATTTTGGCCCTAAGCTAGTCCGACCCCGATTAAAGAAGGCCAAGCCAAATTTGGTCTGATTTTAAAAGATAAAACCTAGTTTATAGCTTTAATTTAGGTCTGTCCAATTTTAAAAGACCTAAATAATCTGGTTGAATTTTAAAATGGATCTGATACTATATTAAAATTCCAAAACAAGTTGGTCCGGGACCAAAAGTATATGCTTTGTCATGCCCAATTCGCCATAAACCTCCTGCCATGGGTGAATTGGTATGCCCAATTTGCCACAGGCCCATGCATGGGGTGGCCAATTAGCTATAAGGGCCTTGGGTCTTGAGTTTGGATGTTAATTTTGAATTTTAGGTGTCATTGCATTTAGATGCAGTTCAAATTAACTTCCAATTCTAATTCTAATCGGATTAGCTTCGAGAGTTTTTAAATTTAAGGTGAAGTATGACTCAAAGACAAGGTTAAAACCTAATATATTTTCTTATAAATACAAGATTTATAGAGTTTAGGAAAGTAGTCAACAAGCAACAATTGAAAAACCCTAACAACAATCATGAGCAAAAACAATACACAGAACCATAAGAAACCAGAAGGCAATGGACGATTGCCTTCACTTCGTTCAACCAAGATTCTACTACTAGTGCAAGCATAAAGCTTAGATTAATGTGATATATCGGTGGAACCAACAAACGAAGGTTTAGAATCCCTTATTTAGTCTATTTTAAATTTATAGTAGTCCATGCATTATTGTCTAAATTGTTGAACTATTTTTAGTTAGTTCTTATACTTTTATAAATGTCCACTACCTTTGCTTGAGAATCCAACAATTAGTTTATATCCAGTAATTTTAATTTCACAGTAGTAGTTTTAATTTACCTCATGTAAAATTAGCTCAAATTAAATATTCAAAAGCCATTCACAAGAACATGAACAATGCAATCCTTTATCATAAATCAATATGACAGTGGCCTTAAAGTTTTCTTATAATAACCAAGTTTTATCAAACCCTAATCCATATTCCAATAACCAAAATCATAATTTAATTAGCCATAACCTTAGCCTTTGTTTAAAACCAAAATTTGTTTTGTAAAATCTTAAAACCCTAACACTATTTTGTAAAATATTATAACCCTAATACTATTTTGTAAAATATTAAAACCCTAAATCTGTTTTCATAAAACCTTAAAACCCTAAATCTATTTTTATAAAACCTTAAAACCCCCTAAATTTGTTTTTATAAGAAAACCAGAAACCCTAAAACCTATTTTTCTAAAAACCTAAACCCTAATATTGTTTTTATAAAACCCTAATCTTATTTTTCTAAAATTCTAAACCCCAATTGTCTTTTTTCTAAAATCTTAAAATATTAATCATATTTTCTTAAAACCCTAATTTATAAATTAAAAACCCTAGTTTTATATATATATATATATATATCATTCGATGTAACATTAAAATCTAGATTTTGTGATTTATTATATGTCTTGATTGATGATTTATTTTATTTTGTTTATAATGGATATTTTATTTTTAATTGTTATGGTCTAATGGGCTAATTGTTTATTTAGAAGTTGTAAAAGGTATGTTTCCACTTTTTAGGTGTCATGTTTATTTAATTTGTTTCATTCATTTTATTTATATTTGGGGACCAATGTAAGGGGCATGTTTCCACTAATTAGTTGTTGTCCCATTTTATTTATCTTGATTAGACATTGAACATTGTAAAGACATATTTCTATCTATCGATGGGTGCCTATTTTGTTTGCTTTTGTCTTAATAAAATGATGGATGTTTATTTCTCTTAAATGGTGTGTAGTATGCATAATATCGTAATAACTAAGAATTTAATAATATATAGACCTAAAAAGGAGGCCAGTTCAAATGAATCGGGCGTTATGGGAATGTTGGGTCATTCTCACCTTCCCCACACGTACCCAACTTTCCAAACCATTAGGGGGTTGGAAATTCCTTAGGAATCGAGTAATCCACCCCTTTTTTTCAGGCCTATCCAGGTGACGACTCCATTTTTCTCCAGATTTAGACTCGTGTTCTCTAAGGCTCCGAGGCTAATAGTGTCAAAGTCACAAGAACCATTCCACCGGTTGCATCATTTTAGATTGCATTGTGCATGAGTTAGAATGCCTGTGTAACCCATATTATGTTATGTAAGGGATACCATACTTTCACTCAAGGTATAGAGATCGAGCATGATATAACCACTCATAGTCTCGTACCTTTTGGTATATACTTGCTATGGAAACTTAAACTTTTCAACCCAAAGACTAAATCTCAATGCTTGTTGTTTGACTATGATTGATACATCTTGATTTGAATCGTGGCCTATTTGGTTTGTTCTTTTTCTAATATGACCTAATTATGGTGTAAGCCCAAAGTAATTTTAAAAGACTAAAATAATTTTTAAAGACCAAAGTGATTTTATTCTTTTAAGCATTTTCAAACTCTTTTTCAAAGATGGTCTTTAGACATAAAACATTTTAAAGATGGATCAAAAATTCTTTTACCTCATGGCCCAAATACAAAGCCCAAGATTCATTTTTTTAACAAACCTTTTTACAATGGGTTTTGAAATAAAACCATTTTTTTATTTCATTCAAACCTTTTCTTAAATGGGCTTACAACTAGTTAGATCAGTTATGGAATATTAAAATCAATTATGGGCCTAGTTTATACCAAGCTTTGTTAATCATGGGCTTGTTTGTTGCATGAATCACTAGTTATTTTTTTCAAAATGGAAAATCTATTTATGGTAAACCATTTAATTTGATTTTAATCCAACATAGCATAAAAGCTATCTTTTTGTTGGACCAATGGATTAAGATTTAATTAATGAAAATTATCATAGACTGACTTCTAAATTTGAAAAAATAATTATTGGTTAAAACGTCCGAGGAAATTGTTTGAAAATAAGATACCCCATGTTGGTATTTTATTGGCCATATACCTAGGAAAAAAAGACTCGCTATTCGTGTGTGGAAGATATAAGGTTGGAAGGTTCATTCCTATTCTGTTGGTTTGGTTTGGTTTGGTTTGGTTTGGTTTGGTTTGGTTTGTTTGTTTATTATGCATCCATGCATACATGCATACATGTATTGCATCACATGTCATTGATCCTTTTTGGCCACATCCCTGGAATATAGCAGTTCAAGAGCCTATAACAATCCGACCTACACTAGTGACATGGAATCCAACAACAATTTAGTCAACTTCTCACCAAAAGCAATAGATCCAGAGCAAGTTCAGAAGATGGTAGACGATGCAATCAACTCCAAAATGGAAGAACAAAAGGGGCCATAGCTGAGACCATGAAATGCCAACATGTTGTACTATTGAAAAAAATTGCTGAAGCATCTGCTAGTACTAAAAATACAAAAGAAAAGGGAAAGGAAAAGGTTGGTGAGGTAGGATTTGATGATGATAAGGTAGTTATTGATGATGATGATGAATGGGCTCAGTATTTCCAAGATCCTCAAAATAAGAAAAAGGAGCCAAAGGTTGTAGAGAAGTCAACTATTAAAAAGACCAAAACTTCAGACGTAGAAAAGATGATTGCTGATCTAGAGAAGAAATTCAAAAAGAAGCTGAAAACTGAAGAGATGTCAGAGGTGGACAAGTTGTTTGAAAAAGATAAGGAAGTCCCTTATAAGTTCAAGATTCCTTCCTTTGCCAAGTTTAATGGAATTGGGAATCCTCATCTCCACGTGAAGCAATACATCACTGCTATGCAATCTGCTCGAGCTATCAAGGCTCAAACTCTAAGGTACGTTATGCTCTCATTGGATTATGTTATGCAGAATTGCTTTAACACCTTAGAGGACAGTACTCAAAAGAGCTGAGATTCTCTGTACAAAGCTTTCATCCAATAATATGGGTACAATGCTAAGTTAAAAGTTACTTTGATGAAAGTTGAATCAATCAGACAGAAACAAAATAAAAATTTTATTGACTATATGAAAAGGTGAATGAACAAAGCTGCATTGCTCAAGAAAGGGCTCGATGAGTCAGACTAAATTAGGATGATTATGAGAAGGGTGCTACCTAATCTTCATGAAAGGATGTCTCACACCCTTATTAGAGATTTTAAATACCTTTTGCAAGCTAGTTTACAAATAGAAGAATGGGAAAGGGAGAAGAACCATTTTTCTATAGGAAGGAATAAGAAAGGGAGCTATCAGTCTAGTTATCAAAGCACGCAAAAGACAGTTGATATTAATACAACCGGTCAAGGGGATAGAAGGCAATTTTTAGAGTTGAGAAAATCATTTTCCTGGGTTTTCAATAAGTTACAGAATAAAGGGCTGTTACAGCCATCGACCCCTCACCTTTTGCTAAGTCCTCCACCACCTAATTTTGATGTCAATGCATTTTTCCAATTCTACCAAATGCAAAGGCACAAGACAAACAAATGCTTAAGATTGAGGCATGAGATCCAGAATTTGATTGAATGTGGAAAGTTGCCCAAACCTGACAAGCCTAGCAGAAAGGATAACCCATTGCCAAGATTCAGTAGGTTACCACCACCGACAACTTTTATGATCAGGGGAGGTTTGAATGAGAAGTTTATTTTGTCTTCTTTCCAAGATGTGGATGGTAAATCAACTAAAGAAGAAGTGGTGATTAATAAGATTGAGCAAGTTATGGTTGAGAATGAAGTAGCCATCTGTGTTGCAAGCAAGTTTTGGGACTCAACGGATAGTAATGATGATTTTGAACCAAAAAAGGAGGATTGGACCTGGTCCAAAATCGAAGAAGATGAAGCAATGAACACTCACTCTGGTAATCTTTATGCAAGGCCACCACCAAAGGAAATGGAAGTTGTAAAGGAAAATATGTTGAAATGGGGAATAAAGAAGAAGAAGATGATGTTGTTTTTAAATAGTTGAATAGAATTCAAGCAAGTATCAGCATATGGGATATGCTAGCTACATCCAAGAAGCATCGAGAAACTATGGCCATAGTTATGGCAAGCATGCATATTTCCACTTCTGGAACACCCGATGAACTAATCCACTTTATGGGGCTAAACAAGGCTAAAGAAGTAAAGAAGAGTGAAGATGCTAAGAAGAAGAATAAGATTGATGTAGGAATGGTGTCATTCTCAGATGTTGATTTGCTAGAAGAGGGAAGAGATCACATTCGCCCGCTTTTCATCAAGGTTGAGGAAAGGAAAATGGACTCTATGTGTAATGGTTGATGATGGATTCGCCATAAATGTTTGCCCACTCAAGATCTTGCCAAAGCTAGCTATGTCAACAAGGGACCTAAGCCTAATTGAGGTGACAATTAGGGCTTATGATAATACTAAAAGGCATGTTGAAGGAACCTTTAAAGTTGTTGTGAAGCCTGGCCCTATTGAATCTATGGTGGAGTTTGTGGTCTTGGATATACCTATCACTTTCACACTACTGTTGGGATGACCCTGGTTTCATCCTATTAGTGGAGTTCCTTCTACACTCCATTAGAAGATCAAGTTCCCGAATAGGGATGAAACAGTGGTTATCGAGGCTGAGCACAATGAAGTGGTGGCTGCTCTCAAGATTGAGAGGCCTCTCAACGGATTCCAAGTAGTTGTTATTTCTGGTGATGAAATGGTAGATTCCAAAGTCCTAACTATGATGAAGAATATGAACTATCTACCAGGTGCTAGCCTTGAAAAGGGTAAGGAAGGTGTGATAAAACTTTCAGATTTCAAGACTCAGACTTCCAAGAAAAGATTGGGATATGATGGAGCTAATGAAGGTATTCTACTGAAAAGGATGAGAAGATGAGTTTCTCTCCACTTAAAGAGGTTTTTTTTAAAAGCTCCAGCCATGGGACCACTCCAAGGAAAGCCAAAGCCAATAATGTTCATAGGAAAGATGATTTCAAGCTTTGAGATCTTTGTTGATGTTGCTAAATTGGTGGAACATATGGAGAAAAAGCTTGTCCTGCCAGCTAACGAGAAGCCTAGCCTAGAAGAGAAGAAGGAAGCTATTCTGAAGATCCAGAAGACTGCAGAGGAAATTACTACTCTCATTAAAGAACAATTTGAAAGTCTTTTAGTTTTTAATTATGAGAACAATGATTTTGATTTTAATTTGTCTGCTTTGTATGAGGATGATGATGTTTTTTTTTCCAAAATGAATGTAATAAAGTCTAATTTTGCTTACTTGTATGATGTTTTTTTCTGATGGTTGCATACATTCATGTAGTAATTACATGAGCATTTTTAATATTAACTTTATTAACATATAATCATTAAATTTAGGAACAACCGACAATCCTAAAACATTAGCATAACATCCGACATTACTCTTGAATAGAGAGAGATTAGAAAAAATATTTAAAAAGTATGAAGAAGTCTTTGCTTGGTCTTATGAGGATATGCCTGGAATTGATTGAGATATAGTTGAGCACACGATTTCCACTTATATTCATATGAAACCTATTAAACAAAAGCTTAAACGGTAAGGCTATAATGGACAGAATTGGTTAAAGAAGAAGTCACTAAGCAGATATAAGTAAAGTTCCTTGAGGTGATAGTTTATCCTGAGTGGTTAGCTAACATAGTTCCCGTGCCAAAGAAAAATGGAAGAATTAGGGTTTGTGTGGACTAAAGATACTTGAACAATGCTTCCCCTAAAAATGATTTTTCTTTACCCCATATAGATGTTCTTACTGATAGTGCTGCCTCTAGCATGCTACACTCATTCGTAGATGGATTTTCTGGATACATCCAAGTGTTAATGGCCCAAGAAGATAAAGCCAAAACTGCCTTCATCACTACATAGGGTATATTTTACTATAGAGTGATGCCCTTTAGGTTAAAGAATGCTGGAGAAACCTATTAGAGGATGACCACCACCTTGTTCCATGACATAATGCATAAGGAAGTTGAGGTAATAGTGAAGTCAGACACAAGAGAGCAACATTTTCAGAATTTAGAGATCTTCTTTGAAAGAGCGGTAAAATATAAGCTAAGGTTGAATCCAAAAAAGTGTGTATTTTAGTATACTTCAGGCAAGAGGTTAGGATGCTTGATTAGTCCAAATGGCATTGAGATTGACTCTGACAAGGTTAAGGCAATTAGGGATATGCTTACTCCTAATGGCATATTACAGTATATTAGCAAGTTCATAGCAAAGCTTACCTTGATTTGTGAACCAATCTTCAAACTACTTAGAAAGAACTAGCCGGTCAAGTGGAATGAAGAGTGTCAAATAGCCTTTAAGCGTATGAAAGAGTATTTATTGAATCCACCTATTTTGAAACCACTTAGACTTGGTAGACCTTTGTTACTATACTTAGCATGAGAAGAAGAGCTGATAGGAGCAATGCTAGCACAAGAAAATGAATCAGGAGTTGAATATGCAATTTACTATTTAATTAGAAAACTCCTACCTTATGAAATCAAGTATAACATCATCAAAAAGACATTTATAGTTGTGGTTTGATCATCTAAGAAGTTGCGGCATTACTTTCAATCTTATAGTGTGTAAGTAATTTCCAGGATGGATCCAAGTATTTAAGGGAAACACCTTCTTTGATTGGGAAGTATGGCAAATGGTTGATTATTTTGAAAGAATTTGAAATTGAATATATAACCAGGAAAACCATCAAAAGAATAGTAGCAGAATTCCTAGCTCAACAACCATTGCCGGGCAGTGAGAAAGTGGTTTTATAATTTCATGATGAACATTTAGAGGCTATAGAAGTTCAAGGATGGAAGATGTACTTTAACTGAGTTGTAAATAGAAAAGGGGGTGGTCTAGGAGTAATTTTGAAATCGCTAGAAGAGGAGCTCATCCTTCTAGCAAAGAAGTTGAAGTTCAGGGCAACCAATAATATGGTGGAATATAAAAGCATGTATTTTTTACCTGGAAACCCCGATGATCATGAAGGTGGATAAAGTGCAGGTCTTTGGTGATTCATTGTTAGTGGTATCCCAAGTGAATGGAGAGTGAAAATTGAAAGAAGAGAAGTTGAAGCCATACCACAATTATTTAACCATGATGAAGAAAAATTTTAAGGAGTGCAGATTTGTACACCTACCAAGGGAAGAAACCATATGGCCAATGCCCTAGCCATCCTGGCTTTGGTATAGGAAGATCATATTAAGTTATTTCTTAAGCTTTTAATTTTGACCAGTACATTGACTCCTTGTTATATGTATGAGACAGTTATAAAAACTGATACAGATCATGCTGCATGATATGATACTATGAGACAATTCTTGGAAAGTAGGGAATACCCACAAGATGCAACAAAGAAAGAGAGAAGGGCTATAAGGCGATGGTCTTATTCTGGGGCAATTCTCTAAATAATTCCCAACCACAGTGTTATGTAATCACAACTCAAGCTATTTACTTTGTACTGCATAGCAGCTTTACAACTATTATTTCGTAATTATTGTTACTCATTGCCTGCTTGCGTTTGTAATTGAATTTTTTAAAACATTGCAACTTAATTAATTTTGTCCATTCTTAATTGGATAACTCAGACTTTATCTTTAAAATATGTTTAGATTGATCATTTAGAAGAACCTTAAGAATTACTTGGCATCACTTGGGATTTATACTTCTATACGTATTTTGCTTTGTGGTGGGGTACTGTTTTGTGATTGCGTATTTTGATTAACGTCTTGGGTATTTTAGTTTAGACTTGAAAATATTAGGTTTGCTTAAATATGCAAGCGTTATATACTTCTAATTTACATGTATAAAATACATAAATAAATTTGAGAATTTCTGATTTCAGGATGATTCTATACCCATCCCAGAATTAAAAACGAGACTGGGACTCGTATGAGATTAAAAAAAAAATTGGGATTTTTCAACTTCAAATTTTTTGAAATGATTTTTTGATATTTGTTACAATTAATGTTAATTGTAACAAATAAACAATTATTTTTTGAAATGGTTTTGTTCAAAAAAAAAAAGAAAAAGAAAAAGTACCAGTGTTTCGGAGCACACTTTTTTTCGCGTGGGTTTTGTCTGAGAAAGAGAGGGCGAAAGCTAAAAATATTTGTTTATTTGTTACAATTAATGTTAATTATGTAGATAGTATGCTATAAAAGAAACTAAATAATTCTTTCTGACTAAGGCCATGTGACTCTCAGACTGATTGTTGTTTTATTGTTTGGTAGAGACAGGAAAAAGGCATGTAAAGTACGTTCCTTTTAATTAATTTGCCGCTTCTTCTCATCTCTTTTTTTCCACATATTCTTCAACCCACATGTGATTCTCTGCTCTCTTTTCCTCTCGATTATGTCTTTCTGCTCACAGCCACAAAGTCATTTCGTCATATGACTTTTAAAACCTCTTCTTAATTTGCTGTCTTCGTCTCTCTCTCTCAAAACTTCAAAAGACCCAGAATGAAGAAGCAACAGTTTTTCAAGTTCGTTCTCTGGATATTTCTTGCTTTTTTCTTCCTTCTCTATGGTAAAATTTTCTGTCTCTTTCCTTCTCATTTCTTGTTTGAAATATTTATATATAAGTAGATACATTTGAATTGTTGTTGCAGGTAGTGAAGGTGCAGGCTTAGGAGGGACAAATAAGTGTGCAAGAAATGGTCCAAGCGTCCAACAGACTCAGGTGGGCTATGGTAACCCTCCAAAATATATGGTGGAAGTTTACAATAACTGTCCAATGTGTCCAGTTATCAACATTCATTTGAAATGTGGAAGCTTTCCTCAATCTCTGGTTAATCCTAAGCTTCTTAAAGTTTTAGCCTTTGATGACTGTGTCATTAATGGAGGATTGCCTTTGGCCCCTTTGCAAAAGTTTTCTTTCAGTTACTCCCATAATAAGTATATCTTTCACCCAGCTACCTGGTTCTTCCAGTGTGAGTAATAACTACTTAATTTAATTTATTATATTATAATATATTATATATTTTCTCTTGTGTACGTGGTCTTCTTTAATTACTCTTTGTTTGCCAATTTAAATGGAAAAAAAAGTCAATGAAAAAATAAAGTTTATAAATGTATATGTATATGGGAGGTTTAAGTTTTGTACAAATAGTCATGTGATTGTAATTTTTAATTTTCTTATTATCAGCACATATAGAAAGGCATTCTCTAAAAATAATAAAGCATGATCAATTTTCTAATTGTCAAATTTAAAAGTGCATAATTAACGTGCATGTCTTAATTTGAGTTGAATTCAAGATAAAAAAAAATATATTATTTTGTGCTTTCTAGCTATCATGAAAGAAATCTATGAGAGCATGTAATATAAAGATAGCAGGCAGGACTAAATATATGTGCCACATAATAAAAGACAAAATATGGAAGATAGATATATATATATATATATATATATATCTTTTAGCAAAGATAACCGAACTATTAACATTCAAACGATATAACCGTAATTTTTAAAATTTAAGAATACCATTATTCTTATTTTTTAAGTCTTATACCATTATATCTTATTGAAAATGAATAAATTTAGGGCAAGATCAAATTTTCATAAAACTCAAAATCAATTGAAAATGTACTGTCCTGTTCATGAGAAATAACAGTCATATATTATTCTAATTATGATGTGTAAAGAAAAATAATAATCTTTAACTAATGTAAAATGAACGTAAAAGGTAATTGAATATAAATTATGTAACATCCCTAATTTTTTTATAAATTAAATAAAATATATTAAAAATTAAATGTAATAAATTAAATAAATAATTTAAATTGAAAATGGAAGGTTTAGAAGTGAGAAAATAAAGTATATATATGAAATACATATAAAATATACATAACATATAAAATTCAACTTTTAAAGTCAAAAGTCAAGTTGCATAATTGTAAATATACTTTAAAAATTAAAATATTTAAATAATGTAAGAATAAATCTTTTTGAATGGAAAGGGAATATTGGCATTTTTTTAAATAAATAAATAAGTAATTAATTAAAATAATAATAAAATAGATAATGGAAGATGATGGAGAAATTTTAATATTTATTAAATATTAAAATAAAATATTTTTGAGTGGAAGATAGAAAATTGAAGTTTTAAAATAAATTAAAATTAAAAATAATTCTGGGTAGTGAAAAATAATGGAAAGTTAGATATTTATTAAATATTAATTAATTAATTAATAATAAAATTTATAAATTAAATTAAAAAGAAATTTATATTGAATGGAAGAAAAAAATTAAAATTTTTAAATAATTTAAAAAATAATTAAAGTAATATAATAATATATATAAGGCTATTTAATGAAAGAAAAAAAGTCATTTAAAACAAAAAGCTCTTCTTTCTTCTTCTTCTTTAAGTGTGACCTCCATAGTCAAGGGAGCAAAGATTTCTTCTTCTTCCAAGCATCAAAAATTGAAGAGATTTCAAGAATTCAAGCGAAGTTTTGAGTGATTTTTTTTAATTGGTAAGCTTTCTTACCAAATTTCTAAGCTTTATGAGAAATTGTGAATATGTGAATTTTGAAATTTTGGATATGTGTGATTTAATTGCTTGTAAAGGTATGTAAGATGATATTTTGATGAGTTATTAATAATTTCAAGTTGGATTGAAGAAATGGTTAAGTTTGAGTTGAGTTGATTAAAGAGAGAGAATTTAGGGTTATAGAACATATGAACTTTTGAATTCTTGTATTTTAATTGTGCAATTTGGTTCCAAATGTGTTGTTTTGATGCATGAATAATTATTTTAAAATCAAATGGTGGATTTGGCTAAGTTTGGTTAGAGTTTGAGTAAGGTAGTGTTAAATTTAGGGTTTTGGAAAGAGAATTTTTAAAGAATTGTTGATTGTTTGATTTTAATGCTTAAATCATTTTCTTTAATAATATAAGTGATGGAAATAAGCTTGGATTAATAATTGGATTAAATTGGAATGGAAAATCTTCATTGATGAAGGTTATGGCATTTTAGGATTTTGTTTAAAAGCATGAGTTTAATTCATGTAATTGGTTTAAACCTGTTAAAATAAGTTTTTAATGGTATAAATAAACTTAAAACATTAAATTAAAAGGATTAATATGGATTTTCAATGTTAAAGTAAGGTTAGGCCTAATTTTGGAATATTTGTAGAAGTGATGTTTAATTAAGATTTAATGTTAGAAATGTCTTAAAATGTGATATTAAATTATTGTATTTGATCACATTTTGTTTAGGTATTAAGAAGTAGTAGATTGCCCAACCCTAGTGTTGAAGGGCAAGTTGAAAGTGAAGATTGGTGAGAGATTTTTAGTTTGCATTTGAGAGCTTATTGAGGTAAGTATAAATTTTTGATAAATTAGATATGTTGGCAATAAATTGGGCTTAAAGTGAGTTTAGGTTATGTATACAATCCATATTCAGTTGCATGATTGAGATGTGTTCATTGATGTTTTATGTGGAAATGAATATTATGGGAAAGAGTAATAAGTGTGTTTTTAAAATATTTAAGGTGGATGTAAAGATTTAATAATGGATATAAGATGATTGTATAATAAATGACTTTTTAATTTATTTTATGAATAGTAGTTGATTGACTAATCAAAATATGATCTAGTTGATTTAAGTGAATGGAATAAATTGAAAAAATATGGAGTAAATTATGGGAGTATTTGTAATTAATATTAGAATATCAAAGAATTTGAAAACTAATTATTGAAATAATTTGAAATGCATCGGTATGATATTATATTGACACAACTGAGTTTTTAAATGAAATTTTGAATTGATTCGTACCATATAAATGGTTAATTTAATGCTATTTAAATACTTAATGATGGGTAATGACTTATAATTGATTAATAATTGGAAGTATGGATTTGGAAATTAATTGTATGTTTGGAGAAGTAGGAACTTTATGTACTTTGGATATATGTAAGTGAAGAGTTAATATTTATTATTGATCTTTATAAGGTACATTATAAAAATGATTAAGAATATTTATAAGGGGAAGAGTAAAAGATTATGTGGCTAGTAATGATGATAAATGGTGATAGTAATTGGGTAGTTAATTATGCAAAAAGTGAAAATTAGTGTTTAATTAATGGAGTCTAGTATGGCACTGATTGTTAATCTGTATTGTAAAAGTATATATATTTATGAGTTTACAAAGAGGAAAAAAATAATACTAGAGTAAGTAAATAGAAATTATGATCGAATAATCAATGTTTAAAAAAAAAAGTTCAGTGCATAATCTAATTAAAGATAAGTGCTATTGAATGGAATTTAATGTAAATACATTGATATAAGCTTGTTGGTTTGTTATGAAAGTTTAAACTTGGAATTTATTTATTTTGGCATAATTATTGGTAAATGGATTCTAAGAGTGAAAATGGAGTTTTGTTGAATAATTGTATAGAATTGGTATGTGAATGGATATGTGTGTGTGTGTATATATATATATACATATATATATATGAGGTGTTGATGATAATGTTGGATCATGTGTTTAGGCTAAAGAAGAACAAGTGAATAAGGGTAAATTATTTTAAAACAGAGTTGATATACATTAACTCTTCATATAGTAAGAGTTTAGAGAGTAAATGTGTGATTTTGAGATGCTACGGGCATGTGACCACTGAGTTATGAACGTAGCAGCAAAATAAGAGCTGTTTTAGAAAAAGTTATAGTGCAGGTAATGTTTATTTGTAACCCACGGGCATGGGCTTGAGATGACACGATTGTGAAATACAATTGGTGAGATTGATAGTTTTGCTTCATGTGATATAAGTAAGATTTAGCGTTGGTATAGTTGGAACTAATAACCTTATTTAAGAAATTTATTTATGACTATAGATAATGTGAAAACAGAAGAGAATTGTGAAAATATGAGGAGCTATAAGTGATTATGTAAATATGGTAACTATAAGTAAGGTAAGAAGATGATAGATAAGAGGAATTATAAAACGTGATTAAGAGTTATATTGAATGTATTTGGAAATGGTATAATATGAAACGTGATTGAGGAAAATGAAGTTTAAAGTGAATGAGACTAGGAAAAATGAAAAAGGCATGAGCTGGTCATGAGAATTATATAAAAATTGTATAAAAAAATTGGAAAATGTATACTGATCGTATACAATCATTAGCTTCAATAAGTTGAAATTAGTATTATTTGTGATGATGAATCCAAAGAGAATTAAGATTTAAGAACAAGTTTGACCTAAAAGAGTTAGGTCATGAATTGAAATATAATGATGAATTTAAATAAGCTAAAGGTTGATTAAAATAAAATAAGGCTGTGATGGTCATATGGTGAAAGTTAGATCAATTAATCTGGAATGTGGTAAGTTTATAAGTAATTGTTGAGAGTCAAAATGTATATAATTATATTATAAACATGAGAGATATGTGATAATGTATATGATGTAATGTTCTGATATGTATATGGTTATGAAAGAAGTTAAGATATATTAATTGTAAATGATTATAAGAGAAAGATGTTGATTATATTATGATTGGAATGTATGTATATGTTGGGTTGATGAATAACCTGTGGGAATGAATCTTAGTAAAGAAAATAAGATTTTATTATTATATATTGATGATCTTGAATTAATACAGGGTAATGATATAAAGAACAAGATCAGCGTGAGGATGTGTAAAATTATTGTGTTAAGACTTGTTAATTGGGGAATTGGAAATTGTTATCATTTGTAGCTTTTACAAATAACTATTTGTAAATAGAAGTAAGGGGTAATTAAACAGAGATAGAATTTTGAAAGTGAATGTGATGATTGAATAGTCAGAGTTAGGGTATAAGTTATTAACATTTATATTTAAGGTTATGAGAGTTTATTTTTAAGATTATGAAGCGATAATATATCTGGAATGTAACAGATGTATAATGCATATATACTAAAGAGGTGAACTAAGTTTGTCTAATGACAATTCGATTAATAATATAATAATCTATTATGATTATTTGATGAAATAGAAAGTATAATGATGAATTATGAAATTGTGAAAAGGTAGTTGATAATGACCCTAATGGGGAGTAGAAATTATGTAATTTAATAAAATGATGATTTGATGAGATGATTAATCTCATATGAGACTTTAAGATTATGTTTTGATTTGAATGGTTTTCTACGGTACTTAATAATTTCGAGGATAAAATTATTTAAAAGGGAGAGAATTATAACATCCCTAATTTTTTTATAAATTAAATAAAATAAATTAAATAAAATAAAATAAATTAAAAATTAAATTAAATAAATTAAAAATTAAATAAATTAATTAAATAAATAATTTAAATGGTAAATAGAAGGTTTAAAAGTAAGAAAATGAAGTGTATATGTGAAATATATATATATAATATACATAACTTATAAAAAGTCAACTTTTAAAGTCAAAAGTCAAGTGACATAATTATAAATATACTTTAAAAAATTAAAATAATTTAAATAATTTAAAAATAAATCTTTTTGAATGGAAAAGGAATATTGGTATTTTTTAAATAAATAAGTAATTAATTAAAATAATAATAAAATAGATAGTGAAAGATGATGGAAAAATTTAAATATTTATTAAATATTAAAATAAAATATTTTTTAGTGGAAGATAGAAAATTGAAGTTTTAAAATAAATCAAAATTAAAAATAATTTTGGGTAGTGAAAAATAATGGAAAGTTAGATATTTATTAAATATTAATTAATTAATAATAAAATTTATAAATTAAATCAAAAAGAAATTTATATTGAATGGAAGAAAAAAATTAGAATTTTTAAATAATTAAATAAATAATTAAAGTAATATAATAATAATATATATAAGGCTATTAAATGAAAGAAAAAAAGTCAAATCAAAAACAAAAAAAACTCTTCTTTCTTCTTCTTCTTCTTCTTCTTCTTTATGTGTGACCTCCATAGTCAAGGAAGCAAAGATTTCTTCTTCTTCCGAGCAACAAAAATTGGAGAAATTTTAAGAATTCAAGTGAAGTTTTTGGTGATTTTTTTTAATTGGTAAGCTTTCTTACCAAATTTCTAAGCTTTATGTGAAATTATGAATATGAGAAGTTTGAAGTTTTGGGTTTGTGTGATTTAATTGCTTGTAAAGGTATGTAAGATGCTATTTTGATGAGTTATTAATCATTTTTAAGTTGGATTGAAGAAATTGATAAGTTTGAGTTGAGTTGATTAAAGAGAGAGAATTTAGGGTTATGAAACATATGAACTTTTGAATTCTTGTATTTAAATTGTGCAATATGATTTCAAATGTGTTGTTTTGATGCATAAATAATTATTTTAATGTCAAATGGTGGATTTGGCTAAGTTTGGTTAGAGTTTGAATAAGGTAGTGTTGAATTTAGGGTTTTGGAAAGAGAATTTTTAAAGAATGGTTGATTGTTTGATTTTAATGCTTAAATTATGTTCTTTAATGATATAAGTGATGGAAATAAGCTTGCATTAATAATTGGATTAAATTGAAATGGAGAACATTCTTTGATAAAGGTTATGACATTTTAGGGTTTTATTTTAAAAACATGAGTTTAATTAATATAATTGGTTTAAACATGTTAAAATATATTTTTAATGACATAAATAAACTTAAAACACTAAATTAAAAGGATTAATATGGATTTCCAATGTTAAAGTAAGTTTAGGTCTAATTTTGAAATATTTATAGAAGTGATGTTTAATTAAGATTTAGTGTTGAAAATGCCTTAAAATGTGATATTAAATTATTGTATTTGATCACATTTTGTTTAGGCATTAAGAAGTAGTAGATTGTCCAACCCTAATATTGAAGGGCAAGTTGAAAGTGAAGATTGGTGAGAGATTTTTAGCTTGCATTTGGGAGCTTATTGAAGTAAGTACAAACTTTTGATAAATTGGATATGTTGACAATAAATTAGGCTTAACATATTTTGGAAGAAAAATGTGTTAAGCTACTTGATACATTGAACATTCATGAACATGGTGCTATGACATGTGATTTGTTACATATGCATTATATGCATTGTGAAATACCATTGTTAATGGTTAAATTGCATAAAATGTGATTTATATGATTTATGTGAAAATAATCCAAAATATTTGGGTTATGTATTTTTAATGTGAAATGTGATGTATTGTGATAAATTGATGAAACATGATAAGATATGGTGAATTGACATTGATATGAATGAAAAAAAATAAAAATAATGCATTGTGATGAAAAATAAGAAAATGAGGTAATTTGTCTAATTGATAATGAAAAAAGAGGCAATTAGCCTAGTTGATTATGGAAAAATGAGAAAGAAATCGATGATGAAAAATATAAAATAATTGTGTGCCTAGTATGTTATTCAATTTTCAGAGTTCTGTGTTTGGCGGCATGCCTATGAGGTTATCCTCACTATTTGCATTCGGAGCTAGCTTTTGAGCATTACCTTGATTTGCTTTTGAGACTAGATGCTTGGCGTCACTATAATATAATTTACCTTCGGGGTTGACTTTTTGAGCATTATTTTGATTTGCTTTCGGGGCTAGACACTTGGCGTCTATTTGGATCAAAACAGTGATTTGAATGACATATTAGATCATTTGGGTCCATGCTTGTATTTATATTTATGTGATTTGTTAAATGATTAAAGATTATGTTTTAAAATAAAAATAAGTACCTCATTGTGATACATCATGTAAAACGTTATGCATTGACATTATATTAAAATTTTGTTATTATCAAAATTTTTACTGCTAGACTGTTAGCTTAACGCGATTATAACTCATCGCGCATGTGACATGGTTGATCTGGTAGAGCCAAAGAGTTCTTATAGACCTGGTCAGGTCTAGATTAAGGTCGCTTGTTGAGTTAATTTTGCTACGCGAAGATCAGAGTCATTTTGTCATAATATATATATACTATATCATAATATAATTTGTTATGATGTATTTTATATTTATATTTTTTGAGTATAAATTGTAAATTATAAATGATATTTGGATAAATTGTATAATGTGGAGTTTTACATGTATTTTGATATATATATATATATATGTATAAATGTTTTGAGAAAGGTGGAGAAATTGAAAATTTGGGATGAAATGTATGTGTTATTGTGTATTAGGAGTGTTTTTTTTACAGGTTGTATTTTGTAAAATTTTAAAATTATTTAAGGTACAGACAAAACTATTGCAAATTTTTTTCAGAAATTTTCATATAAAATACTTATTTTAAAATCTATAGTTAATAAATATATTTTATTTACTATTTAAATAATATTTTAAAGTGATTTTAGGAATTAAATTGAAAAAATATAAATTTTTATTAAATCGGATTGTGACATTCTTATACTTTATATACATATTTTATATATACCAAATATATGTATTATATGGATATAGAGTGTAAGAGTTTTACAAATTATCTTGACAAAAAAATAAATAGAATTTAAATTAATTTTTTTATCGTTATGAATAGCTAGGAGGCTTTCCTCTTCCTAAAAAGGAATATGGCACTTCGTGTTGTCTGAAAAGTGAACGGACAGCTGCCCCTTCCCCTCTCATAATGTTCCCGAACTTGCTCAAAAAATAAGATCAATGTGGAGAACTTCCAATCCCGAGTATTTGAGAGAGAGCTGCGCCTCATGGAAGCCAAGAGTACGAATGATTTTTCGTTTCGCCCTATAACTGGTGGCCAAGAATGATAGAGAGCATTTAACTTTATTAATCTCAAGACCTGGCCAGGATCGAAATCATCGTCTTAATAAGGGTTCGCTCCCGCACATTCCATGCTGTATATTCAACATCTATGTCAATCAATAGGGGCTTTGCGATGAGTTATGGGTTTACGAATAATATTGTAATTTATTCATCATACGAGGAAAAAAACTCAAAAAAAGGCATAAGAAGTTGAAAATAAAAGACCAGAAAACTCAACCAATCAGCAAAATAATAATAATAATAATAACCCATTTATGGAAAAACCAAGGTTTTTACTTTTCAGTTTCACGCCCGTGAGTAGAACCAGACGATGAGCGATGGCTTCATCCAGATTAGGATAAATAATAGGACAAAATGAGAAGTGTGAATTGCTGAACTTGCTCTTTCTAGAAACTGGGAGCTTAACTACACCATCATTTGCTTTGATTATTGATGGTTGCCATTTTGGCATTAGTGGCTAGAGTCTGGCACTGCAAATGATCTAATCATTCATCCTGTTTATTTTTTTAAATTTATTACTCCATTTATTTTAAAATAATAAAAATATTTATCATTTCATACATATTAAAAAAATTTAATTATTTAATTAATAAATAAAATTTTTATCATTATTTTATTCTCTATTTATACTAAATAATTATTAATTATTATAAAAATTAAAAATTAAAATAATTATTAATTAAATCAAAAGTAATTATAATTTAAAAAATATAAATAATTAAATGCAAATATTGTTGATTACAAAATATTAAATGAGAGTATAATAGTTAATTTATAATGTAACTATAATTTAAATAAAGTAATAATATTATATTTTAGAACAGATAAAAAAAAGTATTTTTATCATTATGGAATAGAGGGTATATTAATTTTAAAATAAATTATTAGAACGTTTTTGAAATTTATTTTAATTTAAACATTAATCTTCATAGTTTAGAAATGAACGCTTTTTAGTTGAATCGAGTAGTGGCATGCCAAAAAAGTTGATTCATCAAATAAATGCTCAAAATCTGTCCATCAAGACAATTATATAGATTTTTTAAAGGACCAAAAAGAAATTTAAAGTTTCTAAGCTCTCTTTCAATAGTTTATTTGGATTCTGTAAGGCAAAGCTCAGTACAATGAAGAAAAAGAAAATTTGAACCAAAATAGACTGCAAAAATTGTGGAAATCTTTTTATGGAAACTAAACAACTATTGACACACAATATAAAAGCTAACCAAATGAAAAATGTAAAATCAAACTTCACAATATGTGTGTCTGTGTAGACAAAACAGCAAAAAAAAAAAAAAGTAAATTGAATTGCAAGTAAAGAACAACGATCTGAACTTGACTGAATGGTCCTATTGTCTATTTTTCGGGTTCTCTGTGGAAGATAAGAAATATTGAATAAATAATTAAATCAAAATTTTCCTATTTGAATAACAATTAAAAATATATATTTGGTGTTACATTTTAAACAAAATATAATAATATATAAAGTATAATATACATATAATTACATTGGTTTAAATATTTATGATTAATCAATGTTAGGCATTCTATGACCATTCTTTTCTTTTCCTTCAAATACATTCACAAACATTAAAATTGCTTGATAAAAAAAATCTTACTAATTAAATTCTGAAATATTTTTTGTATTATATATCAATTTTCGTCGTTGTTTAAAGTCTTCTATTCTGAATAAGAAATATATTAAATACAATAAATACATTAATTCCCTAGCCCGGTACACGAATGCTCCCGCAATGAACAGGGTCCGGGGAAAGGTCGGACCCATTGGGTCTTTGTACGCGGCCTTCCCTTGCAATTAATTACAAGAGACCGTTTTCACGACTCGAACCCGTGACCTCAGGTCACACGGTGACAGCACTTACCGCTTCGCCAAGGCTCCCCTTCACATTAATTCCCTATATAATAAATATTTTTTTTATTTTTTAAAATTTTTATTAAAAGTTTCCTTTTTTCTAAAAAGGAAGATATATTAGGACAATAAATATATTGATCCCCTAAAAAAAAAAAGATTTGCCCCTAAAAATTGTCCTCCATATTCATTAATTTTATAATGCTCCATATGGGTTTTTCTATACCTTGAGCTCGTTAGTCTTATCCCAGGGCCGTCCTGAATGCAATGAAAAAAATTGCAGAAACAAATTCTGCAGCCTCAAGGTCTAGAATCTGCAAAAAGCTGTTGGTAAGGAACTCCAACTCAAACAATTTTAGGTACAAAATTTGGATTTGACAGAGACCAACTTCCAAGCTACTATTCAAGACAACAAGCAATGATCCCAAATCCACATAAAATAAAACAATAATAATAATAATAAATTCTCAGATTTGAACCATGCACCATGGTATAGAATCATCTATCTATAAATTAAGAGAGCTGATTAAAAGTAAATGAAGCAGCAGCAGGAAGAATCCAACAAACTTGCTAAATCTTTTGTTAATTTTAAACGACACTCTTAATTGTGGAATATAACACATATGCATATATTACAATTTCCATAAATAACACATATGCATAATATATCTACAACAAATATGCAACGTGTACAAGCATGAGGAATGAAGAAGAAGGTCGCACTAAAAATCCATATTTTTGTAAATAAAGTTTGTTCTTACTTAATTTCAAATTTTTTTTTAAGAAATAGCTTTTTTTTTAAAATATTTTTTTTAGATTAATTATGTAAATTTCCCCAATGCATAAAGGCCTTTTTTTCTTAAGGGAAATTATAAAACTAACTTTACAAAAAAGAAGTTATTTTACAAAAATATTACCCCCAAAAAATTGCTACAAAAATACTTTAAAATAATTCTTTTTTTTCAAAAATACAATGGTCTTGGACATTAAAAATATACTGAGCCTATAAATTATAAAAATATCACTTCATATATAATATATACCTATATATACTATTATTTTTAAATTAAAGTATAAATAATATAGACTGACATATATCCACATATATTATTATTTTTTAATTAATATATATGTAACATATTTAATTATATATATATATATATAATATAGTGTTATTCTTTTATAATAAATATATACTCACATGTACTCATGTATACTGTTAATCTTAGTTATTTATATGAATATATAGCCACATATAAGTTAATATAATTAATGTGTTAAAATTAATAAAAAATTAAAATATTGTTTTGAAATATTTTATCCAACATATGGTGTGCGTTACATTAGAAGAATTTAAAAAAAATCATTATATTTGAAACCTAAAAAGCAATTAAAACAAAATAAAAAGATTTACAAAATAAAAAACTAAAACTAAAATAAAAATAAAAACACAACAAAATCATACCAACAGAGAGAAAAATTCAATTTTACAATATTAGATATATCTGCTATTTTAACATGCTCTATATCTTGTAAGCTGCTATTACATACTATTGCATGGTCTGTATATTGCTTTGACATTCGATAATTGATTGAAGAGAGCACGGTTTAATTTTTTGCAGGTCAAAGACACTTGTAAATTGAATTATCAATTGTTGTATTTTGGTTTTACGTTGCTCCCATCTTGCTAGGCCATCTGGGTGTTCTTGCCTCTTTGAAATTTGCAATCAGTTTTTCTATTATTTCATTGGTTTATCAAAGGAATATAATTTTTGATAAAAAGAAAAAAAAAAGGTGCTTTCATTAACTTTAATTAACTTTAATGCTTCTTCACCTAAAGCTAAAATCAATACTCACCCATACAAATAAAAGAAAGAAGTGGAGGAGAGGCACCGGCAGAAAGGAAGATGCAAAAACAATGAAAAAACAAAAAGTTATAGAAAAAAGTATTCTTGAAAAAACAAAAGAGAAAAATTGAAAAAATAAAAAAATAAAATGTTACAAATGAAAAAAAAAATAACAGCAGTAAAATTAAAAATTAAAATATAACATATGATGTAATTTCTCTATTCTTAACTAGGCTCAAAGTGAAAGTCATCGTAACACATGCTGGGTATCCACACTCAAGAAATAAGCCCAATCATTATGAAAGGATTTTTTGACAAATTTGCTAAAAGAACAAAAAAAAATTATAAAATTTATTAGCATTTTCAAATTTATTGAGTTTTAATCAATTCACAAATTTATTAGATTCATATAATTTATTATAGACTTATTATATATATGACAATTTCTATTTTTTAGCAGATTTTCATTGTATTTTGATATATATATATATATGTGTGTGTGTGTGTGTGTGTGTGCGTGCATGTATCATTTCAAAAGGATTTTACAAATATATAAGGCTTCAAGTTCCCTTTAAATCTTATGAGTGTAATTGAAATTTTCATTACATAAAACATGAGATTAAGCAACAAAGATTGAAAACTTACCTGTACATAAATGAGAAATTTTTTTTTTTTTTTTTTGCTTTTTTATAGGTATTTAATGATAAAAATAAATAAAAATCTCTTATTCATTGATGGAATTATAATTGAATGTTTAATTAATCAATTCTAAAAATGAAACCTTTAGAGGCTTGCTAGGTGTGGAGTCATCTGCTTGCCCTTCGAGTGAAGCTAAAGCCAATGTTCAGATATGTTTTGGGGGAAGGTAATTTCTCTTTCTGGTATGATTGTTGGGCAGATGGTGTAAGTTTGGTTGACAGGTTCCCTGGGTTGAGCATCGTTGATACAAATGTCCCTAGGAGAACTAAGGTGAGGGACCTATGGAAGGATGTGAATGGCATCTCCCTGATCCTCTAAATGAAGTTACAGAAGAAGCCTGGCAAGAGGTTAGTAAATATGGGATGCAGGCAGGAAGGAGTGACTGATTCTATTTACCAGAGCTGGCGTATATTCTGTTAAATCAGCACTGATTGTGCACGTGGCATTCAGATAACATGGGGCTAAATGTGCAGTAGTGTGAAGTGTTGTGATGCAGATGTGGTGAACAGTGAATTTGACTAGATTTGTCTGCTTTCTATTATTGTTACTTTGTTTTTTGACCACGTGACATTCTTGGTCTCTTGTAGGCCACTGGTGTGAGGTGATTGCAGATTTGTTCTACTGCAGGTTGTGCACTATTTGGCTGTTTTCTTTATTGCTGTTTCGTGGTATAACTTGGATACTAGGAACTACTGCTGGTTGATGTTGAGGGGGAATGGTTATGAGAAGTTTTCTTGTGATAAAAGAGTGTATAGAATGGGTATTGATTGAATTGTATAGCTGATTCTTTTAACTCTTTGCCAATGCGCTGTAGTTGGTAGAGTTAGAAGGTGCTGCACTGTACATAACTTTCTTGCTCTTTTTGGCAATAAAATGAATTATTGACCCAAAAAAAAAGGCAAAAGCGAATTAGTTATTAAATTGAAATTCATGAAGGAAAAATTATTTACCCATTTAAATTTTCAAAAAGTTTGAATTAGTCATTATTCATTGACGGAATTAAAATCAAATTTTAAAAAAACTTTATCTGAGAAAGAAAAAATAAAAAAATCTAACCCTTGAACAACTTTTATTATACATGTAGTATAGTATTTTTTTTTAAACTATGTATAGTGTTGTCATCCATTATTGCTTTCCATCGAAGATTCAACAATTTATCAACGTACGCAATGTTTCCGCCGAAGAATAGGGAAATAAGAGGTACGAAAATTCCACAAATAAATTGCCGCTTTAGATTTGCTATGCTGAGTTCTAGGAATTCTAGTTTCTACGTCTTCGTCTGTTTCTTTTTTTTTTCCTTTTCATTTTGAAATTTCAAAGCATTTATATGTTAAAATATATAATTGTTCGTGGACAAAGATTAAACTAAATTACCATAAAGTAATTTTTTTTCCTAAACTTAATTTCACGGAAAAACTTGAAGGATGAATTAAATGTCTTTTATCTCCTTTCACCAGCTTATAGTGCTACATTATTTTCGACCACTATTTTAAAACTCATTAAATTATATGGGTACAATATTGGTGCATATAAATACGGAAGCAATAGCAAATAAAGGGAACTTACAAAGGCTGTCATATTAGGAGATTAATATGATATCAAAGGTAAAGCATGTACTATTTTACACTCATGAAATTGTAATTACAGCAATAGCCTTTGCCCTAATAAAAAAAAACCCTAAATTTTTATATTTTTCTGAGCAAAACAAAGAATAGTTACATATCATAAGCACAAAGTGCAAAACTAGACCTAAAATAGGTAGAATGAAGAAATTGAATGGATTAATACTAACAAATATGATTAAAAACCTATAAAAAGACCGGTGCAAGTCAAAATAGCCCTAAAAAGAAACAACAATCTAATACAGCATTTCTGCCAGAGATTGATAATAACAAAGAAGAATGTATAAAATTAGAATGCTATGCTTCACACATCAAACTAATCCTGTAAGCTTTAAGCACCAATGATAATTCCTATTAATGTCTTTTCTTGGTAATTTCAACCTTCTTACCTGCACCTTCTAATTTTTGTAGCAATAGGAAAAAAATAATTAAAAAAAAAAAGACTCGAGAGTTCAAATCATTTAGAAATGCAAAATGATTTTGTTTTAATCTTTTTATATGCTTTAGCGCACACTTGAACAATGACAAGGATACGACCATTTAAAATGTAACAAAAAGAAGAGTATCCGAAGAACAAGCATGCATAGAATAGCAAATGAATGTTTTGCAATAAGAATCCCCCAACTTTCTTCCATTCTATTTCTCAATACTGTTGGGCGAATGTTGGTACGCTTGTGATCTCTTATCCATGCTTCTTATGTACTTCCTTGTTCCTGCCATGTAACCTATATCTACACGTTCTCAAACTATATGGGTTAAATGGGGAAACTGTCCTAAGGTATTATCACATTCAGTTATGGTTTTGTAAAGGATAAGAGTTCTGAACCACTCTATAACAACGAACATTGTTCACCCTGAAAACTACATGAATTCCAACAAAATACACTTAACTTTATTGCAGTTGCTAGAGAATCTAAGCCATGTATTGTAAGCAATCAAAGTCTATGTACACTCGTACACACCTAAGCTCCTATAAATTTCCACAATTCACCATGGGAAGAAAATATTAACCCAAAGTGAATGTAAGGTTAGGAAATATATTATCTGCTGTTCAATGTATTCTTCATTCTGATATTTGATTTTCTTTATCTTAGTTCTGACTGTTGCTATTTCTACTGGTTGAAGTATTTCAGTGAACTAAAGTGTGCAGCAGCATACTTAGCAACAGAAAAATTACACCCCACTGTGGATTCAAACTGCAAGCAGAATTAATAGAGTGGTAACCTACTAAATGAACTGTTCCTGTACGTTCATCCTGCACTTTGATGCTTGACGAGCCTGAAATCAACCATAGAAAAGTCACCATAAATGAGATGAAATATAGGAAAAACTAAATTTAAATTGATGATGATTTTAACAAGGCACACTCGGTCAAACATAGCATTGGTTCCTGAACTTTTTGACAGCTTGAAAAACCAAACCAGGATTGGCATTATTTTTTAACTTTTGATCCATCAGGTTTTCTTTCAATTCATGAAATTTGACGGAAGGAGATTTGGAGTTTGTTTTTTATAAAAGAATTTATAATTTTTTTTATAAAAGAATTTATAAAATTTTGCTGAAGTCATTTGCAAATTCATATATTTTATGTTTGATATAAATGAAAATTCATTTTTCTACCTCATAAATTCCATGGAACTAATTATGCTTTAACCAAATCCTATTAAATTTGGTAGACTTTTCAAATGAACTCTAAATTAGTAATGCTATAATTTAGATTTCACTTTGACTTGACTAAAATTAATCGACATTGATGAATTATATACTCAACAGTTACATAGCGAAACATGAGAATTCATTAGTTTAAAAATGAATTTTACTAATGAAATCAATTTCTCATTGATTTGATCCAAACACTACGATAAGGTTTCATTATGGATGATGGATCTCTATATTCATATCACATAAAAATAGCAACAATTATAAAAGAGTTAAGCACCTAGAAGACTCCATAATATGGAATCAGCAACAAGTTGAGCACTATTATTTAAGAACAACACTTTGAACCTCATATAATACCATATGTCAACTAGAAACCTATAGGATTGTTTCCATAATTTCCTACAATCAATTTATCGTTTGGCAAAATCAATTTGAACTTTTAATGACTTAATAAGTTGTAGTTTCATGTATAGTTCACATTACTATTACGCAAAAACTTTTTACAGACGAATCATTTTCCCTACTATTCACATATCAATTGTACATACAATACAAATGGAACATAAAATTCTGCTTGTATAGCTTTTCTTTATCCCCTTGTTTGCAAACTTTAGTATTCAAATTAGTGAGGATTCAGGCCCAAAATAAGAGAGAGAATAAAAGAAAAGAAAACTTCTGCCTCAGTTCAAGTTAACTTTTCAAATTACTCGGGTTTCAAATTATAACATCTATGCATTTTAATTATAATAAATCAAATCTTCTATGGTTTCAGCTCAGTGATTAACGTAGGACAACGAGAGGAAAGATAAAAACCAAAATGAAGAATGAGGTTAAAAAAAATACATAATCTCTCTCTCGCCCCCACGCCCTCCTCTTGTTTCTAGGACAAAAGGCCATTATCATTCTGCAACGGAGAAATAAGACATCTGATCTATATTGTTCAGTTGTGGACAATATGGCCATAAATCTGAAATCCACAAAAATATCAATGAATCCCATATCAGCTGGCCAAAATACCATTGCAATCCGGACAATATGAGGCACTTCACCTGTTTTATGAAACTCTAATCTAATTTAACATATTTTATAACAAATAGGACTAATTATCCATCGTTACTTCCCTCTCCGACTTAAATTCTCCATTGTTACTTCCCTCTCCACCAATGCAGTATCCATTATTTAAACTTAAACCATTTGAAAAAATAGCCAAATAGAAGCATGACAAGCTTGAATTAATCGATATCCCAGTGTATATTAATCGATATCCCAGTGTTAAATAGTGGATAGGGATGCAAAATTTTGGGTTTATACTTGAATTAGGGCAAGGGATATAGTTCCGATACACAAAATAAAGAAAAAAAGAAAATGAGTATAAGTGTACCTTTGAGAGAATAAGAGGAAAGAGGAATTAGTTACCATGCAAAAATGCCCTCCACAAACAAAGCACTCGTTTAAACTCATATTTCATTGATCAAAGTTCAGGAAAATATTTAAACTGCAATTATTAGGTCAGCATTTACAAAAACAATTTTCCCCTATTTAATAAGGACCATGACTAGTACAACTCAACTCAACTAAGCCTTAATCCAAAGACTCAGAGATAGGAATATGTAATAATCACAGAGTAAAAGCAAATAGATCCCTCACAAATGCATAACAAGAATAAAACATTTCTAGATAATAATTTCAACATCAGACCTTGGGGCAAAACACCCAGCAACATGGTCAAAGCAAGCTTATATCCACATGCATGAGCCCAAAAGTTTAAGCCGCATGGTGATAGTGGTAGCTAATCATATGTATCCTTATTTAGTCATCCAATTTAGGGCAAGGTATCACAATTTTAAATTCACTTAATCAAAACATTTGACACCAAAATCCAATATAAATATTAACATTTCTCCCCTATTGGCTATATAAATCAAAATCATCACAATTGCAGTCCTAGATCAGCTTAGAGATACCATGTATTATTGACTTGTAAGAATTTAGCAATCAACATGTACTAGGATCTTTTGGGCCTTGATGATAAAATGATGAAGGTGTCATCTTTGTGGTATTTTTAGGTATGCCTAAAGTGCCATAAAGAAGAACCAGGTGTCATCTAATCATATTCTAATACCAGTGAGAATTACTCTAAAAAGAAACCAAACCAGTATAAAAGGTATTCAAAAGTGCAAGGGATAAAAACTTAAGACTCACAGTTGTACTCGGTCCATCCAATGGCCTGATGTTCGAGATCATACAAAACTAGCTTATTTGAAAGTACTAAATCTGCAAAGGACGACATAAGCAGAATAAAAATTAGGAATCACATTGTTGTTCACCGAAGGATAATCATTAACTAATTCTTTGACAAAAAGCAATAACCAACAATTGCAGCCTGTAGTCAGCTAGCACTGGGAATTTGCTTCATTCCATAATTGTGTTAATTAGCAAAGCAATCAGGTAGCGATATTAAGGATACGTTTCAAAATCCATAGGCCTTCTTTTTCCCTCTTTTTTCTGGCCTTTTTTTTTTCTTTTCAGTATATGATAATTCCAAAGAATCTGAAAGCTAATCAAATATAGGGGACTAGAATATAAACATCACATACTTTTAAGAATCAAATTAGTAAAAGAAAAACTATAGGCTGAGAATGAAATAGATATGTTAAATTGGTTCAAATTTTACGCTGGCATGAAAAGTATAAACAACATAAATGAACACCATGGGGATAATTTTGGTCTACAGAATAAATATATTTTCCATGAGAAAAACCTCAATGCATCTAAATTTGCATGATACAAATATGCATAAATTTTGCTCATACCTCCTAAAAGAGTCATGTTTCTTCTATCTCTTGATTGCATCCCACTGTTTTGCCATCCAATACACCACAAACCTTCCTGTATAAGTCCAACTTAGAGAATGAGCCCATTCATGTAAATTGAATAGCAAGTACAATTGAATGCAATTGGCTGGCATTTAAATTACATATGCATCCAGTATTAGAAATGTGTGCACATGGAAAGAGATAGTCACTTATGGAACAAGTATAAAACTAGACATATATCAGCAAGTGTCAAAATCTTTAAAGTTCAGATATATTAAATGCAGGTCTCTCTAAGTACTCAAAATTCCCAAATCCAACCTTTTTCCTCTATGTACCTAGAGCCAGATCCTCAAATCCCCAAATCTAGTGCTAATTCACAAAACCTAATTTCTAAAATTATAAAATTTGAGCCACGACCGAATTTCACACCAAGGACACTCCAACTCTTTGTCCTGCATTTGAGCCTCTCTCAAACAATCTAAAATAAGATAACATCAATAGCTATTTCATTCTCATCATAAAAAGTAAAAGGTAGTACTTTTTGAGCAGTATAATCATATCCACTTAATTCTCATTTTAATAAGTAAAAAAAGCAGTACTGTTTGAGCAGCATAATCATATCAACACTACACCATAATCTTTTTACTTTCACTGTAGATACCTTGAAGAAACACCCTCCAAAACTTTGAAAAATTATTCTAACCCTTTCTGGCAGTCTGTTGAACTTCAGCCATATCTTTTTTTTTTCTGAGAGTATGCACATTCAGATTTCATTTTTTTTTCCCAGTTATTAGTTAAAAGAAATCCTATCTACAAAAATGCCACATAAAAATAACTTCCCAAGAAAAAAGCCACTTGATAATTCCTAACTTTGTGATTTCTAATTATTAGTCTTGTTTGACAATGCTTAAGCTTCTTATGCATGCTTTCCCACAAAAACTAGCTAGTCTATCATCTTTCCACTATACAAGAGGGCTTGCATCAATTTCCTACATTTGTATAGAAGCTCTCATATCATGCATAAATTATAAGCCACACCATTTAAACAAAATAAAGTAAGTATATTATGTCCTAATGATTATGTTGCATGAAAACATGGAAAAACTACAATTCATGTACTACTATTTGATTAACAGGTGACTTTTATGCAAAATGGTAAAAGCATCTTCAGTAAATTATAACTTACAATAACATAAATCAGACACAGTAATCAAAATTGTATTTACAGCCAAAACTAATCATTTTAGATTGAAGCTTTTGCGAGCTCATAATTTCTAATCCCTCGGCAAGATAAGCCATTTATCAGGATATATAATGGAGTCATGCCTTCTCCAAAACAGTCTAGCTGTGAGAGGGTCACTGGAGATTGTTTTCTGTAGCTGTTTGCACACAACACCCTAGCTAGAATCAGCCAATTTCAGCTTTTGCATCCAAAAGCAAAGTGATTTTCACCAAAGCATTCAAAGAGGTAAATTTGCTAAGAATTGCTCCAATGGAAAATTCAGGGCCTAACTCAAATTACACAATGAATACTTTCTACATACTAATGAAGAAATGAAACTTCATTTTTTGCTTTCAGATAGACAAAGCTGCTTGCAAATTGAAACAAAGACATGGATGCAAAATACAGATCCATGCATGTTGAACTTGCCTACTATTATTTGGTTTCGGAACACAAAAAGAACATGTCCTCAGATGTGGCATGAGTACTCTTTTAGGGCATTATTTAGTCTAATATGGAACATTTAAGTTTACAAAAACTACATTTTAAATCTTACTGTAATGATATAATGGGCTAGATGTTCAAATTTAGGCATGTGATGGATATTATTGACAATGAACTAAAACCATCTTTATATGGAATATATTTTCTTTTCACTCCATCTTATATTTTAGATTTGAATAATTATGAAACTCCTTTAATATTACATATATATACATGTCCTTCCCATGTTGTATCATAATTTTCTACGAACATTTGTCCATGTTACATTGTCAAAATGTCTTGTGCTCCATATGTGTCTCATGATCATATACAGTGGATCCTGCCATAATTCCATGTTTCGATCCTATACCATCTTCCATGTTTCGATCCTATACCATCTTCCATCATAAATCTTTACCTCAAAATGAAAATTCAATGATATAAACTGAAATAAAGCAGTAAAGTGTCTAATAGGAATCACTTCAAAAGAAAAAGATAAGTGCTTCACTAGATTCTCAAAATAAAATAACTAATTCATCAAGAGTCAAGTTAACCACCAATGGTATCAAATTAGAAATTTTGCAATACAACTCTGAAAAGATAAATTCAAATTGTTGGATATCAAAAAGACAGATAAAAAGAGTTGATAAATGACTGAATCTAGATTAATAGAATTTGAGACCCACAATTTTCAAAGGATGCAGAAATGTTTGGAGCAACATGAAGGGAAAAGACCATAAAGAAAGAAAAAAAATATCCTTTCCAAAGATGTTACAACTCAATATACTTACAAAGGGGAATAGATATTCATGCGGATAAACCTTCAAGAAAACGGAGTTTTCAAAATGAAAAGTGACATTTGGAAATCCATCATCCACACTGCAATTCAAACAAAGCATACAGAGATATAAAAGATGCTCCTTGAACCTTATACCTAGAACAAATTCTGGGATATGCAAAGATGGTAAAGCATCATTTAAGTAATCATACTTCCAAATACACAAGGCCTATCCCAAAGGCAGGTCTTCTGTAACAAAATAATATACTAACCAGCACCAAAAGACTGGTAATTTATAGGCATCTTAAAGAAAGAACCTAAGAAGTCATCTAGTTAGAATGAGATTACTAAACCTTGTAAAAAATGAAAATTTGAAAGCAAAGAATCAAATTTCTGCATTTGGACAGACTTAAATTATAAACTGTGAGATGATCTTCTCAAATTTACAGCAATAACAAATGACACTGAATTAGCCACAGACTCTCCTTATGTATTTTCCTTCACATATCCAGCTAAGATGGCAGCATTAATAAATTATCCCTGAAGTTATAGCAAGATCCCACTAATAAACCAAGGTGAAAAAAGAAAAATAACTGTCAAAAAGTATATACAACATTACAGGTACACCTTCCTATATTTAAAAGGCAGAAAACTTATATTTGAACAAGAAAATCAAACTAAATTAGCCCCACATTTGATGTGCATGAAAAAAATATATATATTCAAGTTTAGAACATAAAAGTTCCTACCTGAACTGCCTGACGTTTTAAAAGCAGGAAACACATAGTTTTCACTTTTTGAATCTAAAAATAGTATCCTAGAAGCAAAATAAAAGTTGCAAACCATAGTATTATGCTACAGTCCATACCTCCCAGAATATCGAAAGCATGTGTATTCATCACGTACATTATGAACTTCCAAATTAGGTTGATAAGAGATTACCTAATCAGAATATACAAGTTACAGTATGTAGGCAATTTGTATTGAGAATTTCCAGCAGATAAATTCTTTTTATATTGTATACCTTATTTACTAATGCCTCGTAAACCATTTCAGGGAGATAGGCCAAGGTTGTACCACTATCTATTATCGCTCCCTTCCTATCTCCTGCCTCAAAGACATCCGTTGGAAGATGTAGGAGTTCACCACCAACTTGAACTGCTGTCATATTGACATTGTAATGGGGCCTAAAGTTTTTAGCATCAAGATAAAAGCTTCATTTATTAAATTCCATATACACCAAAAGAGGAACAAGTACAACAAAGATGATGAAATTCCAGTCAACAGCTGTACAAACCAAACTTTCTCAAACTAAGTTGACATTTAAGGATCTTCAATATTATAGTTGTGAAAAGAAATGGCACTCGTATAAGAATGTTTCCAAAACATTTTTGTGGCTCAACAGAAAACTGAATAATAATATTTAAAACAAAGATTCTAGTGACAAGGAGATTGTTGAACCAATTGACCATTTACGGTCTGATAATGTATGACAAGAACATTTGATTTTGACTGTGTTGTCCGCTGTTCTTTTCATTCAAGGCTAAACTCTTTAGAACAGGGAGAATAATGAAGTTTATATATAGCTGAAGTCCAATTTTGATTCAAGCCTGTCTTGAACAAAGGACCACTTTGCCAATATTATTCTTCTTTTAATAATAGGATATTTAACAAGTAACTTTATAAGTTAGCTGGTTGTTTAGGAACTTCATTTTTTAGTTAGGTTGTTTAGTAATTTTCTATGTCAATTTTCTATACATAAAGTTGTAGCCTTTATAGGCATATTTAACATTGGTTTTAATTATGGCTTGAGAGTTAGAACTAGGGTTTGACATCTGAATGACTACGATATTTGAAGACAATTCAATAAAGAGCAATACGAGTTTATGAGGTACAGGGAAGTATGAAGTACAACCCATGTATGCATGCTAGAAAATTATTTGCAAATAGAAACTTTAGTTTTAAGCAATATAGCTAGAGAACATAGGTAAAAATAATTCAAACTTCAATCACATACTGATTTGGTATCAAAGGTGTCATGTTAACTGTTGGTTGCACAACATGGCCAATAGCAAAGATACCACCTCCGTTTATACCATCTAAGCAATGGGCGAAAACCTTTTTCACTTTTCCAGTGGCAGCCAATTGGGAAATCATTGATGAATTTGCTTTTCCAAAACCAAGAATACCATCAAGAGCTCCTTCATTAGTTGAGCCCAAATCCCCTGATTGTCTAGCCCCACACCTATTGAGAAAACATTTTACTGACCTCCTCAACATTGATAAACACCAAAAAACTAATACGTCCACATGCACAAATAGATGCCAAAAACTAAGACAAGCAGACACACTTGTGTCATGTATATCTATGCATGTACATATACGCAAATACAGTCTGCATGCACATATACACACAAACACAACTGTGATTGACATATAACTACAAGCATATATAAATAAATGTCAGCAATTACCACTGCTTCACCCTCAACAAGCAGTACCTAGGGGAAAAATTGTACGTTTCTAAGAAATCAAGAAAAATTATTTAACTAGGGAACTTATGAGATTTGATATTTGAAGCATGCATCCAACAGAAGCAAAAGACCACATTCTCAAAGGCAATGCAAACTAGAATTGAATAAACTGGAATGCAAGAAAATTTTCAAAAGATCATTTGTTCATTGTAATACATAAAAAGTCTCAAGTATCAACTTTTCTTTCTTAACATAGACAATGTAATGAAGGGATAATTGAAGCTCTAGGTATAATTTTATTCTCCAATTCACCCGTTTATCCTTCATCTTTGTGGTCCCAAATCAACCCGTGTAAGCAAGAATTTTCCTAATGAAAACTCGAAATTTTTAAAGCTTGAATTCATATGTTGTTTGGCATTGGCATATCAAGTAAAGTTGTTCAAACAATAATTTAAAGTTGTTCAAACGATACACATTATTCATAGCTCCACATTGTACTTGTATAACATTTCAATCTCCCAGCAGCAAGGATTATAACAAATCAAAATGACAGGGTAAACTTCAGCCAAGCCTCCAATAGATTTTCTCTATGAGAAAGCAGCTTCACAATATCAACACAAACCTAAACTAGTACCAAGGAATACACCTCAAAATTTCCTGTACCATGGCACTTATCTACCAAAACCCTTTCCAGCATCTCTAAATCATGGAAACAAAAGTCCAAATAATACCTTGATATGAAGCCTTAACCAAAATTGAGTACTTCATGTCACGACACATGTTAACATATTGACATTACAATTTTCAAGTTCTTATAAATTCAGACATTCACATATAAAATAAAACAGGATACAGCATATGATATACATCAAGAAACATAGCAAGCTCACCCAAATATGACACTTCCATTTGCTGACGTAGTTTCAAGATCACCTGATACTCTATCATATTGCACAACATCCTTGACAAAATAGCCTGCAGTAGAGCTCCCATCTCCATATATTTCAAGATAAGGACAAGACATATTTGATGTACAGCCATACAATGGACCTCCATTTACCTCATAGCAAAACTCATAATTGCAAGGAACCAATTTCCCGGTGGCCGAGTCATTAATGTTATATAAAGTAAGATCCATCTGGTATAAGAAAAACACAAGATGAAAAATCTAAAATAATAAAATAATAATAATAACAATCAAGAAAACAAGGCTTTTCTTATTCATGGAAACAAAATGAACAACGGCTCAATGACTATCCACTCTGGACAAAAGAATAAGGAATAAAGAAAAACTATAAGCCTACACCAAGAGAGCTTGTTCTGGGGCATTCTCTGCATTGAATGCAATTGACCCACATAATATCACTTCCAGTATCGACCTGGACATAGTAGTCCTTAGAAGGCGTTCCAATTTCAATCTTAGCATAATAAAGCCTACAAAATTTATAACTAAATCAATCAGTGGATGTCCAATAACAGTAAAATTCAGAATTTGTGAACACAAACAGATAAAGGAAAGAGTAAGCGTGTTACGGTGTGTGTGTGTGTCTATAATGAAGTGATAACTCAGGAGAAGGAAGCAGAAAGTTCAAGTTGAATGTTCAATTACTGTGCTATAGATAAACTTATAAAAAAATAGTGGAATTTAGGAGAACAAACCCGAGACCATCAGGACGACCACTGCCACCAAGAGGAAGATCGACGCCGGCGAGAATTCGAAGCTGGCGGCGATCGTCATGAGCCTTTAGATCAATAAGAGAATGGTCACGGCCAGCATATCTGTACTTGACGCTGAAGACGCCGTGGTTTGCAGAGACGGAAACAATAAGCAAGAATGAAAAGATCAAAGAAAAAGTATTTCTGATCTCGACCATTATCATCTTCATCCTCCACTTTCAAATTTTCAATTTTAGCAGCGCAGAGAAGACAGGGCGAGAGCCGAGGAAGAGAAGAGTAGATGATGTTGATTTTGTTATTGTTGTCGCTGTTGTTGTAGGCTATGTCAACTTTAGACTTTTCATTCCCATTCAGTTTTCGGCGTGGACCCACACTAACATTTTCCTCCCATTGTAATCTGACTACCGACTGCGCCATATTCGGTTGGGCAACACTATTGGTGCTTAACTGTCTGTCGGACTATACCTATACAACATGTCAACAGTTTAGCCAAAGTTCAATTAGGCTAAGTTTGTGTTAGCATTCCAATCAAACCCTTTTTGTCTCATTAAAAGAGTAATGTTATGAATCAATTAGAAAATGGATGTATAACTCATGACAATTCATTTGTTAGCCGCAATTCTGCTGCTCTCTAAATTTCTCTATTCTAATCACTTTATTTTCGTTATTTATGTATTTGTTATTTTATTTTTATATTTATTTATTTTATATTAATAAATACTTATATTAATAAATATTAATTATTTTATTTTTTATATTTATAAATTTTATATCAAATAGATATATTAATAAGTCAACATGAATCATTAAATATATATTTATAAATTAAAAAAATGTGAGCTCAGAAGGCTATATAGTTAAATTAAAAGTTTAAAGAGTAAACTGATTAAACGAGTAAAGTTTACGAGGTTATATATATTTGGTATTTTTTTATTATATTTGATTATATGTTCTTAATTTTATTATAATTAATTTTTTAAGTTAATTTTGTTGTAACTTATATTAATCCTTCCCTCTAAATGGTGATATTTATAGCATTGCACAGACGTAAGAGACAATAAATTTTTTTCATTATTCTTGTTCTTTATTCTTATATTCTTTTATTATATTTGTTTTTTTAATGCATTATCAGTATGAAATTTTATTAATTTATTTATTTCAAAAATACAAATTCAAGGTGTTAAATTTAAGATAATTATTCTAACTTGTCGACGGGTATGAAATATTTTCATACATTATATATATATATATAAGTATATGTTACTAGATTATTATAGTAAATGATATGCGTATATCTTATTCTTGGATTTGTTTTTTTGTGTATTATATGTTCATATCCATAATTATTTATTCATATATATAAAAATTGAACCATCATATATATTGTATAAATCAAAAGTAAAATTATAACTTTACTATGTATTCTTTAAAAAAAAATATTTGTGTAATTTGAGTATATATATGTTGAGTTATTATTTTTATACAATAATATCACCACAATATGCATATGTTTTTTTTTTATCTTTATTAGTTTTAGTTTTACTATTAGCTATTTCAATATATATATATATATATATAGTCATGGTTAAATATAAATTTTAATTTTATTCTATCTTTTCAAATGTTTATAATTATTCTTTTTTATTGTTAATATGAATTAAGTTTGCCTTAATTTTATCTAATTATTACTTTTTTGAGATAATATTTCAATGACAAATCAAACAAAACTTGCATTTGTGACCTTGGCATCACTGGGAAAGAATTATTTATTATGAATATTAGATTATAAAATTCATTTAGATGTTATGAGACTTAGACATATTATAAAAGAAGAAAATGATGTTTTAATACAAATCGTGTGAATATGATAATTTTCTTTCATCGCCATCTTGATGAAGAGTTAAAAGTTAAATACTTTAATATAAAGAGATCCTCTTGTTTTATGGAAAAATTTGAAAGGAAGATATGGCCACCAAAAAGGTCATAATTCTCCTAAAAACTTTATTTATACCAAAATAAATTTGGGCTTGGCCCAGTGTCAGTTGAGGAATCAAACAGATTGAGGAATAGGGAAGTGGACCCATTGAGGAAACAGGTTTACTGAGGACTAACCTGTTAAGGAAACATATCTAAGAAGCCAAATCTAGGGAAAAACAAGGAACGTGGGTTGCAACTAGAACACAACTAAAGCATACCAGTTATGGCAACTAACCACTCGCCATTTACCAGGAAAAGGACTGAAAGATAGGGATCACATAGAATGATGAGACATGAGAGTTTGTCGCTATCCTAAGAAATAGGAAGGAAGAAAAATAAAAGGGTTGTACCATGAACGAGAAGGAGCAAGGAATGAAACCTAGAAAAATATACAAACAGATCTTCTCTCAGAAACAAAAGTTCATCAGTTAGTCTACCCAAATTTTCTACTTGTTCACTAAGGATTAGTTTTACGCTGCTCAGTGCTTAGTTTTTGCGTATTGTGTTTCCCAGCAAATTCATGTTTGTTCATCAGTTTGTCATTGAATGCCAAGAAATTTAATTTGTTTTAGTTGTTCTTCAATTATAAAATAGTACATCAATTTGTTTAGTTTCTTAAAAGTTTAGTTGTTTTATCCCTTTTAGAGCATAATTTATTTTAATTATTCTTCATTTGCACATAGGTCTACTAGTCATCTGTTTGAATCCTCAAAGGTCTAGTTAGTTGGTTTTTTTCCCCCTTTAAGGCATAATTTATTTTGTTTATTCTTCATTTACACAGTGACCCATCAGTCTGCTTAAATCCTCGCAAGTACCTTAAGTATTTTTATCTTGTGAATTTACATTAGCTTCACCTATCTATCTTTGAGGCACATTGGGTTAATCGCTAGTTTCTAGTTTGCATTCTTGAGGAATTCAAGTAAACCATAAAGGAAAGCTTAAGGGCTCTATTCCATTTTATATCCTTTTTAGAATTTTGCACATCATTTTGATAGGCGTCAGTTTAACGCATTTTGTAAATGGATGTTACTTATGCTTTCACATCTCTCATTCCTTATTGGACTTCCACCATGAATGGATGTTATATAGCATAGATGGGTGTGTATTTTTCCATGAATGGGCATTTGTGCCTCTATGAACAGGCATTCACCACATTGTTGCCAAAACTTGTCCAACTTCTCTCATGAGTGTGACCAAAATCAACCCATATTTTAACTTTTCTACTATCTAACTTGGTGCAAAACAAGTGATGTGTATTCCATTCATAAACTGACATTAGCTCAACTTATATCATATTTATTCACTTCAATAATGAGAGTTTCAATTGATAATAACCATTAACTTAGTTATCTCTTAATTCCTAATTTATGGCACATAATGCATAGGCATTAGCCCTAGCTAAACGAGCGTTACTTTATATTTTTGTAGAAATGAATATGAAGTCCATAACAACGTAACTCACATTCATTTCTTTCATTAAGCATTCATCATACATCTCATCATATACATTAATTTCCATACATGAAAGTCTTAATTTAATCAAATACATTCAACATTCTTTATTACATAAAATTTGCAATTCAATTCTAACAACTCAAGTAGTATCTCGAACATGAAGTATTACACTAATTAGAAGCTGTAGACCTTTAATTTTGGCTCTAAATTAGTACGGTCTTAATTAAAAAAATACCAAAATAAATTTGATCTGACTTTAAAAGATGTAAACTTAGTTTACAACTTTTAAATAAGCCGGTCCGATTTTGAAAGGCACAAATTCAACTATAAAACCCTAAATTGAGTTTTTAGGCCCAATTAAAACTTTCTAGTAAAAAAAATTAAAAATACAAAAGTTATTTGAGTAAGGCGACCCAAGGAGACATGAGCCATTTCCTATGTCGACCTAGATGGCCCAGGTCGACATGAGCATGCCTCATGTCAATCTGGCAGCCCAGATCGACATGAGATTAAACTCATGTTGCCTTGGACAACCTTGGTGCAGGCAGTCTCTAGCCAAAAATAGAATTGGTGTAGGCAATTTAAACGCTTGGATCAATACATTCAACCTTGGTGAAACCTTCAAACACAGGTTTAGCTTTCTAATACCATTTTTTTTATTTAGTGTTTGCAAATCAACATTTAAGATATTATTGCAGAAGTTGGTTTATTAAATTATTTTATCCAGTAGCTTCATTGTTAACACTCAAGTACATATTTTATAAAACTAAAACCCTAATATGTAAAACCTAAGCCCAGATCCCAGAAATCCTTAAAACCCTAACTTATTCTGTAAACCCCAAATTCTAGCAATCCTTAAAACCCTAACTTATTCTGTAAACCCCAAATTCCAAAAATCCTTAAAACCCTAACCTATTATGTAAACCCTAAAACCAATTTCCTAAATCCTAAAACCAATTTCTTAAACCCTAACCTATTATGTAAACCTAATCTCTAATCCAGTAACCTAAATTCTAAAACCTTAATCCAAAACTTAATTTGTTTCCTAAAATCTAACTTTCAAACCTTAGTCTAAACCTTAATCCAAACCCTCATTTCCCTAATTTTTAATAAATATAAAATCCTAGTTTAAAAAGAAACCTAATTTCCCAACAAAAATAATTTTTAAAATCATTACTTTCCTGGGCGCTATCCCGAACCCTGCAAGGGGCACTGCCCCCTTAACCCCCGCCCGCTAACCTGCTAGCGGGACTACCGTATGTGTGGCGTCCTATATTTCATTAAGGGAGTTAATGTTTGCTTATGTATTGTACCTTTTTTGTGATTTTATTATATTTAAGTCCTAATTAATTATTGTTTAATGATAATGTGCATTATTATGATTTATTTACTTATGGATTGTAATTTCTTATTATTGGGGATTTCTTGAACTGTAAAAGGCATGTTTCCATTCGTGGGTACCTTATTTATTTAGTTTATATAGTTTAATTTATTTTTAAGACTTTGGAACAATTGTAAGGAACACATTTCTATCTTTCGGTGGGTGTTCTATTTTATTTTCTTTATGGATATTTGGACATTTGTAAAGGTATTTTTTCATCAATTGATGGGTGTCCATTTTGTTTAATTTGTTTAATTTATAATATAGCATTCTTTATTTTTATAAATTCATGTAATATGGATAATATCATAATAATCAAGAATTCAATAATATTTAGACCTGAAAAGGAGGTTGATTCCAATGAACCAGGTGTTATAGAGGTACTGGGTCATTTCTCACCTTTCTCATGCGTACCCAACTTTCTGAACTCAATAAAGGGGGGGGGGGTTGAGAATTCTTTAGAAATCGAGTTATTCACCTCTTTCTTTTTCCCGGCCCGTCCATGTGGCGACTCCATTTTCTCCGGGTTTAGGTTCGTATTCTCTAAGGTCTTGAGCCTAACATTGACGAAGTTGAAAGAATCATTCCACCAGAAGTGGGGGCGAAAATCCCTGCTCACAGTGGCGACTCCACTAGGGATAAGAGAAGTTGATTATGTTGGTTTTTATATTATTTTATTCTTTTTTATTATGATATTATCCATTGCATCATTTAGTTTGCATTGTGCGTGTGAGTTAGGATGCTCGTGTAAACCGTGTTGTGTTATATAAGAGATACTATACTTTCACTCAAAGTATGAAGATCGAGCATGACATAACTGCTCATAACCTTATACCATTTGGTATATACTTACTATGAGAACCTAAGCTTTTCAACCCAAAGACTAAAGCCCAAGTAGTTGGCCTAGTTACTTTTCTTAGGTTTATACCCAAATGCTTACTCTTTGACTATGATTAATATATCTTAATTTGACCCATGGCTTATTTGGTTCATTCCATTCCTAATGTTACCTAATTATATTGTAAGCTCAAAATAATCTTTAAGCCCAAAAGACGAAACTATTTTCAAAATTTTTCAAGATGGTTTTTGGACATAAAATCTTTTTCCAAGATGGGTCAAAAATTCCTTTTACCTCATGACCCAAGTTCAAAGTCCAAAATCTATTTTCAAACAAATCTTTTCACAATGGGCTTTGAAATAAAAATTTTTTTCACCTCATGACCGAAAGATCAAAGCCTAAAATTTATTTTTGAAACAAATCTTTTACAAGGGGCTTTGAAACAAAACTATTTTAAGCAAACATTTTCAATGAGCTTATTACTATTTAGGTCAATTATGGAATATTTAAAATCAATTATGGGCCTAGTTTATACTAAGACCTATTAATCATGGACTTGTTTGAAGCATGAATCATTAGTTGCTTTTTCCAAGTAGAAAATATATTTATGATAAACCTTTTAATTTATTTTTAATCCAATATAGCATAAAAGCTATCTTTTGTTGATCCAATGGATTAAGACCTAATTAATGGAAATTATCATATATTGACTTCTAAATTTGAAAATAAAACTATTGGTTAAATCGTCCGAGTGAATTGTTCGAAAATAAAATATCCCATATTGATATTTTGTTAACTATATACCTAAGAAAAGAGACTCGCCATTCATGAGTGGAAGTTATAAGGTTTGAAGTTTCATTTCTACTATGTTGATGTGGTTTGGTTTGTTTGTTTATTGTGCATATATGCATCCATGCATACATGTATTGCATCTCACGTCATTAATCCTTTCTGACTCACAGCCCTGAAGTATAGTAGTTTAAAAGCCTATGATAACCCAACCTACGCTAGTGACATAGAATCCAGCAACGACTCAATTAGTTTTTCACTAAGAGCAATGGAATTAGAATAGATTCAGAAGATGATAGAAAATGTAGTCAACACTAAGATGGAAGAACTAAAGGGGGTCCTAGCTGAGACCATAAAAAGCCAAATGGCTGCAATGTTTGAGAATGCTGCTGAAGCTTCTGCTAGCACCAAGAAGCAGAATGACAAAGGGAAGGCTAAGGTTAGTGAGGTAGCCTTCGATGATGATAAGATGGTTTTGGATGATGATGAATACTGAGCTTAGTACTTTCAAGATCCTCAAGATAAGAAGGAACCGAAGGTTGTGAAGAAGGTAGCTGTTGAAAAGATCGAGACTTCTGATGTTGAGAAGATGATTGTTAATCTAGAGAAGAAGTTTGAGAAGAAGCTGAAAACTGAATAAAATTCAGAAGTAGACAAGTTATTTGAACAAGATGAGGAAGTCCCTTATGAGTTCAAGATGCCTTCCTTTGCTAAGTTCAAGGAAACTGGCAATTCTCATCTACATGTCAAGCAATACATTATAGCCATGCAGTATGCTCGAGCTACTAAGGCTCAAACTCTAAGGTACTCCATGCTCTCATTGGGCCCTGTTCTATAAAACTGGTTCAATACCTTAGAGGAGAACACCCAAAAAGATTGAAATTTGCTATACAGAGCCTTTATTAAGCAGTATGGGTATAAATGTTGAATTGGAAGTGACCCTAATGGAGATGGGGACTATTAGACAGAAGCAGAACAAGAATTTTGTTGATTATGTGAAATGGTGGAGAAATAAAGCTTCTCTTCTTAAAAAGAGATCCGATGAGTCTGACTAGATCAGAATGATAGTGAGAGATGTCCTGTCCAACCTACGTGAGAGACTGTCACATACCCTTATCAGAGATTTCAAAGATCTTCTCCAAGCTAACTTGCAAATAGAATAGTGGAAAAGGAAGAAGAATCGTTTTTCTGGAAGGAAGAATGAAAGAGGGAACTAACAATCTGGCAGTCAGCGTACACAAAAAGAAGTGGATATCAATGCAACTACTGGTCAAGGGAATAAGAGGCAATTTTCAGACTTAGGGAGACCTTTATCTTGGGTTTTTTAATAAGTTATAAAAGTAAGGGTTATTGTAGCCACTGGCTCTCCAACTGTTACCCAATCCTCTACCAACAAACTTTGATACCAATGCATTCTGTCATTTCTATCAAACATAGGGGTATGAAACAGACAAGTGTTTTAGGTTGAAACATGGGATTCAAGACATGATTGACTGTGGTAAGCTATCTGAACCTAACAAGCCCAACATTAAAAGCAATTTGTTACCTAAGTTTACAAGAGTGTCACCGCCAGCAACCTTTATGATAGAAGGAGGATTGATGGAAAGTTCTATCTTATCATCCTTTTAAGATGTGGACGAAGGAATTGTGGATGAGGATGTGATGATCATTGCCCTTGACATGTCCAAGAAAATAAAGCACCATCGATTATAATTCAATAAACTTCCTTAGGCTTGAGTGCTACTTATTTTATATTTTTGGAACAATTATGTTTTTTTACTAAAATTGTTTGAATAAATTACTTTTATCAAATTTTTGTTTATATTGGTCTTTGTTTATTTTTATATTCAACCAATGACGAATCTTGCTTGATATTCATAAATTAGTGTATCTATGCATCATGATCTGAGTGACTTTACTAGACGAGAGAATTATTCTATAATATTGAGTTGTGTATGCTTACTTAGAGAGGGCTCCTGCATAATTTCCTTTGTCTAGGTCTTAGTCAATCTTAAAACATACTTTAACAAACTTTCAAGGTGAATTAAACTCTGCTTATTTAAGGAAAAAATGGTCTAGACATTATTTGGTTAGTCAATAACTAGTATCCACCTTATTAATATCAATCTCTAGTTTGTCCCCTTTAAGCCTTCATACGATTTTAGCTTAATTTTTATTGGTTTGTGACATTGATAATCTACCTTGGGGCTATTGTGACACTCATGACAAGTCTAATGATCACTAATATAGAGGGGCAAGATGATTAAGGAAGAGGATATAAAGTCAATACCATAAGGATAGTTGAAGTTTAGCTGAATTAAACCTAATATCTCAGATATTTCCTTAGCCAGAAACATAGAATGGTGCAAATAAGACAAATCTTTTAGAGCTAAAAAGAAAAAGAAAATACAAAAAAAACAAACAAAAAAGATAAAAAAAAAAAGCAAAGCAAAAAGATAAAAAAAAACGAGGAAAGTATGAAAAAAGAAAAGAAAATAAAAAGAAAAGAGGATATGACAGCCAAAAATAGTTGAATACCTAAACTTTCTATAGAAGAGTCGAAGCCAATGTTAGACAATGTTCAAAAGATGAAAATCCATTTTGAAGGGTGAAAACCTAATGTCCAAAGATGAAGAACCGTTATGAAAAAGGATGAAGATCTATTTTGAAGGGTGAAGACCCACTATCCAAAGAATGAAGATCCATTTTGAAGGGTGAAGACCTAATGTCCAAAGATGAATATTCATTATGAAAGGTGAAGACCTGAAGCAACTGGCTAGAAGAAAGCTAGAACTCTCAACTGATAGAAGGTCAGTTCAGCTAGAAGAGCTAGAGTCAATCCATTGAAGGATGAAAAAATAGCTAGAAGAAAGCAGGAACACTCAGATGACAGAAAGTCAGTACAATCCATTAAAGAATGGAACAAGTGTCTAGAAGAAAGCTAGAAGAGCTGAAGTCAATCCATTGAAGAATGAAGCAGGTGGCTAGAAAAGAGTCTGCACTCTCAAATGACATAAGGTCAGTCCAACTAGAAGAGCTGAAGTCAATCCATTAAAGAATGGAACAAATAGCTAGAAGAAAGCCCACACTCTCAAATAATAAAAGGTTAGTCTAGCTAGAAGAGCTGAAGTCGATCCATTGAAGAATGGAACAAGTTGCTAAAAGAAAGCCCGCACCCTTAACTAGCAGAAGGTCAGCTAGAAGAGCTCAAGTCAACCCATTGAACAGATGGCTAAAAGAAAGCCAGAATTCTCAAATGACAAAAGGATGATCAAGTTAGAAGAGTTTAAGTCTCTAGTCGAGCACCCTAATCAGTTTCGGGTCGAGAACTCTAATCCAATCTTGAGTTGAGTATCCTAATCCAGTTTTGGGTCGAGTACCGTAATCCGGTATTGGGTTGAGCACCCAAACCAAAGTCCAGTCTCAGATTGAGAATCCAAATCATTTTCAAGTCTAAACTCAAATCGGGTCCAGAATTAAAATCTTTTTAGAGTTCAGAACTCAAATCGGGTCCAGACACCTAGACCAACAATGGCCCAAAGCCCAATTCATTTTCGCCAAAATTAATTCAATAGTCATGTTGCTTTTCACTCTTTGAATCAATTTAAGATCATTCAAGCAGGGGCAAACTAGGTGTCCTATTTTATTTTCCTTATGGACATTTGGACATTTGTAAGGGTATGTTTCCATCAATTGATAAGTGCCCATTTTGTTTAATTTGATTGATTTATAATATAGCATTCTTTATTTTTATAAATGCATGTAATATGGATAATGTCATAATAATTAAAAATTTAATAATATTTAGACCTGAAAAGGAGGTCGGTTCTAATGAATAAGACATTATAGGGGTGCTGGGCCATTTCTCACATTTTTCATGCGTACCCAACTTTTCGAACCCAATAAAGGGGGGGGGGGGGTTGGAGATTCCTTAGGAATCAAGTCATCCATCCCTTTCTTTTTTTCAGTTCGTCCGGGTGGTGACTCCATTTTTTCTGGATTTAGGCCTGTATTCTCTAACGCCTTGAGCCTAACAGTGCCGAAGTAGCAAGAACCATTCCACCAGGAGTGGGGGCAAAAATTTCCGCTCACAGAAGCCTAAATTGAATAACATATGAAGAATATTAGATGATAGAAATTCTAATTTAACCTTTAGTTATGTTTAAATCTATTTTAAGATTCTATTGAATTTTAAGGTGGAATCTTAAGATTCTATTGAATTTTAAGGTGGAATCTTTCTTATGACTAGGACATTTTCTACTAAACAAAAGAAATGAGCACTTTTAAATAGCTCTAGAGCTCAATATAATGTACAATATAATATTCAACTCCAATATTATCCCATCTGTGTCTCCTATTAGGCAAACAACCAAACTATCTCAATTTCCAATCAAATATAATTATGATGATAAAATATCATTATGATTATGATTTCTAAACTAAAATTATGTGAAACCAAGTATAAAAGTGAAATTAAAAGTTTCGAACTTATCAATGCAAAATCGAACTAGGGCCATAAAACACAATGAAAGCTAAAACTGAATTGTTGGAGCTATGACTCATACATTGTCGCTAGAGCCACTACTAGCTGGCTACCATTAATGGCCCTTAAGGTCGAAGATGATATCATTTTATTTTCCTTAACACCAATAGTCCAAAATAGTTGTCACTCACTACTATTTTACTAGAATCCATTAAAAAAAGCTTCAATCACTGAATTTTTGGTCTTAGTCTCTAGCAAGTTTCAATGGGTAAAATTGGTTTGCAAATGAAGTTTGGATTATCATGATTCTAATGGCATAGGAATCACCTTAAAAGGACGCTGAAGGTCATAGCATCAAACAACTTCACCTTGTGCATACATTGTTATTCTCCATCAATTCACGACACCACCACTTCATCTGAGGTTACCAAAAGGTCATGGTCATAATGATGGCAACAATGCAACTCATCACTAGACAAAAGTGGGTGAATCGACACTTTTTCTAACTTATTCTTTCTTTCCTCCTCTACTACTCAGTTTTTCACTTCCTTTTTAATTGCTTTTAGATTAGTTGTCTAAACTGATTATTAATATATATATATATATATATATATTGAATATAGCCATGCTATTAATCAAAGAAATAAATTGATAAGAAAATTCAAGTATGCATGGGGTTAACATAAAATTTTAAAACAACTAGATTATTGGTTTGAGTTGTGATAAATACAATTTTTTTTTATTTTTTTATTTTTAAAATGAATATCTCCATTTATCATATTTTCACAATTTTAATACCCATATTTTAATTAAAGTATTTTAATTACTTAAATTTTATATATTATTAATATTAAAAATACAAATAAATATATTCCCTTTTCATGTAAACATAAATTTTAAAAATAAATAAATAAATAAATAAATTCAGGCTATTATATAGGTGAGTTTTTCTTTGGTCGATAATTGTTATTTTTTTCTTTTATTTTTGCTTACAATGTGATTTTCTTTTTTAGTAAAATAGTAAGCTTTATTAAAATAACAAAACATCATAGTTGAAGGACAAAAACTAAAACCTCTAGCCAATAGGCTAGCCCCAAAAATCCAAACCTATTGTCCCTCATCTATGGCATCATACATAATAACATTCTCAAGCAAAGTTAGAGATTGACTTCAAAATATGAAGCTAGTGTATAACAAAGCTGCCCTTGCCAGGCAATGAGCAATTTGTTGGCTTGTCTCTTAGCCTAAAATGACTTACTACCTACAATATTTGATAACAAAGCAATACTTGATAACAAACTCCGACAGTACTCCATTATCAAACCAAGTTTTGAAAAACCTTCACCAACCTTCTTGAAAGCATACAACACAATTTGACTATCAATCTCAAATTCCATTACTATCTTACCAAATCAAAAGCAATTGCCTCTATCAATTCGGAGCTTGGAATGCCTTTATAGTGGCCTAAACAACACTGTAAAAACCTAGTGTGATCATTATGAAGCACAACTCTATCCAGTTCTCAGTTCAAAAGCAAAAACTGCCCCATCTACATTACACTTCAACCTACCTAGTTGAGGAGAGATCCACCATACCAACCCTATCCTAGGAAACAAACTTGGCAAAATTCTTCTCATTCCCTCCTGAGTTATCTCCTAGTCCTGCTAAGCCTCTCTTATAAATCAAACAGTGTCATTCAAAGAGCAAGATTTATTTCTCCAATCCCCTTCATTCTTAAAATACTATAAAGCCTACATGATCATTGAGAGCAAATTGGCAGATACATTACCCAGAATAACAAACATAAAGTCTATTACCTTAGAGTAACTGAAGATATAGTGTTCTACCTACAATAACTCCTAAACCCCTTTTGCCACTAGACATCCAAAAAATACATGCCACACATCTTCAACAACCTCACACACATGATAACTCAAATTCATAGATTACATCTACTATCAAGTGTGAACTTTATTGGTGGAATATCTCGATCTACTCTCCATAGAAAAACCTACATCTTTGGTGATACCACTAAATCCCATATGAGCTTCCAATCACCCTCCACCATATGTGACCCAATAGAGAAGAAGTTTAACAACAATCTTATAGCCAATTTTTACTGAATACACCCTCTTTGAGTGAAATGGAAAATTCTCATTTCCATACCACTGACCCTAGAGATGGGAATCTAACATGTTTTATTACAATCTTCAATTAATAAATAGACCTAATTTATCCAATATCCCACCAACCACTTGACTCATGTATAAGATCATGTTGAACAAAACCCTTGACCAAATTAAACACATTTTGATCTTAGGCAATCAAATTGAATATGCACTAATATTTGCATCAAGATAATTTTTATAAGAAATTAATTTTTGGAGGAAATAACAAAAGTTTGACTGGACCTCTTATGCAACTTGGAGTAAAAATCTCATAGAAAGTTTCTCGGGGAGAAATACTCTCAAAACCTCAATGAACCACTCAAAGTTCGACTAGACCAAGATCTAGTTCGACCGAAGTTTTGGCTAATGTATTAGCAAAAAGTTCTAGTAAGCTTCACATTCAAGAGCACTCTTAATTTTTCAGAGCACTAGGAGAAGTCTGACCATACCAAGCACTAATCCGACAGGACCTCACCAAAGAAGAAAAATTCTCAAAACATCCAGAGAGTTTCACAGTCTAAGGTACTCCCAAATTTTGAGCATACTCCACGAAGTCCGACAGGACCAAGTGCATTTTGATTGGACCTTATGAAATTGGTTTAAATTTTATAGTCGTTACTCCTCCACCAAATTAATAAATGCCACGTGTCCTAGCCATTGAAGAATTATTGTCTGAAATTTTAAAAGTTTGACTGAACCATGGATGGTATGACTAGGAAATTGATGGTCCGACTATGAAATTGCTCCAAACAATAATTAAAGTAGGAAACAAAGTCCAAATATGTTAGCACCCACCTCAAACAGCTATATCAATGCTTGAAGGCTATAAATACCTCAAAAAATTTCATTTTTATGTGTGATTGTGATTGTAATAGCCAAGTTAAACATCTTTTATTTCTTTTTATGAAAATTTCTTATTATAACTCTTTGAGTGTTGGGTGTGAGTATCAAACACCATTGTAAATTTGAGTGTGAGCTTTAAAACACTTAGTTTTTAGAGTGAGCCTGGAAAAACTCTTATTGGGTTATGAGGATAATACTCAAACCTTGTAAAAGTCTGGTGTGAGCTTGTGAAAATACTAAGTTAGAGTTGAGCTTGTAAAAACTCAAGATTAATGGTACCTTAACAAGTTGTTAAGAAAGTGGACGTAGAATTAAGATAATCCGAACCACTATAAAATTTTTGTATTTGTTCTTTTCTACTCTACATCCTTCTTCATCTTGTTATTTTAATTTTTAATTTGTTATCACTTCTTCAAATCAACCAATTCAGCCTACCCTCTTGGTTGCCATCTTGAGACAATAATTGGTACTAGAGCCTTAAAATTTCAAGAAGCTCAATTGTGAAATTTGATCCATAATGACAGCTACTCCTCTATCTTACTCCACTACTTCAACCTCTCCATCTATTTCCATATCTCAATCTTATGGAAATCTCAATTCTTACCTTAGACCTTATTTAATAGAATTGATTATTCCTATTGGAAACACAAATTGTATTTGTTCCTTGATAGCGAGGGAATTAAGCTTTGAAAACATGTGCTAAATGAATGAAAACCTCAGAATCATGAGGTTAATGGAGTTCAAGTGCCTCTTTCTAAAGCACAATGGAGCAATTCTCAAGAAAGGGCTCTTTACAAGAACAACAAGGCAGCCTCCATCTTGATGAACTTAATGTCAAGAGAATAAGGTGAAAGAGTTTAACATCTTACTTGTGAATATAGCATTTGGAAAACTCTTAAGAATTATCATGAGGGTACCACCCAAGTGAGGTTCATCAAAACCCAAATGTTTGTATATGAGTATACACTCTTTAAGATGAAGCCCAACGAAAATGTCATTGAAATGATATTTTGTTGCTATTATCAACGACTTGAAGAAATATAAAAAATTGTATGATCAAGGTGATGTCAATAGAAAAATATTTAGAGCACTTAGAGCTAAGAAGAACTTTAAGTCAAAAGTGTCTTCAATTGAAGACACTCATAACCTTAGCATACTAAGATAGATGAGTTAGTTGAAAAACTTCTTACTTTTGAATTACACACTAAAAATGAAGATGACAAGGGTGATAAGGACAAAAGAAAAATAATATCTCTTAAAGCCATCAAATAAGTTGAGAGTTCAAGTGAAGAAAATAATGATGATGATAAAGAAATGGTAATGTTATCCAAAAGAGTTAGTGATTGGAAGAGAAAGAAAATAATGCAAGCTAAAGATAACTTCTCCAAATTTTTCCTTAAAAGATAAAGAAAAGAAAAATGAAGTAAAATGCTATAAATGTGAAAACCGGGTCACATTAAAATGGATTGTCCCAAATTGAAGAGCAAAAAGAAATTGGACAAGAAAAAGAAGAAATCTCTCAAAGCTACATGAGATGATGATACCTCAAGTGAAGAAGAGGAAGAAGAGGAGCAAGGAATTGTAAATCTTTATCTCATGGCTATAGGAAATGATGATGATAACAACTCCAATGAGGTAGGTACTCCTTTAAACTTTGATTATGATAATAATTTAATTAAGCATATGAATCTTAAGGCACAAAAGTATTTTTCAAAAATGAAATTATATAAAGAGAAATACTCTAAGTTAGAAAAGGACTTCATTTCACTAAAGACTACTACTCTAGATTTAAAGGCATCAAATGAATAGTTGATGAAATCTTTGAATGAAGTATCAAAAAATTCAACTAGCTTAGATAATCTCGCTAAAGAAAATAAGATTTTGAAAGAAGAAATAAATGAATTAAAGAATTCAATCTTAAAATTTCAAAAAGGTGAGGAAGAATTATATACATTAATTAGTGTTCAAAGATTACCTTACTCTAAATGTGGCCTAGGAATCAATAGCTCCACTACTACATCTAATACACTAGAAATTGTAAAAGCATCCATAACTCAAATCTCTAGTGTTGATGTTGTAAAGAATATAAATGCACACACAAAGCCTAAAAGTCCTAATAAGACTACGCAAGGCTCACTAGGCTCTAGAACTAAAATTTCAAGAGCAAATTATGCATATATATATATATATATATTCAAGGCATGAATACAAGCACAAGCATGCACAAGAATAAACAAATGATAAACGTACTTGTAATTGCCAACACAACCAACATAACTGTTCCGGAGTAAATAGAAGAAGAATACAAAGACATAAGCCTTTATATCAATGTCATTATTGCATGGAATATGGTCATATAAACATATTTTGTTATATAAGGAAGGCTCATCTCAAGTTAGAGGATTCTTTAACAACTAATCTCAATAACCTATGTACATTTGGGTACCTAAGAAAAGATAAATGTTGTTATGTTATAGGTATGTCTAAAGTCTACAATAAAGCATTTGGCTTCTTAATAGTGGTTGTTCAAGACATATGACTAAAAATGTGAAGCTCTTTACAACCACCACATACACACACGCAGGTGATGTAACCTTTGGAAATAAAACAAAAGGTAAGATCATTGGTATGTTTAGTAAGTATCAAATTGAATGTTTGGTTGGTTGATGGATTAAAGCATAATTTATTAAATGTAAGTCAATTATGTGATAAAGGATATAATGTTAATTTTGATTCAAAGAATGTAAGATTATTTAACCAAATGTTGAACTTTTGTTCAAAGGAGGAAGAATTGACAATACATATAAATTTGACCTACACTCTAATAATGCTTTCGAATGCTTAGTCATTATTAGCAATGATGCTTGGCTTTAGCATAAAAGATTAGGACATGCTAGTTTGGACCACTTACAATGTTCATGTAAGGAAGAGCTTATTGAGGGGCTACCCAAAATAAAGTTTCACAAGGACAAAGTATGTGAATCTTGTCAATTTGGAAAGCAACACAAAAGCTCTTTTGAAACAAAAAATATTATAAGTACATCTAGACCTCTAGAATTAATTCATTTAGATTTGTTTGGTCCAAATAGAGTTACAAGCCTAAGTAACAAATTGTATGCATTTGTATTTGTTATAATTACTTAAGGTTTACATGCATAGGTTAATTTCTTGGCTCATGAGAATGATGCTTTTGATTCTTTTAGAATTTTTGCCAAATGAGTTCAAAATATAAAAAAAGGTTATGTAATCACCTCTATTAGAAGTTATCATGGCAAAGAATTTAAAAATGAATACTTTAAAATCTTTATGATGAACTTAGTATATCACATAATTTTTCAGCTCCTAGGATACCACAACAAAATAGAGTGGTGGAAAGGAAAAATAGAACTTTGGTTGAAATAGCTAGAATAATACTCAATGAGTATAACTTACCTTCTTACTTTTAGGCAGAAGCCATTAATACCACTTGCTATGTTTCAAATAGAGTTTTCAAAAGACTTTTATTAAACAAATCATCTTATGAACTTTAGAATGGAAAAAATTTAAAATTTCATACCTTAGAGTATTTGGATACAAATGCTTCATATTAAATACCGAGGTCAAGCTTGGAAAATATTCATCCAAATCGGATGAAGGTATATTTTTAGGACATTCACCCTCCAATAAAGCATGTAGAGTCTTTAATAAAAGAACTCTAGTAATTAAAGAATCAATGCATGTTATATTTGATGAATCTTTTAAACTTGGTCAAGAGAAAGGTAGTGTTCTTGATGATTTTATATATATAATTGAGAGGACTGAAATCAATGAAACTCTAAAAAAGGATAATGATAAGCCATCTTAAAAGGAATCTCAAAAAGAAGAAGAAAAATAACAACTACCCAAGGATTGGCATTTTCAAAAAGATTATCCAAAATAACTCATCATTGGTGACACATTTAAGGGAGTAACCACTATATCAAAATTTAAAAATTTAAATTCTAATGTTGCCTTTGTTTCTCAAATGGAACCAATGACTATTGAGGAGGCTTTTAGTGATGAAAGTTGGGTAATTGCAATGCAAGAGGAACTCAACCAATTTGATAGAAACAAAGTATGAAAACCTGTTTCTAAACCTAAAGATCATCCAATTATAGGAAGTAAATGGATTTATAAGAATACGCCAGATGAAAATGGTCTCATTACTAGAAACAAAGCTAAATTGGTAGCCAAAGGCTATAACCAAGAGGAAGGCATTAACTATGATGAGACATTTGTTCCCATTGCTATATTAGAAGCAATTAGAATTTTACTTGCATTTATAAACTTTAAACTTTTACAAATAGATGTTAAAAGAGCATTCTTAAATGGATTTATAAATAAATAAGTTTATGTTGATCAATCCCCTAGTTTTGAAGATTATAAATTTCTAAATCATGTTTTCATACTCACCAAAACACTATATGGTTTAAAGCAAACTCCAAACGCTTGGTATGATAGGCTAAGTACTTATTTATTGGACAGTAGTTTTTCAAAAGGCAAAGCTGATACAACACTTTTTGTTAAAAAGAAATTGTATGATATTTTAATTATACAAATCTATGTTGATGACATTATATTTGGTGCTACTAATGAATCTTTGTGCAAAGAATTTGCTTCTTGTATGACTAGAAAATTTGAAATGAGCATGATGAGTGAACTTAAATTCTTTCTTAGTCTATAAATTAAGCAATGCAAGGATGATATCTCCATCAACCAATCTAAATATATAAAGGAACTTCTCAAGAAGTTTGGTGTGGATGGTTGTAAAGCAAGCAAAACTATAATGAGTACATCCCTGGAGTTGGACAAAGAAAAAATTGGTAAGAAAGTAGATAAGAAGAAATATCAAGGTATGATCAGATCTTTACTTTACTTAACTGCTTCTAGACCCAATATAATATATATTGTTTGCTTATATGCTAGATTTCAATCATGTCCTAAAGAATCACATTTATATGCTACTAAAAGAATTTTGAAATATTTAAGTGGAACAATGCATTTAGGTCTTTGGTATCCTAGAAATACATCATTTAATATTTTAGGCTTTTTGGATGCGGATTTTAACAGTAGCTTATTAGATAGGAAGAGCATGAATTGTGCATACCATTCTCTTGGTGATTGTCTAATTTCTTCATTTAGCAAGAAACAAGTGTCAGTTGCTCTATCTACTATGGAAGTCGAATATGTTGCGGCTTATTTTTGTTGCACCCAAGTTCTATGGATAAAACAACAATTACTAGATTACGGTATAGTATTAGAACACATCCTCATTAAGTATGATAACACAAGTGCCATTAATCTATCCAAAAATTCCATTAAACATTATAGGTCAAACTCATAGATATTATACATCATTTTTTAATAGATAATGTTCAAAATCACAATGTTATTTTATAATTTAAAGACACTCAAAGACAACTTGTTGATATATTCACAAAACCCTTGAATGAAAAAAGATTAAATTTCATAAAACAACATATAAAAATGATAGATGGAAAAACCTTAGATTAAATTTACAATATGTTGATTAATTTATATGTAAATTTTGATTAGAAACTATAAATTCATTCATTCTAATTCTTTATTGATATCCATTTTGATCATTCAATTAGGCTATACATTGACATATAAACATTTTTTCTTCAAAACCTCCCTAAAACTAAAATCATCAAATTTCCCGATCAGACCTACATTTGGTCTGACCATACTTTAACTTAAAAATGCTGATTAACTTTTTTTTTTTATATAAAAAGTTTGACCATACCGTTTTTGGTCCGACCAAAATTATTCAAAATTTTCTAGCTATTGTGTGAAAATTTAAAATCCTGATTGGCCCTCTATATGGTCCGACTGTACTGTGTAATTTTTTTCAAAAATCACTACTGGATCAATGGTGATTCAACTGGACTTTGCCTCTAATTTCAAATTCTCTAGCTGTTGGAAACACTTGGAAACATGAATTAACCCCCTCCAACAACTTTAAATGGCTAGTTTCCCTTTAGACACTATAAATACCCCCAATATCAGTTTTTATATTATTTTATCAAACTCCAAATATCTAAACACTCTAAACACTCGAAATCACTCAAAATACTATATTTCTCTTCTAACACTCAAATTTTAATGGCACCCAAAGAACATAAGAGAGAAGCTTCAAGAAGTGAGAAGTAAAAATGTATTATTGCCTCCTCCCATAAAGAAGAAGTCCCCAAAAGAAGCCACAAGATAAGATTTTGTAGTCCCAAACTAGCAACCAATAGGGGGTGAATTGGTTGATTTGAGTAGTGATGATAAATTAAAACTTTTAAAAGAAAAATGAAGAGAATCAAGATGAAGATGAAGTAAATTGAGTAGAGTGAAGAAGAAAGAACACAAGAGATTTTTAGTGGTTCAAATTTACTTCGATCCTACCTCCACTTCCTTAACAACTTGTTAAGATTCAGCTAATCTTGAGTTTTTACAAACTCTAGGTTAGTATTTTCACAAGCTCACACCAAGCTTTATAAGGCTTGAGACAATCCCTCACAACCTTTACAATAGTTTTCCCAAGGCTCACTCTAGAACCTAAGTGTTTCAAAGATAACAATCAATTTATAATGGTATTTTTGATGCTCACACCCAACACTCAAACAATTTTGATGTTGACTGAAGTAAATGAAAATGAAAGCATATTTCTTAGGCTATAACAATCACAATTACCCTCTAATAAGAGGTTTCTTGAGGGGTATTTATAGCCAATTAGACTTGAACTAGCCATTTGAGGTGGTTCCCACATGTTTAGTACTTATTGTCTACTAATTTAGTGGCTGAACCTTGTTGTGCGATCGCTTGGCTCGGCATGCAGTCACATAGTTTAAAAATTCTTTGTAATGACTTATTCCAACAGTTAGATTTTGTTATCTGACAGAATCTAGGTCATCCATACCTCCGTGTCGTGAGGTCTCACACTCGCTGTGCGATCGCTCTGTACAAGGTTACCGTTAATTTTAAATTTTTTCATCCACATGTAAACCTGTCATTTATCCAAGGTATTTCACGCTAAGATTCAAATTTGACCGTTATCTCTTATGCTACGTTTAGGTTTTTGGTCATTTTTGTGTGCGGTCGCTCAAGCTTCATATGCGATAGCATGAAGTTCTGGCATTTTGACTTCTTCGCATGCTGAAACTGTGATCCTTTTTGTGAGTTTATGAATTTTATAGCTCGATATTGGTACGGTCACTCGATGCTATGATCGCATGCCTACCAGATGTCCTGACTTCACCACTCATTGACAATGAAAACTCTTCTATAAGATTTGTGGATTTAGCTTGACATAGCTGTGCGGTCGCTCATTTCTTTTGGGCGATAGCACATCCAGCTCGGTATACAGCTACTCAACAATTCTATATGTGCTGTTCAATTTTCTACTTAGGCTACTTTTGTATGATCGCTCAGTAACTCGGGTGATCGCACAAAGGCTCAATTTTCATCCCTATAATATAGACTTGTTTGAAATCATTAGTACTTTATCAATTCGATTGTCAATGATCAAAATAGAGTTTGATTATCCAAAAATCGCAACAATCTCCCTATTTTTGACTTTAGCAATCAAATTGAATTTAAAAAATAATCAAGTGCATGCATCAATTATGCCAAGGGTATTTTGATTTTAATTGCTCCCCCTCAAATTATTAATGTTTATGAAATATCATTAAAATTTTAACATTTCCTTCTTTGTATATGTCTTTATCCTTTGTTTATCTTACTTTTTAAGTTCATAAAATTTTTCTTCTCCCCCTTTGACAATTAAATTAAATCAGAATCACATTTCTCCCCCTTTGACAAAGGCAAAAAGGAAATTAAAAGATAATATAAGTCAGAGAAAGAAGATTTAAAACAAGATAAAATTCATTGATAATAAATTTTAATACAAGATAAAATAAAAGTAAATGCAAAAGGAATACAAGAAAGTAATTAATCTAAGATGCAAAAGAAATACAATAAAGTAATTAATCTAAGACTTTTTATTTTCCTTTTCTTGATGGTGGAGGTGGAGTTGGAGTGCTATCATCATCATCACCATTAAGAGAAGGAGAGGAGACTAACCATGAGATGATTGGGAGGATTCTTCATAAGGGCTTTCAATATGTTCACTCACATCACTCAACTCACATTGAGAAAGATCAAATTTCCCTTATAAATCATATATGTCATGATGAATGTGGGAAATAAGATCAACCTTTCTATTGAGTTTTATGATTCTCTTGGTTACATCCTTCTCAAAGTGATTAAATTGCTTTTGAAGAGAAGTTATGGCCTTGAGTATGAACTTTAGGGTTTTGGATAACTCACCCTTGCCTTTGGTAGGTTTGAAAGGTCTAGAAGGGTGCTCAAATTCTACATGGATAGGTTCTCCTTCTTTTTCAGTAATGTGGTACCTAGGCCTCTTCCTTTTTTCTTTGGATAGCTCCCTTGCTCCTAAAGGTATATTCATAGTGGTCATTAACCTTTTAGATACATCTAGCATGCTTAAGATAGTATAGGTTGATGGAGTTTATGGCCGGATCAAGGGGATCACTTAGGGTTTCAAGATTTTCAGGGGTTAGAAGGCCTAAGTGTCTAGCAAGTTGGGTAATTTGGGATGAAAGAAAGAAAGTGTTTTCCTTATACTTCCCATGATGTAAGAAGGCGTCTATGAGAAACCTAGCACTTTGAATGGGCTTATTATGCACAATAGTATACAAGAAAAATAAGTCATGTTGGGCGATCTTTTTAGTTCATCACTTCTTTGGTTGATAGTGTAAGTGATGATTCTATGCGGGAGCCAAAATATAAGGGTCCTAAAATGGATGGCTTTGGAAGACCTATTGTTATATTCGGTTTCAATTGAAAGCTCATTCCAAAAGGAAGAGTAATTTTTTAAGGGAAAATCTCTATCCATATATGAAAAAGCTTAATGGGTTTGGAATCCCCAAACTTCACTAAATTCTTCTAAAGATAGAGCAAAGTCTTAGTCAAAAAGTCTAAAATAAACTCCATAGAATCCTATGGGTGCATTATGATTTTTCTCTACCCTAAGAGACTTTAGGAATTCCCTCGCGAGGCTAAGATAATCTAACTCATTTGGGAATGCAAAGTGCCTCCACCCAATCCTATCAAGGTAGCTATATATTTCACCTTGGATGTTTAAAGCTAGAAGCATCCCTTCCACAAGTATTTTGGTTGGCTCTATGTTCTTTTTCTTAAGCATGTAGTATTTGGTTTTCTCTTCCTCATTTTTGTACTTAGGTTTCTAAGGTTGGACACTCTTCCTAGTGAAGTGTTTTGGTTTAGGTTGAGTTTGAGGTTGACGTTGAGGTTCACTAATCACAACCCTTTTCCCTTGGTTTGGTCTTTCTTTTTAGTGGTTTTATTTTTGGGTGTCATAACCTCAATCAAAGCAAAACAAAAAAGAAAAATACAAAAATGTAGAAGACAGAAAGAAAGGTAGAAAGTAGAATGTTGATGTAGCTTTAAAACCTTAAAAAAACTTCTTTTTGATGAACAGAAACTTGAAATATTATTTGAAAATGTGTTTAGGTGTTTGTAAAGATGTATTTTCATGCAATAGAAGGGCATTTATAGAGAAAAATTAAAAAAAACTAGCCATTTCTGATAGTTTGAGGAAAAAAATTGAATTTTGAAAGTTCCAATGTTTAAAAAAAATGTCAGTTTCATGTTGTGTGGTTGCTTAACAGGTTGAGCGACTGCAAGCTAGGTCTAGAGAGCTCTCCAACCTGTGGGTGCTCGCACAAGCCTAAGGTGTGTATAACGGTTGAGAAAATTTGAAATCGGAGGACCGCACGAGCTGTTGTGACTCGCTTAAGAGAAATTTTCAAGCTCGGGCTCAGAAGACATTTGTTGTTGAAGCTCGGCTTGGGAGAATGCAGATGATGTGCGACCTCTCAGGGTTTTTGGGCTACCACACAAAGACAAAGATAGGGGTTTTCATAATTTTTCAAATGCAATTGATCAAAATAGAATTTAGGAGGATCAAAAAATATTCATACAACGGATTTTCCATTTATCATGCCTATGTGTTATTTTATAAAGTTCAACCTTTCCTCATTTAGGGGCTTTGTAAAGATATCAGCAAGTTGGTTTTGAGTATCAAAAAATTCTAAAATTACACTATGATTTTGAACATTATCTTTTAAAAAATGATGTTTGATGTCTATATATTCTGACCTAGAATGTTGAATGGAGTTCTTGGATAAATTAGTTGCACTTGTGCTATCACACTTAAGAGGGATGTTATCAAACATTTTTCCATAATCAAGAAACTATTGTTTTATCCAAGGAACTTATGTGCAATAAAAACATGCAGAAACATATTTGGCTTCAACGTTAGATAAAGTAACTGACACTTGTTTCTAGTTAAACCAAGAAACTAAGCATTCACCAAGAAAATGACATGCTCTGGTGGTGCTTTTCCTATCTAGTAGGCTATTGGCAAAATCTGTATCGAAAAAAACTAGTATGTGAAATGATGTATTTCTAAGATACCATAGACCTAAATGCAATGTACCATTCAAGTATTTTAAAATTCTTTTAGTACCATTTAAATGTGATTCCCTAGGGCATGATTGAAATCTAGCACACAAATAAACATGATACATTATATCTGGCCTAGAGGCGGTTAAGTAAAGTAGTGATCTGATAATACCTCAATATTTCTTCTCATTTACCACCTTACCATTTTCATCTTTGTCAAGCTTCAAGATGTGCTCATTGGAGTCTTACTTGCTTTGCAACCATCCATTCCAAACTTCTTGAGAAGTTTCTTTGTATACTTGGATTGGTTGATGAATATCCTATCCTTGCATTGCTTGATTTGTAGTCCAAAAAAGAATTTGAGTTCACCCATCATGCTCATGTCAAATTTCCTAGTCATACAAGAAGCAAATTCCTTGCACATAATTCATTAGAGCACCAAATATAATGTCATCAACATAAATTTGTACAATATATATGTTATACATTTTCATTTTACAAAAATAGTTGTGTAAATTTTACCTTTTCAAAAACCATTTTCTAGCAAGTAAGCTCTAAGTCTATCATACCAAGCTCTTGGAGCTTGTTTCAATCTATATAGTGCTTTGGTAAGTTTGAAAACATGGTTCCGAAATTCATATTCTTTAAAACAAGGAGGTTGTTCAACATAAACTTCCACATTTATAAATCCATTTAGGAATGAACTTTTAACATCCATTTTAAAAAGTTTATAATTCATATGACAAGTAAATGTAAGCAATATTCTAATAGTTTCTAATCTAGTAACGAAGGAAAATGTCTAATCATAGTCAATGCCTTCCTTTTGGTTATAGCCTTTGGCTACCAATTAAGCCTTATTTCTAGTAATGAGATCATTTTTACCAAGCTTATTCCTATATACCCATTTTCATCCTATAATTGATGGTTTTTATGTTTACGAACAAGTTTCCACACTTTATTTCTCTCAAATTGGTTGAGTTCATCTTGCACAGCAATTATCCAACATTCATCACTAAGAGCCTCTTCAATGGTCCTTGGCTCAATTTGAGAAACAAAAGCAACAATAGCATCTAAGTATTTAAGTTTAGATCAAGTACTTACTCACTTTGATGTATCACCAACGATAAGTTCTTTTAGATGATCCTACTTATATTGCCAATCTTTGGGTAGTTCTTGATGTTCTTCTTTTTGGTCTATCCTTATCTCAATTTCATTGTTGTCTCTAGGAGTAATTTTTGTCTCATACTCTTTAAATGTACTTGCAAAATCATTAAGAGTACTACCTTTTCTTTGATCAAGTTTAGAGGATTCATCAATAATAACATGCATTAATTCTTCAACTACTAGTGTTCTCTTATTAAATATTCTATATGCCTTGCTAGATTATGAATACCCTAAAAATATGCCTTCATCTTATTTGGATGAGAATTTTTCAAGATTATCCTTGGTATTCAATATAAAGCATTTGCATCCAAACACTCTAAGGTAAGAGATTTTGTATTTTCTTCTATTCCAAAGCTCATAAGAAGTTTTGTTTAATAGGGGCCTTTTGTAAACACAATTTAAAATATAACATGTGGTATTAATGGCTTCTACCCAAAAGTAAAATGATAAATCATACTCATTGAACATTGTTCTAGCCATTTCTACCAATATTTTATTTTTTCTTTCAACCATCCCATTTTGTTGTGGTGTTCTAGGAGCTGAAAAGTTATGTGTAATTCCAAATTCATTGCAAAAATTTTCAAAGTTCTCATTTTGAAATTCTTTGCCATAATCACTTTTAATAGATGTGATTACATAACCCTGTTCATTTTGAACTCTTTTTGCAAAAATTTTAAAATGCTTGAAAATTTCATTCTTTTGAGCTAAGAAATTAACCCATATAAACCTTAAGTAATCATCAACAAGTACAAATGCATACAACTTGCCACCTAAGCTTGCAACTCTATTTAGTCCAAAAAAATCCAAGTGAATAAGTTCAAGAGGTCTAGAAGTACTAACAACATTTTTAGTTTTAAATAAACTTTTATGTTGCTTACCATATTAACAAGGTTTACAAATTTTATCCTTATTAAATTTAATCTTAAGGAGACCATCAACAAGTTCTTCTCTACTAATGCCTTGCAAATGATCCATATTAGCATGTCCTAATCTCCTATACCAAATCCATGCATCATTACTTATGGTAATCAAACATTCAAATGCATTATTAGAATGTAAATCAATCTTAAAAGTATTGCCAATTCTAACTCCTTTGAATGCAAGTTTACCATTGGAAGAAGTGACTTTGCATCCTTTTGTGTGAAAATTCATACTATATCCTTTGTCACACAATTGACTTATACTAAGCAAGTTATGTTTTAAACCATCAACAAGCCATACATTCTCAATCATATTTTTCCTAAGCATGCCAATGGAGCTAATGCCTATGATATTACCTTTAGCATTATTCCCAAAAGTTACATTACCTCCTTACTTATAGGTGAGAGTTGTAAAGAGTTTTGCATTTCTTGTCATGTACCTATGACATCTACTATCCATAAGCCAAACACTTTTATTGATAGTAGACTTTAGGCATACCTCATTGGTATAATCATCATCATCCCCAATATCCATGAGACATAGATTAGTAATTCCTTGCACTTCTTCCTCTTCTTCTTCACTTGAGGAATCATCATCCCATGTGGCTTTGAGTGATTTTTTCTTTTCTTTTTCCCACTTCTTTTTGTTCCTCAATTTGAAGCAATCTGTTTTGATGTGACCAATTTTTTCACATTCATAACATTCTACTTCATTCTTTTTCTCTTTATCTTTGAAGGAGAATTTAAGAAACGTACCTTTGTTAGCTTATAGTCTTCTTTTTCTCTTCCAATAACTTATCCTTTTGGATAGCATAGTCATTTCTTCTTCTTCATTATTATCTTCATCACTTAAGCTCTCAACTTCCTTGATGTCTTTGAGAGCTATTGCTTTTCTCTTATCCTTTTCACCTTGTTCATCTTCCCTTTCAGTGTGCAATTTTAAGGTGAGCAATTTTCCAATGAGTTCATCAGTTCTCAAAGAGTTAAGGTCATGAGCTTCTGCAATTGAAGAAACCTTAGACTCAAAACTCTTCTTTGCTCTAAGTGCTCTCAAAATTTTACTATTAACATCACCTTGATCATAAACCTTGCCATATTTCTTCAGTTCCTTAACAATGGCAAGCAAGTGGTTTGTCATATCGGTGATGTTCTCATTGGGCTTCATCTTGAAAAGTTCATATTTATGCATAAACATTTGCTTCTTGGTGAACCTCACTTGGGTAGTGCCCTCACGGTAGTTCTTAAGAGTTTTTCAAATACTATGTGCATAAGTAAGATGTTGGACTCTCCCACCTTCTTCTCTTAATATTGAATTCATCAAGATAAAGGCTACCTTATTATTCGTGTAACGATCTTTCACATTGGCACTTGACCATTATGCTCTTGGAAGAGTAACTTGGACACCATCAACTTTATGAGTGGGAGCTTTTCACTCATTTTCAACATATTCTCAAAGCTTAATTCCTTCACTATCAAGGAACAAATACATCTTATATTTCTAATAAGAGTAATCTATTCCAATGAAGTAAGGTCTAAGGCATGAATTTAGGTTTCCATGTGTGGAGTTAGAAGTAGAAATTAATGCAGAGGTGTTTATTGCTGGAATGGTTGCCATTTTGGATCAAATTTCACAATTAACTCTTTTGAAATTTAATGGCTCTAATACCAATTGTTGTCCCAAACTAGCAACCAAGAGGGGGGGGGGGTGAATTGGTTGATTTGAGTAGTGATATAAATTAAAACTTTTAAAAGCAAAATGAAGAGAATTAAGATGAAGATGGAGTAGATTGAGTAGAGTAGAGAAGAAAGAACACAAGAGATTTATAGTGGTTCAGATTTACCTCTATCCTACGTCCACTTCCTTAATAACTTGTTAAGGTTTCATTAATTTTGAGTTTTACAAGCTAAACTCTAACTTGGTATTTTTACAAGCTCACACCAAACTTTACAAGGCTTGAGATAATCCTTCACAACCCTTACAAGAGTTTTCCCAAGGCTCACTTTAAAACCTAAGTGTTTCAAAGCTAACACTCAACTTACAATGGTGTTTTTGATGCTCACACCTAACACTCAAACAATTTAGATGTTGATTAAAGTAAATAAAAATGAAAGTATATTGATTAGGCTATTATAATCACAATTACCCTTTAATAAGAGGTTTCTTGGGGTATTTATAGTTGTTTGAGGTAGTTCCCACATGTTTAGTGCTTGTCTTCTACTAATTTGGTGGGTAAACCTTGTTGTGCAGTCACTCAGCTCAGGGTGCTATCGCACAGTTTAAAAATTCTCTATAACTACTAATTCCAATGGTTGGATTTTTTTGTTTAACAGAATCTAGCTCCTCCATACCTCTGTGTTATGTTGTCGCACATCTCAATGTGCTGTCGCTCGGCATAAGGTTACTATTAAATTTAAAATTCTTCATCCACATGTAAACCTATCATTTAGCTGAGGTATTTTGTGCTAAGATTCAAATCTATAGGACTTATGCACTAGCTCGGTTCAATTGGGTGGTCGCACAAGGCATTGAGCATTGAGGAAGTACCGCGCGAGCTGACTGTTATCTCTTCTGCCACTTTTTATTTTTTGGTAATTATTGTGTGCGGTCGCTAGGGCTTCTTGTGTTGTCACACGAAGTTCTAGTGCCCTGACTTCTCCGCACACTGAAACCACAATCATTTCTGGGAGTTTATGAATTTTTAGCTCGTTATTAGAGCAGTTGCTCGGTGCTCAAGTACAGTCGCATGCCTACCGGACATCCTGACTTCACTGCTCATTGACAATACAAACTCTTCTGTGAGATTTGTGGATTTAGCTTAGTATAGCTGTGCGGTCGCTCATTTTTCTCGGTCAATCTCACATCCAGCTCGGTGTACAGCTGCTCAGCTATTCTATATGCGTTGTTTGATTTTCTACTTGGGCTGCTTTTCATCCTTGTAATATAGACTGGTTTGAAATCATTAGTACTTTATCAATTTGATTATCAATGATTAAAATAGAGTTTGATTGCCCAAAAATCTTAATAGATTCAAAGATGTTGATGAGAGAAAAAGGTATGTTATTAGCAAAGACAAGGTAACTGAACCAAATCGTCTCTTCTCCACCTTAAAGCTTGAATCTCTAGGTATAGAGAATGATATTAGAGCTTGCCTTAGTAACCTAGGTTGGGAAAGGTTCATTTTCTTATATCATGATGATATTGGATGGGAATTCTTGACCAAAGAATTTCTCACCATCTTGGTAGTAAGTAAGAAAAGCACAAATACTTTGGGGTATTCTAGGATTTTCTTTAGGTTGTTCAACCATGAATATGGACTTACCCTTGAAGATTTCTCCTCCATTTAGGTTTCCAATTGGAAGGAATTTCTCACATTTCAAACACCACTCTTACTCCCAAAGTTCAATTGAACTTTTAAAGAGAAATTTCTATTGAAATAACACTCCATAAGCAATCCAATGCCATGAAACTTAGAACCCTAACCTATTGGATGTTGCATAGGATCATTATCTATATAATAAGTGCTAGAGGAGAAAGAATGAAAAATTGACGTAAAAAAATCTTCTCTTCCTCTATTGCCTTATTAGGGGCCAAGTCATCCAAATTGGAAAGTTTCTAATTAATACTTCCCTACACATTAGAAAAACTAAAGCAAGTTTAATTCTTCTCTCATCCCAAATTATACAAATTTCCAAGGATGTTGGTGCACTTACACTTACACCGATAAACAAAGACACTCTTTATAATCCTCTTGAGCCTATAATAAAATCCATTAACATAGGTTATCTTAAGCATGCCAAGTGCATTAGAGATGTTAAGGGGACTTATGAATATCTCTTGGGAGTATAAGGAGCTAAAGCCCAACAAAGAAAAAGGCCTAGGATTGTAGATGAAACTAAAGAATCTTTTCAAATGGAATTTACTATATCACAATCCTTTGGACCTCAAGGAAATGTCCTTTTAATTCTTCAAGATATTCAAAGTCAAATGACCTCTTAAAGAATAAAGATTGATTGCCTCACCTCTCAAATCTCTCATCTTCATCTTGACATCCAAAATTCAAGGAGCCTTGGAATTTCTCAATGTTCTATCATCAATGAAGATGAACTAAGTCTCTCTCATTCCATTCATAGTTCCTATCCTTATAAAGAAGAAGGTGAAGCTATTGCATCTCACCTTAGAGAAGAAGAACATGAGGAAGAAGGAGATGAAGATGATGATGAAAACCAAGATGAAGATTGATTTTTTTCTTTTTCTTTCAATAATCGTTGCTTGTTTTCTTTTTATTTTAATAAACCCTTCTTGTCATCTTAAATTTGGTTTTTTTTACGTGAATGTTTTAATACTCTATATTTTAGTTTATTTGCATGGATGTTTTTGCCTTTGTTAAAGGGGGAGAGATAAGTTAATGTACTAAGGGAAAGTGAAACACATACTAAGGAGGAGATAAAGGGAGATAAACTTAACTTTGAAACACATTTAAGGATACATATCAACGAGGAGATAAACAAATCAAATTAACATAATCCAATTCAATTTAATTGCCAAAGTCAAGAAGGGGGAGAATGTTAAACAAAATTCTTGACCAAATTACACACATTTTGATCTTAGATAATTTTTGCAGGAAATTAATTTTTGGAGAAAATAGCAAAAGTCCGACCGAACCATTGAAAAGCCCGAACAGACCTCCTGTATAACTTGGAGCAAAAATCTCATAGAAAGTTTTATGGAGAGAAATACTCTCAAAATCTCACCAGACCACTCAAAGACTGACCAAACCAAGCTCTAGTCCGATCAGACTTTTGGCTGAAGTATTGGCAAAAAGTTTCAGTAAACTTCACATTCAAGAGTACTCCCAATTTTTCAAAGTACCAGGAGAAGTCCAACCAGACCAAGCCTAGTCCGACCGGACCTCACCAAGGAAGAAAAATTCTCAAAACATCCAGAGAGTTTCACAGTCTAAGGTATTCCTAATTCTTTAGCATACTCTAAGAGCATTCCTACCGAACTTTATGAAATTTGTTTGAATTTCATTGTTGTTACTCCTTCACGAAATTAATAGATGCCACGTGTTCTAGCCGTTGAAGAATTATTATCTGAAATTTGAAAAGTCTGACCTCATGGATGGTATGACTAGAAAATTGATGGTCCGACCATAAATTGCTCCAAACAATAATTAAAGTGGGAGACAAAGTTCAAACATATTGGCACCCACCTCAAATGCCTATATTAAGACTTAAAGGTTATAAATAACTCAAGAAACTTCATTTTTATGTGTGATTGTGACTGTAATAGCCAAATTAAATATCTTTTTATTTCTTTGCTCAAAATTTCTTATTATAACTCTTTGAGTATTGAGTGTGAGTATTAAACACCATTGTAAGTTTAAGTGTGAGCTTTGAAACACTTAGGTTTTAGAGTGAGCCTAGGAAAACTCTTATTGAGTTATGAGGATAATACTCAAACTTTGTAAAAGTTTGGTATGAGCTTGTGAAAAATACCAATTTAGAGTTGAGCTTGTAAAAATTCAAGATTAGTGGTATATTAATAAGTTGTTATGGAAGTGGACGGAGGAATGAGGTAATCCAAACCACTATAAACTCTTTGTTTTTATTCTTTTCTACTCTACATCCTTCTTCATCTTGTTGTTTTAATTTTAATTTGTCATCACTTCTTAAAATAAACCAATTCACCCCCCCCCCCCCTTCTTGGTTATCATCTTGGGAAAATAGATTAGAAAACTCAAAGAGTGCTCAAACTTGAATTGAAAGTTATACTAACTCGGAAGCCAGCTGAATGATTTAAAAGCTAGGGATCCCTCCAAAAATTAATACAAGACCCATCATAACCTTCCACCTTAAACCGCTATGTCAAACTTCCTTACCAAATAATATATTGTGCCACACAAAACTTGAACATGACCCAATAGTAGCATCAAGAAAATCCTTCCTTCGAAAATATTTAGCTTTGTAAACCTTACTGACCAACAGAGAAGGCTGTGTGATAAAGTGTCACCCTTGCTTGGCAAGCAAAGCAATATTGAAACAATGCAAATTCCTAAAGCCCAACCCTCCTAACCTTTTACCAAGACACATATGCTCCTGAGATAACCAATTCAGTCCTCTCCTATTATTACGCAATCCTCACCAAAAAGAATTCATTATCCTTTGAAGCTCATCACAAATAGACACAAAAATTTGAAATAAACTCATGCAGTAAGAGAGTATAATCTGGCCAATTAACTTCAAAAGAATCTCTTTTCATGCTCTTGAAATGAATTTATTTTGCTAGTTGCTAATTCTATAAGACAAACTCTCCTTTAAAAAGAAAAAATCTAACATATAGACTTCCCAATAAGTGATGGTAAACCTAAATATTTACCCTGATCAATTGGGTGAGAGACTTTGAGAATACTCTAATATAGTTGTTGCACATTGGAAGTTGCAAAGCTGGCAGAATATAAAGTTAATTATTTTTTTATCGACTTATATTTAGTTATTGTTATTTTTATTTATATTAGGAGTCACGACCAATCAATTATAAGGTCTAATTAGACTTCTAATAATAGTCTGCAATTTTAAAAATAGAGTTTGGGGGTTGATTATGTGTAGGAAAGGGAAAGTATCCTACAACGCTTTTAAATTGGTATTATAATTATTATGATATTTTATTTTCTATTTTTTATTTGTAGGAGGAATTATATTCACTATCTGAATATAAATACTAATTATATTTCTTTCATTTAATTATTCTTATACTTTTTATTATTGTACCCGCTATATAGACACAAATATTTTTTTTATAAATTTTATTATTTTTAATGGTTTTATTACCTTTATGGGCATAATTTTTGTTTATTAGTTGATAACTTAATCCTCACATTTGCTACCCATTTGTGAGAATCTTATGATATTAATTACTTTTAATGTTTATTATATTTATTATTGTTATCATTTAAATTATGTCCACTCCTTAGACATGATTATTTTAGTTTTACATTTTTATTAAATATTATATATATATCTATTTTATTTTTCTATTCATTAATATTTTTTTGGGAGAAAAGATATTTTTCATTTAAGTGAACTTGATTTCAAATGCATACATATCCGCTTGATGAAATTAAAGTCCGCGTAGTTCAAATAAATTTTTGGTTGTTTTTTAATTAAAATGGACTTGAATTCAAAACTGAATTTCGAATGTCTATTTATCCATTTGACGGAATCAAAATTCATGTAGTTTGAATTATATTTTTCTGAATATTTTTAATTAAAGTGGACTTAAATTCGAAACTCGATTTTGATTGTCTACATATCCGCTTGATGAAATCAAAGTCCCCGTGGTTCGAAGTATATTTTTATTATCTATTTCTATTATTATTGTTATTATTATTGTTGTTATACATAGTTTATTTATTATGTTTATTTATTTATTTATTATTTTTATGTAAATTATCTCTGATATATTATTTTTGATGTATTTGTTTTTAATAATTGTAGTCACCTCCTGGACATAATTATGAATTACTCATTTAATATTATTCATGTGCATATATTTATGTTCTAGTCATAAATTTTAAATTTATTTAGTAATTATTACATCCACTATCCGAGTATAATGATTTTTATCTTTTTATTTTAATATGATATTTATTATACGATGCTCAAGTAATTGATCAATTAAATAAATTGTATAAAAGCATCTCTATTATTCATGGTTAGGATAATTTATAAGATAAAAAGAAAATTATATAAGAAAGAATTAAAAATAAATTAAAGATATTAAAATTAGTGGGCTTATTACCTTGAATTTTATCAACATTGGTATTGTTGTATTATTAAAAATTTGACAATACAAAATGATTTTAATTATATGTGTTTGATTTATTTTTTTTATTTTTTTTTGTTTATATTTTTTTGTGTTCCCTCCTGTGCTTGTTTTTCCCCCTTTATTTATAGTGGAAGAATTATTTGTTTCTTTCATTTCAGCTTCTTCACTTTTTCGGTAGTTTTTTTCAAATATTTGACATTTTCTTTTTCAAGTTATTTTGGGTGAGAGTTGCTTTTCTTACATGGGAGGAAAATGATTCTCTTGAGGAGAGTGGGATTTTTTTGGATGGTTACTACACTTACATGGAAGAAGGAGGATTCCTCTGAAACAGAATAGTTTTCCTGTTTTTTTCATATTTGGTTTCATAATCTTTTTATCTTTTTAATTTGGATGTATTTATTAAGAGAATGTAGTTTGTTTGATCCATTTTAATTTTTTTTTATTACAGTTAGTTTGCTTATTAAATAATCTGTTATTATTTAGTAGATTCAAGAATTGATTATGTCAACTACCCATATTGATAGTTACAAAGCATCTCTATACAGTTTCATTTCTTTCCATTGGATGAAATTACTATTTATATATATGTGTTGTAATCTCATATGTCAATTTATGAATTTACCAATGTAGAAATTTTAACACCTATTTTTGAGGATTTGCAATATTATTGTTGGAAGCAAATAATAGCAATCAAAAGCCAATTGTGCAAACTACTTATTTTAATTCTCTTTTTTTTTAAAAATGTCAATTTACTACAATGACAATTGATCAACAACTCTCACATTTGTGCTAAAAAATATTCCTGATTTCTAAAAATTAACAGCCAGACCTGAAGCTCTCTCATATAAAAAATACTCTTGATTTCCTCACACTCTCTCATTGCAACCTTAAAGAATAAGAAATTATCATCTGCAAAAAAAAGGTGATTGATAGTAGGACAACCAATATTCAACTTACACTCATGAATATCCCCTCTATCCTTAACCTCACATAAAAGAACAGAAGACTCTCAGAACATAATAGGAATAAATACGAAGATAGAGGATCCTCTTTTCTTAGACCTCTTCCTGGGATAATATAACCCACCAGTTTTCCATTGAGAGAAACCTCATAATGGGCTGTAGAAACACAGAGCACAATCAAATTCACCCATCGTCTATCAAAGCCCAATCTTAGCATCATGTTTTCCAAAAACTGCCAATGCACAAGGTCATAAGCTTTAGAGATATCAATTTTTAAAGCAATACCTCCCTTTTTACCCTTGTCCTAGTTCACAAGTAGTGCACTATCTCAAATGCAACTAATATATTATCAATAATCATCTGCCTGAGAACACATGATGATTGGTTATCTAAAATTATTTTTGGCAAAACCAACTTTAACCTATTTGCCAATACTTTAGCCAAAATTTTATAAATAACATTATACAGAGAAATTAGCATCAAATCCTTTTAAAGAAACTGCTTGTCCTTCTTTGGAACTAACTCAATAATTGTTTGATTCATATAGTAAGGAAAACAACCACGCTTTAGCCATGAAATACAATTTTCAACCACCACATTAGTCCTTACTATTAGCCAAAATTTCTAGAAAAAAGCAAGGTCAAACCCATCTGGTCTAGGCATTTTGTCTTGATGCATTTGGTCAATGGCCTCCTTAAACTCCTCTGGAGTAAAAGGCCTAAGCAAAACTTCATTATCAATAGCCAAGACATGAGAGCCCACCTTAGAAGTAACTAAATTCCATTCATCTGAAGATGTAGAAAAGATAGAATTAAAATAGCTTTGATTGAGAGAACTTATCCCTTCAAGATCTGAACACTCATTCTTATAATCATCTTTCAACAATTGAATCTTATTAAACCTCTTTTGGTCTGACACAAATTGATAAAAATAATGTGAACTAGAATCTCCAGCCTGAAGCTAGTGAACTTTAACTGCTTCCAATATACTTCTTCTTGGGCCAATGCAAAACTTAAATCTAAAACAAGACTTGGATACTCATCTCCATGGATAGCTAACTCCCTTGCCTGATTAAGCTTATACTTTAACAAATTAATTCATTATTTATAATTCCCAACACAAGTCCTACTCCAATTAATGAGACCAAAAGAACAATTGCGAAATTTCTCAACTAAAGTCCCAATCGCCCAAAATTCCAACTAAGTCACACCACCTCACTAACATCAGCCTGTAGAAGTTAATTGTTTTTGAAATTAAACCTTTTTTGAACCCTAGGCTATTCATTGCGAATAAATTTTAATTGAATGGGATAATGATCACTTATAGAGGACTACAAAATAAATAATACTACACTTGAATAATAATCTAACTATTTGCATGTTACAAATGCCCGATCAAGTCGCTCTATAACTAGATGTCCTTAATATCTCCCACATTCCAAAGTATATGGAAAACCTTGGAGTGGAACATGAACAAAAGGTACAACTCTCAACTATTGCCCTAAATCCATTTATCAAATTAACTAGATGTGGAATACCTCTTGAGTTATCCTGATAAGAGAGCAAATCATTAAAATCACCCATGTACACCCAAGGAAGATCCAATTGCCTAGAAAAATCTTTAAGTAACCTCCATGGATCCTATCTCATTGACCTTTTAGGAAAACCACAAAAATAAGAAAGCCTCCACTAAAAATCACTATAGTCCTAAACTAATAAATTCACATAATTTTTGAAAAATTTTAACACAGTAGAATCAAAATTATTAGTCTAGAATATCGCTAAGCCACCACTTTGTCCTACACAGTCTACACTAAAACATAAGGAGAACCCAAGTTTAAACTGAAACTCCTTTACTTTATTTGATTGGACTAACATCTCCACTCAAAATAGCAAACACGACTTATTATTTCTAACTAGCTCTGTAGCATCCCCTAACAATTCTATCAGAGAACTGCCTAAAAGATATTACTCAATAAATCAATCATTGATATAACAATCTAGTGTACACTATTACAATAATGATCCAATTAAAAATTTTAAACTCTAAATACATATTTTTCCTCATGCATACAAATATGTACAATCTTTCAATAAACTAATACACTATGTCTAAATGACAATCCACACATATAATATATAAAAGGTCATAATCCACTCTGTATATATCTCTCGAAATCACTATTCACCATTTCTCACTATTGCTCTAGCCCATATACCTACTTGTTAGAAAATTCTAACACGCTAAGCTCATCACCTAGTGGTGCTTGTATATACATATTTTTCCATTCAATATTGAAGAAAGTAATCACAATAACAAAAAAAAAATATTCATGTTGCACTTTTCATGTTTTATAGTAATCTCTCTTTTATCAATTTAACACATAAAATATTTTCTAATAATCCAACATTTGAAATACTGTCATTCAATTAAATATATATATATATATATATATCCGTTTAACAATAACATTCTATTTAACAATAACATTATGTTTATCATTCTTACAGTATTCAACTTTAATATTGTTTTAACCATTGTCACTTTTCAATATAAATTATCAGATACACTCGATATTTACATTCTCATATTATAATTATATTACTAATACATTTTATTGTCATTGCACTTTTGCTATTGCACTTTTGCCCAACATAAACTGTGTTTCAAATCCTAAATTCGGATAACGGATCACTGATGGCAAGTAAATGCCCACTGTATAGAATTTAGCCAATGGCCTACTATGGCACGAATGCCCACTGTAAATAATGGGATCAAAGATCCTCTATGATGTAAAGCGTTCACTTATGGCATGAAAACCAATATCACTAGGACATAAAATGTGTCATCTATGCCTCAGAGTGCCCACTATCACTTTAGACGTTCACTTTTTAGCTAGCCATTCAATCCGAACACTAGGTTTACTAACAGTGTCATTGATCAATACACCTATTTTATTCTTTCTTTTAGATTTACACTTTCACAATACCATGCAGTTATCTTCACTTTGATTAGTTTATTCTTTCTAACTCAATACACTTCATAATTTACCATTTGCTCTATATGATATTATATATATAATCTTCTATACATTGTCTATATCATATATATATATATATATATGTTTTGCACTCAATTCACTTTTCTATAATAAGTATTATCATCTCTCTTTGCTAAGTTTTTAGCTTTCTTAATTTGCACTAGGATTTAAACATTATATCATTTTAGAATTTCAGGACATAGGCATTTGGTGTTTTAGAACCATACCGTGCAATTCAATTCATTTCCATCTTTTGCAAAGCAATTTACATAACATAGCCGTGTCAATTAGAATGACACATATGTGCATATTACATAACTAATGTTTGTTACTTATTCACTACTAAATCTACTCTCGCTTAAGTTGATTAATTATATCAAGCTTAGATAACTATAATAGTTCAGTCAAAAACACTTCAATATAAGAAAATACTCTTCTAACAATTGTAAGCTCTTTCATATCTCAAAACCATTACTTTTCTATTGTCATCACAAATATACTTAACACTTCACGATTAACTCCATTCATTCAATCTAAACAAACAAATTTTGAATCTCTAAGAATGAAATCAAATTCCAATCTAGATTACTATAAGTGAACCAATCCTACTAAATTCAAAGCATTTACATTAAATCACTTTATGTTAAACACTATAATTGCTTTAGTCAAGATAATTCTTCGATAACTCTTTTTACTATTATTCTCTTTCCATGACGCTTTCATTTTCATTATTCTTATACTTTTTAACTTATACACACCTTTATGAATATTACTATACTTCATTGCAATATGATTTAGTCAATTCGACTTTCTCTATAAAAAAAATAGTCACTAGCCTCTTTTCTATCGCTTAATCATAAATGATTAATCTTACATTCAATTGTCTTTAGTTATTTCACTAACTTTACACTCATTTTACTCATCAAAGGTTATACATTAAATTCTTCTCTTATAAGTTTTGCCTTCTCATTTTACTCTATAGATTAAGTTCATCATTGTTTGTAACAATCTCACAATAATTTCATGTATCCCCAAGTATAACTTAACAATTCATCACTAGTGAATGGATTTCACTTCAATCTTATAAACAATCATTCATTAATCACAAATACTTCCAGGATTTTTTTAACACACTACTAATTTCACCTCACTTAAACCCATTTTATGAAGGTACAAGGAGATAAAGATATGCATGGGCCAATGCATGATCATGCGAGTGCGAGTGATCATGCACATCACTATTGAAATATCATTACAAAGCTTTAAGGGTAGAAATTTTGCACAAGCAAAAGCATGACCATGCAAATGATCATGCACATCACTGCTATAATTTATTTTTAATATTTTCAAGGATAGAAATGTATACAGGTAGATGCATGACAATGCAAATGATCATGCACATCAGTGGTAGTATTTCTTTTCAATATTTTAAGAACAAAAATATATATAAGCAAATGTATGATTATGCACATCACTGATGGAATATTTTATTAAAGTTTTAAAGGGAAGATTTTTGCAAGGGTAGATGCATGACCATGCTATTGATTATGCATATCACTGCTGGAATCTCCTTTCATGATTTAACTAATAACTCAATCAATTAAACTAATAAACCTTCAAAACACAAGTAATTTAAGTCTAAACTTCTATATCCATCAAACCCTAACTTTGCCAAATCTCCACTTATTTTATAACTCTAAATAATCACTTATATATGTTTCAATAATATATTTTGAAACACAAATTCATTTAAGAATCATCAAATACTTTCTTTGTTTATTACAAAAGTAATTTTACTTTCAAGAAAATCACTTTCAACAATTCACTCTTTGTAATTCACTTCAAAAATAATTCTTTCATAATCAATCACATATAATCAAAGCACAAGCTTCTCTGATAATCAAAATCAAGATTAAATCAATTAATAGCAAAATAAACAATATGAAAGCACTAACCTCTCTTAAGTTACACTTCCATCATCCTTATCTTCAATCCTTGATTTGATGATGTTTTTCTTGATGAATCTAGTGTAAAGTAGCTAAAATCCATCAAAATTGAATTTTTCTATTAATTCTCCATGATTTCTATGGTGAGAAATGGAAGAAGAAGAAAAAGAGATGAAGATGGAGGTAGATGATGAAGATGGCATTTTTGGAGAAATGGAAAAGACACTAGAAATTGTTTAAATAGACTCTAAGGTTTTTATCTCATACACTCACTCATATAATAGTTTTGGTACACTCACTTTATTTAATTAACTATTACTTTAATTTTTAACCCCGAAACATTGTAAAAATAATTACTTTAGCTATTTTAAAACCCAAATATCTATATTTCACATCCAAATAATAGCTTGAGTTCATTTCGGGGCTATAAGGGTATTTTTATAATTTCCTATCTCTTAGAAATCTTTTTCAGAAATATCAATATTGTCCATACTCGGATTTAATTTTACATTTAATAGGGCTTAGTCAACCTTATTACTATCAGTTCCACATACTCAAACTATACATAATATCATAATCAATCCAATTTATACTCATATCTTCACTTAATGCAGAAAATTAGTACTTAAAATTTTTAGGCATTATAAGCTCTTTAAGAGCCAACACTACCCGAGGGTTGCTTAGCCATCAACATTTCTAACTTATGATACTCATTGGCCTAGGTAGGCATTATTTGTAGGTTTTACCATTGAAGAACTTTCCAAGGGTTGCCTCAAAGAAACACCATTTGTCTCCTCAACATACATATCACCAAAACTAGACAAAACTCTGTCACGTAGATGTTTTTTAGGCTCCTCAATCTACATTACTTCATCCTTCCCATGCACCTCTTCTAGCCCATATAACAACACATTTCCACTACCCACACAAATTGGGCCCAATTGTCTCTCACTTCCTTAGAAGATTAACCCACTATAAATCCATATAACATGTCTGAATACTGTTTAACAATTGTATTATCCAAAACACCAGTAGTTGTAGTTAATCATGTATTTTCAGGAGTTGGATAACAAGAATTTGAAATTTGAAAATCAACCATATCACAAAGCCTTGGATTTCCAGTTGTGCCCTTACCATTCCTTGTTGGTGCTCACAGATTCAAAAATCTCTAATAGACACATACACGGCATTATCCAGCACTAAAGCACAATGTACATCTGACTGATCTAATAAACTACAAACATAATAGTATATTGATAGTTTTTCATATTTGAAAGCCACAATGAAGGTAGAACCATTCGACTTCTTCATCCTCTTCCCTCTCTTAAGAGGCTACAATACATTAACATAAACTTTAACTCGCATAAAAGATATTACCAACTCCTTCCTTGAAGTCCCATCATAGTCCAAAAAAGACTATAAAATTACCAAACAATTTTGCGTTACTCTCTGAAAAATACCCAAGGCATATCATGTATTTGTAGCCAAAATGGAGAATGAGAAAATACCATCTGGAAAGGAATGTCTCCCTTTTGAAACTGCAGTAAAATAAGCAAATATTTATTAAAGGACCATGAACCCCTTTGTAGAATACGTTGGTAATCAAAGCTATTAAAGAAATGAAACAAATATATTCTAGGAGCTAGTTCCTTTATAAACACACCTCTCCCAGGCAGCCACATAGAAGACAACATGTTTTTCATTACCTCAAAATTATTTGCCTTGCGTTGTACATATTTACCCATAAGACGCAAGTCATGTTGGATCTGATTATCATCATCACCCTTCGCAATTGCTTGAAACTCCTCCAACTCTTCACTGTCAAGTGACAGGCTCGCCATACCATCTTCCATACTTACACCCTATAACCAAATAAAGTAATTCAAAGAAAACCTTGCATAAAGCTTGACAATGAACTTAGGCATGGCCATAGTTCGATTTTAAATCAGAACTGGACCGGTCAAAATCAACCTGAAATCGGTCAAAATTGAAACCATCATAAAATAGAAACCTAAACCTTAGTATATGATTTGGTTCATGTTTAAATTTTTGATGAAATGAATGGATTAAATTACTAGTTCAAACCGGCAGATCGAACTGCTAAAAACGCATGGGCTGTTGCTCAACGGTCACAACCTAGCACAAGCTAGGTTGTGCTATGTGTTTTTTTTTAAAATTTTTTAATTTTAAAAATTTTATTAAATTAATTATACCACCCATTTTAAATTTTTTTTACACTTATAAATTTTCTCTCCATTCTTCTAAATCTTAAATTCCAAATTTCTCTTCATTCTTCAATCTATAATCTAATATTCTCTATATTATATTACAATATTTAATGTTCAATCTACATTTACGAACTTCAATTTACATTGCATTATATTACAATCTTCAATATTCTTTTAAATACTTTATTTTTATTTTATAATTTTCAATTCTGTATTTTTATTTTATAAATAAATTTTATTTTTATTTTATTTTTATTATTTCCATTTCATTTCCATTATTTATAATTTTTATCTCATATATTATTTTTTTATTCAAATTTTATTACATTATATTTCTATTTGCATTATATTGTATTCCAAATTTTATTATACTATATTTTTTAAAAAAATTTCAAGTGGTCAATGTTCAAATTTTAAATTAAATAAGGGAAAGAATATAGTTAATGATTACCATAGGCCAATTGACATAGAAAATATAATAGATAAAATTAAAAATGTTGATAATATTTAACAATTATATTAATTTTTCACTTAAGAAAGTCAACAAGTTGATCAAGAAGAAAAGAAAAAATTACTAATCAATAAGTTGATCAATAAGAAAAGAAAAAATTACTACCTATTGATATATTTAAGATTCATTTTACAAAAAAAGAAAAATCTAAAAATTTATTTGATGTAGTTTGTAATTATTGTGGACAAGTATATAAATTTAAGATTGGATGTGTATATAGCACATTCAAGAGGCATTTGGAGTAAAAACATCATACTAAAATCAGACTAGACAAGACACAAATATAAATTTTAGAGTTTGCATATTCTAAACATTCATCTCAATCATTATTAATTATTTTGATAATAAAAATAAAGAAGAAATGGCAAAAATGATTTTTGTTGAGTGTTTATCATTTAATTTTGGTAAAAAAAACTTAGTTTTGTTAGATATTGTCAAAATGTTTTAAATCTTAGTGCAAAACATATTCCTAGAAATTCTTTAAAAAGTTCACTTTTTTCTTTATATAAAAAAGACAAAAAAAGATTTATAAAATTTATTTTTAAATATGAATAGACGCGTTTTCATTTGTAGCGATATTTGGAGTTATCATTAGCAAATGCATTCTTACATGGGTACACATGTCATTAGATTAATGATGAATGAAAAATTTAAAAGAGATTAATAGCATTTCATGTTTTTGATGATAGGCATACTTTTGATAATATTTATAGAATGATTAAAAATATTTTAGAAGAATGTAGATTGATCAATAAAATATTTTCAATTTCATTTGATAATGCATTTGCAAAATACTGCGTCAATTAGTGAGGTTTAAAAAATTTGTCAACTCGATTTTGGAGGTAATTTTTTTCATATTAGATGTGTATGTTACATTTTAAAATTGTGTGTATAAGATGGTTTGAGAACTCTTGACATTTTTATTTCTCCTATTAAAAAGGGAATTCGATTTTTATGGGCACATCCTCAAATAATTAAAAAATGGGCTAAATTTTATAAAATTAATAATAAAATGCTGAAAAAATTTTCAAGAGATGTCTCAACTCATTGGAATTCAACCTATGAATTACTAAAAGAGTTCTATGAATATAAAGATTTATTGTGTGCCTTTATTAGCAATAATGTATCACGAGTAACGTTATTTCCACATACATGGGATATTTGTATAAAAATTTTAGATGTTCTAAATTTTTTTTAATGATGCTACATATACTTTAAGTAGTATTTATTATCCTACAACTCATTTATTTTTAAATGAATATTTAAATATTATTGGTAAAATAGAGGAACAAGAAAGTGATACTGTTTTAAAAGATTGCATTTTTAGTATAAAGAAAAAATGCTTTAATTATTTTAAAAATATTCCACTAATTTATCTTTTTTATATTGTTTTTGATCCTAGATGTAAATTAGATAGTTTAAATGATTATTTGACTCTTTATTATTCATTTCTAAATCTTAACGATAGGGAAAAGGTTGACATTTCTAAAATAATTGATGAAGTTTGAAAAATAAAGTATATTTATAAATTGAATTTTGTATTCTTTATGATCGTCAAGTAGTAGTTAGTCAATCTTCTCAATCTAGTGATCAAATACAACGAATAAGATGTAGTAATCATTTAATTACACAAAGGTAAAAAAGACCTAGAAAATCCATTGATGATAGTTCTGAATTTGATATATATTTAATTTTGAATTTAACATATATTTAACATCTGTTTTTAAGTTTTGTGATAGTAATGAAGGTAAAGATTTTCCTGTTCTTGAGTGTTGGCATCGGCATGCAAATATTTTTTCAACACTCTCACTAATTGTTAAACAAATTTTAGCAACACCAATTTCAATTGTTGCTGTTGAATAAGATTTTAGTTAAAGAGGTAGTATATTAGATGAGAAACGATTAAAAATGACTCTTGAATCTTTAGAAGCTCAAGCATGTGTAGTTGATTGGACCGAGGCAAGCTTAATAGAACAAGATATCAATGAACCAAGTGATGAAGATTTAGATGATATAAGATAAGAGAATTGAAATTATACAACTGGAATATCTGATGATGGAAATGACTAAGGTCAAGGAGGTGTACTTGTACAATATAAGGTAAGAGAATTGTATAGATTTTGATTCATCTTTTAACCCTAAGAGGATGCGTAGACAACTTAATTTTTTTTAAAAAAAATTAATTTCAAGTCTTTTTTTAGTAAATTAATTTCAATATTTTTTATTTTTTTATTGATCTTAATTTTAAATATTTTCTTTAATTTTTAATTAAAATCACATATAAATTTTTTTTGAACCTTCTCAAATCGCCCCCTTTAAAGCATGTTAATTGGGATTCAAACTGGAATGGATAATTTTTTGAACCGTCTTTAAACCGTCTTGTAGATAGTTTGATTCAGGTTTAAAAAATTATTGAACCCAAATCTGCAATTCACAACAAATCAGCGGTTCTTAACTATGGTCATACCTAAATGAATTTGCACCAAGCTGCAAAAGAGCTAATTGTTTTCTATTAGAATTAACAGAGATTTAGTTTGATTGATATTAGAGTCATTTTAAATTTACTTAAAATGTGAAGTTAAAGTTAAGAAAAACTAAAAAATAGAAAAATATTTTGAAACTTTTAAATTTATTAGTTAAATTTCATTGATGAAATTTAAATTTATGAAATAGTAATAATTTATCCCAAAAATGCGAGTCTAATTAATCACTTCCTAATGCTATATATCTGCAAAACTTGGCAACCAACAAAGAACAAACAAATCCAAAACCTCCCCTGAGAAGCATCTTTGCGCTAGTGATGCTGTCCATCTCTGTGCCTAACATTAACATAAACAACTATCATGCCCACAACTATCATGCCCGCCTAATCCTCTCCCTAATTCGATTCACATCCAAGGAGAAGCCAAAAGATAACGAATGTCTTCTTCTCTTATTCTGTCGCATTCTCTCTCTTGCTTACCACGCCGAGAGCTTCCCGTTCTCCATCACCGAGCAAAGCCTACCGGGGTCACCTCAATTCCCTCCTTCAAAAACCCCACAAAATTCTTTCCCTCAAAATCCTGCAAAATTTTGACCCGCACTTCCATAAGAGATGCCGATACCTGTAGCAGTAGCTCTGTCTCCGATGATGCGGCTGTGGGAGAGGACTCGGCTGCTTTTGAATTAAGGAAACAGAAGATATCGTCTTGGATTTATTTCAGTGTAATATTGGGAGTTGTGTTATATGTGCTTGATTTTGCTTGGATTGATAATTCTACTGGATTTGGAAAGCTCTTTATCGACTCTGTTTCCACTCTTTCAGACAGCCATGAAGTAGGTTTTCTGTTTTCAATTTAATTTTTGTTTATGTTTATATATAACGAACTGTATATTCAATAATAATTTTGGGAAATGGGATTTAATTTTTTGCAGGTTGTAATGTTATTTCTAATTTTCATCTTTGCCAGTGTTCACAGTGGCTTGGCTAGTCTCCGAGATATGGGTGAAGAACTCATTGGAGAACGAGCATACCGTGTTTTGTTTGCTGGAGTCTCTCTTCCATTGGCTATTAGCACTGTTGTGAGTCCCCGACATCTTTTTGTTTGGCATTGAGTAGAAATTGCTTTTGCAAAAAGACAGCATTTTAGATATTGGAAAAAACAATCTGGGTATATTTTATTAGTTGTTCTGAATCTTTTATGAGTACGACATATAAATTCAGCTTAAAATCAATTTGGATATATATATTTTTAGCTGTTCTGAATTTTTTGTGACCAGAGCATGTAAAATTCAGACTTAAAAACAAATTCTATTGGCCTCTAATCAATATTTTCAACTAGCGCTTACCTAGCAATTTAAATACTAATGAGAAACATACAGTGTTTTGATAAATTCCCTTTTACTTGAAAGAAATTGGTTTTACGTGTCTTATTGATTTCTGAAGTGATTGTACTTCAGGTTTACTTAATTAATCACAAATAGATGGAGTGCAGTTGTGGCAGCTTCAAAGTGCTCCAGTTCTACATCAACTTGTGTGGATTTCCAATTTTATCTCTTTCTTTTTTCTCCACCCTTCAACCTTTAATCTTTTAGAAATAGCAGCTGTTGACAAGCCTAAAATGCATCTTTGGGAAAGTGGAATAATGAGAATCACTAGGCATCCTCAGGTAAGATAGTTTATTTGATCGTAGCTCTGCATGTGCACAAAATCCTATTTCTTACCATAAAGGAAACGTGTTATGCATTTTTTAAGATAACTGGAATGAAACACTTGGCTCGAAGTTTATAATCTTTATAGTCTAGGATTCATCCTCACCATTTTATACCATATTCCAACAATCTGAAATTATATGGGCTTCTAGTCTATGGGAAATCATCTTGTTTGCAAGAAACGTGATGTGCTCTTTTCGGCATTACTATATTGAAAAATTTTTGCCTGGAAAAGATGTGGGTGTTTGGCTGATACATGAGAATAAAGGTGCAAAATTTCTCCGGATAGCAAACATTTACTAATTTTGGGACTAAGGCCAAGTTGAAATGAATTGAGTCAAGCAAATATTTACTTACTGAAATTGAATTACTGCCATATGATTCTGACTGAATCCCACTTGCTGGAAGCGTATGTTTGCTATTGAAAAATTTAGCCTTTTCTTTTTCCAAAATATCCTTGAAAAATTGCCTCATTTGAAGTGCTACTAAAATAAAATGGAGCAGTTGTTTGTATGGGCCAGCCTAACAATCCTTGCTCTGGCATTTCGTGCTCTCTCACACTCATGCTCACATAGACATTAGTTGTAGATAAATCTAATACTTGCATATATTTCTTTCCAGATGGTTGGGCAGGTGATCTGGTGCTTGGCTCATACAATATGAATAGGGAACTCCGTAGCTGTTGCAGCATCTATTGGTTCAATTTGACACCACTTATTTGGTGTGTGGAATGGCAATAGGAGATTAGCAAAGCGATATGGACAAGCTTTTGAAGTTGTAAAGAGCCGCACAAGCATAGTTCCATTTGCTGCTATCCTTGATGGCCGTCAAAAGTTACCGAAGGATTATTACAAGGAATTCTTGCGATTGCCATATTTAACAATCACTTTGCTGACTTTAGGTGCATACTTTGCACATCCACTTATGCAGGCTGCTAGTTCTCGACTTCATTGGTAAGTCTCAAATCTGAGGTGTTTTGAAATTTCACATGGTTAATGTATAATAGAAACCTATGTATAAATTCATAGGAAGGTAAGAAATTAAGAAAACTATTTTTATCTGAACAACGCTTGCTGTGGTTGGCAACTATATAAATGATGGATAGTTGTGTTGTAGAAATATAGAACTGGAAATACCAAAACAATCAAAGTGTTATTAGCATCCTTTCTGAGTTGAGATCAAATAGTGTTAGACTAACGCAATTTGACCAAAAAAAAAAATCGAGACCTGAAACTTTAACTTAGTTGAGCTTTTAATTTTGAAGCTCAAATTTGGTTTAAATAGATACTCAAAATACTCGAGTTCGATTCTATTTGATTTGGTTATTATTAAAAGATAAAATTAATCTATTTATTAATATTAAACTAAAATTTAAATAAATTCAAATTACAAATCAAATTAATAAATTATGGTATATAATTATATAAATTTTTAATATTTATTAAATGTACAAGCCATTTAATTTAAATATGATAATATTTGAATTCATCTTGACTCATTGGTCCTTAATGAAGGTATTTAATATGGTTAGCATAAATTTAATTCAATTCAACCAAATTTTGATCTTAAGTTAATTAGGGTATTTTATGCATTTTCTTTCTTCAATTTAAGCGATTATAAGCTACAAATTTAGAGAAATGTATGATTATAATATTATTTTGAATCATTTTTTTTCTGTATTAATTTAAGCATATCTTTATTTTTTCTAGTAACGTTTATCTTATTTTGTTTAGTTTTTACTGAACAACAATCAATTTCTTTTCTTTAATATATATGTTTGTCAAACTATATTCATCTTAGTATATTTATACATTTATCATAGTATTCACATTTCAACAACTTTTATCTTATCAATGTATTATTATGTTAATGTTAAGCACTCACTAACGTATATTATACTAATAGGGGTGAGCAATTTTTGGTTAACCGACTAAATATTCAGTTAACCGATTAAATATTCAGTTTGGTTAATTAATTATATTAAATTTAATTCGGTTCGGTTAATAATTTTTTATTAATTCGGTTTCAGTTTGGTTAACGATTAACCATTAACCAAAAATTTTAAAAAATAATAATTTTTATTTAGTTATTTATTTTTTTTTGTTTAATTCCTTGATTATATAAATTTTTTATTATAAATATATTTTTTATTAAATTATTTTTTATTTTTTATAAATTTTGTTTAGTTATTTAATCAAATTAATTTTTTATTATAAAATAAAATTTTTTTATTAATTCAGTTAATTAACCGAACCGATTGAAATTAAAAATTAGTCGGCTTGAATAAAAAAAATAAAATTCAAAAAAATCGGTTAAAAATCAATTCCGTGACGGAATGCCCATTCCTACATATTAAGCCGTATTGTGGTAAAATTAAATTAAATTAAATTATTTTGTAAATAAAAATTGAATATTTGACATACTTTTAATTTTACATCTTGAAGCTTAGTTTAAGGGGAAAATAGGTGGTAATTTGGACTACCACAAAATGCAAAGGAAATCTGTTACCGTAGACGTGCTTAACGAATCTATCTATTTATGCCGTAGTTGTGAACTTAAGTTTGCTGATTTATAGTGCAAGTTTGCAGTCTAACAGCCCCCCAAATTTAGCCATGGCATTAAAACGGTATTTTCTTGATCTATCAACTCTATGCTGCATGATATATGTGTAGCTGAGAAAGCAATTAATTACGTTGCTAATAACACTTGGGAAAATTATATTATTTTTGCGCTGTTGAGATTTGCTTTCGTTTCCTTCATTTAAGTCTGGGACTTGGCAGATGAGATAAGCTCCATCAGTAATTCAAAACTCAAAAGTGTTTAGCATCCAGCAGCTGCTCAAAAAAAAAAAAGATTGAAAGATCCAATTAGTTAAAGCATGTGTACAATCACATATTAATTTAATTTAATTTCTTAGAAATATGTTATCGAATAATTTAAAATCAATAAGCACCGACAGAAATGAAAGCAAACAGCAACTCAAATTTGATGGGATTCGGGTATGTGGATTGTGACGTGAGATAAAAATGAAACATATTTGAAATGCAAAATCACAATTTAGCCATTCCATTCCAATCTTTGTCACAATTTGTGTTCTAAGCCACCCAAAAATAACATCATAATTAGTGCTATGTTCTCTGTCAAAAAATTGAAGTTTACACATCATAATGTGATGGTGTGAGTGTCTCTCAAAATTAATGAATAAATCAAATACAAATAAAAATATTTCCAGAAAAATAATTTCACATATCAGAATAATCCTGATATAAGAAAAAAAAATTTATGTTTTTATTTTAAATTTAAAAGATAATGTTTTTTTCGCTGCTTTTGAAAGAAAATTTTTAATTTTTTAATATGTAAATCGAGCGTGGAGGTGCCCTACTAGATTCACTTGAATAAAATTTATTTCTTTATTAATGATTCTAAAAAGGGTGAAAAGTAATTTTTATTAAAAATATTTTTTAGAAAGTCACAAAACAAGTGAGAAAAAACATGAAAATACTGTTATTAGAAAAATCAAAATATGAAAATGAAAAGCAAATCAGTTTAGTTCTGGAACTCCCATTGTCGGTGGAAGACTCGGGTGGGTTCAGCAGCAAAGCTTCCAACGCTTAAAAGCCAGCCTGCAGAGCATAACCATCGAGCATCTATTCTCTAAACAACTAACATCCACCGTTTATATTAGAAATAAATGCAAATGTAGCCGATTTAAGCGCAATACACCATTAATGGTTTACGTAGCTGAAAAGGACATAAGATCTGACACTTGGTTCTTCTCAGCTGGGTTCTTAACTCACTTATTAGGCTGTATATCGCCTAATTATAGGCAAAGAGATCAAGAAATCAAAAACCCATATAGGAAAATGGGGAAGTTGAATTGGGTTGCGGTGGCTTTGGCATTGGCAATAGCTTTAAATTGTGGCCTGCTTGTGAATGGAGATGATTCAGAGAAGACAGTGGTGAAAACTGTGAAAGGAAAGAAGGTTTGTAAAAGAGGATGGGAATGCAAAGATTGGTCTATTTATTGTTGTAATCAAACAATTTCAGATTTCTTTCAGACTTATCAATTTGAGAATCTATTCTCTAAAAGAAATTCTCCAGTCGCTCATGCTATTGGGTTTTGGGATTATCAATCTTTCATTACCGCGTCTACCAATTACCAGCCTCTTGGGTTTTGTACAACCAGCGGTAAAGTCATGCAGATGAAGGAACTCGCTGCCTTCCTTGGTCATGTCGGCAGCAAAACTTCTTGTAAGTATTTCTCTTTTCTTTCTAATTCTCAATTATTCGATCTGTGTAGCAAAATATATTTGTTAGATTTTTTTTCTTGATTTTAGTATTTAATCTGCTAGACACTCTTCTATTGAAAATGAATTGAAATTTGGGGATTTGGGTTTTGGATATTAAATTATGATAATATCATGTGATTATGGGTTTTGGGTATCTATACTCATGATAAATTTCAGGTGGTTATGGAGTGGCTACAGGAGGACCATTGGCCTATGGTCTTTGCTACAACAGGGAAATGAGTCCTAGCAAATCATACTGTGATGAATACTACAAATTTACCTATCCCTGCACTCCTGGTGCTGAATACTATGGTCGTGGTGCCTTGCCAATCTACTGGTATGCTATGTGTTACCTCAATCTCTCTATAATTTCATAATTTTTCATTTTTCTTTGCGATAGTACACTTTCTTGCCCATTGATACCTATCTTGATTTTATTAGAGTCATAGGTAAGGAAATAAAATTGACTAAATTGTCCAGAATCAGGTCAAGGTTTTCAATCCTTCAAGTGGTTTTAGCAATTAAATTGAAGATAGGAAATAGAAGTAGATTTTATTCAGATGGTGGTGTTTTTCATTGTATTTTTTTTATTAATGTTATTGTGAAATATTTAATAAATCACAGAAATTGGTAAAGTTATCACATTGGTGTTGCTGAGGATAATGGTAATCCTCGTCTTGTTCTAGGAACTACAACTATGGAGCTACTGGGGAAGCTCTGAAGGAGAATTTGTTGGATCATCCCGAGTACATAGAGCAAAATGCTACCTTTGCCTTCCAGGCTGCAATTTGGAGGTGGATGACCCCAGTGAAGAAATCACAACCCTCAGCTCATGATGTTTTTGTTGGCAACTGGAAACCCACTAAGAATGATACTTTGGCCAAACGGGTTCCTGGTTTTGGTACTACAATGAACATTCTCTATGGGGATGTTGTCTGTGGACAGGGTGATATTGATGGAATGAACAACATCGTCTCACACTATCTGTATTACCTAGATTTGTTGGGTGTAGGCCGAGAAGAGGCAGGGCCCCATGAATATCTCACTTGTGCAGAGCAGGTTGCTTTTAATCCATTCAATTCCAATCCTTCAAGTTCTTGAACTTTTGAATGCTGCTTTAGTCAAGTCATCAAATTCTCATAATGATGATCTCGTGAATGAAGTATGAGGCAGCTAAGATTACAAGATTGTTTTCAGCTTTATAATGTTTGTGAGAGCTAAATTACTTGGAACAATATACAATAAGGATTGATTGTATGCATATGTAGATTTTCAATTCATTGTTTAAAATCTTTATTGTAAGTGGTTATCCATCACGTATTGTATGTAATATTTTGTTATTTGGTGTTTGAATTGCAGACATACCTGAAGTAAATGTAGTTACTGTCGCGGCCAATTTCTGTTCTCTCACTTCTTGCGTCTTCATTTTTGTTGCATGTTACCATTGAATTTTAGTTCATAGCTGTGATAAAGAATTGCAATTCTTTTTGAATTAAGTCTCACAAATGCTTCGATATAGTACTGGTTATGGGGGCTGCACTTTAGGCTCCCACCATTTCAGAATATGTGCATTGCCAGCTCACTCCACCTTATTTTCTTGTATGAATATTTCTATGCTCGTAGATTCTTGTATTTTCCGTCTGATTTGTTTGTTTCTTTTGTTAGATATTTCCAATAACAGTAGGAGGGCTTTATTTATATGTACCAATGATCTATACTTCTCTTTCCCCACCACCCTTCTCTCCGAGCTTATTGCCTGTTTCCTTTTTTCTTCTTTCTCCTTCTGAACTCTTTACCTTTTTGCGGTACACACGCACAAAATATAGTTTGTACCCATATTGAAAGGGCACAGGTTTTGGCTTTACAGGCAGGAAATGGTGGTTTGTATCAAAGGAGGAGAAGAAGATGAGAGTGATGCAACACCACCACGAAAGATTTCTGCTGAAAACGATACTTTGGCTGATGTTTTCGTGCCAAAGGGATCACCAAGTTCAATGAACAATTTTACACATGTAGTTATTGTCATGGATGCATCAAGGGGATTCTCGCAAGAACCCCTCCGATGGGCACTTGACAATGTTATTCAAACTCGCTGTACACACATCACCCTCCTAGGCGTTATGCCATGGGTCCCTCTCGCATGTAAGCTTATTTCTATTATTTAATTACATGTTCGCATTAATTGTTAGTATCTTTCGGATGAAAAATATAAAGTTGACATCTGACACTTTGTGCTAGTATCATGCAAGACATGGTTAGATGTTTGGACATTTGATGAAGGGGATTTGCCAGCATTGAAATGTAGGAGTGTGTGGAAGAGTTATGAGAAGGTTCGAGGGATAATAGAGCAATGCGAACAAAAAGGGGTTGGTATTTTTATCAAATTAGCTAGAAAAAAACAATATTGTCCTCATTTGTATACCAACAGCTACATGAACTGCTTGTTTAGGTGGTTCCCTGCATAAAACTGGCAGTTGGGCACCCCTTGAGGCTAGTTGTTCTTGAGCAGACTACAAATCTTCATGCCACTTTAGTGGTTCTTGACAGGTGCAGATCCATTTCTAATTTTATCCCAAGGAAAATAGTTTCCTTTTGAAGTTCTAATGGTTGATAACAATAAAAAAAATTTCTATAAATTTATATGGAACTCGAGCACACAAGACCATTCTCATGTTATTTGTATGGTAAGATTTTCATGTCGTAGAGGTCCACGTAAACTTGGTCTAAACAAGACTAATAATTATGTTGCAATTGATTAATTCTTATAGAGTTTAATATGTTTGCGATAGGCATCTCAGAAAAAATAAAACACTCTCACGTAATTTGTATGGTAAGATTTTTCATGTGATAAGAGGTCCACGTAAACTTGGTCTAAACAAGACTAATAATCATGCTACAATTCATTAACCTGAATTCTTAGAGAGTTTAATGTGTTTGTGATAGGCATCTCAGAAAAAACAAAACATTCTTTGCTCGGAGATTGCCAAGCAGTGTAGTGATAATGAAGAATGATGGAGAGGTCGACATGCTCAAAATCCAGTCATCGATGGATCTATCACCGGCAGAATCTCCAGCTACTGAAATATCTACTCCTCAGGTTATTCTCTCTGAAGCTTTGTCTCATCTTCTTAATTGAATAAGGATGGAGAGTTGGAAATTCAAGTACCAGGCTCAATCTTTTGCTGCAAGATATGCATATATTGTTGATATTACTCTTATTCTCTTTAGAAGCCAATGTAGATGCAAACTCTTATGTAATTTTCCATTCAGTTTACTAATAAGCTATATATAAGAGATTCTCGTCTATAAATTTTGGCACAGTATTAGCTTCTAATTTCAAATCTACAGAAAAATAGTAGAAATAGAAAAAACTTTGATCCCGGTACCAAAAAAATTAAAAGGAGAAATAACGGGCCTATTTACAAAAAAAAAAAAAAAAAAAAAAAAAGGCAGCTCAAAATCTTGTCATTTTTTGCAGTTTCATTAATAAATTTTAATTAAAGCAACTTACACCTATGTTAAAAATCAAGTCATTTCTGAAAGCGCTGACATTAAGCCATCCATGCATAGCTCTTCCTCGTCTCCAAAATCTTTCATTTTCAAACGGGATTTAGAGCCAAACTAACATCAACTTTCTTGCAAAGCCTTCATCAAGTACAATCGACTGAAGCTCTGCCCAGCAACACTGCAAAGTTATGGGGCACAAAGAAAAAGTGAAAATGAAAAACAAGCATCTTAAAAACAGATATGGGTATTGAAAGGATAACAGGAATTTCATTTCATCCACAGCCAAATGCAACTTTGGAATAAACAACCTCTTTAATGAACTAAAAAAGTTGACACTATCCAGCCACTGATATTACCTCATTCAAAATGAAGATAAAGAGTTCAACCATCATAAAACAATACACCAAGGATTGTAGAGACCCAGCACATTTATTTCATGTTTTTGACTTCCCACAACGCCAACATGATTTAAGAAATTAAGGATTCTACCAATATAAATGCATATTTTTTACAAACCAGATAAAGTGATATAGCAATGCAATTTACTGTTCATAAACAGACGCATTAACAAAAACACTACGTCAGAAATTGAAATTTACAGTAGAACACAAGCCTGTTAGCCTAAAAAGGGCATAACAACAAACTAATTCTTATAGCATGTGGAAATCTCAGATGATAATACAATTATTTAAAAACTTCCACAGTGAACATGAAAAGAGTCCATTGTTAGATAAAAAAAAATATAGATATATTTAGCTTCTCTGCAAAAATAAATGGCATGAAAGAATACAATTTCTCCATGTCTTTCAGATCCACAACATACCCGTTGATTTGATTGCAAAAATTAGAAATTTTATTGGTTATAAGGAAGCTATCCAACCGCGATGGCTCAGGGATTGGCTTAAAAATTGGGTTCGAAGGATCCTCCTCAAGCAAAGGCTCCTCCCCTTCAGCTTTACGTGCCACGTTCTCTGATCTACACACAGTAAAATATAGGCCATTCTGTGAGTTTAAAAGATTCATTTTCTCATTTTACTGCTCACAAATTATCACAGAACTAGTCAATAACCTGCTTTTCCCACAAATATTCAAATTTATTTAACAAAATGTTATCATATTAAAAATAAAGATATTTAAGGATATTTCAATATTATTCTAAAAATATATAAATGTAAAACTATCACATACTTTTTAGTTTATACAAATAAAGATATTTAAGGATATATACATATTATTCTAAAAATATATATAAGTAAATTATTATAAATAACTGATATTATTTTTATAGATTTTTAAACCGGTCTCTTCATCTATAATGATAATAAAAATTTATATTATCAATCGCAAATCCCGATTTGGGAAAAAAAAAAAAAGAAATCACAAAATGCAATAAAAAATGAAGTTATAGGAGAATACAAAAATGAAAGTAATTAAAATGTATTGAAGATATTATCCTATCCCACTTATTTATTTATTCTTTTAAAGTATTTTTTTAACTTTCAAATAAAGTTATGATATATAAAAATTAAAAAGAAAATCTTAAATTTTATATTAATAACACTATCTCATTTTTAATCATTTTCTAAATAATTGAAATTATATAAAAACTTCAAGAACTTGTAAAAAAGATAGATAAAATGGTGAGCGTAGAGAGTGTTTCAAATTTTCTCAACACTCCAAGCTAGTACTTCTTCATTCCAAGTCCCTTCACCATATTACACCTATTTTGTTCTCAAATCAAGAGCTATGCCAATTATGTATTTTAAATTAAGAATGTCCTTAAGGGCCAAAAAGTTCTTGTTTTAGCACACTCTACGTTCTCTTCTGAAGCCATGCTTGCTGCTAAGCTTGCTGACGTGAAAGGTTTCTATAGTAAAATTGGAACTGCAAAAGAGAGCATTTTTAGAATATGACAACAGGCCAATGAAACCTGGAACATTAGGAAGGATGGAAACAAACCTTCTGCTGCTCTATTGACAATTCATCCATGCATTCAACCAAAAATTCAACATTTCTCTCCAGAAATGGATTGGTTGACAATTGCAGATGATCATAATCACACTAACAAGAAACAAAATGAGAGGATCAAAATGACGTATAAAGACACTACATTTACTATAAAGTCAGTAAAAAATAGTCTATATTACCTGAGAGACAGGTGAATCAACTTCTAGTTCAGTCATAAAGGCGATGATAAGGGCAGAATTTGAAACTTTGATCTGTGATTGCAACAAAGAGCATATTTATCTAAACTGCAGATCATGCAATATTTTTCAGCAGATTGAAACATAATACAGTTAACAAGGTAAAGACAGTGCCAAATTATTCCTCGCAAAAAGGAAAAAGCAAGGATGACTTTAGAAGCTTACAGGAATCTCCTCAAAAATATCAACCCATGATATGTCTCTCTCTCTCAACCTATTGGAGCAAATGAGATGTAAAAGTGGGATCATGTTTTACAGTTCATTAACACAAAACTAAATCAGGAAAAGGATATATCCTTACTTCTCCCCAGTAAAATTATTATTGCGATACAAGTCCATAAAAGCAATAGAAAGCTTCAAGGCATTGAGAGCTAAGACTCCCTGATTGGATCTTGAAGGATCATAAATTATACTCACACATCAGCTAATATTTTCCTGCAATCGCCAATATTGATTCGTGTATAAATATAAAATGATGCTGCATCCACTTTGACAAATCAAACAATGAATGTGGAAGCAAAGATATAAAACAAATGCAAATGAATTTACATCCAGAACGAAATTTTGCCTCTCTTTAAAACTAGTATCTAAATTGAATGCTCAAATTCATCTTTGCCAAAGTGTTTAGCCAAATTTTTTATAGAAACAATCTTCGATCACAGTAGTTCGAAATGCTCAATTAGTATCTTCTCTTAAACCACCAAGTCTACTTTGGGCTGGACAAATAAAGGAATTTTCATTGAAGGAGAAGAGAAACTTGAAAGAATTTATTGGAGGTTGTTAATGAGTTGACATCTGCAACTTGATTAGCACCAATTTCACTAAAAGTTGATACTGAAGTTGAAGCCAAGGTTTCATACATGAAGTACAAGAGTTCAAGATAACATCAACCAAGATTATGAATTTCCTACGTCTCATAGAGTGCAAAATGCAGTGGATAGGGGAAAAAGGTCAAAAAGAAAAAAGCAAATGTATGCAGCTTCCAAAGTTCCTTTTGCCCAATCAAATTTTAGTGAGAGAGTTTTCTTGTGCTATCTTTATTTCCTAAATCAAATAAGCAGAGAACTCACTAAAATCAAGGGATGACCAGTTTGAAAAAGTTATGCTTAAAAAAAGAGCATCCAGGAAGCCTTGTGAATTTCATATCCCCTGCCTTGTTGCAGTGATAAGAAATTTTACATTGTGCCCATTGCTTTGCTTTCAGCCGAGGAAATCAAGTAGCATCGACCATTAAAATCAACATGGAAATTCAGCTAAGCATTTTCCAGAGACGCAGTCATGCAAAACAAATTTAGCTTCAAATTCTATTAAAATTTCAATCTTCGTCAATTAGGATTATGTCTTTGTTGGACCTTCATGCATGCTTGATAAAAGCAAAATCTCTATTATTTATTTCTGTGCAGTTTATGCACAATTTAATACATTTTGAGGAGTCTACAATCTTTTCGTCTTTGCTTAGGTTTCAAATTAGACTTTATACCAGTTTATCTTCAGGATGAGTCTGAACATCTAAAAACACCATACTAATACATGCATTCATGGCCAAGTTTTTCTTAAGGTGTAAACTAAGAAGTTTCTGATAAAATTGGGTACCATTATGGAAGTATTCGTGGATTTTCTCAACACTGATAAAACACCTTGAGCTAATTCAAGTGAGTTTATCTATTATATTAATTCATAGGAAAACTTCCCACTGTTACTAATGTGAAAGACAGTTGATCTAGGAATAGCAACTAAGATATTTGCATACAACTTTTTAGCAATTTTTGGTTCAGTCGCTCAAGTTACAAATGTACATAGAATCTAAATTATCCCACTAAATTGATATACAAGATGAAATCTCATGTTTGAACTTGAATTTCAAAGCCTGGTTAAATGATCTAAAAAGATGCTGCAGAATACGTGATAACCAATTTGATCCAAATGAATTTTGGAACAGCTGCAAACTGGAGAAGGAGCCCTAAATCAAAGTTGGATTTAACCAATTTTGGAATTTCAAAGTTGAAGCTATGGAGAAGTACTTTGGAATCAAAGGGTTTTAAGTTTAGTAGAACTAAAACTGAGTATATGCATTGTAGATTTAATAATGTGACTGGGGAAGGAGGCGAAGTTGTTTTAGACAGAGTGGTAATACCTCATAGTACTCATTTTAGATATCTTGGTTCTATTATTCAAGAGAATGGGGGTTGTGAAGAAGATGTAAATCATAGAATTAAATGAAGTGGATGAGTGCTACAGGAGTACTATGTGACCGAAAGATGTCAGCTAAATTAAAAGAAAAGTTATACCGCACTGCAATACGGCCTGCGATGATGTATGGTAGTAAGTGTTGGACAGTGAAAGGACAATATATGAATAAGATGCATATTGCGAAAATAAAAATGTTAAGATGGATGTTTGGACATACTAGAACGGATAAAATCCGTAATGAGTGCATTAAAAAAAAAGTAGGGGTAACACCAATCAAGAACAAGATAAGAGAGGATAGATTGAGATTGTTTAGTCATGTGAAACGTAGACCTAATGATGCGTCAGTTAAAAAAACTGAACAAATAATAGTAGAAATAACTAAACGAGATAGGGGTAGGCCTAAACTAACTTGAAAAAAAGTGGTCCAAAATTATCTTTTTGTTCTATATTTATCAGAAGATGTAGCCCTAAATCTAACGGAGTGAAAAAGAAGAATCCATATAGCCGACCTCAATTAACTTGGGATTAAGGCTTTTTTGTTATTGTTGTTGTACAAACTAACCATACGTCACACCACTAATGTGAATATTTCAAGAGGGTTAGAAACATTTTCCAGAAGCATAGAAACTAATATATAGCTCTTATGCACCACAAGTTAAAACCTACTTTAGAATTCCATTAAATCACAGGTAACTAAGGTTAACTTGATAGAGAAAAAGATATTCCCCATTCCTTCTCTGTTATCACATACCTTCTTAAATTCCCAATCAAAATATTAAGCATAAAACACTAAAATCATAAGCATGACATATTTAGGAGAAAAAAAGTGATCAAAACTAATACCTGGTAATTCATAAAGGTCTCAATCAATTCCACAGTCTGGAAAGAACATAATAATGTTGACTGATACCTGAAATAAGAAAGAATAATGAATTACAGACTGAACCAGTATGTTTTGTTCTATACACGTATAACAGATAGAATACTGGATCACTGGCAAGAATACAAGTACACACATCAGCACAGATGCACAATTTTAGACTCTCAAAAAATTAGTACAGAATGCAGAAAAATTAAATTTCGCAAAACTTTAAGTGAAAAGGATAAAAGGTTTATATAATGATTATGGATAATGGAAAGAAACACGATATAGTATGTAAGTGAGACTTGAGATGTAAGGTAAGATTTGATATTGGGGGAAAAAAAGGAGCATTGATATAATAGTGATGGACAGCAAAAGAGCATTACCCCCAAAGTACAATCATAGTAATGGATACTTGCTTTAGTTGATAAAGATAGGCAGGCAAGCCTAATTTATACAGGTCACTGAAATAATCAAATTGGTTGGCAGCTAACAAATTAATGAATGGATAACTCTACTGTGTAAAGAAAGTAAACATGTACCAGAAAATCCCAAAATATATTATTAAAACATAAAAATAAAGACTCCGAGTAACATGTTCATTGCATATTAATAAAAGAAATTACGAAAAGCAAACTCATTCTCAATGCACCAACGCCCTTTTGTTTCATTAAGGGCGTCACCCCCAATTCGAAACTCCAACCAAGGCATAAAACCACAATATTACCATTCTGTCATGACACCTCTATAAACCAAAGAGGAGCCAAAAAAAATCAGCAGAAAATCATAATTATTATTCATTAAAACATAAAGTTCTTGTACCCTTCAACCCCAACAACAAGGGTATTAACAAAAACATGTAAAAGAGGATCGAAACCCCAAAAGGATGACTTATTACAAGATGTTGAAGATTCATTTATGCAAAATGAAGGAACACAAAAACAAGTGCAAACTGAAATATGGTTGGCACCACCCAAACCATAAGGCTAACAAAGTTAGAAACATGGAGTCAGTAAATCAAACTCACCACCAACAGTGTTACTGTCAACATTAACCTCCATCAAGCATCTCATCATTTCAAGATGATAATTGGCACCATCAGCTTCAATCTCTTCATCCTCCTCCCGAATCAGCAGATATAGTTACAGAAAGAATTGATATATATATATATATATATATAGCAAAAAAAAAAAAGGATTTTATCATAATACCGGGAAAGGGAAACAATTGGTGACTTTAAGAACGCTACCAAAATCCAACCCAAGAAGTTGGCCAGTGACCAAAGCCGGAGAAAACTCCTTGCAGTGTTTGATTATTTTTAAAATAACCTGTTCATTTTTAAAATTACAATAAGATCATTAAAAGGTTATTATTAAATGTTTGATAGTAACAACTACTAAACAGAGAGAAAGGGAAAGAAAGGGAGTACCAGTCCTTCTATCTGAGCAACTCGAAGCGGTGGAGCAACCTCCTCTGTCGCAGCTACCTGAAGGAAAGATCTTGCCAATGCTGAAGAAACCAAGAAAAATGAACTTCTTCTACTAACGTAATGCCTAAATAAAAGTTAAAAGAACATAAAAGAGAATCCAAACCATACCTGCCATCGCAGTCAATGCTCTTGTGAGGTCGGCGACGGTGAGTGTCGATCTCCAATAACAGAGGAGCAAGTGGAGTGAGACTGGAAGAAACGGAGAGACAGACAAGGAGCAGCTGACAGGAGAGGGAATGAGAGAAGTTGGGACTAGGCTTGAGGTGATTGTTCAAAACGATGCCGTTTCATGTGAAGTAATTTACAAGTAAAAAGAGGTCAAATTATGTCGTTTTGATTTGAACCTGAAATGTTACTGAAATGTCTTACCATTAACATTTCATTTTTTTTTTGGGTACAGTAAGGTGGGAGCAGCCCACAAACTATTTTAAATAGATAGTGCCAATAAGATCATGAAAAAGCCATGAACAAAATACCTAAGAGGATCATAAAGAACATAACAACCATGCCCATAATCATAAGCAAAATACGGAGAAAATCCATTGCAAAATTCACTTTTCGATGAAACATGAGTGACTGCTACTTGGCTGAAAGAACTCAACAAATTTTGAATGTTCATTATCAAACAGAACAAAAGTGCATGTGATTTGTTCAAGAGAATATCTATCAAGGTATAACTTAATAATTAAGAGTATGTGTCAACTCCGCTTATATTTGGCAATGTATAACATGGAATTTGGCAATGTAATGTAACTGGACTCTCATTGTAACACCCCTTCCCAACCTACATATGTAAGCTGAGTAGAGGCGTCACACTAACCTAATGTTGCTACCAATTTTACTTAGTCAAATTTTAGTTCCGATTTTTACAAAATTTTTGCCATAGTTTCGCCTAAAAATTGAGTCCCAAGTGTCGACAAAACCGGTTTTTTTCTTATTTTTAAAAACATTTTACACAAACCAATGCAAACAAAATCATTCTCAGTACACTCCCAATAAATCCCCCTTGTAACCTCAACTACAACCTGCAAAAAGGATTTACACTTCTAGTACAACATAAAATAAAGGTTTTGGGACAACCCCCATATTTAAATATTACACAGCGGAAGTTATAAAATATTTACATATTTACAAATTCATATACATCAAAACTCAAGTTTTACAACACATAAAATTTATACATGATTGGCAAGTCTGCTCTGATCTTTAAGCTCCCAAAATGGATTCTTCAAGGTCTACTCTCACTAGGTCTTGATGAACTCTCGGGTTCAACTCTATCCACTCTACTACCTGCGCGATTAAACACTATCGCGCTAAGCCAACGGCTTAGTAAGATAAAACATGCTAACGGTATGCTTTAATGAAATGCAATGCCACATATGTTATTGATAAGATCAACATCATAAATATAAAGTTAACCACACAATTATGCATTTCACAAATCATAGTCATATGAACATACCACATTTCAACATTAATCAATCATACTCCATAACCAACATCTCATTTCATTAAACTCATAACATTATTTAGGATATTCATATAACCTTGACACCTATGGGCCCAACAAGTATTTAATACGATATTCAGAGTTCAGAGTTACTGCTTTGGTTCATAGTCACAATAATCACGCCCGTAGGCAATGTATATACATGTATCTCTATCCATGGATAGTGTAATAGACCTAGTCTCTTGGATCATCAACTCAACACATATGAGGAGATCCTCAACCCGGCAAGACTGTTACAAATCATATATCTCATAGTGTAACAGACTCAGTCTCTTGGACCATCAACTCAACACCTATGAGGAGGTCCTCAACCCGGCAAGACTGTTACCTTTCATCATTTCTTAGGCATGCCACCCAAATCCAGAACTCTGAAACTGAATAACATATTAAACAAACAATTCATTTCCATTCTCAATTCTCATCACATTTAGGCAAACATGCCTTCTTTCTTTCAATTACATCATCTTAGCCAATAACAATGGCTTCACATTTCATTTCACAATATAACATCTCATTATTCAAGTATATATATATATATCTCATCCATGATCACATTATATCTCACATAGCATCATTCATAAATATCAACATTTCATTCCACATTACTCATGAAACACATTACCATTCACAATGCACAACATAACATTGTTCAATCTCAACAATGCAATTAGGGCAAAGAACAATTGATTATAACATTCATTGATTCAAGTGTGTTTAAAGTGTTTAGGGTTAGGTTTAAGGACCAACCTACCTTTGGAGAACCAAAGCAATGCAAGAAGAACAAAGAATTAAAACCCTAACCATAAATAGTACATTCTGGTTTTAAACTCCATTTTATCCTTATTTTGAAAAATTGTATAAAATAATCTACTTGACTAAAAATTCTAAAATTTTTAAAGAATTTAGTTTTGTATCTTAAAATCATCCCTTTAAAATTTCAGATCAAACTGAACACAAAATCTTGGTCAAATAGTTCACCTAACCAGACTGCCCCAAATGCCCTGCATCCTGGCAGCAGTTCTGAACTTTGTGAATTCCATAAATCAAATTCAATCAACGTGGTTCTAAATTATTTTTCTCAAATACTAGACTCACTAAGAAACAACATATCCAAAATTCAATTGGATATGATTTTTCTACATTTTATTAAAAATCCCGAAGTATAGCTGTCCCAGTTAAGGTACCTGCTGGAACAGGTCTAATGAAAATAATTTTTCTAAACTCATAACCATTCCAAAATCGAATCAACATATTTTTCAGTCATTCTAGACTCATAGAGGCACAACATATCAAAAATTCACTTCAAGAAAATTTTTCTAAAATTAATTAAAAATCATACAAGTCACAGCCTTTACTAATCCTAAAACAGAAACAATTTCACTAAACACCAATCTTACTCTTCCATCACCAACACCAACCCAACTTCTCATCTATCAAGCAAAATCAATACTTACAATCATACCATAAGCAACTTAATCATACCACTTCAAAAGAATTGAAGAAATTAGAGAAAAGATCTTACCTTAGTTAAAAACTTCTTAAATCAACACTTGAACACTTAATCTTTCTTCAATTTAAGCTTGAAATCATCAAAACCATCACTTGTCTCTTTCTTTCTCTTTGGCTATGGAGGGCCGGCCATCAACAAGAAGAAGAAGAAGAAATGATAAAGAAAACACAAGTCAAACCTTCTTTAAATATCCACCATGTGATTTTATCCAAGCAATTACCAAAGTGCCCTTATTCACATAATTATCTTTTTGTCTTATATGTGCCCAATTAAGTAATTTATCAATCTCAAATAAATATCTTCTCTTGCATTGACCAAGCGTTTTGACCACTTTATATGTCATATATATTAACATATACACAACATATAAATTTGTCTCTAAACCCTATTTCTTCCCAAAATACATATACATATACTTTCTCTTCTCAATTTCTTTTCTCTTACAATTTAACACATATATTCAATCCAATATATAACAATAACAACAACAACAATATGCAAAACTTCTAGGGCATAAATGAGGATATTACAATTCTCCCCCTCTAAAAAGAAATTTCGTCCTCGAAATTACCTGATATCAACTCTGAAATAGTTGAGGATATTGCTCTCGCATAGTTTGCTCACTTTCCCAAGTTGCTTCTTCTTTTGCATGATTCTTCCAAAGAATCTTCACCAATGGCACTTTCTTGTTCCTCAATTCTTTCACATCACGTGCCAAGATAGCAACTGGTTCTTCTTCAAATGTCAAATCTGGGCTCACTTCGATAGACTCAAATGGCAACACATGAGATGGATCTGACCTGTACCTCCTCAACATAGAAACATGGAATACATTATGAATACGATCCAACTCAGGTGGCAAAGCAAGTCGATATGCAACTGGCCCAACTCTTTCTAACACTTCATACGGCCCAATGAAGCGAGGACTCAATTTTCCTTTCCGACCGAACCTCAAAATCTTCTTCCAAGGAGATACTTTCAAAAACACCTTATCTCCAACATCAAACTGAATGTCTCTCCTCTTCAGATCTGCATAAGACTTCTGTCGGTCTGAAGCTGCTTTTAACCTACCTCGGATCAACTTCACTTTTTCCTCAGTTTCTTGAATCAAATCAGATCCAATTATTTTACCTTCACCAAGTTCACTCCAACAAAGAGGTGTCCTACACCGTCTGCCATACAATGCTTCAAACGGTGCCATACCAATGCTGGATTGGTGACTGTTGTTGTAAGCAAACTCCACAAGAGGTAAAAACCTATCCCAACTTCCAGAGAAATCGATGACGCAGCTTCTCAACATATCCTCAATAATTTGTATCACCCTCTCTGACTGTCCATCCGTCTGTGGATGAAAAGCAGTACTGAAGTGTAGTCGAGAACCCAAAGCACTATGCAAACTCTTCCAAAATCTTGAAGTAAACCGGGGATCTCGATCAGACACTAAAGAAGTTGGAACACCATGCAATTTCACAATCTCCTGAATATACAGCTTAGCCAATCTCTCCAAAGAGTAATCCATCCGCACCGGAAGGAAATGAGCTGTCTTCGTCAATCTATCCACAATCACCCATATAGCACCATGCTTCTTTTGTGTCAATGGCAAACCAGACACAAAATCCATTGTCACTCTTTCCCATTTCCATTCTGGCACTGACAATGGTTGAAGCAACCCGGTTGGAACTTGATGCTCTGCTTTAACCTTCTGACAAGTGAGACATTTAGATACAAACTCAGCAATGTCTCTCTTCAACCCAATCCACCAATAATGCTGTCTCAAATCATGATACATCTTCGTATTACCCGGATGCATAGCAAACATAGACTGATGAGCTTCTTCCAAAATGACCCTTTTCAAATCAGCATCATCGGGTACACACAATCGGTTCTTAAACCAGAGACTCCCATCGCTCTTCACAATAAAATCTCTACCCTTTTCACTCTGACAATCTGAAACAATCTTCTGAATCTTCATATCAGTCAACTGAGCCTCTCTGATCTGATCCAATAAAACTGGTTTCAAATGCAATTGTGCCAACAATGCACCATCATCACAAGATACAAAGTTAGCACGCAGAGCTCTCAATTCAACAAGCAACGAGAGCGAATAAATTGTTAAACCAGCTAAAGACTTCCGACTTAAGGCATCAGCAACAACATTTGCTTTACCTGGATGATAGTCAATCAAACAGTCGTAGTCTTTAATCAACTCCAACCATCTCCTCTGACGAAGATTGAGTTCTTTCTGGACACCCAAATACTTCAAACTCTTGTGATCAGTGTAGATGAAACATTTCTCCCCAAACAGATAGTGGCGCCAAATCTTTAATGCAAACACAATGGCAGCCAATTCCAAATCATGGGTTGGATAGTTAAGCTCATGCGGTTTCAACTGTCGAGATGCATAAGCTATAACTTTACCTTCTTGCATCAATACACACCCCAAACCTCTATGTGAAGCATCACTGTAGATCACATAAGGTTTACCTTCAACAGGTAAAGTAAGAACAGGCGCTTGAGTTAACAATTCTCTCAACTGCTCAAAACTCGCCTGACACTGATCCGTCCACACAAATCTCACTCCCTTACGAAGCAATCTGGTGAGTGGAGTAGCTATCAAAGAAAACCCTTTCACAAACCGCCTGTAATAGCCTGCCAAACCCAG